>OX419694.1:3752500-5002500 GCA_948474745.1 Oligia latruncula
ATTCCACGGATAAAATATTTTGGTAAAATCAGCCCTTAAGGACCTTCTTTTAGGGCTGATTTTTCAATCATCTGATAACTTTATTCGAGGAATAATTTTGAAATTTTGACAGTTATTTCATACAAAAACTGTCAAACGTCAATTTTATTCTTCGAATAAAAGTTATCTGACGATGGAAAAATCAGCCCTAAATTGTATTGTTTTATTTCGTCTTCCTTATAGTGTTCTTATTTCTCCGTAACTAATTACCTAGTCCCGAGTAGGTTATATTGACGCGTATCCTTGTCGACGTTCATCCCCCTATCCGATGGCGAGTGTCAGTAATCTGACGTTAGTGGGCAGATGAGGATTATGTGTTATTCTAGCTCTATCGTGTGTTAGGAGCTTGAATATACGGAGCTTGCAGCTAAGCTGTTCTGTTAGCTATTAAAAAATAGAAACCTATTATTACACGGTTTTTTAATGAGCAAAGGGATCATCAATTGTATAATGATCAAAGTTTTTTACATTACGATAATAGTGGAAAAATATAGTAACCGTAGGTATACTTGACTAAATTTACCTAACACGGCTAATTTCCTTATCAGTCATTTTAGGTTTTTGTATGAGGCTCTGCTTCAAAGGAACAAGTGGTCGACACTCAGTTTTGCAAATTAACACCCGAAACTAAGTTTAGGTTATAATTTTAGTATAAGCTATTGGCAGTCAGATGTGGTTAGGGTATAATGGGACTGGTATGCACAATGTGTGAAAGTCCTTTTAATAAAAAAATAAAAAAAGTTTAGGTTTTAAACCATTGAAGAGACAACGCATCCAATATGTTAGCGACACACCGTTACCGTCACTGTGTACTCACTTGATTCTTTGCACCATAATTTAATATTATCTTTCATATAATGAGGGTCAAGAAACACAATTTGTTTCAGTCTTACTCTGTATTTTCAGTATTTATTTCAACGTCACAGAAGCGGTACTTAACTCGTGCTTACAGTGTTTTACTTTACATTTCTAAGTTTAATTAAGCGGTTAACTGCAGTATATAAAGTCCCTCAAGATAAACGCACGGTGCAAGTTAGAGGAGGTCGCGATTTGGGGACCGAAAGGGTCCCGAGTCCCGACCCTTTCGGTCGGTTAGGGATCTCGATCATATCAATTTAGGACATGGTTCGGCGATTTAAATGGAATTCTTCTGCTAGCCATTTGTTTGCTTGAAGTAGATGAAAAAAAAAGTGTGCGGTTGGAGGACCCCGTCAGGCGATCCTGACGGGGTCCTCCAACCGTACAGGTTTTTTCTACATTGATAAGTTCCTTACCTTCACTATTCTCGCACGCACACACACTCTTATATAATAGAAAGAGACAGCAGAGAAAGAATGAATTTAATACGCGTTTTTAATACAATGCCATAGATAATAAGATTTTATAAGCTCTCATAAACTTGTCGCCAACTTGGATTTTCATTTTGACCTCACTATCGGCTTTAGCACCCTCGAAAACCATAAAAACTTTCTCTCGAGAGAGAAAGTCGCATGGAGCATAACGTTTTTCGTTACGTGACGATTTATACCAGTTTACTCCTATCGCAAGACACGTTAAAAAACTTCGTTCCAAAAGTTATTAAGAGCGTTTACGCCGTACGGCATTTCATACAAACTTTTAAGCCCTTGTTTTTCGAAATGAATGAACCGATTTTTATGAAACTTCATACGCATAAGCACGATACAAAGGTCTAAAAAGTTACTTAAGAACATTTTCGAAACATAGTGTTACAACCAAATTAGACCGATTTTAAATTTTCCATAGAAACAGAGATTTCCAGTTATCTTTTTAAATTTGACATTTCGAAAATGTTCCTAAGTAACTTTTTAGACCTTTGTATCCTGCTTATGCGTATGAAGTTTCATTGAAATCGATTCATTCATTTCGAAAAACAAGGGCTTGAAAGTTTGTATGAAATGCCGTACGGAGTAAATGCTCTTAATCATAATTATCATAATCATTTATTTATTTGTCAGAATATTGTTACAGGGTTGTTACATATTTTTAAAAGTTCATAATATTCTGCCGTTTCCGGCGCATAAATAAATTTTTTAGGGTTCTGGTAATTTTGTTAGATTTACATTGAATTAAATAAATTAGAATAACATTCAAATTGGAAATTAGTCAAATATTAGGAATAGTAATGTCAAAAAGATTAAATTAAGTCAAAGAGATAATAAGAACAGAATAGGTATAATTATTCTAATATTTAAGTCAACTGTTCATTTCATTCATAAAATCATTAGTCGAGTAATAGCATTTACATAGGAGATAATTGAATAATTTAGATTTAAATGTCCTAAAGTTAAGTGTTTTAAAACAGTCTGGTAGTTTATTATAAACTTTGGTCGCCATACAAAATACGTTATTAGAAAATAGTTTATTATTTCGTCTAGGTACACGAAGCATGTGGACTTTGCGGCTAGGTCTAGATACAAGATCATTATGCAGATTAAATTCATGCTTATTTTGGTACACAAAAATACAAATTTCAAAAATATATAGTGCTGGGAGTGGTAATATTTTTAATTTTTTGAATAATGGAACACAACTGTCCAGTGGGTGCGCTCCACATATTGACCGAATACATTTCTTTTGAGCTCGAAACACTCTGTTAAGTTCTACAGAATTACCCCATTTTATAATGCCGAATCTTAAAGACGATGTATTAGAATGAGTATGAAAAACTAAAATGGGCACGGGAGAAACAGTGTTAAAATTAAAAAAAGCATTGTAATTAATCCTACCATTGCTTGTCTCTGCATCACCCAAAGGTTGACTGGTAGTGCCTGTCATTAAGTTCTGGTGCTTAAAGTATGAAATAAAATAAACACCCGAAAATAAATAAATAATTGACGAAAGTATTATTGGCTGATTTTTCAATCATCTGATAACTTTATTCGTTTTTGATATTTTGGCAGTTATTTTATACAAAAACTGTCAAACGTCAATTTTATTCCTCGAATAAAAGTGATCTGACGATGGAAAAATCAACCTTAAATGTAATACACGAGATACGCTCTTATGTACACACAGCTGCATTAAGTAGTTACCCCACCAAAAGACATGTGCGTTCAAATCCGTGATAGGCCCAAGTTGGTTTTTGTATTTTGCAAAAACATTTTATTTTAAATAATGTATTGTTTTAGTGAATAAATAAGTTTAAGTAAGTTTTTTTTTTAAATTCTGTTTTTATTATTGTTTTTTTCAATAAAACAATACTTTTGCGACGACAAGCAACAATTCAGTGATTGGGCTACCATTGGTATTCATAAAAGTAGAACACGGCTTTATGAACTGTACAATGAAAGGACTTATATTAACACTGATGAATTTAATTTGTATGTTAAAAATTATTCAAAATTATTTAAAAAAGTTTGTTATATGGCCAAGTCACGTTATTTGGGTTCAAAGATTAAAAACAGCAGTAATGTAATTAAAACGACTTGGAATATTATTAATAGTGAAACGGGAAGATCTAGTAACCGAAATACTGACTACAGCCTGTCTATTAATGACAACATAATAAAATCAGACACACAAGTCGCCGAGGCATTTGAAAATTTCTTTTCGGATATTCCCGTTTCAACTACTAAATCACTAAACTCATCACCTTCTGTTGCTGAGTCTTTGCTTAAGGAAAATGTTAATGGTTGCGATTCGGAATTTCGTTTTGAATATATTACCTGTAGAGATATAATTAAAACCTTTCACACTTTAAATGTAAAAAAGACTGCAGATCTGTGGGGTAATTCTGTAGAAGTAGCCAAGTCTATTATTGACATTGTAGCGCCTACTCTAGCTATTATCTTTAATAGTTGTATTGACAATGGGGAGTTTCCTGACCTTATGAAAAATAGTAAAATAATACCTTTGTTTAAATCAGGTAGTACATCAGACCCCACAAATTATAGACCTATTTCTGTACTACCTACCTTTAGTAAAATTTTTGAGAAATTAATTTTAGACCAAATGCAAAGATTTTTTAATAAACATAAATTATTACATAGCAAACAGTTTGGTTTTACAAGGGGTCGTTCAACTACTGATGCCGGCGTTGAACTATTAGGACATATTTATAATGCATGGGAAGATAAATGCGATGCCTTGGGCATCTTTTGTGATTTGTCCAAGGCATTCGATTGCGTTCTTCACGAAACGTTAATCAGGAAACTCCGCCACTACGGGATCCGAAACACTGCTCTGGATCTTCTTATTTCATACTTGAGTAAAAGGATTCAGAGCGTTGACGTTAATGGAAAAAGATCACCCGGATCTATAGTAACAATGGGAGTCCCACAGGGCTCAATTCTTGGTCCTTTCTTGTTTCTCATTTATATTAATGACTTGCCGTACCTCATAAAGGATCATCATGATATAGTGTTGTTTGCAGATGACACTTCTCTTTTGTTTAAACTTAAACGTCAGCAGTTGGTTACTGACGATGTAAATAGCGCGATCTCGAAAGTAGTCCACTGGTTCAATGTTAATAATTTGCTTCTAAACGAGAAGAAAACCAAATGCATTAAGTTTACGCTACCCCACGTAAGGCAGGTGAAAACTAATGTGTTGATAAAGGGCGAGGAATTGAATCCTGAAGACAACACAGTATTCCTGGGCATAACTTTGGATGCTAAGCTTCAGTGGGGTCCACATATAGATAAATTGTCAAAAAAGCTAAGTTCTGCAGCATACGCTGTTAGAAAAATTCGTAATTTAACTGATATAGAGACTGCTCGTTTAGTGTACTTTAGCTATTTTCATAGTGTAATGTCGTACGGTATTCTATTGTGGGGAAATGCCGCCGATATTCAGACTATCTTTGTTTTGCAGAAGCGAGCTGTTCGATCAATTTATAAATTAAGTCCGAGACACTCTCTCAGAGACAAATTTAAAGAGATTAATGTAATGACTGTGCCTTCTCAGTACATTTATGAAAATCTTTTATATGCCCATAAAAATATAAAATTGTTTAAAAAATACAGTGATATCCATAATATAAATACTAGAAACAAACACAAATATGTTGTACCTACAACCAGGCTCAAGAAAATAGGTGGCTCGTTCAGATGCCAATGTATACGCTTTTACAATAAACTACCAAGCCACGTTCAAGATCTAAGCCTTAATAAATTCAAATCTTTCATTAAACGTAAGTTGTGCCAGAAAGCCTTTTATACCGTTAAAGATTATATTGAGGACAAAAAGGCTTGGGATTGAGCTGCTTCCAATTTCTGCATTTTGAATGATTTTTTTTTCTTTTTTATATATACACATTGACATTGATGATTTTTTTTTTAAACAATGACATTTGCTTACTTTGTAAAGTATTATATTATTTTTTCATTGTGAATGTGAAGACGATGTGGGTCATTTTACATATATATATATATATTTTTTTTATTCTCTCTGTTCTGTTTTTTTTTTCATGGTCTGGCAGTTTGAGTTATTTATGTGGCCTACCCAAATGTCCTTTCTTTGGTATTGTTCGTCGAATCGTTGAGCTCCTTAAGTCTTGAGTTGAGCTGCACGATTTTTGACAAATGCGTGCACTGACTGGACAGGTCCTCTCAATCTGTGTGGTTCTTTCCTCAAAAGACCACCTCAGACATCGATCTACATGGTCTTCATATAACCTGACCAAGATTATGTCTGGACTTTAAAAGAGACTGTGACCTCTGAGTTTGTTTCGGCCTTTCTTCTCAGAGTAGTCAGATAGGAAACGCCGACTTCATCTAGTTTAAAAAAAAACATGATTGACGTGTAAAAGTGTTTGTACAAACCTACTTACAAAAATAAAAATCATTTCATTTCATTTCAATAGGGTTAACATTTACGACAACTTATTCATCGTCTAAATAGACTGGAGGTTTCAAGACCGCTTACCGTGCATAAGATTGGAAGTTCAAATCCTATATAGGCACGAAATGTGCTTTTTGTTCATTATATTATTTTAATATATTTTTCTATTTTGTTTTAAGTAGTAATTATTTATAAAGAATTAAAAAATCAAGAAAAATAAAATACTTTATTAGTCATTTATTTATATTTATTATTGCTATTATTTAACAAAACTATGATCTTATTTTACAACAAACAGAACAACTATTTTAGTTCTCATAAAATCAGAAATCATTTAAAAAAATAATTGATAAATAGTAGTCGTTTACTCTTCGCCGTTTTAAGTGAACGTATACAAAGTTCTAATTTGAAGGTATGGATTAATTTTAAAAAGACAACGTAAGTAAGTAAAATTAATGGATACCCTCAAATTATAACATCTTTCGATTAGACAGGGACCTAAAGATATAATGACTCAGCCGATAGTAGATAACAATTTCATCGCAATTCGTATGGGCTCGCTGGCTAGTTCGTCAAACTGCCGGTATGAGTATGACGACGTTCGGTGATGCGATGGTTCGAATCCGAGTCAACACAATGGACTCTTTTTGAAGTATTCTTTAGATTATTCGTAAGGAATTCAATGTTGTAGCAGTGTAACATTTTAAAACTTGAGGGGTTAGGACATAGTGACGCTTTCTGTACGTTTGTACACGGCATGGTTTCTTTACGTTAAGGCGTATAAACCGCGCCATAGGAAAAACGTGTCTTTCAACATGCTTCCATAGTGATCCATATGACACTTACGCCCCTGCCTACACACGGTGAATAAACCGTAGCTTTTCACGGCAAGAAAAAAGTGTGTGTACAAAGGGTTTTATAGTAACTGTGTGTGTAAATATAAAATGTACTTTAGTATTTGCTCAACAAAGTAATTTATCTTCCAACACAGAAAATCAATCCTTTCTATCTAACCTTCGTATATTAGACGTTACGTCCCAGTTCGCCAATACACCAGTCTACCTTTGTCACCCGAAAAATACAACAGTATACGTAAAGTATTTATCGCCCGTTCCTTCTTGCTTAGATAAAGGCGTAGGCCTGCGGTCCCTAGCCGGGTCGTTATAAATCCTGCCCACCTTGGGTAGAATTTAACCGCTTATTTTGGCGAAGCTTGTGGTTGCTTGTACTAGCTGTCTTGGCTTATTTTTAATTATTTTATTTTTGAATTGTTGTTTTCTTACTATTTGCTGTACTCTGGGTGTTCCTGACGTCACATCGGGCCACACACCACACCGCGATCGCAGGCTTCCCCCGCCATTCACTCATTCGCCGACACCTTGAGCGTGCGCACACAATCGGTCGTCTCATTGTAATCAGCAATACTGAATACAGTTCTTGTAATATCGCAGTAGTTTTTTTTATTTATTTACCAAGTCAAGACCACCAGCAGCACACCTGGAGCTTGATACTCAACAGATGGTCCTTCGAGTTAAAGAAACCGTTTTTGTGCTACGCACGCGCCTTCTGTGGACTTTGGACTGGCCGTCCGTACCGCGCGCTCGCCGCTGTGGAGGACACTTAGAGGACAGTCTACCCAGAGGGACATTATACTGAGTGAGTCCGTTCCATATCCTTTTCTACTTTCCTGTCTTTTTGCCTTGTCATCCAGGAATGTTAAAATAGTGCTATACGGATCAGGCATACAGTGATCTCTTCATATATAGCTTACCTATTGAGTGGAAGTTTCCACAATCAAATCATCCTCATTTTGCATACTTACCTACTTAATAACTGTTCATAAATATTTCTTTGTTCGCTTGGCGCACGTGTTCGCTAAACGCGTAAACAACCTCATTAGTGTTTTTTTTCGATATTGTACTTATTGCACCGGTTAGTTCGCCGGTCTCATTAGCAATATCAGCTGATTTTACCGTAGGCTTGGCCAGCTATTTACGCTTTTTATAACTTAACTTAATTAAGTACATTGGTTTCTTTGTCTTTGCTTGCACTTCAGACTTTTTTCTTTGCCTACCTACCTTCTCATTATGTCTGACGCAAAATTGAGGGAACTTATAAAGAGGCGTGGTGGCTACAAAGCAAAGCTTACGCATTTCAGCAACTTTTTAAGATTAATACCTAGCACGGGTAATGATTTAGATAGCTTCCAAGCAGCAGAATTAAAACATCGTCTTGGATTAATGGAATCTCTATATATGGAATTCGACGTGTTGCAGACAGAGTTGGAGCTGTTGTCGGAGGATGCGGACGAAATGTATGACGAGAGGGAGCAGTTCGAGACGCAGTACCACGCGCTGGTAGCCCGCGCGAGGGCAAGCCTCGCCCCCGCGCGCGTCTCCTCGCCTGCGCTCATGTCTGCCACCTCCGACGAGAACCTCGCGCGCCACGGCTCTGGCTGCAGGCACGACTTCGTTCGGCTGCCTAAGATAGACTTGCCTCACTTCGACGGGGACTATCAGCACTGGCTTGAATTCCGAGATACGTATCTTTCCCTTATTCATAACAATGACAGCATACAAGACATTAACAAATTTCACTATTTACGTGCTGCCCTAACCAGCAGCGCGTCATTAGTGATAAAAAGCATAGATTTCAAAGCAGATAACTATGCTACAGCTTGGCAGTTACTATCCGAAAGGTACGACAATGAAAGACTACTTGTTAATAATCACGTACAGGCCTTATTTAATCTTGAACAAATTCAACATGAATCTTGTAAATCGTTAAGGAACATGATCGACGTCACAAATAAAAATCTTCGTGCTTTGTCAACTTTAGGGCAGCCTTCTGAGCAAGGGGGCCTAGGGGAAACCCTTATAATATACATGATGTCAGAAAAACTTGACAAGGTCACACGAAGAGAATGGGAAGAATATAAAAATAATTTAAATGCCTTTCCAAATATAAAAAAATATATAAAGTTTTTAGCAAACAGAGCAGATTTACTTGAATCCTTAAATTATAATAAAAACACAACAACAACAAAAAACACTAACGAAAACAACAAAACAAAAAACTTCCTTACAACTACTAAATCTAAAAATAAAAACAATTCAGACAATGTTAAATGTCCTATGTGTACTCAGAATCACTTTTTATTCAGTTGTCAGCCTTTCAGGAATCTTGACATAGAAGCACGCATTAAAAAGGCTTCAGAAAGCAACGTTTGTATGAACTGCCTTCGCCCTGGTCATAACGAAAAGCGTTGCAGTCTCTCGCATTGCAAATACTGCAAGATCAAACACAATACCCTCTTACATAGGGAATCAACAGAAAAACAGACAGGGGAAAACATTGTTTTGTCAACAAACGTCGTATTACCCTGTTCAGAAACTAATCAGGTTCACATTTTGCTATCCACAGCCTTGGCAAAGGTGACAGACGTCAATGGAGAGCTTCATACTGCCAGACTCCTGTTGGATAACGGCAGCACCTCCAACTTCATCACCGAAGAGCTCTGTGGGAAGCTCGGCCTGGTAAAACGCAGCACTAGCTCCACCGTCTCAGGTATAAACGGTCAAGTTTCCAGTACCTCAGAAAGCTGCATTCTTCATTTGCGGTCTTGTAATGGTGGCTATCAGGCGAAAGTAAGCTGTTTTGTTTTACCAAAGATCACACAATTGTTGCCTGGCTCTTATGTAGATAAAAGGTACATTACCATCCCGCCAGGTATTCAATTAGCAGATCCATCATTCAATGTACCGACTGCTATCGATATTCTAGTAGGTGCTGAGGTATTCTGGGACGTCTTAGGTTCCGATACCATTAATTTAGGCAATAATCAGCCTAGATTACAGTCATCCAAACTGGGTTGGCTTATATCGGGCCGCGTCAGTCGGTCTCGTCTTCGTACACAACCTTCTGTTTGTCACTTTCTTTCACATGAGGAGTCAGATCAGCTGACTCGCTTTTGGGAACTTGATACGGTGTCGTCCGCAAACTGTTTCTCAACAGAAGAACAGGCTTGTGAAAAACACTTTCAAGAGACCACACTTCGGGATACGCATGGTCAATTCGTTGTCACCATACCATTGAAGGACTCGCTCGAGTGCTTAGGTGACTCTTACGCGATGGCAAAGCGTCGTTTCCTCTCCCTAGAGCGTAGATTTGAGCGGGACTCCACATTTAAAAACAGATATTTGCAATTCATGCAAGAATATATTGACCTTCATCACATGACAGAACATTCACAAACAAATCATTCAGAAATTAATTATTTTATGCCTCATCATGGTGTTGTGCGCGAGTCGAGTTCTACCACAAAACTTCGAGTAGTTTACGATGCTTCGGCCTCCAGCACCTCGGGCAAGTCCTTCAATGACATTCAGATGGTAGGTCCAACCGTACAGGAGGATCTACTATCCATACTCTTAAGATACAGGCAACACAGGTTTGTTGTAACGGGTGACATTGAAAAAATGTATAGAGCTATTTTAGTTGAGCCATCTCAGCGCCCGTTACAGCAAATTGTTTTCAGATTCAATTCTTCAGACCCTTTAAAGACCTATGCACTGAATACAGTGACATACGGTACAGCCTCAGCCCCGTATTTGGCCACAAAATGCCTAGTTTCGCTTGCAGATCAATGTTCAGACCCAGAGGTTAGTCAGTCCATCAGACGTGATTTTTATGTAGACGACTATTTGAGTGGTGGCGATTCGATTGAGTCAGTCATTAATTTATGTCAAGGGGTAGTGAATACTCTCGAGTCCGCCAAGTTTCAGCTTAGAAAGTGGCAGTCAAATAATCCAAAGATATTAGAGTCAGTCACTAATATAAAACCAGAAAATCAAGATAAAAAACTAAACCTAAATGACAGTCCTAGCAAAACACTTGGGTTATACTGGGACTGTAAAACAGACAGATTATTTTTTTCTATAGATTTAAAACCAACTTCAAAAATTACAAAGCGTAATATTTTATCTTTAATAAGTCAGGTATTTGATCCTATAGGCCTCGTCGGGCCATGCATAGTTCAGGCTAAACTTATGTTACAGCAGCTGTGGATACTTAAATGTAACTGGGATGATGAAGTACCAACAGAAATAAAATCACAATTCCTTGAATTCGTACAGTCACTTCCAGCTCTTAACTCTGTTTACATTCCTCGTTGGGTATCTTGTAGCAATGCTTCTTTAATAGAGCTACACACTTTCACAGACGCTTCTGAACGCGCCTATGGTGCGTGTACTTATGTCAGAACGGTAGCAGTCGATGGAACAGTTTGCGTTCGCCTTTTAGCTTCCAAAAACAAGGTCGCCCCTATAAAGCCTACAACCATACCAAGGTTGGAGTTGTGTGGTGCTTTACTGGGCACAAGACTTTTTCTGAAGGTACGTAAATCACTCACTCTAGAGATTAATCGCTGTTTCTTTTGGTGTGACTCCATGATCGTGCTTGGATGGCTGTCAACAATGCCAAGTCGGCTTGATCAATTCGTCCGCAATAGAGTGAGTGAAATCCAAGAAGCTACGACTGGACAGACGTGGAGCTATGTACCTTCAAAGAGCAACCCCGCTGATCTCACATCTCGGGGGGTGAAGGCTGATTGCATCAGCTCGTCCACTCTTTGGTGGTCGGGTCCTGATTTTCTTAATCACAGAGAAATCAAATTTCCTACATCACCTAATACACAAATCCAATCTTTACCAGAAACATCTTTACATACAACTGCTGACACACATAAACAAAATAATAACAATATATTTTCTAATTTAATTCATAAAAAATCATCATTTACATCACTTATAAGAATCATAGCCTATATACAAAGATTCATTCATAATTGTCAGAATCAGAATAACAAAAAATCATCTTACTTATCAGTTTCAGAATTACGATCATCACAGAATCTTATATTACAGATTTCTCAACAGGAAATGTTTCCTAAAGAATATTCATGTCTTAAAAGTAATCAGGCATTACATAAAAAGAATCGATTAATAAGTCTTTCTCCCTTCATTGATTCAGACAACTTAATACGCGTAGGTGGACGTCTTAACAACTCCAACTATAGTTACAATGTCAAGCATCCTATCCTTTTATGCAGCAAACATCACTTGACAAAAATTATCTTCCAAAGAGAACACAAAACACTCTTTCACGCAGGGCCACAATTACTTTTAGCACACATTAGACTCACTTACTGGCCTTTAGCAGGCAGAAACCTGGCTAAGCACGTAGTGCGTAACTGCGTTCGCTGCACTCGCTTCAAAGCTCAGCCTATTCAGGTCATCATGGGCAACCTACCAAGCGATAGGACTCATCTAGAGTACCCTTTTTTGAATACAGGGCTTGATTATGCCGGGCCAGTGCTGATAGCCGACCGTAAGGGTAGAGGATGTAAGCTACTTAAATCATACATATGTGTTTTTGTGTGCTTTGCAGTCAGAGCCGTTCATCTGGAGCTGGTTTCCGACCTCACCAAGGAAGCTTTCCTTGCGGCCTTCAGCCGATTTATTAGTCGTCGGGGCAAGCCTCAACGTGTGTACTCCGACAACGGCACTACATTTGTGGGAGCTTTCAATGAGCTTTCACGCTTCTTAAAGGTTTCATCTAGTAATATAGAGTCAGATCTTGCAACCAAAGACATTGAATTTAAATTTATACCTGCCTACAGCCCACACTTCGGTGGGATTTGGGAAAGTGCAGTAAAGTCCACCAAACATTTATTGCGTAGAGTCATGAGCCTAACTCATTTAACATATGAAGAGCTCTCAACCTGTCTGATTCAGATAGAGGCTATTTTAAATTCCAGACCTTTAACACCCCTATCCACCGATCCATCAGATCTTTCTTATCTTTCTCCTTCACACTTCCTCATCGGACGATCACTCACGTCAGTCCCTCGTCCTCAGATCACCGACGTCAATATCCAGCGGCTACAGCGCTTCGATCGCATCGAAAAACTAAGACAACATTTTTGGCAGCGCTTCTCTAATGAGTATGTGTCTCTCCTGCAGCAGAAAACCAAATGGCAGACAGCTGGGCAAGAGCTGAAAACAGGCACCATGGTCTTAGTGAGAAACACCAATCTTCCTCCTCTTCTGTGGTTGCTGGGTAGAGTGGTTGCAGTGAAGACTGGCTCTGACGGACATTGTCGAGTCGCCGACATCCTGACGAAGAAGGGCATCATAACACGTGCCTACAACAACTTATGCCCTCTTCCGGTCTCTTCAACATCATCCTGAACTCTTGAAGACTTCTCTTCAACGCGGGGAATATGTTCCTGACGTCACATCGGGCCACACACCACACCGCGATCGCAGGCTTCCCCCGCCATTCACTCATTCGCCGACACCTTGAGCGTGCGCACACAATCGGTCGTCTCATTGTAATCAGCAATACTGAATACAGTTCTTGTAATATCGCAGTAGTTTTTTTTATTTATTTACCAAGTCAAGACCACCAGCAGCACACCTGGAGCTTGATACTCAACACTGGGCTTTTTTGTGCTCTATTTAGATGCTTCGTAATTCTGATAATAGCTTAAGCATAGCATATTCAGCCTATAATGTTCCCAGCAGTGGGAGCTGCTGGGACACAAGCCTCCTCTCCGTAAGAGGAAGTCGGCCGTAATCCACCACGCGGGCCCAGTGCGGGTTGGTAGATGTCACATGTCTTCGAATTTTTGGCTATGACTTGCCGGTTTCCTCACGATATTTTCCTTCACCGTTTTGAGAGCACTGCTCTCAAAACGGTGATTAAATAATTTACACAAATTATAGTGCCTGTCTGGGTTCGAACCCACGACCTACAACTCGTAAGTCGCGGCCGTTTCCACCCGCCACCACTGCTCTCTATCACTCATCATCTCAACACATTACAAGTATTCTGATAATCACTCGTCTAGAATGTCTTCAGATGTAGAAAATAAAGAAATATTGTTTTTTTTTTTCACATAAGCATATAAAAAAATAACAATTGACATGATACTATTGAAACAGATCTACTATTCACAGCGAAGTTTTTGTACGCGATCGTAAAATTAATAAAGTTAGATCCTCCTGTTCATATCTCTAAGTAAATTGAAATCAGAGGAGACAGCATCGATCGAACTTCCAAACAATTTTCGAGTATGGCTTTTGTTTTAAAACTTTTTCTTGCATCACATTTCAAAATTCAAAACTCAGACAAAAATCGTTTTTCAACTGTAAAATCAACTCGATAAAACTTTTCAGATATCTTTGAAAGATAGAAAGGTTCAGAGACTATTAGCTGGCATACTTTTTGATTGTTCGGCTATCTTTGGGTTCTGTTGAAGCGATTACAATACCGCTTTGTTGTTCGCTCTCGACTCTTAAATGTTCTGGTGTCGAAGCGCTCCGAGGGACGCTTTTACGTCGTGACGTTGAAAGGAGTCACTGCGGTACAATGAGAAGTGGCGGTCAGGGTTTAGTGGAGACAGGTTGCGGGAGCGGAGGCGGGATTATTGAATTCTCTAAGATCTACTCAAACTTGTTTCATTGTCATATTATTTCAAGTTAATATCAACATTATTTTAATGGTAATTTAGTAGATTTTAGAGTGACTCGCACTTTTGAAAAAGTTATAAAAATGTTTGAAGTTGTAGCGTAAATTGAACTTTATCGCGTAAGAATTGAAGTTGTTTTTCCATAAAACTCATATTTGTGTACATTTTTGGCAAATTAATCAGGAACGCTTCCTTAATTACTTATGTAATACGGGGTGGCAAGGACATCGACATACAAACTGGAATCATGAATTCAGCACATAAATCTAGACATTAGCGTAGAAATTATTCGTAGGTTATCAAAAAAATGTACTGTTTCATAGAAAAGTGCAATACTCACGCGGTCAAAATGTATGGAACCAGTGGCAAAGGTTCCATACAACTCGATTCCTACCGGTTTCCCTTTGAAAATGGGACAGTCAGTATTCTATAGACAAATAATGTAATCTTATTAAAGAGATCTACTACGGCTTACCTCTTACAAACATTGAACCTTCGCTACTGTATGGAACAGCTAATTTCTTTAAAAATACTACTACTACTACTTTAAAGTTTCAACGCAACTCATAATCATGTACTGAATCCGTGGTAACAGGTTGCACGGTGATATCCTTGCCACCCTGCATAATGTGAAGGTTGAAAATCGCAGAGCATCTGCTCATCTATCTTCTTCTTCTATCTATCTGACTGACTGATTGTTGATATATCAACGCACAGTCTAAACCGCTGCTCCTAGAGACATGAAATTTGGAGGGTGTGTTCTTTGTGAAGAGTAGGTATCCACTAAGAAAGGGTTTTTCGAAATTCCACCCCTAAGAGGGTGAAATTTCACGCGGACGAAGTCGCGGGCAGAAGCTAGTTCCTTATAAAGACCGACTCTGTCATTTGGATAAAAATTACTATAGGCCGACCACTTAACTTTGACGTTGCCTGAGGTAGCAGCGTGGTGCGGGAGGTGGTGACATGATGCGAGAGCTCAGAGATTTGTCAACTTGTGACAACTATCACCCCTCCCGCACCGCGCAGCCACCTCAGGGAACGTCTCAGTTAAGCAGTCGGCCTATACACGCCTGTATTTCACGAAGGTGTAGGTAGATAGAGATGTAAAAAACATCTTTATTTCGGCAGTTCTGTTTAAGTCACATGCAATAAGGGGCAAGCGTAAACCATCAACTGGGCACACTAAACTCCGGCATCACAGAGAAATTCCTTTAGAGAAAACAGCACAGAATCTTTATTCTCAACCCCTCTGCCGCTTCACACTAAAACCTCACCACGAAAATCTTATGCATAGCATAGTGCAGCTCCGTTTCAAGCTGAAACAGTCCCATTCAGCTTGTAAACATGTCGAGCGAGCCGCCCGCATACGATATTGTGAACTACCCGCTTTTTACACCGAAAACTTGGCAACCCTCTTTGAGAAGTAGCTAGTGTGTGGAGTATGGAGATGCCACTCAGCTTTCTATTTGTTGATGGTGTTTTGTTTGGGTCAACTGCATAGGTACCTATGTAAATGATTTATGCGAGGTTACTGTTCAACGATTTGTTCCTGATATAATTATTATTATAGCAAACTAGCTGCGTCCCGTGGTTTCACCCGCATAAGTTTCGATCCCGTGGGAATATTAGGATAAGAAGTAGCCTATATGTTAATCCAGGGTGTCAGCTACCTCCATACAAAATTTTATCAAAATTGGTCTAGCCGACAAACATAATATAAACACACACACAAACTTTCGCCTTTATAATATTAGTGTGATTATAGTGTGATGATTCGACGGGTCGTGGAGGTCATAGGCTAACATAATAACATAACATGGTGCTTGAATTCCGCAATGGGGCAGACAGTGGTATAATTATAGTACGATCAGCAGTTACGTTTATGAGCCATGTAAAAGTATGCTAGACTCAGGCACAAATCCAGGCTCCACGCTGCTACTGAAAAATGCGTAATGGAAAAATCATATAGCACTTTGTTCGCTGAACTCTATGACAGACTACCTAAAGACAAATGAAGTGAAGATGGACGAAGCGAACATAAATGTTGGTTTACAGTCTAAACACTCACAAAATATTACCATAAACAAACGTCAGCCAACACAGTAACAATGAGTTACCAATAAACAGTCTACAAAGTTACCCCCAACATTTAGTCCACATACACTTGACACACATCATTATGTACCCTATGCAGCACAACAAATTACTGGATGCGCCACATGTGCCATTAACGGCATTATTAACGGGCCACTGAAGGAACACTACACTAATGACACTATATCGCCCACCTGGTCTTATTTATGGCTCTGATGTGGCTCTTATTTTGAGCTTAACACAGGCCTTAATAAAACTGGCTAACGCGGTTCTGCTTGTGGGTGCTGTTAGTGGTGATGAGGACCTCAAAGGGCCTAGACAGAGTGACATTCGATCAGTGCTAGAGATGATAGAAAGATCAAATGTATGGGGCTGTCATAGATAAGCTAACGCATAAGTCAATCCTGTTGAAAAAAGTTATAGAAATATGAAACGCTATATAAGTGATGGCCATTTTTCTAGGCCGCAACTTAGGTTTTTGCATTGGAAAAGCCTCAATAGCAACCTAAAGTTTGGATACGTGCCTGATTAGTGGCAATTGGCTTGACTGCTATTGTAATGATGGGACTGAAACATCACTGGAATTTGCTAGTAATAGAACACCTCTGCCACACCCCTTTGGTGAATACAGGTGTCATGTTATGTTATATAAGTATTTTGTTTGTTTTCCACTAGTAGTAACTTCTAATTTTTATTTCGCTGTGGTTTACCAAGTGGTAACTATGATGGAATTATCATAATTGTCGTTTCTGATGAAGAACTGGTTGCTAAATCTTTATTTACCACATTTCATGTATTGTCTCTATTATGTTGTGTGTCTTCTTTATACAAAGATTCTTAGAATAAATTCACGAAAGGTCAAAGAACGTTACGGTTTCACGAGCTGACCTCAACAGTGTAAACTACAAGCGGTTAGCGGGGCTAGAGTGTTGAAGACTGCCTTTGTTTGTATTAGGTAACTAGGAACTGCACCGTCTGCACCCTTATTGCGTAAAACACTCACTTACAGTTCGCGTCAAATAACTTTGCCGCTCTGAAGCTAGGACCGCGCCAATCCGCGCCATGCGCGCTGCTGTTTTATTCATAGGATTAACTACTGCGCAGTGATTTGTTGCCTACTTCAGAGAGCGGCAAAGTTATTTCACGCGAACTATAGCATGATGAGCCTATAACGTTCCCACTGCGGGGACACAGGCCTCTCTGTGAGAGGACATAGGCCATAATCCACCACGCGGTTCCAGTGTAGGTTGGTAGATGTCACATGTCTTCGAATTTTTGGTTCTAGGACATGCCGTTTTCATCACGATATGTTTTCCTTCACAGTTTTTTTAGTGCAATGGTGATGAAATAAATTACACAAAGTAAAGCCTGCCTGCCTAGGTCCCAACCCACGACCGTACTTGTAAGCCGAGGCCTTTACCATTGGGACACTAATGCTCCCACAATCCCTTAAAATTTTGCAAATCAACCATTTTTGCTATAGAACAGACGAGTTTTGTTCAAACATGTATTGTTCAACAAAATATGTATTGTTCTGTTCACGTCTCTGTTGAAAATAAATTCAGCAAAAGCATCACATTCATATTATCAAGGCGAAAGTTAGTGAGTGTGTGTGTGTGGGGGTGTGTGTGTGTTTATATGTTTGTTACTTCTTCACGCTCAAACGGCTGGCCCAATTTTGATAAAAAAATTATGGAGGTAGCTGACACCCTGGATTGATATAAAGTCTACTTTTTATCCCGATAATCCCACGGGATCGACATTTACGCGGGTGAAACCGCGCGGCGCAGCTAGTATACCATAAATACGCAGAAATAATACATGTATTCAGGAAAAACGAAAAAACCATAGTCATATTTAGAAATAAAGAAAGAAAATAAGTTTATTTGACCCAGGCAAGGCACACAATAATCACACAAAAAAAAAACTGCTGCGCCAAATAGGCCCAGTTCCTTATGTCAGACAACTAATGCTTGACGCTGGTTTTCCATTGGACCCTATGTTACGCGTACGAGGACGTCTTACGGTTGTAAATCAGTTTTATGAAGTAGGTATTTGTTTAGTGGTTCGATAAATTTGTATCAGTTATCTTTATACTTGATTGATAAAACCGCTACCTCCTGTGCCTTACTTCCTTGCACTTTGCAAAAAAATCGTAAATATTGAATGAAGTCCTTATCTCGAGACGGACGCAGCTGCGACCGATAATATCAGTTGATACGTGCATTCGTGCAAAGATTTTAGAGTACTGACCAATTGAGAGTCAACTATTAAATTGTTTGTCACAAAGTGGTGGAAAATGATGTGATGGCTCGGAGGCTAACTTGGTATCACCAAAGAGGACAGGATCGATGTCTCGAATTTTTAAGTTATTTTCACTTTTCGTCGCTTAGCTTCAACGTACTATCTAACTAATGTTTGTTACGAAATATCCTCAGCTCCTCTTCGCTTTAATAGCTTTAGCAGCCCTAAAGGCCGCTTTTCAAACATTTATTTACGGGTTCAAACCTGCGCAAATGAGAAATTTTTCAAGGTGGCTATATAAGCATTTACTAGTGTAAGTGTAGATTACTATTTACTTATTCGAATATCTGTACAAAGTTTTCACAGACGACAGTGTCGACGAAAATGCCAACACCACGACATATTTTGCAGTCTCTTTGTTGCTGAATTAGTAAAAATATTGAACATTGCCTTGCGAGTTGGTAAATTGGTCCATTTGTACAATACTGTGCAGGTTGTAACAAATATACGCAGTCCAAAAATGTGTCGCAAATTTTTTACTATTCGTTTGAAAATAGAATTGCTTGTTTTTTGACAACTAGAGTTGACGTTGTATTTGAAAATAGACAGCTGCGAATATTTTGCTATTGCAAACAAGTTTAAATTAAAGAGAAATCGTCACCATAGACTATGGCACGATTCTCTTTGACACTAATGCATTTAATTGTTTGTTTTTTAATTACGAATGAGGTACATCGAGGATAATGCTGTTTGCAGTTTAAGTTAACCAGATAACCGAACCAATAATAAAATATAAGACTGGTTATACCAATGTTCATAATCTCAGATAGTTTACATTCCATCGCCACTTAATCAGTTATCTACTTTAGAGAAATGTATTCTAAGTTGATTATTGAGTACCCATTTGTAACAAAAATGTCATGTTATTGCTTGCAATGAATGGAATTTGAACTTTGTAAAGTATGCCATAATTTGAAAATTAACTCAAATTCTTAATTCAACTGAATGATTTTTGTGCCCGTGAAGTCCCATCAAAATTCGTTCGGCGATTGTTTTTTTACACTAATATCTACCTAATTGGTACAGTTGGCCTATTCACAGCCTCTCACCGATTTATTGAATGTTCTATTGTACTGACACTTCATAAGTCTAAAAATAATTATCACTAAGTACATACATGGATCAGTTACTTTGGAATCCATCCCCTTTAATTTGTCTGTTGCTACCTATTTGGTCCCAGGGACCCTTTCGGATAATGTTACTGAAACGTCCTCGCCCGGGGCCCGTAAGCAAAGGGTTACTTATTCGTAGCAACATCGACAGCTAATTAAATAATTAAGTAACTTTTTTGGTACAAATATTTTAAATGCATGATTTTTGTAAATAAGTAGGTAGATATTACGCACTATAGAAAGAAAATAAAATAATGTTGTGTTGCCACATCTACACAAAACCGCCATCGCTCAGCATAAAGCTAAGACCCTATACGAGACAGAGCCCCAGTGCTGGTTTTCAGCGACAGCCGGCCCCCACCCACCACGTGTATGAAGTTTGGCTAACTAATTTAATTTGACCCTGTTTACCCGACGACCCTGGTTATTTATCTCCTTTGGCGACCGTAGATTATCAAATTACTCATGTTAGTAACGTCATCCGCAGATGCTCACTAAATGCGCTCCCGAAATGTACGCTCTCTATGTGCTTCTAAACTGCCCGGTGGTCGCCACGTACAGGGCAAAGTACTTCGGTAACCCAGGTACCCTACGTGAGACGGTCAGTAGCATCAAGGCGTTGCTGGCCTTTCTTGAGGAGCTGGGGTGGATCGAATAATCGATTTTCCCACCCGTACGCAAAATACGCGCATTGAGGTGGAGTTGCGGACATCAGCCCGTAGTACCTATTACCTATTAATGTACGCTCTTGCATGAAAATACAACTTCAATTTAGTGTCGTTTCAAAATGTAGGTGACTGACGTACCTCTTTAATTAGTCTTGTCCTAATTAACATGACGAACATTACTTTTAAACTATGCCTGAAAAGATAACTGCTCGACTGCAGAATTTAATTAATTCAAAGTCAAGGTGTCCTATTCTGAAAGTCGGTTGCAAGCGATGCAACACAGTTGCAAACGTTAATGGCTGACATTCAAGTTTAGTGCGATGGCAGCGTTAGTTTCTATGACTTGACTTTACAGAATAGTCCCCCGAGGACCGCATTACCGAATGTAAAGCGTTTTATCTTTTAGTGTTCGAGCAGATAATGCCGTGAAATGTTGGTAATAGTTTTTGTTTGTGCTTGTTTTACTTGGTATATTTTCTTTTTATTTGAATGCATTGAACATCGTACCTACATAACTTCAGCAGGTAGGTAGATACTTATCTAAGTCCAGCGACACATAATCTAGATAGAGAAAAATACACAACAAAATTTCGGTAAGAATGCGAGTAACTTGAGGTAGGCGAGAAAGGTCGAGTGTTTTCGATAGATTTATGTAGCAAGGCTAAAACGTAGAATCTTATTATCTGCCTAGCCTTTTCCCAACTATCTTGGGGTCGGCTTCCAGTGTAACAGGATGCAGCTGAATACCACTATTGTTGACGCCTTGCATGTGTGCGTGACCAAGGACTACACACACACGCATACGGCACGGCGCGGGAGGCGACGACGCGCAGAGGCAGCAGCGGCGCGCGGGGTGCGCGGGGCGCGGTGCGCCGAGCGGCGAGCGCCCACCGTTCGTTCAGTTCGACAGAGACACCGTTCGACATGTGTCACATTCAAGTATTTTTTTGTCATTATTCTTTACTTTATTGTGAAAGCAAGTAAATCTACATTATTTGTACTTGGAGCATCATTTTATTGAAAAGGCCCGAGTCCACCCCTTCGCTGCCAGCATTCTACAGTGTCTTCATTTTGGTCCTAACGAGCCGGATTACGGGCGACGCGACGCGACAAGAACAGAGAATCTGCGCACGAGGCGGCCATTACGTGGACTATCATTAATTTGGAAAATACATCATGCATGGATGGATGGATTGATCATCATAGTGCCAACCTTTTTAGTGGAAACAGAGTGCAAAGTCTATCCTTATTATCCTTAACCCATTCCATTAAAAATTCTCTATTTAACGTTGGGTTAACCTACGTAATTATCTATGTACTAATTATTATTAGTACGACGCCCCTAAGACGACCCACTGACCATTTATTGTGTTCATAAACTCATATTTTATTAATTCGTGTTCACAGCTCAGTACATAAACTGTGAGAACGTGGTCGCTGTTGCCTTCCGCTACTGGGCAGCTGGGCTGGCCGCGTGGCATGTTGGTGTGCCGTGGGGCTCTTACGAGCGCGTTGCACTCGCTTGCTTGGTGTTTGTTTGCCTGTGTTTCATGCGCACCCTCGCTGCTCCCTTGCACATAACAATTAAGTATAAGCTTGCACTTTTTACTTTAAAGATTTTCGTAGCTTGTTGTCGTGTTATAACTTTAATTTCACTAAGTGGATCGCTAACATGGATTTCAAATCATTAATTAAAAAACGTGGAACCTATAAAGCTAAATTAACTCAATTCAATTCATATTTAGAAACAGTAACAAGTTGTGATACTTTGAGTTCCTTACAAACTAGTGAATTAAAAATAAGGTTGACAAAAATAGAGGAGTTATATCCTGAATATGATAGCATACAAAGTGACATAGAGAATGTATCTGATATTCCAGAGGACCAGTATAAGGAACGCGAAACCTTCGAGATCCGGTATTATGCTGCGATTGCTGTTGCCCAGGAGCTGTTGAGTAAGCAGGAGCCCTCTGCGGGCAATGGATCGGTTACAGGTGCTAATACTGTTTCTGGAAATAAAGGTGGGATAAAACTTAAACTTCCTACAATACATTTACCTACCTTTTCGGGTCAATATCACAACTGGCTTGAGTTCCATGACACGTATGTTTCATTAATACACATAAATGACACTATTCCAAGAATTAGTAAATTCCATTATTTGCGGGCTGCATTGAAGGATAGTGCTGCTTTAATAATAAGTTCCCTTGACTTCTCCGATGAGAATTATGATGTTGCATGGCTGCTACTATGTGACCGTTATAATAACAGACGGCTTCTAGTTTATAATCATGTTCAAGCTATCATTAATATTGAACAGGGAACACAAGAATCCTTTCATGTTCTGCGCAACATCATTGATACAGTCAATCGTAACATAAGAGCTTTGAAAACACTTAAGTTACCCACAGATGGTTGGGATGTGCTCATTATACACTTAGTCTCAAGTAAATTGGATTCAGTGACAAGTAGGGAATGGGAAACTTACCGTAATGCATTAGATGACTTAGCTACGCTTGATGATTTTAACAAATTTCTTAAGAATCGAGCAGATTTATTAGAAACTATTGCGGAAGTTCATAACAATGGGTCGAAAGGAACACATAGTGGCAGTACACACAAACAAGGTGACAGTACACATAAGCAAAAGACATTTACTGTCAACTCAGAGTCTTCAGTCAATAACAGACCGTATAGTTGTCCATTATGTAAGGGTAACCATGCCATTTATAAGTGCTCAAGCTTTAAGTCGCTTTCCATTGAAGCTCGTATTGAGAAGGCAAGATCCCTTAACCTGTGCCTTAACTGCTTACGTAATGGTCATAAATCATTTAAGTGCAGGATGGGTGGTTGCGGTCACTGTCATAAACGACATAATACCATGTTGCATTTGAATGGGCCATCCAGTACACAGGATACAGACAATGGTAGTACTGATTCTCCATCTACTTCTACACAACCTACACCTGATACTAGTAGTGTAGTACTGTGCACAGCCCAGTCAAACACACAGTTGTCAACAAGCTCACACGATAATGTGGTTCTGTCAGCCACTCATAATCCTCAATGCGTTATATTGCTGTCAACGGCTACCATTAATGTTACTGATCACAGTGGTCAAAAACATAGAGTCCGTGCATTATTAGACAATGGTAGCACATCAAGCTTCATTACTAAAAGCTTATGTGACAAACTCAAATTACCAACTCATTCAACCTCGACATTAGTTGAAGGGTTAAATCGACAATCTAGTTGCATATTTAAAAGATGTGATGCCGTTATATCATCACTCATTAATTCTTATTCTGAGAGTATACATTGTTTAGTGGTTCCACACATTACTCAAGCATTACCTTGTAAACAAGTCAACCATAAAGGGCTACACATACCCCAAAATATTACATTAGCGGATCCTTTGTTCCACACACCGTCACAAGTAGACATGCTGCTTGGAGCGGACTTATTTTGGAGTGTATTGTTAAATAATAATATTTCATTAGGCAAAAATAAGCCCACATTAAGTGAAACAAAGTTTGGATGGTTGATATCTGGGCCCACACATTCATTACAACATAGCATTAATACAGTCCACTGCAATCATGCAAGTACACATTACGATGATCAACTTCAGGATCAATTAACCAAATTCTTTGAGCTTGAAACGGTCACAGTGCACAAACCTGTATCCAAAGAGGAACAGGAATGTGAAAGTAATTTCATACAAACTACTACTCGTGGAAATGATGGTCGATTCATTGTAACAATTCCATTAAAAGAATCGCCTCAACAGCTGGGTAGTTCATATGAACAAGCACTGTCTAGGTTCATATCGTTAGAACGTAGATTCAAGCGTGACCCTTTATTCAAAAAGCAATATGCTGAATTCATTAAGGAATACATATCTTTAGGTCACATGACTGAAAACACAACTCCAGATAAGGATGAATACACATACATTATGCCACATCATGGAGTGTTACGTGAAACAAGTTTAACAACTAAATTAAGAGTTGTTTTTGACGCATCTGCAGTAACCTCATCCGGGTTATCGTTTAACAACATTCAAATGGTCGGCCCTACAGTACAAAGTGACCTCATTAGCATATTAATTAGATTCCGACAGTTTAAACATGTTGTTACTGCAGATGTCGAAAAAATGTATAGAATGGTAAAGGTAATTGAAAGCCAACATAATTTACAACAGATACTATGGTGTTTCGAACCTAATGAACAACTTAAACAGTACAAACTCAACACTGTCACGTATGGTACCGCATCTGCGCCATATCTTGCAACACGATGTCTAGTTCAGCTGGGAAAAGAATGCACTGATAAGTCCATTTCAGATGCTATCATTAAAGGATTTTATGTTGACGATTTTATTTATGGGGACAATGATATGTCTAAGCTGGTAGACATCTGCAGAGGCGTCATTAATCAACTTGAAAGCGGACAGCTACACTTAAGAAAATGGAATTCAAATAATCCATGCATTATACAGCAACTCATAGGTGAAACTAGCAAAGATGAATTGCTTAATTTAAGTGACCATGAGTATTCAAAAACATTAGGATTACTTTGGGGTTGCAAAGAAGATGTGTTGTTATTCTCAGCAAACATTAAGCAACATGAACACATCACAAAACGCACAATCTTGTCTACCATGGCTCAAATATTTGATCCACTTGGACTCATTAACCCTTGCATATTGCAAGCTAAAATTATCCTACAAAAATTATGGTCATTAAAAATAACATGGGATGAAAATGTTTCAAGTGAGATTCAAGCAGCTTGGTGTAACTTTATTAAATCATTAGGTGATATTAGGAAAATAAGAATACCAAGACATGTCACCTGTGACTATCCTGTCATTTGTGAACTGCATGCCTTTAGCGACGCATCAACACAAGCTTACAGTGCTTGTATTTATCTACGGTCTGTGTCCCAAAATAATCAAGTGACAGTGAAGTTGGTGACTGCAAAGAGCCGTGTAGCTCCACTGAAACCAATGACAGTGCCACGGTTGGAATTGAGTGGAGCTCTATCAGCAGCTCGTTTAGCTGATAAAGTGAAGTCTTCGTTAATGGGACTTCACAGTTGTACTTACTGGTGTGACTCGACCATTGTGTTAGCTTGGATTAATACTTCCAAGAGCAATCTATTAAAACCATTTGTTTATAACAGAATTCATGAACTGAAGTCTCTTACAGAACCAGGTACTTGGCGTTATGTACCTACAAAGTTGAACCCTGCTGATATAGGTTCGCGCGGCGCAGATGCTCGCCATCTGGAATCCAATAGCTTGTGGTGGTCGGGGCCAGCATTTTTAAAAGAACCAGAGTCTAACTGGCCTGGCCCACCAACAAACATTAAGGAAGATGACTTGCCGGAACTTAAGGTTCAAAGTCATTTAAATGTCTCAGAGCAACAATCAGTCGAATTCGTGAGACGATTTTCCGACTTTAGTAAGCTACAGCGCATTACAGCTTATATATTGAGATTTATATATAATTGTCGTTATCCAAAGAGCAAATGTATGGGGTTGTTAACTTTACATGAACTTAATCGGTCTTTAATTACATTATGTAGAATTTCACAACATGAATCATTCCATCAGGAGTATAAGTCATTAAAAAATAAACAACAACTGCCATTAAAAAATAAATTAACTAATTTGAATCCATTTTTACATTCTGATGGTCTGATTAGAGTTGGAGGTAGGCTCTCTAATTCTCATTATAGGTACGATACCAAACATCCCATATTGCTACATGCATCTAACTACATCACAGTACTTATCTTTAAACATTATCACAAATTACTCATGCATGCTGGTCCACAATTACTGCTGGCAAACATTCGTCATAAATTTTGGGCATTGAATGGTAGAAATCTTTCTAGAAAAACAGTACATAGCTGTGTTACATGTTGTCGTTTTTCAGGCAGAATCACACAGCCAATAATGGGCAACCTTCCTGAGCAACGCCTACATGCTGATTATCCATTTATAAACACAGCAGTAGACTATGCAGGACCAGTGATGATTTTGAACCGAAAGGGTAGAGGTAGTAATTTAATTAAGGCATATATTTGCATTTTTGTGTGCTTGGCTGTTAGAGCAGTACACATAGAGCTTGTGACAGATCTCAGCTCCGAAACCTTTATTTCTGCTCTAAACAGATTTATTGCCCGTAGAGGAAAACCTGTCAACATCTTCTCGGACAATGGTACATGCTTTGTAGGAGCATGTAGTGAACTGGCTAGGTTTTTAAAATTAAATGCCAACTATTTAAGTGCACACGCTTCAAATTTATCAATAAACTTTAAATTCTCACCAGCCTATAGCCCACACTTTAATGGCTTAGCTGAGGGTGCTGTGAAATCAGTTAAACATCACTTGAAACGTATACTTGCTCTTGCAAACCTCACTTACGAGGAAATGAACACAGTACTTACTCAGATAGAGGCTATCTTGAACTCAAGGCCTCTAATTCCTTTATCTTCTGATCCTTCAGACCTAGTAGCCCTCACACCGTCACATTTCCTTCTGGGACGAACATTAACTGTTTTACCCTCTCCTCAGGCACAAGATACCACAAGGTTGAGCACTTTCTCACGATATATGAGAACTCAACAATTGAAGACCCATTTCTGGGATAGATTTTACAAAGAATACATTACAGAGCTGCAAAAGCGACAGAAATGGTGCAAGGAGGGAAGAGACCTACGACTTGGAGAGATGGTGCTGGTCAAGGATGATCGACTGCCGCCAAACAGATGGCTGCTCGGGCGAATAACCAGCGTGTATCCAGGCTCCGACGGTGTGACCAGGGTAGCAGACGTGAAGACAACATCGGGTACTCTTCGGCGCGCCTTCAATCGGCTGTGCCCGCTACCAGTTGAAGATCGGCCTGATGTGTCCTCAGACCACAGTCCCTTGCCGAGGGGGGCAACTTGTTGACGCCTTGCATGTGTGCGTGACCAAGGACTACACACACACGCATACGGCACGGCGCGGGAGGCGACGACGCGCAGAGGCAGCAGCGGCGCGCGGGGTGCGCGGGGCGCGGTGCGCCGAGCGGCGAGCGCCCACCGTTCGTTCAGTTCGACAGAGACACCGTTCGACATGTGTCACATTCAAGTATTTTTTTGTCATTATTCTTTACTTTATTGTGAAAGCAAGTAAATCTACATTATTTGTACTTGGAGCATCATTTTATTGAAAAGGCCCGAGTCCACCCCTTCGCTGCCAGCATTCTACAGTGTCTTCAACTATAATACATGGAGTGACTGCCTATCGGAAAAAACGTAAAATCTATGGGCCGACAGCTTAACTGAGACGTTGCCTGAAGTAGCAGCGCGGTGCGGGAGGGGTGTGATGACGTGATGCGAGAGCTCAGTGATTCGTCAACTTGTGACAACTATCACCCCTCCCGCACCGCGCAGCTACCTCAGGCAACGTCACAGTTAAGCGGTGGCCTATAAATGCCTTTAAAACAAATGTCAAGAACTTCATATTTGAAATCCACAAAACACAAAATTATTCTTAGAAACCATCTTCAAACCCCGAAAATTCCCAACAATAAGATTTCATCGGCAAACACAACATTTGAAAAAGTTCCCTGGCTCCCCGGGGAAGGATGCAGCATATCCCCCACATTCGTTCCCCTTGGCTAAAGTATTTGCGAAGCGCTCCAAACCGGGGCCGAACGCGAATCGAATCCCAAACTCAACGTTAGAATAAATAATTATTTTATACTTGCTTATATTGATTTGTTTGGATTGTCGTCGTATTGATTTCTTTGGGGTTTCTGTGTGCCTGGTACCTGTTAGTGCCATGCGGTTACATGACAGTAACAGGAGATTTACGTTGACTGAAATAGGAACACCCGATAAATTAAAATAGTCTTCACATAAACAATTTTGTTGTGCACTCATGGTAGTCTAGAAAAAAGAAATGCCAGTTATAATAATAATAAGTATAGTAATAAGTATAGTTATATAATAATAATAGTTATTGCTCATATTTTATACAAGACATGAGCTGTTAAAAGTCCATTCGATTATGCACTGTATTTTGACTCGGAAAGAGTACCTACACGACTAAGAAAGAATTATATTAAATAAAACAAAGGCATGTATTTATTCGAATCTCAGTAATTTGCTTTCCTACAACAATTACTTAATCACTCTAATAATCTTCTTTTTATGAACCTCAAATCCTCAAATAATTACTATTTTGGGACTATAAACTACTAGCAGCGCCCCGCGGTGTCGATCCCGTGGGAATATCGGGATAAAAACTATCCTATGTCCTTCCCCGGGATGCAATCTATCTCTTTGCTAAATTTTATCGAAATCCGTTCAGTGGTTTAGGCGTGAAAAGGTAACATACAGACAGTCAGACAGAGTTACTTAGTATGGATAACTGCGAACAACTTGGATGTAGCGCTCGCCGGCCACTGACGTGGTACCGTTCGCTTCGCTCGCTCGGCTCGCGCGCGATTGGTCATAGTTCTGATCTAACCTAACCCATTCAGTCGGGGAGCCCTAGCTTTATTATTTCTCATTTTTTTCTATAGTTTGCGTGATTAGAAGTTCAAAATGTTTTTAGAGATTAATTTCATTCATTTAAAAAAGCTTACATTTTTAAAAGGTCAATAAGTTTTCTAGAGGATCAGGTAAATTTTAAAACAATATAATTTAAAATAGTGTTCATGGAGTTTCTTGCCCGTTCTTCTCCATAAGTAGCTACAACGCTTTGTAATGGGCAACTAGCTTCATATTTCTGACTGACCGACTCCCTGAAAATTAAAAAGTGCCTGTGAATGGTATAATTGAAAAAAAAAACTTCCGAGTTTTAGTATGAAATATTTCTATAAAACCAAATGATATGTTCTGTTCCTTATCCCTCGCGATGTTGAGTTGTCCGATTCGGTCGCGAGCTGTCAACTTCTGTACCTTATATTTTGATAAGCATTGCTGAATAGCATACCTTCGTACGGCTTTAAGAACACAACAATCATCTCTCTAAAAACGTTTAATAAAAGCTTAACTTTAATCCCCAACACAAAAACCCAGACTAACTATACATTTTCCAGCAAACATTTTCCACTTGCACAAAAATCAAATTTGGAAAGTTCTGGAAAAGTTTGCGTTTCTTTATTTTCTCACTTAACACTATGTTACCTTGGTGCCTTATCCGAGAATTGTTCCCGCTCGCTTGAACACACGAATATATATTGGAAAAGTTAACTGGAATAGGTACGTACACTTGCATCGTTCGTGTATTGAGCACAAGTGGAAAATCGACAAAGTTAAATTCGAGATCACTATCTGGAACTCAGATTTGAATCTGAGATTTTATCCGGGAATATATAGTCATTGCTTGTTGTTGTGTTACGGTGGGCACTTGTTGTACAGACCCCAGCACATCAAGCTACTCGAAACTGTACAATTTTCCTAATCAACTTTAAACGTTATACTATAGCGATAAAGTTGAAAATCTATAAAATAAATTTGACAGATTGTAGTAGCTTGATTTGCTGGCGTCTGTACCTCCGTGAAATGTAATCTGTGGTGAAGATCCCTAACCTTCGTGGCGAGAATCGCTTCGGTTTTGTTTTTGGGTTTGAATTGAAGCTGGCTGACGACAAATTCGGGTCTGTAAAAAAAAAGAAATACGAATATTGCGATCCGAAACTATCGTCGAGATTAGTGGTGGCCCAGTTGTAGCGGCTGCGACTTACGAGTTGTAGGTCGTCAGTTCAAACCCAGACAGGCGCTTTACTTAAATACAAATTAGGTGAAGGAAACCGGCATGTCCTAGAACCAAAAATTCGAAGACATGTGACATCTACCAACCCGCACTGGGCCCACGTGGTGGATTACGGCCCACTCCCTCACACAGAGAGGCGGCCTGTGTCCCAGCAGTGAGAACGTTATAGGCTGGTTATGTATAACGTATAATTTTGTATATAATTGCTTGCTAATTTCTAAATCGATATTTCATAACTTCTCTGAAGAATAAACTGAACTGTGGTTTGACATTATTTCCAAAATAAAACCTGTCAAACCGTCGACATTTAGATAATACAGTCCGGCCATCGAGAGAATGCGTTCCTGACACCTGTCAGTGCAACAATTCTAGTAGTTAATAAAGACCAAATTCGCAAAACACGTAGGTTTGTTTGAAACAGACATGTCTCAAGAACGCATTCTGTCGTCGGCCGTACAGCCGGTCGATTCAGTAAAAATCTCACCGTGAAAACTTAGGTGAAGTGAGTTTGTTTTTGTTAGGAATTGACACTATTGACAGCTCACTCCACGCTCACTTCACCTAAGTTTTCACGGTGAGATTTTTACAGAATATCACATCACGTTCGAGTAATTGACCCTAATAGATAGTATTCTTTGATTATGTAAGTAGCAGATTAAGAAAAAAGAAAAAAACTTATATTAACTTAACCATAAAAACGAGCATCTTCTTGGGCCCAAGACTCGGTCATCTCTATAGCCCCTTAAGAGTAAACTAGTCGCGAGCTCGAACTCACTGGTGATCATGGCTAAAAAGCACGCTGTCTCACCTGAGTTCGTGTCTGACGGAGCTAGTGTCAGTGATGAGCAGTTAGACGCTAGTCTACACGAACAACGTCCAGTTCTCACGCACAGAAACACCGTTCCGAACTAATAGGCGCGTAAAAAAAATCGTAAACTGCTTTGGAAAATCGAGTTTTATGAATAATACCACTGCATAAATCAATTGTAAATAAAGCTTGTTGAACTAGTTATTAGTAATAAAAAAAAAAAACTTTTCGATAACTGAGCTTTGTCGATACGGACTTGGATTTCAAGATTTTACAGTTCTTTTATTACTTATTTACACCCGCAGTTACGTTAAAAATAGCAAGAAAAACTAATCTTTTTTGGCTTATAACTTTTTAATGGTTTTTATTTTACTATTCTGTTTCCGTACAGACACAATTAATAATAAGTCAAAATGATATCATGTTTAACTTTGGGTGCTCAATGTCAAACAGTGGAGTAATACTCTCCCGAAATTTGTATGGAAAAAATATCGACTAGTGGCACCAGAGCTCAGCAGCATTACACCAAAATGAAAAGTTAATGTCTGGAAATAATGTACAATCAAATGGCACGCACAAGCACCATTTCCCCTGCATTTAGTCCTGTGGCGTCTCTTATGGGATTACTTAAGAGGCTAATATGCTAATCTTTTTGGGCGTATTTGGAGGCATATTTAAACTGATTGGTACTTCTAGTTAGTACTTTTTCCGGCTACATTCTTATCAATGTTGAAAAAAAATCAGATTAAGAGCCAGTACACAAACAATGGGTGCGGCTCACAAAGTTTGTACCATAACACACTGGAGAGAATAACACACAATGTGACATGCAACACACTGGAAAATATTGTAACACACTAGAACTTTGTAAAGGCAGGTCTACATTGTACAAAAAATATTATTATTAGGTTAATAAATTAAATGAATAGGTACGTATGTGACTTCTATTAAGACACGTAATCTATTTAAACATTTGAGTCCTCATTGTACTCCTCATTATGAACAACTTTTACTATGGGACCAACACTGAAATCATGAAAAAAAAAACAGCTGTTCCATACAAAAATGCTTTACAACACGATCATAATGTATGGAACAGCTGATTTTTTTTTCATGATTTCAGGGTTGGTCCCATAGTAAAAGTTGTTCATAATGAGGAGTACAATGTCCCCTTATATGTATTGTTTTTTATGGGCCTTAGTTGCCTGAAATAAAGGAATTATTATTATTATTATTCTCTTTATTCATATTTTACACATATAAAAATTACATTTTTAAATATTTTTTAACAAAATTAAAAAAAAAGAAATTTAAAAATATAAAACTATAGTTTTATTATTATCTCCTTTATTTTTCTATTATACATATAATTTACATTTTTAAATATTTTTTTTAATAAATATATATATAAAAAAAAAACATTTAAAAATATAAAAAATAGTGGTCCGCCGGTGTCGGGAGCAGGGTCCAAGCTACCGGTGGTTAGGGCTCCAGAGACAGGAACCTCCTCACAATGCGAGCCGTATCGAGGAGTACTGCCTTCTGTATCTGGCCCTTGATCCAACCGCGCAACGACAGCTTCGTCGAAGCTTTTGGCAATAAGACCATTGGCGGTTACGACAATCGGCACAATGATAGCCGAGTCCACATTCCACATGTCGACAACCTCGTGTGCTAAGTCGAGATATTTGATTTGATTTTATTATTATTATTATTAAGAGGTCCGAAACGACTTAAATTTAACCGTTTATAAAAGAAAGTTGTCTTAGTTACACTATTTATAACTCAAAAACGGCTCAACCGATTTGGCTGAAAATTGGTGGGGAGGTAGCCAAGACCCAGGAGACGGATATAGGATACTTTTTATCCTCTTTTTTTATGTAGGTAGGTAGGTAGGCAGGGTAAGGAAGAATGTAGGTAGGTAGATAGGTTAGTAGGGTAGGTAAGTATGTAGGGGTAGGGTAGGTAGAGTAATTAGGTAGGTAGGGTAGATAAGTATGTAGAGGTAGGATAGGTAAGTATGTAGGGGTAGGGTAAGTAGAATAAGTATGTAGTAGTGTGGGTAGGATAGGTAATTATGTAGGTAGGTAGAGTAGGTAAGTATGTAGGGATAGGATAGGTAGAGTAAGTATGGAGGTAGGTAGGTGAGTTGATAGGGTACGTAGGCAGATTGGTAGGGTAGGTAAGTAGGTAGGCAGGTGGGATAGGGTAGGCTGCATGGACCTGGATTTTTGTACCGATTTTCAGGGCAGGACAACGTCTGCCGGGCCCGCTAGTTAATGTTATATATTCGAAAATACCTGTCTGTCAGTCTGTACCAGCTAAACTACTGAACCGATTTTGGAGAAGATGGGGAAGGATCTAGGCAACTAAAATACTAACTGTTACTCGCGATTTCGTCTGTATTTTTAAATTATCTCGGAGAAGTTGCGGGTTAAAGCTAGTTATTAATTAATATGGGAAATAAAAGCGACATAAATTGTTACATATGTTTATTTAGCTTTCATGTCAATCTCAGACATTCAGAATACTAAAGTAGAGGAACTTTGTTCACTTAACGTAAAAAATATTAAAATTATAACACAATAGTTATCAAAATGCTATTAAAGTATGAAAAAAACAAACATAATACTTAATTATAAATTGTAACCTTAATAAAAATCAAAATCAGTCAGCATTTGTATTAAATCAAAATTAGAAACAAAAATAATTATAATTAACAAAACAAAAATTAATAACAAAATCTACTTATTTATAATATTAGGATCAGATTCATGTATTAGTTGAAATAAATGTGGTCATCATTATCACTGAACGTGTACTCCTTAGAGTCAAAAGTTAAATTAACTTTTTTTACAATGCACACAGCTGGCACTTCATCTCTATCAATTTTCTTTGTAAAGATGAATTTAAGTTTAGGTTTTTTAATAGTCTTCAAAAATCGAATAGTGTATTTAATTTCCTGTTTTTTAATTATGTCCAAATTCTCAACAAATCCTACATAATAAACCCATGCCTTCTTTTCATAGTATCTTACTAAGACACTGTCATTAACATTTATACTTATATCTATGCCTTCGCCCATTATGGCATTTGGTTCTTCAATCTCATTATTTGTTTCTATACTTTGGTTATTTATAATTATATCACAGGCATCTGTTTTATCTTCGTCAGTCTTATTTTTCTGGGTATTTGCGTTTTGGCTAAATTCGGTAGCTAAGTTGGTTGTCACATCGCATTTATAGTATTTCTGTTCTTTAACTTTTTCAGTATTTTTTTCACAATCTAGTATTTTTTCTGTCGGATCCAGGTTCTTATTGCACAACTGCATTATATCATAATTTGTTTCTATGTTTTGTATCTCCTGTTTTATTTTTATCGTTTTGTTATTCTGTTTCAAGTTACATTTTCCTGATGTACTTGGTATAGGCTCATCATAAATATTGATTGCATTTTCCTTATCACTTACACTTAAGGTTGAAAATAAATTTAAGTGTTTGTCCACTATTTTTCCACGTGAAAAGTAGTCGTGTAAATCAATATGGGCTTGATTTTCTGGCGTTATTCTGATATCTGATAAAATCGTTACTTTTGAGGTTGGAGCAGCTATTTTATCTTTTTCTTTGTCTTCCATTTTGTAGTTTTTAGTTAATACTTTCATTTCTTCCGGGTCTAGTCCATCAGAATCGATGTCATTTATACTTATATCTATGCCTTCGCCCATTATGGCATTTGGTTCTTCAATCTCATTATTTGTTTCTATACTTTGGTTATTTATAATTATATCACAGGCATCTGTTTTATCTTCGTCAGTCTTATTTTTCTGGGTATTTGCGTTTTGGCTAAATTCGGTAGCTAAGTTGGTTGTCACATCGCATTTATAGTATTTCTGTTCTTTAACTTTTTCAGTACTTTTTTCACAATCTAGTATTTTTTCTGTCGGATCCAGGTTCTTATTGCACAACTGCATTATATCATAATTTGTTTCTATGTTTTGTATCTCCTGTTTTATTTTTATCGTTTTGTTATTCTGTTTCAAGTTACATTTTCCTGATGTACTTGGTATAGGGTCATCATAAATATTGATTGCATTTTCCTTATCACTTACACTTAAGGTTGAAAATAAATTTAAATGTTTGTCCACTATTTTTCCACGTGAAAAGTAGTCGTGTAAATCAATATGGGCTTGATTTTCTGGCGTTATTCTGATATCTGATAAAATCGTTACTTTTGAGGTTGGAGCAGCTATTTTATCTTTTTCTTTGTCTTCCATTTTGTAGTTTTTAGTTAATACTTTCATTTCTTCTGGGTCTAGTCCATCAGAATCGATGTTTTCCTCACCTTCCCATAAGCTGTCATCCGATTCGGCATAAGTTACCTCACTATCTGTGCTAGTATCAGTATCGTCAGGCTGTACTTTGAACTTTTTCAAATGTCTCGAACGATTTTGGGACGTTTTCATTTTCTTTAAATAGCTTATTTCTTTTCTGTTTTTCTTTCTATCTATTGAATCTTTAAAATTATTTTGGCGTTTTAAATTTTTGAGAATAGTCTGTTTTTGAATGATTGTCAAATTATGTTCTTTTATGTCTAAACAGTTACAATATCCAGGATTTAATACTTTATTACAAAAGCAACTTAAAGTGCGATAAATTATTTTGTTTTCTGACTGAGAGTTTCTAAGTTGATGGAGAGCCATAGTACCAGGCACAGGACGTAGCTGTATATTGACATTTTCAAGAATTTCTGGCACATAAAAAAGTCTAATTTTTGATTCAGTCTCGTTTAATAATCGATATGCTGACTCTGCATCAGTTATGTCAGATCCGTAGCAGACTAACGAATCCAATTTTCTCTTTATCGCACCACCAATGCCATCTGCAGCACCCTTTCCATGTGCAGATTCAAAGAAATTCCACGTTGAGCAGGGGAATCCTAGATCTTTAGTAAGTTTAGAGAACAAGTAGAAGTTCTTTTTTTGTTTATATTGAACAGTTGGTCCATCTGAGAAAAAATGTATTGCATGTACGTTAGGAAATTCCTCTCTAATCAAATGTAAAACCGGAGACAGATGGGCCCAAATAGCTTCTGGTCCATGGTTGTTACAAGGTGAAATGGAGGCAAATGACATCGGGTCTCTGCCTTTGCTGTACATAACGCCAGTATGTAGCGTAAATTGTTCACGTGAGGATCCGAAGTGCATGGCTTGAATTTCGGTACTTAATTTGCACGAATAATTTTCGGAAAAGTCTATGTGAACGGCTACTGATTCATCATCGAGATTTTTAATACAAGTTCGATATTGTGTATATTGGTGTCTTATATTATATGCGTGTGTCTTAAACTGTTTTAATTCGTTTGTAAATGATTCTAAAAGATGTTGTAAAGTGTCAATTTTTTTTCCTTTAACCATTTTTTTAGTCACTTTTTTTAAACCATCACTATTCTTGTCATCATATTCATGATTTTTTAGAATCCATTCTGACCAGGAAACGCTTTCATGTATATTTTGCCCATTAAGATTAAATTGAACAACTTTGTCGCGGCATTCTTGACATTCGCCATAGGCACATTCTATTTTTTTTTCGTCACATACAACCATTGACAAAATATCATCAAGTGACTTGGTTTCAATTATATCCATAGACTTGAGTTTCATCGCCTTCAGTGCTAAGTTTTCATGCCTTTTGCATGCACAAGTATCACGTGAGTTAAGTTTTGGGGGTAATATGTAAAACGGTCTATAGCGTTTAAATGTAGCAAATGAAAATTTGCCACCTTCTAACTTATATTTTTTATATAGGTGTTTTAAGGTTCCTAATAAATATCGTCTTTGTCTTGTTTGTTTTTTCAGTGTTTTAATTTCTTTTTTCCCTGCTGTTGCGACGCTGTTATCGTCTCTTTCAAAAAAGTTCGACAAATGATTCAGTAATAAAAAGTTCTTTTTTTTAACTTGAATTTGACGTATTTTTCCTTTAAGACCAAAGTATGAACTCATTTTAGTTTTCATTTTGTATTTTTTGACAACATCACTACAGACTATATTTTTAAGTACTTTTTTATCAGAATTTTTATCAAAGTTTTCGTAACGTTCCTTTATTGTATCTACTAAAACATTATGTTCTAATAATCGTTTCTTTACTTTTTGTTTTTCTTCAAATGAAATTTGTGGCAAATTTTCCTCAATAAACATGTTTGCCCTGGTGCATGGAGTCCGTTCTAGTGTTTCATCATTAGAACTCGGTGTTTGTTGTAACTTTTGTATCAGATCATTTTTCTCGTGCAATAAGTCGAGTAGTTCTCTATTTTTCTTTAAGTATCTATTAAGTTTTTTTTTTAAATTATATATTTTCCTTTTAATTAAGTCGTTATCCACTTTAAGATAAGCATTTTCTTTTTTTAACCTGTAATTCAATCTTTCTGCACACTTTTGTTTATTTTTTTTTTGTTGTTCATTGTTTACCAAATACTCTTCAACATCTTTTTTCATTTTCTTATTTTCTCTCCATTGTCTCCGTAGTTCTTCCCGCTCTTCTGGTCCAAAATCTCCTATTCTTTTTCTAGTTTTGTTAGTCCTCTCTGCATTTCTTCGTTGCATTTCTTTAAATTTATTTGGGTTTTCATTTTTCATCTTCTCGCGATAACGTTTTTGCCGTTCGGCTGCGCTCAAAGGCATCTGTGTACAAAATAAGTTTTAACTGTAAATATATTTTGTGATAGAAAGAAAAAGAAGCTCTTGAACAAAGAAAATAATATTTTATATTTTTATGGTGTTTATATAATAATAATAATAATAATACCAGCCTATTATTGTCCCACTGCAGGGCAAAGGCCTCTTCTCATACAGAAGAATAAAGAAATAAAATAATTTAGCATTATTTGTACAAACACTTGATTTCATTTAATACGGAAAATACACATGAAATTTTTCTATAGCAAAATAAACATTATAACGAAGGAAAGTATTATAACTACTGTTTATTACTGAAAAATAATTATGAAATTGTTGAAAAAAAATTAATGCCTAATGTTTACTTTCGGGTAACAGTATGTTGTGAACCAAGCTTAATATTATCCAGTGTGTTACGTAACACAACATGTAACACACCATAACACACTACACCAAACACACCAGAAGATTCTTGTGTTCACTTGAACATAGCAGCTACAACTTCAAAGATATTTGAGAAATAAACCGTTAATGTACAAGGTAAAAACTATTATTTAACATATTAACTAATATAATAACGAATTATAAACACGTACCTTGAAAATTCTGCATTTAAAATCCAATATTTTTAACGACCAAAACGAACACCACAAATCACCTCACGTATGTTACGAAACTAAAATTGCTGACATAAAATTGACACATCATTGGCGTTGCCCTAGAGTGTTGCCACCCATTAAAAGTGGTTCTAGTGTGGTTGTCACTAAAATAAAAAAGTTACCACGTAACACATCTATTATAACACACTGGAAGATTAATTGGGACAAATTTTAAAATTAATAGTTTTATAAGAAAATATATAATTGCGAGGGATTTTTAGACAAAATGCATTACATGAACTCCCGTATTAACTACGACGGCAATCAGAAATTACATAAACCGAATAAATATTTTGTTATGACAATATAATTGTCGAAAGACTGCACTGGGACATTTTAGTTTTGTATGGAGCAAAAAAATATATAAAAGTTTCGTAAATCAAATTATTTAGTAAAATAAATATTTTTTATTTTTATTTGCAACCATGTATTTTTGACGTTTTCATATTATAATAATAAATTAAATTCTAAGGTATTCAATATGTAAATAATACTAAATATGTGCGGTAAACAGGCGACCGAAATATTTTTTCAAAAAGTACAATTTTTTTGAGCCACACCCTACAGCCAGTTCACATAGTCGGTACTTTAAAAAATAAATAAATAATAAATTCCCTTACAAGATAATCGTTTATTAAGGAAAAACATTAAAAATGCCTTAAAAATTTAATCACAAAGCTCAATTTAAAAAATAAAATAAAGTACCATCATCTGAGAACCCCGTAACAAAAAAAAAAACAAAACAAAAAATTGGCATCTCCATCAAAACGTCATCGTTTGCAAAGGGGAGGTAGGGGAGATAATTAACAATTAGTTAATGGAACGGTAGGAATGTTTGCAGAGTACTCGTGGTCGCTGAGGAGACCCGGGGAAAATGGAAATACCTCATGTTGATATTGTCTTAAAATGGATTAGTCGTTGGGTAGAGTGTTCTTTTCTATTACAGTAAAAAGAAATTAAAGTGACGCCATGGAAAAACCAATAGTACTTAGTGCAGAAGATCGACTCCTTTGATCTTGAAAAAAGCTGCTTTTTTAATAGCCTACAAAGCCCGCCGTGTACTTGTAGCTTCATACCTATAATGCGGAGTGCGCCTGCCCTGGTGACGCGAAGAAATTGCTTTTTAATTTTTTTTCTTGAAGGTTGACTGGAAAGGTTGACTTTCAGCATTAGGCAACATAACAAAACATAACATCCTGTATTCTCCAAAGGGTAGTACAGTCACGAGCATAAGTATGTATTGTATACACTTGACTTTATTCCTCCTTAATAAACCCTCATCTTGTTTATATAACTTAAACGTAAACGTACACGTTTCGATCAGTTCGTTGAGCGGTAGACATTCAGTCTGACCGGCATTCATCTCTGTTTATGTACGGTTCCATTTGTTCTTCGCTCGGAACACCACGGGAATTGGATTATAGACTTATCGTTCGAACACGTCCGTTGTATTTAAATGTTGTTGTTTCTTTCTTTCTTTCTTCTTTTCTTTTCACTCTCAGAGAACCTCGATATACCTAATCCTCATTTGCGATTTGTTTGCCAAAAATGTAAACAAATATGAGTTTATGGGAAAATAACTTTAAATCTTAAACAATAAAGTTCAGTTTACGCTACAACTTCAAAATTTTTAATAACTTTTTCAATAGTACTAGTCACTCTGAAATCAACTTAATTCCCATTAAAATAAAGTTGATATTTGTTTAACTTGAAATAATATTAATTTGAAACATAAATTTGTATAGACTTTACTTAGACCATTTTACTATATCCATGCACGTCAGATACCAGAAGGTCAATTCCCGTAATTCAAAACGTTCAAAATCTAATCACAGCCTCATCTCAGCGACAAAAAAAAAGTCAAAAACATGTCAAAATGTAGTGAAATTAGAGGTATTTTTGACAGATTGTGAACGTTCTTAAAATTACGAGAATTGCCCCTCAGGACGAAAAAAGCAAAAACAAACCGAACAAAAGTGCACTACAGAAAGTTGCTAAACACTAAACAAAGACACTTATGTACTTATTTTATGGGAGTCCGCGACACTGACATTCATCTCGCCTATTATGGTATTTTATTTATTTATTTTACAGTTTTTGGAAAAATTCGAAGACATGTGACATCTGCCAATCCGCACTGGGCCCGCGAGGTGGATTACGGCCCACTCCCTCTCACCGAGAGGAGGCCTGTGTCCCAGCAGTGGGAACATTATAGGCTGATTATGGTTATGGTTATGGTTATGGAAAACTTACAGCTAAACACGATTAACTTAACAGTTAACTGTCCATTATGATTCATAATGTTATCTGTTTATGATTCTGCCAGTGGCCTTTTTAGGCCCCCGTGATCTTAGTCTCAATCTGTCAAAAATACCTCTTTCACTACATCTTGACAAGTTTTTGACAATTTATTTTTTTTTCCACAATACAGGAGAAATTCCTAGTGTGGGACAACGTTTTTTTTTTAAAAGAAAAGAAAGAAAGAAAGGAAGATTTTTGTTTGTCGCCGAGATGAGACTGCGACTAGATTTTGAACGTTTTAAATTACGGAAACTGGCCTACTGCCGGTCGATTCTGTAAAAATCTCACCGTGATAACTTAGGTGAAGTGAGTTTTTTTTGCTAGGAATTGACACTATTGACAGCTCACTCCACCCTCACTTCACCTAAGTTTTCACGGTGAGATTTTTACAGAATAGCACTGCTGATGTTTTCTGTAAGCTGTCCAATTATTAATAAGTACCTGAAACAAAGAACCAATAAAATTACAAACAATTAAAATACAAAATAACGCTATTATCACTTTCAAGTAATTAATACGTGAATCAGCCGGGAGGCATATTTTGTTCATTCATAAACGAATTAATGAGTCTATCTGTATGTTTTTAACAATATCGCGGTAACAATTAATACTGCGGTCGACGGTCTACTTACTCATTTAATTAAGTGTAATGTCGGCGGTTTTAAATTATTTTTGTTGTATAATATTTCAGCATGAATTTAAATTGGATATTCGTTAAATGGACGGATCTTTTATTATTTTTGAGTGGTATTTTGTGGTTTATATTATTTACGGTATCGAATGACTTGCCGATGTTATTTTGTGGTTTATTTTAATTTGCAAATTTTGTCTCTAATTAGGAAACTCTTGGCGGCGAATAACTGCAAAGGGTCAGAAAAAAAAGTAAAAGTGTATTAGGTCGTACCTACCTAATAAATCACACTATCATACTAATATTATAAAGGCGAAAGTTTGTGAGTGTGTGTGTGTTTATATGTTTGTTGCTTCTTCACGCTCAAATGGCAAGACCAATTTTGATAAAATTTTGTATGGAGGTAGCTGATGCCCTGGATTAACATATAGGCTACTTTTTATCCCGATATTCCCACGGGATCGACATTTACGCGGGTGAAACCGCGGGGCCCAGCTATTTTTTTTTTGTTTTTATAGTTATTTCGTTGTCGTTATAGGTACCTACCTACGTAAACATAGACACACAAAATAATAGTATGTATCAATTTGTGAAAACTAAAAGAAAAACCCTTGCTTTTAATCAAAACAATTCAACAATTTAATTCAATTTTGTTGCAACTTCCTTATTCATTAAATATAAGATAAGTGTAGTTTTCATATTCATTGATCATAATTACCCTCTCAGAGATGACAAAGCATAATTTCTCATGAGCATGTACCTAGGTAGCGCACCGCACCCTTCAAATAAATAGAAAAAAAATAAAAATAAAATAATCAAAAAACTATAGAAGTATCTATCAATTTGTGAAAACCAAAGGACAAACCTTTACATTTAAACTAAAACTATTCAACAATATATTCATCATCATCATCATTTCAGCCGAAAGACGTCCACTGCTGAACATAGGCCTACCCCAAGCACCTCCACTTCGACCGGTTCAACAATATCATCCACCTTTTAAAAATATAATTTAATCCAATTTTGTTGCAACCTTCTTATTTATTCGTCCCGACGCTTCGGCGTCGGGACGTCCGTAGGAATGCAACGTAGAGGTTTATTTCAATTTATTGCGTTTACACAGGTCGCCGTAGACAGAATAACGATTTTGTTGTGGCAATATACGAAGATGCCAGCTTAGTTCACATGACTGCTCTCGACGTCGGCGGCGCCTTGGAAGTGTTAATGCTCCGTACATTATTTTCTGTTTAAAAAACAGGCTGCTTGCTCTCTGAGGCAGAGTCGAATGGAATAGCAGAAAACGTTTTGTTAATTGAAGTTGTCTTGTTGTTTAGTAAATTCCTTCGTGTTCTTGTAAAAAATACAGGGAAGCTGAATAAAGAATTGTTAGCTGCAGTTGCTAGATTTGTCCTTGTAATTTGAATAAAAAGCCTTACATTAATTCAATCTTCAAGCCGCCCGCCCGCTTTAATAAACCCTACCTCATTCATTTATTATTATTAGCCGAAAGACGTCCACTGCTGGACACAGGCCTCCCCCAAGCACCGCCACTTTGACCGGTTCTCTGCTTCCCGCATTCTGCGGATTCCTGCGGCCTTCATAAGATCATCGGCACATCTAGTGGGAGGCCTTCCAACGCTACGTCTTCCGGTACGCGGTCGCCACCTTTCGACCCTATCGGCCATCTGTTCTGCTAGCAATGTGCCCTGCCCACTGTCACTTAAGTTTGCCAATTCACCGGGCTATTACCTTGCTTCTCCTGCGGATCTCTTCATTTCTTTCTTCTTCATTTAAAGAAAACTTTTTAAAACAATTGATAAGTAAATAGCTGGTAATAGTTAGCCGCCAGCCAGCAGGCTGTTAGCTAAAACTCTGCAGGGTATGGCCGACACATGGCTTCATAAATTATGATTTTCTCATGCAGAAGATCCTATTTATAAAAAAAATATCCTACGTACCTATACCTATTATTAAACCTAATAAATATATGTATCATCATCATTCTCCTCCCCTTATTCCAATTTATTTGGGGTTGGCGCAACATATTATATTTCTGTAGTAGTCGCCATCTCGGTAGTTACTCCCTTTCTAGCCATAACATTTTTCACAGTCCGTCCATCGTTTCTTAAATAAATAAATTAATAATTTCATCCATAAATACTAGAGAGGGGCTTGTGGCTAAGTAATAACAGCCGCACGGGTCGATCGATCAGGTTAAGCTACGCTTGCCGCGGTTGGTCCGTGGATGGGTGACCATCTTTACACGCCAAGAGCAAGCACCCTCCGTGCCTCGGAAAGCACGCTAAGCCGTTGGTCCCGGCTGTCATTCGTGGGTCTTTGACAGTCGTTACGGGTCGTCAGAAGCCCGAAAGTCTGACAACCACTCTTACCAAGGGGTTTCGTATTACCCAGTAACCTGGGTTGTGGAGGTCAGATAGGCAGTCGCTCCATGTAAAATACTGGTACTTAGCTGCATCCGGTTAGACTGGAAGCCGACCCCAACAAAGTTGGGAAAAGGCAAGGCAGATAATAAAATATAATCCGTAAATACTTGAATAAAATAAAATAAAAACTTTTTCCGTTATTACAAAATTTCTGCCTACATACAAAATGGCGGCACTTGGGCAAATGGCCTCGCGTCACGATGACGTATGAATGGCTTAGCATAGATTTATAAGTGGGTTTAGAGAGATTTAAAGTTCCGGAGCGAGTATTTTCAGATTTCAACTTATGATTTCTGATTTTAAAGGGTAAAGCTTCGGGATGAATAAATTATTAGGTATATTATGTGAAATGATTTAAAAGCTTTAGGTATGTCTTTGAAATAGCTATTATTTCAAATAGGCAAGCATGTTTACGTGAACTCACCTAATAAAATTACAATGATTTACAAATAGTTTTATCTATTTCCATTTGAATGACATAATATTATTTTCGACTACCTTTTTCACAAGTCATATTCGCGTGAAATCTATTAGGTATGTATATTATTTGCGAAATCGACGGCAGAACTCTATTTTGCTGTATCCTTCAATTTTAAAAGGTAACTGATATCTCCCTTGACCCAATATTTACCTGCAGACGTTATAATTTCGTCACAAGACGTTAGTGGACGATTATATATTTTTTTATATTTGTTTATTTATTTTGTATAATACCAAAAACACTCTCATCTTCATCTTTGATAGTATAAACTCACTACTGGATTCTAACCTCCTCTCCTACAATGTATGTGCTTTAATTTGATTTGTTCCGGTCGATCCCCTGAACCCCCCTCCACCCCCCCTCCTCGATCCCCAGCTAGTTCGTCTTCTGTTTTAATCTCTATCTTATCCACATTTTCTAGGTTTACTCTTTTTGACGGGTGAGTACAGTCAAAAGAAAATAATTGGTTGGCTAATCGTATTCAGATATTTCTTGAGATCAAAAAACAATAAAATCATGACACTCTTTTAGGTTCCATTCCATTTGTCAATCCTAATAGATCTTACCCTAATATAAAATTGTAGTTTCACGACAAAACCGCGGCATTTCCAGAGTGTAATCTTAATAACGTTTTCATGTCCTCTTCCCGATTCACGTAGGATTTCATTCAGCTAAAAGCGAAGGGAATGTAAAATTACGAAACGTCTTCAAGCTTATATGTTTGGGGTAAGGGCATCGAACTCCATATCCTTTTGGGTGACAATAATGAGAGTAAGGTTATCTAATACTTATGGGTATTTTTGTATTGTATGTTTCGAGCTTGTGTATGACGTAGGCATATGGACGGTTTGAGGTTTGCAACTAAATACCTATTAATTTCTAATTTTCTACCATCAAGAAGCGATGCCATCTTGCTAGTTGAATGGTGGTGGAGTGGTTTATTTATTGTGTTGCATTGGATGACGTCATCACGTCAACGCCAGCTGTATGTCACTGGAAATCAGCGCTGGGGCTCTGTCTCGCATTAGCATTATACTGAACGATGGCCGTTTTGCGTGGATATACGCATTTTTTATTATTTATTTATTTTATTTTTTTAAATAGGTACAAAGGCGGACTTAATGCCTTAGGCATTCTCTACCAGTCAATCAAGGGTGGTGGTGTATTTTCTCCAACTTGTTATTTTTTGTGTTGTGTTCTTTCTGTGCGTCCTGCTTATCGCAAATAAAGGTATTTTCTTTCTTTCGTTTCTTTACTACAGGCACATGAGATATCATGCTTTGTTTCGAGATGGCAATTATAATGGATTAGAAATTTGTAATTTGGCATTACAGATAGATTTGTTTTGTTTAGGTACATACTTAACTCCCTTACTAATAAACTTATTATAACAGATGAATAGTTACACACCGATTTCTCTCTTTCAGTCGTCAGTAATTTGATTTTCGAAAGAAGAAGATAAAGCGATGTGTAACTATACAGACGCTATACAATGGTTATTGGTAAGGGGGTAAATAACTTAATCGAGTTATCTTCGTTATAATTATGCACGTGATTCTGTGCCAGTAAAATATTTTTCTTTCTTTCTTTTCTTTATTATCCAAAGACTTCGATGACCACTTATTGCCAAAAAATCAGCCTATGATCATATCAAATTAATTCAATACAATTCGTAAATCATTTAGCGAATATTCCCGCACCTACATAGAAGCAAAAAGCTAAATAAAGGTTATACATAATAATGGAATATCTTTTAAGCCAGCACAATTCTGAAAAAGCTAATGGTGAGATGTTAAAACACTTAATCATAAAATATAACGGTCATTATTTACCTCCATTACACTTTTATATTATGACATGCAATAGGTATGTGCAGAAGAACCATTTTCATATTGCATTTTTGAACAAAAACGTGTGTGTGCCATCTCGTATAATTTTACTGCTGAAAATGGGTGTTCTTGAAGAAAGCGACATTTAAACTTAACACAGTCATTTTTTTTTTATTATATAATAATCGTACCATCCCACCCCGCAGACGTAGATAATTTTTAGTATTTAGCAATAGTGTTTTGTTTTTAATAATTATAATCCACTAACAGCGCCCCGCGGTTTCACCCGCATAAGTGTCGTTCCCGTGGGAATATCAGGATAAAAACTATCCTATGTCCTTTCCCGGAACTCAAATTATATCTCTACCAAATTTCATCTAAAGAGAGGTAACGACAGACAGACACACTTTCGCATTTATAATATTAGTATGGATTTATATCATAATTTATTTTTTCACAGACCTTGTGAAGGCCGCAGGAATTCGATGGATGCCAGATTTATTTATATGTAGATTTTTATAAATCGTTTTTTTTATAATATAATATTTAATTATCAATTATTAAATTTTAAATCATTTCTTTTTTACCCGACTGCGGCGAAGCCCAAAAGGAGGGTTATTTGTTTGACCTGTATGTATTTTTCAGTGTTGACTGCAACTAGTTAGAGACCGGCCACCGGACACCGATGACTTACATGGTCAGAGTAGAACTTCTGTTCTTCCTATTTATTTAATGGATTACTGCGATATGGTTGCAAAAATCGCATTGGAGCCATACTCGTATTACTGGTAAGGAGGTCACATCTGGAATAGTATTGTCGCTAAAGGATCGGCCGAAGTGAGAATTCTTTGTCTTGCAACTGCGAAACTAATTACGATTATTGCGTTTCTTTGTTCAGCGATAAAAATAATTTCAACATACCTACGTGGTGATGAGTTGGGTAGTGTTATTATAAGCTCATCTTAAACAATTTATATCATACATCATTAAAACAACATGCTTTCCAACAAGGACAAGGAAATTGAAATTATTTCCAAAAGAATTTTCTATTATACACCAACTGGAATATTTGTATGCGCAGCGCGATACCGAACAGGACGCGGGTGTCCAAGATTTACGACCTTCGCAGGACAGTCCCGGACAGCGGACAGCGTTCGGACAACTCCGGTAAGATTAATTGCATGACCCCACTATTTGGCCACTGTTGATTTTTAATCCGCATTGGCGAAATACCGAAATAAAATGTGAGTTTCAATATAGGTTTTCAACTATATTACCGTTTTAATTTTCACGCTGAATTGTTTTGGGAGGGAATTTATTGGTCGGCTGTTTTCATGAAAGTAGGAATAAGCAAGTCTGAGCTGGCGTAGGTACATCGGTTCTGATAGTTAGTAGAGTCAGTAGCATTTAAAGTGACTTAATCCGACTTCTGGACTTTTGACTGCTAAATACATACTGAAACCTACTTAAGTAGGTACCTGGTACATATACCTACTACATTTATGTAGCGTGCCGCTTTAATGCCGAAATTAATTTAACACACGAATACCGTTTCGCGTTTTGGTTTTGTGAACTTATTTTAATTTCATTAATCGTTATAATTTATTTTCAATTTTCTAAAATAGCATCTTGGAGCAACCTTTACTTAAATAACAGCGAAGGGGTCATTTGCCGGAGTCACAGATCATAACATCTCATCAATGAAATTAAGGCGAATAACGTGCAAAGAGTGGGCGAATTTAAGGAAAGGGAGAGAGCCCTATGTCGCACAGTGTTGCAGGTTCATAGTAAGACACGGACAAAACTATTTAAGATGTGAATTTACTACCTATCATCAGTATTGTATAGAAAATATTATGTATTTAATAGAATGACCATAATTTCTATGCACTAGCTGTGTCCCGCGGCTTTACTCGCGTTAAACTGGATAAAAAGTTAAAAAGTAGCCAATTTCAGGTTCTAAACTATAAATAGATTCATCCGAATCTTCTAATAGAATAATAATAGTTACACACACACACACATACATACAATCTTTCAGATAGGTATATTATAATATTATCACGAGTAAATTCAACCACGCGTGTCTACAAGAAACAATAATAACAACCGAAGTAGCATGTCGTAGCAAGGTTTGTTATCTAAATCTAAAGAATTGTTGATTATTTGTGTTAATAAATTGTTATAGAAAGTTACGGAAAACACTTACTAATATAATAGCCTTGTGAATTTTTATTTAAGTCGTATTTTTGGTTGTTAATTAGAACTGTCTATATATGTACTTACATTATGTTTATATTTCACGAACATTAATATCATATCTAAAAGACAATACCTTGAACTTCAGAATCCATTTTGGTGATTATGCAAATAACATAAATATCAAAACTGTATTTGCTTGTATTACGTTGAGTTTTCGCTTCTTGAAATCGTAGTTGTCGACAGCATACTTTGACAAGTGATATCTTGTCATTTTTATTAGGAAACTATCCTCCATTTTTTGGATTCCTTTATCATACATATTCTATTTGCAAGTCCGGTTATTGTTTTTCTAACTTCAACTTTAAAATTTGGTTTTTGTCCGCCCTCGGCAACACTGTGTGTCTGCGAGCGGCGCAGGCAGTCGTTTAAAATTACGAATTATTTTATGTTGTTATAATTTTTATGATTACTGGCCACTAGTCCTGCCCGTGAGATGAATTAATTTCGCCATTGTAGTGGCACGTTTTAAAGGAACTGGACTGAGCGCTGAAAAGCATTTGATAAAATAAATTGCAATACACAGTACAATTAATAAATCATTTGTCATGAGTGACTTCTGATTACAGTGCATAAAACTACTGTGTCCCAAAACATGGTCGATGTCGTTAGGGTGTCCAAGATTTACTATGCGACAAATCCGGCCACAGTCAAGATTAATTTGCCCATTTAGCATAAACACTGTCCGGACCAGCTGATTCTTAAATCCGTTCCGTTTTGCATAATGTCGTCCAAGTTCTTTTTAGGACAAGCTCAGCAGAAATTAGTATATTCCATTGTTTGTTTTAATGGCTTTAGTCCGAACGTTGACTTATTAGTTTAATCTGAATTTCAATCTGCGTTTTTCAATAAAAAATACGTTAAGAAGATCAGCTTTTATTCTAAGAGGATAATTTAATTACTTTGATCAAATGCTGCTCAAGATTAAAGCTTAGATCGTAAAAGGCTTCATATAAAAAAAGAAAAAAAAGTAAAAAAGCCAAATAACCTTCAGATTTACAAAACAAAAATTCAATTTAATCTCACAGTCGTACATCAGACCATTATTACCTATATCAATTCCAACCACAAGCGAGCGTTTATGAAAAACTTTTATTATAAACTCCGTGATAGTTCACCGTAACCCGCGACCCCGCGACCATACTGCCTGTTAACATGACAAAAATCAGTTAGTAAAATATTTATGGCATCTTGTCCGTCCGTCTGTGTAAATACTCACAGATAAACATCGCGAACATTCCGTGACTGAAAACGTTCACAACTTTATGGAATATTACGTTTTTATTCAAGTTTTTATTGCGTTTTTTAACAAAATGGCCGCTCAATTTTTACAGCTGTAAACTTTAGCAATTAAAGGGTTATTTATTGATGTCCCTTTTTGAGAGCTACAGCGTGGGTTTTATGTTAATGGAGCTTTTTTAAAAAGTGTCGTTTATATTCCTATTCTGTAAACGAAAAACTATTGTTGGCCTACACGCGTAAATAAAATTAGGCATTACAATTATAGGCCAGTTACAGAATTTGATAATAAATACATTACAAGCAATTTACACTAATGCTGTGAAGAGGTAAATTTTTAAGTTTGGAGAAAGTACTCATGCTATTTCAGAAAATCTTTTACTATAGAAAGATACGATTGCCAAGTGCCACAAGATATATTCTATGTTAAAATACGCGGACGAAGTCGCAGGCAGAAACTAGTAGCTTAGAAAGTAATTAAGGAATAAGCAAGGATACAAGTCCTAAATATAATTATTATGATTATTAGCCTGTGATGTCCCACTGCTGGGCAAAAGCCTATACTCTCTTTCCACTTCTCTCTGTTCAAAGCTGCTAAGGACCAGTTCTTTTTGAAGGAGTCCAGGTCATTAATTTGTCTAAACCACTACTCTATCATGACACACGAATAAGAAAATATTAGTTACGGATAAATTCCAATAGCTTAGCCACAACCTCACTGAAATCTTCACATAGGTACTTTTAGCTACACGCATAGGAATCCATAAATACATTCTATCCAACAGCCCTTCAATCTAAATCTATGATCCGACGCGATATGTAAAAGGATCAAAAGTACCACATAATGTAGTAGGGAGGGTGGTGACTGCGGAATTTGCAGCGCATTCCAAATTAAATTTGGAACGAATTTGTGGGGGCATTTGTGGAGCTGGATTCTGATCAGAATTTAAATTCTCTCAAATAAAAACGTCATCATTCTTTTGGCTTTGCATTTAGTTTAATAGTTGCTTGGAATTGTTTCTCGCTTTGAACTGGTTTTTCGTGGTTAGGTGTAATTTTGGGCTTAGCATAATTTACTGTTGCGTGAGAATGGAATTAGCAAATTCGGAGTTGCTTTTCTATGAACTCTGATGTAGATTCTTTAAATTCATGTTAAATTATGACTTCGCTGTTAATAGTGCCCTTGTATTTAATTAACATTCTTTGAAAATCCATAATGGAAATTTCAAAGCTTATCCCAATTTTCAATCACTCCTCCAATTTGGTTCGACACATTATTTTACCGGAGTCCGGTTAAATTAATAAGGATAGCCCTGATATAGGATCAGGACTCTCACATGAAATCCGAGCCACGCCCTGTGTATTTTGTACAGCAAAAGGGTTAAAACTGCCAGACAGTGCATTTCGATACGAGGGGTGGCCAGTGCGTGATTTGCGGGGCTCACCAAATCGAGTTTGATCCTAATATAATTTTCCGGGCAATTGCAGGGGCGAATACTGATCGGCTACGAGCACTGACAGTAACATTATCTAGTCTATTTGAAGCTCCTTTAGCTATAGGGTTTAAAAGTTTAATCCATCGCCATTTTTCTCAATGAAAAATCATGATTGACGTTTCGAAAAAGAACTTGGTTGAAAACAGAATTGTGAAAGATCTGTTGAGGTGATTACTTTACATATTAATAAGCATTGTCATAATGATGCCTAATCTTCTCCTGCAAGAGCTAAAGTCAGCTAAACTCCTCCTATTTATATTCTGAGAAGTATTCCTTTCTCTTTTTACCTGAACAGCTTCAAGGTTGCGTACGTAATAGTTTTCAAACAGACAGTGCATTTCTACGAGGCGGTGACTGCGCGATTTGCGGCGCGCACCAAATTGGTTTGATACGAATTCTCGGGGCGTCTGCAGTCGAGCGATCGGGCGCTACTAACGATTCTAGAATGATGAAACAAAAGAAAAACGTTAAATTTTTTCATGAGTATTCTGGAAAGCAGTTGCAAGGAACATTTGAATTTTAAATAACTCACAATTGGAGCTGAAAATGTCGTATTCTTAAAAAGTACAAGGAGCAGTATCCACGCAATATTTTATTTATGACAATATTAAAAATCTAGCTATTTGCCAGAATCAAAAACGAGTTTAAGCATATTGATCACGGTTACTGTGTAGACTTTATTTGGTAGATGCGTCTTTTAGAGTTTAGTTAATCCTCTATAATAAACATAATCATAATTAAATTTATTTGGAAACAATCGTGACTTCCATGCAATCGAACAACTTTTGTTAGAACACAGGGGACACCGACGTGCATACTGAATCGCGTAGGTATTGCACTTTTGTATGAAAGAGCTGAATTTTTTTTGATAACCGACATAAAATTTTACACTGTCTAGAATCATCATCTGCCTAGCCTTTTCCCCAACTATGTGGGGGTCGGCTTCCAGGCTAACCGGATGCAGCTGAATACCAGTATTTTACATGGAGCGACTGCCTATCTGACCTCCACAACCCAGTTACTGAGTAATACGATACCCCTTGGTAAGACTGGTTGTCAGTTTTTCGGGCTTCTGACGACCCGTAACTACTACCAAAGATCCACTAATGACAGCCGGGACCAACGGCTTAACGTGCTTTCCGAGGCACGGAGAATCGGAGACGTACGCTGTCTAGAAACGTGTGCTGAATTCATGGTTACAGTTAGCGCGTCGATGTTCCTGCCACTCTATATAGAACCTTGTAAGTTCGAGAAAACAGACCATAGTAGCAGTTAGGGTAGAAAGTGAAATTGAAGGGCCGTTACACAATGACTGGCGTTAAGTTGGAATCCTGAGCTATCATGCAGGGTGCTGGCTGCTCCAAAAGTAAATCGTGTAGATTGCGCGGATTGTTCACATTCCAAGAGTATTTGTAAAGGTATTAGTGCTTTAGAGCGTTTAAAATTTCAGTTCGATGGCTTAATTGAAAATGTTTTGGGGTTTTTCTTGTTATTTGTTCTTTTTGTGTAAGTACTCTTGCATTATGCAGTTGGGGAAAAGGTCTTTCCCAAGTCACGTCTAACTTTTGCTTGACGCAATATTACTACTTTTTAGCATTAGCATAATCAGCCTATAATGTTCCTACTGCTGAAACACAGGCCTCTCTTCGAGAGAGAGTAGGCTGTAGAGATAGCAGCGAGACCTTCCACGGTGACATTGAAAACAGCAACATCGACATAACACAATAGAGCAATGACCTACAAAAGAGCCGAGAAAGCAGTAGAACTCCGCTAAAAGATTTATCGGTGAAGCTCGACCTGAACCTTTCAACAGAATAAGAGGCCAGTTTATATATCGCGACGGCCCTGTGGGCATGTCGTGATAGGGCTGTGGGCATGTCATGATGGCGCTGTGGGCATGTAGTGATGGCGCTGTGGGCATGTCGTGATGGCCCTGTGGGCATGTCGTGATGGCCCTGTGGGCAAGTCGTGATGGCCCTGTGGGCATGTCGTGATGGCCCTGTGGGTATGTCGTGATGGCCTTGTAAATATGTCGTGATGCCCTGTGGGTATGTCGTGATGGCCAAGTGGGCATGTCGTGATGCCCTGTGTAGCAGCAGCAGCGCCCCGTGGTTTCACCCGCGTAAGTTTCGATCCCGTGGGAATATCGGGATAAAAACTATCCTATGTCCTTTGCCCTGCAGTGGGACAGAAATGGCTGATAATAATAATAATAATGTCCTTTCCCGGAATTCAAACTATCTCTGTACCAACTTTCATCTAAATCGGTTCAGCGGTTTAAGCGTGAAGAGGTGACCGACAGACGGACACACTTTCGCATTTATAATACGAGTACTAGTATGGGTTATGAGGCCAACTGGTTTTTTTTTGCCACAGACGTTCTCCCTACCGTACATAATACATTACTATATTACATATAGGTACAGACGCCAGCACATCATGCTACTACAATCCATAAAATTTCTTTAATAGATTTTCAACTTTATCGCTGAAACATAAGGTTCAAAGTTGATTGGGAAAATTTGACAGTTTCGGGTAGCTTGATGTGCGATGGCGTCTGTACATATATTGGTGGTTAGTAGACAGGGAATGAATGACTTTATTACTCTACAAGACGTAAGGCTGAATTAAATTAAGTGGAGACGTTGCCTGTCAATTACTCAACTGTCTGTGACCCAGACAGAATCAAGTGCTTCTAGTATCTTGTTTATCAACCTGGTTTTTTGGGACTTGTTATTGTTATTACTTTAGTTTATTGAGTAAGAAGATAATAAGCTTTCCTTAATAAAAAATTACTCAATAAACTTCTTATTGAGTAATTTTTTATTGAGTAAGGCTAATAATATTTCAGCGGGATTGTCCGAAAGGGTTACCGCTGGCCTGGAACATAAAGGGCTAAGGAAGGAACTCTGGTGGGTTTTAGTCAGTAAGAGTCTGACACTCCCTTCTGCTCCACCCAGAGCATTTGATGATTTCCCAACCTGAAAAAAAAAAGGCTTATTATAATTTTGAGAGAGCAGTAGTAAACCAGTGGTAACGACCCCAACTTACGAGTTTTAGGTCGTAGGTTTGAACCCAGGCAAGCGCTTTATTTTCTGTGAATGATATCATCATCACTGCTCCCAAAACGGTGATGGAAAGCATTGTGAGGAAATCAGCATGTCCTAGAACTAAAAATTCGAAGACATGTGACATCTACCAACCCGCACTGCACGCGTAGCATGACGACGCGCGACGTTTTGTCGAGGGAGAATAGACAAAATGACACATTGCCATGCTTAGACGCGTAGAATGCGTACAAATATTTCTACAATCTGACATTTTGTCTATTCTTCCGTCGACAAAACCTGTTTCTATGACGGTCATGCTACGCGTGCTGGGCCCACGTGGTAGATTACAGCCCACTCCTTCTCGAAGAGAGGAGGCCTGTCTCCCAGCGGAGCATTATAGGCTTATTATGTTGTTGTATTTTGCATATAAATATTATTATCGTCGTGTCAATGTCCTAGGTTCTCAATATAAACTTAGTACTAGATAGTATCTTAGTCCTAGTACGGTCCTTGTCCGGTCAGGTAATGAAAGAAAAAGAAATGGCCAAGTGCGAGTCGGACTCGCACACGAACGTTCCGTGCGTACATACCACAAGGCAAAAATGCCGAAAAAAACACGTTTGTTGTATGGGCGCCCCCTTTAAATATTTATTTTATTCTGTTATTAGTATTTATTGTTATAGCGGCAACAGAAATACATCATCTGTGAAAAGTTTTCTATAGAAATTTGAAATTCCTCATATTATCTCGTCTATATATCGGAGTCCTTTCAAAATATATATTTGGGGACCTAGATATTCTGTGATCCAATCGGAATAAATACTACCCTAAGAATATGTTTGATTTACAAATTATTTTGGTATTACGTTTGTATTGTTCACCGGCCCCTTAAAACATGCTGAAAATCGTCGCCAAGATCTAGCCAGACGTGGCAAATGCTTTCACATAGTACCTTCGATAAAATAAGAAAAAGAAAGGTGTGATACTGGCTGCAATCCGGCGATGGTCGTCACCACGGTTATGAGATTGCCTGCATTTGCATACCGTCTGTTCTAGACAGCTCGAACGAATAGTCTAGTTAGCCATCCTTCCACTGGATTATTTTAGAAAATGTCGGCTCTTTGTGCTACTGGTTAGGAAATTATCTGTGTAAGTCTCCGTTACAGAAACCGCTTTTGATAGTAATTACTTTCATGATTGATGGATTACATGGCAATTAAGTGAAAAGACGTAATAAACGTCTTTGTAACATAATATCAACTTTACAAATATATTTTTTATGCGTTAAACACTTACCCCCTTACTAATAAATGTTGTGTAGCGTCTGTATAGTTACACAATGCTTTGTCTTCTTCTTTCGAAAGTCAAATTACTGACGACTGAAAGAGAGAAATTGGGGTGTAACTATTTATCTGATATAATACTTTTATTAGTAAGGGGGTTACAGTACTTTCCTTATTATTTGTAGGTATTTACCTATGGGCCATAGTAGCCTGAAAATAAAGGTATTATTATTATTATTTATTTTGATTTGATTTTGTATTCTCTAAGTTTGATTAAATAAATCATATTCTACATTATAATTTAAACCGTTTTTACTTTTGTAGTAGGTATGGTAGAAATTCATAAAAACAAATAAGTAAGAAATGTACCTAATAGTAAAGGTAGGTGCAGTCATCTAAACCAAATTGCAACCCGTATGGTCTGTATCACATTGGCAATCTGGCTCGTCCCGTCGCCTCATGCACTTGATTCTGCAACGGCTGCTACAGGGTTATCAAATTACCTGCAGGCATACCGTGTACATACCCAACTAGCACAAACTGGTTGCTTAAGAGCTTTGGAGCTAATCCGATTATTCCCAAAGGCGCCAAGCTCAAGCGCCAGAGCGTGCACTGCAGACCTTATGCAGCCGCTTTGGAGCCAAAGGGGCACAACTTTTTGCAATCTATAGTTCCATTAGAACTTCATAATAGTGGCATAAAAGCGCTACAGGAGCTGCAACTAATAATTAACACCACACTAAAGCTCTTGTGGCGCTTATTGAATGAATGACAGGTATAACTGAACGAATAAAGGATCACTGATCATTCACCTTGTCTCTCATTTATTAAATACATCTGTTGTTCCTGAGTCAGACATTACTGAATACAAATAAATAATAAGTGAAGTGAAGGTAAGTGTTTTTGAGATATATTTTGTATTCTAAGCAAGTGGCTACAAACGCAGATCAGTTTATCGTGCATATAGTTGATATTATTGGAGTATTTTTAACGCGCCTCAATAATTGCCTCAGAATATCGTAAAATATGTAAAATATTATTATATAAATATTATTATATCACATACTACACGATATTGAAATTACATACTTGACTACATTTGTATTTAGTAAGTTGCTGGTTCTATGTTTAGTTATATTTTACTACAAATTGCGATAAAAACCTATAAATTTCTCAAGTAATGATAAATAATTGTCTTGTAAACATGTCGTCTATGAGAAGCAGCTTTAACTTGCAACTTCAACCTTAATACTTCCTCTCTGCGCGTCAAAGCGCTAAGTTTCTCTCTTCTGAAGGTCCAAGTAATACCTGTACCACTAATGCAGTTCAAGTCTTTACAATCACTTTTATTTCGTACTTACTGCAGATATCGAACCACATTAATGGTTATTTGTTTAGAGATCCGTAGAACTCGTTGAAAACCCTAAAATACGATAATCATTTGTAGCTGCTTCTATACTTTCGCTCTTTCAATTGTTTAACACTTCTATGTCTTACCATTTTTTCAGAATGCCTTTCAAAATAATTCAAACTTATAATGAACAACAAAATAAACAAGAACTTTGCATCTGTCCATCTAAGTGGAAAAAACATGGAATGTTACACTAGCCGAACAAAAACAGTGATTATATAGAGGTGGTATAACTAATAAGACTGAAATTTATAGCCATACGTAGATTAATTTATATTGCTACTTTAGACTTATCCTAGTTTGACAGGCCTGTTGGCGTAGTTCGTAGTGCGTCTGTGTGTGTGAAATGTCCCGAATATTTATTTTTATTATTAATAAACGTGTTGACTATGTCTATTATACTATGTCTCTTATATTAGACAAAAGACACAATGTTGTGCAAATATTGTTTATACTGTTGTTATTTTAGAATTTACCTAGTTTAATTATTTTAATAATGTCAATTATGGGCCAATTTGCCAATAAAACAAGTTGATTTTATCTCAAATATTTTTTTTATTTCAATTCACCAATACAATTATACAAGAGGCGAAGTGTTAAGATTTTCTTGCAAGGTATTCAAATTTAAAGTCGATTTTTGTTATTATAACCATTAACTCCTAATATCTTTACCATTACATATATTCAGAATAAAGAACAACAGAAACGTACTATATTGTGATAACGGGCTATAACTACGGAACCCTACACTGTGCGTGGCCCGACACGCACTTGGCCGGTTTTAATTTCTGCATATTCTGATAAACTCTCCGTACTTTCTTGCGATATCCACCAGTTCTTTGTTAGAACTTCCATGCTTTCAGATCCATATTTCTCTAAAACTGGTTTAAATATTTTATAAAATGTGATTTCTCCAATAAAAATAGCAGAATGTATCCAAATGAGTAGGCAATGTCCATTACTCTCCTGCTTCTATTGTGAAGCCTTAATGTCACTATTAGTAAAACAGTCGATCAAATTCCTACTTAAGTCTGCGCAAAAGAACAAATCACTTCTGCAATGAAACTTTCAGTGGCAGAACAGTGATAAATATGTCTTATAAACAGTTCCGTTAAAAAGTCTGCAATTAAAGTCTTTGTGCAGTTCTGAAGCGTACAGCAGCGGCAATAGAAGCTTTTTAGCAGCTTGAAGCTTTAACGTACATGTTTTAACTCTCTTTTAAAGCTATAGACGGCAAATGGGTTGTAAAATGAACTCTTATAAAACCTAGAGTGGCATTTGGTTCAGTCTCTGCTACCCCTAGTGATATTTACAGCTATGAGCAGTTACGGAAGCAATAGTAGAACTTAAAACCACTTTCTGAACCCCTAAAGCGCTGCTGTACAGCTAAAAGTTGCAAAATAGGCTGCTATTGCCACTAGTGTGCTAGTTGGGTATGGCTGCAATATGTTTGCCGCCTTATGGACTTATGAAGTGTTGAGTTTTTGTTTGTGTTGTTGCTGTAAAAGCTTCTTCCATGCTGTACAGTCTGGGATATTAATTGTTAACAAATTTACATCCTAAAACCCTTTCAAAGGCTATTTTTTTATCTCTGAATTTGCATTACTGACTGTCAAAAGCACAGTGATCCTTATCCAGGTTACAATAAAGTTGTTGTTGGGTTGTTGCCACTGAAAAGTCTGTCAATATCACAGTGATCTGTATTAGCGTTACAATAAGGTTGATTTTGGGTTGCTGCTGACAGAGGAAAAATAACTGTGAACGGATTGTACGTCAGATAGGCAGTCGCTCCATGTAAAATACTGCTATTCAGCTGTATCCGGTTAGACTGGAAGCTGACTCCAACATAGTTGGGAAAAGGCTAGGCAGACTCATTGACCAGCAACAATAAATATCTGCGTTCCAAAACGACTATTAGCAACATTCCTAATGAATGCAATATAATAAAAGCATGCAAGTGAATCAAGACAAAGGCTACGTGAAAATATGTAGCAATTGTTCAGTCACAATGCCCCTATACATGCAGTCAGTTCGTGTGTTGAATAAACATAACTCTACAGTTAAATTTTACTATTGTTAGGTGGGTGGTCCGAGATATTAAATAGCCCCTTAATTAGTGATTATATTCTTGGATAAAAGCGCCTAGTGACCTCTGTGCAGAGGTCGCTAAAATGGCGCTTTTTTATTATAAGTCAACAACATAATTTTTATCACATCTATGTAAAAAGAGCTAGTGCATTCTTCGTAAACAGGGATTAAAATAGCTCTTTAATACCTAGGGCCGAAAAGTGATTTTAATTTCCCTCGCCTTCGAAATAGTTGTTTGCTCCCTTGGCAAACAATCTACTATTTTAGGTTTTGTTTCCCATCTAACTATACAGTTTATTTAGGGGAACTATATTTTCTATCACCAAAATTTATATTTGTCATCAAGTTGTATCACCTAATAAATAGATCTATCGCCACGAAATATTTTCGTTCTCAGATAAACAAAAATTGTTCCCAGGTATGAATTATCAAATTAATGTTAATATATGTGTAAAATAAGAGATCGGACATTATCGAGAACCGAATTAGTTACGAGGTTAATTATTTAAAAAAAAATGCTTAGGTTAGGTTAGGTTAAAACTGTGACCTCCTACGCACGAGCCGAGCGAGCGAAGCGAGCGGTGCCGCGGCAGCGGCCGGCGAGTGCCAGAAACGACTAAATTTTAAAGAAAAAAAATATGGAAAAAGGATACTTGAAGGATATGGAAAAAGGATATTTGAACTTAATGCAATTTTCTAGTAACATAATATGATTTATTGGTGATCTCTTTAAATTAGTTTGCTTAAATACTTATTAGGACACACCTATTATAATACATACAAAAACATTTATTTGGTACTAGACCTTATATCTCAGGATTTTAGGTGATTTATTGTGGAACTGATTTTGCATTGTTTGGTGACTACATTTTGGTGACAGATCTACTATTTGGAGGACAAACCCTATTATTTAAGAAACACAAAACTAATTAAATTGGTGATAGCTTAAATGATACCCTTTATTTAGTCAAACATTGATATTATTTGAAACTAGACATACTAGACTACCATAGGTGCCTAATACGCTTTGAAACGGGTAACTAGCATCAGCTTTCTGACTGACCAACCGCGCGATCCCTTGACATTTCTGCAATGCTTTGAGTTTGTATTTGAGACCCAATTCTACGTAAGTTCACTTAGGATACATACATTCATAAACTCGCGCGCTTCTTCTCTTGGGGGTAAGCAGAAACTTTAGAACGCCACCTGCTCCGATCCTTACATGCTCCTTTTGCTGCGTTTCCGTTCATACATCTGGTCATACACGCACACCGGTACTATGCACCAGACCTTCCTGAAGAACATCATCAAGTTCACATAAGAGTTATTTTATTATCAGGCAACTAAGGCCCTTACATAAAATACACAAAAACAATCATATACAATAATAAACTAATACATATTAAAAATCTTAAACTATGACTTTACACGTAATGTTGTCGGCGTCGTGTTTCGCTGCGTGGTGTCGCGTAAGGCCCAGCGCCCACTATCGGCATCGGCACGGCTGAGGATTTTTATGCGACAAATAGAAATATAACTTAATAGTATGAAAATAAAATTTCAATTTCAATGAGACGGTATGTCGGATAACCTATCTTTATTTTTGCACCTACGATGCCGCGATGATTATTATCATTGAAATTTAAATTTTATCGTCATACAATTAAGTAACATTTTTATTCGTTGCATAAAAATCCCTTGCTGTGCCGATGCCGATAGTGGACGCCGGGCCTCAGTCCGCGTAACTGTCCTCGGAAACGTCGATATACGACACCTTTCGGCCAAAAAGTCCTCTTTCAGGCAGGTCTGTAGATGTTGGGTTGGAACTCGTACCACGAATGACTAAACACAAACGAAACGACGAACGAACGATCACGAATGACTATATCACATAATCTAAACTGACACAATTAGTCCAGAACACTATCTTGTAACACAATATAATTGTACCTACATAATAATAAACCCAACTATGTAAATTAATAGTGAAGTAAAGGAAGCGAACGGTTGCCTAGCAACAGTAATTGAATGGGGCGTGACCTCCATATTTACTCTGCGCGTTTGTTCTCGAACTGTTAATTTAATAAAGCCTACCTCATCATCAGAATCAGAATATTTATTTGTGAAAAATAGGTACTCGTATTTACATAAAGGTCATCTACCTAGCCTTTTCCCAACTATCTTGGGGTCGGCTTCCAGTCTAACCGGATGCCGGATACTTTTTACATGGAGCGACTGACTATCTGACCTCCACAACCCAGTTACGTGGTAACATGATACCCCTTGGTAAGACTGGTTTTCCGACTTTTGTGCATTTGACGACCCGTAAGGACTGTCAAAGATCCAAGAATGACAGCCGAGCCGGGACTAACGGTTTAACGTGCTTTCCGAGGCACGGAGTGGCCACCTCGGTAAGCTGGTGCGATTTTTGGCACGCGAAGTAAGTAGTTGCTCTTGCGTTATCTAGGTGTATCTTTATCTGTGGTTTAAATAGTACGTATGTGTAGTTTGTTAAGGTTTAATTTTATGTGAATTAATGATTATATCAGGATTTTTGAAATTTCACTTCACACTAATATTATTAAGGCGAAAGTTTGTGAGTGTGGGGGTGTGTTTATATGTTTGTTACTTCTTTACGCTCAAACGGCTGGACCAATTTTGATAAAATTTTGTATGGAAGTAGCTGACACGCTGGATTAACATATAGGCTACTTACTAGCTGCGCCCCGCGGTTTCACCCTCATAAGTGTCGATCAGTTGGGAATATCGGGATAAAAACTATCCTATGTCCTTCCCCGGGATGCAATCTATATCTCTGGCAAATTTTATCGAAATCCGTTCAGTGGGCTAGGCGTGAAAAGGTAACATACAGACCGACAGACAGAGTTACTTTCGAATTTATGATATTAGTAGGTAGGTATGGACAGTATATGGATGGATAGATAAAACGTGCTGTAGGAAATCGAATTCAATCGGAGACTTTAAATTTGTTTTCAGTCTAAATTTATCCATTCTAGCATAACAGCATAAATCAGCCTATAATGTTCCCACCGCTCCAACACGGGCCTCCTCTCGGTGATTGGGAGTGAGCCGTAATCCACACGCGATTTGTGGATGTCACGTGATTGGTGGATCGTGATTGGGATGTCACGTGTCTTCGAATTTTTTGGTTAGAATAAAAAAAATCGTTTCGGCTCACTCCTAATCCAAGTCCTAGATGACTTGCCGGTTTCCTCACGATGTTTTCCTTCACCGTTCATCCATTCTACTATATAATACCGAAATTAATCGGTAATAACACAAAAAAAAAAAAATCTCTAATGTCTGAACTCAGAATTATTATACTTATTTCACCATTTATTATAACAGTGACTGTATTTTCTGGTAACTGACTAATAGACTATGTGGTAATACTACGAAACACCCACGAAGGTTTAAAACTTATTGCTGTCAACAACGGTATTACCTACATCAAGCACCATTCTATTTTTAAAATAAATGGAATCACTTTTTAAAATTAAGTCACGGTAACTTCATAAAGAACGTGGGTAGCATGAAGTCCCTAGAGTGGCTCTATGTGCAAATTAATGTCGATATTCACTGTGTTATAAAAATACGATAAGTACCACTCCGGGAAAATAGGTTGATGGTGCACTCTATTACTTATGTACTGCAACTTATCAATTTCTTTATGTGTAGCGTATTTTATTTAAAGTTCCTATTTTGTGTCCCTTCAAATAATATATTAGGGATACGTCTGAGAATCTGTTTTAAAAGATGCCTTGACTATAAATTTCGATTTAAAACGGAGATCAAGTGAATATAAAATAAGAATAGAATATTTCACTCATTCTTTATTTAAATCGAAACTCATGCATCTACATTTAAAACTAAGTAACGGATTTTATTCTGGCTATTGAACTTCGTGACGTTCAGCAATGCATCAAGATTTAAAACTAACATGTTTCATTCAAAATCCTTTAAAGCCATAATCTTATAAATCTAGATTTATGATTTTGCATCGTACTAAATATCAAGGCTTGATATTTATGATATTTAAATAAATGAAGATTGTAGTCTCGCAATCTTCATTTATTTTCCAAACCAACCTGTAGAACGCTAATTCAATTTCTTAAAACAGCGCCATCTAGTTACATTCCACGACTCACTGCTCCCGCCATTTTGCAATTAATTAGCAAATTAAATGTTTCATTTTTGGACGGTTGCTAGTAATGCGATCAAAGACTCGAAATAAGGTGTTCATTATTGTTTAAAAGGTAGGGGAACGTGACAATGGGGGAGAAATGGGAGAAGGGGAGCTTCAGGTGGCTTTTAGTGTCTGTTTAGGGGACGAACTAAGAAAGAATTCTCAAGATTTGTTCTGGTAAGCCTGATTCTTTTTCATACAGCAAGATTTTTCTTTTGGCATTGAAAAATTGACGAATTCCTTTAAAAAATTTTGCCTTGCTCTGGGATTTCTACCTCTTTATTCATAAACGGTGCTTAAAGTTAAGTAGTGGTTAGCGGCAGTTTAACCATCATTTTTGACGTTTGAACGTCACTTGCTATCTTTAATCATCGTTTATAAATAAACCCCTTAATGTTTGTAAATGCTAAGCGTAATAAGCGAAGCTTTCAACTAATTCGAATGAAGTAAATTCCAGCAACTTTCGATATTTTTTTATGTACGTAATCTTTTTCTGCATACATTCTACAGAAATGTATAAAAAGTTTACGTACAAAATAATACAGGACCTGTTTGTCGACATACACAGAATAGCAATTTATCTACGCTGAAAACCCAGCGCTGGGGCTCTGTTTCGCATAGGGTCTTAGCATTATGCTGAGCGATGGCCGTCGCATGTTTTCCCCCCAACTTGTATTTTTTTTGTATTTGTGTTCTTTTTATGCATCATGTTTACAGCAAAGAAATATATTTCCTTTCCTCTTCTTTCTTTCTTACACACCCACGGTATCTATGCATACGTAATGCAAAACAATAAAGTTTAATAAAATACTTTATTTTTCCAGCAAGCAATAATTACACTAATAAAGAACAAGGCAATTTTAACTTCAAGTTGAAATTAGCCGATTAAAGCTAGCTACAACGATTAGTTTGTGAAACACATGTTTTTATAATGACTTCCATGAAGTTTCGATGCAACGGGGTGGTATTTTAAAAGTCAATCATGTAAAAACTACTTGCGATAGGTTTTCTGTACAGGTAGGAGAAACATCTTTTCCTCCCTAATCTTCCCTAATATTGAGAGAAATCGAAATATCCATACTAATATTATAAATTCGAAAGTAACTCTACCTGTCTGTCTGTCTGTATGTTACCTTTTCACGCCTAAACCACTGAGCGGATTTCGATAAAATTTGGCAGAGAGATAGATTGCATCCCGGGGAAGGACATAGGATAGTTCATACCGACATACCTTGCGGGAGAAGCCGCGGGCGGAAGCTAGATCTTATTTAATAAACAGAAAGACGGTGTCGGTGTCGTCTACAAAACTTTCTTAAGAAAATAACTAGATACAGCTAATAAAGTTGTGTCTCATAAAGGGGCTTGTGGCTATGTAGTAACAGCCGCACGGGTCGATCGATCTTGCCGCGGTTGCTCCGTGGATGGGTGACCATCTTTACATACCGAGACCCTCCGTGCCTCGGAAAGCACATTAAGCCGTTGGTCCCGACTGTCATTCGAGGATCTTTGACAGTCGTTACGGGTCGTCAGAAGCCCGAAAGTCTGACAATCAGTCGTAACAAGGGGTTTCGTATTATCGCTCCATGTAAAATTCTGGTACTCAGCTGCATTCGGTTAGACTGGAAGCCGACCTCAACATAGGTAGTTGGGAATAGGCTAGGCAGATGATGAGCTAATAAATTTGTATTTCTAAAACCATCTATATATCAATAGTTTCAGTACCTAAGCACTGATGGGGTTACACTTACATAGTCTGAACTATAACATAACAATAACATCACGACTGGTTTCCCCCAAGGGTAGGGTAGATGTGTACCTATAGCACACCCAGTTATGTGTAATAAAGGGTCAGCCTATACCTTCAACCGGGCCCAAATTCAGACTCCGGGCTATTTACCTACAGAGAAATTTCAGAATTCCATTGTCTAACTATGTGAGCAAATTACAATTAATAATTAAAGCAAACGGCCAAATGAGTAGTTACGTACAAGGAAAACTATAACCCTAAGAAAGATTTTAGACGTTGCTACAATTTCACAAGTATGTCTGACTTTCCCACAAAGAACTGAGAATCTAGGTATATTCATCTACATACCATATTTACTTGAAACGACTGCACATAAAAGCTATCATACTAATTCCCATATTTGTAGGGCGTCACTGGACTCGACTGTACGTATTCAGCGCCAGATTTCCCCAAGGAGTCGGCTACAGTCGTCGACAAACTGCAACAACTTGTCTGGGTATATCTGTGCACCCCTTTTTCTGTGCTATTTGCTTGGAAAAGCTTCAATTTGGACGTCTTTTTGTTACAATTTGTTGCAGTTTTCGTGGAGTTGTTATTGGACGTAATTTTTTTTTGATGATCTATTTTGTTTTGTTTTTAGAACATAAAATAAACCGAAGTATTTTTTATAATAATGGTTTTTCACTCTAAAGAATGAAAGAAAATACGTTTATTTGAGTTTTCTTAAGAAATAAAATAAAAAAAAACTTTTTAACAAAAAAAAAAAACCGACTTCCAAAAAAAACACTACAAACTGAAAAAAAAAAACACTACAAACTGAAAAATAACTTTAATTTCGGAAGTCGGTGTCTTAGGGATCAGTATTTTAGTTTTTGCCACCGACTTCCGAAATTAAAGTTATTTTTCAGTTTGTAGTGTTTTTTTTTTTCAGTTTGTAGTGTTTTTTTTGGAAGTCGGTTTTTTTTTTTGTTAAAAAGTTTTTATTTCTCGCTTTTTAGTGGGTCTATTTATAATTTATCTAAGTTACAATAGCCTAATGTCAACTTGCCCATCGCCTTTTTATAAAATATTCCTTTTCTCGATGCAGGGACGTTAATTGTTGAGGAGTTCTCCTTTTATTAGTTTTTAGATTAGATGCTGATAATCCTGGCTGCAGCATCAGGCCAGACTTATGTCAACATTGCATTGAACTTAAAATTAGTCCTGTTTAAAATGAGCCCAAACACGACTACGGTGCTGTAATTTTAAAGGTTTGTACTTTTTCTGATGCTCAGGAGGCTTCAGCATCAGGTCTTCGGTGTTCCTCAGTAACAGTACGTTTATCCACACATCGAGCCCTTTTCAATGAGCCTAAACACGATATATCTGCTGTTAGTTGTCGAGGAGTTAGGTACTCTGCAGACTATCCTGACTGCAGCATCATGACTTGATGATCATGAGACCAAATGTGGCAAATGCCCTATCAAACATCAAAACAATTTACTAAAACAGTCCTTGCCTGTTCGAGTAACTTCTTACTGTTAAGGAGTTGTACCTTCCATCATCAGCCCAGCTACCTGAGATGGTGACAACCATACACAAATACACAAGATACTTCATAAAATATGCGAAAAACAATAAGTAAGCCTATAAAATTTGAGGGTTGCCCTCGATTTCTCTAAGATCCCATCATCAGATCCTAACTTGGTGACAATGGGACCACCTCAGTAGTATCTACTTTCGAACAAAAAAAGAATTTTGAAAATCCGTCGATAATTGGCGGCGTATTCGATGAACAAACATACAAAAAAAAAAAAAAAAAAAAAAAAAAAAAAAAAAAAAAACATACAAACATCCGAACATAGTACCTCCTCCTTTTTGTAAAGTCGGTAATACAAACATCCGAACATAGTACCTCCTCCTTTTTGTAAAGTCGGTAAAAATAAACATGACGCATAAGAAGAACCGTTTTGATTGAAGTCAAACCTACACCCTTATAAACTCCGGAATCTATTCCGAACTCCCCAATTATTGTAACTGCCCAGGGCAATGTGTTGCTATAACGTAATAGCTTTAATAGTGTTACTGCTAAGGCTGTGTGTGTGTTAGGAACATTCTGCGTACCTTACAGGTATGTATAGTCAGTCGACCTTATAATTTACTTACCAGTCTAAGGTTGAATATCAGCGAAAGCACAAGGAAGTGTTGAAGGGTGGGCGTTTTGGGGGACTGTCTTATATAATTTTGACGTTCGAAAAGTGCTGATTCTCAGTCTAATTTGAATAAATGACTTTCGATTTTGATTGATCGCCTGCACGTGATAAATCGAGCAGCTGATATACTTTAACTGCGTAACTTCACTATCAATCACAATTTGAATAATTTTGAAGAATATTGTTAATCCATTGCTTCTCACGTTAGAAAAAATTTACTGCTCAACAAAGTAAACAACGCAATGAATGTTGTTGAACTGTCAAAATGAAAGCCATTCCTATCCATATAATTATTTATATTTCTGTTAGTGCGTTACGCCTAGTTGGTCGTTCTGTAAAAATTTCGTTCGGCTCTGTAAAATATTCACGGTGAAACCTTCAGTGAAATTAGCATAAAGCGAGGTGTCAGTTCGCCTCTACTTTCCGCCTGATGCAAGGATTGACACTATTAACAGCTCACTTCGCCACTGACAAGTCTGCCCAAAGTCACAGTGAACTTTATTCTCGTTACAATAAAGTTAATGTTGCGTTATCTCTGTCAGAGCTAAAATAACTGTGAAAGGAAACACTGAATAACTGTAAAGATTCTGGAATAACTGGACTGGATTGTGGATTCTGGACTGGACTATCTGGATTCTGAGAATAACTGTGAAGATTCAACCTCTTGGGAATTTTTGACGAAAGTGATACAGCAATTTCGAGGTCGACTATACCTAGGCGCTTGTGCATGTATGCATACTCAAAGCTATCTACGATGACAAAGCACGCGTGAGATAAGGTTGTTGTGCACCGAATTGCAATCAACAGACTATAACGCACGAGATTATGCCTTGTTGCACTATAGTTTAACTGGACATGGTACATGTAGTTTACAGAGAGCAACTATGTTCTATGTTATTTATTTATTTATTTATTACATCATGGAAGACTTACAGCTAAAGGAAACAAAAAAAAAATTAAACAATAGTCGACAGAAAGCCAATTACAAGTCTTCGCGTTTAGACTTATAATAGAATTATGTTATGGGTTTGGTTTCCGCACTTAGTCCTTCATATGGACTATTGTGCGTGGGCCGTGACGGCGGTCGGTGGTTATTCCAACCGGCCCACCTCCCTCTAGAAGCTGATTAAGACTCCTGTTTTGTTGAGAACATCTGTGTACGATCTGGGTGTCCCGAGGGTTTCTGACCTTACGCCTGCCAAAGAGCACACTCAGCCTCCATGCAAACAGAGAGCATGCAAGCTCCATACAGAGAGCAGCTCTTAGACATATTGTTGGAAAAAGTTGATGAAGACGTAATATCGTAACTCATAACACGCCTGCAATCCCTGAAGGCTTAGGCAGACGTGTAGCTATAGTACACCCACATTTCACCAGTTATGTTTAAGTCCCATGTAATAAGGGGGGAGGGGGGGTATCTCTCTTCGGTCGTGTGGGATGGCTGTCCCATCGGACTATGAGAATGAGAGAAGAGGTAGTGCACCTGTGTCTGCGCGCACACTTGTGCACTCATAGATATCCGTGTGCACTATAATATTAGTATAGATTGTGTTTCAATGCGGAGCTGGCATACCCGACATGGTTCATAGTATGTATCTAGTTAACCAAATATCAACCATAATATCATCAACATACTCACATTCTATTAAAAGAATGCTTTACGCACAAAATGAAAATGTACGCACACAATACGCCTTTAAAAGCATTCAACCCAAACATACCAGCGCAGTTCCATCAACCCATTGTCACTTACGTATAAAAATGTAATGCAGGCATACAATGGTAGTCTCGTTCACATTATTCCGACCTGCAACGCCTTTGTCCTACAGGAATGCTCAGTTATTGTGTTCATAAATTGATTTATTGAATAAAGTCATTAACGTGGCCTTTTGTGAGAGCATCGGGAGTTTAATAAAATGTTGCGTCAGTGTTGGAGGTACAGAAGTTTAATTTTGGGTGCGGCATTTTAGTGCTGCTGTTCTGAGTAACATACTGTGCAATTCTGGCATTCATTCTGAAATGAACCTTGTTGGCGCAGCTGTGAGGCACACACTATTGTAGTAACAAGGGTAAGGGGCTTACAGGACCTAAACGCAAAAAACGCAAGTTTTAGAAACAATAAAAGTATACGATCGACTACAGTAAACAAAATCTGAAACATATATGATATTACTAATTTGATACGATAGAAAAAAATCTGGATGATACCTCTAAAACTTTCTTTTTACAATAAAAACCATACTAATATACATACAATCATTCTGATTTATTGTCAGATTATTCTACAAGCAACATACTAAAACACTAGTGTTTTATTTTTTTTTTTGTCCAAATAATAGATTTTTTGTAATTAAATAATTGCTTCATATTTTGAAATAAATTACCAGGGTTGTGTCATCGCGGTTCTCTTTCTTTTATATGCAGTCCGACAGTGGCCGCGCTTGGGTCATTTGTAAACATTTGTCCCTTAAACAGTATTTTCACTTTTTCTTTGTTATTTATATGTTGTCTTTTTGGTTATGGAAATAAAGGCTAAAGCCTTATAGTACTATTATTATGTTGTCTTTCACGAACTGTTTCCAAATAAACGTAAACATTCCTTCTTTCTTTTTTTTTAATCTGGGCCCGGGTTCGATTCTTTGGTCGGAAAAATTATTAAAGGGATTTTCCATTACAAGGAATTCTCAGAAGCCCGTAGTCTGAATATGTGCCTTGTGAATAGCAACGGGCACACTTCTTGTACGGCGGGAGGTGGCCATACATACATACATATCTGCCTAAACCTTCGAGAAATACAGGCCTGATAGTCCCTTTGTCCTTTTCTGTGCACGCCTGAAACCAAATCCCTATCGTCAGCGTTTGCGTAGAGTTGAATTTCGGCATTACGCTTACCCAATATCCGGCCACCACGTCATGTCTGACACGATTATGATTTATCTATTGTGTAAAATGATCGAGAGCCTCCACGTTTATTGACGCTGTTTGGAATTCACACAGTTGACGCATGTCCTTCCTGGTCAATATTTATTTTCTGAGGGGAAAAAAGGATTTGGAAATTCGTTTTTTATGGAAAAAAAATGGCGATTAAATTAATAAGGTGACGTTTGAGGCGGATTAAGTTATATTGCGTTATATTGCAGATCTAACGTTATTGAAGTAGGTTTAGAATAGTGAGATACAATAGAAAAGAACATTTTATCTGATTTAATTGAACTACAATGAACTGTCAAAGTGAATACATATTTAATATTATAAATGAGAAAGTGTGTCTGTCTGTCTGTTACCTCTTCACGCTTAAACCGCTGAGCTGATTTAGATGAAATTTGCTAAAGAGATAGTTTGAGTCCTAGGAAAGGTTATACGATAGTTTTTATCCAGATATTCCCACGGGATCGAAACTTATACGGGTGAAACCGCGAGGCGCTGCTGGTAGTTTATAATAATTATTATAGTTCGCAAAAATCTACTTACCTATCGCATTATGATATTATTATGTTACTGGCACGTAAATGCTGCTCAACCTTTTGATGTAGGTAGGTTCTGCCAAAGGTCATATATTGTCTTCTTCTTCGTATCGCAGGCATGACAGTACTTGTTGGCTCAAAACTTCGCCACATCCACGACATCGGTATATTTCTAGATTGAACTAACTGCAAGGACATAAAACTGGAAACAAACTCCACCTCAGAAACAAAACAACGACAAACTGGAAATATTATACAGTTTCGCTCTCATACACCATAAAAATATACCCAAACAGAAACCTGTAAAAATTCCGACCACCAAACCGAAATAACCTCTAACCTGCTAACCCAGCGCACGATTATAACACACAGCCATAAAAAGGGATGAAAACCAAGTGTTATGAACATTGTAATTACTTTAGGGACCAAAAAAGGGCATAAATTAACATCGAAAAGGCTGAACATCACATGAACCATTTCATTTTCGTTTTGGTCATAGAATTTTGACGCACGTAATAAAAACTCGGCACGTACTGCTTCATATTAATATGTATGAATTTGTGAAGCTCATATTATTTAGTCTGTGGGAATGGTGACGCATTAAATGAAACGTATTTGTTGTAAATGGGATTTAGTTTTGGGGTAGGATTATGGGGGGAATATAAAAGAAATGCTGGTTTTTGTGTTATTGTGTTATTTAAACACGAGCTGTAGCTGTCTTTCATAAGAATTGCTCCTATATTGTGGATGAATTTAAAGACTGGATTTTACCATACATTGTCAGTTTATTCTACTTTGGTACTTTGATCTACATCGCCACATACAAACGACGCGTCACATTGACGTCACGAAAAATCCTGCATCGCGCAAGCGAAGTTTACCGCGCAACTAGAATATATACAACGTCCCGACATAAATCGTTGGGCAGTTGCCCACCAGATACAATACCTGTCTTGTCGGAGGATCTTCCCTTTTCTGTGGAGGATGATTGAACACACACACACTCCTCAAAGTTCCTCATACCTCTACACTACCTACAGATGAACTGTCTGATCTGAACAGTCTTGAAGGCAGGCGATAGACCCTGTACTACGGTCGGAAACGTTACTTATAAGCAAATCGTTGAAAGTTTGAAACATCTGATCGCTTTGTGTGTGTGCACTCATCCAATTGGACTTTTCTGATTTATCTTTCCAGGTAACCTTAGCCAATCACGCGTCCCGCACCCCGCAGTGACATCGCCTAGAACGTCCCAGAACATTTTATTCGGCGCGTCACGGTGCGCCTCGCCACTTATACATGATCCGTAAACAAAAAAATTCTATGGAGCGGTAGTAAGCTAATGATTATTTTAATGTAGAAATGTGACATAAGGTGACACAAAGGGCGGTCTTATCGCTTCTTCTTCTTCTTAGCGTGTCGATGGCAATCTAAATGGACTCGGCCCAGAATTCGAATTCTTGTTTGGCGCCATCACCAGCGTCCATCAGTTCCTGTAACGTGCAGCTGACAGGACACGTAGGTCATGATATTAAGTGTCCCATCGTTTGTGGAACAGCACCACATTTAGTCTCCAAGGCGAAGTGGCAGGGAATCTCCAAACGCGATCTTTTACAGAAAACCTTTGAATGGATAGATTAAAGGAAGGAGAAAATACTGCAGGTGTCGTACCATTTACGTATACAATAAATACATACATACCACAACATACACATCACATCACAGAGCTCAGAGCAACTATCAGCAGTAAGCTAATAAAATATTTTTTCTTTTCCGAACCCGCAACCCAGACGTCAGCCAATCAAGGCGTCATTTGTAGATCCCAAGATATACCTAGAAAACATTTCTCCACAGAGTACCTACATTTGCTTTTGTTGAGCGCACGAAAGCAAATTCCATTCTACATAGAAATGGAGCTCCGTTGTATCTTATGTGCGAGAGAAACTTCCAAAAGCTTTTACTCTTAAACGATATTTCATGGCCAACGGTTCGATCAGGGCTTATGCCTATTTATTCGGATTTTTATGATAACTAAACTAAAAAACCAGACGGCTTTTTTATTACTCTTGGGGAAAAGGGATACCTCGTAGTCAGGCGGGCTTTACACGGGTAACTAATAGGCGCACTAGCCGTCTAAATGGTAATTTGGCTAGGCCGCAGGTGACTATAATCGCAAGTTCCAAAGTAGAGCAGGTTTCGACTTTTGTCGTGCGGTGACAAGTCGCATGCGGCGGGTGACACGAAGGTCGACATTTTGACGCAAAGCTATGCCTGTGATTTTTATCGACCTGTGTAAACGGGATGGTGATTCCGTATATTAGGCGATTTGGTAAGCGATCAGCCACATGGTGAAAATTGACCTAGTGTAATAAATCCCTCATAACGGAGCATATATAAAGACGCGAGTTCCCGCTAAAGACAAGCATGTACCGGTCGGTACAGGACTCACACATAAAGAAACAGCTAAGAAAATCTCTGTGTGGCAGAGCCCTAACAAACAACAAATACAAAACAACAAATTGAGTTTTACAGTAAGGTTCTAAAGTTACAAAAAACTTTTCGTGAGACTTAAAAGATATTGAAAAAACTGCCAATACTGAGAAATCATGATAGGTACCCACTGTCATAAAAGCACTGTTGTAGTGATGATACTTTTTTTTTTTACTGCAAATAACCCTGTTTGTTTGATACCTACTACCTATCCACTATCGCCCTGTTTCGTTTGATCCACGATTTTTTGCCCACCCTGTACTCAATTTTTAAAATTTAAAAAGGTCAAAAAGCCAACCAGCCTTACCTTAAAAAGTACTATAAAAAGCCTCATAAATTATAGGAGGAAATAAGTCCTAATTACATTCACTAATTATACTCGTGAACCCCCAACGAATTACAGCACAGGCATAACCACGACCATACTTCACAATTTTATGACTACCCTCCATATCACTAGAATATTAGTCCCTACCAGCATTTAAGAATTTACGTGCAATCAAATTAGAAGTAGGTACGGAGGTACTGCTAGCGAACGTTCCCTTGGTCACAATGGAAAGGTGATAAATTTGAGGCAATTGCTCTGGGAATGTTCTTGTGACTTGATATAAGTATCCTACGTGAGTTGCATTAATTACTTCATTTAGAAAGAATTTTATTTTTAGTGGGAATTTTCGAGCTGAATCTCGGAGAATGCTGAAAGATTTCCTTCAACGGTGCTTCGGCACGAGTAATGGCGCTGTTAGGTTCGTAATGTCAAAGTTCAATTTGGTAATAATAGTACCTAGCGGAACAAATATGCAATTTGTGAAGATAGTCGGTTTGTTACCAAAAAGTGTTTTTTTAAACATGAGTGCCTCTACCATTTCCGAGCTCCTTTCAACTTTACTAACTAGGTAATCTTTGCACCATGCAAAAGGGAGTTCTTCTCGACAATCTCTTTAACGAGAGCACGAACGTTTTAAATGTCGACAAACGGAATAAAGAAGATCAACTTTCTTGGGAAATAAGCAGTAAGTTTGTACTTAAGTTATACAGGGTGTAAAAAGACCCATCACATAGCCGTCAACTACTTACGCATTCTGTTCTTAAAACTAAGTAACAATTGCACAAAAATAATTTCTGGGACCCCACTTTTATTTTTTTAGTGTGAAAATTTGCTGTTTGCGGTTGTGCGCAACATAACACACGCAAAACATTGTGCTTATGGGTTATGGGCTATGACTACTTTTGTTACACTAAAAACTTGTTATCCCTTAAAAACGTCAGTAAAAGGTTGAACGTGGAGCTTCAATATCTCCGCAACCAAAAGGTTCCCAGGTATGGTCCAGTACAAAAAATTGATTACGTGGAGGGGTTGTACAAGTGACTCTCGGCTTAGTTAAGTGTCTTTTTACACCGGCTATATGTTTTATCTCTATATATTTTTCAGTGTGTAGGTACATAAAAAAAAAAAATAAAAAAAAACAGTGGCACTCCGGAAGTGCCGACAGAAGTAAAAACAAAACACAAACAGAATACTTTGCCATCACTCACTGACATATCGGATATACATTAAAACTGAGTACATTCCGAGGACAGCCAAACACATCCGAAGCGGGTATTTTTTTAATCGTCTTATAAACAAAGTGGCGCGAGTTCAATAGTTTTTTCCCATCTCAAAAAATACCCAACGCGCGTAAAGAAGTTTTCACAAAAAAAAAAAACAGTTGGTCCCTACATTTTGTCCAGTTATGCGAACATAAAAGTATAGAGCGGCTTGTTTTATTTTCTCGATTTCAGTGTTGGTCTCTTAGTAAAATTTGTTCATTTTCATGGGTAGGTACTACACTCCCTTAAAGTATGTCCCTAGTTTAACCTAACACACTGTATAAAAAATAATGTTGAAACAAGAGCAAAGAACCTATACATACATACATAACATATTATACTATACATATACACACATGAACTATACATATGAACATATATATTATAATGATGATGTAAATTTAAGGTCCCATTAAAATAGATGGACAAACTTTTAGAAATCATTCAGACCACCAAAATAAGGACGATGGTAAAAAATTATATAAGAAAAACGCATAGATACTTACAAGAAAAATAATAATCAGCTAACGAAAATACACTAATGGCGCAATTTACTATTTTAGGTCAAAATAAAATCACTTTAATCAGTGTTTTTTTTTTTGCTTGGATGTCTTTGGTTAGACATACTGAGCGCTGTGTTAAAATTAGTCCATCTATTTTAATGGGACCCTGTATTTTCAAAAAATAATCCCTACGCCAAACGCTGTCAGCATCCTTTATTTTTTCGTCATTCAACGTAGATGTATCCTCGCATAGTTAACCTCTATCGATCCACATGAAACTACCCCTCTCACATAAGATATTCCACCACTCAGGAGATAACTGACCGTTCTATCGCAGATCATGGGATATTTATGCAGCTGAGGGCGTTTAACGAGCGGTGTCTTTCCTCGGACGCTGCTCTATCAACATTTATTAAGAGACCTCACTAGAAGTAAGTGTTGTCTCAGCAAACTTGGATAAGACTTAGGCCTGTTTAGAATTCAGGCTTTTTGTCAAATCAAAAATCAAAAATAAATATTCATAGGGAATGTTATGACAGCAAAAGATTGGCATGGGCGCGTTTTTCCTGCACTGGATTTTCAACACACTGCTTTAGCGCCGAGAGTTGAAAATCCAACAGCGTGTTTTTTTGACGCGCTGGAACCCAGCTCTGTTGGATTCTCAATTCTCGGCTCAACACCGAGAGTTAAAAAACCAATGCGCGATAAAATCCCGTCGCGATATTTTTACGTACATTTATTTTTTACCATCAATTTATTTTTCCGTAAATTAAATCACAACTGTCATTCTTTGACAGTCGTAAGACATTTATTTATTTTATTTATTTATTTATTTAATTATCCTCCTACTGGTACGCCTTACAGCAATTACACCAGGCGGAGCGAAAAATTACTTCAAGTGCTGCTTTGATATATAAGTCAATGGCTGCTTTCCATCCATCCTGTGCGCGGTGGACATCGAACGGGCGGCGATGGAACACGCATGCTCACACAGCGTTAACTCCACAGTTCCATTACTCCACCCCAATTGGGCACATTCTTTGCGATTTTTTGAGACTCAACGAATTTTTCAAAATAAATACATTAAAATTGTAAAAACGGAAAATTTTGATGTGTCGTCTTGCCTGACAGGTGTCAAATGGCTTTAACAATTACGAATCGAGTGAATCTTCTAAACAACTCATTTTCCTGACTGTAGGTACAGACGCCAGCACATCAAGCTACCCGATACTGTAATTTTTTTCCAATCAACCTTAAACCTTATGCTGTAGCAATAAAGTTGAAAACCTATTAAAGAAATTTGACAGATTGTAGTAGCTTGTTGTACTGGCGTCTGTACATAAAAGACACTTCGGTACATGCCATGTTTTTTTAAGCCCTGCCTGGAAGCTTTAATTTATTGAGGTACGCACAGGCATAAGCCACTGTTAAGCAGTCGAAAACCTAGTAGGTTGACCGGCGAGATGCCATCATTATCATCATTTTTTTTATGCGTCATGTTTGCCGCAAATAAAAGTATTTTCTTTCTTTCTTTCTATCTATTATGCCAGATTTTAAACTCGTAACAGAAGATCTCTTAATCGCGATATAAAAAAAAAAAAAAAAAATATTTTTAACATAGACTAAAAAAGACAAAGAATTAGTAGAAAACAAAGGAAGACAGGCTGGTAAAAAGCCATATAGTTTTAGATAAGGAAAAAGTTGGGACTGACGGGCCGTGTCTCGAAAGATCTACTTATATTCATTGATTAATTAATCTTTTCTTCCAAATTGATTGGGTCTATCAAAGGAGACCGCCTGAATTAAGCCAATTTGATTCTTGTGTAATGTTACAATGAAGCTCTAATATAAAAAGTTTTTAGAGATTAACTGAAGTCAGGACTTGGTAGCTAATGAGCAATTAAATGAGAATTATGTAAAAAAAAAAATTATAATTGACATTAATTATGATAACTGCATGTGGCATGTAGTTTGCAAAAACTACTACTTGTTCCAAAAAACTCGTATTTAAACAAAGAAGTAGTTAAGTATTTAATTTATTGAAATACTAAATAATTTTTTGAGCCTAAAAATAAGTAGTGGTTAGCAACTGATGAACCATACATGTTTTTGATGTATAAACATCTCTTAGCTTTAAGCAACGTTTATAAATACATCCCCATGTTTAAAATAAGGACTTAAACATACACAGTTATGCAATAAATATATCTTTAACTTAGAAGAGACTCATGTACCCCACTGCTGGGACACAGGCCTCCTCTCTTTGAGAGGAAGTGGGCTGCAATCTACCACGCGGGCCCCGTACGGGTTGGTAGATGTTACATGTTTTCGAATTTTTGGCTCTAGGACATGCCGGTTTCCTCACGATGTTTTCCTTCACCGTTTTGAGAACAGTGGTGATGAAATTATTTACACAAAGTTAAGCACCTACCTGGGTGCCAACCCACGACCTACATCTCGTAAGTCGGGGCCATTACTACTGGGCTACCAATGCCGTTGAGTTTGAGTTTTTCCAAAAGTGTACTTTTAAAAACTCAAATAAAATTACATTGCGTATACAATGTATTTTTTTTTATTAATAGAGTGCAAATACTTCACCGAATAATATGAGTCACATCTGAGTGACCTCTAGTTAGACATAGAGTTCAGAAAAATCACAGAAAATTCATGTAAATATCTTACAGTTTATTGAGTTCAACCAATAACATAAACCCTAGACAATCAGGGCTTTCAAATTAGAATTTCTGAATAATTTAAACATAAAATTAACATATAAAAGGTTAATATAGTTCTGAAACATAGGGTCGCATCTTAATGAGCGTCTGACTTTAAAATGCTGATACAATATTTTAATATTTAAATCAGCAATTTAAAGTTATCACAAAATGAATTTTGTGATAGACGCCTTTTGTGCTTCTTGAAAATTTTAATACCTATTAGTATTAACATTTTCAAGATGTTGCACGCACAATGGTCGGTTTAATAAATACTAAACCGCTGAGGTTTTAGTTTTAAATCTTTTATAATGAATGTGTCTTGTTTTAGAATTTTAAGCTTCGATGGTTTGGAGAAAGTGGTTTAGAAGTAACAATAGAATTTCTATTGTGTCGGCTAATTGGACACGCGACGGGAAAGCATTATAGTTCAATCATCTTTTAACCCGGTTACAAAGATGAGTTATGTTTTAAAATATTGAATTACAGACTTTGGCAGTATTTGTTTTAAGTATTATCGTAGTCTACTTACAAAAGGGATTTTGTAATTAACCCATTAATTAACATAACATAATATAACACCACACCCAGATACATAGAATATAGGTACACTAGACATAATACATACCAGACATACATAAATAGAATATACAGATACGTAGAACATAATATTAGGCAGAGTTATACTTTTTAGTACACCCCATGTCGCCAGTTATTTTTAAGTCCCATGTAATAGGGGGCGAGCATGTAAGAGGGCCCGTAGCTAAATAATAACAGCCGCACAGGTCGATGATCAGGTTAAGCTACGCTTGCCGCGGTCGGTCTGTGGATGGGGACCATCTTTACATACCGTGATCCCTCCGTGTCTCGAAAAGCACGTTAAGCCGTTGGTTCCGGCTGTCATTCGTGGATCTTTGACAGTCGTTACGGGTAATCAGCTGCATCCGGTTAGACTGGTAGCCGACCCCAACATGGTTGGGAAAAGGCTAGGGAGATGATGCAGATGATGGTGCAATAGGGGGGGAGCCTATTACCATCAACCGGGCTCAAATCCAGACACCAGGTTGCTGCTGAAAAAATGTTGTAAAACCCAATAACACTTCGCCCGATTGGGAATCGAACCCAGAACCTCATGCTCGCGACCACTAAACCACAGAGGCAATCCCGTTAATTAGTAGGTTACTAATTAAGATAAAATCCTAACACTCGTTTCAACCAAAACAGACTTCATTAAGACCAAACATTTATTAACATAATTAGACTTACTTAATACAGCACACTAATCAACAGAAGTTCCGTTTAATGACGTCATATATCTGCCAATGTGATCTAAAGTTATAAAAGTAAGTGTCGGTTTCTTCATCTATTTATTTTATGCATTCTGATTTGGTGCCAAGTTAATTTACTAGCTAGTATATTAAAATACGCGAAGTAGTTCGCGAAATCCAAATGTTATTACGTATTTCAGAAATTGTACCTATTGTGACGTCCACGTGCATAAAATGTGTGGAATTACGTGTAATTTTTCTTCGTCTAGCCTTCGTCTGCCTTCAAAGCAAGAGTGAACAGGCATCTTCTAGGCAAGCTCGTTCCATCATAAACCTCATCCATCGCTTTCCATCAGGCGTGATCGAGGTCAAGAGAAGACACATACAGCAATGTAAAAAAAATCACTTCCCTGTCAGGGAACCCTGTCTTATCCTGGTTGCCGTGACGTAGATGTCGATGACGATTATATCATCTTAGACGAGTACTTTAAGCCTTAAGATGACAACCCACCAACGACGTAATAAAATAATATACCTACGCAGGCTACGTTAGTTATTTGGACTACAATATGTGGACCTCAGAACGCCATCTCAGTCACCTTTTGTATTTAAACGAATCTCTTTTTTATTGAATCTGTTGAATTAGTTTTGGTCTTTATTAAATTCGGAAACATTGCCACCTTTTTGTTGGAATAAATTGAATCGCGTCTATATTTGAATTATTTGCGGTTTCGTTTTTAGATTTTAATATTTGTAAAGTTAAAATTGTGGCGCGTTGAAATTCATGTAAAACAATTTCAATATAATTGTTACTGCATTTGATATTGCTTTTCAATAACATTTGTCTAAGAGAGGATACAATAATAATAAAGTTTTTAATTAAGTTAATTAAACCAAAGCTTTTAATTACTGAAAAAAAAGATACCACGACACACGGATGGCATAACGTTATCAGCGTATCGCGGACAGGTAATCTTCAGCGTCTCCTACACTTGAAACTCGAAAAGCACGCACGAGCTTCTGTTATCCCATTACCAGTAGCCCAAATAAACATCTAATTCTTTCCTGCGCACCTCTGCATGCCGCTCCATCTCTCTCGTGCACATGATCCCGTCTCCTTCTAGCTCGATTCGGGCTTGGAACACTCGGTCTGAGCTCCTAGTTTTGTCCGCGAGCTCGCGGAGCACGGACGTGTCGCTTGTTTGCCGGTCTCACACCGACACGATACAGGCGTGTTTTCACCGGGATATTAATGAAAATTTGATGAAAACTCCGTTTTGACGGCACCGTACGTCGTTACCCGGGCATAGACTGTGTCTCTAATTAAACTTTATGTGGAACAAGGATCTGAGTGTATAATGTAACCGTTGCAAACACGGTGAGTGCAACGTTTTCAGTGCCAATTTCAGGTAGATAACGTGACTGAAAATTGTATTTCGTCGCGATCACTTCGAAGACGATTATTCAGTTCCCTTTATTTTGATTAATTTGCTCCGTATTGTTCTTTTCTGTTGTCTTTTATGATGTAAATATCTTTCAGACTTGTTCTGTTTTTGTTCATGTTTTATTATCTACCTGTTGTGGAAATGTAATACAATTGTGTGATCATTGCTCTTTCTCGGTTATGATATAGACATTTCGTTGTCATATTTATTATTGCTCTACTGATTGTTTATTTCATAAATATTTTTTATCATAAGACCGAATTTGATAAAATATGTGAGGAGAGCTTTTTATAAATTTTTCTCTTTAAAAAAAGAAAAATAAAAAGCTTAAAAATAGTATTCAAATATTTAAACCCGACATAGAATAAAGGTTATTTGTTTAAATAACAAACATCTAGTTTTTTGTCGCTTGAACTAAGTATTTTGGGCACACTAAGATCAACTTCACCATTAAACTTCTAGGGAGGAATGCCCAATTTTGAATGAAACAAACACTTGTTTGATATTCATTTGATCAATACAATTGTTAAATATTGGGGCATGTGTCACATGGTCTAGTTTTAGATTATTAAATTACTGTGCAAAAAGTATACCGTGGATACAAATTAATGGTTTGAATATAATGTTAGCATTATTTTCGGACTTTGCCCGATTTTCTATGACGAGTCAGTTAAGGATTTTGATGTCCTTAAATGTTACGATTATAATTGAATAGTAAAGATTTTGAAAACCTTTTAGTCCTTTGATAACCGGATAATATGATAAAAAAAACACACAAAACAACAGAATTACACTGATTCAAACTCAATAATGATTTAAGGACAAATTAGCCTAAATATAAGAAAAAAAACCTCTTCTCCTACATAAATTATAAATAAATATATCAAATTAAATCCAGACCTTTCCGTCTAAGTGATACTTTATATTTCACTTTCCACTCTAAGTAACTCCACTGTACCCAAAAATCTTCAAAGTACTTTAACAATGTAACAATTTTATTTTTTCTTTCATATAAATTACATTATCAAAGGGAACAGACGAAATACAGTTTTATTAAATAAACCGTCGCGCACCTACAAAGCTCTTTACCTAAGCCTACAAATTTCCGTAGCACTTGTTTATTCTACGACGCTACGCCGTAGCGCCTCGCTACGCCGGAATCTATTATTATTATAGGCTTGTACCCTTTTCGTATTGTGTCATATCTCACATTGCTACGCTTTATTTTGTTTATATAAGGTCGTTATATGAATGTGAATAGTTTCTGGGATGTAGGAAATTGGAGGTACATGAAGTCGGCTTTTGTACTCATTTAAGTAACTGAAATTTTGCACAGCTCATACCTTTGTAGGTTGTCAGTATCGATAACATAAGATTACAATAATCTGTGTGAATGTGAATAATTTCTTGGTATAAGCCCCAGCTCATCTTTTATAAGGATAACAAAGCCAACGTCAAATCATTTATTTCAAATAGGCACATTAAAGGCACTTTTGAACGTAAAAAAAAAAAAACTAAATAGAAATGATTCTAGTCGCCCATTCCAAAAGGTAGTTTTCGTATGGAGAAGAATGGGCAAGAAACTCCACCGTTACTCACGTGACGATGAAGGATATTATTTAACATACATAACATAAACTCACGCCTTCTTCGCATGTGGGTAAGCAGAAACTACAGAATCTGCGACGATCCCTATATACTCCTATGTTCTGTTATGGGTTTGGTTTCCGCACTTAGCCCTTCAATGGATTATTGTGCGTATATACTCCTTTTGCATATTATTTATTTTACGTAAGACCAAATGACTATTTACAATTTCCTTTTGTGTTTATATCGGCACTTTGATTTTATATTATATTCATGTAAGTAATTGGTTATCATCTAATATTGTACTTTTGTTGTCTTGTGTGCGCGCCAAATAAATGGTTTAGATATCCGTGGGTCGATTGAAGGTTAGGCTACACTTGTCGAGGTCGGTCTGTGGATGGGTGATCATCCATTAAAGGCCGTTGGTCCCGGCTGTCATTTGTAGATCTTTGACAATCGTTACGGGTAGTCAGAACCCCTGAAAGTCTGACAACCAGTCTTACCAATGGTCAGATATGCAGTCGCTCCATGTAAAATACTGGTTTGCAGCTGCATCTGGTTAGACTGGAAGCCGACCCCAACGTATTTTGGAAATGGCTAGGCTGATGATGATGACATTTAAAAAATCGGTTTAGAAAAGAAGAAAAAGAGTTTTTTTCATAAAAAAGTAAAAACTAGTTTTATATTTCAAACAATATAAACGCGTTTCGTCACGTTTTACTCGTAGTACGGAAGTAAACACGCAAAATTCACACTCGGCGAGTGTATTGCGGTTTCACTACACAGAGTATTGTTTAAAATGGTTCACGTTTGGTATACCGCTCGTATTTCACTCGTGACATCACAGATTTTGTTAGTATGTGGTGCTTAGGCTCATGTATAATTAGTAGGGTAAATAATTTAGTTTTCCTTATCAGCTACGCTAAGAAAATGCCTTAGGTAACAGCCCACACTTAGAACTTTCGAGGTGGAATCGATTTGAATTGACTTTTTTTGAATCAGTGTCAATTGTCACTTGTTTGTAGGTATCGGATTAAAGATGCAGTGGGAACATAGATATCCGAGTGGGAACATTATAGGCTGATTATGTATGTGTAGACTTTTTATTATGTACAGATGCCAGCACATCAAGCTACCCGAAATTGTAAAATTTTGTCAATCAACTTTAACGATAAAGTGGAAAATCTATTATAGAAATTTGACAAATTGCAAATACGATTCGAATCAAAACTATCAAATGTCAAAAACAAGCACTTTCGCAAGATGTTCTGTCACAAAATTTCGAGAAACACTAGTGTGTTTCTCGACATTTTGTGACAAAACATCCAACTAGTGTTATCCATCACACTAATCTATATATATAAAAGAAAGTCTGTTAGTTACACCACTTATAACTCGAGAACGGCTGAACCGATTTGGCTGAAAATTAGTGGGGAGGTAGCTTAAAACCAGGAGACGGACATAGGATACTTTTTTTTTTTTTTTTTTTTTATAGTAGGAGTAGGGTAGGGGTAGGGTAGGAGTAGGGTAGAAGTAGGGTAGGAGTAGTGTAGGAGTAGTGTAGGAGTAGGGTAGGAGTAGTGTAGGAGTAGGGTAGGAGTAGTGTAGGAGTAGGGTAGGAGTAGGGTAGGGTAGGGGTAGGGTAGAAGTAGGGTAGGAGTAGTGTAGGAGTAGTGTAGGAGTAGGGTAGGAGTAGTGTAGGAGTAGGGTAGGAGTAGTGTAGGAGTAGGGTAGGAGTAGGGTAGGAGTAGTGTAGGAGTAGGGTAGGAGTAGTGTGGGAGTAGAGTAGGAGTAGTGTAGGAGCAAAACAACGTTTGCCGGGTCAGCTAGTATATTATAAAGGCAAAAGTTTGTGATTGTGTTTGTATGTTCGTTACTTCTTCACGCAAAAACTACTAAACATATTTGAATGAAATTTGGCAAACCGATGGTTTCTAACCAGGGTTAATACATAGGATACTTTTTATTCCGATATTCCCACAGGATCGACACTTATGCGGGTGAAACCGCGAGGCGCAGCTAGTACATAATATAAACAAAAGTCCCTTTTTGTGTCTGTCTGTGTGACCGCATTGTTCTTCTAAACTACGCAACGGATATTGATGCGGTTTTCATCATCATTCAGAGAATTTATCCCAGACTATTTACGTATAAAACATACAATTATATTTAACCTTTTGAACGCCAGAGCATAAACGCACGTGCGTGCCCTCCACGCCAAGCCACAATTTTAAATATTTAAGGATACAAATAAAAACACACAAAAGTAATGATTTAATTGTTTATTTCGTGATAAAGTGCACTGCATTTTTTGTCACATATGTACGCCAGCGACACAAATACACGGCACGGGCACGCGCTTGCTTGTCACGTATATGTGACAATGGCGGTCAAAGGGTTAATAGTAATATAGTATATCTCATGATCTCACTTGTTATTATATCTCAATTGTTATGCTGATCTCTCTGTGTTATCTCTCTTGTTCATACTACATATTTATTATCACTTTTGAGTTTGTGTCAATTCAGGTAATATAGAATATAATAGGTACTCTTTATTATGTACACCATATAAATTACAGACATGAATATAGAAACTGTACAAATGGTGACACAATGGGCGGTCTTATCGCTAAAAGCGATCTTTTAAAGACAACCTTTGGATGGATTAAAAAGGGGAAGGACAGACAAATACTGTAGCCTATGTGTGGTATGTATAATCTGTACGATGTCGAAACATGTAAAATCACCAATCTGATATAAATAAATAAAATAATAACCAAACTGATTCATTTCACTAATCAAAAATCGACACGGGATAAAATAGCACTTAATATGTGTGAAATAATAATGATCGATTGCTCGAAATATTAACTCAAACCGCAATTTATCAACTCCAAACCAAATGGAAAATGATACATCAAATTGTATTTCGTTCCCCATTAACCAAAAGCTCATTCGTAATCAGATATTTAATAAAAAAAACAACTTCAATGAGAGCATTTTAAATAATTCCCGGTATTCGACGACAGATAATTTGAAATTTTAAAATTAAAATGAATGATAAAAGAGTGCACTGTACAGTAAGTATCAGCATTACGCGCAAATTGCTCGCTTCCGGACAATTCGCGTAATTGCTGCAATTCGCCTTTATTACATTAAATTGTTCGCAGCGCTGTAAGCTTTCTTCTTGCGGTTATCTACGTCGTAAATGACATTAAGTTATTTGAGCTTCGCTGGCTTTGTATGTGTAGCTACAGGAGGAAAGTTGATCTGTAAACATATATTATAATGTTTTTACGACATGACAAAACATCGAGATTTCTTTTTTATATCGATGCCTTAGTACACAATGGCACTAACTACAAAATTGTCAATTTTGAGGAGAGCGTTTTAAAGTTTTTTAAAGTTTAGACGTGAACAGTACGAAAACAAAGTAAATATTATGCATCTATTCACAAGACTAGTCCTTTAGCTCCATCTTAACTTAATATTGTAATATTGGTAGGTATACTTACCTACATAATATTATGTAGGTAAGTTTATAAGGAGATTGCCCATTTTGTTCGGCGACTTGGGACAAAAAATAAAACGTCGGTGGTCAGGAATGAATTTCATTTTATTTGAATGGTCGAGGTTGTAGAAACATTTATTTGTATGGCGACAACGCTGTAATGAATTTGAGAACCGCCTCCAAATATATACATATAATATATCTCCGAATCCAAATTGTTCTCGACTTTGACGCCTTAGTAAAAAATAATGAGTTATAATAATATGTGTACTTTAAAAATACGTAATTAAAAAAAAAGATCCCACAAAGGGTGATGTACTTTTCTATCATACACAGAAAACCTTCCGGAAATACTATAAATGAGAGTGCTTTCACTCGGTTTTCTCCGTATCTAAATCCGTTACGTAGTTTCGAAGAACAACGTGGTCACACAAACAGACACGAAAAGAGACTAGCTCTGCGCGTATCCTATTTTATACGATACAATAGAAAAAATCAATTGTGTCTCATTAGCGGAGCTTGAGAGGTCCCATTTATCGAAACTTCTGAACTTGTGTTTGTTTGTTATGCTTTCACGCTAAAACGGCTGAGCGGAATTTTATGAAATTTGGCACTTGGGTAGACCTGAATTAGGACATACTATTAGATATTCCAGCGGGATCGAGACTTATACGGATAAAACCGCGGGCGCAGATAATAATAGAGTTTATATATAATTATATATATACAGTCAGAAAAATTTATTGTTGAGCAGATTGACACACTACGTCAATTTATTAGTTACTAGCTGCGCCCCGCGGTTTCACCCGCGTAAATGTCGATCCCGTGGGAATATCGGGATAAAAAGTAACCTATATGTTAATCCAGGGTGACAGTTACCTCCATACCAAATTTCATAAAAATTGGTTCAGCCGTTTGAGCGTGAAGAAGTAACAAACATATAAACACACCCCCCCACACACTCACACACACACCCCCTCACAAACTTTCGCCTTTATAATATTAGTGTGATAGTTATTTCGTACGATTTTATTTAGCGATATCCATTTAAAAAATAAATGATTATATTATCACGTCTGAAATCGAATCAGTATTTAAGACTTACCTACGCTCATTATGTTAAACGCTGAATAATAACAAGAAGCTGCAGTAACTCATCATAGTGGATTTAACTTATTAAACGTACCTTGGTATATGATGAGAACAGATCTTATAGGTACATGAAATAAGTTAAATATCTGATAACTAAAACCTACACTACTATCCTACTAATATTATTAATGTGAAAGTTTGTGTTTGGATGTTTGTAACTCAATCACACAAAAACAACTGAATGGATTTGGATGAAAGGAGATCAGCTTTATTGGGCCAAAAATTCAAAATGGCCGGCCAAAAAAAAAAAAAAATGTTTTATCCTTCAGCCTTTTTTTGAAAGGTGAAAAATCAAGTTTTATACATTAAAAAAATCTGATTTTTGAACTAAATGTGCGAAATAATAGATAAAGGACAACACGCGGAGGTTTGTTGTCATAGTAGGTATCTAATATTTGTTTGAGGTCACCTTTCATTTATTTTCTCCAACCGGTAGATTTATATTTTAAGGTTTTTTTTAATTTAAAAAACAGCTGAATAAATGGTCGTAGAGAGTCGGCGCAATAGTAAAAAATTACAAGGAGGACTTCCTCGACCAGGCTAATAAATTCTTTTTCGCTAGCTTTGACTTGACTGTCGAGATTAGCGCGTCGTGCTTCGGAGTTAGCACGCCGCCGCCGTCGGATGGATTTAATTTTAAAAACATACATTATTTTAATACCGAATTATAATATCCACTGTGGCAACACTATCAACAAACTTTGTGAAAATGTATTTCCACTATGGCAACTAAATATATTATTCTACTTGGGCAACACTTAGAAATAACATGACTTTGGGTATTGGGCCCAACTTTGTATGAAACGTGACTGGTCTCCTTTGGCACACATATAGATACACAGATTTATTGTGCTGATAAGTTCCCGCTGGATAATCTCAGACCTCAATGCGGGCGCGCGCAAAATCTAGTACCTAGATAAGATTCAAATCCAGATTCAATTTAAATCTTTATTAATCTTTTAATTAAAAGGGTAGGATCTCAAAAATAAATCGTCAATCATCGCTGTTGATCATCACTATTGGTAGGTAGTCTAAATTGATAGAATTATGGGACGCTAATTTGTTCACACATAAGTTGTTGTTGTTGTTTTTGTTGTTGAGGAGGCCTGTGTCCCAGCAGTGGGAACATTATAGGCTGATTATGCTTATGCTAAGTTGTTCGATATCCGTGTACCTACTAGTATATTTTAACAAAAGGTTCTGGACATATTTTCCTCTTGGAATCCCTACAGATCGGTTATTTAAGAAAGATCGCATAACAGCGCTAAATCACTACACTTGGTGGTTTATATTGATACAATTATGGGACGCTATTTTTCACACAAAAGTAGTACCTACTAGTATATTTTAACAAAAGGTTTTGGATATCTTTCCGTCTTGGAATCTCTTAAGATCGGTTATTTTTCGCATATTAGCGATAAATCACAACACTTAGTGGTTTATATTGATAGTATTATGGGACACTATTCAGTTAACAAAAAATTTTACCTTCTCCCTAGTACACTTTAACAAAAGGTTCTAGATATCTTTCCTTCTTAGAATCCCTACCGAATGGTTATTTTATAAATATCTCATAATGTGATAAGCCTTAATATCTGTAGTAAGTACACAATAAAGAGTATTCTATCTATTCTATTCTGTTACTGTTAAAGGTCAAGATGTCACAGTTGACCTTACTCTAATAAAATCCTTTACTCGCTTTTTAGATTTAAATACTTTATTCTCAAAAATACAAAAGAGCCACTTACGTGAGAATATAAGATAACATTATGTAATAAACTTATTCTAGGTAACGGTCATCGATACAATAAAATATGTTTAAAATTATTTTATTTTAAAATTGGTTGGGTTACACGTTTACAGGTTTTATTCTCAAATAGCTTCTGCCCGCAACTTCGTCTGTGTGAAATTTATTGTTCCCCGACCCACCCCATCGCATCGCATCGCCTACCCACACAAGTACTTCGATTTCGCTTATCGTTTTTTCTGACTTTTTTTCTTTTTGCTCGGCTCCTTAGGGTCCTAGCGTGATGTTGTATAATCTATACCCTTCCGCAAGAATTGGGCTATCAAATGCAAATAGATTTTTTAAAATCCGACTGGTAGTTCTGGAGATTACCCCCTACATACAAACGAAACAACGTAGCTATAATACATTGCGATCCTCCGCGACTCTCAGTCGCGAAGCCATTTTCTGTATTAATTGTGTGTATTAATTGTGTGTACGGTGTTTATTAGCCCAATAAATAAGATTATTTAAAGAAGTGACTTTAAACTGATATATTAATATGAATCATAGCAAGGCATATTACGACATATTTTCTATATAAATTTGCGAGTGACCGCACACGCAGCTATAATACCTATATATTTCTATGACGTCACCATAATATGTTGACATATATATCTCGGTATATTTTGGTATAGGACGATAGACGCATAGGACAAGGACAACCGCAGACCGAGTGAGGGCAAAATATATATTATAGTATAGCTCCCGTGTGTGGTAGCTTGCTATACTATAATATACAATCTCGATATTATTATAGCTACGTCTGTGACGTTCTTTAATCAGGTCGATGGATAGGGTAGACGTACCTATACCTATATAGATGTCGATAACGTGGTATTGCAGAAGTCTGTCATGCGAGCTGACGATTAACCCTATTGGTTGCGTATATCGATTACTTGATGGAACGACAGTTTCATTGAGTTTAGTTTGTGTTAACATCGCTTCATTTTCATAGCTTGAACTAAGTTAGCGTTGGTATTGGTTTGTTTTACACAAATCCCTCGCTACGCATCCTCGCTCATCTCTGGTAGAAAGGCAGCTTTATAGGCAAATTATGCTGCTCGACATAATTTTTCACCTTTAATTCACAATAAAAATCCGGCTCGAAGGACCAAAATGATAGCTAGCGGATTTGATTAATATATTAGTGGACTGTAAAGATGAAAACATGATAGAAACACGTATTTGCAATAATATAAATTTATTAAGGAATCTTAGACAAACGGAACCTGACAACTGCTCAGACAACCACTACAAAAATAAGCAGCTTCAAGATTCTTATCAATAAATCAAATATTGAAATTGAATTTCAATATTAAATTTTTTCAGAGATATTCAAGTTGCTCCGTACTGAACGTGTCATGATAACTCGTTCATGCATAACGCATGTAAATGTCAATGACATTGATACGACGTCGGCGCCGTTGTTTTAAAATTATCATAACATTGTGTATTTTAATCATATACTGTTTCAATTGAATACGTAGGGCTTGTATAAAAACCTTTGTATGTGGCTGTTCGTTCGTAAGTAATTACATCTATCTATATGTATAGTCACGAGCATAAGTATGTATACACTTGGCTTTATTCAAAGGCGTTTTTCTCCTTTATTTTTGAATGAAATTTTATGTTATTACGAACATAGTATTTCCGAACCTATAAGTTTATGTAAAGTGTCGTATTTCTACTTTTCATTCGTTATTCCGTGAACAAATCGCAATTGAAAGTTGGCAAGTGTTGACATATTTAGTGCTCGTGACTGCACATAAAATTCAAAGTCCTGACTGAGTGATATATCAATGCACAGAATAAACCGCTGGTCCTAGAGACATGAAATTTGGAGGGTGTGTTCTTTGTGAAGAGTAGGTATCCACTAAGAAAGGGTTTTAAGAAGTTCCACCTCGAAGAGGGTGAATGGGAGGGGGGTGAAATTTCACGCGCATGAAGTCGCGAGCAGAAGCTAGTCAGTCTGTATTTTTGCTTGGCTGCTTTGTTGGTGTAGTAGTCGCAACCGCTACAGCTGAGCAAGAGGTCTTGGCTTCAATTCCCGCGACAGGTAAAGTGTTATTGGGTTTTTCTCAGAAGCAACCTAGAGTCTGAAAGTGCGCCCGGTTTATGGCAATAAGCACGCCCCTATTACATGAAACATCATCATCATTTCAGGCGAAAGACGTCCACTGCTGGCCATAGGACCTCCACTTCGACCGGTTCTTTGCACATGTGACATAACTGGCTAAAATAAGGTGTTCTATAGATACCTACAGGTCTGCAGCCTTCTACTAAAACTCCACTGTCCGTCTGTCTGTCACCAGGCTGTAGTTATCTCATGAACCGTGATAGCTAGACAGTTGAAATTTTCACAGATGATGTATTTCTGTTGCCGCTATAACAACAAATACTAAAAACTGAATAAAATAAATATTTAAGGGGGCTCCCATACAACAAACATGTATTTTTCGGCGTTTTTTGCCTTGTGGTACGGAACCCTTTGTGTGTGCGAGTCCGACTCGCACTTGACCGGTTTTTTTTCTTGTAACAGGTAACCTGTATGCTTATCATAATTTTGATTGGCAGATTGACATGCAATTATAAAAAGCGAATAATCCGAAATGACAATACAAAAACACTTTTCATTTCTACCATTTAGTCCGAGGATTTACGCTGCCAGATTTTTTTCAATTGCCACCAAAATTTTTAAATTCAGCCACTTTACATTTTCCTCTGGCACACGCCGTGATTTAGGGCTGTGACTCGTTGAATTATTATCTGCGTAATTTTCTTTATGAGAGGAATGGCGATGACTCTAGTCGAGTGGAATTTAATTGTTGGGCAACCCAAGCTTTGGTATCATGAGGTATCAATGGACAGGATTTATTGGGCACTTTTAGAAAACTTTTTGCCTTTTAATGCTGCAAAGTATTTTACCATTTTAGCCAGTTACCATGAATTCAGTACCTACATGAGTCTGAACCACTTGCGTTGAAACTTTTGGTCGGTTATTAAAAACCCTCCCATCGGAGTCCGGCGTCAAGCAGCCTGCTGTGTTTCGTGGATGCGTGGCATCTTCTGGGCACGCTCGTTCCTTCATAGACCTCATCCGCTTTCCATCAGGCGTGATCGAGGTCAAGAGCGGACCCATTCAGCAATAAAAAAATATTTTATAATTGACGTTTTATTTTTTATTTTTTTTTTCGATTCTGACATTTTTATTTTTTTTCTTTTATTAGATATTATTTACTTATTATTTTTAATTGATCACAATTTTATTTTGGGTTTTTATCTGTTTTGAATTTAATATTATATTTTATAAGTAATTTTAATGTAGGTATGAGTTTGAAACTATGGACTAGAATTATGTCTGAAATAAATAAATTATTAAAAAATACTGTTCCATACATTTTGACCGCGGGCAGGTATTGCACTTTTCTATAAATCAGCAGATTTTTTCTTTGATAACCTACGAAATATTTCTACGCTAGGTTTAGAATCAATGTGCTGAATTAATGGTTACAGTTCGTGCGTCGATGTCACTGCCACCCTCTATATTAAGGCACTGAGTAGATGATGGACAATCTGCCCGCGGACAATTTGTTCCCGACAACAGAATCTAACGGAATCCTTCTGAATATTCTGTCTTCTGTCTTTTTATCCTACGTGTGCGTTATTGTAAGGATTTCCATACGTTCTATCGTCGCGGACAAATTGTCCATTGTCAGCTCAGCTCCTAAGGCTTTTTGTAATAAATGTAGGTATGTGCTGTAAATTAAGTTATGAAAGCGTTGCAATCAATTAGATTTTACGAGTCATGTTAACTATATTCTCCCCCAACGATGTAGTTTAATGGGTTACCTGACTAAAAATATCAAAGAAAAAGGGTTGAAAAACCTTTGATACATAACTTTAAAATCTAATCTAATCATAAATAAAACATATTTTGAAGCTCCTGGATTAAAGCTTAAGAACTTTTAGCCATTACATTTTGTATTTACCCCCTTAAACGTTGTATAGTTACACAACGCTTTATCTTCTTCTTTCGAAAGTCTAATTACTGACGACTGAAAGAGAGAAATCGGATATAATACGTACGTAAGGAGGTTAAGGTTTAACAGTTCTCGCTTTTTCATTTGTTAGAATTTTATTCACTTCACCTTCAACCATAAAAAAGTTTTATAGTAACTTTATTTTTATTGTGACTTCAGAATGCTCAAAGTTGTAACCTTTAAAAATAAAACGCCCTCGTGACGACAGTGAAACTCCAAATCAACTGAACGTCGCAATGGCGTTAGCTACGCAATCTAATTTGCGAAAGTCATAAAAAATTAAACGAAAACTTTTACTCCACGTTTACATCTAGGTAACATCTGTCCAAGTAAAAAAAATGAAATAACTTGGAAGATTAAAGAATTTTATATTCGCACCCTCAGTGTATTTTACGCTTTAATACAAAGGTGCAACGTCGAAAATCGCGTTTCATTAAGATTAGGAAATCGGAAAATCTCTCGCGGCTTCTACATAGTACCAGATAGAGACAAGTTGAGGCTTTCTCTCCAGAGGTTTTATGCCCGTCACGCTTCCAGCCAGCTATAAAGCGCTTTACGTTGAAAATTGAAAGTGACTTTAGCTGTAAAACGTACCGGTGAATGTGAAGCGCACGAGGAAAATATCAATTTTAGGTTTCAGCACTCGCAGCGCTTTTATGTATACTCCCTAAAGATTTTTTTGTAGTGAACTTTGAAGTTATAAGTAGATTCCGATAGTAAGTGTGTAGTTTGGGAGTCGAAATTGAAAAGGAGGATATGTAAAGCTGAAACAGGTTTCGGATATATAAAAAAGTTATGGTAGGTACAAGATGAAGTTTGAGAAAATAGTAATCGATTTAGTTGGGACCAAATTCACGTTGAGCAGTGGTATCCCAGTGGTATCGGCTTCGACTTAGAGGTTTAGTTCGTAGGTTCAAAGCCAACCAGACGCTTACATACATAACATACAGAATCAGCCTACAATGTTCCTACTGCTGAGACACGGGCCTCCTCTCTGTGAGAGGAAGTGGGTCGTAATCCACCACGCGGGCCCAGTGCAGGTTGGCAGGCGCTTAACTTTGTGTAATTCATTTCATCACCACTGGTCCCCAAACGGTGAAACAAAACATCGTGAGGAAACCGGCATGTCCGTCCTTGTAAAAAAAATCGAAGACATGTTGCATTCACTAACCCGCACGGGGCCGGCGTGGTGAATAACGCTTCACTCGTTCTTACAGAAAGGAGACATGTGTCCCAGCAGTGGGAACATTGGAGATGTTAAATTTATTTACTATTTACTAGCTTCCACCCGCGACTTCGCCCGCGAGGTATGTCGATAAAAACTATCTTATATCCTTCTCCGGGATGCGATATATCTCTCTGCCAAATTTTATCAAAATCCGTTTAGTGGTTTAGGCGTAAAAAGGTAACATACAGACAGACAGAGTTACTTTCAAATTTATAATATTATTATGTATTTACGACCAGGTCAATTTGCCACAAAATCACAACTTTAGTCGTTGTAGTAAACTAAATCTGTAGCCTGTGCTTTGAACCGAAGTTTAATTGCTTTCCACTGCTATTCCTTTTGGGTTCTATGCTTTAAATATAAATTACTAGCAGCGCCCCGCGGTTTCACCCGCATAAGTGTCGATCCCGTGGGAATATCGAGATAAAAAGTATCCTATTTATTATTCTGATGTATAAGCTATATTACTGTAAAGTTTCATCAAATTCCGTTTAGAAGTTTTACGTGAAAGAGTAACAAACATCGATCCTCACAAACTTTCACTATGAGAGTTTTTACCAAAGTCAAATATATTTTATTCGTGAAATAAAATTGACGACTGACAGTTAGAACTGTCAGACGTCAATTATTATGTATGGAACAACTGTCAAAAATTAAAAATTTATTTTCAGGATAAGACTTATTCTAGGTACAAAAGTTTGGTGGAAAATAATACAACGTGGTAATACATATAGGTATATGATTTGAGAACCGGGTACAATCATCATCGTCATCATTTTAACCCGGAATCACCCACTGCATACCCCCCCTTTTTTCTGCCATACTTCTTGGTTCCGTGTGTCCCTTGTCCAGGTGTTTCCCGCGACTTTGACGATTTCATCAACTCAACTAGCTTTTCGACAGCCCTGGTTTCTTTGGCCTAACCTTGGCCACCATTCGGTCACAGCCTTACTCCATTGGCCATCTCCACGTCTAACAAACAACAATCACACACAGTCAGGTACAATTATTACAAATAACATTATTACAGCCGAAATTCTACGAATAAAACAGTAATATCGCTTCAATAGATTTAAACGTAAATTTAGACCTTAAATGCCCTTCATGCGACATTAAACAGTCCAACATTATGCCTCTTAATCCCTGAATGTCCTAAAATTTACGTTCCATGAATTCCACGACGGTTGAACGATTTTATTTTCACATAAATTACGGAACCCTTTTGGCTACCTCTACAGTATCTAGAGATTGGAGAAGCGATCTTATCGGTGACGTAATGGATTGGACGACCAGAATATTGAATATGTTCGCGAGCCTTCGGGCAATTTGAAAAGATAATCTTTTGTTGATGTACCACCGATATGTAGTTAGGAATTGGGCTTTCTTGTGTGGTTTGGAAATACGTCTTGATTACGACGTTCAGGATTGAAAATATATATATCTAACGGAGAGGGTGGGTATGTTTGTCTCGTTATCATCAGGCATATTTTAATTACTGTGGGCGTACTATGGGTAGTGTTGGTTATTGCGTAATAGAAAAACCGTTTACAGTCAAATCAGATTATAATTTTACGAACAGTTTAATCACACTAGCGAATCACACACTGCAGGTACACACTCAACGATACGGAACGCGCGACATTTTCTGAGTACATGTTGTCTTGTGTTTCTTAATAGTAGGTACGAAGATTGCCCCTCAGATATTTAAAATATACTAAGGGCTGATTTTTCCATCGCTATAGATAGCTTTTATTCGTGGAATAAAATTGACGTCTGACAGATTCTTTATGGAAGAACTGTCAAAAATTCAAAATTATTCCTCGGATAGAATTATTTACCTTTATTCTCCTAGTCTCGATTTTCTTTCAAATTATAGATGGTTTTCACTAGGGTTGCAGCTTATCGCGTTCAAACAGCCAACAGTAGTATCGAGTATTTAATTTTACTCTCACACTTTTTGACTCGGTCAAAATATTTTTCCGTACAATATTTTTCAACCAAATAATATAAATAAAAAATCCGATTACGAATATTCAGATAGGTCAGGTACTCTCGCCGAAAAAAATGTCATGCCAAAACTGCGGTACAGTTGTTAACCTATTTCATGTGCCACTTCATATTTTTTCAGCAAGTACTCAGGTATTCAGGTACTCGGGGGTCGCTGAATGTAAATCGTTGATGCTTAAAAGCACGTGCTCTGTTATAACTAGGGATTCAAACAAAATCAGACTTTTATCAAATACATAACATAACATCTAAGTAGCATGTTTTCCCATGTAATAGGGGGCGAGCCTATTACCACCAATCGGGGTCTTACTGAGAAATTCCTAATGGAAAAACCAAATAATAACTTTCTCGACCTGGGAATCGAACCCAGGACCTCATGCTCCGCTGTAGCACTTGCGACCACTAGACCTATGAGGAAATATTTTTTTGGAAAATAGGTTTTTATACCATAGATTAAGTTTAAATTTACTTACAATATTACAATTTGTTGTTGTACAATTGAACATCATTGATATCTGCAGAAACAGTTGACTACGCCAAAATAGAATGGCATCAAAAAATTCCTACTCATCGCTGGTAACTGGTAGTGTGTGTGAAAGACTGGCGGCCATGTTGGATGGCAATGCCGCCAATATTAAGATATTAATCAAATTTATTTATTTCAAATGCCAATATGGCCTTGATAAGTGAAAAGGAGATAGTACAGTATTTTCGTTTGCAGGTGCTGACGACGTTGTTTCTTTGACATTGACTATTACCGGCAATGACGATGAATCAAATCAATTTCCGCCACAACCGTTAAAACTGGTTTGGACATATTGGGATTTGAACTAAACCCTTTTTTTTCTGTTCTTCTGCTGCGTTTTTATATTTGTCCTTTTCCTGACTTTATCAGGTTCAACATTTTTCACTTTGGAGTCTATTTTAACAATGAATTTTAATTGCGGAACCGTATTAGAATCGATCTGTAAAAATCTCACCGTGAAAACTTAGGTGAAGTGAGCGTGGTGTGAGGTGTCAAATAGTGTCAATTCCTAACCAAAACAAACTCACTTCGCCTAAGTTTTCACGGTGAGATTTTTACAGAATCGACCGGCTGGTCGCTTTCATGGCCATGACTTGATTTGATTGGTCTGTTTGGACATATTGGATTTTGATATGAATGTCTCTACGGACTTACTAGAGTTTGAAACGAAGCGGAATTTTTGCTTAAGGTTTTCGTAGTAAATACGTGGACATATTTGAATTTGTAAAATGTTGAAAATAACAGTTTTGTTTTACTATACGTTAATGTTAAAAAGTATATTTTTATCTATGGTGAACATATTATCGTTTGATATTTACCTATCAACTCTTAAGTTTTGTGTCTTTAAGATATATTTTCATGGTGATAACCAAATAGTAGTTATAACGTTGTAAATTCACTACGCAAGCCTGTTTTTCTAAACAATAATTTCGAATATATTTATTTATTATTTATATATTTAATTATTTATATATTTAATTATTTTTCTTGTGTTTTTGGCCAACCCTTGTTAATACAGATCACATTTTTCATCCAGTATGAGCCAACCTTTTTTCTTGGCGAGCATTAATTATGTATTTGCAGGTAAAGGGTTCAGCGGTTTGTCTTCTGGGAATGAAAATGTTTAAGCGTGTATGATTTTCGGTAAAGTAGAAAGTTGAATAACACGTAAAGGTTACTTCAAACAGGCGCGATACGCCATAAAGTCGCGCGCGACACAAAGGCACCGCAAGTCGCGCAACGAGCGGTGCCTTTGTGTCGCGCGCGATTATATCGCGTGTCGCGCCTGTTTGTTGAAGCTTTAATATAGTTAATATTAAGCCTTGTTTCCTCAAAGGGTCAGCAGAGGTGGACCTATAGTAGGTACCTACACCCACATTTCACCAGTTGTGTTAAAGTCTCATCTAATAGGGGGCGAGTCTATTGCCATCAACCGGGCACAAAAAATATAAGTTGAATATAGCGAGGCTCCGGGGATGCCCCTTTACAGTCTCCCCCCCAGGAATGTACCTTACAGGAGTTGCACGGGGGGATTCCGGAATTGGTCTTTTAAGAAGAACCAGGACCACCCCTATGTGCTGATGGTGATCACCGGGGTGGTTTTAGTGAGGTAAAAATCCCACAACCTCCCTCCCCGGAGGTCGGGTGCCTTTTGAAGTTTTCTCCCCGACAACAAAAAAAAAATCTATTTCATGAAACCTGCCTAAGATTTAAGCTGATGTTTTATGAACTTCACTTTACAGTTTACTTGTTGAGTTATTGCTATATTTTCTAATTTTTAGTAAAACCATCCTCCAGTCCTTGACTATACCCGAATCGCTTTAGCGTGGCAGTAGCGGTCATTGACCCATCTACATTTCCTAGCATTCTTTATTTAAAAAACTGAAATAACGTCCTAAATCAATAAGTATCGTGAACTTCTACATGTTCCAATAATGAAAAACCGTATATACTTTATTGTTTGAGTTCCTACGTAGAGATATTAGGGAAAGGGCAATGACCGCTATTGCCATGCTAAAACGATTCGGGTATAGTTCATAGAGAACATGCAAATGAACGTAAACTACATCGTAAAAAAATATCATCAAATAATAAATCATACTAATAATAAGGCTGAAGAGTTTGTATGTTTGTTTGATTGAATGAATGAGCTAATATCTGGAACTACCAGTCGGATTAGAAAAAATGATTTTGAATTTAATGTACAGTCAACAGCAAAAGTAGATGATCAAAATCAGAAATTCAATACTAATGAACGGAGTTCGCGTCAGAACTGTGTGGCGTCGAAGTGATTCAAAAGTACATGATTGTAAATTATACCAAACATTTACTACTAGTGCAGCTGCCCTATATTCGTGATCAGTTTTGACTCCTATTGAATTTCTGATTTTGATCTACTTTTGCTGTTGACTGTACCTACCAATTTTTGAGAAAGACTATATAGAAAGGCGAACATCTCGCTAGGACACTTAGGAGACGTGCAAAAAGAAATAAAGTTAGAAAGAACGCTAAGCTAAAACGAAGTAATAGCGCGGACAGGCGATGCGATGCGACGGGGTGGGCAGAGGGAACAAGAAATTACATGCGGACGAAGTCGCAGGCAGAAGCTAGTCCTACAAAAAAACTAGGTACTTATTATTTACGAATTCAAGTCACACACATACATAATCAGCCTATAATGTTCCCACTGCTGGGACACAGGCCTCCTCTCTGTGAGAGGGAGTGGGCCGTAATCCACCACGCGGGCCCAGTGCGGGTTGGTGGACGAATTCAAGTCATGTTGTAGAAATTATGAAACAGATGTCTTACAAAAGGTCTACGATAAACCGAGTCTTCGGTCAGCTGGACCCGGTCGCTTATTTATTTTCTGTCTATTTATTGGCTAAGGGCTGATTTTTCAATCTACCGATAATAATTTTTGTTCGTGGAATAAAATTGACGTCTGACAGTTTTTGTATGGAAGAACTGTCAAAAATTCAAATTTATTCTTCCGATAAAATTATCTGGCGTTGGAAAAATCAGCCCTTAGTCTGTTTACAATCTTTTGTTCTTGTTTACAAACTCATTTTCCACAATACAGCGACCGACATTGGCTAGTTCTCGACAACCATCGTTCTACTGGTACACTCAAAGCCATTGAGAGTAGTCTTTCATAGTTCACGGACCCATTACGTTTTATATTGCAATCATTAAAGTAAACTTCTCGCTTTTATTTAGCACTTTAAGTGCTCTTTAAATACTCGTACATAGGAAGTGCAGCTGTCGTTGCTTTGTAGTTAATAGCTGTTGGGCAATATTTACTTACAATGTATGGAGGTGATACCGATACCCCTCCGTGCCTCGGAAAGCACGTTAAGCCGTTGGTCCCGGCTGTCATTCGTGGATCTTTGACAGTCGTTGCGGGTCGTCAGAAGCCCGAAAATCTAACATCCAGTCTTACCAAGGGGTATCATATTACCCAGTGGGTTGTGGAGGTCAGATAGGCAGTCGCTTCATGTAAAATACTGGTATTCAGCTGCATCTGGTTAGACTGGAAGCCGACCCCAACATAGTTGGGAAAATATTACGCAAAAGTTTTGCAAGATTGCACTCGATGACATCATAAGAAATTCTCTGAAGAGCACAACACAAGAAAAAATCTACCGTAGTACTCTATTTTCATGGCAATTTCAACATGAATTTTCAATTCCTAGAAAAATCGCGCGTCATTAAAAAAAAAGAATCTCTCCACTCTCCACAGATAAAAAAAAGTCTAAACATCGCGTGTGTCACACAATTTTTTTGAGGCATAGGAAACTACGCTTACAGCCAAGTGATCTCCCGCGCGATATTCGTGTCCTCACCAAAATAGACTTGAAACCAGGTCATCGAACGTTGACAACTAGCGACCACCGACGCTTCTAAACCTCAAAGATAAATTTATCAGACGGCAAATTGAATTCCAGTTAATAATGTTTGGTGTTCCGAACTAAATGGGATTAATGTTTGTGCAACGTGCAATGTTATATTGGTTCGCAAATGATCGCTGTCATTGTCTAAATGCAATGCGGCGAATGAGAATAATATCGCTATTCCGGTTCCGTTTAGGTTGTGACATGACTGAATGGTGACATTTGATGTGTCATTATGTGATTGAATTTGGAATTAATTTATTAATTAGATTTTAAATAATTGGCAACCCAACCTTGCTTCGCATGGTTTTTACGATTTGACAATACTTGGAGATTTCTATATTATTTGTTGGTAAGTTTAATATTAAATGCTTTATGCACAAAAACCATCCTGAATAATTTTTCTAAATTAATGATGGTGATATGCGTAGTTTAGAAGCAAAACGCGGTCACACAGACTGACAGATGATGTACAGATATGACTTCTAATAAGGCCACTAAGAAAAAAAAATCAAAATGCCACAATAAGATTCCTAATTCAAAAATTGCAACGAACTTGACTACAGGTACTACAGGTAGCTTCTATTTGAGCGTAAGAAAAAAAACTTTATATCCGCCAAAGCACGTGTTGGGGTATTTATATATATAAATGGAGCAGTAATCTGGTTGTTACGTGACACGTAATAATTATCTTTGCCGGGACATTCGTGTCTGAAATAAACGCTGGAAATTCTGTGTCACTGGGTTAAAAGTGTTCAACAAGGTCGCTTGCCAATTTTTAGGTATGCTTTATTTGTTTTTTTTTTTTTTTAAGAATTTTTGTTTTCATGTGAAATAAACTTTGTCAGCTTAGATATGCCTCCATTTTGCACCCAAAAAATAAGCTACTTAAAAAATATTAAACTCAACCTGAATCTCCAATACATCGTTAGTTTAAAAAAACTAAAATACTGGCAGCTAACTTATCAACCCCAAAAATAACAATCACAAAAAATATCCTTGAAAAAAAAAAAATCATCATTCAAAAAAAGAATCTCATCACACATCAATACGGTTTTCCCAAAGTTTTGTACGGTACAGTTGAACTGGTGTAATAATTTATTCATGAGCCCACTTTCCACTGAATGAATAGGTCTAAAGCGTGGGGAGTGCGAGTGTGTCCCGTGAGTTACGTTCGTAAATAGAGGAGGGAATCCTAGATAAGTATGTGTTTTTCTTGTCTTGTTTTCTTTATTTAGGTCATGTTTTTGAGAGAACTTAGTGTTTTAGAATCTTTTTTCTTGTGGAAAAGAAATGAAAACTTATTATAAACTAAGTAGGTACCACACATTACTAAATCATTTACAGATAATCATACAGTTGTCTCAGTCTTCTAGAATTGATAGGAAATAGAACACTGTTCTAAATTCGCTAAGTAGGCAGGTATTTAAAACATGTTCTATCTCCCTCATCTTCAAAAGATTCACAGAGACAGAACGATGTTTTAAACACAATTAGCGCTATTGGCGCCGATTCTGTTGTGTCAAAAACTAAACTAAATTTAAGTTCAGGCATCTTTTTCTTTCTATTTCATTAAGAAAAGGGCAAAGGATAAATATTAGTTTAGTCCTGTCAAATTAGTCAGCGCCTGACGTAAATTGACGTATTTTTAATAGCCATTTTTTTAATCTCGTCTAAATTGTCTATGGAGTATCTTAATTTGACAGGACTAAACTAATATTTATCTTCTGTCCTTTTCATAATGAAATAGAAAGGAAAAGATGCTTGAACTTAAATTTAGTTTAGTTTGTGAACAACAGAATCGGCGCCAATGAGTGATTTGTGGTCCAAGCGCGCGTAATAGTAGGAATTTAAAAAGACGATTTGGTGTATAGTGAGAGATATAAATCAATGATTTTCCCTCACCGTACTTACGGGCGAGATGTGTCAATACTAAGTTGTGTCCCACACTGCGAACCATTCGATCTTTCAAAAACAGTTCGTGACTTATCATGTAAATAGTATATTACGATACTAAGTCACACGTGTCGTATATTATTTTATAGTCCGTGTGACCTAAACCCGCACTTAAGTCACGCTTTTCTGTGTAAAAAAGGGACTACTTAAGTCACAGAAAAGCGTGCCTTTAATAAAGACTCTACGGCCCTTACCTACTCTTCTATTCAGAAACAAGAACGAATCAATCCAAATCACACTAATGTTATAAAGGCGAAAGTTTGTGAGTGTGTCTTCACGCTCAAACGGCTGGACTAATTTTAATAAAATATTGTATGGAGGTAGCTGACACCCTGTTACTTTTTATCCCGATATTCCCACGGGATCGACACTTATGCGGGTGAAACCGCGGGGCGCAGCTAGTATATGATAAACCTTCCAATACTCCATCAATCCCACTCTAAGTTGAAATATATTCGCACATCGCGGTTGTCACCGATCACTACATATTTGATTCGCTCCGATATATTCGAAACGGCAGAAATCGATTAAAGTCAACTCTTTGATATTTTCTCCTTTAAATCTCTGAATAAACGTCTTAAAATGATCTGTTTATACACTGGAAGTAACGAAAATAACTGGGACGGAAGACATGTTTCAATATTTTGTATCTTTGACTTTTGTTAAAAATAGATGTCTATTAAAACATTTTTTGCATTTGGGTTTGCGAAAACAGAATTAGGTTTATAGCAATATTTTGTATCTTTGACTTTTGTTAAAAATAGATGTCGTTTAAAATATTTTTTGCATTTGGGTTTGCGAAAATAGAATTAGGTTTATAGGTGACCTTTTATTGGTTTAGTCATAGCAACAGAAAAAAATCTTCTTCATTAAGTAGTTTCCAATAGGATTTTTTCAATCACATCCATACCATACCTCTACACACCCTCGGGAAATCCCGAGTGTTGTGATGTTTATGTCATATGTAGGTACCTACAAAATTAGGATCAACGCTGTTCAGTGTAATGGTGCTCAACGCTCACCTCATTATGTCTAACCAGTAACGGGGTCAACGATTCGCCGCGGGTCAGTTTCGACTGACAATTTGTAGGGAATTGTCTGTTATGATTGTGAACATTTACGAAACGAATTTACTGACGGTACGGATTAAACAGAATTACTCGTATGCATGTTAAATTCAAATGCTAAAAACGAATGCGAGAATATTGTTGATTGCATGTTTGTAGCTAATTCATTTCACGGGGCGTAGGAATTGAATTATAACTGTGCCTAGAAAGACCTGGAGTTTTCCTTGGAATGTTCCTTGGAGTTTTTTTAACCCATAATTATAAGATCGGGTCGGTCGATCGAAGGTTAAGCTACGATTACCGCGGTCGGTTCGTGGATGGGTACCATCCATTACATATCGAAACCCCTCCGTGCCTCGGAAAACACGTTAAGCCGTTCGTCTCGGCTGTCATTCGTATATCTTTGGCAGTCGTTACGGGGTAGTCAGAAGCCCAAAAGCAGCCTTACCAAGGGGTTTTGTGTTACCCAGTAACTGGGTTGTGGAGGTCAGATAGGCGCGTCGTGAAAAATACTGGTATTCATTCTACGTCCGGTTAGACTGGAAGCCGACCTCAACATAGTTAGGAAAAGGCTAGACAAGTTGATTGAATATAAGGTTTTCCTTAAAAATTTGACAGTAGTGTTTTTACTTCCAAAAATAAGTTTGTTCACAATTTTTACTTTTTAAATAAATTCATAGTGTTTGGCTACCAGATAAATTAAGATTGATAGTAGAATAAATGCTATTGCGAGTTAAAATAAATAAACAGAAATTCATCTCCAATTTATACCCCAATTGTTTATTAACTTCTCGGCTGTCATCTGTAATGGAAATAATATTGATAAACTAATTACTGTGTAACTAAATTATTCACTCGGTAACATAGGCCGACTACCTGAGGTCCGAAGGGAAATCAAATTATCTTTCTGAAATGTACCCGAAACTGTCAAATTCAAATCCAATCAACCTTGAACCTAATACATTAGCGATAAAGTTGAAAATCTACTGAAGAAATTTGACAGGTTGCAGTAGCTTGATGTGCTTGTGACTTAGCGTAGCTCTTAGGTATCATTGACAGCTTATGTACCGGGACTTAGGTATTAGTGAATAAGTAAATAATGGCGCCGATTCTGTTGTTCACAAAGTAAACTAAATTTAAGTTCAGGCATCTTTTTCTTTCTATTTCATTAAGAAAAGGACAGAAGATAAATATTAGTTTAGTCCTGTCAAATTAGTCAGCGCCTGACGTAAATTGACGTATTTTTTATAGCCAATTTTTTAATCTCGTCTAAAGTTTTCTATGGAGTATCTTAATTTGACAGGACTAAACTGAACTGAACTTAAATTTAGTTTAGTTTGTGAACAAACAGAATCAGCGCCAATATCTGTGTTACCTAATTATCTCATTGATATTGAAGGGCCTGCTTTTAGTTTGGGTATGAAGATAAATGTTTGATCAATCCTAGTTTCTCTTTTCGATACCCGATACCTACGTACCTACCTTTCTCATCAATTTTATATTCTGGGCATGTTTTCGGATGACAGCGATGCGGACGAGTACCTCGGACGCTAAGTGTCCTTTGTTTTTGTATTTATTTGTATGTATAGTAAGTTAGTTATTTAATTTAGTATCTAGTGTAAATAGTTAGTTAAATTTTCTCTAAATAATTATTGAAGTGAAAACTTCTTTAGTCGTGTTGGGCATTTTGAGATGAGAAAAACCATTGAGCCCGCGCAACTGTTACCGTAAGCGACACTGCGCGTGTTCAGCGCGTGTTTAGTGTGTCAGTGAGTGATGGCAAAGTATTCTGTTTGTGTTTTGTTCACTTCTGTCGGCACTCCCGTAGTGCAACTGTTTGTTTTTTTTGTTGTTCAGGTCCTATCGCAAGTTTTATAATGCCTACAAGTCGAAGATCGACTACAGTAAACAAAATCAGAAAAATATATGATATTCTTCAGGATATACAGTGTAAGTCTTCATAATGTGCACATAACGAAATAAGGGAAACATAGCTTAATTTTATCGACGGAAAAAATATTTGACCGACAGTGACCGCGCTTTAGGTCATGTAGTCCCCTTAACTAAATCACAAAAACCAACAGCAGGCTGTTCTCCTCCAGTTTCCAAAACACAATTAGGTAAGTTTTTAATAACCAAAAACTCAACAACCAAATTCTCCTTATCGACTCGCAATTAACATTTTAAAGAGACCACGAGTTGACTTGAGCAAGTTAACAAGCCAACAGTTTTGGAAGACTGTAAATTATTAAAACTTCATTAGGAGTTGTATGGTAACTTAATTCTGTAGTATAAGTTTGGGCAGCCTCTGTTATATCTCGATGAGCTCACCCCTTTAGGCTTCGCACACACCAAAAGCAGCGAAACATGGAGAATTTCTGACAACGTTGAATAATGCACTTTATTATTTAGAACATAAAGTCCAAAGTTCTGCAGACATGGACATAAACATCAAACGGCTCCTCGGGTGTCATAGAGCGCTGTGGCTTGAGCTCTATCGTGCTGAGAATAAAGTTTATTATTCAACGACATCACATCGTTTACTCTACGCTCCATTCGGTTCGGTCGGAGCGCAGTCTTACGTCGAGTGCCAATGTTGGTTCTTGTTTGTTTGAAGTTGTTCAATTTTAATATTCTGAATTTATGTTCAACTTAGTATAATGCTTTGCAGTTGGAGTGCTTTTAAATGGATGAGAAAATGTTGTATGGGTGCTGAAAAGGGTCAGTCCTGAAATAAACAAACAGTCTTCTAGTCACCTAATAGTATTTCTAAGCAGCAACTGTATCTATTTGTCAACAGCCGGTCGATTCTGTAAAAATCTCACCGTGAAAACTTAGGTGAAGTGAGTTTGTTTTTGCAAGGAATTGACACTATTGACAGCTCACTCCACGCTCACTTCACCTAAGTTTTCACAGTGAGATGGTTACAGAATCGCACTGCAGTCCAATCGGGCGCTATCACAGTATTGTAAAACGTACATTGGGATTGACCAAGTTTTGAGCATAACTTTGAGGACAGTGGTTTTTGTACTGATTGAACTAAAATAAAATTAAACGTCAAGGAAGCAAAAGGAGTATGTAAGAAGCGTAGCAGGTTGTGTTCCTTAGTTTTTATCTACCCCCTTATAAAGAAAGCGTAAGTTTATGTATGTAAACTAAAGTTTATTTTTTTTTGTCCAACGCATATTTTTCGCCAATCAATTCACCAGAGCAGTGGTGGCCAAGTGGTAACGGCCGCGGCTTACGAGTTGTAGATCGTAGGTTCGAACCCAGACAGGCGCTTTACTTTGTGTAAATTATTTAATCACCACTGTTCTCAAAACGGTGAAGGAAAACATCGTAAGGAAACCGGCATGTCGTAGAACCAAAAATTCGAAGACATGTGACATCTGCCAACCCGCACCGGGCCCGCGTGGTGGATTACGGCCCACTCCGTCTCACCAAGAGGAGGCCTGTGTCCTAGCAGTGGGAACATTATAGGCTGATTATGTTATTATGTGTAATTCACCAGAGCATGGCCTATTTACTATGCATATCTAAAAACATAATATTATGTAGCTTCATCTCACCAGTCACTAAAGGTACCAAAACATACAATATCCAGACGATAGGACATAAAACAATAACTTAATCGAATTATAACCCTCCCGGGAGCCGTGCGATGAAAAACAACAGAAGGGGGAGTTGTAACAAGTTGGACAAGAGTTCAGGGGAGGCCCGGCTAAAATGGGATTAATAATAAACTGAGGAATTACTAAAATTGTGTTATAGGATCATTTAACTGGTAAAGTGGAGGTTATCGGTGGATTAGTGAAGGTTATTGTTATAATTAAAGCCGGCTCATTCTGTCAAATTGACCTCTTATTTCCCTACATTTTTTACAAGTTTTTGACGTTGATTGTCAGTCATCCTCTCAACATGACCAAATGATCTAAGAATACTCTCTTAAATTGTTGTCACTACATCGTCTTGTAAACCTCATGAAGCTTTTTTTTTTTGCTGGTTTGAAATCATGAAAATGACCCCTCCCGTTCTGGCCGTTGCCTTATCATATCATTCCTCAGCTGGTCGTTCATAGTCACACCACACATGCTTCGCAAGCTAATTCCCAATCGTCTTAGAACGATCTCAGAGTAAATGCTTCTTTGAAAGTTACCCCACAATTATGATAATAGTGTCTATAACAACACAGAAGTACAATTAAGTATTTAAAACGGAATATTAAAGTTCTGGGTCTTTGTATCGTGGATGGATCAAAAGGGATTACTTTGGGAAACAAACTAATACTCTAATTATGAATCTTTAGTAGGTAAGTTAAGTACCTAGTAAGTATTATCTCTTTGAAACTTGATAATGTACTCGTAGAATAATAATGTTATTATGCTTGTATTTTAAAGGGAGCCTTATAACAATCCAATCATTATGGGTTGGAAATCCCCCTTTCTACCTATACAGGGTGAATTTTTCAAATGGGCGTGGATGGCCAAATCCGAAACTATGAGGAATAGCGAAAAGTACTCAAAAGAGTCGCGGGCTGATTTTAATGAAAACTTAAACTGCAACATTGGATTTTTGAAAAATCAGTATTTCTAGCCAGGAATCGAACCCGTTGATTTTGATTAAAAAACACATAGTACTGTATTATTACACCACTCGATAGTGTCCCTGATAAGGATCAAATTCTGGGAAGTAATGACATACGGCAAACTTAAGGAAAATGTTGGATTTTAATAAGCTGCTACTTAGTTTGATTTACAGAATGCGTAAATAACGGCTATGGTCTTTTTACACCCTTGACATTTTTTTTTGCGTTTTTACCCGTTTACTAAAACGGTTCTCAATATTTCACTGACATTTAATACTAAATACCTACTCTCAAATAAAATCAATTCGCTGAGAATCTTTCTAGAATTCGGCTCAAATTTAAAAAAAATAGATTAAAATTATTTGACTGGCCTGTTGGTCTAGTGGTCAGTGACTATGACTGCTATGCCGGAGGTCGTGGGTTCGATTCCCACCCAGGACAAATGTTTGTGTGATGAGCATGATCATTTGTTCTGTGTCTGGGTGTAATTTATCTATATATGTATGTATTTAGAAATATATAAGTATGTTTATCAGTTGTCTAGTACTCATAACACAAGCTCTGCTTAGCTTGAGACTAGACGGCGTTGTGTGATAGTTGTGGAATATTATATTATTATATATTATATTATATTATTTGTAACAACATGGCAGTCACGTACGTATACCGATCCCCGGAGGAATGATATAATAATATCGTGGCAATATTTCATTTTGTAAAAAAAAACAGTCTGCGAATGTCAGTATTAGGTCCCTTGTGATAGGCAAGCCTATCAATATTTTTTATTTGTCAGACACACTTCAATTTGAAAATATATGTCAGAACACTGATATCAGTTTTCGTTCTGGGAATTAAAACACGTGTAACGCGTGGTTTCGTCATACAAGGATAAAAAGTTATTGTAGGTTGGCTACACGAGTATTATACTTTAAGGTCATAGCACACGTATCAAATCGGAAAGGGTACACGCATCAAATCGGAAAGGGATCGGCACCGTATCGCCTTTCGCCTCGCACTCAAACAGGCGTCAACCTAACGTAAGCACGTAACCAAAGCGGATCAGCAGCTTTGAGACGTCGACTCAGCTACGGCTAGGCTACGCCGCGCTTACGGCTCGCCAACCTTTGGTTGATGGTGCAGCAGGCAGGCCGGAGGGGTGAGAGGGGCAAGGGTGGACGAAGAGACGTAAGCTCGGGTACGGAGAGACTTAAGCGCGGGGACGACGAGCCACAACGCACCGCACCGCGATTCGTGAGCTTGTCCCGAGGAGGGCGATACGTTACGATTCCGATTAATGTGAGTTGCAGTAGGGAGTTTCATACAAAAAATACTGAACGGCTCGAGTTGATACGGTGCCGATCCCATTCCGGTTTGGTACGTGTGCTATGACCATAATAATACTTAAAATATTGTTTATAGACAAGAATTAATTTGATTGTCAACCATAATACTGTATCAATGTGTAGCTACAAAAAACTGGCCAAGTGCGAGTCGGACTCGCTCACGAAGGGTTTCGTACTACAAGGCAAAAACGCCGAAAAAGACACGTTAAATATTTATTTTATTCTGTTTTTAGTATTTGTTGTTATAGCGGCAACAGAAATACATTATCTGTGAAAATTTCAACTGTCTAGCTATCACGATTCTTGAGATACAGCCTGGTGACAGACAGACGGACGGACGGACAGACAGCGAAGTCGTAGTAATAGGGTCCTGTTTTTACTCTTTGGGTAAGGAACCCTAAAAAGGACTCATTGTGTAATAAGTTTTGTGGCTCCATCTTGTTACAATATTATAGTTCGATGTACCTATACATCTTTTTTTGGACCTACATGCTACAAATACAGAAAGGACTATTTAAAAAAAATTGTCCTTGAGGTATGCTGAAAAGTCTTCTGTAATCTAGGTAGGTACTTGAAGAGTAAACGTCACCAATATGTTTGGGTCCCACAGTCCAGCCATCGAGAGACCCTCCTAACCCCTGTCAGTGAGACCATTTTAATAGCTAATAAAGATCAAATTCGCCAACCATGTATTCATCTGTATGACACTAACAGGTGTCAAAAACGAATTTTGTCGTCGGCCGGATTGTAGGTACTCTAGACTTGAAAGGGCATTGCCCTCTATAACCCTCTTTCCATAAACAAATATGAAACCACAAACATTCCATTCATCCTTGTTTTAGTGAACTACCCACATAGTAAGCCATTTCATTGAATTCAATAAAATACCCATATTTTACTACCCTCTAAATGTATTCGTATCACGCGAGTTAATTCCTTCGAAACCTAACGCTCGATGAAAAATACTGTAAAATATAGTGAGGTGATTACGTGTTAACGATATCGAAATTCTGGGCCCGTGATTTAATTGGAAACTTATACAAACTTATACATTGAGTAGGGTAGTGTAGCTATATTTTTAGGTGGATAAATTGCCTAATTGGATACCTCGATATTCTATGTAGTACATCGATACATGTGCAGTAATGGTTACTGATACTGGTGTCATAGGCAGGCCTTGGTTGGTTTGACAACGTCTTACCAAAGGGTATCGTGTTACCCAGTAACTGGGTTGTGAGGGTCAGATAGGTAGTCGCTCCATGTAGAATACTGGTACTCAGCTACATCCAGTTAGACTGAAAGCCGACCCCAACTTAGGGCAGGCCTTGGTTCTCGGATCCCTATGAATACGTAAACATATGACGCCTGATTTCCCCGAACGGTTATTCAGTGTACCTATAGTACATCCAAATTTCGTCAGTTCTGACTCATTGCATACGTCTTTTTGACATTCATGTTTTGGACAATGTCAATGATAAACGAATCATCTTGATACTCAAAATGTATTTGGTTGGGGCAGCACTTATGTACAGTCACCTGCAAAAGTCCATGGGTACCCTAATGTCTATTTTCCTGTGAACGTTTGAAGTTCAAGTGTGAATATCAATTTTAACATAATAGGTTAATAATTAGGAACAATTTTCTTTAAAAGAAACTATTAATTATAAATTGTTTGAATGTTTGAAGAGACAAAAAGAACACCGTCATTTCTTGATTCATAGGATTTTGAATCTGAACTGCCCATCCATTTTTGCAGCCGACCTTACAGTCAACAAAGGAGATAAGTATACAGGAGCGTCGGATATATTTGAAGTTTACTAAGAAACCGATGGATGTTCTGGACTGAAATTTAATTTAATAAATGAGCTGTTTATTTTCTCTTAATAAAATTAAATTTTATTCGAGAACATTCATCGGTTTCTTAGTAAACTTCAACTATATCCGACGCTTCTGTATACTTATCTTCTTTGTTGACTATACATATTCTAACGAAAATCCAGTTCTTGAAGGTCGATGTAAACTTCATATTCTATGAGACCAACAAGTCTTCAGTAGGTAGAAAATTTTTCACACTGTCAAGTATACGTCAGTTCGTTGTCCTAAACATAATTGACAACTAAATGGTAGGTACTTCGCTCAGCAAATTCAGTAGTTTGTAAGCGACTCTCAATAAAAACTTAGTTTGATACAAAGTACATTGAATTTTATGTCCCATTGAACGGATTACAATTACATTTTGTTCCACTTAGTTTGAGCTGAAATAACTCTCGTTTCGAAGCTCGTGTGTCGACGCGAGTTTTTATTTTTATTAGACTAGAATTCATATAGTTTTGTTTTAAAACTTATGCACCAGCACCAAAGATAAACCTACAGCTTAAGTGTTGGAAGTGGTGGTTATTATCGCACGTTATACTCTGCTCAAAGTAATAAAGTAAGTAAGCAATCAATGCAATCTGCCTAGCCTTTTCCCAAATATGTTGGGATCGATTTCCAGTCTAACCTGATGCAGCTGAATACTAGTATTTTACATGGAGCGACTGGCTATCTGACCTGCACAACGCAGTCACTGGGTAACACAATACCCCTTAAGACTGGTAAGACTGGTTCTCAAAATGTTATACTTTTTTGGGCCTAAATCTCATTCGCTAAGTGTGCAAAGCGAACGCAACTTCGTTACAACTGGGTGTCCCACGACACCTTTCGCCTGTCTTTATTATTTTCAACCAGAAGTTCTGATGTCGCTTTCAGATAATATTAAAGTTCCAAATGGCGTTGCTAACCCTACAAACGTACTAAGTCCACTTATACTGCCAGTACAATATACAGCTCCATCCGAGCCGCTCTTATTTTAAACGTGGAACGCATAACGAATAGCTTGTTCGGAATAAAGGGCCATATGCCAACGTCGCGTCACGTCAGCACATACTCTTTTGAAATATTGGCAAAAAGAGGCTGACACCCTTCACAGAGATGGTCCCACGGTCCCGAGGCCAGGGCCAGCGAATATTTATGATCGCTCAATATAATAACCGAGAGGTCGAAATTTTTGCCCAACTCGGAATATTTTGTGAATGTCATTTTAGGGTTGAGATATTGTTTTTATAAGGGCTTGTTATGTGGTAGGAATTTAGGGGTCAATTATATAGTTCGGCGATACGTGTTGTTGTTATTATTCAATTATTCGGAGTCCGGTTTCTTTATTTTATAGAAAAGTAATCGTTGCTGAATGTCTTGTTACCTAATTAAATGAGAATCACTCATGATACGGTTATGAGACTATTAGTCTAATATTAAATATGTCTATATAATCTTCCTATAATTATATAAAAATCTCGTGTCACAGTGTTTGTTATCGAACTCCTCCGAAACGGCTTGACCGATTTTTATCAAATTTTTTGTGTATATTTGGTAGGTCTGAGAATAGGTCGTAGGCTATTTTATATACCCCTAGATGATAAGGGTGGCCCTCTCCAGATTTTTTTTTAAATCGAAACTTACGCGGGTGAAACCGCGGGGCGCAGCTATTATATTATATTATTATTATATTCTATATTATCGTGCCTGCTGATGATCCATACGAATAACGATTTACAGAAGCTCATATATTGAGTAAAGAATGTTCTATTGCCCGATTCAGAATTCCACATGCGCCATTAAAAAAATATAAATAGGTAGATAAATAAATAAAGCAGGCAAATATAATAGCCATAATATACAATAAAAAATGAACTACAGTAGCAGTTACTACAGTCACAGAATAAATAGTACAAGCTATAGTTTACACAGTTTAATATTCGCGTATTTTTTCAAAACCGTCCCAACACGCGTGTATCGTTTTTATTACAATTATTTTGTGCTGGTTTGGTTTAAGCAAATACGGTTTTTCATGGAGCTTTCCAGTTTGCGGTTTTAACGGAAGAACTGTGGGGAAATATCAAATATGTAGTTTTGTAGGTTCATTTATTATTGTATATTGGGTGGTTGGGTTTAAAGTAGGTAGGTAGGTAACTGAACATTGTAAAAAGTACTAATCAGTCTATAATGTTCCCACTGCTGGGACACAGGCCTCCCCTCTGTGAGAGGGAGTGGGCCGTAATCCACCACGCGGGCCCAGTGCGGGTTGGTGGATGTCACAATGCCTTCGAATTTTTAGTTCTAGGACATGCCGGTTTCCTCACGATGTTTTCCTTCACTGTTTTGAGAGCAGTGCTGATGAAATAATTTGACACAAAGTAAAGCGCCTATCTGGGTTCGAACCTACGATGTACACTCGTATGCCGCGGTCGTTACCACTGCGCCACCACTGCTCCTAAAAAGGTGTTGAGCTGAAAAGAACGAGAGTGCGATTGTGGTGGTAGAATATACTGAGCCGTTTTTTTTTATTGTTATTTTGGTTAGCCTGTTCTATCCCACTGCTGGGCAAAGGCCTCCTCCATTTTCTTCCACATTTCATTCATTTAAAAAAAAATGTTTTTTTTTCCTCGACATCGTCATAAATATGGTCATTCCAAAAGCATTTTTAATACAATACAGAGCAGAACTTTTGTGTTCTTAAGAACGATACCAATCTATAAAATCAGTACCAAAAATCTCAAATCAATACCGTTTGAATCCCGCAATTTCTGAAGAAAAATAAGATACCTTTAAGTCAAGTGCCTAATACTTGGACACGCGTCAAAAGTTCCCGAGAGATTCAACCAATATCTCACCTCAAAGGAACAGAAATAGACCGGTCGTTCACCCAGTCTCAGACAGGCAACTATGTTACTATACACATTCATTCAATTGGCTACCTACGGCGTTATAAAATGTAGGTTTGACGTTCATGAAAGATGAGAGGGCAGCGTAATAATAGATAGGTTAGTTTGTAGATGAACAATTTTTGTGCAATAGAATAGAATAGTAAATCGAGTTCATAGCGAGTGAAAAAAAAAATATTTTAGCATGTTTTTTTACTCCTTTTGCACAATCGTTCTTCAAAGTTCTCCTTACTTCATTCTTTCTTTAAATTAGTTTTATTTTATTAAGTTTTAATTTTTAATAAAGAAAGGTAAAATATGGTGATATCTGCATATTGTTAACCCATATTTGCAAATAAATGATTTTGATTTTGAAGTCGGTCTAAGAAACATACTGAAACATTACAACAAATATTCTTTCAAAACGAGAAAAAGACTTTAAGAAACAGATATTAATTTTTTTATTTGTTCCAATTTCCTTGCTATACTAACATGAAATATTTCTTTACAGGTACAAAGGTGAAATGTTGTGACATCAACCACTATGCCTTAGTGTTGGACAGTGTCGATAGCCGATATCGATATGGCGCGGTTGTTACTAGTGATGTTGCTGCCGGCGCTTGCTGCAGCGGCAGCCGGTGAAGCTGACGTGTGTAATCCGGATAAAATGACTGTATATAAAATGGTACTGCATACATACTGGACGCGGGAGAAATTCCCGAAGCATTACCCCGATTGGAGACCACCCGCACAGTGGTCGAAAGTTTATGGTAAGTTTAAATCCCTTAAATACTTCGTAGATAGTAGTTATTTGCATGATATTTTAAGGTACGTTTAGGGTATGTGGGATCCGGAAAATTAAGGTTTTTTTTTGTCTAATGAATACAACCTATTTTTTATAAGTCTTCAATGTGAAATACTAATTTTAGTAGGTAGCTTTGTAAGGGTGCTTTGTTTTTTTATAAAACCAGGCATTTAAAATAATCATTAGTTTACTGGAAACATTTTCAGTTGTTAACTAAACTAAAACTCGAAGGTAACAGACAATGTTAATTTTCACTCTGAAATTCTGGGAAATTCTCGTAAATTTATTTTTCTCATTGTCTGAAATATCGGTAATTTGTAGTGAAAAGTCGCGTTCAATTTCAGTTCATACGATTCCACTTGTAATAATTCAAAATACTCCAGTAAGCAATTAAATAGGTAAGATACAAGCTGCCAAAAAATGTCTGCTTGAAATACTTTTATTATTTTAGTAGGTGTACTACATTCATGAAATTAAAAGTTAATAAAGTGTAAGATCAGAATAAAAATGTAGTTAACAAATAAATTTAATTACAAAGACATAAGTACTGTAGTGAGTCATCATCTGCCTAGCCTTTTCCCAGCTATGTTGGGGTTGGCTTCCAGTCTCATATTCATATTCATTCATATATTTATTTGCATTCCATAATGTTGTAGAGGTGTTGTTGTGGTGTTGTGTTTGTCTAACCAGATGCAGCTGAATACCAGTATTTTACATGGAGCGAATTCCTATCTGACCTCCACAACCCAGTTACGAGGTAATAGGATACCCCTTGGTAAGACTGGTTGTCAGATTTACGGGCTTCTGACTACCCGTGACGACTGTCAAAGATCCACGAATAACAGCCAGGACAACGGCTTAACGTTCTTTCCGAGGCACGGAGGGGTTTCGGTATGTAAAGATGGTCACCCATCCAAAGACCAACCGCGGCAAGCGTAGCTTAACCTGATCGATCGACCTGTGCGGCTGTTATTATTTAGTCACGGGTCCCTCTGTATATTATATAATACTGTAGTGAGTATAGTGTGGAATATTGTGCTATATATCAGCCGCATCCGGTTAGACTGGAAGCCGAGCATAGTTGGGAAAAGGCTAGGCATAAGATGATGATATATCGATATATCGCGCCAATAGCCCCCAGATTTTTCCAAGCAAAAACCATTTGCAAGCTAATTCTAAACTCGGCTGACTGTTCAAATGCTACCAGAGTTATTCTACTGCCAGTATTCACTAAAAGGACGAATTTTGTAGACAACCTTAACCTTCACAGTATACAAACAAAAATCTATGATTGATCTAAAAAAAAAAAAAAAAGGGAAAGGAAAAAGAGAGGAGCTCATTGGGCATCAAAAAATTCGTCCGCATCGCTGTCAATGGCATAAGTGCCCAAAAGACTGGCAGCATTACCACGTTGGATCGCAATGCTTGATCTTATATTTTATATCCTAACAAACACGAATCATAAAAGAAGTGAAAAATAATTGCAATCACTTTAAACAGAGGGCCCTCGAAGTTTTCAGACGAATAAATTCCAACCATTTGTGTGAATTTGTGCGAAATAAACGGCAATGAATAAATTATGCATTCATAAATTTACATTCTTACTGTTCTTACTAGTTAAATAATGGCCAAACTTTTAATGTACGTGAAAAATCTGCGGGGAGCGTTCTAAACAATGTTGTAATTTAAACATTTTTATTTTTACCCTTTTTTTTATTCTTGGGTACCCGTTCTTATAGAGATAGCCTTGTGTTGTAATAGGGTTGGTCATATTTTTTTAATCGTAGCCTTATGTCTTGGTAAATATTACCGTGTTCTAGGGTAGGCCAAAAAAAAAAGGAGGAGGTCATAAAAATATTATTTTTATCATCGTCAAAAAAAATCTTTGAGTAACTGGCGGTACAAATAAAATAGGCAATTGAATTAGTCGATAACAACGTTATAGCAGGACAAACATTTGGATCACTAGGATTTTGAATCATAATGTGGTGTGTCACAGCTGAAGTGGAAAAATGTCAACTAACTTTTGGGGGCCCTGTAGGTATATCAACTCAATTTCTTTTTTTTAAACTAAAAGTAATGTCTCAATCATGAAAAAGATTTGATGGACATACAAATATCTTTGATTAGTTCAGCGCCCTAATTGCGTAACACACTTTCACAATCTGAATCATTTTGAAGGATATTACTAATCCATTGCTTTATAATTATGTTCAAAAAATTTGTCTGCCCAATAAGGTACCTAAATAACGCAATGAATATTGTAGAATTGTCAAAATGAAAGACATTGCTACTGTAAGTGTAATACGCTATGAGTATGAACTCGCAGTTTTTAACCTACAATGCTATATACAACTGTTCCAACAAATCTTACCACATCCTGAATTCTACGAAGTCTTCAGTCCATTTTCAAAAACAATTCCTCGTTAAAAAACAAACGAGTGCGGTGTCGGCTAACCTCTGGTTCCCTTTATTGTTCCTAATGGAGCTCCGTCGTTCCGATTCTAAGAACTGGTGACCACAACGTGATAGAATCATGATTCATGTAGTTGATAATGTTAGGTGCAGCACTGACTGCTAATGCAAGTTGTTATTGTTTTACAAATTGTTAGGTATGGCTGTATGTTTTCCTTCTTTTTTTTTTCGGTTTCTTTATGACCAGTTTCATGCAAGGATCGTTTCAGTGTTGCATCAAATTATTTTCAGTACGATATTAGTTGGATTGCGGTTAGTAGGTACTAGGTTTTTCTTTCCTTCATTTTGGGAACAATATCTCACTAGTCCTTACTGTTTTAACTTATTCCCTTAATTATCTTCTTTTAATTATCCATTTTTATAAAAAAAAAAATTTCATTTAAAATGTAAAAATTAGTGGTCCGTCGGTATTGGGAGCAGGGTCCAAGCTATTCTCTTAATTTTTTATAACTATCAAAGTAACACGTCATAACGGAACAAATCTGGAATTTATACAATCCAACGCGCACCCAAAAGAATAATGACCTCATCGCCTAAATAATAAAATTAATAGAAACACTCTAGTCATTCACGTGTGGAACATTCATCATGTCACAACAACATATTATTATTATGGAATCCAAAAAAAACAACTCATTTACTAAAACAGGAACATAATTAACAGGCATACCACGAAAAGTGACAAATATACTGAAGTATTTAATTGACTTAGAAACACAACACGATTAATATAACTCATTTATTTTATGACACAACGAGTATTATAAAAGTTACAAAGAGACCATTTATTTTGACACGAGAATGGTCGGGTTTGGCATTCCGCCAGAAATAGCGGCCACCTATCGACAGGCACAGGAAACGTGGCATCCACAACACTATTATATTTTAGAGAGCTTATTGAGGGACGCGGAAGAAAAACCTGTCTATATTTATTACTTTGCCGAAATTGAGTAGCGGTTGTGTATTCTGGCGGGTATAGAAATGTGCAATATGCAATCCAATCAGTGAATCATGCAGATTAGAAAATAAAAAAAAATAAGAAAGATTTAACTTCTGCATATGTATATGTATAACGTGCCGCTATAATGGCGACATTAATTTAACACGCGGGTAGGGTAATACTTAATTCGTAATTTGAAAACAACCGCCTGCGCCGCTCGCCTACATAGGGCTTTCTTTCTTTCCTTCAATTCGCCTACTCTTTGCACGTTATTTATTCGGTTCGATAAAAAAAAAACTAACAAGAACTTATGACAATAATATTTCCTATGGTTGACATACGAAAAATTAGCTTACTAATGATGATAACTAATTAAGATATTAATTTGAGCATCATCAGCAGAGAGAAAGACAAAATACTTCTGAAACAATAAAAAGTATCCAGTAACTGGTTTTGTAAAACCCAAAACAAATAAATTAACAAGAAACTTCCTTTCAAACATCATCCGTTACCTAATTCATTAAACTAAAATTTAATTAAAATCAAATTAGCGAAATACTTGTTGAAACTTGCGTTACGGGATCAACTTATAAGATGGCTCAGTTCAGTTTGTTGGGAATCTCATAATATCGACTTTGATGTTCGCGACGAAAATTCAAATTACTACCAGAACCCCTCAGCCTCTAAACTTTATAAGGAAATATCGCAGGTCCTTTCAAATCTAAAGGTAATGTGGACATGATTGAGGCTTTGGTTGGCATGGTTGACAAATTAGAGGATTATATCCAAGATAAGAATGCTTGGAAACATGCTGGTCCTGCTCCATAGGACAATCTAGAGTCTAGACAAAATCAAACTTGTTCCTAATTTAATTTATATATTTTTTTAAATTTTATGACGTTGATTTTACAATCTGTAACTACAGTGACTCAAAGACTTGGTTAAAATTCTAGGAAAATCGTCTACTTTTACAATATTTGTCAATATGTGAGCACCATGTATCTATCACATAATTGATTTACCTGTCATTGCTTCATTTTTAATTCTCTTTAACCTTTTGTGGTAGACTAATTTTATTCTAGGTGCATCGTCTTCACATATAATTATATTGTGTATACAAGACCTTGTAAAACATTTTAGAAGAGTAACGGTTCTCCATACGAAGACTACCTTTTGGAATGGGCGACTAGAATCAATTCTATTTAGTTGTAATTTTTGACGTTCAAAAGTGGCTTTAATGTGCCTATTTGAAATAAATGATTTGACTTTGACTTTAGGAAGATTTACAAACATACTTGTCACGATGGTTTCTGCCGGTCTTTTCTGAATAACCAAAAATATTTCTTACCGTGAAAACTTAAGTGAAGTGATCTGTCATTCCAACGGATGTTAGGGATTGACACTACTGACAGCTAGAACAGAATAGATGGGCTGGTGGTGTGAAAGTCTACCGTCCAGCCCTCGAGGGAAGCGTTCCTGAAACCTGTCATTGCGACAATTCTAGTAGCTAATAGAGATCAAATTCGCAAAACACGTATTCGTTTGTGTGAAACTGACAGATGTTCAAAAGACATTCTCTCGTCAGCCGCACTCTACTTTAATGTTATTAATGGTTGCAGTCAAATACGACCCATCTGACAAAGGGTCACCATCGCATATAAACATCTGCACTACCACAGGCAAAGCAGATAGTTTGCCATCCCAGAGACCAAATACATTAACCTTTCGACCGCCACAGTCTAAAAAAAAATGTGTCCAGCACGCCACGGTTCGACTACATGACAGACTTTGACGCCGAGCGCACGTTTTTGGTTTTTTGACGTGTGGCGGTCAAAAGGTTAAATAACGAGCAGCCAGTACTTTTCCTAGTACCGCAATTAGTCCTAAGCCTTTAGTAGAAATTAGTACCATGAGCTACACAACAAATGAATAGTAAGCAAGGAAACTTACCTATAACTTACTCACGTGCATTTAATTATCTACCTAGCCTTTTCCCAACTATGTTGGGGTAGGCTTCCAGTTTAACCGGATGCAGCTGAATACCAGTATTTTACATGGAGTGACTGCCTATCTCACCTCTACAACCCAGTTACTGGGTAATACGATACCCCTTGGTAAGACTGGTTGTCAGACTTTCGGGCTTCTGACTACCCGTAACGACTGTGAAAGATCCACGAATGACAGCCGGGACCACGGCTTAACATGCTTTCCGAGGCACGGAGGGGTCTCGGTATGTAAAGATGGTCACCCATCCACAGACCAACCGCGGCAAGCGTAGCTTAACCTGATCGATCGCCTTGTGCGGCTGTTATTATTTAGCCATGGACTCCTTCGCACGGAGGCGTGCGTGTATGAAGCAAAAAATTTCCTATTTCATCTAATTTCCACACCACAATGAAAATACATTTTGTTCACATAATTCACCTCCTTTTTGCACACCGAACATTTATTTCATTTACATTCCCCAAATAATTCACCCGAGTGTATCCTCACTTATCTATTCTTTTTGTAATCCTGTTCCTGTGGGTTGGATGGTTGGAGTATTATTTTATACTAGCTTCTGGCTGCGACTTCGATCGCGTGACATTTCTTGTTCTCTCAACCCACCCCGTCCGCGCTATTATTTCATATATTATAGAGTTATGAGGAACAGGGTGTAAGGTTCACTCATACTCTATAGAAAAGGGAGGATCCTCCGACCAGACGGGTGTTGTGTCTGGCGGGCAACTGCCCGATGATTCATGTCGGGCCGTTGTATCTATGCTAGCTGCGCGGTAAACTCTGCTTGCGAGATGCAGGATTTGTGTGACGCCAGTATGATGCGTTGTTCTCATGTGGCGTTGTAGATACCGCTACTTACACATTTTCGCTGAGCGTTCATTCTGACTTTTTTTGTTTTTGCTCGGTTCCTAAGGGTCCCTGCGCAATCTTAAGAAGCCTATTGTAGCTTTTCTCAAGAATTGGGAAATACAAACAGAATTTTTCAAATCCGAGCAGTAGTTCCGGCGTTTAACGGGTTGTTAGCGTTCTTTCCGACTTTTTTTGTTTTTGCTCGGCACCTAAGGGTCCTTGCGTGATGTTAAGTAGCCTTCCAAGAATTGGGCTATTAAATCCACAAATAATTTTTCAAATGCGACTCCCGTTCCAGAGATTAGCGCGTTTAAACAAACAAAAAACAAACAAACTCTTCAGCTTTATTATTAAACAAAAACCGGGCAAGAGCGAGTCGGACTCGCGCACCGAGGGTTCCGTACCATCATAATTATGTTTTTAAATTTTCATAGGCGATGCCTATATTCGTCAGAGGATTTTAACACTGCGCGCTGCGGTGTGCTCTTGACCGATAGTGGAACTAATGTGACTTTTGTTAATGATTTCTGAAAAGTGATCTATTATTTAGGGACGTCGTTTTATTTTTCCTGTAATCTTTACATAAAATTCTATCACATATACTTAATTATTTCAGATTTTTTTCTTTGCAAACTTCGGAGGTAAGGAACGGTATTTTTTTTACATTTTTCATCAAAAGTCGAAAACTATGGAGCCTAAAAAAAAAACGTTTGAGAATGTGCAAACAGCGCTCTTTCATATGATATCCCACATGCCCTAGTAGCCCTACTTCAAATTATTAAGACTCCCCCTTTCAGTCCCTGTTGCAAAAAAAAAAAATCTTTCTTATTTGCAAAATAGTTGGGCAAACGTCATCTAAAACTATTCCAAATTTCAAGTTGATAGCATTAGTAGTTCTTGACATATCCAGGCAGACAGACAGACTGAGTCTCACCATAAGGGTTCCTTTTTACCATTTTGGTACGGAACCAAAAACAAATAAACTCTTCAGCCTTATTATTAGTAATTAGTATGAAAGATTAAATAAGCTGGGTAGTGGGTCGCCCTTAAGCTTTGGAAGCCGCGACCGACTTCCAGCCTAATAAAATAATTAGTGCGACCCACATACTCGTAGCCGACATAATTATAAGGTTTATTCCAAATAAGATTATTTTTTCTTTTTATTTATTCGGGATAAAGGGTAGGCTTTAATAATACAGGGTTATTTGTAAAACACCAGCAACCTCTTAAGAGGTCATTGTACTCATCATTATAAACAACTTTTACTATGGGACCAAACCTGATTTCGCGAAAAAAAAATCAGCTGTTCCCTACATTTATGTTCGTATAACTCGTCAAAATGTAGGGAACAGCTGATTTTTTTTTCGCGATTTCAGGTTTGGTCCCATAGTAAAAGTTGTTCATAATGATGAGTACAATGACCTCTTAAGAGGTTGCTGGTGTTTTACAAATAACCCTGTATATGAGAACATTAAATCGCCGTTTCTGGCAACTTTTTAAATTATTGTAATGTGTGGATTTTTATCGCTTAATTTATATGAAGTTTATTACCATTTTATTTATTTATTATTTATTTATATAACAATTGCATGCTGCACTTGCAGCTTGTTGCTTTTGTTCGTTTTTGCACGATTAGGTTGAAATAAAATATGATACTAATTTTGGTAAAGTGTTGGACATCCATTACTTTGATCGATGTGTTCGCACTTTCTAGGGTTACGTACTCAAACTAAGCCTCCGCTGTCCGTCCGTCGGTCGATCCGTTTGACTGTCAGTGGGCTGTATCTTAAGAACAGTAATAGGTAATCTGTTGAAATTTTCACAGACTGTGAAAAATGTTCTTAAGTAACTTTTTAGACCATTGTATCCTGCTTATGTGTATGAAGTTTCATTAAAATCGGTTCATTCATTTCGATAAACGAGGGCTTGAAAGTTTGTATGAAATGCCGTACGGCGTAAACGCTCTTTAGTCCTCCATTCCAAATTTGCTACGTTACTTGGTTAAAAATAGATCTGTTAGCAAAATTGTTACTGCTGCGCTCTTTTAACCTATTTCGACATCTAAATGAAGAAATTAGAGTGGTTTATGTAGCCATAAATGACCACAACACCCCCTATAAAATATATATAATTATATCTATCTACATAGTACATACTTTAAGTGTATTTTCCTGAACTACCTACTAACTGAATACAAAAACAAAGGACACTTAGGCGTCGAAGTACTCGTCCGCATCGCTGTCAACCGGAAACGTGCCCAGAAGACTGGCAGCATTGCCACGTTGAATGGCAATGCTAATTCTTTGGCCAAAGAACGACCCAGCCGTCTGGTCACGTGAAGTGTCGACCATCCGGCGAGAAATATTATAATATTCCTACTAAGTTAATAGGAACACAGGGTCGTGAACTTACATGTAACCAAACCATCAACAGATGGTTATAGTTACATGATTATGTTAAATTATAACCAATTTTTTTTTACTTGCTCGACACGTAACAAATTACGTACAAGCACGTTTATTTTGTTTTGTATTATAATCTTCATAGTTTTTTCTAATAAAGTATTGTTTGTTGGTATCAAGTTGTACGTATAAGTACGTTTGGGTAGGTTTTCACTAAATATAAAAACCTAATGCGTTATCCAAACCGATTTTACTGAGCAACGAATTTTATAATTTATCACAGCCATTAAATAATACTTAAGATAAAATGCGCGAACGCTTTCACAGTTATCTGGGCAAGGGATGACCAAAATCATTTTGTGAAGGAGAAATAAATCGTTCACATTTGATTTATATCTTTTACGCACAATTTAATGTCCTGCTCCAGCTTAGAGGGAGATATTGGATACGAGTGGCAGTCATTTGAAAAAGAAAATAGTTCTTCTTTTGCATTGTTAATGACTTTGTGGCAACCTTGTGCGTTAGATCATGTAGATTTTCCTCGACTTCCCTTGGTAGTTGTTTTTGTGATGTGGTTAGCAGATTTTTTTCTATTGTTTGTCTTCTAATAATGAGTTTAGATTATTAATAGCGAAGTGTATTTTAGTTAAGTGTTTTACAAACCTAGTTTCAGAAATAAAAACATTTAGGTATCATATCAATATTATAACATTCCTTCTATTACGTTTTGAGAAAGAATACTGACAACGAATTTCTTTGGACCTTGCCTTTTGCTATTAAAAATTAGATATATATCTATCAATCAATTAGTGAAATAAGTACATAAAAGTACATTATTTACAAAGAAGAAACTTCTTTTTCCTCTTTTACTTTCCTCTCTTTTCTTTTATTTTGTTTTTCTCTTTTCTTCTTTCTTATTTTTTTTTTGTTTACTTATGTTCTTTATTGCGTCAAGTTGGGGGAATCAGACCCTAGACATATTGGATATATTTTTTGTAATGTTTTTTCTATGTTGAAACTATGGTGTTCAGTTTCTTGAATAGCTTGAACGTCGTAATGTAAACTACAACTTATTGGTAATTTAGTTAAGTTTCTCTTTAAGTGAACTGTAATTTGTTCTTTGAGAAATAAATGTCTTTAAACCGAAGTTTACCGCAAATAAAAATATTTTCTTTCTTTCTTTCTTTTACTAGATACGACATTGCGAAATTAGAATTCCTGTAAAGTAAAATGTTGTGAAATAGAATTTATTACTGTACAAATGAACTAGAATCCTCTACTCATTACTCCATATTGCTAAGCGAGATATTTAAATAGAATAGCTCACGCATTGTTTGTTCACTCACTCTGAGGACTGAGGAGCGATCGCGGTCTCTTTGTTATTTGAGCGGTGTCAAGTAGCTGTTTTTGGGCTACTGACGGTTAAGCGGTGTCATTTCTCGCTTAGCTTCGCTCTGCTCGCAATTGAACTACCTAAGTTTTATATTCACAATAGTTCGAAAAAAAAATTCAGTTAAACTTATTCAAAGAGAGTAGGAAAGCTTCATTGTAAACCATAAATCAGATAAACAAGGTGTAACAGAATAAACTCAAAGTAGTTTTTTCATCATTGACTAATGAATCGATTTCAGTAAGTTTTTATGTAGGTATTTTTTTTAAATTATGTATTTTGCCATACTGACCGCCGATTGAGCCAAAGAAAATTAAATCTTATTTCAAGGTAATAAGACTCAATTTTAAATGCATATAGTAATGCTGGGATCAACACTATTTTCTTTAAAATAATAGTTAGCTTTAAAAAACAGTGGCACTCCGGCGTGCCGACAGAAGTGAAAACAAAACAGAATACTTTGCCATCACTCACTGACTTATCGGATATACATTAAAACCTCCTGAGGACAGCCGAACACATCGGAAGCGGGTATTTTTTTAATCGTCTTATAAACAAAACACGCGCGGTGTCGCTTACGGTAACAGTGGCGCGAGTTCAATAGTTTTTTTCCTATTCCAAAAAACGACCAACGTGCCTAAAGAAATTTTCTCTTCAAAAAATAAGTTTTCGACCTTTTATTATGCTTACTCTAATTGGGGTGTATGATGTCTTGAGTTAATTATGTTACACATTGTTTATGTAGATACACTAAAATAATAATACCAGCCTATTATTGAAGAGAAAACTCCTTTAAAAAATTCGTATGCCAAATAATGTTATGGAATTGTCAAGATGAAAGACATTGTAGTTGTTAGTCAGTTAGGTACGCAGTTACCCCACAGCTTTCCTTACCTCGTTCATTCCTCGCTTAGCTTGCAACGGAACCATACCCTCTTCGACACTAGATACGTTGATGAGTTCCATAGATCAAAGGTTTGAAGACTCCAAGATGTTCTGTAATGGGAAACTGTAATTACTGTTTGTTTTGAAATGTCACTACACAGTATTGTTTTAACAAGAAGGTTATTTCTGCTGTTATTTTTGATAAAATTCTGCAATACAGTGGTTAATTGCGAACCATTTTAAGAAAAGTCATCGGAGATTTAGTCTTCTTTTCAGACTTGGTGTCTGACTGCCTGGGGTAGGATAGCATTCTGTTCTCGTATTTAGCATCGAAGGCCGACAGTTTTCCCAGAAAGCTTCCAAGACTACGGGGTGGTCCTAATGTTAGCGAGGAAATCTTGCGTCAACGTCAGATTATTTTTAAACTGCAGTGTCCTTTTCGAACAGACCATGTGTTAATTCACAAGCGTTTTAACGCGAAGTGTCTATGATACTCTGCCTTAAGATATTCCAGTTCTCCCAATGTCTTATTCACATTCCTCATAAAAACGTTGTCATCGCCAAATTATCATACCTTCTACTATATTCGCAACTACGACAGTTTCGTAGTATATCTAAAATTACATCACATGAGTGTGTCAGCCAGTGGTGAGTGGCGCCATTACTCACAGCTTGGCACTGCTTCAAACTCACAGGCTGTGGATAATTGGAGGGAATCTCCAAGACAAATTGACAGACGGTTTAACGGCAGGTTTCCTATTTCTGTAGTGGTTGCTGCCTGATGTTACGGTAGCGTGTACTGCAGTTGAGTATCCATTGTATTATGTTTCTGGAATGTTACCAAATTAAAATCAAAAGTCATTAATTCAAAATAGGCTGAGAATCACCACTTTTTGAAAGTTAATCTTACTTCCGTGAAAGTTTGTGAAGATGTTTGAATGTTTGTTACTCAATCACGCGTAAACCGTTGAACAGTTTTGGATGAAAATTGGAACATAGATAGACCATTTCCTGGATTTAACACATAGGATACTTTTTATCCCGATATTCCCACGGGATCGAAACTTACGCAGGTGAAACCGCGTGGCGCTGCTAGTATTACATAAGAGTCCCCCAAAAAGCCCGACCTTCATCACTTGCTTTAGTTGTGAAGAAAAAGTGGTGCAACAAACTCCCCAGCAGCACAGCTGTCTGGTAACTTAGAAGAACTTGATTCTATATTATGTATGTGGGTGCACGCATTTTTTCCAATACACTGTCTGTAGTGGAAAATATAACCGTGAACTATATTCGCTGAATTACCAAGTCGCTGACATAATTCTTTATTTAAAACAAAAAAACAACGTCATTTTTAGAAAACCATAAATACTTGTATAAGAGCATCTATAAAAACAGTCAGAACATCCACGTTGATCTAGGGCAAAAGAAAAAATTGAGACTGTGTAACTTTTATGTTTCAGTTCAAGTTTGACCTGTCTTCAACGCGTTTGAACTGCCACATATAATTTTGATAACTGTTAATCAAAATTAAATGTGGCAGTTCAGTCTTAAAATGCGCAAATCTACTTCTGTTGGCGACATTAATCAAACACACGTATATGGTTTCGCGTTTTCCTGTTAAGAACATAATATTTTAATTACATTGAACATTAATATTTATTTTTAATTTTCTAAGATAGCATCTTGGAGCAACCTGTAGATACTTAAAGCATTGTAGCGCAGGGGTTAGTAGCCGGGGCCACGAATCATAACATAGCATCAATTAAATTAAAACCAACAACGCGCAAAGAGTACGCGAATTAAAAGAGAGCCCTATGTGGGCGCGATGGGTGCAGGTGGTGGTTTTCAAATTAAGAATTACTTTATGTTGTTTTAATTTTTATGATTATTGGCCTTACTTAGTACTAGCTCTACCCTTGTGTTAAATTAATGTCATCATTGTAGCGGCACGTTGTATGTGTATCTAAGTGAAGTGTTCAGCCTCGATATAAAATAAAGATGTGGTCTTGGCCTTGGCCTCATCCTTATTTTATCTTGGCGCTGATTTTCACAAACTAAACTAAATTTAAGTTTAGTGCATCTTTTTCTTTCTATTTCATTAAGAAAAGGACAGAAGATAAATATTAGTTTAGTCCTGTCAAAGTAAGATACTCCATAGCAAGTTTAGACGTGATTAAAACATGGCTACTAAAAATACGTCAATTTACGTTAGGCGCTGTCTAATTTGACAGGACTAAACTAATGTTTATCTTCTGTCCTTTTCTTAATTAAATAGAAAGAAAAAGATGTACTGAACTTAAATTTAGTTTAGTTTGTTAACAAGTGAATCGGCGCCAGTATGAGTCTAATTACCACATCGAGAAACAGATTCAACCAAAGCAAACGAAACACATAACAATTGTCCAGAGTAACCACAAAACGAAGACTCAATAACAGTAAACCTCAAATGGCTCCACATTCGTCTCTTTACCGTCTACCCACACATTCGATTTTTTGACCGCGCTTACGTCAACTGTTTCTCATTATCAGAATGATGTTTATTTAGGTTAACGCGGTTTTATTCCTCGCTTCTTTTGTTTTATTATTGTAGTTTGGTGGAGTTGGTAGTTTTGCACTCATTTCCACACATCCTGTCTGAGCTACTAAAAATACCTAAGTAGATACTATATTTAAAAAACAAATAACATAACACCGCTTTTTCTCCAAGAGTGGGCAGTGCTACTCTTGTGGAAAAATAGCCATGTCTATTGCCAAGTGAATCTCTCTTCTGAGAATTTCCTTAATGAACGCTCTTCATTCAGTCTGTGGAGTTTCTTGCCCATTCTTCTCCATAGGAACCTACGCTGTGGAATGGGCAACTACGTCGACCCCTTCACAAATCAAAAGTGCCTGTAATAAAAAAATGCTTCGAGTTTGAGCTGTAATTGGATGTATTTAAAATAAATGCTTTGAATTTCACTTTGAGAAACCCGGTAACACTAATTGTCTTGGGGATCGAAAACCCAAGAACCCATAATGATTAGTCATGATATGGTGTACTAGACCGAAGCAGTGATTTTAGCACCATGTACTGTCAACAAAGGAGTTAAGTATACAGGAGCGTCGGATATTGTTAAAGTTTACTAAGAAACCGATGGATATTCTCGAATAAAATTTTAGTTTATTAATAGAAAACAAACAGCTCATTTATTAAATTAAATTTCAGTCCAGAACATCCATCGGTTTCTTAGTAAACTTCAACTATATCCGACGCTCCTGTATACTTAACTCCTTTGTTGACTGTACCTATTAGATAATGAGTATAACACTAAGCTCTCATATAAATGTATAAATAAGCCCTAAAAACTTTTGGGTCTCCAATCGTATAATTGGATTGGCAAAAAGTTCTTTTAATATCGTTAAAGCAGTTTCGTTTAGCCTTTGATTAGGTAGGTAATTAGGATTTTTATATACCTATTACTGATTCGGTACGTTAATAGAATATTGAACTAACGATCCTGAATTATCTTTATCAAACTCAAAAGAAATCCATACTTATCCATACTTTTTTTTTTTTTTTTTTTGCGGATGGGAAATCATCAAATGACCCCTCCCGCTCTGGGTGGAGCGGAAGGGAGTGTCAGACTCTTACTGACTAAAACCCACCCGTGTTCCTTCCTTAGCCCTTTATGTTCCGGGCCAGCGGTAACCCTTTCGGACAATCCCGCTGACCCGGCAGGCTTCGGCCCTATGGGGCCCCTCCTCGATGCTGACATCTCTTTGAGGCGCGCGTGGAACACGTACGCGCCGTCCGGCACGGGCCTGGTCCTGATCGGACGGTGAGCTACCCATTACTCTCCGCCCGCAGGCCCGCGCCTACGGTGGCCGGGAGTCGTCGCGCGGCTCCCGACGCCCGGAGCGTCTCCCGCGGCGGCTGGGACGGGAGGCTCTCTCCCTGAGCCGTCCCGCCACCTCCTTCGCTAGCATGACTGCTTCGCAGAAGGAGGTGACTGCCTCCCACTCCCTCTCGCCCCGGACCATGGCTTGCACCAGGGCCGGGCGCGAGAGGTCGCCGCCGCTGCCGATCGCCTCTACGAGGACACGGCGGTGCTCCGCCCAAGCGGGGCAGACCTCCACCGTGTGCTCCACCGTGTCCTCTGGGCGATCCTGGCAATGGTGACACCCGGGCGTTTCCTCCCGCCTGATGATGTGCAGGAACCTCCCGAAACATCCGTGTCCGGTGAGGACCTGCGTCAGGCGGTAGGTGAGGGCGCCGTGGCGCCTCCCTAGCCACTCCTCAAAGAGGGGTCTTATCGCCGCTATCGCGGCGTGCCCATACTTATCCATACTTCAGACTGATATTATAAAGGCGAAAGTCTGTGTGTGTGTTTATATGTTTGTTACTTCTTCACGCTCAAACGGCGGAACTAATTTTGATAAAATTTTATAAGGAGGTAGCTGACATCCTAGTTTAACATATAGGCTACTTTTTATCCTGATATTCCCACGGGATCGAAACTTATGCGAGTAAAAACGCGGGCGCAGCTAGTCGATTTATATAGGTATCATGAATGGCCGCCATTTTGAATAAAAATCAAAATGGCGTGACAGTGTCGTATGATTTTGGATTTGGATGATGGATGATTTTTGGGAAAGACCCAGAGGTTTAGACTGTGCGTGAAGATAAGTTAAGATAATATTTATTTTGTAAAACATGAGTACAGTATGAAGGTCTTATAATTAACTATATGAGGCGTTGTATGTCAGTTAATGATTTTTATTAAGTAGATTATAATTAAGGTAACTAATTAGAAGTTGAGGAGAGAAATCATGTTCTAGTTATAAATTACAACAAAGATAACACTAGATAAATTAATAACCCAATTACAATTATATAAATATCAAATATAAACATATACTATATAACTTAAGATAATTTAATTTGTGTTACATATTACTATCAGTAGCAACAGCTTTCATTTTGACAGTTCAACAACATTCATTGCTGTTGAGCAGACAAATTTTTCGACCAAATGAAGCAATGGATTAGCAATATCCTTCAAAATGATTCAGATTGAGATTGTTATTGTGATATGCAATTAAGGTGCTGAAATTCTGAACCCTCTACTAATTCAAATTCTATCTAAATATTCCAACATCTATTTCCAGAGACCAATAAAACAAATAGACCAAACTAATCCTGACGCTTGGCAGGTGCATATGTGGCCGTGTGTTAGGCGCTTATGCACCTGTGCAGTATGAATATTATAGCTAACGCATTTGCGTGTCTGTAGATATTATCGGATATGCCTCGTAGTGTGTTGAAAATTTACGTTGTGTTGGCATTTGTAAGTTGTCTATTTATGATCTTGTTAGGGCTTGTTGACAACTAAATGTTCATGTTAGACGCAAGTTTGTTTTGTTTTTCATGCTCAATTTCAATTCGAGTGACTAAACATGTTTTTTTCTACCTAGTAGAAGTGATTATTTATTTAGTTATATTACTTTTGATATGCGCTTGCCGCGGTTGTTCTGTGGATGGGTGACCATCTTTGTATACCGAGACCCGTTCGTACCTCGGAAAACATTTTAAGCCGTTAGTCCCGGCTGGCATTTGTGGATCTTTGACAGTCGTTACGGGTAGTCAGAAGCCCGAAAGTCTGTTAACCAGTCTTACCCAGTAACTTGGTTGAGGATGTCAGATAGGCAGTCGCTCCATGTAAAATACTGATAAACAGCTGCATTCGGATAAATTGGAAGCCGACCTCAACATGTTGAGAAAAGGCTAGGCAGATGATGATCATCAGGCAGGGATCAGTCAGCTAGAAAATGTCGGCGCCATCCAGTTTTAAAATATTGACCAACAATTTATTGACATGTAAAAGTGTCTTACCAGATCAATTTACATAAAAGATATAAACATTTCATTTCAGGTTATGTTTTTAGTCATAGATTTCTCCAGAGTTTTTCAGAATTATATAAAAATACTTCGAACTCATTTACAAATATACCAAATAGGATAATATTTACATAATCTACCTATGCTAATATTTAAAATAATAATAATTATTAATTTAAATGAAAAAATAAGCAGAATAATCATAGGGCATCAAAAAATTCGGCCGCATCGCTGTCAACAGGAACAGTGTCCAAAAGGCTGCAATTGCCACGTTGTATGGCGATGCTAATTCTTTGGCCAAGAAAACTGTAATACCTATTTGAAATAAATAAAATGTTCTCAAATATACCTCGATTCAAACTTTAAAGTATTACTATAATCGCTTTGCAAGAACTCACTTTCACTATATTTTTTCTAAGAAAATGTAATCTACATCGTTCACTGAAATATTAATCCCCAACCATTAATCAACTACTTAGTTACATAAAAACACCTGTTACTTTCAATACCTTCATATATTTTCCCAAACCAAATTAATGGTATCGTTAAATAGCAAGTTTTGTTCAAGAAAAAATATATATTAGCCGAGAATCGTTGGGTCAGGCAAAACAAAACCATTAGTTTAATGTAGTCTTACCCCTAATTCGATCGTTAGGCTATGTACTGTAGGGTGTGTGTAAAAAGCTTTATGTTTGGCTAACAATCATCATCTGCCTAGCCTTTTCCCTACTATGTTGGGGTCGGTTTCCAGTCTAGCCGGATGCAGCTGAATACCAGTATTTTACATGGAGCGGCTGCCTATCAAACCTCCACAACCCAGTTACTGGGTAATAAGATACCCCTTAGTAAGACTGGTTGTCAGACTTTCGGGCTTCTGACTACCCGTAACGACTGTCAAAGATCCACGAATGACAGCCGGGCCAAAGGCTTAACGTGCTTTCCGTGGCACGAACGGGTCTCGGTATGTAAAGATGGTCACCAATGCACAGACAACCCACGGCAGGCGTATATAGCTTTACTTGATCGATCGACCTGTGCAGATGTTATTATTTAGCCACGGATATTAGAGACTATGAAATATTTGATGATGGATAAATTAATATCGTATAGTGGTCAAGGATAGACACAGTTAGGTTATTGATTATGTTTGTGGAAGGTCTAGTTTCGTTATTAATATTGATAAGTAATTGGTTATTGATCCAGCATATGCCTGCGACTTCCTCAGCGTGAAGTTTACTGGTTTAACATACTTATTATGTAACATAATCCTATGACACTAGGCCATAGTGTAGATTTCTGTCGATGCAAGAATTTTTGTAAGTGGATCATTTCTTCCAGGGCTTCGTCATTCTGCCGAAAGACGTCCACTGCTGGACATAAGCCTCCAACAAGCACCTACATTTTGACAGGTTCTGTGCTTCTCGCATCCAACGGGTTCCTGCGGCTTTACAAGGTCGTTGGACCACCTTGTGAGATTCTTCCAGGGATTACCTCTTATTATTTAACCTCTTAAGATTAAGAGGGGCTCTTGGCTAAATAATAACAGCAGCACAGTTCGATCTTAAAGGTTAAGCAATACTTGCCGAGGTTGGTCCGTGGATGGGTCCATTACATACCGACATCCCTCCGTGCTTCTAATAGCACGTTAAGCCGTTGGTCCTGGCTGTCATTTGTTTCGCTAACTTATTTAATTTTACCCAGTACAGTTAACAGTCTAACCTATGGTCTAACAGTAGTTACGGGTAGACAGAAGCCCAAAAAGTCTGACAACCATGCAGTCTTGCCAAGGAGTATCGTGTTATCCCATAGATATCCGTGTTATCCAGTAGCCGGGTTGTGGAGGTCAGATAGGCAGTCGCATAAAATATAAAACACTGGTATTCAGTTGCATCCGGTTAGACCATAAGTTACACCGTTAACTGTACTGGGTAAAATTAAATAAGTTAGCGAAACTTCGCAGACGATATCGAATGAAAATAAAACCCCTTTTTTTAATCTCATAATTATTTTCTAACTACTCTACCAGCGGCCTTTGACCCCGTAATCAGCTGTAGTTACGGGAACCTAAGGGTCTAGAAAATCTTTTTGGTTTTTGTTTTATTGGCATTTAGATATCAATATATGGCATGTCTCCCAAGTTTTCCCAGCAAATTTCACTTGACCTTGTTTACTGTTGTTCTTGTTTTCGCCAACGAAGATCATAACATCTGACAGTTATTTAGGTACTAATCAGAGAACTAATTAACCTCCCAAAAATAGAGAGATAAGGTCAAACACTTAAAAGCAAAACATTCTTTTCGTCAGCTGTTCGCGTGTTATTTTAGTCGTCATGAAATAATTTATATTACAAGACAGAATTAATGTACATGTAATTTTCCCAATCAATTTTGAACCTTATGCTTTAGCGATGAAGTTGAAAATCTATTAAAGAAATTTGATAGATTGACCTAACAGATTTCTGATCATTTTGTTTTACAGTTACATTGATGACTATATTGGTGTTACAAGGATTAATTTAGACATTAGTTAATCTGCACTAATGTAACAAATGGAAATGCAATAATATCTCAAACAGCCAATCACAGCAGCTCCTACTTAAAGCATGAGTTTGGTTCACCATTGCCAGGATCGCCCAGAGGACACGGTGGAGCACACGGTGGAGGTCTGCCCCGCTTGGGCGGAGCACCGCCGTGTCCTCGTAGAGGCGATCGGCAGCGGCGGCGACATCTCGCGTCCGGCCCTGGTGCAAGCCATGGTCCGGGGCGAGAGGGAGTGGGAGGCAGTCACCTCCTTCTGCGAAACAGTCATGCTAGCGAAGGAGGTGGCGGGACGGCTCAGGGAGAGAGCCTCCCAGCCGCCGCGGGAGACGCTCCGGGCGTCGGGAGGCGCGTGACGACTCCCGGCCACCGTAGGCGCGGACCTGCGGGCGGAGAGTAATGGGTAGCTCACCGTCCGATCAGGACCAGACCCGTGCCGGACGGCGCGTACGTGTTCCACGCGCGCCTCAAAGAGATGTCAGCATCGAGGAGGCCCCCCCCGTATGGCCGAAGCCTGCCGGGTCAGAGGGATTGTTCGAAAGGGTTACCGCTGGCCCGGAACATAAAGGGCTAAGGAAGGAACACGGGTGGGTTTTAGTCAGTAAGTGGTAAGAGTCTGACACTCCCTTCCGCTCCACCCAGAGCGGGAGGGGTCATTTGATGATTTCCCATCCGAAAAAAAAAAAGCGTGAGTTTGGCAGTCTGTTGGCTAATTTTCGGTTGATTGGTCTTTAATAATCTAGGTATTACAGACTAGTTTTTAAGTTTTATTTTACCTTTGCATACAACTATGATGTAAAAGATTATACAATAAAAAAACCCTTTACACTAAACTTGCAACTAATGGTAATAGCACTATGTAAATCATTTGTCTCTATGAGAGGGAGTGGGCCATAATCGACCACACGGGCCCAGTGGTGGATGGCGCGGGTTCGTGGCTGTCATATGTCTTCGAATTTTTGCTTTTAAGGCAAGCCAGTTTCTTCACCATGTTTTTCTTCACCGCTTTGGAAAGCAAGTTGCGTAACACACTATCAGTAGCAATGGGTTTCATTTTGACAGTTCAACAACATTCATTGCGTTATTTACGTTGTTCAGCAGTCATATTTTCGAACTTAAGAAGCAATGTATTATCAATAACCTTTAAAATTATTCCGGTGTTACGCAATCAGGGTGCAGGGGTGATGATATAAATAACATAAAGTAAACGATGAGGTCTATGACCGAACGAGCATGCCCAGAAGATGCTTGAGGCACTGGAACTCCCACGCATCGACGAAACACAGCAGGCTGCTTGACGCCGGACTCCGGTGGGAACCCTGGTCGCAAACCAGGCGGGCGTTAGCCCTACCACCGCAAGGGAAGAATTGGCCAGTCAAATAAGGTGTTGGATGTGACTGTCCAGCATGCGCCGAGCGCTCGGTTCAGTTGAGTAACTGGCGGAACAAACTGTGCTACACGAGGAGGCTTCTTCATGCATCCCGTTCATAATTCATACAATAATTCTTGAAATTTTCTTCTGTGTAATGAATTCTAATTTCACGCGCCGTCTACTCGAGCTATCAAATCCGTAAAATCCGAAATACCTTGCTGACTAACCGTCAATAGCCCAGAATACACCTGTCTCCGAACACAACAGTACCTAATTCTGTACTGCAGTGTTTATCAAGCGCTGTGCCGGTGCCAGTTGGCAAGTGCGCTACTCTGCTATCTCTGTATGAATCACTCGTACGAGCTTTGTAGTGGGGGTTCCGTAGTGTTATTTTTTATGTTTTTGTATAGTTTTGAGTTGTTAGTATCTTATTTTAGAAAAATAAAAAGATTAGATTGGTTGTTGAAGTTTTGTTTTTTTTAATTCGTGTGAAATTAAGGGATCTTTGATCATTATATGTAAAACTAGCTGCGCCCCGCGGTTTCACCCGCGTGAATGTCTTGATAAAAAGTAGTCTATATGTTAATCCAGGGTGCCAGCTACCTCCATACAAAATTTTATCAAAATTGGTCCAGCCGTTTGAGCGCGAAGAAGTAACAAACATATAAACACACACACACTAACAAACTTTCGCCTTTATAATATGTGATAAGATTTAGATTTTCAGAATTACATGTGATAGTTGCAACAAAGTCTTGTCCCTAGTAGGTATTTGTCCCTATAGCATCGATATGCAGTGCTCCCGTCAGCGTTCATTACTTCGTCTGGACTGAAGGTGTCAGGCTACGGAGTACAAAGCCACGTTAGAGACAATAGAGTTTCAACACAATACTACATACATTCACGGCTCAATTCTGTATATTATGTTTGTGTTGGTAACACGAGTTTTGAGGGGGGCCCGTGGCTAAATAATAACAGCCGCACAGGTCGATCGATCAGGTTAAGCTACGCTTGCCGCGGTTGGTCTGTGGATGGGTGACCATCTTTACATACCGTGACCCCTACGTTGGTCCCAGCTGTCATTCGTGGATTTTTGACAGTCGTTACGGGTAGTCAGAAGCCCGAAAGTCTGACAACCAGTCTTACTGATGATTACTGGTAGCTATAAAATTACTAATAAAATTTTATGAATCTAACTCACGGAACCCTGAATGATGAGCGATAAGGTAATAAAAGTAATAGCGCTACGCCACATTTTTATTATTTGTGACGTTTGGACATCTGAAACGTCCTATTTCATGTACAGATTATAATAAAAAAATATAAAATATTGGGCGAAATTATTCAACTGACATTACGTAAACGATGTTCTGAAAATCATAATTAAATATATAATACATCACAATTTAAGGCTCCCGCAGACAGGCGCGACGCGTCAACGCGACTAGACTTAGTAGAACAATGTCTATCAAAACTTCATGAAAATTGTTCTAACAGAATTGCGTCACACCGTCACGTTGCCTCTGTCTGCGGGAGCCTTTAGATAACCCTTTCTAAGCGTGATATACCTAATTCCATTTTTAAAAATGAAATGTAATCGAGAAGGCAGGTGGGTAACTTAAAAAGAAATATTACCGGTGCACTTTTGAATTTCGAAGAAAAGAAAATCAATGTTTATTAGTGTTTCCACCTTTAAAATTAGAGCAAGGTTGTCGTCTCATTGTTTTTTTTTTGCGAACATTGAGTCAGTACTGTTTTATAATTTTATATTTATGTTTTTTTAATGACTTTTAAGTAGGTGATTTAGATTTAAAGTTATTGCAGCAATAACTCTTTTTGTACACAGCGATTAAGATCTTCGTTTTATTCATCGAATAAATTAGTCAGAATTATTGTAGGACGATTTTGACTTCATACGAATCACTTAATTAATGTTTGTAGGTATAAAGCTTTCTTCATTGTAACGAAATACAAGTACCTATTCCTTATTTCTGACAGTTGAAACTTTTCCAAACGTTTTGTAAGTTTTCATTACCAACCACAATTAGTATAATACTTTTGACGTTGATTTTAACTATCCTCTCTCTTTGATCTTAATTATGAGAAGATATTTAAAGTCGGCCACTATTTAATTAATTAAAACCCCAACTATCTCAACTCCTATAAGTTATTACCTCCTAGTATTTCAAATTAATTACATGTCATCATCACAAAACAAGACGCAGTAGACACTTTAATTTTAGGTATCGCATTTGGGAGTAGGTTTTCAAAATGAAAAGATTTAAAACGTAAATTAAAATGAATGGTTTCTTGGATCATTGTGATTCGAGATGGTTTCATCTCTAGAAGTATTGTAGCTTAGATATTAAGTAGCTTTAGTATGACGTAACTTTCACGACTTAAACTTAACCATAGCTAAGCTTTAGGTATGTTGGTTTTACCTGACTACGGCGAAGCAAAAAGGAGGGTTTTGATTTTGTATGTTCATCTGTTCCCTCATCACTTCTAAACTGCTTGTCATAATTGGACAAATGAGGTATGGTTGGAAGCGTCTTGATCGTCCGCTAGTTAAAGGCTATGTTACGTCACTGTAAATTGAATATGGCGACCTCTAGCGGGCATAAAGTCATGACCTAAAAGATTTTTTTTTAATCATGCCGTGTTGGGTATCAAATGAAAGGGCTTAATTAGCTATCGCTTCATGTAAAATATGGTATTCATCTGCATCCGGTTAGACTAGAAAATGACCCCAACATAGTTGGAAAAAGGCTAGGCAGAGTGATTGATTTTATCGGTTTCTGAGAGTACAACAACCTAGACCAAGAAATACACAGACAGATGAATATCAAAAGAATCCTGTAAGCGATAAGTTTTTCAATTTGATCTGCGAAACCCTAAAAACGTAGAGTCAAGTTCTTAACGAGGACTTGCGAATAACTTCTCTATAATATTTTCACAAGGAGCTGTTTGCAAAGTAATTTGCTACCCTTTTTTGCAGCCCTTCGCAGTTTATCCGAGATTTAATAAGAGTTCATTAAGTATACCGTTCCGTAAGAAGGAGCCCAATCGCAAATATTTTGTGAATACATTTTTAATTTTAGGTTTTGTACTCTTTCCTTTGATGCTTCTTTAGAGGGTTTTTTGTTTATTTTCCCTTACGGATAGAATATTTTTTTTTAAACAATTAAGTGCTTTAAGTACTTAGGCATATAACTGTGTATTTTGTAAGTGTATAAAAGGTCAAATTAAATTAGCTAGTGACTCTACACATACATGATAGAACATAAAAAAGAATCTTTTGATACTTTATTTCGTAGGACTTAAAAAAAATTTTTTTTTTTTATAATTTTATCGTGTTTACATTTATTATTATCGATACTTACTCAACACGTCTATGAATTTTACAAATTTTTCGAACATACAGGGTGTAAAAAGACCCATCACAAAGCCGTCAACTACGCATCCTGTACATCAAACTATGCACAATAATAATTGCTGGGAAACGAGTTTTACTTCTGGTGTGATTTGCTGTTTGCGGTAGTGCCACAGATAGACCTAGTAAATAATAATATAATAAAATAAATAATAAAATAAAATAAATATTTAAAATATATAATACTTAAATAAATAATATAATATAATTTAACAACTTATTTTTATGTATGTACCTACATTCTAAGCAAATAAAGACATATTCTTTTCTATTCTAGATAACGCAATTAGCACAATCTGTATGAAAACCAAGCGTGCCATTTTTTGACTACCTACTATGACGTCACAAGCACTATTTAGTGATGGGAAAATCAAATCGTACCGTAGAATGTGTATTGGCCCGATTGGTCTAAATCAACCTTTAGGTAATCTGGTAACACTTGAACAATAAAACAACAACTCTGTAACAATATTCTGACAAATAAATAAATGATGATGATTATAAATAGAATTCCTATTTTAGACGGTCCAATAACCATTTATTTGACTGAACTTGAACCAAGTCATAATATATTCTACAAGCGTGGGTGTCAACCCTATTGACTTTGCTTTTCCAAGAAACTTCGGGGATTTTCGTCAATCTTCGTAGCTGTTCGTGGAACTGAAATATTATAAAAGTAATATACTTACTTGAACTACATATTAAGTATTATTATTAAGTCAGTAAAGGTCTAATCTCTCCTTCTAATATTAGAGTTATAAAGCAATTTTAATTAAGTATAGGAATTTATTCAAACACTTTTTTTTTCGGATTTTCTAATCTAATTAGGTAGAAAAAAGGTAAAGATAGATTTTGCATTTTTATATTTAATTATTTTTTTCATGAGCACGACATACTTTTCGTTTATTTTTATAAATGGCATCTTGCAGTTCAACCTATGAGATTGTCGTCAGGTTAACCGGGCTTGCCTGTGGATGCCTCCATAAATTAAGACCTCCAGCCAGGGTTTAAAAAATTAAGCGACTACACGCTAAGGGCACCCTCTGTGAGGTACGGACCTCGGCTTAGGGCGTCGCTGGGAGAAGGCAGCAAGGGACAGGCTGGATCGGAATTAACACGACATACTTAACACGTAACGCCTTTATTCTCGGAAGGGTTAAGCAAAGGTGTATTATTATTAGTAAAACAGTTGCATTTGCCCAGTTATGTTCAAATCCGGCTTTAAAGGTCGAACCTTTGGCTATGAACTGGGCAGAAAATCAGTCCAATCAAAAATTTCCTAATTAAAAAACCAAGGAAAACCCCATCACCAACCCAGGACCCTATACTCAGAGTCTCGCTTGCAATCAGTAGCAATTTTTAATAATGTTCTTATACTTCCCTTATATCTAATTTATTATAGCTATAGCGTTGTCAAATTCTAATTCATACTTTATTTTGTCCCTAGGTGTATCCCACGACCGATCGTACGTGCTCTTCCGACTGGGTCGTCGAGTTTCGGCACCAGTCCGACAGTTTGCCGAGTCTGGTCGTTCGGACGCGCTCGGGTCTGCTCCGGGGACGCTCGACGTGTTCGGCGGACCTGCAGTGGGGCAGGGCGCTGGAAGAACAGAGGCTGACTTCTTTGTTGATGGAAATCATTCTAGGGTAAGTATCTACATAGCTTTTTACTTTTTATACCTGAAACATCACATCTGTAGTCCTCAAAGGGGCAGGCAAAGGTACATCTAGACCTGGGGGTCTACTCCGAAGCCGTTAGCCGATGTATCGGCCGAATGTTCGGTCATTTTCTACAGCCATTAATTTCCTATATTGACTATTGGTCCCGACCAAACTGTGCCAATCCGAACCTTTTTGGAACCCTTAACCCTTTTTTTACTCTTTTTTTTTAAATTCGTAGTAGGACAACAATATTCGAATCAGAAAATGACCGAACATTCGGCCGATACAGTGGTTAACCGTTTCGGAGTAGACCCCCTGGTCTAAATATTTGGCAAGATGTGTTTAAATGCCATGTTAAAAAGGGGGAGCCTGATGTCATTAACCGGACACAAATCTAGACTCTAGGCTGCTACCCAGAAAGTCTTGTTGAAATAATCAAGGTTTTTGATAAATTAAATTGAATAAAAAAAAAATCAAAGCGAATTTAGCATTGGCAGACATGTAAGACTGGATGGGAGATAGCACGTCAAGAAAGAGTCTGTGACCACAGAGTATTAACATATTCTAATGTCATGTAATGAACAACAGATTTACAAGATTTGGCTACAGATTTACAAGTATTTAATCGTTTTAGTTGTTTTTTTTTATTTAACCCAAATCTCTCGCCAAGCCAATATATTTGAGAAAACGCTTGGCAGACTGATGATGATCTCCAAGCAGTCACCCTTGCAACCACTAGAACGACGAAGTAGTCGCCTTTATTTTACATGCTACTTACTAAAGAAATGCTATAGGTAGGTACCCAGAGGAAGTGTGATAAAGTAATATTTTATTTTATTTATTAGGAAAAACAAACAATGACACATTACATTTTGTAGCAAGAAATACAAAAAGATACGGCCAAACGTGTAACCAACAACACAAATAAATATATTAGCCAACTAAACACCAAGAACCTAATTCCTACATGCTAAGGCGACATGTGATGACATGAATTAGCGCCAACTAATTAACAATTAGGATTAGTGATCTCGTTAGATGTAATTACCTAGAATTCACAACTAAGCTCGCCTCGTGTCGGATTGGCTAGCGATTTATAACATAAACGTTTGAAAACTACACGAAATTGTCGACATAGCTTACAGAATAAGCAAGCTGCTGATATGTAAATGAGCTAGAGGGGCTTGTAGCTAAGTACCTAATAACAGCCACACGACTCGATCGATCGGGTTAAGCTACGTTTGCCGCGGTTGGTCCGTGGATGGTGACCATCTTTATATAGGTACCAAAACCCATCCGTACCTCGGAAAGTACGTTAAGCCGTTAGTCCCGGCTGTCATTCGTGGATCTTTGACAGTCGTCACGGGTCGTCAGAAGCTCGAAAGTCTGACAACCAGTTGTAGCAACGGGTATTGTATTACCCAGTAATTGGGTTGTTGATTTCAGATAAGCAGTCAATTCATGTAAAATATGGTATTCAGCTCCATATGGTTAGACTGAAAGCCGACTGCAACATAGTTGAGAAAAGGCTAGGCAGATGATGATGAAGTGGCAATGGGCCGGCCATATTAGCCTGACAGTTGCCGAGAATCGAGCTGAATGGCGTGCAATTGGAGGGGCCTATGTCCAGCAGTGGACTTCTGTAGGCTGATGATGATGCGAAAAGGTGATCCTATACTGTATTACTGTGTCACCCATCTAGGGGCCTAAAAAGGCCACCTTGGCAGAATCGCAAAAGGATAACATTATGAATTATGGGAAAGACAGTCCGTGTTTTTCTTTTTTCGCTGCACTACGTAGGTAGATTGGATTTGGATTTGATTGATTGTTATTTAGGCACAGACAAAAAAAATAACTGAAAAATCCTTCATTGGTGAAGGATTTTTCAGTTATTTTTTTGTCTGTTGTGGATTTGATACGATTAACTTAACAGTTAATCCATTCTGATTCATAATGTTATCTTTTTATGATTCTGCCAAAGTGGCCTTTTTAGGCCCCCTGATCAAGTATAAAATTTCCATAAATCATAATCTTTAGAAAAACACGGAAGTATTTCCACAGCAACTTAAATAGACAAGGAAAACGTATATAACATTGACTATTCCAATTCGTATAATTTCCCTGCGGGTGAATTCGTCCAAACTAAATCCATATGTCATGTTCCTTTTAGTTTTACCGTTCCACGAATCTGAATGTCATTTTGAACGCTCGCGTGTTTAAATATACTCGTACCTGAACTTTCCAATACCGATATTGGAATAATGGAACGTTATTCGAGGAAACGTCGATAAAATCTTCTACCACATTCCGAGGGACCTACAATATGGCTATTAAAATGAATATTTCGCGAACATATACAGTAATATTGGCATCATTACGCTTTACAACGTTTTAAATTTAATATTTATGCTGCAAACCAATTAAATATCGGGTTTATCGAAACAATTTGACAGACAAATATAAATGTATCACAGCAAATTGTCTGATTTTATTAGCGCCATTATTTCCGTGGTCCAACTGCAGTCGTAATCGAATGCAATAAAGATGAGGCCTCAATAATTTTGCAATTAAAATCGGCAATGGACAGCGCAATTTTGTGATAAGGGCGCTGTTACATCCACGTTTTATTCCACTGGACACAGGACTTTCGAATTGGCATTTATTTAAATGTGGAGATTTCGAAAAGCTTATAAGCAATTATTGTCATACATTTCAGTGAATGATGAATGGTTTTCAGGTTGCAAGAAAATTAAATGATTTTCCTCAGTATATCTGCTTTACGACGAGCAGTGGTGGCCCAGTGGTAACGGACGCGACTTACGAGTTGTAGGTCGTAGGTTCGAACCCAGACAGGCGCTTTACTTTGTGTAAATTATTCCATCAGCACTGCTCTCAAAACGGTGAAGGAAAACATCGTGAGGAAACCGGCATGTCCTAGAACCAAAAATTCAAAGACATGTGACATCTACTAACCCGCACTGGGGCCACGTGGTGGATTATGGCCTAGTTCCTCTCGTAGAGAGGAGACCTGTGTACCAACAGTGGGAACATTATAGGCTGATTATGCATGTGCCGGTTGAAGCAGACTGATTTTTTCAGTTCAGATTAATGCAAACATAACTGTAATGTGGCAGTTTCCAGTAATGTTTTTGCTGTTGTAGTAATTGGATTAGGATATTATTACTTACTAGCTGCGCCACGCGGTATCACCCGCGTAAATGTCGATCCCGTGGCCTATATGTTAATCCAGGGTGTCAGCTAGCTCAATACAAAATTGGTCCAGCCGTTTGAGCATGAAGAAGTAAGAAACATATAAACACACACTGATACACACATCCCCACACACTCACAAACTTTCGCCTTTATAATATTAGTGTGATCAACATTGTTATCGACGTGGATATTTCTGCATATTATCTACATTATTTGAAGATAGTTTAAACATGCACCAAAATGTAAAGCACAACACCTACAGTCTATTCACAGTCAGTTCTACCTCTGATTTTGCATCACTGCCAATATCACATTGATCTTTAATCTCAGGACAATAAGGTTCCCGTTGGGTTGCAGCAACTGTCAGTCTGTCAAAATTACAGTGATCTTTATTGTTGTTGTAATAAGGTCGGTGTTGGGTTGCAGCTGTCAGAGGTAAAAAAAACCGTGAAAGGGCTGTATAGTCATGAGCACCAATATGTCAACACTTGGCAACTTTAAATTGCGATTTTTTCACAAAATAACGAATGCAACGTTGAAATACGACACCTTACATATGGGGTTCGAAAATACTATGTTCCTACTAATATAAAATTTCATTCAAAAATAAAGGAGAAAATCGACTTTGAATAAAGCCAAGTGTATACATATTTTTGGCTCGTGACTGTACAGTTTTTGTACCAGTCAACAATGCAAACCATAGACATGAATAAAAATGCCAAAATGCAAATGACATGTCGTTAACAAACGTGACATGCCACGAGCATTACATGAAGTGTGTCACCCACCGTACAAGAGCTTTTACCCCCAACAACATACACGGGCAAAGCCATTTGCACTAGTGGAATTGCACTCATATCCCACCCCAACAAACAATACCCAAAAATATCGTATTTCATCACTAATTAATGCTTCCAGAGCAAACACCAATTACGATACGGACAAATAAAAGAACCGATTCGATGCCGTAATAAAGGGGAGTTTTATCGTATCGAGAATCGCGTTTGTTGTTCTACCAGTTAAGCCTAATTTCGATTCTTTACTCGTTAATCGGTATGAGTGGGAATCGATTATCGAATGAATTTGTTTGTGGTAACTGTTGTGTGTTAATTAATGGAGGGTTGTGTGATTGGTCGGCTGTTTAAGCTTTATTATGGCATTAAGACCGCCTGTATGAACAATGAATTAAATATTCGCAGTAAAGACCTACCATAAACCTACAGAATAATGAGACGGTTTTATTATCGGTCAATATTGGAGGAGACGAGAAAGAGATGTTGGGTAGAGTTGGGATAGAGACAGACTAGTTTCTGCCCGCGACTTCGTCCGCGTGAAATTTCACCCTCCCCCCATTCATCCTCTTAGGGGTGCAATTTCGAAACAACTTACGAGTTGTAGGTCGTAGGTCCGAACCCAGACAGGCGCTTTACTTTGTGTTAATTATTTACGCGTGACACGCGATATAATCGCGCGCGACACAACGGCACCGCTCGTTGCGCGACTTGCGGTGCCTTTGTGTCGCCCGCGATTTTATCGCTTGTCACGCCTGTTTGAAAGAAGCTTAATTGTTTGTACCGATGAGGGTAGCATAATCGATTTGTATAAATAAAATAGAATAGAATAGAATACTCTTTATTATGTACACCATAAAAAGAAACCACCACCACCACCATAAATAGAATAAAAAAAAGAAAAGAAAAAGATATATAAAATTTGCAGAGCCCTTACGGGTACCTGTCTTAATACTTCTTCGTCTTAATCATGAAATTTGAATGCATTCCTACTAACCAGTGTTTTACATGTTACTAACAGAGCGGGAAGGGTCATTTGATGATTTCCCATCCGAAAAAAAAAAGCCCTCAAGTCATTCCTAAGACTCTGAACAAAAATGTTCAATTAAGATCTTGCCATGAAAGCGACGCTATCTCTAACAGCACTGTAGATAATGTGATGTAGAAGAAACTAAACATACCTAACACTAATGAAATTAAAACATTAAGGAAATGAATGTCGACGCAGTACATAAGATAATTACGTTACTCGTGCTTAGTTCAAACTGCGCCAGTACTAGCGCGAGTAGCAAGTAGTAGTAGATACTAAAGCAAAGTTTAATAGTTGAACAGTTATTACTGAATGAAGTTATAAGCGGCAGTGGAGGTTATAGTTATTAAAGTTTCGTTGGTGTATTGCTCTTTTGTTCTGCCAAAGTGGTAAAGTTCGTTCTCGAAAGGGGAAGCACTGGGGTGGTTAGAAAGATTTTTTTTTTACTTAAAACTAAAAATAGTTTTAATTTAGATGTATGAATTTTGACGTAGTTTTAATTGTAGATATCGTAGCTGTAATTGTGTCGTTGTAAGTTCGCAAGTTTTTCTTCAACTGTGATGATAATCCACAAACAGACTTAAAACTCCTTCGAAGATATCATCATCATCATTCCAGTTAGGAATTACCTAAGCCTCCCCTTTTTTCTGCCATACTTCCCGATTCCGTGCTTTCCTCATCCAGGTGTTTCCCGCGACTTTGACGATATCATCAACCCAGCGCGCTTTTGGACGTCTCTGGTTTCCTTGGCCTAACCTTGGTCACCATTCGGTCATAGCTTTACTCCATCGGCCATCTCCTCGTCTAACTATATGTCCTGTCTAACTCCACTTAAGGCGCATGGCCCTGCCCCGACGTCGTAGAAAGATACCATGTAAAAATCTTCTCTCTTGTCACGATAATTATCCAGTCGCCAGTCCATAAGGTAGCTTAACGGGCTTACAGGACCTAAACACAAAAAAACGCAAGTTTTAGAAATAATAAAAGTATATGATCGACTACAGTAAACACAATCAGAAAAATATATGATATTCTTCAGGATATATGCTAGGTAGATAGTGTGTTGAAAACATAACACAACTAATTTGATACGATAGAAAAAAATCATGAAGATACCTCTAAAAACTTTCATTTCACAATAACAACCATACTAATATACATACAATCATTAAGATTTGATACCTGATTATTCTACAAGCAACATACTAAAATACTAGTGTTTTAATTTTTTAGTCCAAACTATACTAATATTTTTTTTGTAAATAAATAATTGCTTCATATTTTGCAATAAATTACCAGCGTTGTAGCATCTCTTTCTTTTCTATGCAGTCCGACAGTGACCGCGCTTTAGGTCATGTAAGCCCCTTAAGCCCTGCATTTAAAGTTTTTACTTTTCTTTAGTACCTGTTGAAACCGATGCCTAACCATTTTCTGGAACGAATTTTTCCAAAACTTACAGACAAAATAAAAACTCCACTTCACTTCTTTCACTGACAAAATGCCACAATGTAAACAAGGCATAGAGCAGAAACTGGAGAGTCACACACCTTAAGAAGGCTCATTAATTAAAAGCACGCGGTTCTTATAAAAGATATTTCTGTAACACCTTTATTATCGGCGTTCTGTTTGGATATTTTTTGATATTCGTAGTAACGAGCAGCTGAATCAGTTTGACCTATTTTTTATCGAAGTTTGCCCTCCTTCGTTAGTAACGTTGATGAGAATTTTCTGATGAACAACATCAGCTAAATATAGACTTCTATTAAAGTTGTGAAATGTGAAATAACAAGATTTTTATTTTTATGGTTTAAGGGGCTTACAGGATCTGAACACAAAAAACACAAGGTTTAGAAACAATAAAAGTATATGATCGACTACAGTAAACAAAATCAGAAAAATATATGATATTCTTTAGGATATATGCTAGGTATATAGTTTGTTGACAACATAATACAACTAATTTGATACGACAGAAAAAAATCATAGCACAAATGTATGGAACAGCTGATTTTTTTTCGCGATTTCAAGGTTGGTCCCATAGAAAAAGTTGTTCAAAATTATGAGTACAATGACCCCTTTTCGGGTTTAGTATAAACAAAAACTAATGTTGTATTATACTTTATTCGCCCATTCTTCTTATTCGGCTGTTCATACTGAAAAACGTAAAACCTACATTTAATTTACCAATACACCGCCATCAAATTCCCTAAGCATCGTGACAGCAACAACACCGAAATTCTCCTCCAACATCGAATAAAAGCTGCCTCATTGTAAGACTACAATATTCTCAAGTTAACTAAGAATTTCTTAACAAACCAACCATGAGCAACTGTAGTCGCCTGGAAGCTGTTGACAGAAAACGTCTCGCTGGCTCACTGCGCATTGAACTAATTGGTCTGTTACCCTTTACCTAACAACTTGACTGTAATGGTCGCATTCTACAATTTAGTTCTCGTTATTTCATTTGTAGCTGTTAAGTTAAATGTTTTTGATGTTATTTGTTGAGGAAAAAATGTTGAGGAAGTTATTTTTGTGAGAATGGTGAAAGGGGTATGTTTTTAATTACTTGACTACGGCGAAGCAAAAGGAGGGTTATGATTTTGACCGGTATGTACACAGGCTTATTTAAGTCTGTGGGTATGTATGTTCATCTGTTCCCTCATAACTTCAAAAATTCTTATAATAATTTGACAAATGAGGTATCATTAGAAGTGTCTTGACCGTTCGCTGGTTATATGCTATATGACGTCACACTAAATTCAATATGGCGCCCTCTAGAGGACATAAAGTAATGAATATAAAAATAAATATTTTAGGATGGTACCTTGTTGGGTATCAAATGAAAGGGCTTAATTAGCACATTTCAAAAATATAATGACTACTGAAATAAGCCCCAAAATAATTAAATAAAAAAAAATTAAACACTAAAACCCGACTACTGAAAAGTATGAAACAAGAAAGTACCTTCCCATGGTCGCATGCTACCATAGCTTATAAGTATGTTAGTACAGCTGCATGCGACTACGGGAAGGTACTTTCTTGTTTCATCCTTTTCAGAAGTCGGGTTTTTTACTCTTCAGCATCATCTGCCTAGCTTTTTCCCAACTATGTGGGGGTCGGCTTCCAGTCTAACCAGATGCAGCGGAATACCAGTATTTTACATAGAGCGACTGCCTATTTGACCTCTACATCCCAGTTACTGGGTAATACGATACGCCATAGTAAGACTGTTTGTCAGACTACCGGGTTATCGTGCTTTCCGAGGAACGGATCGGTCTCGATAATTATGTAATGGATGGCCACGCATCCACTTACCGTTAAAGTGTGAAATATGTTACCGGCCAAAACCGATTTTAGGATGAACTAGTTTTGCCTAGGCCAAACCAGTTCTCATTCGCTCGCCCTTGCATCCTATGTCGACGGAGCCACGCTTCGCGGGGCTCTTATTTCTGTGTAAAAAAAGTTAAAAGGTTTAAAGTAACGTAACCAAACCTAACCTCTGGGTGCCCTTCACTCGCTCTTGCATCCTACGTTGCCTATCGACCGACCGCATCCATGCAACCCTTGTAGGGAGAACTGGTTTGGCCTAGGCGAAACTAGTTCATCCTAAAACCGGATTTGGCCGGTAACAATTTTTTTTTCCACTTTAACGGACTCAACCAGACAATTTGCAGATTAACAAGTTAATTATTGTTATTATTTATTTATTTATAAGGTAACAAATAAGGTCCACTCTGCACTCTACCTGTTTTAGGCACATTAGCGGTAACATATCTTACTAAGAAATTCTAAATCGACACCACAAACGACTTTATTCACAAGTTTAAGGGCCTTCCATTGACATATATATTACTAGCGTAAGGACCGGGCTAACGGCGCGACTAAATGGCACCAACGCGCTGGCCCTAAAATGAACGTTTTAGGGCCAACGCGACTCAGTTGACAGTGGTGCGCGCGAACTTCGAATTTCGAACGAAGAACTTCGATGTAAAATGTTCAGACGGGCGTATCCTTACTTTTGAAATCATTGGGGCCTTCTATTCTTCTTCTTCCGACGACCTTGTGAAGGTCGCAGGAACCCGTTGGATGCGAGAAGCACAGAACCGGTCGAAGTGGAGGTGCTTGGGGGAGGCCTATGTCCAGCAGTGGACGTCTTTCGGCTGAAATGATGATGAAGAAGGGCCTTCTATTAGAACACCTGACCCGAAAATAATGATGACGAGATCGCTAAACTAATTCCGCTGCAAAAAATTATGTCGCGATTCGAGTAGCGGAATATCATCGAACAACAGTTGAACATAACATCCAATATAATAACCGAAACAACGCGATCAACATCAATCATAGAATTTATGACACACGTAAACGAAAGGATACAGCACACAAGTCTCATTCCATCTCCCTTCATCTCCAACCTTTAGAGGGAGACACCGCATGACCTACATTGCAAGCAATTATTGTTTTTTGTTGTCATTGTAATTTCAATAGCAATATTTTGTCGCAGGTGTCGGTAATGACTCGGATGATCCCGTCTCCTGATTGGTTCATCGGAGTGGACAGCTTCGACCTTTGTGTGGATGGAAACTGGCTTGACAGCATTACTATTGAGGTAAGTATGAAAATGCTGACATGGCAAACTAACTACTTTGCATACCTTTTTTTTTGTCTGTGGGAAACCTTCAAAAGGCACCCGACCTCCGGGGGAGGAAGGTCGGGCAATGTGGAATTTTTACCTCACTAAAACCACCCCGGTGATCACCATCAGCACATAGGGGTGGTCCCGGTTCCTCTTAAAAGACTAATTCCGGAACCCCCCCGTGCAACGCCTGTAAGGCACATCCCTGGGTACTTTGCATACCTACTATTGTATAGAATCAAGTAATTCTAACTGAACAGATAGCTGTGCTGCTGGGGAGTTTGTTGCGCCACTTCTACTTCCCAGCGATAGCACTAGGAAGTGGTGAAGGGCGCGCGTTTTGGGGTACTGTCATGTAATTTTGACGTTCGAAAGAATAGAATAGAATAGAATAGAAATACTCTTTATTATGTACACCAAATAAATTACAGACATAAAAATAGAAACTGTACATAGGGTGACACAATGGGCGGTCTTATCGCTAAAAGCGATCTTTTAAAGACAACCTTTGGATGGATTAAAAAGGGGAAGGACAGACAAATACTGTAGGTAGTCTGTGGTGTACCTATTACATAATACAATAAAACATACATAACGTATATTATACTAATTTAAATAAATATATACATATAATAATAAACATGAAACAGGAGCAAATAAATTATGATGATGACGTTTAAGGAGAGAGGAAGTGCTTTTTTATCATAATTTTAAAAGTGGACAAAGATTGAGCACGCCTTACCGACACGGGCAAGTCATTCCATAACCGTACTGCTTGAACAGTAAAAGATTTGTCATAGAAACTGGTGGAATGCATCGGCATCTCTAGTCTCAGGTTTTCCGATGACCTCAGATATCTATTATGTGTGTCATGAAGGAACTTGAAACGTTCTTTAAGATAAGTGGGGGTTTTAGGATTAAACAAAATACTGTAGAGCTGAAACAAGATATGAGAAAAAATTTAATAAATGACGTTTAATTCTGAGTGATTAATTTTGAATATGAATGTGAAAAAAATTCATAGCAAAAATGATTGATTTAAGGAAAGTAGAGACGATAGTATAAATATAAGTAGGTACCCGTGTGCCTTATTATTGGTTCAACCATACTACTACCAAATGTAGGGTCCCATTAATCATAGGCTTTAAACTAGTAACTAACTAAAGTATTAAGCGCTTTAATCTTCTTTAGCTCCTAAGCCTGGCCTTCGAGTGATAGTCCTGACGAGAAACTAAGGGATGATAATAAACCAGTCAATCGGTATTAAGTTGAGAAAACTTGTTTTGGTCTGAGGGCCTAAAAAGGCCACTTTGGAGAATCATAAAAGGATAACATTATGAATCGTAATATAGCGAAGCCATTCCGTGTTTTTCTTTTTTTCGCTGCACTACGTAGGTATAATCAAAGAGATTGGGATTGGATTTGGATCGGACATTTGGTATTTTAACACAGACAAAAAAAAAACTGAAAAATGCTTCAACAATGGGATTTGATACGATTAACTTAACGGTTAACTGTCCATTATGTTATCCTTTTATGATTCTGCAAAGAAGCCTTTTTAGCCCCCCTGAAAGCAATCGCTGGTTACACAAGTAGGAGCTAAGGAGCTAACACGAACACAACATAGTCGTTAAAAAGTTTTTTTTTTCGTCGGTTAAAAATTGGCATAGGGTATTACTTTTCTAGACTGAACACCATTTCTTAAAGAAGTAGGTACGGTGCTCATTCCTCAACACATTATTTCGTTCGCAGGTAGACCCACTGGACGCAGGCACAGACAATGGGTTCACGTTCACCGCCCCCAACTGGCCGACTGCCCCGCAAGGAGTGGCATACCGCATCACGTCCAAATATCCGTCGCATCCAGCTGGATCCTTCTTCTATCCTCACCTGAGGAGACTACCACCGATTGCTACGTTCCAGTTTATCAAGGTATAGTTTTGACTTGTGTTTCCATGCACTGATACTTGAAACTATAATTTTCTTACTGACTGTTCTCTAGGTCATTTAAAAAACAGTAAAGAAAAAAAAAACAGTAAGTAAGTAGTGGTAGTTGCAGAGCAGTGACATGTAGAAGTCACATATAGAAGCAACAAGAATAATGTGCCCAAGATTTTGTACTATCTTGATTTAATAGCGTTCTTCTCCATAGAGATCTACGTTTTGGAATGGGCAACTAGCTTCAACTTTCTGACTAACTGACCGACTGTTTAATTTTGACAATTCAAAAGTGCCTGTACAAGGTTTCATTGAAATAAATACTTTGAGATTAAGTTTGAGTGGTGGCCCAGTGGTAACGGCCGTGACATACGAGTTGTAGGTCGTGGGTTTGAACCCTGACAGTCGCTTTACTTTGTGTAAATTATTTCATCACCACTGCTCTCAATACAGTGAAGAAAAACATCGTGAGGAAACCGGCATGTCCTAGAACCAAAAAATCGAAGATATGTGACATCTACCAACCCGCACTGGTCCGCGTGTTGGATTACGGTCCACTCCCTCTCACGGAGAGGAGGCCTGTGACCCAAACAGTGGAAAAATTATGGGCTGATTATGCTAAATTATTAAGATAATTTTGCAAGAATATTTAATTTTGCACTATATTTTAGAATCTTTTCACAAACACTTCTTAGTTTCAAAAGTATACAAAAAAGAAAATATTGATAATATCAAAAACCTCAAACTTTAATCACATTTAGACGAACTTATGAACTTTCTATTCAATACAGTTACTTATTGTATTTCAATGTATTGTAAACTAAAATTAGTTTAAATTTTGTTAGTTATGTAATTATTTTAAGAATTTTCCTACAGTTACAACACAACCAACTTTGTTTTTCAATGAAAACTGAAAATTATAATCAAAAAACAATATTCTAAACATTTATAACATATTTTCAACATCAAAATGTTGAACAGATGAGTTTTCTATTAAGTACAGTTTCGAACTTTTTATATAAAACAATTATGAATAAAGTTTTTAAGCATTTTGTTTCACAATACATTTTTTATGCCAACTTAGCTACTATTTCTAAGCCCCTAACCTTTCAACAGCTACGCGAATATGAACTCTCGGAAGTATTTCACCGCAACACTGACGACAGGAGATACGACGTCTTACAACTGGATAAAATGAACCACAACAACATAGACGTACTGGATGGCAACAGGGCACTGTCCATTGCAGAAGAAGTGGAGCGAGCGGAGCAGGCGCCCAGGATATACTCTGAAGGATCTATGACCACGCCTGATGGGGCTTATTCATATTATTCTATGTGAGTCTACATATATACTTTAGTTTTTTTACAGAGGTATCCCTATAGAGGTATGAGGAACAGGGTGTAAAGTTCACTCATCCTCCATAGAAAAGGGAGGATCTTCCTGGATGGGGAGGGCGGATGCTAGTTTTTTCTTTTTTTTTTTAAAAAACGTTGCCCCACACTTGGAATTTATCTTGTATTGTGGGTGCGTTTACAAACATCTAAACTCACATACACAAACTCTGCTTGCGCGGTGCAGGATTTGCGTGACGTCAGTATGACGCGTTGTTCGCATGTGGCGTTGTAGATACCGCTACATCCCTATGTATCGCAGTTAAAAGACCTAGACATGTATTCGGCATCTACATATCCACATGCGAACTACGGATTACACTGACGATGACGTCTCGCAAAATCTTGCATGGCGCAAGCAGAGTTTACCGCGCGACTAGCAAATCGACAACGTCCCGACATCAATCGTCGGGTAGATGCCCACCAGACACAACACCCGTCTGGTCGGAGGATCCTGCTTTTTCTATGTAGGATGAGTGAACTTTACACCCTGTTCCTCATACCTCTATATAATCTACATAGCCTTTAACAAAATGATGTGTATCTAATATTGGTAGAATAGGGAAGTTCACGTTAATTTCCGTTTACGACTTTAGTAGTCAGTATAGTAGTAGTCGTGATTACGCTAAAAAAAACGCTAAGAAATACAGGCAGCCGAAGTTCGCAATAGGTTTTTACCAACCGCGACTAGAATAATCGGGCAATTTGAGCACAGCGACGGGTTGCAGCTCAATTTATTCTATTTGCATCCGTAATGGAGTTCGATGTAAAGTATTTGAATATTTATTTTAAAATGCATTTTGTTAGCTTTACATTCAATCAGTATTGTATTTTGTTTTTCAAATTGGTTTGGCAATTTTCATAAATTACATTTTTGAAGGTAAGTTTCAAAATGGAAGAAGTTGTAACACGCTGTAAGGCCGTGTCCTAACCGAAAGTGACTGATACGCGATCGTCGTGCTGGTTTATATGAATATGACTTACTTGCGCGTTCAATCTAGTCGTCTTTGTACGTCAAAATTCATGTAACGATCACGTATTCGCACGACAATCGCTTTCGGTTAGTACACAGCGTAAAAATGTTATCCCAAAAACAAAATACTTAATTGAAAATGTCATTCATCTTGTTCACAACTCAATAGACTTCAAAGTGATATTCGAAAACTGAATGGTTACTCCATCCACTCTCTACTATCACTCAAGACATTCAAGAACGCCTCTTCAAAAGCTTCGGAAAAATCTAATTGCACTTTTCCTGTAGAACGAACACGACATCGAGTACGACCGAAGAGCCTCGTTCGGCTAACGAGCTCCCAACTTCGGGACCAGCAGCCAGTGAGAGATCAGCTCTAAGAAGCCTGGCACGTAGGTACCGAGCGAGGCGACGACGCAAGCTCCGTGCTGACAACACCGACCCGGCTGAGCGGAGGAAGCGGAAAAGAGCTAGTGAGTTTTGATCACGTTATTTTCTTGTTTTTGGCAAACAAACTACGGCCCAAATTATAGTAAGGAGTCTTTGCAGATGCTAAGTTTAATGTCACCTGCATCACACCACCCTGCCATAATCACCTTCAAACCGAAACACACCAACGCTTTTTGATCGCAGAAATTTATAGAAGTTTTATTGGTAGTAAGTTTTCTGGAGTTTATAGCTTTGAACAAAGGAAGTGCTTATAAAACTGGGTGCAAGAGTGAAGAAAGCGAAGGTTTAGTGGCGGGACTAAGACATGAGATTATAGAAAGCTATAAAGCCATTGCCACGTAACATACATAAATGGTTATGAATAATGACGATATAGAAACTTTACTGTGTATAATATAATTATTACAAGGTATTTAACTAATAAATTATGCACCTATTATTTCTAATTGGTCAGAATTTCTTAGCAGACAATTTTATATCATCAAGTTAATTAGCAAAAGTAATACAGGCTTAACATTCTCTATCGCCACGTAAAAGCTTCTGCGAGAAACATAAAGGAGAATGAAAGTATCCCGAGGTCGGAATTAAACATACGCATCTAAAGTCGACCTCAGCTATACTCAGGTCATTGCCTTCCCTAATCCTGACTCTCGTTGACTTAATAACGTATATTTTTTCATACTAACCTAGAGAGTTTTGGTGTACTTTCAGATCATTAACCATCTGAAAGATGGCGGAGGTCGCTTTCTCGTACTTAGAACCATTTGTAATCCGCAAAGAGGCATGAATTACTCGACTACTCCATAAAATATGCTTATTGCGTTAATGGACATGAATATATGTGTTTTCTTATTTATTTTTACTTAGCGAACTCGAGACTTTTATCTTGCTCATAATAAAGGGACTTCTATCATATTTTCGTCAATTATGACAATCTGAGAATGATGTCAAAGCTTATGTACTTAGATGTATGTAACTTTGATCATTATTTTATTTCCTGTTTCGGCATTCGTAATTCAGTAAGTCTTAATAAATCTGTTATTCACAGGACTGCTAGACTGCCGGGTATCAGAATGGAGTGAATGGAGCCCATGCCGCAGTGACGGCGGCTGCGTGGGCTCAGCAATGCGCACGCGCCGCATACTCCGCCGCCAGCGCCCCGGCGGCGCGCCGTGCCCGCCCACCGCGCTGTCGCGCTGGTGCGCCACCAACTGCACGGCGCAGCAGACGCGCGAGGATTGGCGGAATAATCTCACGTAATTCGTAATTTGAATCATTCAGTTTTCGAATTCGTTTTTTGATTGGTGCCATGGTTTGGAGTTAGTTTTTCATTTTTTGAAGGCAGACTCATTTGTGGTGGAGAAAATCTACTGTCTTTCAGAGAATGAAATAATGTCTTCTAATTCTCAAGTTATTAACATTTTCCTAAAGATATCTTGGTGGCTCCGCCAGACAAATGATGGACGAAAACTTGGCTCCAAAGCATGAGGTCGGTGTTATAAATAAGGCACAAATTATTCTTAATTAGTGGCCAGATTCTAATACATTTGTAAACTTTCCGTTTAACTATTTATGATGACTGTTTATTATTTAGCATCTGTGTCTGTCCGTCCAAGTATAATTTTGTTTCGATTCCATTTAATCATTTCGCATTTCAATTTATTTTTGGATGTAGAGTGGCGTGGCGTGTAAAAATATAATAAAAATGTTGTATAAAATAAAAATAGTAAGAGATGACTGTCAATGTTGGAAAATAATAGGTAGTATTCGGTTCATTAACGCTGTACCTAATTAAGCTTTTTTCGATTTTGTTTGTTGGTCAATTATTGTTAAGGGTGACTAAGATTTAGGATTTATAAGGAAAGTCACGTGGCGTTACATCGTAACTGAATTATTTGAAAAAAAAAATGCTTTTGCGACTTGTAAAAAATTACAAACAAATATTTCTTCAAAAACACTTTAGAATGACGCTTTCCAATCTCTTAGAATCATATTACCTACAGAATTATTTTTTAAAAGTATAATATTTATTATTACAGATTTTTGCTCTAGTACAAAATGATGTCGTGTCTTATGCTATTGAAGATAAATAAAGAAAATAATAGATTTATAATTTTAATTTATTAACAATTTTCCATAACCTTTTCAATATTTCTACTCATAGATCCCCGACAATACTTTGGGAGTTAATAATAGAAAAAATACATATCGTTTACTTAAGTGTTTAACTTTGTGACAGTAATTCAATAAAAGTGTAGCAATTATTTTAGTGTAAAATGGATCCAAAGATGCAGCTTTTATTTTTCATACAAATAAGTGTAAAAACTTTTAATGAGATATAAAAATGAATAGACTTCTTGGCACCGGATTCCGAGAAAAGGAGTTTGTTTATTTTTATCAGCTCATAAGTATTAAAGTAAGTCTGTACTTAGGTAAGTTTATAATATATAATCACAAAGCCTTCTGTGAGACTATGAATTTGATTTGAGATTGTAATTAATTTTAATTTAATAAAACATTGGAATTACAGTGCTTGGTAGATGTTGCATAGTGCCATTCATAGAAGTGGAGCGAACAAAAAAGTAAAGCGAAATAGATAAAATTCCCAATTTTCACAATGTACGGGAAAAGGTTGACGAAGATGATTTCGCTCCGCTTTTCTTCATAAAAATGCGATTGTAATAGCATTTTTGTTACACCAAAATAGCGGAGGTTCACATTATAGAAACTCTTTAGCAATTTGCTTTAAATGCCAAAGAAATACCTAAGTTAGATTTAATTTCGAACAGACAGAGGTTTCTTGAAGATCGATTCACACAAAATAAAAATTCCTATTAAAAAGAATTTGCTATCCTTTCTAATCTGCGTTCGCGATTTATTTTCCAAAAATGTAAACAAATATGAAATTCAGTTTACGCTACAACTTCAAACATTTTTATAACTTTTTCAATAATGCTAGTCACTCTGAAATCAACTCAATTGTCATAAAAAATAATTTGATATTTGTTTAACTTGAAATAGGGTGGGGGTGTGCAGTACTGCGCACTGTTACTATAGTAATTGTTCTTGACTCCATAAACGTACAGATTTTTTTTGACAGTAATTTAAAACCTATTCTAAACTTGTTCATGTGTGAGTTGATCTTATAATAGGCAAAGATAAAGTTGTCGAATCATCTAGTTAATAAAGAAAGCTATAGTTTAAAACTGTAAAATAGAGCCAAAAAGCTGAAAGTGTTAACCTTAGCGTAATATTCGGAGTATGTGTATTTTTTACAATGTAAATTATTCTGATTTCAGTAATAAAACATCTTGAATAAAAGAGTCTTGTTTCATTTTGATTGTAACCTTTGACGGGAGAAAAGATGGCGGGTTTAAATAGGTCAATCTCTAGACTTATGGACTCGGGTTTAGAGGCTGCATTTTTCTGTAGCAACTTCAGCAAGCTCTCGTAAAATAAATTTGTTGTTTTTGTTCAGAGATGCTTCCTTCATGAAATAGACGGCAGCATTTCGGTAGCAGTCGTTTCGAATGGATATGGTTGAGTAGGTACAGTCACGAGTATAAGTATGTATACACTTGGCTTTATTCAAAGGCGATTTTCTCCTTTATTTTTTAATGAAATTTTATGTTAGTGGGAAAAAATCGCAATTTAAAGTTGCCTAGTGTTGACATATTAGTGGCTCGTGAGGTACAGCCAAGAGAGAGGAATTTTCTTCTCTTCGGTAACTTTTGGCCTCCGGATAAAATATTTCTACAGAAGATGTCATCATAGCACCCTCGGGACATCAGGCCCTACAATTCTGCCTTCGGCAAAGAATGACATTATACAACGATAAAGAAGGAATATCTAATCAGCTTGTGTACCAGTTTGTGCAAGGATTGGTAATTAATAGTAATTGCTGTATAAGTATACAGGGTCAAATAAAACTATCTAGTGAGACTACAAAGATTTTCCATAGTCTATAGTAATTTCAAGTAACTACAGTTGACCACGGAGCGAACGGCCGCTGGTTGTGTAGTAAATTGAAATTATGAGTTAATAAAAACTTTTTTGTTTCATCCCACCATCTGTAAAGTTGCGACAATTAATTTAATTTGAATTTGTATATGCCCGGAAACAAGTGGGGTAAATTTTGCGGTTTATTCTGGTGGGGCAAATTTACCCCACTTTAATGCATTTAGAGTTCAGGGCCTACCATCATAGCAGTATGATGTTAATCTTACTTCAGTGCGACAAAGAAATAATCCTGTACTAGACGTCACGTATACTAATTTAACAGGTGGTAATAGGCCCTCAGGTCCTTCTTAGACATATTATCTTTCGATCAATCGATCCATCTTTTCTTTGCCATTCTCTCAAACAAAATGTTTCATTTAATATTCCTTTTTACTGACCTACATTAATACCTACTTTTTTACCTGGACGAAATTCTCACTTCAATGCTCATAAAATAACAAATGGAACTATTTTCTCCCCACAAAAGAATCAGGGCATGACTGCACTTTAAAGGAAAGATAGAAATAAGAAGATAAAAGTGGACTCTTTAGAAAACAGGTCACTGCTTCTTAGGTAAGTGGGCAAGCTTGTTACCTATTATTTATATCTTCAGCAGTAAGTAATAATAATATCAGCCTATTATGGTTGAGGGGCTTGTGGCTAAGTAATAACAGCCGCACGGATCGATCGATCAGGTTAAACTACACTTGCCGCGGTTGGTCTGTGGATGGGTGACCATCTTCACATACCGAGACCCCTCGGGCCTCGGAAAGCACGTAAAGCCGTTGGTCCTTTTATGATTTTGCCAAAGTGGCCTTTTTAGGCTCCCTGTGTGTTAGAACAGGCTGTTTCGCTTGTCGTACAACGTACAAGGAAACAATGCGGTTTCTCTGTTCGGTTTCGCGCCGAAAATGTAATACCCGCCTAAACGCCAATTACCGTAATAACAATCAAACTTATACCACGACTACTTCAGTGTCCTTGAACCGATTAATAATAAAGCTCAAAGGTTACCTAATTAAGAGAAACACAAACAAACAAAGACAAAGAGGAAAAAAATGAAAGCTGGTACTTGACTTTGACTGTGACAAACATTGTCCAAAAACTCTAATAATGTAGGTACCTTCAAGGAAAAATGCCAAAATAAAGCATAAACTCCAAAAGAAAAAAAATAACAAACCTCCTAGTCCATAATACATTCTGCAAACTTTTTACATTTTTAACAAACGAACGAAGCTACCTGAGCGACACGGTTTCATGATGTGAATTACACTCATTCTTATAAAATGAAAATGCCGCTTTAAAAAGTATCTTCATTTGTGAAGGATAATTGCCCCATTCTAACACAACATTAGCCTTCCAACTTTTAATAGGCTTTTTACCTCGTGGAATAAAACGTAACGTATTTTGTTACGTTTTTTCCAGCCGTTTTTTGCGCTGAGGAAAATTGGTTGGCGTTTTTTTAGATGAAAAGTTTTTGCATATGTATGGATATAGAAAGTGAGCGTAGGTTTAATGAGGGTAGCTTGAGAAGTTTGTAATGTCTAGGAGAAAGGATAACTATGTGAGTTTTCGTTCGTGGATCAGGGAAAAAATATGATTTAACTACCACGATTATTAGAAGTAAGTATTGAGGGCACAAATACCACAGAACTGTGCGGTAATTGCGATAATAACACACAGTACCTAACAATGGTTTTCATTTTGACAGTTCAATAACATTCATTGCGTTATTTACTGAGTAGATTTTTATCGAACATAAATTATGGAGCAATAAATTAGCGATATCATTCAAAATGATTCAGATTGTGATTCATAGTGTGTTACGCAATTAGTGTGCTGGTGCCCTGAGAGGCTAAGACAGTAAGACAGGGTCGCGTCTGGCCACGTAGGAGATGCAAAATGAACTGGATGGGTTGCATCAAAACTTCTGGCCGCAGGACGTGGTGTTCCGTCGCTTCCGCGGACAAGTATCTCAGAGCAGCACAACAACAAGCTAGTGATGTAAGTACTATTTTATAATAAAAAAATATGTATGTTTAGGTTAAGGTATTTATACATGGGCCAGCGTCGCCTGAAATAAGTAAATAAAACTGGAAGTAGGACGCGCGGGTTCGCGAAACTTTGAAGCAGTGAAGGGGAGGGAGGCTTTCGCCCAGAAGTGGGACAGCGCAGGCTAGAAAAAAAATGCTTACCTACCTATTTCATAATAGTTGCTTCCCACGTGTTCATTCCCAATTAAACATTCATCAAAATAAAAAACATAACCTGTTTGACTTCGAATGTAAAGAATTTTGGATAAAAAAAATCTGTAATGTAGTGTTAGATAAATAGTTTTTCTTCGCTTTGTAATGCGTTGTCTCTGTTATTCATGTTATAAAGGTGCAATTTATAGCTGAGTAGGCAATGTTCCTAATTATCTAAAGCTTTTTTGTTTTTCTGGGCGCATTATCTTTGTTCAGATTGGCCTTAGCCTTAGTTCATGAAATTGGGTCGGCTAATTACTTTTAGCGATACTGAGAGGATTTTAGCAGGAAATTAGTGCTATGAATACTCGTATAATAAACTGGGCGTTCAAAGGATAGGTTATAACCTGAGAGGTTATGCAGAAAGCGTTTAATTTTACAGCAGTTAACTTGAAAACGTTTTGTATGCTACTACTTTCAGGAGAGTCTATGATATGCTGATGAAAATTTATTACATCTATTCATGATTTAGAGCCAAGGCATTTTTTTTTTGTGGATGGGAAATCATCAAATGACTACCGCTCTGGGTGGAGCGGAAGGGAGTGTCAGACTCTTACTGACTAAAACCCACCCGTGTTCCTTCCTTAGCCCTTAGGTACAGTAAACCTTTGAAAACCTTGACCATATTTAGACTTTTATCATATTATGTGGTGCAAATCACTCTTAAAACGCTGAAGGTCGATCGTAAGCAAAAAATGTTGAAAATCCAAAAGTGCACGACTCATAATGCTCATTTGATCGTATAAAAACCATAGATATAGATATTATATATATTAGTTAGTTTTTTATTAATTATAATTAAACTACTTTGAATAACAGAGTAATTTTCAATAGAATTCCTCCTATGCCAGCACATCAAGCTACCCGAAACTGTAAAATTTTCCCAAGCAACTTTGAACTTTATGGTTTAGCGATAACATTGAAAAATCTATTAAAGAAATTTGACAGATAGTAGTAGCTTGATGTGCTGGTGTCTGCACTTTAGAAGTTAGAATCGTGTGAGTACCTATCAAATATTGATACCCAGCTTAGTTCACTTCATAGGTAACAGAGCGTGAAGTCTAGATAAGTGACAGATAGAACCAATTCAGTTAGTCAGCTCCGAAGTGAGACACTTCATATCTGAGACTGTTCAACGAAAGATGTCCGATTCAAAGATATTTGTTTGATTGAAGTTATAAAGGTGGAGTTTGTGGATCGTGATTCTTGAAGTACGATTTGAGAGTAACGATTTTAAATTGTAACATGCTATTGAAGTAAAACTTCTTAGACGGCAATACGACAATTTTGAGTGACAAGAACGCGTCACGTCACGTATCTTTCTTCTCGCACATTTGTCACATGAGAGAGAAGAAAGAAGAAAGAAAATTTGAAACAAGAGAGATTTAGTGTGAAAGAACTCTCTCTGTCCCCGTCTTTCACACTAAATCTCTCTGTCTTTTTTTTTTTTTAATTTAACTTTAACACGTGTACGGTGCACAATTTTTTGTACTCAGCCAGTCGATTCTGTAAAAATCTCACCGTGAAAACTTAGGTGAAGTGAGTTTGTTTTTGTTAGGAATTGGCATTATTGACAGCTCACTCCACGCTCACTTCACCTAAGTTTTCACGGTGAGATTTTTACAGAATAGCACCGCAGTTTTTTAGTTACTTAGATACCTAAGAATTTACTGTTAAGCCTTTTTGCAGTGGGTCACAATTTTATTGCATCGTAACAAGTTGCTGGTAGTTTAGACAAAGACTAGAAGAGTTATCCGCAATAATTGTTTTTTTTTTATTGTAAAGTTTATTGCAGTAACCGACGACGACTTGTGAAGGCTGCAGGAACCCGTTGGATGCGAGAAGCACAGAACCGGTCGAAGTGGAAGTGCTTGGGGGAGGCCTATGTCCAGCAGTGGACGTCTTTTGGCTGAAATGATGATTGCAGTAAGAGCCCGGATACAAAGCTTAGTCAAGGTACAGTGGGTGGGTACTTATTTGTTACTATGTTACAATTGATAAGAACCACAAGTCCTTATAATCTACATGATATCAATCTCCCACAATTATTCGGCGATGTAACTAAAAAAACCAAAGACAACACCAAAATTGGCACATCCTGTACCTGTAATAATGAAATCAAAACTTTTATGAAAGAGCAGCATTTCCCATCAGGAAATAAAGTCTTAATCTAGGTGAGTAGGCAGCACTAATAGTTCTGTCCAACTTTTTACTAGCAAACGCATTCAAACAATTTATGCTATCTAGCACACTGAAATTCCAACTCTGCACCAGAGAGCTAAAGTTGACTTTTCACTGTAGATGGAAATTCCAAGTTTTGCTCTGTTTAATACTATTTCCAAGAAGAGTTCGTTACGCAGATAGAATCTTTAATTTCCTACGTTAGCGCCAGTGTCAGGAGTTTTACAAAAGGTCCCTTGTATCGAATGTCGCGTCGTTTGGAATTGTGAATAAATTAGCTTTGCAAAGGGTTAGCGCCTTTGTTTTGAGATGAGGATTAAAAGAAATTGGATTTGGATGATGACGTGATTAATGGGCAGATAAATTGCATGTGTATAGGATCGTGCTATGGCGTGTTGTTAATAGGGCTCAATTTAAAATAAGCGTTTTTTAAATGGTGTTTATGTGTTTGTTTTTTTGTGTTGTGTGCGTTTTTTGGTGTGTGTAGGCATGGTTCGAATTTAGCCCTCAAAACTGTGAAGGAACACATCGTGATGAAACATGTCCTAAAACTAAAAATTTGAAGACATGTGACGTCTACCAACCCTTACTGCGCCCATGTGATGGATTACGGCCCGCTCCCTCTCACAGAGAGGAGGCCTGTGACCCAGCAGTGGGAACATTTTAATCTGATTATGGTTCGAATTGGGAAACTCTCAACTTGCCAATGATATGTTTATTCTAAACTTTGAAGTAGGTAGGTACTCTCATCTTGAAATACTTTACAGTTGGTACTACTGTACCAACTGTAAAGTACAGTAAAGTAAGTGATAGCAAAACTAATATAAGCTAGCCTCTTATTCTTTTGAATCCGTACTTACTACACTCGGCAGACTCGAGTTCTCAAAGTGTTACCACCGAATTGCCGTCGACGTGTTAACTAAACAAACAAAAAATTCGCAATTTAAATCGACTGAGTAATCTAAAAGAAAAATCCTTTAGAACCCTCCTTCAAGTCAACGTCTTTTTACTCAAAATTGAAGCTTTTGTATTCACAAAAATAAAGACCAACAAAGAACCACAAAATCGCTCACGAGTTTTAAATTTCGCGACGATCAAAAGTTCGCCGGTGTTGAATGCAAAAAGATAAGGAGCGATACAGGACCGGAAGCTACTTCCTGTGGACGATCGAACGTCGAACGTTATTCATGGCACCAGCCGAGAATGAAAACTTCCGCCGAGGAGATATATGACGAAACTTCGCAGAAATTGTCAGGGTGGACTTGTCTTGGGATGTCGTTGTGAGGATTGTCTTGGTTTTAAGGGAAAAAGTGGTAAACCAAGAAGAAAGTACACACATGGACCAACACATGATACATATACAGGGTTATTGGTAAAACATTTACAACCTCTTAAGAGGTCATTGTACTCATCATTATAAACAACTTTTACTATGGGACCAAACCTGAAATCGCGAAAAAAAACCAGCTGTTCCCTACATTTTGACGAGTTACACGAACATAATTTTTTTTTTTAATTATTTTAGGTATTTATAAAAAATTTATAAATGTAGGGAACAGCTGATTTTATTTTCGCGATCTGTCGCGAAGTTCGTGATGTTTTTGACATTGATTGTCGCTGAGATGAGATTGCGACTTGATATTGAACGTTTTTAATTACGGTGATTGACCTTCAGTTATAATGTTTCGATTACTATGAACAAAGTGAAGACAACAGACTCTTTTATTTTTTTTACCTATGCAAAAAACAATGACTTTATCTCGTTTAGACCGAAATCCTGGTCACAGCATCAAAAAGACGAATCAATGTTAGTTCAATGGCTACTGTTATTGGAATTAATTAAGAAAGGAAAGATTCCAGTGAATGGATCGTTATCTTTTCGTTGTAGTCTTTAGTTGAGGATGCTATTACTAACAGGATGGCGCATCGTTGCAATACCAATCATTCGCGTAGGTATTTTAAGAATAAGCGAAATAAAATAGACGTGATTTTATGGATGATTCTTTTTTAGATTAAATCAGGTTCTTTGGACGTATTCTTATTATTAAAGAATCGTTGCTTCCATAATTATTTAATATCATTAAAAGCACCAACAGTCAAGTAAAGGAAAAATTGCTTTACAGTGTCTCATAAGATCAATTCCGCGACTTTTAGCGCAGAAAGTACAGTTTACCACTGTGCACCACAAAAAATATACGCCTAAAGTATGACCAGTATTATTATATGGCGCCTCTAATCACCAACATTCTGATGGAGAGGTACGTACCACAGTAGCCTTCATCACGGATGAAACTGTACTTTAATAGAAAAAATAATTTTAAAGCATTATTTTCTTAGGGAAAGTGTGTTTAAAAAAAACTTTTAAAATTTTATGTGGCGCGGGAAAAGAGTTCCTGGAAGGATTTGGAGGAATCCTAATCCTACTAAAAAAAAATCACTTATAAGACTGTCATTACGGAACAACCTACCACTTTTGATTTCAAATTAAGAACATGACCATATAATAAAGTAAAAAAAAAGAAAACGGCTTGGTTGCAAAAAAAATTCGAGCGAAAAATGCACTTATCCTAAGTTACATAAATCATGATGTCCAAAATGTAACGGAGGTGTGTGTAGTTGAGATTCCTCCGGCGCGTGTGACGCCTCACGTCGCTATGAGTGACCCAGTCCAGTCCTTGGTGGTACCTACCTAGTTTACGAAATGCCGAATCGCTGTGAAATCGGGCACGCGACCTCTGAATTTATAATGTTCAAATATTTTTTTATGGGCGCTATGGCGCTCATTAGGGGAGGCCTATGTCCAGCAGTGGACTGCTATAGGCTGATGATGATGATGAAATATTTTTTTAAGGGTTTTGTGGACACACTGATGAGTTTTGTTTTTTGTGATAATGTTAATCCGATATTATTAGTTTCAGCTTTGTGAAGGTTCGTGCAAAATTGGATGCTTAAACTAATATTATCAAGGATGGTATATTTCGTGACTAAAAAAAATGTGTACTTACATAGTTGTTTAATGCATTATTTTATCAGACATACTTATATTAACCGCTGTACTAGTTGATAACTTTATCGCCACTATTAACAAATTAGCCCAGAAATAACTAAAATAAACACAAACGGTAGGAATCCGAGATTCTGGTTCCGCTATTTTTAAACGCACAAAATGTGGACACAATAAACTGTCAGCTGTTTTTTATCCAGAATTCGGAACGCGACAGAACTGAAGTTGCAACGTTTAAAATTCCTTTTTTATGGCCAGTATCTGTTGTGTTTTTGGGAGCAATATTTACTACATGGTCATGGTAACCTAGGAGTTTCATTTATTTACGACCTAGACGCAAAAACTTTTTGGTAATATTTTATTACAGCCAGTACTATCAGTCAATGACTGCACGCACACGTTGTTTTACTACTATGATTTACTGTATGTTCCAAAAGTATCTGGTGAAAGAGTAAACAAACCCTTTAGGTGTTTATATTATTATCAGCCGTTTGTGCACTATTGCAGGGCAACGACCTCCCTTGCTTCCTTCCATTTATTCCTATCTATTTCTGTACATACAGCTGCCACATGGCCGATCTTATAGAAAACAGTCGAAGTCGTCCCGCCATCTCCTCCTGGGCTTGCCGCGTTGCCGTTTACTGCTCTTTGGGACCCACTATAAGGTGGTGTAGCGGTATCTACAACGTCACATGTGAACAACGCGTCATACTGACGTCACGCAAAATTCTACATATCGCAAGCAGAGTTTACCGTGCAACTAGCATAGATACAACGGCCCGACATGAATCATCGGGTAGTTGCCCGCCAGACACAGCACCCGTCTAGTCGGAGGATCCTCCCTTTTCTATAGAGTATGAGTGAACTTTACACCCTGTTCCTCATACCTCTATAGTGGTTTTAGGCCATAGCTCCTCTGACATGCGGCAGTTGTGGCCAGCCCAGTACCATTTAAGCTTGGCAGCCATGTGACCTAGATCAGTGATATCATTATCGAGGTCCTTTGCGATCAGTGAGTTTAATTCCTAAATAAAACCTACACCCTGATTGCGTAATACACTTGTAATTACAATCTAATAATAATAAATGGTAATGTTAATTGGTTATCATCTAAATATTAAAATTAAAGCCATCGCTACTGTTAGTGTGTTACGCAATTACCCCGCTATTAAGTTCTTAAGCAATCACTTGCTAAAGGGAATTAGTAACACATTCATCTACAATTAGAAGGTTTCATCTTTATATACAGCCTGACATGGAAACTCGACGTATTCCTTAAAAGGTGTTATAATATAACATAATCAGCCTATAATCAGGTACTTGAAACGTTACTCAAAATAACGTTACGCGTAGTTCTGGTAACGATAATTTGTACCGTTCCACCAGTATCGTAACAAAATTTTAATTCCTTGGCTATAACGATACTGACAAACGGAACGAAATCTTAAACTGTTTACTAACAATATATCTTTATTAGTGTAACGATATAATAACGTTATTCATTTCGATACTCAACTTTGCCAGCTTCATGACTTATAAGATGACGAAAAAGACGAAAACCCGATACCTATAATGTTACTTTTATTATTGTTCTACGAAAATTATATTCATAACGTGTTTTTTTGTAACGTTACATATTGATAGTTTTAGGTTTTAGTAAGTATGGTTACAAATTTTGGAACGTTATACGATAACATTAGTGGTAACGGAACGAAATTCATTTCGTTTTCAAGTCCCTGCCTATAATGTTCTCACTGCTGGGACACAGGCCTCCTCTTTGTGAGAGGGAGTGGGCCGTAATCCACCACGCGGGTTGGTGAAAAGGTGTTATACTAGCAATAAATTAAGTCCAGTTAACTAGAGGTCAAAACTGGTTGGTTATCACGCTATGTCTGTTCTTCGATTTTTAGAATTTTTCTGACCAAAAACAATTAATTTTGAAAAAATACAAAAACATTTAATTGATACTTTTCTGAAAGCTGAAAAATGAGTGACCATTTTAAAAAAAGTTTTGCCCATTACTGACATATTTTAGAAATAAAAGTTCTTAACTAGCAATTTTTTTAAATAAATTAATTAAATAAATAATATTTTTAACTTTTACTGGACTTTTAATGCTCGAACTTATTTATATGATCAAATCAAAACACTCATTTTGCAAGTGATATTACAAATTGGTATCCACAGGTACGTTTTCTGATACATTTGTTTACATTTTCATCAGATACTTTTAGAACAGACCATACTACCTCCAAACGCTTTCCACACTCTATAAGGGAATACTACGGAACCTTTGCGTCCCCTATGTTTAGGAAACTGATAAATTATTGATAGTGAGCGGAAGGTAATCGTATTTCCTTTCATAATTTCCCCCTACTTTATTCGTGCGCCTCAGACGTGACGGGGTCTTTGCTTACCCCCGCGACTCCGTCTGTGTTGAATAAGAGACGGACTGCATAAAACACCTTTTATATATTTATTTTATTTCTATATTAATTGTCACCAACAGCATAAACATTCAAGGTTCAAAATTGGTTTACAAAGGTATATAAGAACGGAAACTATTACTGCTAATGTATACACGATTTATAGGTTTACATGACATAGGACGGAAGCTGCTTATAAACTAAAAGTAAAATTTAAACAACATTAACCTCATTAAAATAAAATAAAACAGAATACAAATTAATGACGGACATGAAATAACACACATACTTAATTCAAATACATAATTGGGTATGCACGATTTTTTTCAGGTATTTTTTTTATATTTTTAATTTATAGATTTAGTTATTTTAAGCAACTAATTTCAATATTTTGGTTTTCTAAGCAGTCATTAATTTAAAATAAGTTTTCTAAATTCTACTTCAAAATTATGGTCAGAGGGTGAAGAGTTCAATATCTTTGCCACGTATAACACAATAGTAAAAATCCTGAATTTGACGTTTTTTGCTTGACATCAGAAACTTCAAGCATGACACTTGACAGTTTTAGAGGTGGGAATGATCGACATAATCGAACATTTACTATAAACTGATTGATTATGAATTTAGTAACTCGATTATAGTTACTAATTTTGTATATTATTTATATGTCCTTACTAGTCGTTAGATATGCGAGTTTAGTAGGTACTGTTGCCGAGTGAACACGGATAGTATCTACGTATCTACTATGTACCTAGAGGTGCACGACTATGAGTGATTTCTTTCAAAATCAAAATATTTTATTTCACACTAGCTGACCCGGCGAACTTCGTACCGCCACGCCAGCCGCTCCGCCCCCTCTTTTTAAATCTCTGATATCTTCTAAGATATTCATTTTAATGATATGCCGTAACGGGCAATTTTGATCTCCATAAAATGCACAACGTATTTAATGTATTTCATTAGATAAGCAATAATACTGTACTGTTTAAAATAGCTTGGTACCCATTTTTTTTTTTGTAATATGTAAAAAGGGTTATCTATATAGGGTGACTGGTAATTAGTGAACGATACTCAAACACGTGATTTTACTCATCATTATGAACAACTTTTACTATAGGACCAAACCTGAAATCGCGAAAAAAAAATCAGCTGCTCCCTGTTTTTTTTTTGTGTTCATAATGATGAGTAAAATCACGTGTTTAAGTATCGGTCACTAATTACCAGTCACCCTATATATATATTATGGGTTATCCTTAGAAGACAAACATATAGGTACCATCGCGGACTTTTCTATTGATATTTTTAAGATCTACAATTCTGTAGTACATTCATTTGATCTATCTCGTAAGGTTCCAGCGTTTGCAATGTAAGCGCTAAGCGCACAAAAATATGTTTGTTACGACATCACATTACAAATCTTTGAATTTCTCAGCTTTTCTCTACTATGCATGTATTACATATAAACCTCCCTCTTGAATCATTCCATCTACCGCATCAAAATCCGTTGCGTAGTTTTAAAGATCTATGCATACATAGGGACAGACACACAGCGGGAAGCGATTTTGTTTTATACTATGTAGTGATAAACCTACATGGGCACTTTTGAAACGTCAGAAACTATACTTTCAAAACTATATATTCGCGGAGAGAGGGACACGTGAGTGGTTAAAAGGAATACATTTTATTTAAGCTCGGGATTTAGATTTTTTGTGTGAATTGTTTTTAAACGTTTGATTTTAATCGATTCTAAGGCCGAAATTTTTGCAAGACTGCATTATAATTATTATTATGGTCATCCCTATAGTTGACATTAGACTTGAATTTTTTTTCAAAGGATGTCACAGAGCATGTAACCTTTTACGAGGCATCGAAAGTATGACGCAGTTTGGGAAAATCTGCGCCATTTGGAGGTCAAAATTAAATGAAAGTCAAGTGGTATTATGTGTTTATGTTAAAATAAATTCCATCTTATAATTTTAAGCGCTAAAAATAGAAAAAATAAGGTTAAGAAACCTAAAAGCTCGAAATGGTTTTGGAATCAGCGTAGGATTTTTTTTTCTTAGCATACCCGATTCTACTATAACAGAAAGGCGGGTTGTTTCACGTTCACTTGACGCAAGCGTAAACGTCAGTATTTCTTTCGAACACCACTCAAGGAGTCATGAAATATGTTCAGTTTTGAAATTACTATAGCTCAAAGGAGTGCTGCTATTTAGGTTGCCTGTCTAAAATCTATTGCTTTTTGCTACCTTATTTTTACCCACTGCAAGGCAAAGGTCTCCCCCATTCTTCCTCAATTTTCCTTATCTTGTGCCTTCTCCGACAAACTAGCGGAAGTTTAATTTGTACGAACATTGTTGTGCAATTCTGCACGAGATACCAAATTCGACCCGAACCTGTCATCATAGATTCAACACGGGCTTTACTCGGCCGTACTGACTCGAATCCCGAACAGTACACGAGGATGGATTTTCATAACAATATATATAACATACCTTACCTAGATATATAGAACACGTAGGTACTCTGTGTACACCATATAGATTACAACAACAATCCATTTCCCCATCATAACACAACAAAGGAACAAACAGACAGGTTAAGATTACCAAAATTAATCTCACAGACACATTTTGACGTTCATTGACGACTTTTCAACCTATATACAAAACCTTCTTCACTCAAAAGCCGCAATGTATACCTTAATATAAACATCGTGTGTCGCAGCCATAAGACCCCCTGCATGTCACAGGATACGTCACAGATAAGAAATGCAAATCCTCTTACAAATACGAGGGGGTGTTATCTTCGGGCAATTTGAGGGGCACAACCTAATGCAATAATATTGCGGAAGGGAGCAATATTAGGGGTAAGCGAGTGATATGAATTATATGGCAGAGACGAATATGTTGTTTATGGAACTATTTGGTGCCCAAAATATAAAGTCTTATGGTAAACGTAAAGTAAACTTGTGCAAACGCGGACAAGTACAGAATCGAAAACTGAAAATCACATAAGTCTACAGTAAAAATCTCCCAATACACGTAACACTATACTTGCGTGTGGCTAACAGTAGAAGAGAAAAATATAGAACCTACGAGGCAAGTAGGAAATAAGGAAACCAATATGTTGTTTCATACTCTTTTAAAGAAGTATTGCGTTAGCCAGTAACTGGGTTACCGATAGGCAGTCGCTCCATGTTAAATACTGTGGTGCTATTCTGTAAAAATCTCACCGTGAAAACTTAGGTGAAGTGAGCGTGGAGTGAGCTGTCAATAGTGTCAATTCCTAGCAAAAACAAACTCACTTCACCTAAGTTTTCACGGTGAGATTTTTACAGAAATCGACCGGCTGGTATTCAGCTGCATCTGGTTAGACTGGAAACCGATCGTACCATAGTTGGAAAAATGCTAAGTTTATGATTATTCTGTTATTTCATAGGTGCAGTAGGTAGTGCCTAGGTAGTAACACTTTGGTGACCTATCGTAGCACGGAGTTTCAATAGAATAAGAGGTCATCTTATACTAGCTTTGTTACCACTGACATGCAGCATTTTGAGCTAGGTATTTACAGAAAAGCACGGACATTTCCTTTAGAATTCCTGTTTCTGTGGGTCTCATAGAAAGTAACTACATTGTCATGCTCAACTACTAACCTAACATTTACTTTTTTTACATTTACATTTATTTACCGTGGTCAGCATAGAATTTGTCAAGCGACTATTTCTTTTGAAGAAAGACAATGTTTGACAATAGATTGTTTCATTGTAAGTTGAAGATGCCTTTTCTTAGCCATATACCTTAAGGGGACTACATGAACTAAAGCGCGGTCACTGTCGGACTGCATACAAAAGAAAGAGAAGTGCGATGACACAACACTGGTAATTTATTGAAAAATATGAAGCAATTATCTATTTACAAAAAATCTATTGTTTGGACTAAAAAATTAAAACACACGCTTTAGTATGTTGTTTATAGAATAATCTGACAAAAAAATCAGAATTATTGTATATAATTATATTGTATGGTTTTTATTGTGAAATGAAAGTTTTTAGAGGTATCTTCATGATTTTTTTTCTATTGTAAGTATTAAATTAGCTGTATTATGTTTTCAACACACTATCTAACTAGCATAATAATATCCTGACTACTGTCACATATTTTTCTGATTTTGATTACTGTAGTCGATCATTTATACTTTTAGGCATTACAAAACTTGCGTTTTTTGCGTTTAGGTCCTGTAGTCCCTTAAAGCAATTCCATTGATTGGTAAGTAATCTTCTAAGATTTCATCTTATTTGATGTATGGAACGCTCGTGTAGTCAGACAAAGAGTAATTCGCTTGAAGAAGGAATTCCACGGAAATTCTCGAGATGATGTGGTTGAAGAGCAATCTGTAGTACCTACAGCTGAGTGCTTACCCTAATTTATAGTGAATCTTAGATGTACTGAATCTTAATTACTTTCACCACTATTTGGGAAGGAATATATGTTAGAGATAAAGATGCAGAATAATTTACGACGTCACTTATTTTAGTGGTTATTTAATTTGTTTGAGCGGCAACACTTCGGACTTGTCAGATTTGGTCTGTCAGTGAAAACGTATCTATCAGTAGTGCGTTCGTTGGTTTATTTTCGTGTTTGCTTGTTCTCGAGACAGCGCAGCGCCTGTGCCGGTTGTGTGCAAAAATGCGACATGGCAGACACCAACTGCGAACACGTGGACGCTCATCCGTCCGAAGGTGCGACATATCAATTTTTTTCCCGTTAACCTGATTGTCCCACTGCTGGGCAAAGGTCTCCCCCATATACTTCCATCTTTCTTTGAGCTTTGCCCGTCTAATCGGGTCCAAATCGTCACGCCAGTGTTTCTCAGGCCTGTTTTGATATTTATTATTATTTATTTAAGAACTGGACTAAGATCCCTTCGTGCCTCGGAATACGTTAAGCCGTTGGTCCCGGCTGTCGTTCGTGGATTTTTGACAGTCGTTACGGGTCGTCAGAAGCCCGAAAGTCTGACAACCTGGGTACCTGGATTGTGGAGGTCAGATAGGCAGTCGCTCTATGTAAACTACTGGTATTCAACTGCATTCGGTAAGACTGGAAGCCGACCCCAACGTAGTTGGGAAAAGGCTAGGCAGATGATGATGATGATGAGTGCGGAAAAATTAAGTTGATAGCCAATTTGCTAAGCAATAATTGTCCCTGACTTAACACCTAATAATTTCTGTTAGCTAATACAGTTAAGCGTAATTCCAAATTGCCTACATTAACGTCTCGAACACCTATATCAAAGTGACTCCACCGTTCAGGGTTGCCGTATTATGACGTTTTAATGCCATCCATGATTCCAATGCTAGAAAGAGACACAGCTATCCATGACCGATAGCACCATCCCTTTTTCGGACTAGGATCGTTATGGCATTAATACTTCATAACACGGCCTCAGTTAAAATTGTCGTCATTCGAAAATCGATCAATATTGACATACCTGTAGCTATAGCTTCTAAATACAAAGCCGGTGTTCCCGACAGCCATTGAATGCTGATGACGTGTACAAAGGGGGCTCATATAATTGGGTTACTGTTATGTACCCCAGAAGTGAGACTGATTAATTTTGGGAAAACCCCTTATCAAACATATGGCGGTTCCCTGATATGAGATGGCAGGTGGACGGACTGTTGTACATAGAACGGTTCTAATTCTAACATTGTTGGGAAGTGGTATTCTATGAAATATTAAAGGTACAGACCAGCACATCAAGCTACTACAATCTGTCAAATTTCTTTAATAGATTTTCAACTTTATCGCTAAAGCATAAGGTTCAAGGTTGCTTGGGAAAATTTGAGTTTCGGGTAGCTTAATGTGCTGGCGTCTGTACACAAATATGACGTCACTCCTGTATTTCTAGAAGGGTAAGGCAGAGGACGGGAATAGAGCCATATTACTAATTTCCCCAGTTATGTTGACGTCCCATGTAAGTGTGTGTAGGCTTCACAAATCCAGAGTCCGAGCTGCTACTGAGAAATTCCTGAAGAAAACAGCCAATAATACAAAAAGGTACGTACATACATAAAGCCTGTATTCGCCAAGGGTTAGTAAAAACAATATTTCACCAGTTATGTGATGTGTTCCACTTCCAAGGAGGTGAGCTTGGAACAAATTCAGACCCGGATTGATACTGAGAATTGACTAAAGGAAAAACCAAACAACACTTTGCCTAATACAGTACCTAATCGAACCAAGGATTCGCGGTTAACAGGCACGTTTGCAACTTGCAACTCTAGTCTATCGAGGCAATTTAAAACCGAAATAATGGAATGTTTTAAAAAACCAAGCCGTTAAAATGGCACACATCGAATTTCGAAAAGGGAATGTCGCACAGTTATGAGCGACAGAGACGGCACTTTACACAGTCGAACTTTACATAGAGCTCGATGTGACATATTGACGCCCAGCAAGATAATTGCATAACACACTAATACAGTAGCAATGGCTTTCATTTTCACAGTTCAACAACTTTAATTGCGTTATTTACGTGGTTGAGCAGTCACATTTTTCGAACATATGAAGCAATGGATTAGCAATATCCTTCAAAACCATTTTGATTGCGATTGAAAGTGTGTTACTCAATGGTGCTGGTACTGTAAAATTGCCTATTGAAGGCCTGTAAAATTGGAATATATATATTATGTCCGGGGCGTTTTGTAGTCATGCCGCACTAGTGCTTGTCTGAAGAAAGCCGTGATGTAATCTCAAACGTGACACAATTTGTTTTCTCAGTCGGAAGTTACAAAGGGTTATATAGTGACAGTTCGAAGTGTATTTCATGAAAGTCAGGGTACTATTGTTCTATTGTCTTCAATATATTCTATTAAAATTGGTGTGTACGCGGTGCAATTATAGGCTAATATATTTCAATCTTACTTTGGAACAGGGCGTGCGATTCTCCATACAAATGTATTCCCCTTTTTTCTTCCTGAATAATGCCTCTAGAGCAAATTTTTTTAATTCATAAAATCAAGGTCTGCTGTAAGCACGTCTCTGTAATTTTCTTTTTGCAGCAACTAATTAGTAAAGAAAATATGACCCTCTCAAAATTACAAAAAATGCCCTATTTTTATCGCCGTGATTAGAGGACTATCAGACAAATTGGAAAAGATTTTAACATAAAAAAAAAATATAGGAACCTAAACATACTCTTTCTTAAAATGTTAATGTAAGAAATAAATGAATCGGCTCAGTTTTCGAGGAGAAAAAAAGGGAATACGAAAAGTCGTACTTGTCAAAATTTTTGTGATAATTTCGGCCTGAGCTGCAGCTGTCCCTATCACACACTACGGGGCAGACTTGAGGTGAGGCGACGGCAATAGTCTCTTCAAATACCTATTTTTCAAATTCCTCGTAAGCCTCGTCGCATAACCTAATCTGCCTATAATGTTCCCACTACTGTGACAGGCCTCCTCTGGGCTGTAATCTACCACACGGGCCCAGTGCGGGTTGGTAGATGTCACATGTCTTCGATTGTTTGGTTCAAGGACATGTCGGTTTCCTCACGTCGTTTTCCTTTACCGTTTTGAGAGCAGTGGTGATGAAATTATTTACACAAAGTAAAGCACCTGTAACTCGTAAGTCAGGGCCACCACTGCTCCAATGTATTGAGAGACCTTGGAGTCCAAGCAGTCTTGAGTGAGTAAAATACGATCTCAAGGTAAAACAGTAATTAATAAAGCCAACTAATATTCCAATCCTGTATTCAAAATTAAGTCGTAACAATTAAATATGGCTTCTTTCCAAATAAAACTCAAGCAACTGGGCCCGTCAGTGAGTAAACTCGAACAATACCCACTAATTAGCTAACTATGCTGTCGCTGATTGTTTGATCGCTGTCACCATTCGATCCGTTTTGTAACCGAGTACTGAATGACCCAGTTTGAAATATTCATTTGTTTCTCCTTTTGTAGCGATATTTATTATTTATGGAATTCCATTTTGTTTTGTTTTGAATTTGGAATAACCCGTGATCAGCTACCTAGAAGTTTTTAGATAGGTGTTTTGAATGTTTGTTTTATTATTATGTTGCCTTTCGGGAGACACGACTCTTTGCAAATTATATAATTATAGAAGACTTCAAAATCTTACTTCATACTTCTGAAATGCATAACAATGACCATTTTAATAAAATAAGCATAATGATAAACATCAAATCCGCACATAGAAATCTTCTCAATAGAAAAAGGCATATTATTGTTTTTGGTCTAAAAGCATCGTACAATCAAAAACACATTTACAAAAACAGAGCTAATTTGGGTTTAGTTTAAGATCTGCCTTAGCGTAAAGTGAATATTGAGAACAATTTCAGAGTATATTTGCGAGGCCCTTAGTAATATATAAACTGGGATAATTATCTACGTATATGAACACTCTATCACTCCAAAATACTACATCAAATATTTAGCTAACTACGAGTACCTATATGAAGTACTAATGAACATTTACATGAGCAAATATTAATTCATGCTGTAATGAAGAGATTGTCGTCTCGTCGCCTAATCTCGGAATTTCATGCGCTTGAAGTATGCGGGGAATCTAGGACAACCCAGGACAGGGGCTGGATTTAATAGAAAACGAAACTCGGTTATTACGTGATTAGAATTTTAAAACTGTTCTTAGGCCAGCACGCGTAGCATGACGACGTTTTGTCGACGGAAGAATAGACAAAATGACACATTGCCATGCTTAGAAGCGTAGAATGCGTACAAATATTTCTACATTGTCATTTTGTCTATTCTACCGTCGACAAAACCCGCACCCTAATTGCGTAACACACTATTACTCTCAATTTGAATAATTTTGAAGCATATTTCTAATCCATTGCTCCATATGTTTGATAAATGTGTCTGCTCAACAACGCAAATAACGCAATGAATGTTGTTGAACTGTTAAAATGAAACCCATTGCTACTGATAGTGTGTTACGCAATTAGAATGCTGTTTCTACGGCGGTCATGTTACGCTTGCAGATGGAATGACCATAATGCCTTGGAAGTTAGGTAGGCCTTTTTGGCGTGGGATGCTACCTGTGTCGACACCCTTGCGCCATCCCATCTTCCAAGCACGGTAGGCTGTGCTAGGGCGGCTGCTGTAGGAGCAGAAAACCTCAAACGGCGCAAATATAACAACATTATTGGGAGCTATATGTTTGAGCCGTTTGAGGTTAAAACACTAGGGCCTTGGGGTCCGAGTGCTCATCGACAATTTCGGGACATCGCCAAGCGGTTGGTTGACTCTACGCGTGACTAGAGGGGTGACCTTTTTTTAGAATAAACATTGCCATCCAATGTGGTAATGCTGCCAGTCTTTTGGACACTTATACCATAAAAATGTTATTGTTAAAATGTTGTTAAAGCTGTTTTATGCGTTGCATGTACTGAGGGAGACAAAATAATTGTACTCACGCCCCGTAACATTTAACGGGGCGAGTTTGTTTTGGCCTCTCTGGTGTGAAACGTTTATGTATTTAGTATAAGTTTTATTTTTAGTGTGTTTTCAATTGTAATTTTAATTTTATGAGTGCTAATGCCTGGAATAAACGATTATTATATTATTATTATTGACAGCGATGCGGACGAATTTTTTAATGCCCAATGAGCTCCTGCCTTTTTCTGTTCCTTTTTTTATTATGAATTTGTATATAAAAAAAATGTTTAAGTGTGTTAGAAATAAATGCATTTATTATGAAAAAAAAAAATAGAAAAACTCTGTTAGTAAATTCAGTTTCCTGAATCAGTTAGGTATGTGCCAATTGTGAAAAAAAACTTCCATAACCAACATCACTGGCACCCTTGTTCCAGCCATTGTGGAGTGTAGGCCTCTCCCTTTTCTGGCATACTTCCCTGGTATGTGCGAGGTTATGATTATAATATTTTGAAGATTTATGGCCACTTTCAACATTGTATCTGCACGCATAGCATTATATCTGTAATCTACCAAGACAGAGACACATTCTTTCTTCGTTTTTGACATCGTGCTGTAGAAATCTTTCTTAAGAGTGAACCAGTCGCGAGCTCGAACTCACTGGTGGTCATGGCCAAAAAGCATGCTTTTTCACCTAGCTTCGGCTTCGTGTCTGACAGAGAAAAGTGGTTTTATTTTTTTTAGGTTTAGTATCAGTGATGAGCAGTTAGACGCTAGTCTACACGCACAATCGTTCCAAACAGATACGCGCGTAAATAATTGTCGGTACGGACTTGGTTTTGAAGATTGTACAGTTATTTTATTACTTATTTACACCCAAATTTACGTTAAATAGCTTTTTATTTTACTATTATGTTTCTGTAGAGACAAAATTAATAATAAGTCAAAACGATATCATGCCTCGGACACCACGGCCTGTCTTGCAGCCGAAGTGCGGGTCGCTTAGCGCGGCACGCGAACATTAATGACATCATCCGACGAGCTCTTGTCACCGTCGGCGTTCCAGCTGTATTAGAACCCAATGGCTTGGCACGCGACGATGGCAAGAGACCGGACGGTATGTCTTAATTTCCATGGAAGGTGGGTAGGCCTTTAGTGTGGGACGCTACGTGTGTCGATACTCTTGCGCCATCCCATCTTCCTGGCTCGGCATGCTGTGCTGGCGCTGCTGCTGCGGCTGCGGAAAACCTCAAGCGGCGAAAATATAATAACCTCATCGGAAACTATATTTTCGAGCCGTTTGGGGTTGAAACTCTCGGGCCGTGGGGTCCGAGTGCTCATGGTCTTTTTAAAGAAATTTCGAAACGGCTGGTTGACACTTCCCGTGACCCAAGGGCTGGCTTTTATCTTGGCCAGAGGCTAAGCATCGCCATACAACGTGGTAATGCCGCCAGTCTCTTGGGTACATTACCAGTCGACAGCGATGCGGATGAATTTTTCGACGCTATTTTTTAGTTTCTGTATAGTTTTAGTTAAGTTAGAATTTAATTTTGTTATTTTTAGTTAATTATAAATAAATTTTTAAACGATATCATGTTTAACTTTGGATGCACAATGTAAAACAGTGGAATAATACTCTCCCGAAATTTTTATGGAAAAAATATCGACTAGTGGCACCTTATGTCTGCCAATTTCTTCCCATTTTAGTCATGATACGCATGCTGCTAGCTAATTTCATGTATAATCTATGACCCATTAGTTAATGTATCTGGTAGAAAGTTCCTACCCGGAAACTTTGAAACAAGCTCTGAGGCCCACTTGCTCCACAAATCACTGAATACGTTTAGCGCTAAATGTAGTTAAGACAGTCGGTCGGCTTATCTCGCTTCTCAAGGCAAGGAGTGTTCTCGATATCTGGTCGATGGATGGTCATGGTCACCCATTTACGAACCGACCTACCTAACTGGCAAGCGTAGATTCAGCGTTACTTAGATTGACCCGTGCAGCTGTTATTATTAAATTTATCCACGAGCCCCAGCCGGTACTTTTCTTTACCGCCATATATCAGTCATTTAAGGGGCTTGCAGGACCTAAACGCAAAAAAAAACGCAAGTTTTAGAAACAATAAAAGTATATGATCGACTACAGAAAACAAAATCAGTAAAATATGATATTCTTCAGGATATATGCTAGGTAGATAGTGTGTTGAAAACATAATACAACTTATTTGATACGAAAGAATAAAATCATGGAGATACCTTTAAAAACTTTCGTTTTACAATAAAAACCATACTAATATACATACAATCATGCTGATTTTTTGTCAGATTATTCTACAAGCAACATACTAAAACACTAGTGTTTTAATTTTTTAGTCCAAACAATAGATTTTTTGTAATTAAATAATTGCTTCATATTTATTTGCAATAAATTACCAGCGTTGTGTCATCGCGCTTCTCTTTCTTTTCTATGCAGTCCGACAGTGAGTGCGCTTTAGGTCATGTAAGCCCCATAAGAACACAAAAAATCCTTATCATACATTCAACAAGCCCCTACACTGTATCAAGAACAGGTGTCCTTTTGAAACAAAACCAAACGAACATTAAAACTCTTTACATTTCGCTGTGGAAAACATTATTCTTTATTCCTAAGGAAATCATAAACAACGTTGTGTCATTCTTGCCCACAAATCAAAAGCGGCTTACGTACCTTTAAATAAACAACTTTATGAAATGCGTCCATGGAATCTGACTTCCATCTTTATATCTTCCTGTATAAGATCTAGAAAAGGCTGGGTTGGTTGTAAAGATAAGTTGGCTTCCCCTTTCCAGACTTACCTGCACGTTTGTCTGTCATATATAGTTGTTTATCGACTATTGTTTTCGTGTTTGTAGTTCATGTGACATTAAATTAATGTTTGCAAAATGAAATAGGATACGATTTGTTTAAAACATGGGTGTTATTAAGTTATAGCGACACGAGATAGCTGTTCAGTTTTTTTTATATTAAACTTACACTCGCACATAAGTTCAGACGCCAGCACATCAAGCTACTACAATCTGTCAAATTTCTTTAATAGATTTTCAACTTGATCGCTAAAGCATAAGGTTCAAAGTTGATTGGGAAAATTTTACAGTTTCGAGTAAGGTAAATGTACCAATACTCGTCGGGTTTTGAAATTCACTGACTTTGAAGAACTGCTGCGTGAAAAATATTTAATTTAGAACGAAACTTTTTGCATGACGAAATAGAAAAATTATCCGTTATTCTAAATAAGTTTTAATGTTTATCATTTTTAGTGATAATAAATACTTATTGAAGCAAATGTGAAAAAAGGGCGATTTGTACCAGTACTCGCCAGATTTGTACTATTAATCATCAAAAGGACCCAGTAGTCGTCAATTTTTGATGCTAATATGAACTCTCAGGCCTTTAACATAGGGTTCAAGATGATTACACATTAAAACAAATTGTGTTTGTCTTTCATAATTATGAGTGGCAAGTCTAAGAAACAGAAGGTAGGTGAAGACCAAATCGCAAGAAATTACTAAAGGTTGTGAGGTATTAGCAGAGTAGGTAGGTAAATTCTAATATATTTTTGCTTAAAAAATTAAGATATCAGAATCACAGAATCGGTTTTTATCAGAATAAATTTTCACGTAAAACGTCGTTTCAGTCTCTGGTAAATTCAACATTTTTGACCGACAAAAGCATGTAACATTTCAACCCTTAATAACTAAGACATGACATCGCAAGTGCAGGCGCATACGCCCAACCATCCTTTTTCACTATGCGTCGAAATTTCAATTAGTGTCATAGTATAATTTTGAAATAATCGAGTTTGTTTATAGTGTACTCCGACGACGCTTTAATTTAGCTACATATCTTTTAATAATTACTATTAAGTGTTTGATATTTCCAACTTCTTAATGCCTAGAAATCTTAATAAAAGGGTCAGCTTCAAAAGTAAATAGCAATGAAATCTATTCGGTTGTTTAATTTAAAAATAAATGCAAAATTACTACCACTTTTTACCAATCAATCAACTCCGCCTATCGCAGTCCACTGCTGGACATAGGAGTCTCCCAGACTGCGCTACAACACCTTAGGGGGGGGCATTCCACACTACGCTTGCCGATACGCGGTCTCCACTCCAGAACTCGTCTGCTCCACGGGCCATTGGTCCTTCGACAGACATAACCAGCCCACTGCCACTTCAGTTTGCTTACTCTGCAAGCTATGTCGGTAACTCCGGTTCTTTTTCGGATAATTTCATTCATGATTTTATCCTTCAAAGAGACTCCGAGCATAGCTCGCTCCATAGCACGCTGAGCTACCTTGAATTTGTAAACCAGCCCGACCATCAGTGTCCACGTTTCAGCACCGTAGGTCTGTCGGGTAGGGCGCACTGGTTAGTCTTCAAACACTGCGGGATAGGCGACGAGAAGACTTGACGAAATTTTCCAAATGCTGCCCAACCCAACTGGATCCTTCTGTCGGCCTCTTTCTCAAAGTTGTGTCTACCGAGCTGGATGACTTACCCTGAATTGCTTGAATCAATGAAATTTCATCATATTTGCCAAAAGGCTCCATCAAACCGTCAGATATTTATATATTCAATATCAGGAAATGTAACACTATTGCACAAAATAACTTTTATTCGCCCTGAATATCCTTTTAAAAATTGTCAAAATCTGAGTTTTCAAAGTCAGATTTTAGGAAAACCCACAATTTATTCATCAGATTTGCTTATTTAAGTCGTTATGGGTTAGGCCGCACATTATCTTACGATAATCAACGACTCTGAAGATCACTTTAATTTGGCACTTTTTTGAAATCTGAAAGTGAACTCCACCACGGGGCTCCCATCAGAAACTTTGCCAAAAATATTTTCGGTGTTCTCTCATCATGCCGCAGCTACTCGGCTATCAAATTTTCGCCCTGCATATGCTTGTGCATTGTTCATAGCAAAATAATTTCAAATGTCGTCTCACCGGCCGTAAATCTGGCCAGAAATGAAAAATCAAAGTAAGCTTGCATCTTATGGAATGCAATGAATCTCAAAAGCCCAGTGCCGAGCAAATACAAAGTGTAGCGATATTTTAAGGAAACACTTCATCGCCACTTAAAAACGTATAATTTGATATAATAAAAATAACCGAACTTACAAAAAAAATTACAAAAACTTAAAGAAAAAAGAAATTAATACTTGAGGTTTTTTTTGTTCATTGAATTATGTTTCAAAATTTAGCTAGATTACCTACGCGTCGAGTTAAACTGCAGTTGCAACTGAAATTTTCCCTACGATCGCGTAGCACCAATCGTGAACGAACGATATAAAAACCTGTTGTATTCTGCAATTAAATTTACACGAAACAATTATTTATAAACGACAATAATATTAGTAAAAAATCAATAATAAAAAAAATATCTGATAAATCCTGGATTATTTCTCTCTGGATTATATCTTGTATTCCATATCACATCTGGTCGGTATGGTTTTGAAACTGCTCCCTCGAATAGATCTCCACTCCTCAACTCATTCAAAATCCGGGAACAGAATAGTGCATAGGGGTAGGGTAAGGCCGAAAACTCGGCTTGTTACGTCTATCTTTAGGCGTATCCTAGACAAAAATAACGCACATTAAGAATGCTGTAACAAGCTGAACCACTTTTACCAAAAAAAATAGGTAACGAGTAGAAATACACATACCTGATAAGATCAAAAGATCAACATATAACTATATGTTGAAGACTTCACACAAATCCAATTTAGATGATTAAGGACGTATTTTTCATAATATCTTTACGATTATAAGCAAAGAAAAAATAATTGCAGCCTTCAGCATTGAACACCAAACAACCAGTCCCAAACTTCAAGAGAAAATTTTACTTGACAGCATCAGTTCAATATTCAAAAGTTTGATTTTTTTAATCAGAAAAACGACCAAAAAAAGGTTGTCTAAAATCTTAAAGAAGGATGGAATGTTGAAATCATAATATGCAGTAATCACTAATACTGCAGTACCCCCTTTCCAAGAAAAAAAAAAGGAGAAACCCTGTAAGAATTAATCTAACCTAACATAAACAACAAGTAAATAAGATAATCGAAATTAAACCTAAATAAACAAAATCGAAGTGCAGCAGAAACTGAATAAAAACAAAAACGGGACTTTAATTTAAACGTTAACGTTAACTCCCGACGTGTCGAATAAATCTAGAAAGAAAGTAAGAAAACTAATAAGACTAGCCTAACTTAAAAGCTAAAGACCTAAGTAAAGAAAGGATCCCAATGAAATAAAAATTCAAAGGCAAAAGTAACGACAAAAATTAAATTAACGACTAAGTCGGTGAAAGAAACGACTAAAGTCAAACAAAAGACATAAGTAAAAAAGGAACATTATATCTAATAGAGAACTAAAGCCAAACGAAGGACTGTTAGTCAAAGAAAGAACTCGGTGAAATAAGAAGCTAATGCTTGCTTTATCGACAAAGAAAAACAGGTAATCAATAATTGTAATGATGAACACAAAGGATAAAAAAATTAAAATTAAAACCTTATATCATTGTGATCAATAGATAAGAGTATGTCGACTATGTCTCGTCCCTAAACTAAATTATCGATACGTGTTAATCATCCGTTTCCCAACACTAAGAGCTGTCATTATGTCATTGAGGGAATGACAGTCATAACGACATCTGTGGGCGAAAGCCAGAACTAAAAGCATTGATAGTTAAGAAAAAGTTTTAAACAAATTGTTTCAATTAGGCACAACTAGATGTCGCAATTAATGTTTTTACTATTTTAATTATCGAATTAGATATTAATTATGAATGAGATTATTTATTTAAATAATTATTAAGGGAATTTCAATTAAAAGGGATGAAATAAAATCTAAAAATAACATTCCGAATGGAAAATGTTAATGAGATTACGGGTTAAGAAACTACACACATTATTTAAGAATATCTTTGATATGATATCTTCCAGAATGGGAGGAATCAAAGTCATCAAGTTCATAAGTGGTCCTGGAAATAACTCTAGTCACACGGCATTTAATAAAACGAGGAGCTAACTTCCCGGAAAAATAATCATCACCAGAAGATCTGGAAAAATTCTTTCTCCATACAATGTCACCAACATTCAACGTGACGGCTGAACGATGCGAATTATAAGCTCGCGAATTACGGAGAAAAGCCATAGATAGATTATCGGCGACTTTCGCATAAACTTCTGCTAAGGATGATAAGTTCGACGCGTACTGAGTCCGACTTTCAGCTAAATTTACGCCTTGAGTCTGACTATTAGTACGAGTAGGAACCATGAGAACTTCTCTACCAAACATCAGGAAGTTTGGTGTGAAACCCGTTGCTAAATTAATACAAGAGTTAAGATAAAGTTTAACTTTGTGCAACATTCTTGACCAATTTCTTTGATTCTCACCAACCAAAATACCTAAACATGTAACCACGCTTTGATTATAACGCTCGACAGTATTTGCCTGAGGCGTATAATAAGGGGTATAGGTCGGAGACTCTATGTGAAATGATCTTAGAAAGTATAAAAACTGATTACTGCGAAAAACAGTTGCGTTATCGCAGAGGATACTTCGCGGTACTCCGAAATTGAAAAATATTTCTGACTCGAGGGCTTTAATAACAGAACAAGCGTTAACTTTCTTAAGAGGTATAATCCAAACGTACTTCGAAAAAATGTCTACCATAGATAAAATATACTTATAACCATAGTAAGCAACGGGCAATGGACCAATGACATCGATAGAGATTGACTGTAGCGGCATGGAAACATCCTTCGGATAACACATCTGACCACGAGGTTGAGTATTTGCTATTTTATAAGCTTTACAAACCTCACATTGCCTCAAGGTCTCGGCAACGTCACGAAACATGTTCGGCCAGTAGAAGGTTTCTTTTAACTTAAGATAAGCCTTAGTAACGCCAGGATGTATAGATGGGAAGCTATTGTGTACCTCCCAAATAGCGAGTGGAATCTTCTCCACCGGTAATACTACACGCCATGGATCCGAAGATAAAGGACTGGTGATAGGCATGCGTCTTAAAAGTACGCCGTTCTGTATGGCGTAAGCAGGAAACATTTGTGGTGAATCGCGTGCCCCTAAATAAACCTTTTTATACCATCTATCGGTGGTGTGCTCGGGACCTTGATCGAAAGAAATAGGACTTGCATGTATCCTAGATAAAGCATCTGGAACGACGTGTTGCGATCCTTTGCGGTGAACGATGTCAAAGGTATATTGAGATATAACAGTAGCCCACCTAGCTAAACGGCCAGAGGGATTATTTAAAGTAAGAAGCCATTTTAAAGCCATATGATCTGTTATAACAGTAAACTTGATTCCATCTAAATAACATCGAAAATGCTTAATAGAATCAAGAACAGCCAAAAGTTCACGTTCTGTAGTACTATAATTGCGTTCTGCTTTGGAGAAAAGCCGTGAGTAATAAGCAATAGGATGCTCAATATTATCAATATTTTGTGAAAGAACCGAACCAAGACCAACTGCTGAAGCATCACACTGTAAAATGAATGGCTTTGAAAAGTCAGGACAAGCCATCACAGGTGTGTTCATAAGCGCCTCCTTTAGTTTAACAAATGCACGTTCGGCGTCATCATCCCAACTGATGGGAGCACGACCCTTCCTTTTTCCTATAAGGGAAGTGAGAGGAGCAATTATAGACGAAAAACCTTCAACGAAACGTCTATAATAGGAACACATTCCGATGAAGCCGCGCAGGGACTTTGCGGTGGTCGGAGTAGGATAATCCTTAATAGCATCGAGTTTACTAGAATCAGTCTGTAAACCCTTTTCGTTTACAATGTACCCCAAATACTTTAATTCACTCTTACAGAACTCGCATTTATTTAAGTTAATTGACAAACCAGCTTCCTTGAGACGGTTTCGTACCTTTCTGAGGAGAGCGAGATGACTATTAAAGTCTTTAGAAATCAAAATTAAATCGTCAACATATCCAAAGACGCAGTCATCGCTAGTTGAGGTAAATTCGAAATTAACAATCATATCTGTAAGACGTTGCATCTCTGAAGCTGCATTTGTGAGTCCAAATGGCATCCTAACAAATTCAAATAAACCTCGTTGAGGAACTATGAAAGCAGTCTTCTCACAACTTTCCTTATCTGCAAGAGGAATCTGCCAAAAAGCACTCCTAAAATCGAGGGAACTAATGTATCTAGCTCCACGAAGATTATCAAGTATATCCTGTATGCGTGGGAGAGGATAAGAATCCCTGATGGTAACGCTGTTTAATTTCCTGCTATCAACGCAGAAGCGAACTGAACCATCTTTCTTGGTGACCATTACCACCGGACTAGCCCACGGAGAACGAGAAGGACGAATTACTCCGACTTCTAACATCTTATCAATTTCTTCATTAAGAATCTTTAATTTAACAGGAGAGAGAGGGTAAAACCTCTGTCTAATTGGCTGTCCAGTTGTAATAATTTTATGAGAGAGCCAAGTAGTCTTACCAAGACCAATCTTGTCTGACGAGATTCCCTCAAACTCATCAATCACAAGCTGTAAACCTTGTTCTTGGTCAGGCGTTAGTACATTGCGAGGATGTATATAACGTACCTCACTTAAACAGGAAGGTTGAGAAAGAGAATGATCTACAGAAGAAAGATACATGTTACCTTTAATATTTTTATTAAAAGCACTACTAAAAACTGATGTTAAACCAAATTTGTTCCAAAATTCAATACCTAAAATAACTGTAGAAGACATACATCGCGCTACTAAAAACTCATGGTCAATGGTCGTTCCATTAAACTTAACCGGAAGATAAACAGTTCCTAGGATATCAATTGGCGAGTTATCAGCAGAAATAACACGAGGATGTAAATCATTTGACTTCAATGGGACACCAAAATCCTGAATCAGACTTTCACTAATAAGAGACATTTGAGCGCCTGAGTCAAGAAGAGCCTTAACCAAACGATCACGCAATATTATTTCAATAAATGGTCGATTATCTGTTGAATTAGATTTAATCACCGGTGACACTGTACGGAGAGAGACGTGCCGCCGGCAAGTTATACATTTTTTTGGATTACATTTAGGGCAATCACTAGTAATAAAGCCAGGAGTACGGCATTTAAAACACACTATGCCAGGAAAATCCGGACAAAAACGATGAGAATGTCCTGATTTATTGCATTTCCAACATTGTTGGGATTGTTCGCAATTTAGACAAAGTTGGGTTCCGTTGTGACTAGTGCTTTGTTGGGATGATTTATGTATGCTGGAAACTGATTTTACAGATTTTTGTAAATAACTTTCAAAATGAGTTACTGTTCCAATTAATGTATTGAAATCAGTAAATCTGTGAATCGACAAACAAGGGAAATAGCGTTGATGCATATTATGCGTTACGATTTCCAGTAAATTTGATTCTTCAATAGGCTTACATAAGGTTTGATTCAGATAAGTAACATGTATAATAAACTCTCTAACTGATTGGTCAGGTTTTTGTTTTAGATTTCTGACCTCTTGTTCTGTCTTATATTCGAAGTCAACAGATCCAAACATAGCAAAAAAGGCCTGTTTAACTTCGTGATAAGTCAATTCAGGTCGCCGAATTGACCTAAAGTATTGTAATGCAATTCCTGATAGGACCTCATGAAAACGTTTTAAAAGGTAACTATTAGAAATATCATCAGCTTCTTTCAGTTCTTCCAGGCTTATAAAAAATTCCCGTACACACGAATCGCCAGAATAACTAAGCCTCCATTTTAAAAGGGAAAATTGTTTCTGAAACAGTTGATGTCCTTCTTCGAATCTTACCGGAGAAGGGAACATTGACGGAGAAGAGGGACAAGATGACCTAGGAGGTATAGGAGGAGGTCTAGAGATAATGGGACTCATACGTCGCGGATTCTCACGAATAGAATAATCTTCTTCAGCCATGATAGTATACAAAAAGATCAAAAGAAAATTATGTATGAACTTAATTAGAAACAGTTGGACAACCTCAAAAAATAACCCTCAACTGCGTTAGAAACAATAAAGACCAAAAAATACAACGGTATCGTTTTACGTAACAGGAACGTGGTTGATATCGAGTAATACAACTGATGCGAGAAATGGTACGACGACGTGACGACACAGGAACGGCTGGGTTAAGAATTCAAAGAAAAAAGAAAACATAGAAACTAGTAAACCATCTGCACCAAAAAACAAACAACGTACAGATGGGCTAGAATCACAAAAAAAAATCAAATAGAATCTAGCAGACAGCCGTTCAAAACCAACGCTTACCTTAGTCTCGAAGTCTAAATCATTCGCACACCAATCATACACTACAGGATGCTAACTACTTCTAACTAAGGAGTGGAATAAAACCCAAGATAAAGATGTAATAAAGGGAAGAATTAAAAGCGTTTTATATGTTTTAAGGTTCTACAAAGATAATATTTATATTGCATCATAACATAGCACATTATAATAACGAACACCATCAGCAATAGAAGGGTTAACAGAAGTTGTCAATCACAGCCACAGAGTACCTTTTGATAGGATCACAGCATAACTCTGGTAACCATAGCAACGATCTTGTTTGACAGAATGAGAAATAAATTTCTGAACTCCTGAAACATATAGAAATAAAACATTAAAATTTGCTCGGATGAGCAACCATCCTCACAGAAACAGAAAAAAATGATATTTCAGTAATCAGAATCAATAAAATTACTTACTTTTACTTCGGGCGCCATTTTGTAGCGATATTTTAAGGAAACACTTCATCGCCACTTAAAAACGTATAATTTGATATAATAAAAATAACCGAACTTACAAAAAAAATTACAAAAACTTAAAGAAAAAAGAAATTAATACTTGAGGTTTTTTTTGTTCATTGAATTATGTTTCAAAATTTAGCTAGATTACCTACGCGTCGAGTTAAACTGCAGTTGCAACTGAAATTTTCCCTACGATCGCGTAGCACCAATCGTGAACGAACGATATAAAAACCTGTTGTATTCTGCAATTAAATTTACACGAAACAATTATTTATAAACGACAATAATATTAGTAAAAAATCAATAATAAAAAAAATATCTGATAAATCCTGGATTATTTCTCTCTGGATTATATCTTGTATTCCATATCACATCTGGTCGGTATGGTTTTGAAACTGCTCCCTCGAATAGATCTCCACTCCTCAACTCATTCAAAATCCGGGAACAGAATAGTGCATAGGGGTAGGGTAAGGCCGAAAACTCGGCTTGTTACGTCTATCTTTAGGCGTATCCTAGACAAAAATAACGCACATTAAGAATGCTGTAACAAGCTGAACCACTTTTACCAAAAAAAATAGGTAACGAGTAGAAATACACATACCTGATAAGATCAAAAGATCAACATATAACTATATGTTGAAGACTTCACACAAATCCAATTTAGATGATTAAGGACGTATTTTTCATAATATCTTTACGATTATAAGCAAAGAAAAAATAATTGCAGCCTTCAGCATTGAACACCAAACAACCAGTCCCAAACTTCAAGAGAAAATTTTACTTGACAGCATCAGTTCAATATTCAAAAGTTTGATTTTTTTAATCAGAAAAACGACCAAAAAAAGGTTGTCTAAAATCTTAAAGAAGGATGGAATGTTGAAATCATAATATGCAGTAATCACTAATACTGCAAAAGCTACGGCAGTATCAGAAAACGAAAGAAAATCTGCAGCAAAAAAGATAAAGATATCGTCTCATATAGACCGTAAATCTGCTTAGAACTGAAAAATATAACATACGGTAAAAGGTTTTTTTATAAGGAGTGCAATGCAACTAAGTCCAGTCTCGGGCAAATACAATGGTTAAGGCAGTATCGGAAATCGTATGATTTTTTTTACAAAAGCCTTTGAGTAAAAGACAATTCGCTTCATAACGACTAAATCTGCTCGAAATTATAAAAAAGCCAACCAAAGAAAGTTTTAAATCGTATGTTTCACAATAAGCCTAAAAATATAGTTATAAGCTAATTCAAAAGCTAGGCTAACTAGGGGGCAGATTTTTAAAAATATTCAAGTACTAAACTGAAAACTTAAAAAAATCATCGACAATTGTCAAGTTATTAATCGGCGGCATCGTGTCATAGTGCAAGTGCGTACATGGGTCAAGATAACGAGAACATTAGGATGTTTCAACGGCAGAAGACTTAGTAAGGAGACACCTCTTTATAGGAGAGGATTTTATTGGAACTGTACCAACCGCGCTCAATCTGAGTGAGTTACTGTTGGAAAACTAGCATCAATTAGCGAGACGTTAATTACAACTTAGTATTATACCTTTCTCATTAGGACAGTTTAGGTTAGACCTGAGAATACTTTTTACGGGCTGAGTGAGTAGAGCGTGCTTACGATAGGTACAGCGAGCGAAGCGAGCCCTTTACAATTAACGCAAAACCTCATACACCCCAATTAGAGTATTGAGTTAAAAGCATAATACAATAACCAAAACTTAATTTATTTAAAGATAACTATTAATATTAAGACAATCGTGTTGACGGATTAACATAATTTTATGCATTTAAAATTGAGTCTTATGGCTTTGAAATAAGATTTAATTTTCTTTGGCTCAATCACCGGTCAGTATGGCAAAATACATAATTTAAAAAAAAATACCTTTATTAAAAGTTACTGATATCGATTCAGTAGTCAATTATGAACAAACTACTTTCAGGACTTGCGTTTATTCTGTTACACCTTGTATATGTTTGTACAGACGCCAAGCACATCAAGCTATTACAATCTGTCCAATTAATTTAATAGATTTTCAACTTTATCGCTAAAGCATAAGGTTCAAATGACGAGTTTAAAGACAACTAATTGAGCGGGTCCCAGTAATCGTCAAAATAGCACTTAAAATGACGAGTTCTGGGTCAAGTAGGAATTTTTAGGTACCAATAGATGTCACGTCCGAAAAAAAATACTTTTATGATAAAAATGTTCCAAACTTCAAGTTACATCATTAGCAAAACAACTTAACTAATTCATCAAATGATCAAACTTACCGTAGACCCCACTGAAGGTTCGTAAATCAAAAAACAAAACTGCGCGCTGAGTTTGACATTTAGCAGTTAAACTTGCAAAAAAATGAAAAAATTGTTGGAGACACTTTTCAAGTAAGATATCTCAGCCACCATTACAGTTAAAACTCAGTGTTGTTATTTTAATTGTTCAATATGTTATTAAAAATAGGTTGCCATAAAAATTGGCCAATTAAATAATTAGTAGAAAAAGATATTGAAGTTTTTAGACAATTTGACGACTTCTGGGTCACTGTCGACTTCACCCGCGTTTACCTTAGCTTGATGTGCTGAGCAATGATGTAATGACATCGGCTAGCCAAAGTGTTCATTTTAGGACAGTAAAGCTCAATTTACAAGACGTTTCTTCGTCTTGCTTGTGACATACAATAAAATTGAAGCAAGAAAGGATTTGCGTCGTCTAAACACTGTTTTTTTTTTAATTTATTTACCATTTCAAAATTAATTACATTTGTTTCAGCAGAATAGCATTTTTAAACCACTAAGGTTTGTACTTAATGCTACATGTAATGCTACATCGTAGTAAAAACAAAATCAAGGTTTAGATGGTGCAACTTTTATTGTTGCATCAACATTATGGTATGCCACGGGCAACTAAATCGCATCGTGTAAATCAGGCATTATCTATGTCGAATTCACATTACGAAACTAGTTGCGTAAACTTAGCTATCCATTGATAGTTTCGCGTGTTAATAATTCATAGTGAAACTATCAATGAATAACTAAGGCCGCATTTCACCGAACTTTTATACCTAGAATAAGTCAGAATACTGAGCATAAATTTTGAATTTTTGACAGTTTTTCCATACCTACTAGAACTGTCAGACGTCAATTTTATTCCACGACAAAAAAATATCTGACTTTGGTAAAATCAGCCCTGTGACTTAAATTCGATAAAGCGTTTTACCGAGGTAATTTTTGTCATAAGTAAAGAAAGCTGAGCCTAAAATCCTTTGAACACGGAACGGTTCCCTTACCAACTTCCACATGCATAGTCTACAGGGTGAAATTGAAAACATGCGACACATCGAAGTGAGAAATTGTGCTCATCATTGTAAACAACTTTTACTATGGGACCAAAGCTGCAATCGCGAAAAAAAAATCAGCGAAAATCAGCCCTACATTTTGACGAGATAAGCGAACATAAATGTAGGGAACAGCTGGTAGAAGTCAAGAGCAGAAGCTAGTGATTTTATACTCTAGTACGCGCTGTAATTCATCATGTTAATAAATCAAACAATACCTACGTATTAAATCAAAAATGATCACGTCACTGAATTATCGTTCATTGACTCGCCAATTACGCTGTATCATTATCATATGAGCCATAATTAAATTAATAAAACCATTCATCTACAGTTAATAGATTAAATAGGTCAACAGTAAAACTGAGGCTCGTCACATATCAGCTTTTATGATCGGTTCATGGATAACTTGGCAAATGGATCGTTTAACAAAATTAAACCATTAATGTTTGGGGTCATTATTGATGTGTGACAGCTCTTTATGAAGCTCTGTTTACTATCTTCGACTGAGAAGTTATTAGGGCAGATTTTACTATTGAAACCGAATGCGTTCAGCAAATCTATATCGCGTTCAAGAGCTGTCAGTGTCAAAATTGTTGTGGAATATTGACACTGACAGCTTATGGACGTGATGGATAATGGGCATAAAAGAAAAGTACTACTTATTAAGACTCACTTAGATATTCTATTGTTCAACAATCAGTGGCACACGAGCTCCATGAGGATCTTCATAGAGAGAGTAAAAGATTGACAGATGACAGACAGCTGTCATAATTACATCGAACACGTTTACAAAGTCCGCGAAGCAATTACCTACGTTGGATTCTGTTTACAGAGAACCTTATAAATTACCAACAGAACTCGGTTCAGAAGTGTTGATCGCATTCAGATGTATTGGTGAAAGGACTAATTCTTTAGAAATAATCACCCTACGAAAACGATAATCACTTTTGATTTTTAAAGCACATTAAGCTGATTACTTGTCAATTGTATCTGTCTGCTCCACCGGCCATCGGTCCTAAATTGTTGTTAATTTGTAGGCTAAAAAGTTCAATTACAATGTTTCAGCTTTTTAACATTTACAATCCATACTAATATTATAAATTCGAAAGTAACTCTGCCTGTCTGTCTGTATGTTACCTTTTCACGCCTAAACCACTGAACGGATTTCGATAAAATTTTTCGGAGAGATAGATTGCATCCCGGGGAAGGACATAGGATAGTTTTTATCCCGATATTCCTACGGGATCGACACTTATGCGGGTGAAACCGAGGGGCGCTGCTAGTTACCTATAATTTTACTCACAAATAGCTTTTGAACTTCATCAGTCATACTTCAAAGTCTCTAGACCGCAGTCGCGCCTATACCCACGCTCATGCGTAAACAAGCCCGTCTCCCGTCTCTCGTCGCCTTTCGAGTCCGTTGTCCTTCTCCAGGGATTCGTGTTCATTATCATTTGTATTCACGCAGACAGCACCTGGAGTTCTGTCGGCCCGACAAGATTTATGACGTCACAGAACAAAAGTTTCCCTTTGTATGGTAATGCGTCTTTGACGGATTTTTGAGGATTTCTTGTTGTGAACAATAATGTGAGAGCCTTTAGAGGTGGGCTACTAATGATTGTGTGGAAGTTCTGGCTGGCAGTAGATCAATGCTTTGGGAATCATAGATAAAAGAAATAAGGAATTACCAACGTTTTGAGGTTCACAACTTCGATCAACAATAGCTTCACAACTGAAGCACTGGGCAATCATGATTTATGCCCTGAACAGATCGTTAACTAGGCTTTCTGGCGTCTGACTATCCATGTGCTCACTAATTACACAGCAGTACGAAGTAATCGAACCAGCAGCCTAATTGCGTAACACACAATCAATCTCAATCTGAATCATTTTGAAGGATCTTGCTTATCCATTGCTTCATATGTTCAAAAAATGTGTCTGCTGAAAAGCGTAAATAACGCAATGAATGTTGTTGAACTGTCAAAATGAAACCCATTGTTGATAAGTAGATTGTGTTACGCAATTACCCCGCAGTTAGTAAAAATGACAAAAGGCCTACAATCATTTGCAGGGCAGATGATGTGCAAGGCTGTTCAAGGTGACAGCAAATAGATGCAGCGCACAAGGTATAAAATCGCATGACAATTCACTTTCTACAAGATTTTAATATCTTGCTTTGTTAGTTATTATGTAATGGTCAAATCTTGCAAGCTGAATTAAAACCATTTCCTCTTATACTACGGATTTGAAATTTTATATGTTGATTCTGTTTTGAAGACAATGCATTTTCGTCTGTAAGCGGATCTGCTATTAGAGTGTATTTCAACACAGGTCAGTATCCTCAGAAAAAAAAGTGATTACCATGTAAAGAGTCATAATGGCTAATGAATATATTGTTAGATACTACTACCCGGCCCAGGAGCGCGGGGGACGCGGTCACTGAAAGGAGGCTGCCGCAGGCGGCAGGCCAGGCTCTCTGGTCTTGTTTGGCGGTCTATGGTTTTTGACAGAGTTGCGTGCAGAAGCGCTATCCGTCAGCCGTCAGCCGTTCGGTGTATTCTGGTATCTCAATAATCTCTTGTAGATTTCTTTAATTTGATTAGTGATGATTTTGTTCCTGTGATTAGCTTTTAGGATATCAAAAAATTATTCTTCTATTTAATTGTAATTTCACTTCTGTCCTAACAATATCTTTATTATGAAAGCGGATTCATCCCGTTTTATTAGCGAACCCATTCTGCTTCATTAACTGTAATTGATCCACTGACAATGACGTCGTCTGTAGTTGATTGATCATGCTGTCATGAAGCGATATTAATACTGATTGTCATATCGTTCAATTAAAATCTGAACGTCAACAAGACTTCCTCGATGACATACTACAGTACTTACTATAATATGGTGCTATATAGTTACTCGTAGAAGCCAGAAAGTCTGACAACCAGTTAAGACTGGTTGTCAGACCTTTGGTAAGCCAAAGGGTATCGTATTACCCACGGAATACATGTAAAATACTGGTATTCAGCTGCGTCCGGTTAGAGCGGAAGCCGACCCCAACGTAGTTGGGAAAGGGCTAGGCATTTCTGTTTTTGTTTGAAAGGGTATGGTCTCGAGGTGGTCCCATTGTCATCAAGTCGGTATCTGATGAGGTAATCCCATGGAAATTGAGGGAAACCCTCAAATTTCATAGGCACACCTATAATGATTTGGGTATTTTTTTATAGTAACTCGTGCATTTGCTCTCGGAAAGCACCATTTGATGAAGTGGAACTGATGATGAAGGCTACAGATGGCGATCGGAACTACTCAATAATAAGTATTTCACGGGTTGCGATTCGATTAGGTACTTTAATGTGGTTGCTAAGCAATTTATGCTCGTTACAATCCGTATGGTGAAGTAGAGCTGATGATGACTTCTGAATAAGCTCCAGTTCTCCTGGTTCTTACTAGATCAATATAAACTTACCCCCTTACTAATAAACGTTGTATATCGTCTGTATAAATTACACAACGCTTTGTCTTCTTTTTCAAAAGTCAAATTACTGACGACTGAAAGAGAGAAATCGGTGTGTGACTATTAATCTGATATAATACGTTTATTAGTAACAGGGGATATGGAAAAATCGTAATATTATTGAAGCTAACTCAAAAACTACACAAGAAAAGTTAATTAAATTTATATGGGACCACCCCAGCATACTCGAACCTTAACAATTAAAAAAAAAAAATTGCAAGTCCGTCTGTATATGACGGAGTTATGCACGAACATACTTACATAAAAAATAATAATAACAAATATATAAACATCCAAATTGAGAACCTCCTCCTTTTTGAACTCGGTTATAAAGGCTTTTCAAAGCATTAAGAAAGAGGTGGCGAGATGACTTGGACACATACTGTAAGCTAGTTCGTGGTTGTACAATAAAAGAATACCTAAAACATTTGAGCCCGTCCTTTTCCTCGTGGAGGCAGCCAAAAAATAAGGTCTTGTTGAAAGCCACACAATACCGATACAAAAAACAAAGTAAGTTAGATACATACTTGATGCATTCTAATACCAGTCAGCCTATGAGTTTGTAAAGTAAATTAATGTTATAGTGACAGTTAATAAAAACTCTATGTATGTATAGTATAGTACAGTGTGTCCATATCAGTCTGATGGGCTCCCATTCATTGTGCATATCAGGCGCAGACGTACTTAATGATACACCTTGTCATCTATTCATATGCACCTACCCATCTACCAGCACAAATATCCCGGTGATCTACAATCGTACATATAGGAATACGCATAGGGTGCCAGACTTCAATAGCCCACTAATTTTAAGTGACGTTATTAAGCCATTGTCATATCCACAATTGTAACCGGTTCCTCCCAATCAGTTGCCACAGCATGCAAAAGGATAATCAAAATCTTTGTGTCGGTCTCACAGCTAAATGTATACATGGAAATACCAAAGCATACCAAAACAGTTTTAATTCTTACGTATTCAACTTCTGAAGAGATGACATCTATACGGGAAGCTGAAAGGAGTTCATTATCATTTCTTTTCAACGTAAACACCTGAGATTTCACTCCATACAGATCTACCAAAATAAGTTGTAACGTCAACAAAATAGAGTCTGAAATAGCTTGAAAGGCAGTTAATGATGAAGTCGAGATTTTCTGGCAGTTGTCGGAGGGAATAAAAAATTGGTGGAGGCGAGTATGAAATCAATGGAGATTTGTGTGACCGTTTTCATAGAGGCATCGTTAGGGATGTTTCAGAGGTTTGCGAAATATTTAGAAATGTTACTGTATATAAGAGGAAGTCTGAAAGTGGCACCGGTAACTGAGAAGTTGTGTGGAAATCGGTTGTCATGATATGGACATGTGTTACGGAGAAATGAGGAAAATGTCGTGAGGAGAGTTTTGAGTATGAATGTCGATCTTATAGCCATAGACATTCGAGTAGAGGAAGACCAAAGAAACGATGGATGGAATGTGTGAATGATGATATGGTTAGAAAGGGGTGACCATCGAGATGACGACTAGTAGAGAAGTATGGAAGAAAAAGACATGTCACGCTGACCCCAAATAAATAAGGATAAGGGCAGGAGAATTAATGATGAATATTACTGTAGGTACTTTAGGTACAGAGACGTGCGAATGAGGCGAGCTTTTTGTGCTTGACCAGACTGCAAACGCGGGCGCGGGGTGGGCGCGGCGCGGCGTACTCAAACATAAGAACTTCATTGTGAGCGGCGCGGGCTGCTCGGCGCGGGGAGCACAGGGGCAACTCACGCTATAGCTCGATTATACAAGTTGCCGCAGTAAGGGCGTGAGCAGCCCGCGCGGGGACCGGGGTTCTCAAACTACTTCAAGCTTTTCTCTAGTAAAAATAAGTCTTCTTCATCCATATTATATTTTGACAAACACTGGACACGACAACACTCAGAACGAAGCCGCACTCCACTGCCGACAGGCAGATCGCGCGCGTTCTCGCACCCGCGCCGCTCCCCGCCCCGCGCTGCCAGTCTGGCCAAGCAATTTAGGTTTTATTTGTCAAGGACATTTGAAAATAAATGAAAGTCTATAATTATTGACTCCTTAAACCGAAAAAATATGAAACCGTTTACATTTTTGTAAGAAATAATATCTACTAACATCTCGTAGGTGTTACCAACAAAATAATAACAAAATCTGCAGGCAATATATATCCACTCAGAATTTAACACAGTTTGCAGTATCTTTAACGTTGTTTATGAAGAGCGTAGTTCCACAAAACAATCAACACGCGCGGCAAAGCACTTTAAATCATAATTTAAACGTAATTAATAACAGCACAGCCAGAAAGGAGGAATAATAAATTTTAATTATGACAAATGACGTCACGGAACGCGCTAAATCGCTAGGGTTGTTACCAAAGAGATAGTAAATTACCCGAGCAAGGGATGGGTAATCGCACGTAGAAGTGGGTGACGATAGGATCTAAAGGGTGAATATTGATAGGGAAAAACAACCGCGGTGTACAGCGATTAAAGCACTTTATTTGTTTAAATATTAAGTAAGGGTCGCACCGTTTTGGCTGACACCTACTCAAGGCTTTTAGATTATAAGTAAGTACATAAATAATTATTCGTACCTACAACCTGTAAGTAGGAAGATAATGCTATTTAAATTGTTGTTTGTGGAAGGTATTGTTTTTGTCTTTACTTAGGGAGATTCGTTTCCCTTGGTAAAAGAAATGTTTGACTGCCTAGATAGTTCAAATTTAAAATAGTAGGTAGCTTAGGTGCACTTTTACCAACTTTAAAGTAGGTAATCTAACATGTATTAAAAATAGAGCCAACTAGCTCATTTTTTTTGGTGTTGTTATTTTTTTGTTTTTTTTATTTTTATGTTTTGATGCAAAATATACTTAGCTATATTAAAATGTCTATTTGAATTAATATAATCACATAAACTTAGGTCATAATTTTTTTTCAAACTATTGTATGCTTAACAAGGTGGAGCAGAGCAAACGCACACCAAAACTCAATAACACCTTTCTAACCACTGTCTCACAATAAAGATCTTTGACTTTGACTTTAGAAACTACCTGTCCTAAAGCTAAGAGTAAAAAAAAAATAAAAAAAAAAAAAAACGTTGGCAAACTTCGTTTACATAACAATACAAACAATTTAAAAGCTCCTGAATAATTTAAATAAAAACGAGCAAAAAATTCAAAACCATTTAAATCATAACAAATTATCAGGAGCGTACAAACAAATAAATTCAGGTATGGAATTTATTTTTATTTTTTTATGAAATTGCGCGTTGCTCTCTTTAAAATTTAAAAAATAAGAGAAGTAAGTAAATTATGCTGTTGTTTTAAAATGTACTATAAGTTAGTCCGAACTTGGTGGTTGAAATTTTTTGCTTAGTAAGAAAAACAACGGTTTTATGAACTTTTTCAGCGACATACCTCACGTATGAGAAAACATTTTTAGCAGTTGTTTATTGTATTTAACTAAACCTACCTACCTGCAGACCTTAGTCGAAATTTGCTGGGACAAATAATAATTTAACAAAGGGTTTTGACGGATTTGTAAACATCATGATCACCCCTGGGACATAATAGGCATAATGGAAAACGAAATAATGCGTGTGTTTAAAAGACTCGTAAAGGAACATTACTTGTTGTTTTGATCTTGTTCTCGTAACTGTAATTATCGTCAGTCTTCATTTATTTTCGTTGCTTGTAATTATATTTAGTACTAGCAGCACCCCGCGGTTTCACCCGCGTAAGTTTCGATCCCGTGAGAATATCGGAATAAAAGTACCCTATGTGTTAATACAGGAAATGCTCTATCTATGTGCCAATTTTCATCCAAATCTGTTCAACGGTTTACGTGTGATTGAGTAACAAATATCTTCACATTTATAATATTAGTAGGATGTATGTATTTATGTGTCAATTATTTAGTGTATGTCTGTGTATCTATTTTAGTGTATTGTATACACAACAATTGTACTAATGACAAACCCATTTTATATCGAGGCAAAACACTGTCCATTCCAACCTTGGAATGGACAGTGATTTGAAGGCAACCTTGCCTGGAAGAGATCCCAGAAAGCGATAAGGCCGCCCATTGTATAAGTAGTGTTTTTTTTAATTTATGTATTTTTGTGGTGTATAATAAAGTATCATTTATATAAATAAATAATATCTTACACGGGAGACTGTTCTTACGCGTGGTTTGGTTATCGAGACCAATAAGCATAGCCTGATGAAAAGGCATAACCTAAATACATAATGAAAGTATTTTAACTATTGGAAATCGTTTGCAATATTTGTTTTAATAGCATGTTCAAAAATAATAAGCAAAATGTAAATTAATACACACAGATGAGGCAAAATAATAGAAATGTAAAACGAACAGCTCCAGGCTAATTCCAAATTAATCCATTAATAATAGTGTCTAGACCCGACCGCACGTGATAGTCTCATTAATGTAAATATTTAATAATCTAACCTTTATTTAGAAATAGGGGTAAGTTTGAAGTGAAAAACTGGACCTACCTACAATGATTTATATTATCAAAGGACGGCCATATTGAAATTATAAAACAATATAGATAGGCCCTTTGTACACGGCACGGTTTCTTTACGTCATGGCGTATAAACCGCGCCGTAGAAAAAACGTGTCCGTCAACAAGCTTCCATAGTAATCCATACATCACTGAAGAACCGTGCCTACACACGGAGTGTAAACCGCGCCGTAGAAAAAATGTGTCCGTCAACAAGCTTCCATAGTTATCCATACAACACTGACGACCGTGCCTACACACGGCGAGTAAACCGCGCCGTAGAAAAAACGTGTCCGCCAACAAACTTCCATAGTTATCCATACAACACTGACGACCGTGCCTACACACGGCGAGTAAACCGCGCCGTAGAAAAAACGTGTCCGTCAACAAACTTCCATAGTTATCCATACAACACTGACGACCGTGCTTATACACGGCGAGTAAGCCGCGCCGTAGAAAAAACGTGTCCGTCAACAAACTTCCATACTGATCCATACAACACTGACGAGTGTGCGGACACACGGCGGCGCGGCGAGTAAACCGCGCTGTAGAAAAAACATGTCCGTCAAAAAACTTCCATAGTGATCCATACAACACTGACGAGTGTGCTTATACACGGCGAGTAAACCGCGCCGTAGAAAAAACGTGTCCGTCAACAAACTTCCATACTGATCCATACAACACTGACGAGTGTGCGGACACACGGCGGCGCGGCGAGTAAACCGCGCTGTAGAAAAAACATGTCCGTCAAAAAACTTCCATAGTGATCCATACAATACTGACGAGTGTGGCTGCACTCGGCAAAAAACCGTATTAGTCGTTTTTCACGGCAAGAAAAACGTGTGTGTACAAAGACCCGTACACTGCAAGTCATAATCCTACTAATATGTACCTATTATAAATGTGAAAGTTTGTGAAGACGTTTGGATGTTCATTACTCAATCCTACAAACCTGAAATCGCGAAAAAAAAATCAGTTGTTCCCTACATTTTGACGAGTTATACAAACATAAATGTAGGGAACAGCTGATTTTTTTTCGCGATTTCAGGTTTGGTCCAAGTAAGGGTAAAAGTTGTTCATAATGATGAGTACAATGACCTCTTAAGAGGTTGTTAATGTTTTACCAATAACCCTGTATAGTGAGTTTAGATAGTAGCGGTGACCCAGTGGTAACGATCCCGTGACATCCCCTAACCCGCATTGGGCCCACGTGTTGGATTATGACCCACTCCCTCTCACAAAGAGAAGGCTTGTGTCCCCAGCAGTGGGAACATTAAAGGCTGTGTTTGCTTATGCTACAAATTAAAGTCAAGATTTTCAAGGAAAGCTATGATTCTGAGTAACTGCCTACATCTTCTACATCTAAAACAAAGACGAAACATAAGCATATTATGGTAATCTATTTTAACAAAATAATCCGTAAAGCAGGATTAAAACCAACATACCTACCTAATATTCGAACGCGTCATAAAATAAGCCGGCTAAATGTAATATTTTATGCAGCGGCTTACGCAGTATCATAGCTGTGTACATCTGAATATAGCTGCGTTATCTAGTTTCAGATCGGGCCGCGTTGACTGATGGCATGCAGCACACACCGCACGTTGATAGATGTTGTACTCGCAGCGGTAGTGCGGGAGCGTGGATTGGAAATTATTGATATTTAATTGGTAGTTTGTAATTTTGTAAATAATTCCAGCCTGTTGTCCCACTGCAGGAAAAATGCCTCTTACAAAGCTACGCTTCCTCAACACGGTTCGGCGATTCTCGACTTATGTTAACTTCAAGTCCAGGTTACACTGATGTCAATAATGGCCTAGTGATAAACACAGAATTTGAACCCATGAGCAACCTCGTGCATGAGAGGCGAGTTCTTAACCAATGGACCACCACGACAATCATTACACATTCTTGCAAATAAATCATCATCATTTCATATCATTTCATTTAAGTAGATAAAAATATCTAAGTCTTTTCCGTTCAATAAAAGAAATCGTCAAAAATTACGACGACAAAGGCTCTTAGAGAAAACCAAGGCATTTTTTGTGTTGACTATATTTATGACTTCCTGGTTCCATTTATGTTTAATATGATCACAATATCCATACTAATATTATAAATTCGAAAGTAACTCTGTCTGTCTGTCTGTATGTTACCTTTTCACGCCTAAACCACTGAACAGATTTCGATAAAATTTGGCAGAAACATAAATTGCATCCAGGGGAAGGACATAGGGTACTTTTTATCAGCAAACCTTGCAAGCGAAGCCGCAGGCGGAAGCTAGTTAGAGTATAAAACCTAACACGTGTTTTCTAAACTGACAATACGACTCAAACTAGATGTTTCGTACTGTAATAATCCTCTTATGTATCATTGTGTCCCTCTGGTATTGAAATAAATTCCGAAAAAGCCAGTAAGCTCATTTTATAAAAGCCTCTACTCTGACATCATGCGATGCTTAAATGTGGCGGTCCAATAGGCGGTTCTGACGTTTAAAAAGCTTGTAATGTAAGCGCCCACGCCCTTTACGCCTGGAAGCTTTTATTTAGGTATTAAATTCTGTTCACGTTTTTATTTTTTATTTCTGCTTGAAATTTCGCCATTTCTTCTTCGCAGCTAAAGCACTAGGAAGTGGTGAAGGATGGGTGTTTTTGGGAGAATGTCTTATGTTTTTTTTTTTGTGTTGATTCTAAGTCTAGTTTGGATTCTACGAATAAACAATTTAAAATTTTTGAAAACGACAACCCAGCTCCCGCGCTGCCAACCTAGGGAGGGAAACCAGCGAACTACGAAACACCCAAATGCTCATTTATCCGTAAGTGATAAATAGGCCTGTATGAATTCCGAGGAGACGCGGTGGCGCCCCCTGCTGGATAATGAATATATAATGAACAAATCTTTACCTGCCGCTAAGTGAAACCGAGTGTGGATAAATTATGAAGCTGATTTTAAGGGGGAATTTAAAAAACCTAAAAAAAAAATTACAGGTTCTGAAATAATTATGACGATGACGGTACGAAAAAACAAATAACACAACGGTGTTATTTGTTTTTTTTTATTATGTTGTTAGGAGTGAAATCAATACCTATTAATATACACATACCTTGAGTGAACTGTCATTACAAAACATGTTAATGGAAAAGTTGAAATTGTTAGATGTTAAAATTTTAAACGAACAGCGGTGGTATTCTGTAAAAATCTCACCTTGAAAACTTAGGTGAAGTGAGCTGTCAATAGTGTCAATTCCTAGCAAAAACAAAGTCACTTCACCTAAGTTTTCACGGTGAGATTTTTACAGAATCGACCGGCTGTTCACTTATTCAATTGTCTTAAAAATCATAATATAATAATGAAGCTAAATAATAAAATGGGTAGTGGATATCCCGGAAGAACGGCCTATTATTACGTTCGTTTAATTAAAAATGAAGCCTGCAGCAAATTTTTTATTCAATAACTGCTTGAATGTGCACGCTACGCTATAAAAAAACACATAAGAGAGATTTTTTCTACTGACAAGCATAAACTATTCAGAAATATTATTGTACTTGGGATAAATAGCAAGACAGATAATGAACGAAAGTATTTTATGAAAGTATTGACATTATTTTTAAGAAATTAAAAAAAAAGTCACGGCTACTGACATTATTTTATTTTATTTTTATTAAGAGGGACAGCAAACAGTTACATTATGAAAACTTGAAACTAGTATCAATATTTGTATTTTGCTAATAATGTAACCTACAACACTGTCCACGGGTTATTATAATAATATTAGAAAAAAAAACAGTAATCGCCAGGGGTGAAAAAAAAAGTTAAAAATAATAAAATAAAAGAAAGATGACAAATAAAAACTTTTAGGACTATGAAACGATGAAAGATGACGATGAATTTGATTTTAATGTCATTTTCCAACAAATATAATACATGGACATGTACATATAGCACCCACGACGGTCAGCGAGCGCAAGTCTATATGTACAAATCGGTACGCGACCGATGTCAGCGCTGGCCATCGGTCGAGCACTAAATCCACCCTAAGACTGTCTGGTTGCCATCAGACTTTCGTGCTTCTGAAGACCCGTAACGACTGCCAAAGATCCACGAATGACAGCAGGGACCAACAGCAACAACGGCATAACGTGCTTTCCGAGCCACGGAAGGTTCTTGATATGTAAAGATGGTCACCCATCCATGGATCAACCGCGGCAAGCGTAGCTTAACCTGATCGATCAACCCGAGCGGCTGTTATTACTTAGCCACAAGCCCCCCAACTAACAAACAGAATAGCGATGCAGTAAAGTAAATAACAGTGCCTTTAAATAATTAGATTATTTTAAATTTAAAAACATCATTGATCAATACCTAATACCATCTTTGAATACCAAAGACACTGCTTTTAGATTAATTTAAAACCTTGCTAACAGAGGGGCAATTCTCGTAATATTAAGAACGTTCACAGTCTGATCTCAGTCTCAATCTGTCTAAAATCCCTACATTTTTGACATTGCTTGTCGCTGAGATGAGATTGCGACTAGATTTTGAACGGTTTTAATTACGGGAATTGGCCTCCAGATTTCATAACTGAAATAACTGCGGTGCTATTCTGTAAAAATTGAATGAAGCGTGGAGTGAGCTGTCAATGGTGTCAATTCCTAGCAAAAACAAACTCACTTCACCTATGTTTTCACGGTGCGATTTTTAAGCCTTTATATGAAAGAAAGAAAATACATTTATTTTGTATACAAGTATATTGATTTATTCTTTTAAGCTAGAGGAATGATATTAGAATAATATGATATCCATTTTCAATATTTGAATTTAGAACACTAGAATATTCGATTGTTTTTTGTAATTCGTTTTGTACTATTAGTTGAATTCTTTTTTTTTTGAACGTAGAATACGGTCTATGTCAATTTCAAAATAAGTTCCATTTTTACCGACTTCACAAAAAGGAGGAGGTACTATGTTCGGATGTTTGTATTTTTTTTTTGTATGTTTGTTCATCGAATACTCCGCCAATTATCGACGGATTTTCAAAATTATTTTTTTGTTCGAAAGTAGATAGTTCTGAGGTGGTCCCACTGTCACCAAGTTAGGATCTGATGATGGGATCTTAGAGAAATCGAGGACAACCCTCAAATTTTATAGGCTCACTTATTGTTTTTCGCATATTTTATGAAGTATCTTGTGTATTTGCGTATGGTTGTCACCATCTCAGGTAGCTGGGCTGATGATGGAAGGTACAACTCCTTAACAGTAAGAAGTTACTCGAACAGGCAAGGACTGTTTTAGTAAATTGTTTTGTTGTTTGATAGGGCATTTGCCACATTTGGTCTCATGATCATCAAGTCATGACCTGATGCTGCAGTCAGGATAGTCTGCAGAGTACCTAACTCCTCGACAACTAACAGCAGATATATCGTGTTTAGGCTCATTGAAAAGGGCTCGATGTGTGGATAAACGTACTGTTACTGAGGAACACCGAAGACCTGATGCTGAAGCCAGGAGCATCAGAAAAAGTACAAACCTTTAAATTACAGCACCGTAGTCGTGTTTGGGCTCATTTTAAACAGGACTAATTTTAAGTTCAATGCAATGTTGACATAAGTCTGGCCTGATGCTGCAGCCAGGATTATCAGCTAGGAGAGTGGAATACAAGGAGAACTCCTCAACAATTAACGTCCCTGCATCGGGAAAAGCAATATTTTGTAAAAGGTGATCAGCAGTTGATATTAGGCTATTGTAACTTAGATAAATTACAAACTGACCCACTAAAAAGTAAAAAATAAAAACTTTTTTACAAAAAAAAACGACCGACTTCCAAAAAACACTATAAAGTGAAAAATAACTTTAATTTCTGAAGTCGGTGGCAAAAAACAAAAATACAAATCCAAAGACACCGACTTCCGAAATTAAAGTTATTTTTCACTTTATAGTGTTTTTTGGAAGTCGGTTGTTTTTTTTTGTAAAAAAGTTTTATTAATAGAATAGAATAGAATTTTCTTCAATATAGTAACCAAGACTCAAAAATATTGTTGTGATTGTTGTTGTTGTTTTATTGCGTTATTTCGGGGTGTTATTGGACAGACTCATATTGCAAGAGAATTAATTACTTACTAATCATGCTCTTTCTTCCACTCTTTGCTCAAGAACACGCATTCCAGCCCGGAATCACCCACTGCTGGCCTCCCTTTTTTTATCTGCCATACTTCCCGGTTCCATGCGTCCCTTATTAAAGTGTTTCCAACGACTTTGACGATATCTTCAACACAACGCGCCTTTGGATGGCCCTGGTTACTTTGGCCTAACCTTGCCCACATTCGGTCAAAGCTTTTACTCCATTGGCCATCTGCACATTTAGGCAAATATACTGTATAACGCCACTTGAGGCGCATAAACATACAGAAAAATACAGAAAACATTAGACCAAAAAAAAAAATTATTCAAAAATCATTATGTTCTTATTGCAATCCATTTACGATCATTATGTTCTACATTTGCAATAAAATTAAAATTTTAATCACAATTAATATATATAAAAATAATTTATAAAATAATATAAATTCAATTAAAATTATAAAATTAAATTATATTCATAAAATAAAAAATCATAAAAGAAAGTCGTTATAACTCAAGAACGGCTGAACCGATTTGGCTGAAAATTAGTGGGGAAGTAGCTTAGAACCAGGAGATGGACATAGGACACTTTTTATCCGGTTTATTTAATTTTTTTAATACTTTTATTTACATATCTCAAGAAAAGTAAGATTAAGGTTATTGGTTGAAAATTCGTGTATTTGACGTCGATTAACGTTATTTTGGCTTCGAGCAGGGCTTGGAACCTGTAGATAACGAACAGCACCCTAATTCCGTAACACTAGTGTGTTACGCAGTTAGGGTGCTGTACTTTATGTACAGGTTAAAATTGAGAGTAAATAGTTTATTCTCAATTTTAATAATTTTGAATCATATTGCTAATCCATTACTCCTTATGTACGAAAAGTGTGTCTGCTCAACAACGTAAATAACGAAATGAATGTTGTTGAACTGTTAAAATGAAACACATTGCTAACTGATAGTGTTACGCAATTACCCTGCTGGTTCTAAAGTACCGATACTTAGGTGTTCTTGCCATTTCGGTACTCGGGTACCGGTTCCAGACGTGTATACTCCACCTAATACCTACCGGTGCCAAATTCAGGTACCGTACCACAAATCTCATATTTGTTCGAGGAACCTCGTACGGCTTGAAGTTAATTTTCTAATGCCTGTTAACTACCCTTTTTACTTACTATATCTGTTTGCTAACTCTAACTTACGGATATATTTGTATAGTATCGGTGTAGCACCGATACTGATTAGAAATACCAATAGTACAGGTACAAGTACTACGTCTGGTATCGCGGTATTTCAAGCACTGGTATCTGTATGTCTGTGTGACTTTAAGAATAGCACCACCCCATGCTTCCCGTGAGTGTCGTAAAAGGCGACTAAGGGTCATACCGGAGAATGGGCAGCAGCGTTCTCTATGCATTCCACCACCATACCATACTGCGATCGCCAACCCGCCTGCCAAGCATGGCGATTATGGCAACCCCCCCCCCCCCCCCCCAAGAATGATAAGCACAAAAAACACTTGGCCCCTAGTACCCGGCGGCCCGCCTACCCTTGGTTACGTGAGGCAAGGGGTGCTAAGAATCCCCGGAAGAGACCGACGAAAGGCCGCAGGAACCCGGGAACCCGTTGGATGCGAGAAGCACAGAACCGGTCGAAGTGGAGGTGCTTGGGGGAGGCCTATGTCCAGCAGTGGACGTATTTCGGCTGAAATGATGATGATGATGAAGCTCTGGTATCGAGTGCTGTTAGATGACATGCTACACCATTCCAAATAAATTGAGAACCCTCCCTAAGAGCAGGATGATAATGGTGAAGTGCTGTTATGTTCGAAACTCCTTTCACCTCGTTAATTCACCAACTGCATGCAATCACTCGATCAAACAATATGACGTCAAAAACACTCTGCTATAGTAAAATCCAAATCCCCCAGAGCCTACAATTTGCACTAATATAATGAACCGTCGTGTCCCACTTTAAATCCCCTTTTTAAAGCGAGATGGGACTCTTCATACAAATCTGTCGAAAGCGTAAAATCATTCTCGGAATCCATACAATACGATGGTATTTATAGAAGTTTCACAAAATGGATAAATTATTTCTGCTGTACTTTTGATTAGATTACAAACGAAAAGGCAAAAAAGTAACGTAGCGTAATATATCATCACGCCTATTATTCCCAAGGGGTTAAGAAGTGGTGTAGGTACAGACGCCAACACATCAAGCTACTACAATATATGATTAAAAAAAAAATAGATTTTCAACTTTATCGCTAAATCATAAGATTCAAAGTTGATTGGGAAACTTTGACAGTTTCGGGTAGCTTGATGTGGTGGCGTCTGTACCTCCAGTACAGTGCATTTCGCCAGGTATGTTTAAGTCCCATGAAAAAAGGATAAACTATTTAAAAATATCACTGAATATATCGTAACATGATGCATACTCTTCTTTTTTGGAAGCTTTCTAGGTTAATGAAAACCTTTTCAACTACTTAAGTCGTAAAAAGGTGTTGAACCAAATATTTTTTTTTATAATTATGTTGTTGACCATTATTTGCTTCCCAAAACTATTGTTTATTTTATTTATTTACTGGCAGGGCTCCGCGGTTTCACCCGCATAAGTGTCGATCCTGTGGGAATATCGGGATAAAAAGTATTCTATGTGTTATTCTGATGTATAAGCTATATTACTGTAAAGTTTCAGCAAAATCCGTTCAGAAGTTTTTGCGTGAAAGAGTGACGACATCCATCCATGCTCACAAACTTTCGCATTTATAATATTAGTAGGAGTAGGATAGTAGTAGGCACGATATAATATTATAAAATATAATATTATATAATATAATATTAATAAAGCAGGATTAACAATGTTTACCAACTCCGAAAACCGACTGCTTCGGCTACTTTTCCGACTCTGAAATTACCAATCCAAATCCCATGAATATAAATTGAGTTATGGAATATTAGCTATGGATAGTATTATTTACTAGCAGCGCCCCGCGGTTTCACCCACGTAAGTTTAGATCTCGTGGGAATATCGGGATAAAAACTGTCCTATTCTTTCCCGGGACGCAAACTCTTTACTAAATTTCATCTAAATCGGTTCAGCGGTTTAAGCGTGAAGAGGTAACAGACAGACAGACACAATTTCGCATTTATATTATTAGTATGGATTACTTTGTGATACATAGGTAGTAGGTACAGTAGAGGTTTAAGCTGTTAAAAAAAATGGTTGCCTGTAAAGTCGGTTTTACGGGCGAAGATTTTACGTGACAACGTCTTTTTCTCGGTAGAATAGTTGAGTGGGAGAGAGACGCAAGGCATTCGGCGGGCCTCTCTCTCGTTCGGTGACTCATCGTAACGTTACCGAGCGTTACACTTTTTCATAAGTGACTCCCAGCCGCAACCTAATTTAAGACGTTGTCACGTCAAAAAATATCTCACTAATTGTTTCAATACAACTTTTATCTCACCGCCTATTTTCCTTTATCACTTCTGAATTTCTTGTAGTACGACTCAGACTCAACTTCATTAGTTAATTGGCTAACAATCGTGACTGGCACATGCCTATTAAGTTAATTGAAAGTCAGTTACGAGAGAGTAAAATTTTGCGCAAGTACTACTTAATGAAGGGTGTTAATTTTTTACTCGTCGACTAGTAAGTTGGGTCGTTTTGTAAGATTGGTTGATTGTTTATTGTTTAGCGGAGGGCGTTGTCTATGAGGGCAAATAAGATCGCCCGTAGGTTTGCTCGTTGCTCGGGGGCCGTCAAAAAAACTCTTTTCACAGCGTTTTGTACGTCCCTGTACACAGCCAGCCTTTGGGGGTCATATACCCAGAAGCAGTACAACGATTTCCGTGTTCAGTTTATTAATGCGTTCAGGGTGTTGTTGGGGCTGCCCCGGCACTGCAGCGCGTCGGGGATGTTCGCCGACGCCCGTGTCGACTGTTTCTACACGACGATGAGAAAGCGGTGCACATCTCTGGGGCACAGACTCCGGACCACCTCCAACACCATCCTGAGCGTATTTGCGAACAGGGGGCCTAAAAAGGCCACTTTGGCAGGATCATAAAGGATAACATTAAAACTTTTTAACAAAAAAAAAAAAACCGACTTCCAAAAAAAACACTACAAACTGAAAAAAAAAACACTACAAACTGAAAAATAACTTTAATTTCGGAAGTCGGTGTCTTAGGATCAGTATTTTAGTTTTTGCCACCGACTTCCGAAATTAAAGTTATTTTTCAGTTTGTAGTGTTTTTTTTTTCAGTTTGTAGTGTTTTTTTTGGAAGTCGGTTTTTTTTTTTGTTAAAAAGTTTTTATTTCTCGCTTTTTAGTGGGTCTATTTATAATTTATCTAAGTTACAATAGCCTAAAGTCAACTTGCCCACCGCCTTTTTATAAAATATTCCTTTTCTCGATGCAGGGACGTTAATTGTTGAGGAGTTCTCCTTTTATTAGTTTTTAGATTAGATGCTGATAATCCTGGCTGCAACATCAGGCCAGACTTATGTCAACATTGCATTGAACTTAAAATTAGTCCTGTTTAAAATGAGTCCAAACACGACTACGGTGCTGTAATTTAAAGGTTTGTACTTTTTCTGATGCTCCTGGCGTCAGCATCAGGTCTTCGGTGTTCCTCAGTAACAGTACGTTTATCCACACATCGAGCCCTTTTCTATGAGCCTAAACACGATATATCTGCTGTTAGTTGTCGAGGAGTTAGGTAGCATCAGGTCATGACTTGATGATCATGAGACCAAATGTGGCAAATGCCCTATCAAACATCAAAACAATTTACTAAAACAGTCCTTGCCTGTTCGAGTAACTTCTTACTGTTAAGGAGTTGTACCTTCCATCATCAGCCCAGCTACCTGAGATGGTGACAACCATACACAAATACACAAGATACTTCATAAAATATGCGAAAAACAATAAGTGAGCCTATAAAATTTGAGGGTTGCCCTCGATTTCTCTAAGATCCCATCATCAGATCCTAACTTGGTGACAATGGGACCACCTCAGAACTATCTACTTTCGAACAAAAAAAGAATTTTGAAAATCCGTCGATAATTGGCGGCGTATTCGATGAACAAACATACAAAAAAAAAAAAAAAAAAAAAAAAAAAAAACATACAAACATCCGAACATAGTACCTCCTCCTTTTTGTAAAGTCGGTAATGAATCAAAATGGACAGTTAACTATTAAATCCCATCCCATTGGTGAAGGATTTTTCAGTTCTTTTTTTGTCTGTGCTAAAATACCAATCAATCCTATCCAAATCCAATCCCAATCCAATCCCAATCCAATCCCAATCCAATCCCAATCTCTTTATATTATAATTCATAATGTTATCCTTTTATGATTCTGGCAAAGTGGCCTTTTTAGGCCCCCTGGTTTGATTGTCAATACATTGACCATTGTTATATGATTAATGTACCTAATGACAAACAAACTCAATAAATGACTCAAAGGCAGGCGTTTTATTAATTACTAGCTGACCCGGCAAACGTTGTTTTGCCATATAAATTAGGTATTTCTAGCTGCCCGGAATGGCCTATTTTTATAGGCAAATGTTATTACTCAGTGAAAGACTCTAAATGATATGAATTAATCCAGATTATGATTGTTATAATTAACTAGCTGCCCCCCCGGTTTCACCATCATAAGTAGTCTCTATGTTAATCCAGTGTGTCAGCTACATCCATACCAAATTTAATCAAAATTGGTCCAGCTGTTTGAGCGTGAAGAAGTAACAAACATATAAACACACACACACGCACACACAGTCACAAACTTTCGCCTTTATAATATTAGTGTGATGTGATTTAAAATGTGATGAATATGTATGTAATAAAGGAAATAATTTGGTGCGTGGTAATACAACATACGTGGCCGGGCACCGTCATTTCATATTACCTACACGTATTAGGAGAAACAAATTACTTACGCTAACTCAGCATTAATAGTGTTGCCCTAAACGGGTCGTGGAAACCTACTACAATTCACAAAGTGTGCACTTGGCGTGCAGATTTACCCCATATTCGCCACTGTGTTCGCGGCCTTAAAAGGCGTCACGGAAGTGAGACGGGTCGACATATAACTTGCATTAGCGAGACAAGAGCTTCCATGAAAAAGTGTCTTGACCTTAACCCATTTAATCCGTAGGTAAGTCTTAAGGTCATGTGACCCTTATCTCTGTTATTTCTTCTTGAAATATTTTTGCTCCAGGCTTGACGTGTTACACGTTTCTGAGAGCACTTTGTGATAAACCTTCAATGTGCTATTCAGAACTTTCACAAAACAAAAGAAATACGAGAATTCCCTCGTATTCGCAGTTCAGAAACCAACCGTGACCAATTAATTAACGCAATGTGAATTTGAAAGAGAGCATTGGTTGTCCAGTGGTAGATAACCGCCCCAGTTTACGAGGGGTTGAACCTTATAGGTCGTGGGTTTGAACCCAGACAGACGCTTTACTTTGTGTAAATTATTTCATCACCACTGCTTTCAAAACGGTGAAGGAAAACATCGAGAGCAAACGGGGATATCCTAGAACCAAAAATTCGAAGACATGTGACATCTACCAACCCGCACTGGACCCGCGTGGTAGATCACAGTCCACTCTCGGAGAGATGATATGCTAATGTGAATTATAAATAACTTAATTAAATTGAAGGAAAAAATAAAAGAAAAGGCGTCAAAATTAAAAGAAAACCTTCGCTTCTTGAACCTACAGACAAAGGAAAAAAATCCTTCCCTTTGCAATCCAAAAAATATAATATTAACAGCTCAGCGTCGACTATCAAAAACAAACGCAGTAATCAAAACGAGAAGGAAAATGAAAAAATAATTAATTAAGTCGGTCTTTGTTCTATTGCTTATAATACTCGAGGTCCAATAGACTCCCTTATATTAATCGCTCGTAATCAAATCAACAAAAGAGATCCCTGTTGGTTCCTTTAATATAAAGTGGGACTGTTCTTGAGATAGTGCTTAAAGATCCCTTGACGTGAATGCAGGGACGGATTATGTGAGTTCTTTTGTAGTCAAAGTCAGTAAATAGCAAAGTGGTTAGATGCTTCTGTATTTAAAAGATACGACCGGAGAGAGAGTATGAGTGAGGGAAGAGAGACTGCACCTGTGGCTGCGCACACATTTGTGAACTATAATATCTCCCGCTGCGATGGCTAGTCTCCGCTGAGATTGGTCATCATGGCCGAAATTCGGTCTAAAGGACTTAATTTATGTATTTAAAAGAAAGAAAAATAAATTGATTTTCTTAAAAAAAAAATATTCAGTTTGCACAAGAGAATGATTTAAAATCACTGTCCATTCTACCTACAACATTTGACATTTGAAAGTATGCGTTGGGTATTTTATTAAAACCAAAAGTTTATTCAGCTATTAAAAACAAACATTTTAATCAAAAATGCTTTCCATTTTGACACTCGTCAAACCCAGGTGCTAATTGTTTGCAAATTGTTAAAATGTTGATATTCCAATTTGTTGGAAATAGGCAACGAATTTCCATATTGTAAATATTATTGTACCGAGAATCAGCAATTTATTTTCGTATTGTATTTCGCTACGCATTATTTTTGTTTTGGAGTCCGATTTTTAATTGGTTTCATCAAATGCAAAAACCCTTTAATATGCGATTAAATTGTGCTGCTTTTGAGAGCAATTACGAATAGCAAAGAGAAATATTTTTATTTATAAATTATTTATTATTAGAGCTTTTCTCGCAATAAAATCTTTTATTTTACACCTTTGTTTACTTTTTCATTTTCTTTTTTTTTATTTTTATTTATGGGTAAAGGTAGGGTATCTAGTACATACTTGTTAAAATATTTAATAGTTTAATTGTTACATAAAAATTACACTATAAACTTTTTTACAAAAAAAAAATACATCCGACTTTAAAAAAAAACACTACAAAGTTAAAAATCACTTTGATTTCGGAATTCGGTATCGTTGGGTTCGCATTTTCGTTGTTAGACACTGACTTCCGAAATTAAAGTTATTTTTCACTTTGTAGTGTCTTTTTTGGAAGTCGGTTGTTCTTTTTTTGTAAAATTGTTTTTATTGTCATTTTTAAGTTGCTACTTGCTATGTAAATATCAGTGACAGGAAGTCATTATAACATCATCAATATAAACTAAGTGGCAAAAATACGTATTATTGAAGCTAACTCAAAAACTACCCAAGCAATGTTAATAATTTTTTTATGGAACCACCCCTGAAGCATATCCTATCCATTAAAAAAGTATTTTTCGAAATCGATTTACAATTTCCGGAGATATCGCGTAACAAACTCACAAAAAAAAACATACAGTCAAATTGAGAACCTCCTCCTTTTTGAAGTCGATTAAAAATAAAATAAAACAGATGCTTGGATATATCGTCGTATCATTTTATTCATCGATTTCACGACTGTCAGTTTTGATCCCACCATGTCAGCTAGTGGTGCATTTGATCCGGCCCTGTACAATAGGACCCCTGGGATCTGTCTAACAATAAACTTGGGATAGGCTTTGTTAGTGTTTCGTCATCAATCGCTGTGTGCTATCCGAGGTTTCCAACTTTTTGTTGACGCAAACAATTTTCGTCGAAGGTTGGTTTATCCGAATCATATCCGAAGTTCAGATAGTAGATATTCGTTTCATAGTACGTAATCATAGGGAAAATACTTATATCAATTTTCTTTCTAACAAACAAGATTTTGCCCAAGCAAATAATAATGATAGATTAGATTGTTCCTCTTTATAGTTAGATTGTTTGGAACTTTAAATCTAGAGAATCGAGGACGAAACAATAAATCCAATAAAAGTGAATGATCGTATGGAGGACAGTTAAGCCATAGTTGCACTGTCTAAAGTGCCTAAACAGTGTTTAGAGTCTAAACACTATTTAGACACTTGACAAAATTGAACCAACAAATGACTTGTACCGTCTAAGCTTTAGACGATGCAAGTCAATGGTTAGTTCAATTTTATTGTATGCCACAGGCACTTGGGGTACTAAACTTGCGTAGTATAAAAAATTACAGAAATATAAACAAAGTGGATAATATTAATTGGCCCCTAACGAACGATCCACTTTTCTAACTACAAAAGTGGATCGCTTAATTATTACATTTGACATATAAAAATTGGCCTCATGATGTTGAAATTCAGCCAAAGCATTTAACCAGATACTGTAGCTATAAATCATAACAAATTACAAACACAATTCACATATACATTGCAATCACTTAACTCATAAATCAATGGTTTCAAAATACAATGGTCAGCTTTGAGCCCATAATTTATATTAAACTATGTCATTAATTAAATTTTTTTATTCATCAAACATATTCATAACATCAATACAAACGTGTAAAATTTACAATACAGGTATTGTTTTTTACACGTTTGAGCTGTAAGGGCTCTCACGACACTTTAGTCATAAGGCCCCTTATGCACGATTAAGAGAAGGGCTGGATCTCTAAAGCCCTTAAAGACTTGTTGTGTTCTTCAGCCTACTTTATACCGCAGATGAGGAGTTTCAAGGAGCCATTACATCTGTCTGCGTGTGCCAAAAAGTTTTTTCGCTTATGCGGCCTTACAAATCTGAAGTCTGAAGTCATACTCGTTAGGTTTGCTCTAAAGTCGAGTCATTAGTATTTGACTTGTTGCAAAGGCTTTTTTGAACTTTTGAAGATCAAACGGCTTCGCGATCGCGAAGTTTTTTTAAAATGTCTGTATGTACAGTCACGAGCACTAATATGTCAATACTTGGCAACTTTAAATTGCGATTTTTTCGTGAAATAACGAATGCAACGTTGAAACACACTTTACATAAACCTATGGGTTCGAAAATACTTTGTTCGTAATAACATACATTCAAAACAAAAGGAGAAAATCGTCTTTGAACATAGCCAAGTGTATACATACTTATGCTCATGACTGTACAGTACAAAATGTACTTAGTAATGATCAGATTGTGTGATATCATCTTTATTTACTACTAATATATGTATTTGTCTACTTTATATAAGTAGGGATTTAGTAGAGGGTTGAATAGGACTATTCAACAAGTGGTGTGTATACTTGTATAGTCTATAGATACATTTCATAAATTAAAGACGCTTTTCGAGTCTGTCTACGTACCGAGTTATTCTTCTAAACTACGCAACTGATTTTGATGGGGTATTCACCATCATTTAGAGAATTGGGTCCGAAAGATTTATGTGTATCAAACATAGCTAGGAGCCAATACAATACCCATTCTTTCTTTTATGCCCAAAATAAGTAGGTAGGTACGATAACATACAACAGCGTTCCCAAATAACTGCGAGTTCAAAAACCAATATATTTGACCTTGAAGGCGCCAATATACAACAATACCGCATGGTCCCAACACAAAACAAATATTTTCCAAAGCAATACACTCAAACGAATTTTCTCAAGCAACTCCCAAGCAATCGAAGATGAAATGTGAGGGTAATATTCTCTTGCCAAAGACGAGAGCAATCGACCAAAATTTTAGGGTCATGGAATGGTTAAAATGGAATGCTTAAAAAAACCCTCAAAAATTGCGTGTGCAGCACCGTACAACATGAAAGTGAAACTTCTTAAAAAATACTTCTTATAAGACTATGAGAAATTTAGTGTGGGAGAGAATACTTCGTAGACTATGAGAAATTTAATGTGGGAGACAAACAGAGTTTTATATTTTTCCCTCTCGTGTAACGATTGTGCCTTATGTGCCTGCGTGACGCGTCCACGAAATTTTACTTTCAATTCTCGCCCAATTAGGGAATCACCGCCTAAAAAGTTTCACTTAAAAATTATTTTTGGTTAGTTTTGCCAGATCCCTAAGAGATAAAACGTCATATATTTTTATGCACCCCATTTTGTAATTCCCTAGGTTAGGTAACTATAAAATTAAGAAGACCCGTCCCATACGTAGAAACCAAAAAATTTTTGGCAGAAACATTTCTACGACTCTTGTGAAGAAACCGTTGCTTAAACTTGCCATCACCCGTTACATCAGCACTCCATTCCTTTCTACTCCATGTTTAGGCTACATTTTTACCAATTTCGACACGTTCCAGTGGAATTTTCGTAAACAAAAGTTATTAGAACTAATTCAAGGACGGTGATGAGGTATAATTTGTGTAACTTTTTCAATTTGACGCGTCGAGTTTGGGATGTATTTTTTACGCTGACCCAATTTTCCGCGGAACACGTTGATGGGTGACAGGCAGTACTTCATTTGCTTTTACGTGGCGTGTATGAAAATTCGACTTGGGATTATCCAGCAGATTCAATTTTTCAAATTCAAATTTAAATGTTTATTGCTCAACACATGTATAATAAATACATTTCTAGATGTCAAGTGAATGCGCAGTCCACTGTGTTGCACCAATTCAGGCATGCAAAATTATCTTTAAAATTATACTACTTATGTCATAAATTCCAATTAATACCATAAAAAAAAACGTTTCGTGTTGTTTCGTGTTTCGTCAAGCAAGAAAACTTGCGTTTCTTATAATTTTTCCATGACTAGTGGTTGGTATGGTCAAAACTCGACAAAAAACCGGAGTGAGACATGTTTTTTTCAATTTGGTCGTCGGTCCTCGTCGCCAATGATACGTATGCGCATATTGCGGAGGGAAGGCACATAGAAATGAGAAATGAAGTGATGGATAGCTGGTAGCATACTGACGTTTATTTTACATGTCAAGATTACAGATTATCAAGAGAACTACCATAGATTAATCATAAACTATGTAACACTTTTTGTGGGCAGCTTAAGATTAATTTGATAAGTAAATGTATTTTTTTTCGTAACCACTGAAAATTGTATAATAGCGCTTTGCTGTGGGTTCACATAGCAAAGCATCATGTTCAGCGGAAGCCTTCTTGTTCCAGTCATGACGTGTGACGTGCAGCCGTCGAGTATTTCTGTTCTGTGCTCTTGATTATAGATCTATTTTGTTTTTATTTTCCTTTAAATCTGTTACAAATAATCTAATTTTTCTTTATTTTCACTAGGGCTAAAAACATTATCGTTCATCTTAATTACTCGAGTAAACAAAAACATTCTACACAAAACTGTCTTCTATAGAAAACACAAAATATCTCATCAACATAATTCACCCACGTGAGATAGTTAACATCAGGCACATTTCTTTCATACACCAACACAAAATTACTCACACTCAAAAAAGGTTTCAAAGGTTCTATTTCCGTGACGACCCAAATTCAGAGCTCACGAGGCGTAGGATGCCATCTTTCTCAGTGCATAATGTATCACCACGTGGCTCGTTAATTGGTCGGCGAAACGGAACAAACGCCTGAATTGAGAGAACAGAATAGATAGGTGCAGAGGGTCGGCTTCACACAACGATTGAAAATAGGCGCACGTATGTACGTCACAGGCGGAGAGTGCTGTAAATCTCTTTTAGCGCTAAAATGATATTGACAGGGGCATTGTTGATAAACATTTGTGATGATTTGTGATAATGTTTTGTGAAATTGTATTGAAAAAACATGTTGTCGGCATTTGTTTCAAGTTTCATGAGGTCCTTTTACAACTTTACTATACGTACGACCATCTTAAACTATGTCAAATTAATGCTAGTCGGTGTACGTACGGTCAAGGAACGAAAATTGTAAGCAATTTATAAACACACTAGCTGCGCCCCGTGGTTTCACCCGCGTAAATGTCCATCCCCTGGGAATATTGGGATAAAAAGTAGCCTTTAAGTTAATCCAGGGTGGCACCTACCTCCATACAAATTTTTATCAAAATTGATCCAGCCGTTTGAGCGTGAAGAAGTAACAAACATTATAAACACACACACACTCACATCACGGGAGAATTTCTCCTTTTCTAACTGTTATTTTCATTAAAAATGTTGATATTACGTGGTCAGAAAAAAAGGAACAAGAGAAAAACCGTAAGGTTCTTAGCATTGCTCGAATTTACCTACACGTGTATCTGATGTGTGCGTGCGTTTTCGGTCATTGAATGAAGCTGTCCTTCTGTACGAATTTATTCTATGTTTGAGTCCTTTCAGGGGACCACTCTAATTGGGCCCATTCAGAATGCCCAACGTGACCAGTAAAGCCACGTTGTTGGTAATTTTTATGGTTTCATGGTTTACAAATTAATGGAGGTAATATAGGGGGTTTCTGAAAAGGTGGTTTTGTTTTTGTAAGGGTACCTATCATTTTAATGGGTGTGTGGTCTTTGAATTGAAATGGAAATTAGCTTGTGTTGTATCAAATTATGAGGGTTAGGCCTTACGATATTCAGTAAGTATGGGGTTCTGTGTACAGTTTTCAACATGTTTTTAGGGTTCCGTACCCAAAGGGTAAAAACGGGAATAGAATAGAATACTCTTTATTATGTACACCATATGAATTACAGACATAATTACGGGACCCTATTACTAAGACTTCGCTGTATCCTCCGTCCGTCTGTCTGTCACCAGGCTGTATCTCAAGAACCGCGATAGCTAGACAGTTGAAATTTTCACAGATGATGTATTTCTGTTGCCGCTATAACAACAAATATTAAAAACAGAATAAAATAAATATTTAAGGGGGGCTCCCATACAACAAACGTGTTTTTTTCGGCGTTTTTGCATTGTGGTATCCGTACCACAAGGCATAAACGCCGAAAAAAGTTGCCAAGTGCGAGTCGGACTCGCACACGAAGGGTTCCGACTCGCACTTGACCAGTTTTTCCACTTGGATCTCATTCGACCAACTGTGCGTTCGCACTGGCGAGAAAATATCACAAAAAAATATGTTGAAATCTCTGTTCCGTCAACATTTCGATCCACGTTTGCTTGTCGCATAACTTGTCGATCCAAAAGTTGTTTGACGATTATATGCCATATCTCTCGACGTGTTTTACAAACCAATTTCTTAACAAAATGTTTCTGTATGAATCTTACGACATGTTGTCCCCCACGTCATGTTTCGATGTTTATCGTCTTATTTGGAAAACACTAAACCTTGCACTAAACACAAGCTATAGACAAGTTTCGGGACACAGACAAGAAACAGTGCGAACGGAAACGTGAAAAATCTCTATGCAAAACATGTCTATTGAATACTAGCTTCTACCCGCGACTTCATCCGCTTGAAATTTCTTGTAACCCCACCCCGTCGCAACACTTCGTATTCCCTTAGCGTTCTTTTTTTTTTCTTTTTAAAATTTCATTCTGACTTTTTTTTTTTCACTCGGCTCCTAAGGGTCATAGCGTGATATTAATAGCCTGTAGCCTTCCTCAAGAATTGGGCTATCAAATGCAAAAAAAAAAAACAAACAAACTCTTCAGCTTTATTATTAGTATATATATAGATGTTTCTAGAAAGTGCGAACGCAACACAACAAATTTTGAGATCTGTCTTCAAATTTACTCTTGCTTAATTTACTCAACGTGAGTACCTAAATTCAACACATTTTGGTGCACGGTAAAACTCTAATGAGTTTATGTTGGCATCAACTTAAATGTTTAAAATGTATGTGTAACAAAACAAGTTATGAGATTAGTTTCATGTGCGAAACTTCTACATGTAGAATGTTTCGTGGTGGAAACGATTAGTAAGTGTGATCAAGCAATTATTTCTATTATACCAATTACAGGCACTTTTGAATTGTCACCTCGACGACCTTGTGAAGGCCACAGGAACCCGTTGGATGCGAGAACCACAGAACCGGTCGAATTGGAGGTGCTTGGGGAAGGCCTATGTCCAGCACTGCAGTGGACGTCTTTCGGCTGAAATTATGATATCTCAAACAAAACAAAATGCACACAATTATACAAAGAAAACGACCCAGAAGTTATTAATTAGCACCATTTTTTATCATAAACAAATCCAACTTTTCCTATCATTTTCCCAGAAGTGAACGACAAAGCAATTGCATTAAATAACTCAACTGTGAAACAAGTCACCTATAGTAGTGCTACTAAGCTCAACAGTCCCGAGATATTTTTATTTCCGATGACATTCTCACAAATCGAAATTTTATTTTCGAGAAAGGTTTTAAAGCCATAAATCCACGCTGTCTTCAGCTTTCCAAGTAAATGTGCGATAACTTGGATTATCGACATTTGAAAATTGCTTTTACCAGTACTCGCATGAATTGATAGTTAGTAATAAGGAGAAGTTGCGCAATGGCAAAGTTATTTTAGTCGGAGAAAGTGATATATTGCATGATTTACGATGAAAAGATTTGTATGCAAACTTTAGTGCCAGCAAAATTATGAGTAGGTACAGTCAACCAAAGAGATAAGTATGCAGGATCGTCGGATATAGTGGCGTAAGCAGGTCGCGATTGTGAGCAGGAAGGTCACTGGAACGTTGCGGCATTAAGGCATTGCTTGTACACTCCCTTACCTTCCCCATAATTGACTATGGCGATGTGTGCTACTATGACCTGAATGCAGATCTCCTCAATAAACTTGACAGACTTCTTAATAGCTGCATTCGATTCGTTTTCAATCTCCGCAAGTATGATCATGTATCCGCACATCGATCGCTTTTAAAGTGGTTACCTATCCGGCAGCGCAGAGCGTTGAGGACTTTGACAACCCTATGTTCTATCCTTCACAAACCCACTTCTCCTTCTTATCTTACTTCTCTGTTTCAATATTTATGCTCTGCACACAGCAAGAATCTTCGGTCAGAGAATAATCGTCTTCTTCGTTGTCCTTTTCATCGCTCTGGATTTATAAAGTCTTCTTTCTTTGTCCAGGCGGTTTTCCTTTGGAATGCGCTCCCTCAGAATATCAGGACGGTAACCAATCAGTTCACATTTAAAATGAAAGCTCGAGAACACATTCACAAGAAGTTGGCAGATTCGTCTCAAGATTAAGTTGTTACAGGTTTTTCTTGTATAACTCTCATAACTTTTTTTTATTTTATTATATTTTGTTGTATGTATCTATCTAAGTATTTATTTTTATATTCTAGTTATTTTTTAAGCTGTTTTCTGTAATTGCACCTACTGTGTATTGTCTCTGCATCACGCTAAGGTAGACTGGTAGAAATGCCCAAGGCATTAAGTCCGCCTTTGTACAGTTTTTACTTGTGCATTTAATAAATAAATAAGTAGTTGAAGTTTAGTAAGAAACGGATGGATGTTGTCGACTGAAATTTAATTTGATAAATGAGATGTCTGTTTTCTATTAATAGAATAAAATTTTATTCGAGAACATCCATCGGTTTCATACTAAACTTCAACTATATCCGACAATCCTGCATCCTTCATCTCTTTTGTTGACTGTACATTGAAAAATGAAAGTATAGTAATTGTCCAAAGTATTAGGCAAATGAGCACCTTCTTCATCATGTGGCTTTTGGCTATTGAACGAACATCTTCATGTAAACAAATAAATAAAATTTAATTGTTTGCTTGTAATGTCAAAATAACAGCATTTTACTGAAAGCATATCCATACTAATACTATACATTCGAAAATAACTCTGTCTGTCTGTCTGTCTCTCTGTCTGTCTGTATGTTACCTTTTCACCCCTAAACCATTGAACGGATTTCGATAAAATTTGGCAGAGAGATAGATTGCATCTCGGGGAAGGACATAGGATAGTTTTTATCGACATACCTCGTGGGCGAAGCCGCGGGCGGAAGCTAGTGAACCTATACACGGTACCGTGTTTAAGTTCACTAGCTTCCGCCCGCAGACAGACTTAGTCTCACCATAACGGTTCCGTTTTTACCATTTTGATACGGAACCCTAAAAATAAGACTTGTTAAATGAACAGCCCCCTATGAAAAAACCTAACAGCACTTTTCAGGACCTATCACACCTCATGGTTAGCAGCTGTGCTTGCGACCACTTGACAAATAGTGCTGTACTAATGGAGACTAGAATATTAATGGCAATAAATAAGAATTCCCGCCTCTTCCTCCACATTTTAAAAAGCATTTACTCTCGTATTTCCAGCAGCAACCAGGAAAGCAGCAACAAAGAAGTCTGCAGCTAAAATAAACCCATGTTGTGCTGAGATCTTTACGGTTATAGCCAGCATGTTAGCGCTCTCAGAATTGTTGTTAATGCCGACGAAACAACGGTACTGGCCGGGGAAGTTTCAACCTAAACTATGTTTATTGCACCACATAACACGAACGTATATTCCGAATAAGATTTTTAAAGTTCCGAACCACGGGTCCCAGTTCTGTTTGCGTAGTACTAAAGTTTCGTTATTTTTATTAAAGGAGTTATTTGAAAATGTTGCGTCGGGTTATGTTGAGGATTATTTTGTTTGTAGCGGTTGTGGTTTGAGTTTATTGTGATGAATATGGGCTGTGAAAGCAAGTATGGTGTTAAGGGTTTAAATCAGGGATTCCCAAGGTCGATATCGGTTTCCTAGGGGTCGACATAAACGAAAACTGATTTTGGGGGTCTACTAGGTCTAAAAATCGACCCCTATTAAATTAATAATAATAATAATAATCCATTTATTTCGGGCACCGCAGGCCCATAGATAAATACCTTAACCTAAACATACATATTTTAATAAAAACTAAGTTCTATTAATTATTATTGTGCACGAAGTGATGACTGTGTCGGCGTCGTGTTGCGCTGCGTGGTGTCGCGTAACCTTCCACGAAAACGTCGGTACGCTACACCTTTCGGCCAAAACTCATGAACGAAAACTGATTTTGGGGGTCTACGAGGTCTAAAAATCGACCCGTATTAAATTAATACAAGTTCTTATTTAAAACTTTCAAGATAGGTAGGTAGGTACTGTATTGTTTATGTTGTGTTACGTGTACTAAGAATAATTAATGTTTTTGTAGGAAATAGCATTGTTGTAGTAATGTAAACTCTCAAGTTCGTACATACAAGATGAAAAACTCGGCAAATCAGTGTGGACAAGTTTTTGCAAGATAATGAGTTCGAGCTTACGTCTTTCAGGCGCGTTTTGACTTGCTCTCTATTTGACGGTTACGCGATTTAACACGAACGAATTCATAATTAGTTAATAGTCTGCTAACTTAAAGCATTGCTAATTCTCACTCTGTCTTCTTCTATTGACCTAAGTCAGAATGAAAAATAACACTCTGTAGCAGCTGTTTTAAGTTAGCGGACCATTTTGAATAAGGGGGTTGATCTTAAAAGTAGGTAATTTGGCAATGGGGGTCTGAGGTAACAGTTCATTTTGGAAAAGGGGTCACTTGTCCAAAATAGTTTGGGGATCCCTGGTTTAAATATTATCATTACCAACAAACATGTTAGCCTTATTACAGTTCGGTCGACGAGAGAATGCATTCTTGACACTTCTTAAAATAGCAGTTAAAATAAATAGCGAAAGATTGTATGTAACAAATTAAAAAGATGCCAAGTTGCCAAGAAAACGCCCCCGTTTCCTAGTCAGGGTTCCGTACCCCAAGGGTAAAAACGGGACCCTATTACTAAGACTCCACTGTCCGTCTGTCTGTCATTAGGCTGTATCTCATGAACCGTGATAGCTAGACAGTTGAAATTTTCACAGATGATGTATTTCTGTTGCCGCTATAACAACAAATAATAAAATAAAATTTAAGAGCCTATACTACCTCAGCTAAAATTCACTCTTTATCTCGCTCACACGATACTGCTCGCGGACTGTGTGAAAGCGAGACAGAGTACGGTGCTGGGCGGGAGGCAGCGCCAATAGTTTAGGTATTTGCTTTTTACGGTGAAAATAAAGGTAATTCAAAAAAACTAACTAACATAAGACCTGCTTTATAGTTAGTTCAGTTAGTTTGCAAAGTTTCATGATCTAATTTGAAGTATTTTTTGAATACCAGCGGTTTATTGTTCGGTTTGGAGGTAACTTTGTATTTTTTTTCTATCGAGAAAATTTTATGGAATCGTGTTTTCGTCTAACATAAGACCTTACATTAATCCTCAACTTTAACATATATTTATTTCAAAATTAATGCTGCAGTATTTTCGACATAACGGAGGATCATGCTAAGCCATTTGAGGTAGTATAGGCTCTTAAAGGGGTATAAAAGAAACGTTTTTTTCGGCGTTTTATGCCTTGTGGTATGGAACCCTTCGTGTACGAGTCTGACTCGCGGTTTTTATTTAGATTTTTTGTATGAGTAGAATAAAAAACCGGGCAAGAGCGAGTCGGACTCGCGCACCGAGGGTTCCGTACCATCATATGTTTTTAAATGTTCATCGGCGAGGCTTATATTCATCAGAGAATTTTAACACTGTGCTCTGCGGTGTAGAATATTGCAATTTTATGTCAGCGCCATCTCTTGACCGATAGTGGAATTAATGCAACTTTTATTGATGATTTCTGAAAAAGTGTGCTATTTAGAGACTTCGTTTTATTTTTCCTGTAATCTTTACATAAACTTCTATCATATAGAATAATTTCAGATTTTTCTCTTTGCAAACTTCGGAGATAAGGGGGGTAACGGTATTTTTTTTACATTTTTCATCAAAAGTCGAAAACTATGCGACCTAAAAAAAAGAAAAAGTGTTTGAGAATGTGCAAAGTGCGCTCTTTCATATGATGATACCCTACATGCCTAGTAGCCCCACTTCTTTGGAGAATCATAAAAGGATAACATTATGAATCATAATATGGCGAAGACAGTCCGTGTTTTTCTTTTTTTCGCTGCACTACGTAGGTATAATCAAAGAGATTGGGATTGGATTTGGATTGGATCGATTGGTATTTTAGCACAGACAAAAAAAAATAACTGATAAATGCTTCACCAATGGGATTTGATACGATTAACTTAACAGTTAACTGTCCATTATGTATAATCCTTTTATGATTCTCCAAAGTGGCCTTTTTAGGCCCCCAGAACTGATGGAATGTAGCAACACAGGAAGGAAGGAAGAAAACAATGGAGGAGGATGGAACAAAAGGAAAGACGTCGTTGTCGTTAAAAATATTAAATTGTATTTATTGTCTTGAATAAACAAGGTTACAAGGTTTTTTTTATTGCTAAATGGGCCCTCCCGCTCTTGACTCTGATCACACCTGATGGAAAGCGATAGACGACGTCTATGATGGAATGGGCGTGCCCAGAAGATACTTGTTCAAGGTAAGGTAAGGTCATTCAAACTGTTGTTTTATCTACGAATCCGAAATGTATGTAACATTTATTTAATTACTTCACTATTTCACTTATTTAATTACTACTAGAGTGTTTCACGTGTAAATAGATGATACCTAATGTAAGGTACACGTGACATTGATATTGATTTCAATCAATGAATCTCTATTATAAATTCGGCTACTAGCTTTTTCACCCGGTTTAGGCCCGGCGCCCACTATCGGCATTGGCACGGCTCAGGATTTTTATGCGACGAATAAGAATGTAACTTAATTGTATGACAATAAAATTTAAATTTCAATGACACGGTGTGTCGGATACCCTATCTTTATTTTTGCACCTTCGATGATTAATATCATTGAAATTTCAATTTTATCGTCATACAATTAAGTTATATTTTTATTCGTCGCATAAAAATCCTGAGCCGTGCGGTCAATCGTCTAGCAAAACTGGTTACAAATGCCAGTCATTTGCTTTTTTTCCTTATATCTAAGCGGTCAAAATAGTTGAGGTATTATTTTGTCGAAAATTAGATAATTCGAGTGTTTTTTTTTGTTTTGATCTCTTGTCCAGAAATTCTCGCCATAATTCCCGATTACTCTTTATTAAAATTAAATACACAGCCAATGCTATTACGTTAAACATATTTCCGAAGTCCATTATAACCGACATGACCAATGTAATACGTACACCAAATATTTGAAGAACATAAGGTAATACGAACAAATTACTGAGTACAAAAATCAACGTTGCTATGTAGAAGCGCTGACATTTGTTAAAAGATGTTCTCGTACCAGCTTCACTAACGCGGAATAAAGAACATAAAACTGTTATATAGATAACAAAACTAATCACCATGGGTATGAACAACATTCCAAAGGTGATAGCAACTAATATTTGATATGTAGGTAAATATTGTTTTCGAGACATAGGCAAAAGTATAAACCCCAGGAACATAAAGTAATAAGGTTAATATAAACGGTAGACCCAAAGCAAATAGGCTAGTCTTAAGGTACCTTCTACGAATGTTAAGACGAAAAACTTTAACAAAATCAATATAAAAAATGTAGCACAGAACCAGTAACCAATAATAACACGATCCTAGAAGATACACTAATAAAACTGTTGTAAAAAAGTTCAGCACATCATACTGACGGATTATATTAGATAGTTGTTTTTGCATGAAATGGAAAAACAAAAATAAAACGATCATTATGTTTGCACTGATGAGCACATAGTTTCTCAAATGGCGAAACTTCTTGAGTATGCACCATGATATCACTCCATATACGGCCGCCGCGAGATCCAGCACGAACAAAAACGATAGAATAGTGTTCATCCCAGAGACACCAATGAGGTCGCTTAATCGTTGTGGGCTGGTAATATTGGTGCTGTTGTCGGCCATGGTGAGCGTCGCGTGCGCAGTCCGATGCGCTGATGAGTAGGGACACGCGTCCACTAAGTTACTCGCCACAAAGCGCTATGAAACCCGGTCAGTAATATTATCAATATTATAAAACAAGTATGCAGATTTATTTTAATTCACGCAATTTTTTTACAATGGGATCCACTATTAGGAGTGTCGTGCAGTATGGAAACTTATAACGTTCTAGAACAAACAACAAAAACGAAACACAAAAAAAACTGGCCAAGTCGGACTCGCACACGAACAGTACCAAAAGGCAAAAACGTCGAAAAAAAAACACGTTTGTTGTATGGGAGACCCCCTTAAATATTTATTTTATTATTTATTATTAAAGTAAAAATACAACTGAGTATTTTGTGAATATTTCAAGTGCCTGTTGCCATTATTGATATCGAGCAAAAAAGGGCAAAAAATCGCGTATGTTGTATGGGAGCCCCCCTTAAATATTCATTTTATTTTGTTTTTAGTATTTGTTGTTATAGCAGCAACAGAAATACATAATTTGTGAAAATTTCAACTGTCTAGCTACCGCGGTTCTTGAGACAGACAGGCCTGGTGACAGACAGACGGATGGACGGACGGACGGACGGACAGACAGCGAAGTCTTAGTAATAGGGTTCCGTTTTTACCCTTTGGGTACGGAACCCTAAAAACTAGGCCTATAATATTCCTAATTGAGCACCAAAAAATGTCTCTAATCCATCAGAAAGTAAATCTAGAAAATATTCAACAATAGATTGAGACGCCAGCACATCAAGCTACTACAATCTGTCAAATTTATTTCATAGATTTTCAACTTTATTGCTAAACCATAAGGTTCAAAGTTGATTGGAAAAATTTTACAGTTTCGGGTAGCTTGATGTGCGGCGTCTGTACAATCAACTTTACAAACAACTCTTCTCCTATTTTTATCTCAGGAGGAAATCTGAAAACCCTCGTGAATTGAAATATTTATATTTATTTAAGTGGCCCTTTACCTTCGTTTATGGCCGCCGTGAACACGTGAACCACGTTATCTTCAACGTGAACGTGCTAAGGGTGGATAAGGTACTAGGTAGGTACTAATGGATAAGGAAAGTTTTCTTGGAATTTTATTTTTTTATGGCGAAAAGATAATATGTAAAGAAGGAAGCAAACATAGAGTTTATTTAAGGAGTACAAACACTTTGCGAAATACAACTCAATTCGTTTATTACATTCCACAATGTGGGGAACTAATTATCACATTATTAATTAATATTGTATAGGCGAAAGTTTGTGAGTGTGTTTGGATGTTTGTTACTTCTTCACGCTCAAACGGCTGGACAAATTTTGATAAAATGTTGTATGGAGGTAGGTGACACCCTGGATTAACACAGGGTACTTTTTATCCCGATATTCCCACGGGATCGACATTTACGCGGGTGAAACCGCGGGGCGCAGCTAGTGTTATCTGATCTAAACGAATATTATAAAGAGAAAAGATTTGATTTTTTGTATGTTTGTTTGTTACGCTCTGAGGGGCCCGTGGCTAAATAATAACAGCCGCACAGGTCAATCGATCAGGTTAAGCTACGCTTGCCGCGGTGGGTTTGTGGACTGGTCCATCTTTACATACCGTGACCCCTCCGTGCCTCGGAAAGCACGTTAAGCCGTTGGTCCCGGCTGTCATTCGTGGATCTTTGACAGTCGTTACGGGTAGTCAGAAGCCCGAAAGTCTGATAACCAGTCTTACCGAGGGGTATCATCGTGTTACCCAGTAACTGGGTTGTGGAGGTCAAATAGGCATTCGCTCCATGTAAAATACTGGTATTCAACTGCATCCGGTTAGACTGGAAGCCTAGGCAGATGATGATGTTTGTTACGCTCTCACGCTAAAACGGATCAACGGATTTTGATGAAATTTGGCACGTGGGTAGACCATGATATGGACTAGGACACAGAATAACTTCTATACCGATATTTTTATGGGAGACTTATGCGGATACATAATAATGAAATCATTTGTCTACTCTTCATCTATTAAAAACAGTTTGCATCTTCCATTCAATTTCAGACAAGTTTCTTAGCGTGGTAATTTACTTAGCGTGGACTCACCATGTAGCCTTTCGTAACTCCCAAACGTGACTTACAAAAAGCACGGCATTAGGAATGCACCCCAAACCTTCCGACATCCGGAATTAGGAGACATTTGTAAGGGTGATGTGCCACTGAATTTTATACTAGATAGTGCAATCAGGTAAGTGCATTAGTCACACGAAGTTAGTGACTTACAAACACTTGGCGTGGTTTCATTTGAGAAGGTTCAAGTTGAAGTTTTTGAATGAATATTAGATTTTCAATCCTGGGTGCGGTGTTTAAAATTACTGTGACTTCTAAAATACCCAGAGGTTTTGGGAAATCTGACTATTTATGAAGGTGTAGATCGTAGAACTTTGTAGATATATATTTTGGTAATGACACGTGATTCCATCTTAATGCAAATATATTAAGTTTGTTCTTGTTGAGTTATAATCTTTGGTAAAGAGTTCGTTTAGTAATGGACTGGGTTAAGCTGTTGGTATAATGAAGATAAACGAGTAGGTGTGTTAATAAACACACTTTTCTGTAACTTCTTAACTAATTAAATGAACTTTTAAGACCGCCCCTTGCGTCACCCCTTGTAAAAAATGTCTACATTTATATCTGTAATAATTATGGTGTACACAATAAAGAGTATGTCTATGTTCAAAAACCGAGTATACCGTACGACTTAATATCGTACGGTATTTAACGACGTACGATTTAATATCGTACTCGTAGATGGGCCCACTATTTGGTTGACCATACCACGTCCATAATTTAAACTTAACCTGTCATGCCTGAGCGTGAAATTCTTTGACATGCTTGTTCCAGCCTTTTATGCCTTTCTTATAACGTCTTTAGAGATTCTGTTTACATGTAGCTGCTTCACTTAATATAGACACAATGTTTTTATGCATCGAATCCAATAAGAATCTATGTTGGGCATTATCACAAAACTTATCAGCACATCGTTCAAAACCCTCAGGAAAATCTAAATGTTTTAAATTTATTATTACACACAGACGAGTATTCCTTTATTTTGTCTGGATTTCTTTCACCCCAGCGCACACCGTTAAGCTGAGATTTGATCGCACAAGTTTTTAATCTGATAACATTTAGATCACATAAAATTTTTCTGTCAAGGAAGGCTAGATAATGTGGAAACGAAACAAAAAGAAACGAAACGTGAAACAAAACGTGGAAACGTGAAACGTGAGCGTGAACGTAGAAACGTGGTTCACTTACAAGAACTGTGTGCGTTACTTTGCAAAATAGCTGATATTATCAGCTAGTTTGCAAAGTGAACGCACACAGCTCACCAACCTTTTAACATTTCTGCGTTATTAAGTTCATTTTTGAAGAGAAGTTTAAATTAATTTGGAAGATCAAAGATCCTTTGCCGTAATTAATAACTTTATGTCTCGGTATCTTCTAGTTCTTTATTAATATTCGTAGCCATTTTGTTTTAGGAAGGAAGTCATTGTCTTTTTTCTACATTTAATAAGAACTTTTATTTTAAGCATTTTTAGCCCAATATCAATTTATACATGGAGATTTTTGAGAAATGATAAATGATTTTATTTCTGTAAGTAGATTTGCACCAACACTTTTTCATGTCAATCATGTTTTAAAAACTAGATAATGTCGGCGTGTCCTATCTGACTATGTACTCGAAGAAAGGCCGAAACAAACTCAGAGGTCACAGTCTCTTTTATAGTCCAGACATAGTCCTGGTCAGATCATGTGAAGACCATGTAGATTGGTGTCTGAAATGGTCTTTTGAGGAAAGAACCACGCAGATTGAGTGGACCTATCTAGCCAGTTTTGGTAATTATGTTTATTCACCTCTTATTCTTTTTTGACGTGCCAACTGCGAACGTAACTTTTACAGATATTAGTCATCCAAGAGATAGTTTTTTTCTTGCGATTGGTGACTCAGGTGGAGTTCTTTTGTTAATATTCTGCATTATGTTTGTAAAGGGTGGAATGCAGATTTATTCCGGTCTGATACCTACTCCTTTTTAGGCCACTTTTTAACTAAATCAATTAATAGATATCTCTTGAAATATTTTTCACTGGAAGATAATTACGAACTTTTGAAATTAATTTTTACCACGCTTTATAGTACCTAAGTAAAGTATGTACCTTGTACTTAAGTTTCAAGACTTTCAGACAAAAATAATAGTGAAATCTAGGACTCGTTTTGTCAAGAACAGGAGACAATAAACAAAAAATATTCGCCATTTACAAAAGATATGAGGTCAAACGCGACCCACAAACTTACGGATTATAATTCAAGGATGAGTGTCGCTCTAAGCTCTTTATTTTGCGGCCATTTTATTTGTAGTTTGGCCTTTTTCATTTTGTACAGAAAAAAAATATTAATAAATCAGAACCAGCTTTGCTAAGAAACTATAAAATGTAAGTAAGTTGATACTCGGTAAAACGGTGAAAGAAAACATCATGAGGAATCCGGCATGTCCTAGAACCAAACCCGCACTGGGCCCGTGTAGTGGATTACGGCCCACTCCCTCTCACCGGGAGGAGGCCCGTGTCCCAGCAGTGGGAACATTATTGACTGTTTAAGCTAAGTAGGTACTAACGACTTTGTGAAGGTCGTGGGAATTTGCTGGATGCGGAAAGCACAGATCCGGTCGATGTGGCGACACGACGCTTGGGACTCAAAAGTATCCAGATACAAATACAATCATAAATGAGTAGCCAGAATATCATAGCACTAGTATTTCAGTGGAGGTCAGACAAGCTAGTAAACAACGCGTCAGTAAGTCTGATGGGTCGTTTATGGGTCGTTTACGGATTTATAAAATACTAGCTGCGCCCCGCGGTTTCACCCGCGTAAATGTCGATACCGTGGGAATATCGGGATAAAAAGTACCCTATATGTTAATCCAGGGTGTCAGCATATAAATTTATATCAAAATTGGTACAGCCGTTTGAGCGTGAAGAAGTAACAAACATATAAACACACACACAGACTTACAAACTTTCGCCTTCATAATATTAGTGTGATTAATTCTTAATATTGCTTTTAATTTAACTATTTATACTTTATATAAACATATTATTTATTAATAAATATTTATATATAAAAAGATGAATGTTGAATCAATTTCAATCAGTTGGTTTCAAAGACGCCTTGATTGAGTTGAAAAATGGAAAATAAACTTCTTTATTTTTTGTTGACTTTCGAAAGGTAGGTACCTCCCCAATTAAAATTAAGTTTACATAATATTGAACAAACATCTCTTGAAAAATAATCTTAATTTCAGTCATGTTTTTAAAATAAATGTTAAACCGTTTTCTTTTTACCTAAAGCTCTAATAACATAAAATTACAAGAATCGAAAGCTTTTTGTTTGCTCCCCTAAATACTAATCTTCTTATTTGTAGACATAAATAAAAATTGCTTGCAAACATTTTCTATTATTTGTACAACTTAAGTAAGATGTATTAGATTCACAAATATTATTTCAGAGCTTAGAGTTTTGATCTGAAAGCCTACTATGACCTTAGGACAACTGTGATAAAAAGTCAAATGTTATATTTCTATTAATACTTTTCGAGTAAAAACATAGTGTACCTATGTGTGATTAGTCAAAGACCACGTAGGTACTTATGTACCTAAGTACATATTATTCAGAATCGGTGACATTTCTCCTAAAGAAAAGTACGTTTCAAAATTGTAAAGAAAAATATAGGTAGTAATCTCGCCTTTAACTGTATGTAGACTCGCCCTAATATTGCTAAAATATCTACTAGCTTACCGGAGTATTTGAGTTTATTTATTTATTTGGTACACCAACAGAAGTAAATAGAAAGAGTCGATAGAAAACAATAATAAAGTAAAAGAACTGGTATGAACCAACAATTCGAAGACATGTGACATCTACCAACCCGCAATGGGCCCGCGTGGTGGATTACGGCCCACTCCCTCTCACAAAGATTAGGTCCCAGCAGTGGGAACATTATAGGCTGACTATGCTAGTATGTATGAAATTATAAAATATAATTTAGAATACACAATAAAGTGGATAATTGCAATAAACTACATAAAACGATCATTTTGACCATAAGGCTGCCTTTCCACCAGAGCTGAGCGAGAATGCGTAGCGAGTGATGTGTGTGAAACCAACCAATAACATCGCTTAATTTTTATAGCTTGAATTAAGTTAGCCTTGGTATTGGTTAGTTTTACACACATTCCTCGCTACGCATCCTTGCTCATCCCTGGTGGAAATTTTTCAATTTAAATCAAATCAGAAATATAGAAAAAAAAGTACGTTGTCATACCGTATCTTTGTAGCGGCTTAGCTACGCTTTGTAGCAAAGTCATGAACAAGGTTCTATACTCATAGAGAAATTCTCCAATAGCCTGTCACAATCTGATATCAGGAATGAAATACCTACTTGAAGTTACTACCACGTAGGTGTATACTCGGATATCTATCGTATATACCTTTCAAAGAACATAAAATAATGCGTAGAAACGTAACACACAAAATGCGTACTGTACAAATCTCAGAATTTGACTGATTAAATCAAGGAAGTAACTCATAGAGGGTGAGACATCTTAACTTAGCTGACGTTCAGGGTTGACAGATGAAATTTAAAAAAAAAACGTCTTTTTTTTAAATTGATTATAAAAAATTCGAGACAATAATTAGATATTTCTTTATTATTTTTTTTTTTTTTAAGTTCACAGCATGCTAAATAACTTATAAACTAAGACCCACAAAACCGTAGTAATGGAAGGGGCTTACAGGACCTAAACACAAAAAACGCAAGTTTTAGAAACAATAAAAGTATATGATCGACTTCAGTAAACAAAATCAGAAAAATATATTATATTCTTCAGGATATATGCTAGGTAGATATTGGCGTCGATTCTCTTGTTCACAAACTAAACTAAATTTAAGTTCAGTGCATCTTTTTCTTTCTATTTCATTAAGAAAAGGACAGAAGATAAATATTAGTTTAGTCCTGTCAAATTAAGATACTCCATAGCAAGTTTAGACGTGATTAAAAACATGGCTACTAAAAATACGTCAATTTACGTTAGGCGCTGTCTAATTTGACAGGACAAAACTAATATTTATCTTCTGTCCTTTTCTTAGTGAAATAGAAAGATAAAGATGCACTGAACTTAAATTTAGTTTAGTTTGTGAACAAGGGAATCGGCGCCAGTGTTTTGAAAACATAATACAACTAATTATATACGAAAGAAAAAATTTATGAAGATACTTCTAAAAACTTTCTTTTTACAATAAAAATCATACTCATATGCATACAATCATTCTGATTTTTTGTCAGATTATTCTATAAGCAACATACAAAAATAGTAGTGTTTCAATTTTTAATCCAAATAATAGATCAAATAAGTTTCGTTTGTTACACTATTCTGTACTAGAAAAACAAGATTTGGTTGAAGGCTGCGAAAAAGCAAAAATACGCCAATTTCAGTCATTTAAGTAACACAGCTTTCATTTTACTGCAGCTAATTAAAAGTTCGACTAAGGGCAGTTGCAAAAAAAACAAAGATCAGTTACACGCAGGACCCTGGTAGCCCTAACATCTAAAAGTAATTACATTTGCCTACGTATTTAAGCACGCTCCAGGAAAACGTGCAAACGTCTTCTCTAATTTTGTACCCATTCCTCAGGGAGGACTATTTAAATAACCTAAAATTGGATTCCGAATCAACCGGGGACTCACTGAATAAATTCATTGGCTGAATATTAATTTGTTGATCTTTGTAACGTAACGTCGTATTGATCAGATTGCCGAGTTGGTTTAAGATAAGATACTTTTTTGTCGAATATATATACATCTCATCTCATCAGAATCAGAACTTTATTTGCTATGAATGTAGGCGCAGGTATAAGATGTTGTACAAACTGGATGGTAGTTATAACTGTGATGATGAAGACCCGATGGAGGTCAGAGCATGAGCGCTGCAATATTTTAATGAGCTTTCTATTATTTGAATGAGTATGGGTGTTGTTCAACATGTCAGTGCACATCAAGCCACTACAATTTGTCAAATTTCTTTAATAGATTTTCAACGTTATAATTAAATCATAAGGTTCAAAATTGATTGGAAATTTTTTACAGTTTCGGGTAGCTTGATGTGCTGGCGTCTGACCATGAACTAAAGAGATTGGCTACAGTCTACCTTACGGTGAGCAAATTATTACATAATTTTAAATATTAATATATACGAGTACAAACAAAAGAATGTCTCCCTCTTACAGATAACATTATAGGCTGATTATTAAGCTTATGCTAGTATTGTAACGTCTTATGAACGTTTGTCTATGGTGTTGATTTTACGTAGCAAAATTCTAAACAAAGATACTTCTGGAAATCTGTTTTTAAATCTCCTGTACCTAAGCTGTAATTGATTGCCTAACCCCATAGAAGTTCGAGATGAGATTGACAACCAAGAGTCTTCCAGAAACGAAGGAAAATATTGACTGTTATACAGGATAATTTTTTATGCATTGCGCAAATTTTCACAGGATCTTCTACTCATGAATATGAACAACTTTCACTATGGGTTCAACTCTGTAATCACGAAAAAAAATCTGCTGTTTCATACAAAAGTTCATTACCTACTCGACCAAAATGTATGAAACAGCTGATTTTTTTTTCGTGATTTCAGAGTTATATATCATATAATATCCTGTGAAAATTTGCGCAATGCATAAAAAATTATCCTGTATATACACATTATACATATGACCCACTAACACAAGAAAACTACGAAAAAAAATTCATTCATTACTTAACATAAATCCATTATGTGTACCATTTCAGCATCACAAACTTTGCAGAGGCTCGTGACGTCACTCCATCTAGAAAATGCATACGTGACGCCTCTTCACTGCACGGAGAGAGTAAACTACGTAATTACAAGGCAAGGAAAGCACAAGAAACTCTCTGTACCTATGTATAAATTTGCTGTATTACGCTGGCGTTTAGAATAAGTACTATTAGTCTTTCGGAAATGTGAGCTGATAGATAAACGGTGAAGGAAGACATCGTGAGGAAGCCGGCATGTCCTAGAACCAGAAAATTTGAAGACATGTGACATCTACCAACCCGCTCTGGGCCCGCTTGGTAGATTAAGGCCCACTCCCTCTCACAGAGAGGAGGCCTGTGTCCCAGCAGTGGGAACATTATAGGCTGAGTATGTATGTGTGTGAGTATGTAGATAAACGGTCTGTTATTTTGCTAGTTAATTTTAAAAATACTGCTTTGTGGTCGCAATATCGACTGCTGCCCCGTTGGTCTCGTGGTTGCAAGCGCGACTGCTGAGCGTGGCGTCCTGGGTTCAATTCCCGGGTCGGACAAAGTGTTATTGAGTTTTCAATTAGGAATTTCTTAGTAACAGTCCGGAGTTTGGAAGTTGGCGGTTTAATACCCCCGTGCCTCGGAAAGCACGTAAAGCCCGTTGGTCCTGCGCCTGAACTCTCCCCGGTCGTGTCGGATTGCCGTCCCATCGGACTATGAGAGTAAAGGAACAGAGAGTGCACCTGTGTTTGCGCACACACTTGTGCACTATAAAATATCTCCTGCGTACCTGGCTAATCTCCATTGAGATTGGCCACCGTGACCGAAAAACGGTCGGGGAGGCTATTATTATCGACTGCTGAGCATTTGAGCAAGGTTCTGGATCCGATCCCAAAGTCGGGGTTGGGTTTTCCATATGAAACTCAGTAGCAGCCCGGTCTTTATTATTACCCGCACCCTAATTGCGTTGCGTTGCTTTTTTGAAGGATATTGCTAATCCATTGCTTCATATGTTCGAAAAATGTATCTGCTCAACAACGTAAATAACGCAATGAATGTTGTTGAACTGTCAAAATAAAAGCCGTTGCCACTGTTGATGGGAATAGGCTCGCCCCCTCCTACATTGAACTTCAATATAATTATCTCGAGAAATCTAGCTCCGAAAGGGAAAACAGGCGTGATGTTAGGAAGTAATCAGGTACACATTACGACCAATCTTCGCATTCCTGAGGATCCTAACTAATGACGTCACCCGCAAAGCTGTAGCTATTCTATCGTCTCAATTTCTAGACCATTGAAATGTCTGTCTGACTATAAATCAGTGTCTAGCCGTTAACCTAACCAGACAGACGTCTAATTGTGTACTAGAACCAATTAAAACTGTCAATTAAACTTAGTACTGTATTTTACAGAAAATACAATGTTGAAAGGCTATTCCTACAAAGGCATTATAATAACGATACGTTATTACTACAATCAAAGGCATAATAGTACCCATTAGTGGTCCCAAATTAAGCTTTTGAACGTAATAACGTCTTTTATAATGAAGCCTTTTCATAATTAACTGAGTGCTTAGTTTCCATTGAGACCTGTTGAATAATGAGTGAATAATTGGGAATGGTAATAACACAGAATACATCGGTACAGAAGGTCAGTTTCATACAACACGATTGAAGATGCACGATTCACGTACAGTCACGAGCACCAATATGTCAACACTTGGCAACTTTAAATTGCGATTTTTTCACGAAATAACGAATGCAACGTTGAAATACGACACTTTACATATACCTATGGGTTCGAAAATACTATGTTCCTACCAATATCAAATTTCATTCAAAAATAAAGGAGAAAATCGCCTTTGAATAAAGCCAAGTGTATATATACTTGTGCTCGTGACTGTACAGCGTTTGGAATTTTTAAGGGGACTACAGGACCTAAACGCAAAAAACGCAAGTTTTATAATACCTAAAAGTATATCATCGACTACAGTAAACAAAATCAGAAAATTTTAAGATATTCTTCAGAATATAATGCTAGTTAGATAGTGTGTTGAAAACATAATACAAGTAATTTGATACCATAGAAAAAAAATCATGAAGATACCTCTAAAAACTTTCTTTTTACAATAAAAACCGTACAAATAAAATACATACAACCATTCTGATTTTTTGTCAGATTATTCTACAAGCAACATACTAAAGCATTAGTGTTTTTTTATTAGATAATTGCAATAAATTACCAGCGTTGTGTCATTGCGCTTCTTTTTCTTTTCTATGCAGTCCGACAGTGACCGCGCTTGTAGTCATGTAGTCCCCTTAAGACGCAAATACATAAATTATTGAAAGTTGCACAAACGTATGCAATTTAGCAATTTGGCCGAGCAGTGGCGGCCCAGTGGTATCAGCCGCGACTTACGAGATGTACGTCGTGGGTTCGAATCCAAGCAGGCGCTTTACTTTGTGTAAATAATTTCATCACCACTGCTCTCAAAACGATGAAGGAAAACATCGTGAGGAAATCAGCATGTCCCAGAACCAAAAATTCTAGAAAAACTGGCCAAGTGCGTGTCGGACTCGCACACGAAGGGTTCCGTACCACAAGGCAAAAACGCTGAAAAAAACACGCGTAGATAGATAGATCATTTATTTGTCCAAAACATAAGTATACACACATATGGCATGCAAGATGTTACATAAAATTATAGCACAGTCATGTTTTGCCTTGACGGCGTACAAATATAAACAGGTAGGTCATTTTTACTAGTGGGTTTGCCCATTATTCAAAGCAATAAAATTAACAAATCAATTAAAAAACAAAAGTAAACAATCAAATTATAACTAAGACTTGTGACATCTACCAACCCACACTGGGCCCTCGAGGTAAATTACAGCCCACTCCCTCTCGACGAGAGGAGGCCTGTGTCCCAGCAGTGGGAACATTATAGGCTGATTATGCTACTTGCGTGTCTATGTGTGCGTGATAAATGATTTTACTTTTGTAAGTAGGTTTGTACAAACATTTTACACGTCAATCATGATTTTTTGAAACTAGATGAGATTGGCGTTTCCTATCTGACTACTCTGAGAAGAAAGGCCGAAACAAACTCAGAGGTCACAGTCTCTTTTAAAGTCCAGACATAATCTTGGTCAGGTTATATGAGGACCATGTAGATCGATGTCTTAGATGGTCTTTTGAGGAACGAACCACACAGATTGAGAGGACGTTCGTTATAAGCAGGTGGACTTCTATACCTATCTTTTCTGTGGTAATAGAATGTCTGACGATTGTTTCGCGTGTTTTATCTGTGAGACGATTCATTTTGAATGGTCCAATTTGGGTTGAGATAAATTGTTTTATTGAAGTGGAAAGGTGGGTGGGAAGTTTTTGTTCGTTAGGTCCATTAAGGCTGTCTTATGAGTGGCCATTTAATTATGGTGATAATAATAATAATAATAGTGGTCTTGGAAATTTTCTATTTTGTTGAGTACCTGGTACTACATCGTGGTTGTAATCTCCGAAGGGATAGGCCAGGTACTTACACTTCTGCATAGGGGCATGGCTGTTTTGGCAAATACCTGCACACAGTGGCAAGACGGGAGGCTACCCCCGTGTGTCACTACTGTGGTTGCAGCCAGGACGCGGCCCTGCACACTCTCGTTAAATATTATAAAAGTAATTGTAGTTGAAAAACAGGTTCTCAGTCGGTATACGTCACGGTAAATTGTTCATCCGGTAATGTATAAGTTTGTGTCGCATAAATGGCCGTGTTTTTGACTCACAGACAGACAGATGGACGGACGAACAACGAAGTGATCCTATTAGGGATCCGTTTTTCCTTTTGAGGTACGGAACCCTAAAAAACAACGACTGTCCTAACAAATAATATCACAACTTCCTCCAAAAAATAAAACAATCACAAAACCAATTATTTCAGACCAGCATTGTTCTAAAACTCATTTCAGAAATTAGTTTCACCTAATTCCCTCTAGCGAATCGAAAGAATTCCGTCGTAGGAATAAATCCCGAGAGGTTTCAACTCCCATACATAACTTCGGAACGTTCCTTTGTGAGTTCCAAATCTATAAAATAAGGCATGTCTAACAAATGGCCGAAGTTTGGGAACGAAACCTCAGACTCTTTTGTTGGCATTAAATTCTACTAATTTAGGGTAGATTGATAGTCGGTTGGTAATAGAAACCAATCGAGTGTTAATATGGCAAAAGATATAAGGACCCCAATCAATATAATATTATTATATTGGGATTTTTCACTAATTATGGTTGTTGTTGTACAGTAAAGGTTGTCTGCAAAAGTCGACCTTACTCGTTTATAGTGCTGGCTGGCAGTAAAATAGCTCTGGTTACGTTCGAAAAGTTAAGCGAATTTAGAACGAGCTTTCAAATTTTGATGAGAGCAGTGGTGGCCAAGTGGTAACGGCCGCGACTTACCTACGAGTTGTAGGTCGTAGGTTTGAACCCAGACAGGCGCTTTACTTTGTGTAAATTATTTCATCACCAATGCTCTCAAAACGGTGAAATAAAACATCGTGAGGAAACCGGCATGTCCTAGAACCAAAAATTCGAAGACATGTGACATCTGCCAATCCGCACTGGGCCCGCGTGGTGGATTACGGCCCACTCCCTCTCACCGAGAGGAGGCCTGTGTCCCAGCAGTGGGAACATTATAGGCTGATTATGGTTTCAAATTTTTGTATTTGGTTTTTGTTTGGAACAACCAGTGTAGTTATAGGCGCGGTGTTGTTAACACGTTTGCTTGAAATAAACGCGGTCAATATAACACGTACAATTTTAACGATGCCCCGTGTCACATTACCTGTTCAGAGGGCTGAGACACACAAGCCTGGACAGCTGATAATCCCTTCCAAAGCATTTCCTATTTCGAAGAGTTTCAACAGAATTGACATATGCTTTTCGGTAGCTTATGTCAACCCTATCCATTTTTAGGGTTCCGTACCCAAAGTACCCTTAAGACGGGACCCTACTAAGACTCCACTGTCCGTCTGTCTGTCTGTCTGTCACTGTCACCAGGCTGTATCTCATGAACCATGATAGCTAGACAGTTGAAATTTTCACAGATGATATATTTCTGTTGCCGCTATAACAAAACATACTAAAACAGAATAAAATAAATATTTAAGGGGGGCTCCCATAGAACAAACGTGTTTTTTTCGGCGTTTTTGCCTTGTAAACCGGAACCCTTCGTGTGCGAGTCCGACTCGCACTTGTTTACTTTTCCATCATCGTTCGCTGATAGGATGACACTTTGTTTAGGCCCTCAGACCACTCGGAACAAACATAATTGACATCTCTTGCCTCTTTCTAATAATGATTTTCGAGAATGGCAAAACAGGAATGGATAAACATTGCCAAAATTATCTAAATTAGTCAAAAGCGTTTTCTGTCTTGTTAATAAATATACACTGCTCCTACGACCTCTTCTTGGAAGTCTTTATAGCTATGACTTCATTTTATCCTATTAAATGACGTCAGCTCTTACTACTGGAGCACGTCTAAATCTGTGGCTGATTAAACATTCTCCTCCAGCTGAGTATATTGAGCCTGCAGAAAAGCTCCCAGCGGGCCACCAACTACCATGGCCCACCTGGAATCAGTTTTCGGTTTTCCGATATCGGGTTTTTGGTTTTTGGCTTCTTAAAGACAGGTGGGTCGCTGCAGGTACGACTTAGTCTCTCCGACGAGAGCCACAGTGCGACTGAGGAGCCACATCACAAACGATGCCTCAACTCTTGTCGTGCCTTCTGTGCAGAAACACCTGCACTATGGTAGACCTTTGTGAGACCAACACTAACACTGTCGAAGTGGCCGAATTCTGGTCGAAGCTATGCTAAGCTATCAAATAAAAAAGGGAAATCATAGATAAGATGAAGAAGAAGACCTCATGGGAAGAAAAAACATCACTAACATACTCGTAATTGTTTTCTGATGAAGGTTTTTTTAAAATTTACATATCTTTTGCAGGAGCTCTTAAGGAAATTGCTCCCTCGATAGGTGAACACGACATAAGTAAATAACATACTCCTCGTACTTTGTCTACTGTTTTACTACTATTGCTTGTGGCTAACGACGCATGCACTGCAGTCGAGCATGCTTCATCAACTATGGAGATAATCTAACTACACAATCCCGCGAAAGCACATCACATGCATCTATAGGGATATTCCTTATATGTATACTAGCTGCGCCCCGCGGTTTCACCCGCATAAGTGTCGATCCCGTGGGAATATCGGGATAAAAAGTAGCCTATATGTTAATCCAGGGTATCAGCTACCTCCATACAAAATTTAATCAAAATTGGTCCAGCCGTTTGAGCGTGAAGAAGTAACAAAACACACACACACACACACAAACTTTCGCTTTTATAATATTAGTGTTATACACATATCTGCCCCGTTGGTCCAGCGGTCGTCAACGCGACTACTGAGTGTGGGATTCTAGGTTCAATTCCCGGGTCGGGCAAAGTGTTATTGGGTTTTGGCCGCCACGGCCAAAATACGCTCTGGAGAACTATGTCCAGCAGTGGACTGCGATAGGCTGAGTTTATTGAAGCTTGAGATTATGTAACTCTCACATAGAACAATAGACCATAACGTTATATGACGTGCAAGTGACATTCAACTTTAGGGTGGTCGAGCAATTACGAGGTTGGCTATGTAAGGACGTAAATTTATTGTTTTCACCATAACTCTTTTGGTACATTGCAGAATACAAGTATCCATATTTATTATAATTTTGTTACGTTGCAATATCATACGGTATTTGTATCATTTTGAGACAGTAAAACCATTAATTTTAGAACCCCCAGGACTGCTGATGGATAAAAATGCATGACTCATTCACAAAGAAAACAAACCTACAAACCCCCCATAATTTAACGTTACCATTCAAAAACACAAACGGACCGTGACCCTAAAATTATTTTTCATAACGGTCACTTGCCAGCCCTAAGTAGAAGCAATAAATTTTATAAGCGATCAAATACGGACCTTTTTGAGCCACCAACCGTCTTAAGGATGTCCCAAGCAAACATCAAAGGGGCGAACACAAATATCGACCCTAATGACACAAGCCGAGCATTTAGTGAACAAATGTTTTCACCACCTTACTTACAATCAATGCTTAGGAAAATGTCGTCGGTAATTTTTTTCGTCATAAAAATGAAGCGAAGCATGCCCTAGGGGTACTTTTTATTGTGGGTCTCACAAACCGGGGACAGACAAAGTTTGACTGCTCTTTATACAGCTAGGCCGTTGAGCTCTGTGATGTGCTGCAGAAAGGGAGCCATGACAATTTTTATTTGGTTCTTCTCGCTTTTGTGTCGACGTTCACTGTTGTTTTATTTTTTCTTTTTTGGTCTGCCAATTCTTTAGGTCATCCGAGGGGAATGGGCACTTAGGACACTCCAGCAAGTCGGGCATGGTCTGATCAGAAGCAACGCACTCGCACTGGGTGTTGGATGGGTCAGCAATCCCCCACTACGACAAATTGTGTCTGTTATTTTGTGAATAATAATTTTAACACTAGTTTGTTTGAGAGAACTTAAAATAAATAAAGGACAAAGTTTAGTTTGTTAATTTTGCAAATATTGTGCCTACACTCAAACTAAATACTGCTTCGGACAAGTAGTGAATCATATTATAAACTAGCAGCGCCCCGCGGTTTCACCCGCGTAAGTTTCGATCCCGTGGGAATATCGGGATAAAAAGTATCCTATGTGTTAATCCAGGAAATGGTCTATCTATGTGCCAATTTTCATCCAAATCTGTTCAACGGTTTACGCGTGATTGAGTAACAAACATCCAAACATCTTCACAAACTTTCACATTTATAATATTAGTAGGATTAGTGTAGCTGTTATGTTTTTGGCAGGCTCTCTTTTAATTTTCAATAAAAAAATATACTCGAAAAAGTAAAAAGCCCCAATTTCGAAGGTATTAATTTTCAAATAATCTTCAAATACGCCCTCACCTAAGCACACATTTCTGCGGCGGAATTAAAGGACTTATCGCGTAAAATTAATGTCGGTTACCAGTTCCCGGGTCACAGCAGTGCTACCCTCATCTTTCGTGGGGCCCATTTTATTTAAAGAAGCGAAAGTTCGAAGCGGACGCGGCCACGCGTAAACATTTACTTGAAAGGTTTATTGATGTTGGTGACCGCAGTTTGGTTTTACAACCAAAGAAAGACTCCCCTTTATAGAATTTGCGAGTTTCTAGTCGGATTATTTTGATAAGGCTTCCAGAATCCAGATGCGCCGTTTGGGGTATTATTTTTATATTGGAAGTGGTTAGCCAGTTCAGAGGGGTTAAGGTAGAAGCAACGAGTCGTATAATACCATTATCTACCTAACTATACTTACAGACCTAACTTTGGTCCCAGTTTTGGCAAACAAAAACTGTAATCGAATAGATTCTATAAATACAGACTCAATATCCTAGATTTTTTTTCTCCCAAGAGTAGAACTTCTCCCAAGTTAATACTTCAAGTACCAAAGCTCAAGTTAGCTTCGGTAATTTGGCAGCTGAACCAGTTACAATGCCCAATAGTGACTGTCTGACAATATTGGTGAACTCTCAAAATGGCGCTCAATTCTCTGGTCGATTTTACGCGTAACTTCTATAGACTGTTCTCATTAAAATTGTCAGGAATACGAAGTTGGAGACCTGTTACATTGGTACGAATCGAAAATGACTGCAAAACACAATACGTTTAGACCTTTTCGACTCTTCGTAATGTCTCGTGTTATTTTCTTAGTTTTAATTGGGCCGTTAAGGTACGAGTTCGTAGCCGACCGCAGACAGCAGCAGCAGACGACGTGTCGCTACGACACTATTGGTTTGTATGTATTTCTTTGGAATACCTTCCATACCACTCGCCGCCCGACTACACTTCGCACGACCGTAGACGTCGTGTCGCCCGACCGCAGATCAGTAGTAAAAGGTTACATGCTCTGTGTCAGTAGTGCTACCGGCCCACGATGAATCTTAATCAAAAAATGAGTTTTTCCGATTCCGAGAAAGAAAAAAAATAAGTAATTAAAAAAACTAAAAAACCCGACTGCGGTAAAAAAAATTTGTTTAAAAAAAACTGAAAAGCTAAAAACAAGGCCATTTTAAATTAAATAAAAGTTGGAAGCAGGCGGGACCCATACCATTTTTTTATTATATTTTCAAACTCAAATGGGTCCCGCCTGCTTCCAACTTTTATTCTTACGTGCAAGCTTCTTTACTTACGTGTGTAGGTAGATACTTAATTCTATTAACGTCCCCATCAGCAGCATCATCCAATTTATTTTCACGTTTCTGAGTTGTACCCACTTAGTTTCTCTCAGGCGTTTTTATGTGTACTGTTTGGCTTATCGACTCAAGCAACAACACCTTCAGAACAACGTAAGTCACATACACACACATGTCATGGATCTTTACCTAATAATACTTATGTCACATTGAAGCCATCGCGTTTTTCAATAAATCTCAGATCATTCACTCGTAATATTCCCTCAGCATCATTCACATCATTGCTTCCAAGACATTAATCATGCAAATAATAAATTTGGGCGTCATAAGAGCCTGTTTCCTCCGAGACATCCTCACATTTACATTCATTGCATGCCGTTAGTCGTGTTCCCGTGTGACTCTCAATTTGCATGCATAGCCGTCGTCTACAGCATGAGAATCTGAATACAACAAGAGTATTAATATTGTATTTTTTAATCAAAAATATGCACGGCTTCTGTGGAATTTTAAAATTGTGTCGCTTTTAGAGTTGGGGCGTTCCTAAAATGGCTTGTTGTCTTCCACTGTCGTGTGTTGGTTTCCGTAATGACTTATTTTTGTTATAATAAAATAAGATGATTTTACTGTAGACTCATTTAGGGAGATCATACATGTGGGTGTACTAATACATGTTTATACATCTGCCTAATACAGGCGTAACATGTTATGTCTATCATTCAAGTAAATATTTGAGTATCAAGTATCATTTTTTTTACTCATAAAACCAACCCTTTGTCAACCTATTTTCAACATTAGAATTACATTCACATTTCCATACAAAAGACAACACGGAATCCAATATAACATAATTAAACCAACCTTTTTCGTAAAGAGAGGAAAATAAAACCTTTTGCAGCCTGAAATTTTCACGACACGTGAATTTTGCAGAGGGGAGAAAAGCATACGGCCCTAATTCGGTCCGGAAGAGCTGCCTTCATTTACAGGTATTGTGTTCCCCGGATTATATCCCCCGTTCCCCCCATTCACAATAGCCGATCCCTCTTCGTAATGAGTGGAATTATGACTTTTTTTCGTCCGAATCATTCTTGAGCCGTGTTTAGGGGACTTTTGAGCCGTAGTTTTATGTTGATTGGGGGATTAAGGTTTGTAAGTTTGGGGACAAAGTAATGAGACGTGTAAGGACTTAAGAGGGATTAGATTGAAAGTGGATGTTTGCCTTTAAAAATAAATTCGAAGAAATGAATACACAAACAGATTTTATAATGCAATTAAACAGTTTCAATATTGTTTCAACAACAGTAGATACACAACGATTAAAAAACACTGATAGGTATGTTTAGTTTATTGAACTACCTAGGATGCAAATCCATTGAGTTCAGTCATATTATCATATCAACAATAATATAGGAAACACTAGTTATCTTCTATTACGAAAAAAATGAAACTGACTTTATTACTAGAGAAGTGCTATTACAGCGTAGATGAATTTTTAAATGATATTTTCCTTGTATAGAATTCTGATTGTGTTTTTTCAGTGTCTTACTCAGAATAAATTTTAATTTTGACATTGTATTTTGAGTTGGATTTAAATTTTGACGTTGTAATTTCAATTTAATTTTGACATTGTAATTTTATTTTATTTTTTTCTCTCTTTCTGTATTTTTTTATTGTCTAGTGCAACAAATTTTGTATGCCATAAATGGCAAAACATGTAGCCACCGCACAATAATTATAAGACCTTCATACTGTACCTACTCATGTTTTACAAAATAAACATTGGCGCCGATTCTGTTGTTCACAAACTAAACTAAATTTAAGTTCAGGCATCTTTTTCTTTCTATTTCATTATGAAAAGGACAGAAGATAAATATTAGTTTAGTCCTGTCAAATTAGTCAGCGCCTGACGTAAATATAAATATTTTTAATAGCCAATTTTTTAATCTCGTCTAAATTGTCTATGGAGTATCTTAATTTGACAGGACTAAACTAATATTTATCTTCTGTCCTTTTCTTAATGAAATAGAAAGAAAAAGATGCATGAACTTAAATTTAGTTTAGTTTGTGAACAACAGAATCGGCGTCATTGTCTTATCTTATCTTTAAGTTTTCTCTTAACAAGACTCACAAATGACACTAAAATTAAATCTATTAGAGCCAAATAAAAACTCATCAAAAACCGCCCCCATTTTAATCGTAGCCGAGAGATTGAAAGATGTCCACTAAGTTTGTAGGAACTTTGTCATTTCTTTCATGCAAAATTACATTTGAGATGCTTCTTACGAGTGGGGAATTTTTAGGGTCGGGATCACATTGAGCGTAGCGAATATTAAAAAAGTTTTCGACGTCAAACTTGGATTGTCTTTTTCAAAGGCTGTTTACTTCTTAGGGCTTTATTTACTTAGTTTTTTCTTCGGTAACTTTGGTTTCGGCCTAGTTTAGACTTTATTGTATTTGTGTTGACATAGTCGCGACCGGATTAAGGAGTTAAAGTGACTCTTCTTTTGTGAGGAGGTCCACTATATTGAAATTGTTTGACTTTTGTTTGTATTAGGTCCATTCTCTTTGTCAACAATGTAGGTTTTGAAAGTTATGAAAGTTAAAGTGATGGCTTTAAACTGTTCTGTCGTTATTGCTTACGTGATTCAAAAGCTTAGGTCTAAGTAAATTATTTTATACCGACTTCAAAAAAGGAAGTTCCGTATTCGACCCGTAAGTCCGCGTTTTTCTCAAAAACGTATGAACCAATTTTCATGTTTCTTTCATTAACGTACTCCACATATTTTCAGAAAGGTTTTAGTATATAATACATTAGGTAATTATTTTTATGTACGAAGTTATATGCCTATATGTACTGCATCTCCGGCATTTCTATGCTAATTTTGATGATTCTTCTAGTCGGTGTCTTCAATTCTTCAATGCACCTCAGCTTGGCACTGCTTGGCTGCAATTATATATCTATGTATTGTTTTTAATTGATAAGGTATGCCTCAGGGGTGGTCCCATATAAATTTGATTAACTTTTGCTTGGGTAGTTTTTGAGTTAGGTTCAATAATACGATTTTTTTCCACTTAGTTTATATTTATGATGTTTTAATAACTTCCAAACACTGACAAAAAATCATAATGATCGTACAATTAGTATGGTTTTTATTGTTAAAAGAAAGTTTTTAGAGGTATCTTCATGATTTTTTCTATTGTATCAAATTAGTTGTATTATGTTGTTTTCAACACACTATCTAACTGGCATATATCCTGAAGAATATCATATATATTTCTAATTTTGTTTACTGTAGTCGATCATAAACTTTTAGGCATTATAAAACTTGCGTTTCTTGCGTTTTGATCCTGTAGTCCCCTTAAAGTTACGGCAGCGGGGTTTGACTTTACCATAATCAGCCTATAATGTTCCCACAGCTGGGACACAGGCCTCCTCTCAATGAGAGGGAGTGGGCCGTAATCCACCACGCAGGCCCAGTGCGGCTTGGTGGATGTCACATGTCTTCGAATTTTTGGTTCTAGGACATGCCGGTTTCCTCACGATGTTTTCCTTCACCGTTTTGAGAGCAGTGGTGATGAAATAATTTACACAAAGTAAAGCGCCTGTCTGGGTTCGAACCTACGACCTACAACTCGTAAGTCGTGTCCGTGACCACTGGGCCACCACTGCTCTAAATTATCAAAAAATTCTGTCTAGGAAAACACACATACTTTCATAAATAACTATTCAGTGACGTCATTCGCCCGTAAATTGCGGACACTGTGTAGCAGCCACCACTCTTCTAGGAAACCGTAGCTTTAGACTGCCTTTCCACAGATGAGCGAGGATGCGTAGCGAGGGATGTGTGTGAAACCAATCAATAACATCGCTTCATTTTTATAGCATGAACTAAGTTAGCGTTGGTATTGGTTAGTTTAACACACATCCCTCGCTACGCGTCGTCGCTCATCTCTGGTGGAAAGGCAGCTTTAAGGTCCTCTTGCACCACAAATCACTGAATGCATTGAGCGTTAAACGTGTTTTAAATATCGTTCTGTTTTTTATTAATATGTAGTTCGAAGAAACAGAGTGATGTTTTAAATTATTTTTAGCGCTAAACGCATTAAGTGATTTGTAGACTGTAGTCTATAGATTTAGGTTAAAACTACACTTCATTAAAAATTAAAGCAGCAAATCCTAGGTAAAGATTATTTGTAACTTAAATAGTTACAAAGCCTCTTCGAGAATCTTTTCGTAAGATTTTCTTTTTTTTGCTTTTTGTTTTTATGTGTTTTAATTTCTTTTTTTTACTGTTTAAATAGTATCATGGTGTATGCGTATATTATCACAAGCAATCAACTATCCCATAAATGTATTATTCAAACGACTAAACTATAATAAGTACTATAGACCACAAACATACAATGTATTTGCTAAGTTTATTATTTACGACTAAAATAAACTATGTTACAAAAGTAATTAAGTTCTCCACAATGAATTTAATTGTGTAATCTTAAGATCCCGAGCAAAGTCCAGACTTGCTTTATTCGACTTTAAAATTCAATTTCCAAATCTCAAAGTTAAGTGCTTAAGCTTTTAGACTTGGGTAAGTTATAACGTATTTATTACATTTTAGGCACCTTTTCACCTATTTTCACTTTTAACCTCATATTTATAAACTTTGAAGGTCGTTGCGCTCGGGATGACAACGGTTTATGTTTTACAAATGAATGGACTTTTCTCGAACTTTTTCATTTTATCATGTGACTGAAAAAGGTGTCAAACGAAATCAGACGTGTCATCTACGAGTTGTTAATAATCATTTACTAGCTCATGAAATACTTTAATCCATGTAGAGCAGTGTGGCCCAGTGGTAACCGCTGCGACTTACGAGTTGTAGGTCGTAGGTTCGAAACCAGCCATGCAGGCGCTTTACTTTTTGTAATTTTTTTCATCATCACTGCTCTCAACACGGTGAAGGAAAATAGCGTGAGGACACCAAAAAAATCGAAGCCATGTGTGACATCTACCAACCCACCAACCCGCCCTGCGCTCGCGTGGTGGATTACGGCCTAGTCTCTCTCACTGAGAGAAGGCTTGTGTCCCACCAGTGGGAACATTTTATGCTTATTATCCTACTAGCCCACAGTACTGAAAGTAGATAAACCTTTGATGAATCTAAATCATGCTATTTACTGTTCTATGATGTTTTTTAAACCATAGTTTTCGTCTAGGATTATCATCATCGGCCTAGCCTTTTCCTATGTTGGGGTCGGCTTCCAGTCTAACCGGATGCAACTGAATACCAGTATTTTACATGGAGCGACGGCCTATCTGACCTCCACAACCCAGTTACTGGGTAATACGGTACCCCTTGGTAAGACTGGTTGTCAGACTTTCGAGCTTCTGACTACCCGTAACGACTGTCAAAGACCCACGAATAACAGCCGGACCAACGGCTTAACGTGCTTTCCGAGGCACGGAGGGGTCACGGTATGTAAAGATGGTCATCTATCCACAGACGAACCGCGGCAAGCGTAGCTTAACCTGACCGATCGACCTGTGCGGCTGTTATTATTTAGCCACTGGCCCCCCCGTTTTTAGGGTTCCGTACCCAAAGGGTAAAAACGGAACCCTATTACTAAGACTTCGCTGTCCGTCCGTCTGTCTGTCACCAGGCTGTATCTCAAGAACCGCGGTAGCTAGACAGTTGAAACAAATACTAAAAACAAAATAAAATAAATATTTAAGGGGGGCTCCCATACAACAAACGTGTTTTTTTCGGCGTTTTTGCCTTGTGGTACGGAACCCTTCGTGTGCGAGTCCGACTCGCACTTGTTTAGTTTTCATCTAGGTTTATCATTAAACCATACTTCGGAATACGACAGATTAGGTTTTGTAAGACCTTCACCTTCTCAATGCTACATCGTTTTCCTTCTTTCTATTTAACCCAAAGGTTCCTTTCCTCCTCCTTCAATAGCCAATGATCACCCATTTAAAATCAGAGGCTCTTGTTTCAAACCCGCTTGTACACTGGCGTGGCTTTTTGGTGTGACCCCAAGGAATTAACTGTAATTATGTTGGCCTTTATGTTAATTTTGGAACAACAGTTTGTTTTGTGGTCCTCGTTAATAAAAGTTGTCGTGACAATACGAAGTTGTGTTTTGTTTTGGCGATAGTTCTGTGACAGTAGGCAAGTTACATAATTGTATGGACCTTTAGAGATTTGACCTCGTAAATATTAGTTGTTAAATAAATCTCATCATCATTTTAGGGCCTCTTTTTCAATGTATTTGGGGTCCGGGTAACATGTCTTTATCTTCCATACTTCTCTATTAATCGTCATGGCGGTAGTCACCACAGATATACATAGACCTAGATAACGCAAGTATCACGATCTGTATGAAAACCAAGCGTGCCATTTTTTTACTACCTACTATGACGTCACAAGCACTATTCAGTGATGGGAAAATCAAATCGTTTCAAAGACACCCGTCTCGCCCCACCTCTGGGGCCTAGCGCCAGCGCTCACGCTCAACCAGCCAGCAGTACACAGGACAGCGCGAACTGGCGGCTTACGATTTTTGTACGTAAGCTGGTGCAATTTTTGGTACGCGAAGCGTTCAAGTTCTTGCGTTATCTAGGTGAATCTCTATCTGTGGTAGTCACCCTCTTTCTAACCATATCATCTTTCACACAGTCCATCTATCATTTCTTTGGTCTTCCCCTACCTATAGCTACTTATCCATATTCATACTCAAAAGGTTCCTCATGACATTTTTCTCATTCCTCCGCATCACATGCTGCTTTTAATGTAATCATCTGGACAATAAAATACCTATCTTAAAATATGGCTTCTAAAAAGGTGCCTAACTTATATTTTACTCTTTTTAATATTGGAGCAAGGAAATTTGATTTGTCAGCTTGCTGGTTCGTTGAGGTAACTTTTTTTATTTTTGAAGTGAAAACTTCTTTGGTCGCGTTAGGCATTTTTTGAGATGGGACCAACCATTGAACTCGCGACACTGTTACCGTAACCGATACCGCGCTACATCCGGATGTGTTCGTCTGTTCTCGGGATGTACTCGGTTTTAATGTATATTCGATATGTCAGTGAGTGATGGCAAAGTATTCTATTTGTGTTTTGTTTATAAGACGATTAAAAAATACACGTAATTGTTCAAATTTTCACTTCTGTCGGCACTCCCGGAGTGCCACTGTTTTTTTTTTTTTTGTTTGTGTTCTTTTTATGCGTCATGTTTACCGCAAATAAACCTTTCTTTCTTTCTAGGTGGACAAGTCCGAGGGGAGTGAATATTTCTCGGGTTCTTAGTAGGGTCGTTCATAGAGTCATTATAATTTTTACAGAAGCTAAAGTAGTTCAGGACATCTTTCTCGTTTTGTTTCAACGCACACAAGCAATACGTTTATAATTATTATTCAGTTCCAAAGCAAGCCAGTTGAGAAAGATCAGTTTTTGCAAGTAATTCGTAGAACCAATTGCAACTGGTTGCTCGTAATTGAATCGAGCCGACACGGTAACCCTTTCGGACAAGGGCCTTATAGTTAAGGCCCTTGTCCGAAAGGGTTCCCGCTGGCCCGGAACATAAAGGGCTAAGGAAGGAACACGGGTGGGTTTTAGTCAGTAAGAGTCTGACACTACCTTCCGCTCCACCCAGAGCGGGAGGGGGGGTCATTTGATGATTTCCCGTCCGAAAAAAAAAAAAAAAAAGGCCCACTACTGACAAATAAACAAGCAAGCCTTGTTCTCGTTCTATCACTCACTAAAAAGCATAATTATTAATGTACAAAAAATATTAACACGATACCATCCATCCACCATCCAAAATCATCCATGACCATACCATATCCATTACATCCATCCATCCACCATCCGCCCATGGTCCATTTACCTATTTCAGCAAAAAACTCACTCTGATTACAGACTAAAAAGGTACCATTAATATTAGGTACGTATCTACACACATGACATACCACGGTTATCGAAGACTTATAATAGCTATGTACAAGCTTTCACCAAAATATACGCGTACTGTTAATTACTCTGAAAACCTGAAAGAGGAGACTGGAAATCCACTCCACGCAATTTGAATTGAAATTGGCAAACGCCACGCCAAAGTACGAATACCGCACCACGGATTTGGCGGTACTGGAAGTGGCTATAAAAACCGGTGACGCGAACTTTTTCTTTTTCCCTTTGATCTTTATGATCGGTAAAGTGATTGTTTTTTGCTAAAAAAACAATCACTTTTTGTTTTTTTAACAAATAAGCCTTATATGGAAGAAACTATTTTTTTTAGATTCGTAATTGTTAAGTGTAAACGCAATAGAAGAGACCTACCTACTTTAATTAATGTAAACTTCGACTAAGTTTTTTTCTTCGACACGACTGCTCACGTAAGGTAGTGTATACGACTAATATGTGTAAGTGTGACAGCCTGGCTTATTGATACGAGCTACGGGTGTATTGTCAAAGAGAAAACGTCTCAAAACCTTAGTCAAATTCTAGTGCAAAAACTAAAAATTACGTATTATAAAGGTAATTTAAAAAAAAATCAAACCGACTTCAAAAGACATAAACTCAAAATTTATGAAATAACTTTAATTTCGGAAGTCGGTGGCAAACAACTAAAACCATATAAAATACAGATCCCAAAGACAGACATAATTTTGACTTAATTTCTTTTTGAAGTCGGTTTAATTATTTTTAAATTACTTTGTTACAAACACCAATTTATGGACCGTTCAATTCCAGTCCTCCTATATCCGAATTCCCCCGATGTGATCGACGTCCACAAATTAGCCACGACACCAACCGCCGCGAGACCGGTGATTTTTCACGCCCAACTTTTAAAAGGTTTCGTGTAGCTAGCGTGTGCTAGCATTTATCACCATGTTATGTTTTTCTGTCCAAATCAGATGTAATGGCGGTTGAGAAGTTGAAATGCCGTGATTTTTACGAGCTTTTTTAGACTTGTTAGTAGGTTAAGTCAGAGATATTATTTGTTAAGCAAATTGACTATCAACTTAAATGGGTTTTTTTTATAAACGATGATTAAAGTTAAGTGACGTTTAAACGTCAAAAATGTATGGTTAAACAGTCGTTAATCCCTATTTTTAACTTTAAGCCATGTTTATGAATAAAGGGGGCCTGTGTCTTTATATTCCAATCTGACACTAAACAACTGTCATTGACTGTCATTGTCATAAACGTATTTTCTTTCTTTCATTCTTTGACAGATGTAATGAATTGTCTATAACTCAGCAAATTGACGAAGGGTGACATTGTGCTTAACAATTAATTTTCTGGACCGTAGGTACAGACGCCAGCACATCAAGTTACCCGAAACTGTCAAATTATCCCAATCAACTTTGAATCTTATGCTTTAGCGATAAAGTTGAAAATCTATTAAAGAAATTTGACAGATTGTAGTAACATGATGTGCATCTGTACAGTCACGAGCTTAAGTATGTATACACTTGGCTTTATTCAAAGGCGATTTTCTACTTTATTTTTGAATTAAAATTTATATTATTAGGAACATAGTATTTTCGAACCCATAGGTTTATGTAAAGTGTCGTATTTCAACGTTGCATTCGTTATTTCGTGAAAAAATCGCAATTTAAAGTTGCCAAGTGTTGACATATTAGTGCTCGTAACTGTACGTATAAAAAAAAACAAAATACAAAAAGTTTTTTTTGGTAAAAAAAAGGTGATGACAGACAGTAATTTTACATAAACACAGATTAAGTTTGTACAGACCGACAGACGCCAGCACATCAAGCTACTGCAATCTGTCAAATTGCTTTAATAGATTTGATTTTCAACTTTATCGCTAAAGCATAAGGTTCAAAATTGATTGAGAAAATTTGACAGTTTCAGGTAGCTTAATGTGGCGGCGTCTGTACATCACAAATAGGTCATACGTTGCTAGCTGATGTTTTAATTAAAATCTTGCAATTGTTACACGATCAACCAGTACTTGAAACGAATCGTACTAATTGATGAGACTGTTATCTAGACAACTAGCTTCTGCCCGCGACTTCGTCCGCGTAAAATATCTTGTACCCCCACCCCGTCGCAATACTTCGTATTCGCGTTCATTCTGATTTTTTTTCTTTTTGCTCGGCTCCTAAGGGTCATAACATAGCGTGATATTAAATAGCCTATAGCCTTCCTCAAGAATTGGGCTATCAAATGCAAAAAGATTTTTTCAAATCTGACCGGTAGTTCCAGAGATTATCGCGTTCAACAAACTCTTCAGCTTTATTATTAGTATTGACTAGCTGTTCCCCGCGGTGTCACACGCTGCGCGGCTCCTAAGGGTCGTAGCGTGATGTTATATAGCCTATAGCCTTCCTCGATAAATGGACTACCCAACACTAAAAGAATCATTCCAATCGGACCAGTAGTTCCAGAGATTAGCGCGTTCAAACAAACAAACAAACTCTGCAGCTTTATAATATTATAAAGTATAGATGAAGTGCATTCATTCAGTCAGCCCGGAGTTATGCAGTTCCAAATGTTCAGATAGACCTCTCCATTCTCCTTTTAATGTCAAAATCTTTTATTTTAAGCATATACTTATCCAGTATCTTAATATCCACATGCCATGTTTTAAACGTGTAAGTAATCTAAATTGTAAATCTCTCCGTGTAAGTAACATTTAGGTAATTAATGGTAACAACGGTTTTCGAAAGGATTCTGTGAATTTCTAGGATTGTTGCTATTAAGACGGGTTGTTCCACAATTTTCGGGCACGTGACTGAAAAATAACAGCCGCAAGGGTAGGCTGAAGGTTAAGCTATGCTTGCCGCGGTCGGTTCATGGATGGGTGACCACACATAACATGAGACCTCTCCGTGCCTCGAAGAGCACGTTAAGCCGTTGGTACTTGCTGTCTTTAGTAGATATTTGACACTCGTTATGGGTAGTCCGAAGCCCAGAAGTCTGACAACCAGTCTTACCAACATATGTCGTGTTATCCATTAACTGGGCTGTGGAGCTGTATCCGGTTAGACTGGAAGCCAACCTCGACACAGTTGAGAAAAGGCTAGGCAAGCAGATTGATTTGATTGGTTACCACAATTCGGTTTGGACGTTGCGTTGGTAAATAATAATATATATATTTTTTTATTGAAGTACCTAGGTATAAAGGAAAGTAAAAATATGATTTACGTTAATTACAATAGAGGAAAGTTAAATTCTAACTGTATGTAGACCTGCCTGATCTGATCAGTTGAAAACCAGCGTCACAGTTGAAAACCAGCGTCAGGCACTAGTTGTCTGGCATTTTTGCTGAACTGGACCTTTTTGGCGCAGCCGTGAGGCACACATTCCTGCTAATTTCTTACATCGGACTTTTTATTTTTACCCTTTTTATTTTTATATTTTCTGTTTTTATCTGATGTATGTACGACTATTATCTGACTACCGGCTGTATTGTGTGTCTTTTAGTCTGTGCTAAATAAATGTATTTTCTTTCTTTCTTTCTTTCTTTCATCTAGGTTTTTTCGGTAGATGTTTATAGAAAGAAGGTTGAGGAGAAACAATGAAAAATGTACGGCTTACTGATAGTTAGCAAAGTGCTCTCATTTAATTTACCACTCATTTTGCATCACATTGACCTTTATTCTCGTTTCAATAAGGTTGCTGTCCGAGGTCAAATAACTGAAAAGAAAAGCGTGTGAAAAGCCTTTGGGGCCCTTGGTCATCGGAAAACCTGAGACTAGAGATGCCGATGCATTCCACCAGTTTCTATGATAAATCTTTTACTGTTCAAGCAGTACGGTTATGGAATGACTTGCCCGTGTCGGTAAGGCGTGCTCAATCTTTGTCCACTTTTAAAATTATGATAAAAAAGCACTTCCTCTCTCCTTAAACGTCATCATCATAATTTCTTTGCTCCTGTTTCATGTTTATTATTATATGTATATATTTATTTAGATTAGTATAATATACGTTATGTATGTTTTATTGTATTATGTAATAGGTACACCACAGACTACCTACAGTATTTGTCTGTCCTTCCCCTTTTTAATCCATCCAAAGGTTGTCTTTAAAAGATCGCTTTTAGCGATAAGACCGCCCATTGTGTCACCCTATGTACAGTTTCTATTTTTATGTCTGTAATTTATTTGGTGTACATAATAAAGAGTATTTCTATTCTATTCTATTCTATTCTTGATAAAAACAGATTTGACATTTAACACAACAATAAAATCATCCATCGCTCTCCATCAGTCGTGATCGAGGTCAAGAGCAGGCCCATCCAACAATAAAAAACTGGCTAAGTGTGGGTCGGACTCGCACACGAAGGGTTCCGTACCACAAGGCAAAAACGCCTAAAAACACGTTTGTTGTATGGGAGCCCCCTTTAAATATTTATTTTATTCTGTTTTTAGTTGTTTTTATTATAGTGGCAACAGAAATACATCATCTGTGAAAATTTCAACTGTCTAGCTATCACGGTTCATGAGATACAGCCTGGTGACAGACGGATAGACGGACAGTGAAGTGTTAGTAATAGGGTCCCGTTTTTACGCTTTGGGTACGGAACCCAAAAAAAAGACAATCTTTTTTCCCGAGATATCCAAGGCAATGAACCAATCAAATCAATTAATTCACACTTATTTACCCACAGTCACTTCGATATTTTAAGTGATAGCTTTCAGACCTTTCACACAAAAGGGTCTTTCCTCTCAATTCAAATCCAAAAATAAAACAGCAACCCACTAAAGCGAACTACAGAAATAAAAAAGCGAAAGTACATAGCAATCTGCCTGCACCTTGGAACATAAAGGGCGAACTTTCCATCAGTCACCGCTTGTTGAAAGACATGAATAAACACAGGCCTCAGGGACTCAAGCGACCTCTGTCTCATGGAGTAGACATAGTTACAGAAGGCAAGCTCCATAATTATGAAAACAGACAACCGCTATTGAGCTTCGATGTTTCGGTATTTTAGACAAGCCTATTTGGCTCTTGTCAGCATCTTAATGTGTTTTCCGAGGCACCACACTTGGCTGGTATTATACCGCCACCTTCTAAATTCCGGGCTGCTACTGAGGTTTTGTCGGAATCATCGTCATCTAAATAGATCTTTACTGAATTCAGACAAGTATAATCGTATTCAGCCAGTTAGCTGTATAAAAAGTAATCTAATTAAGAAGAAAAAAGGTCGCAATTCGTCTGTTTCGCTTCTCTGTCACACTTTGATCTGCAGACGGATTCAGATTCACTACATAATTCGGTGTAGTGTATACATAAGCTTTCTAAATATCCGCTTTCTTCCTAAAAAGCCAAGTAAAATCATACGACTGAGTTCAATCAAGTGGAAATGGCTCCCATAGCTCGAGATTACGTACGCATTTGTGCGCTTGTGCCTATTTTGCTCGTTGTATGAAGCTGACCTTCTGTACCTGCCTATTTTGTGGCGCAAGCGACCTCTGTGTTTCTTTTATAGCCTTTCATACTTCGGTTGCAGCCTCACAAGTTATGAAGAGGAAAATGTTCGCATCATTTTGGACAGAATTTACCCTGAATTAGGGCTTTTTGTTCTTGGTTTTGACGTTTCATTGAATGGGGTTTTGATGTTTTAAATGTTGCTTGTAGAAATTACTAATGACGGGATAAATGCTCCGTTTGTTGTTTTGAGTCTATGAACCTTAAATTCTGTGTATTCAAGTGAGAAATAAGGCTTATGAATTTAAACGCAAAGCGCTCGTACGGTATTTATTTATTTGAAACTTTTCAGACTTGTTCCAAGTTTTTACCATTATTGTACTATATATTCTACTTAGTTTGAAAGGCTGCGGCTGTCGTGGAATCTTGAATCAGGCTTCATCACTCACTTCACTTGACTTATAAGTGAATTATATTAGTACGATGTATATATGAACGAGAGGCTTGTGGCTAAGTAATAACAGCCGCACAGGTCGATTGATCACGTTAAGCTACGCTTGCCGCGGTTGTTCCGTGTGTGGGTAACCATTTTTACATATCAAGACCTCCGTGTCTCGGAAAGCACGTAAAGCCGGTGGTCCCGGCTGTCATATGTGGATCTTTGACAGTCGTTACGGGTCCTTAGAAGCCCGAAAGTCTGACAACCAGTCTTACCAAGGGGTATCGTATTTCCTGGTAATTGGGTTGTGGAGGTCAGATAGCCAGTCGCTCCATGTAAAATATTGGTATTCAGCTGCATCCGGTTAGACTCGAAGCCGACCCCAACATAGAACTTGGGAAAACGCTGGGCAGATGTATGTATGAACGATATCATATTTTCTGACCCGAAAAACGGCACACCCTCAACAACTTGCCTTTCGAGTTCACGATGCAAGTTTATTGACTGTACAACAATGAAGCAACAAATGGCAACTTTATTGTGTTTGCCATTAAACATGGCCATGCATTATGTAAATCTTTAGTTTGCATCAACATACTTTTATTTATATCGCGGTTCTATTTGAACGGAACACAGGACTTCAGAACCGGTGTAGCAATTTGTGTCCTCAACGTAAGCGTGGCCCCACTGGCCCCACGGTCGGACATTAGGAATTGGTCGAAAGTTACACGTAGTTAGCGGCATGTCCGTCCGAAACGGGTGGGCGGGGGAGCTTCAATTTCTTGCGAGCTAGTCAGCCGCTTGTCGATGTAAGTTATGAGAGAGTAGCGATTGTGTGGATTTTTTTTTTTTTCGGATGGGAAATCATCAAGTGACCCGCTCTGGGTGGAGCGGAAGGGAGTGTCTGACTAAAACCCACCCGTGTTCCTTCCTTAGCCCTATAAATTCCGGGCCGGATTAGGCAGCCGGGCGGGCGGTTTATGGCATTGTAACATTTCAGGCGTGATCAAATCCGTTATCCAATATTTGTACAAAATGATAATTCAGCTCAAATTTTCATTTGTAAAGCACATTATGTTTCCATTTTTTTTTTCCAGCTGAAGAAAAGATGGATCGATTGTGGGAGGAACGATATTAAAGAGAAGGTAGTGTATGGTAGCGATTGACAGGGGAGAATGGTAGAAAAACCGGCCAAGTGCAAGTCGGACTCGCACACGAAGGGTTCCGTACCTACCACAAGGAAAAAACGCCGAAAAAAACAGGTTTGTTGTATGGGAGCCCTCCTTAAATACCTATTTATTTTATTCTGTTTTTAGTATTTTTTTAAGCTCGCTCACCGCTCTCACCTTTTAGATCAGCACCGCCGAGCACAACGGAAGTGAAGCGCCGAGCCGCGGAAATTGGCCGACTTGGCGAATTAAACCGATACACGGCTACCAGCTATTTTACAATTACCAACCTTTGTTGGAACAACCCAGGAAATCGGATGATGAAGTTATTTTAAGCCGATTATTTTGTTCTGTTCTGTTGGTTGAGCAATCACTAAGTTTTAACTTCCTCTATCTACCTATATACCTAGCCTATCAAGCCTAAAACACACTATCAATCAGAATCTGAATCATTTTGAAGGATATCCCTTATCCATTGCGATAGCAGTGGTGGCCAAGAGGTGACGGCCGCGACTTACGAGTTGTAGGTCGCCGGTCGGTTCGAACCCAGATAGGCACTTTACTTTGTGTAAATTATATCATCACCACTGCTCTCAAAACGGTGAAGGAAAACATCGTGAGGAAACCGGCATGTCCTAGAACCAAAAATTCGAAGACATGTGACATCTACCAACCCGCACTGGGCCCGCGTGGTGGATTACGGCCCACTCCCTCTCACAGAGCCTCTCACAGAGAGGAGGCCCGTGTCCCAGCAGTGGCAACATTGTACGCTGATAATGTATGTATGGAGATATGCTATGCTAATTATGCTATACGAGACCTATATGATATGGAGCAAAAATATTGATCTCTGCCAATCATAGTGTCCTAGTTAGCCTCGCAGGTATAATAATATATCTATTACAACAACCCCACGTTTGTACCTGATTCTGTTTATTAAATTTCCGAATCACCCTTTTACGCACGCACGAGAGAAATAAAGATTTAGCGATTGCATTGCGAATACGGAAATTCAATAAAGGATAACGTTATTCACGGATATACAAATAGGTATATTTACCTACTTACTTAACTTTGTAAAATGATAAGGTACTTTGCTTATTTATGTGTTTGTTGTAAATATGATCGTCCTAGGTTTGCTATAATATGCTTGATTATTTTTAGGATAACCGGATAAGAGTGACACTGGTTGGTGACTGTCACTGTAGCTGAGCGTCGCGATGTATTCCACATTGGGCACCCGCTTAAATGGCACCTGAGTGAATGTGCCGCTGTGTGTCTGGTGCATTCACTCAGGTGCCATTTAATCGGGTGTCCAATATGGAATACGTCAGCGTCGCGCGCCGCATCGATGATTGCGTGGCGGATGTCTTCTGATGATAGAGATGGTGTCGCATGTCGGTACCGTTGTCGTACCATGTCCACGACAAACTGCTATATTCCGATACAATCCTGATGATATTGAAGCTGCTGAACCACTTATATGATGACCAATTCTGGCAAACACTATCCTGCGCGGTTATATAGGATGACTGGGATATTGACGCGGAAACTGTAACCAGGAATCCCTCGTGTTAAATTCCTGGTTACAAATTTAGCACGTGATTCCAGACTAGCATAGAAATGTTACGTCTATTATTTAAAAAAATAATCGTTGTTTCATAGAAAGTCCTACAACCTACACGTTCAAAATGTATGGAACAGCAATTTTTTTTTTAATAACTAACGAAAATTTTTAGCGCTGAATCTTACTGAATGGTAACAAGTTGCGCGTCAATATCCCTGTCAGCTTGTATATTGTTCTAAAAGATTGCTTCGATACCGATTCTTAAAAGTAGCCAAAATGCCGTTATATTTTGTAAGGCAGATGGCGCTCGTGTAGCGTCGTGAAGTTGACGACTGTGAAGATAGCAACGGGCGGGCGGCGTGCCTAACTGGCATAGTGCACCGAGGCGTTCGTTCCTTCTCTCTTCGCGACCACCGACACGGCTTAGCATCTATTTCATTTTGTACTACTACATAAATGTGTATTTTTAATCAAATATTTTATAAATTCTTATCTTGTTTTTCTGAGCTCTTACAATTTCTATACTTACCTCTACTTTCTTTGCTCAACAATGTAGCTTGCACCTGTAAATTGCCAGGACTGAGAGAAATAAAAGCGAGGTAGGCAGCTGCATGTGGAACAGTGCCAGGTTTTGGCTAACTATGATACACCGTGAACAATGCTGGCTACTTAGATATTTCACTGTATGTGCCTTAAAATATCGCAGTTTCTCAAATGAAAAAGATGAATATATAAATGAACACATTTCATTTATTTTTTACATATTTTGTCATTTAAAGATGCCATTCAGAATACCAAAGTATTTGCTAACAAAGGCATAATTCGAAAAGGTGTTAAATTAATTCCAAGGTTTGAAGAGGTCATCTCTCCCAATACCTATACACTTTTTTTAAAGAATCTCAAATATTTCAAGTTAAGAATACATTATTAGAAACAGCCTTTTCAACTCAAATTCTCTTCTAATAATTAATCAATCATCAACAATTCCTCAATTACCGCACATTTCTAAGCATTGCTTTCAGAACCAATCCATTTCAATATTTTAAAATCAATACAAAGGCAATTCGATACGTCAGCTGTCGCTCTAGAATCCTTTCAAACATAAGTGCCTGTTAAATTACCCTTCCATAAAATCGAGAGACAAATATCCAGGCATCAATCAAGTTCGTCAAGGCTTTGTAGGATCACTAAGAAACGACTCGGATCACTAAGATTTTCGAGTCGGCTCACTAAGATTTTCGAGTCGGCTTACTACAACTTTCGATTGTATTTATCATTAGACTCTGCGATAGTATCGTGAAACAGATCAATTGCTGGAATTGAGCCATTTTCAAATTACGGTAGCGAGCGATAAGTTTAACTACAGGTTTTATTACGGAGCGCTAAAATGCTGCTCGTGTGTAAGTTTTTATTGTTTTGATGTGAAACGAAGTGAAATGTGTGTGTCAAAAAAGGTACTTCAAGAATTATAGATCTTAGAAGAGTGTGTGGATAAGGGAATGGGCGTCCTTTGCCCAGTTGTGACATCACGGGCTAAATAGATAGATAGATGGTAAGATCTGCAACTAAAACAATAACATATCTGGCGAAATATGGGTTTCTATACGTACACCTCTAACTCTTTGAAATAAAGGGGTGATCCTACTGACCCTACTTGAAAGTTTGTGAAGATGTTTGAATGTTTGTTACTTAATCACGCGTAAACCGTTCAACAGATTTGGATGAAAATTGGCACATAGATAGACCATTTCCTATATTAACACATAGGATACTTTTTATCTCGTTATTCAAACGGGATCAAAACTTAGGCGGGTGAAACCGCGGGGCGCTGCTAGTGTTACATAATTATTAGCTATGTATATAGATATCTTTAAACATTCCGTGATCTTCCCTTTTATAATAATTGCTGTTTAAAACTAATAATCGTTTACCAAAATAATATTAGGCATATTTAACAATAGACATTCTAAATATTAAAGTAGATAAAAATGTGATGATAAATAAAATAATAATTCAATACAATAAAATATTAAAGGCAACATTATAATTTTTTTAGAAATTCAAAAAAAAAACAAAGCTAAAATCAATCAACTCAGCCTATTGCAGTCCACTGCTGGACATAGGCCTCTCCCAGGCTGCGCCACAACACCCTGTCTTCCGCTTACCGCAACCAGTCTGTCCCAGCCAACTTCTTTAGGTAGTCCGTCCATTTAGCTGGGGGCATCCCACACTACGCTTGCCGATACGCGGTCTCCACTCCAGGACTCGTTTGCTCCACCGGCCATTGGTCCTTCAACAAACATAGCCAGCCCACTGCCACTTCAGTTTGATTACTCTGCAGGTTATGTCGGTAACTCCGGTTCTTTTCCGAATAATTTCATTCCTGATTTTATCCTTCAAAGAGACTCCGAGCATAGCTCGCTCCATAGCGCGCTGAGCGATCATGAATTTGTAGACCAGGCCCGACCGTCAGTGTCCATCAATGATCGTCAGTGTGACGCACTGGTTGAAAAACTTAGTCTTCAAACACTGCGGGATAAGCGACTAGAAGACTTTACGGAGAGAAAACTAAAATAAATAACATCTTTATCGTATCCGGCGCCATTTTAGCCCATAAAACATCGTAAAACGAAGTGAAGTCTCGAACACAGAGGCTCTCATTGTTATGTATCAGATCGACGCGTCATACCCGACGACTGAGCCCTCTCGTGTATCTATCACCCCTAACTCAGCCCCTCAAGGGGTTTCGGATTGAAAATTCAGAATGGTTATCTTTTAATTCGTGTGTCGCTCAAGTTTGTGTGAGAGGTGGAAATGAGATTAGGCAATGGACTGGTTATACTTAAGTTATGTTCACGATTTCAGTAAGTTTCAGAAAGATATTCCGTAATTTATGAAATAAGTATAATACACGATGGCGGTTTAGACACCTGCATCCGTCGAGGGAATGTTTCTACCCGTCATTTTAAACAACTTTCGCTACGAAACTATTATCTGATTCGAGAAAAAAAGAACAAATTCCCATACAACAGTAGACTTAGGTTAGGTAGGGGATCGAGGAGGGGGGGGGGGGGGTTCAGGGGATCAGACTGGATTAAATCACTACTTCGATGCATGTATGAAATTTTGTTTTTTTTTTACATTTTGGTTATGAGTTTCATAGCGAAAGTTGTTTAGTTGTGTCACCTCGCACATCAGGTCCAGTTGAAAACAGCGCGAGCGTCAGGCACTAGTTGTATGGCATTTTGCTGAACTGGACCTTTTTGGTGCAACCGTGAAGCACACTTTCCTGCGAATTTCTGACATCGGGCTTTACACTTTCTATTTGATTTTTATTTGTTGCTATTTGATGTATGTATTGTGTGTCTTTTATTTAGTCTGTGCTAAATAAATATATTTTATTTCTTTCTTTCTTTAGAATCACCCCCCTGGACGGATGCATATGACTAAATCGCCACCCTGTATGTGTAAAAATTTACGAATTACATAAACTTCAACCCAATGTAGGTTCAGAATACTAAAAATCAATATCAATGTTACATCTCTAATTTATACCTAACGTGAAAGGTCGCGTGACTCTACGGTTCGGGAATGCCCAACAAAATCAATATGACTGGGTTTTCCCAAAGTGACATTGTGTTTTCAGTACTTTCTATAACGTCCAGTTCCAATTCCACTCCAGTGACCGCACACAATAAGGCAGCGGCCTCAAAATGTTTTTAATGAAAATCAACTCAATTTTCATACCCTTCGTTTTTTAAATTGATGTTTAGAAATTACACAGATCCACATGTTGTTACTTCTATGCTTATTTATTTAGTTATTAATAGGATCTCCAACAAAAGATGTACAATAGAATAGAATATAATTTTTCTTTATTAAAGAGACCAAGACTCAAACAAGATTGATAGTAAAACTTACGACTACGTTAGTAAGCGCAGACTCTAAACAAAAACACAAGAAATAACGGTTGGTCACCGTTGCGACATCCCATGAGAGACGGCACAACAGTGACCCACGTAGACACAGTCAAGGCGACTCGCAACCATGTTTAAGACACTGTTGGAGCCGCCCCACAATACATGACAAATAAATAAAGGGCAACATCAGGTAATAAGTAGGTGCACTCCCTCACTTATAGGAGACCATAGCATGGATAATAGAATTAACAACTAAGCTAACAAAGTTTATAACCTAGTAGTAGTCGTTTTTTTGTTTTTGTGTTTAGTTTTTTTTTTAAAGTTTATAGTTCAGTTTTTTTTTTGTTTGTTTTTGTGTTTTTTTTAGTTTGTGTTTAGTTTTTTTTTTGTTTAGTTTAGTTTTTTTTTTGTTTAGTTTAGTTTTGTTAATGTTTAAAAAAAAAAAAAAGTTAAAACGTAAATATTAGCCATACATATAAAAAAGTAAATAAATGATTAAAGTTTCAAAGTGTTGTCCACACTAGTACCGCATTTTTTCAAATAAAAACAAATAAAGTAGGTAAACAATATAGCGTGATCATATTTCATATTAAGTAATGTTCAGGTGATTTACCTTAGCAGAAGAAATATAGCCCTTATATTGCGACAGAAAATAATATGAAACTTGTCGAGTCTATTCATCCGTTGAGATGATGTGTTCCACTTTGTACTCGCCGCTTAGATCTTCCGTTTTAAGTTTTCGTATATCATTTGTCATTTTATTACTTTTTGAAAATTCAGTACCTACATCATTTTGAATTACTAAAAAAAAATTATAAACGAAAGTCGTTTTTCTGTCTTCCTGGTGGCGTAACTAGAAGTCCTTTATAACCCCCCAAATAAGCTTATTATATGCAGTGGTTTTTTTATAAAACTCGATTTTCCATAGCACTTTTCGAATTTTTTTACGCGCCTATCAGTTTGGAACGGTGTTTCTGTGCGTGAGAACTAGACTTTGTGCATGTAAACTAGCATCTAACTGTTCATCACTGATACTAGCTCTGTCGGACACGAAGTCAGGTGAGACAACGTGCTTTTTGGCCATGACCACCAGTGAGTTGGAGCTCGCGACTAGTTTACTCTTAAGAATTGGGCTCTCAAATGCAAAAAGAGTTTTTCATATCCGACTGCTAGTTTCAGAGATAAACGCATTTGAACAAACTCTTTAGCTATATTATTAGGTTCATTTATTTATCTAAAAAAAGCACAGCCACATCACGTATATTAAACCTAAGCTAGAATAATCTTAATAACTAAAGGACTAATGTACATGACAATTACGGCGTACTTATCATTGTTTATTACCACCCACCCCGAGAGGTTGAGGTTCCCACCTTACACGCACCTAAGGCCTTTCAAGAATATAAAACCAACTAAAATACTTATTCAAAGACAATCAATTACCTCTAAGACCTTACCAGTAAGTAAAGTTCTATATAGAGAACTCGCAAAGTTAGTTCAGAAGTTGGTAGCGGAACAAACCACACCGGTCCGTTGCACCCACGTAAAATATTGACTGGAAACAAGATTCAGGACTACGGCCTGTCTACTGAGCCGTGATTGTGTTACTAACGATATTGAGTTTATATGGAAACTATTGGTTGAATTATGCTCTGTTGCACTGTTTGTTTTCGAAGAACGAAACGATGAAATATGAACGATGGAAAACAAAAATAAAGCTCTCTCGTAGACGTCGGAAAGTATCCCACGGAGACGTCCTCATCCGCCTAGCCTTTTCCCAATTATGTTGGGGTCGGCTTCCAGTCTAACCGGATGCAGATGAATAACAGTATTTTACATGGAGCGACTGCCTATCTATCCACATCCCAATTACTGGGTAACAGTCGAACATGCAAATTTTTCGAACATAATTATGAAGCAATGGATTAGCAATTTCCTTCAAAATGATTCAGATTGAGATCTTAGATAGTGTGTTACGCAATTAGGGTGATGGACCTCCCCTACCTGTTACAGAGTATTTAAAAGTATCCAAACAAACAGCCATAATAATAATGTCTGACCTCCGTCCCTTTTTAATCCTCCGCCTCTCCATTCTCCCAAAACTTACTTTGGCCCTTTTTTGAATTCTCTGCAATCTTTTGAACAACCTCTACAATTACTGTAAGGGCTGATTTACACTGACCTTCTCCCATTACGTTTGGTGTTAATACTTGCCCTTATCCGACTCGTTCGAAGACGTCTTTTTTTATATTTTTTTCTTGTAGAGAACTTTTCTAGTTATCCCGAAGCTTGTGCAAATTACATGAAAAGAAAATTTTCTCCGTTGAATTTGTACAACAAGTCTGGAAAATAAAGTTGGCAATCCTGTTGAATCTGATTAGATTGGTGAATGTATACCTATAGGTTCTATGTGTAGGTATAGTACTTTCTATGGATCCTTTAAGGAATTTTGTTTTTTTTTTGCTGGATGTGTGCCGCTTTTGACCTCGATTACGCCTGATGGAAAGCGATGGATCAGGTCTATGATGGAACGCGCGTGCCCAGAAGATGCCTAAGGCACTGGAGCTCCCACGCGTCGACGAAACACAGCAGGCTGCTTGACGCCGGACTCCGGTGGGACAGTGGTCGAAAAACCAGGCGGGGGCAGGCGAGGCCACGGTGTTTGTGTTGTTTTTTTCTTTCTGGAGACTTAGGTGCTCCGCAGACGGTCGGATTTTGTCCGCGGATGACCGCAAGAGACATCATCCGACAAGCATCGGCGGCGCAGTATTTTTGCCCTATAAATGCGTTAGTAGTATAGGATTCCCTTTGCACTATCGTTCGCGGTCAAACTGACCGACCTTGCACTTTTAGAATTTTTTTACGCGCCTATCAGTTCAGAACGGTGTTTCTGTGCGTGAGAACTAGGTGTTGTTCGTGTAGACTAGCGTCCAACTGCTCATCACTGATACTAGCTCTGTCGGACACGAAGCCAGGTGAGATAGCGTGCTTTTTGGCCATGACCACCAGTGAGTTTGAGCTCGCGACTAGTTTATTCTTAACGGTTTATCAAATAAGACAGACAAAATAAAATACATAGATACCTACACAAATACTATACCTATTTGCAAAATAACAAGACAAAAGTTTTTCTATCAAACCCAAGAAAGGACCATCTTACAAGTTTATAAAGACCGCATTATTCAGAAAGTTATTCCAAATCAATATTTGCTTCGCTTTTAACTCCCTCAATAGGACCACTTTATTTGTTTTGCGGTAGCTATGTTTGGCAGAGTCAACCAATCGTGAACCACTTTCATTTGACTGTATTCAGTGTTTATTTATTTTTTTAAACCAATTTTCGTTACTTCTCTAATACACATTCAGGCGCAGGACCAACGGCCGTTCCTCCCGGTTCTCTCTCCGGTCGTGTCGGATTGCCGTCCCATCGGACTATGAGAGTGAGAGAAGAGGGAGTGCACTTGTGTCTGCGCGCACACTTGTGCACTATAATATCTCCCGCGCCGATGGCTAGTCTCTGTTGAGATTGGCCGCCGTGGCCGAAATACGGTCTGGAGGACTTTTTATTTAATACACATTCACATACATAAACTCTTGTTCCTATCTATTGTAACTAAAAAAGAAAACGGCCAAATGCATGTCGGACCCCGCACAATGAAGGGTTCCGTAGTTGGGATGAATTTATCCCAAGAACAAATTTACATTTGTAGTTGAAAAAATGTTCTCCCATAACGGTCAATTATCCAACTGCAAATGTAAGTTTGTAATCGCAAGAAAATAAATGTTACAAAACTGTCAATTAACGATTTTCGGACTTCTTCCTTTACTTGTGATGTGTGTGTGTGTGTGATATATTTGCGAGCATCAAAATACGAGTATATACGTATAAATGGCTGTATTTTTTTATTGCGTTGACATAGTAGCTTGATTTCTTTAGAGTTCCAAGGTACCGTCGCAGACCTACGTATTTAATATTAATTTCAACTTGACACCTCTTCGCATTCCTGTGAAAAAGGGTCTTGACAGATAGACAGACGGACGATCGGACAACGAAGTCATCCTATAAGGATCCGCTTTTTCCTTTTGAGGTTCCGAAAAACGATTTTCCTTATTTTGTTGTTAAACCCTTTTCTCTCATTATACATGCAACCTTCAATTTTCTTATATTTTTACTTTACACTGTAAATCACGTCTAAGCGTTTTTCAACTCGAAACATGCTAGGAATATTTCAGATACTCCTACAGCTTTATTCGAGACACCTTGAGAGTACCTAAATCAACACAACGCTCTGGGACGCCACTTTCAAGGCGCCGCCAAATTTCGGAATTGCTATTGCGTGAAGTAATTTATCTGAGGAGACAAAGTAAGACAAAGACACCTGTTGAATATTACTTTGAACTTTCTGAATGAAGCTCTCTGGATTTTGCACTCACTTATTTTCGTTGGCAGCGTTCTGGGCTTATTAAAAAATCAAATACCAGTTGGGTTTTTATTTCAAAACTAGCTTCTGCCTGCAGTTTCACCCGCGTGGATGCCACCATGGATTTAATTTTTCTAAAATAAAATAGAGTAAGATACTCCTTATAACATCAGCTATCTGCCAATGAAAATCCCGTCAAAATCGGTCCAGCCTCGGAGATTAGTTGTAACAGACAATTTAAAAAAATAATAGTTAGGTACGTTTTTGTTATACCTAAGTACCAGCCCATCCATCTGAATGCATCCAGACGGATGGGCCAAAATCATGGAGACGGGCGTCATCACCGAGTCAGGCCCAAGAAACGCTGGCGTGACGATTTGGACTCGTTTTTAACCGATTGAACGGAGAAGACACAGGACAAAGAAAAGTGGAAAATATAGGGGAGACCTTTGCCCAACAGTGGGACAATACAGGTAGGTAATAAAAACAAATCTCAACTTTGTTACTCCCAACCATTAGCCAAATGAAAAGGCTAGTAAAACAAAAATCCTTAGAACGCCAAAGTTTAATCCAATCAAGTAAAATTAAATGAAGTTAAAATTGTTTTCCCGTCGGAACAGCAAGTACTCTCACATCAAAAGCGGACGTTAACAGAATTATTGAAGTTTCGGCAACAAATTAATATTTACAACTGGCATTAAAACCGGCCATAAAGAGCTAGTTTATATTTTATATACAGAAATACAGGTTTGCCTGGCTCTGTGGAGGCAAATAACCGTTTTATAATTTCCCTGTTTTACGCATTTTCATCTGGTTTTCTGAAAATTTAATAGGAGACTTTTGTTTTTCATGTAAGTTTATCGCTACTGTATTGTGCTGAATTACGTGTTAGGTATATTCAGTGAATTAAATGAGAAACAGAACTGAACTTTTTTATACATAAATACTGTACTTAATAATAATAATAATTGCCATTAATTTCGGACAGAATCCATAAAAGTGTTAATAACAATTTTCTTAAGATCTATGTTAGTAAAAGTGTTAGTAACAACTTTCTTAAGATCTATGTTAGTAAAAGTGTTGGTAACAACTTTCTTAAGATCTATGTTAGTAAAAGTGTTGGTAACAACTTTCTTAAGATCTATGTTAGTAAAAGTGTTGGTAACTACTTTCTTAAGATCTATGTTAGTAAAAGTGTTAGTAACAACTTTCTTAAGATCTATGTTAGTAAAAGTGTTGGTAACAACTTTCTTAAGATCTATGTTAATTTGCAAAATGCAAATGCATGCATTTGTAAAGCTTATACATACTAGAAACAATACAGGGTGGCAGCACATCGCACCTCCGCTAAAATAGGCTTAGGTACAACTCGAAAAACCTGGCTTTTTAGAAAAGCGAAAATAAACTCACGGATTTGTTAATCAGTCTTTATTCTTACACTATTATTATTATGTGATCAAAATTATACATACCTACTTGAAAAACTTACAAAAATATATGATATATGGCATACGCTATTTTCCTGAAAAACAACCTGAAAATTCCTGTAAATGACTTTTTCGAGTTGTAACCCTATTTTAACGGAGGTGCGACATGATTCTAAAACCCCCAAGCGGAGAAATTTTTCGTCAATTATGAAAAAAAAACAGCTGTTTCATAGAAAAGTGCAATATCTATGTACGGAACAGACATTTTCTTTTTTTTAAATATCAACGCGTTCAGAATCACGTACAGACGCCAGCACACCAAGCTACCTCAATCTGTCAAATTTCTTTAATAGATTTTCAACTTTATTACTAAAGCGTAAAGTTCAAAGTTGATTGGGAAAATTTGACAGTTTCTGGTAGCTTGATGTGCGGCTGTACCTACTGAATTCATCGTAACAGGTAACGCGTTTATGTCCTAGCCACCCTGTAAGTAGTAAGTATCACTAAAACTACCTTTTTAGAAAATATTAAGTAGTGGTTGAAGGTCCGTCAATTGCGTGTCGGATTACACGGGGTGGGAAAATGTGACGTCAGCTTACTAAAATAGCAAATGTTTTATAGGTGCGCCCCGCGGTTTCACTCGCGTAAGTTTCGATTCCAAAAAAAATCTGGAATGGGCCTCACCTATAGGGGTATAAAAAATAGCCTACGAGCCGACCTATCCTCAGACCTACCAAATATACACAAAAAATTTGGGACGAGTTCGATAACAAACACTGTGACACGAGATTTTTATTTAAATAAAAATCATTTTTTTTGATAAAAATTGGTCAAGCCGTTTCGGAAGAGTTCGATAACAAACACGGTGACACGAGATTTTTATATTATATGAAGATGATAATATTATAATTATGAATAACGTTAAAGATAGCAAGGAGAAGATAGAAAATGCAGTTGTATTTAATGTTGAACATTGTGGAGATAGCAAGATAAAAAATTTAATGCTGATAATAGTGAACATAGGTTTCGTCGTCCACCAAAAGCAGAACCAAACAGTATTATCATGAGCAAGTGTCATCTTGGAATAGAACTGAGAGGCCGCTAGTCAGTCCCACATCGGATTATAAGTGATACGGGTAAAACAGGTACGTGATCTTAGCTAGCACGAGATGTGTGAATTAATCTGAATCATATCAGTATCACGAAGGAGGGGCCCGTGGCTAAATAATAACAGCCGCACAGGTCGATCGATCAGGTTAAGCTACGCTTGCCGCGGTTGGTCTGTGGATGGGTGTCCATCTTTACATATCTTGACCCCTCTGTGTCTCGGAAAGCACGTTAAGCCGTTGGTCCCGGCTGTCATTCGTGAATCTTTGACAGTCGTTACGGGTAGTCAGAAGCTCGAAAGTCTGGCAACCAGTCTTACCAAGGGGTATCGTATTACCCAGTAAATAGGTTCTGGAGGTTAAATAGGCAGTAGCTCCATGTAAAATACTGGTATTTAGCTGCATCCGGTTAGACTGGAAGCCGACCCCAACATAGTTGGGAAAAGGCTAGGCAGATGATGATGATATAGTATCACGAAGTTAAAGAACTTCATAATATCATCATTTTAAGGAAAGTAAAAGTAAGTTTAGTCACCGTTTACAAAATAACGCGATAGAATCAATGACTTCTTGTAGTATCGTAGTAGGTATCAAGAGGGCCTGGGATAAGTGTGACTCTATCAGCTTTAACGATGATATGATGGAAAAGTCAAAAATGTATTTAATTGCTATATTATTAACAGCCTGACATCTTCCCACTCACAAAACGTCTGTGTAAGAAAAAACATAATGGATGGGTTGTGACTCTCGACTATGACACAACCGAAAATCTACTATCTCTCCCAAAATAGTCACCGCATTCCTTCTATGTTTATCTACCACAAGCACATACTACTATGGCATTCAGCAAACAGCTTAACATGCACCAACTTTTTCATCACTTACACTCACACACCCACACACTCCACACGTACACTCCTTCCTATAAGTAAAATTGAAATCATTGTCTAGTTTTAGTATACGGGAAACCATAATAAAATTATGTACTTGGGGCGGAGACCTGGTGGCCTGAAATACAAGCTTCGGCACCAGTCTCCCAAAATATATTTCTTTAAGCCCATGACTGGACAATTTTGTTTTTTGTTATTATTTTATAACGATATTGTGGTGAGAAAATAATCATTATTATATCCCGATGCCGGGCAAAGGCTTCCCTACTCTCTTGCCACTGCTCATAAGCTATCGATAAGCATATGTCATTGAGTTTTTGTAGAAATGCTTTGAAAGCGATTGCCCTTAGGATAGCCGATGTTGGCAAAAAGGCAAAGGAAACAATTGAAGGTGTAAATTATAATGTTGTATGATAAAAAGATCGCTAAAAAAAATGTTGGTGAGGGAAATAATATACTAAAGTCTACGATGAGAATATAACTAGTGTAAAGCAAAACACAAAACCATATTATCAACAGCAAGTTTTGGTTGGGAAACAGGCCCGGGGGACTACCAGTCAATCTCGTGTCGGATTATATGCGTTGCGGATACGTGACGTCAGCTCACTAGATACGTCTGAGTGTCAACGGATGTACGCTCGACATGATACCATTTGTTACAGTCTCTTTTTGAGTGGAGACTTGAGTTTTGAATTTCTGTGTATTTCGTTTTTGTTTCTTCAAAGTTTGGATGAGCGTCACGTATTTGCTTACCAACAAAAAAACTACTAATAAAAAAAAACTGGCCAAGTGCGAGTCGGACTCGCACACGAAGGGTTCCGTACCACAAGGCAAAAACGCCGAATCAACAATTTTGCTGTCATATATCATAATAAATAGGTATAGTCATATATTCGACTTATCATCATGTTCATGACTCATGTTCGTGAACGGGCGCCGTCGGGTGAGACTGGTCATCTCTTAACTGCCAAGGCTTATTTTTAATCTTATGTCTTGAATTGTTTCTTCATTTCTGTCTTTTTTACATTGTTCTCACATATAGAAGCAACAAGAATAATGTACCCAGGATTTTGTAATATCTTGATTTAAAAGAGTGTCCATGGAGTTTCTTGCCCGTTCTTCTCCATAGAGATCTACGCTTTGGAATGGGCAACTAGCTTCAACTTTCTGACTAACTGACAGACTATTTAATTTTGACAATTCAAAAGTGCCTGTACAAGGTTTAATTGAAATAAATGATTTGAGTTTGAGTTTTATGATTTTGAAGGAAAAGCCTACCAGCTCGTTTCTTCGAATTTATATCTTTTGTGATAATAATAAGTTCTATGTTTTATGCAGGAGCATCACAGTGTAAGTAATATAATCATATCGCTAAACGCAATGTAGCTTCCTATCTAAAAACGACTTACAGCTGAGAGAATCCGACGTATCTTGTGGGGGAGATCCGTTAACTTTTTCATACACAACCAGCATTTCCTTGAACGCAGGGAGGAAATGAGTAGAAAAACAAACTCGGCGCATCACCGGGTTAATGTTGCGAAATATCAGTAGTTTACGCACCACCTCCAGTCGTCAAGGTATGCGGCGGATTTGTTCACGTGTCACTGTCTATGGATTCTTATGTATGTGTATTTTTCGGGCTCTGTAAACGAATATTATGTTATCACGTTTTGCATTGCGGTGAGACATCAGTGAGACGAACCATTTCACAGCGTCAATTTAAATGTTCGCAGTATTATGTCTTTAACCGAATAGCATTTTTTTTTTTGCCTTATTTTAGAATATATGTTAAAGTATAACGTAATCTTTATGAGTAAACAATTTTGTTTTTTAGGGTTCTGTACCCAAAGGGTTCAGACCGACTCGCACTTGGCCGCTTTTTTATCTCATTTTATTAACAGAACCTAAACGGTTTTTCTACTCAAACTTTAAGCAAGTCAGTTCTGTTATCCACTAGGAAATCCGAATTCTCTCGTAAAAGACAAACAACGCAGGTCCCGAAGTTTCAAAGTCGTCACCTCCGCGAAAGTTTTTCACTAAAGTTTACGTGTTTACTTGGCAAAGTGGGCCGTTTTGGAGTCAGGAGCCACGGATGCTCTTTACCGTCCTCCTTTACTGCTTTCCGATATCTTTTGTTCGATTTACAGAATGGTAAACCGAAACTTTGGAGAGTTTTCTTCGTTAAAAATCTTGGGCTGAATATATTTTGATGTTTATTTTTTTCGGGAGGAATTTTTGCGTCGAACGTAGAAAATGTTTTCTGCACTCTAAATCAAACTTGAACTTCGAAAACGTATGCCTAAGTTATGAAACAAGGTGATAAACGAATTCAAAACACGGATTATTAACTGCAAGAACATTAATTATACAGGGTTATTTGTAAAACACCAGCAACCTCTTAAGAGGTCATTGTACTCATCATTATGAACAACTTTTACTATGAGACAAAACCTGAAATCGCGAAAAAAAAATCAGCTGTTCCCTACATTTTGACGAGTTATACGAACATAAAGTGACACAACATATTTTGAGATGGGAAAAACCATTGAACTCGCGACACTGTTACCGTAACCGACACCGCGCTACATTTGGATGTGTTGGGCTGTCCTCGGGATGTACTCGGTTTTAATGTATATCCGATATGTCAGTGAGTGATGGCAAAGTATTCTGTTTCTGTTTTGTTTATAGGACGATTCGAAAAATACACACGTACCTAATTGTTAAGTTTTCACTTGTGTCGGCACTCCCGGAGTGCCACTGTTTTTTTTTATACCATCGTGTACCGCTACATTACACCTATGTGTATAAATGGATTTGAATTAAACTTGTCTTTCAAAGCACATTCATTGACATTCAATCAAATTAATCTTAAGTTCATTGCCCAGATCACTTGTCTACCTCTCCATACATTTGGAATTAAATTAATACGTATTATTCCTTTGTCATGGATCCCTTGTAATTGAGAGGGGCCGACAGCGCTAAATAAACCAGATAGTGTCTATTTAGGCGGGCTGACGATTGTAAATTAATTTATGTACCTGATGAAATTGAAGCCCTTACCGTTTGTGTTTCGCCCGAAGGATAATTCTTAGACATAACATGTGGTATAGGATGATAAGTTTGGCTCAATGGAACAGCTGGAATTGTATTTATTAATCACTAGCTAACCTAACCAAACCTGAAATCGAGAAAAAGAAATCAGCTGTTCCCTACATTTTGACGAGCTATACGAACATAAATGTAGGGAACAGCTGATTTTTTTTGTCGCGATTTCAGGTTTGGTCCCATAGTAAAAGTTGTTCATAATGATGAGTACAATGACCTCTTAAGAGGTTGCTGGTGTTTTACAAATAACCCTGTATAGCAAGTATCTTGCAAGTCCACACGTACTGACTATTAAATACTCTGTTTCCAATGATGGGAGCCCGAATTTATGTCTTCTGTAATTTTTTTTTTGAGTTTCCGAAATTTTCTTTAATGCAAACCTTGTCCTGGCAATACCAAACACAACAAAAAAAGAATTATCCAATTTGGTGCAGTCATTCGGAAGGGGCCCGTGGCTAAATAATATCCGCACAGGTCGATCGATCAGGTTAAGCTACGCTTGCCGCGGTTGGTCTATGGATGGGTGACCATCTTTACATACCGTGACCCCTCCGTGCCTTGGAAAGCACGTTAAGCCATTGATCCTGGCTGTCATTCGTGGATCTTTGACAGTAGTTACGGGTAGTCAGAAGCCCGAAAGTCTGACAACCAGTCTTACCAAGGGGTCGTATTACCCAGTGACTGGGTTGTGGAGGTCAGATAGGCAGTCGCTCCATGTAAAATATAATAATGTATAATTTATGTAAGGGAAACACAAAAGAAAGACGTTTAACTGTGTGGAGTGGTGAATTAATGTAAAGTATTTAATCATTAATTGACACTTAAGAAGAACAAGTTTTCCTAAAAGGGTACACTAAAGAGCATTTTGCGACCTCTTTGTGGCGCAAGCACGCGTGGCATTGTTCCGTGGTTGCAGATGATTTCTCTAATCTAACTAATCTAACTAGCCTGAACTGTCCCAATGCAGGGCAAAGGCCTCCCTCTCCCTTTTCCACACAATTCTGTCTTTTGCTAGTCGGCCGGCCAGTCCTTACGGTAGGAGTCAAGCTCGTCCCGCCATCTTCGTCTTGGCCTGCCGCGATGGCGTCGTGCGTTTCGTGGGACCCAATCGGTGGTTCTCTTAGCCCAATTGTCATCTGACATGCGGCAAACATGTCCGGCCCAGTCCCACTTAAGCTTAGCGGCTTTTTGGGTAACGTCGGTTATCTTAGTTTTGGCGCGCAGTATTGTTCGTCTAAAAAGTTAATTGTTATTTATAGGTATTTAAGTCAATATTATGTCGAAACGGTGAAGGAAAACTTCGTGAGGAAACCGGCATGTCCTAGAAAACATTCAAAGACATTGTGTCATCTACCGACCCGCACTGGCCCCGCATGGTGGATACGGCCCACACACAGAGGAGGCCTGTGTCCCAGCAGTGGGAACATTATCGGCTAATTATGTTATGTCAATATTCATTAATTTTACCAAAATATAAACAACACGTAGTATAATGTTAATAAAATGCATTTTTAGGGCAACAAACTTCATCAAGGATAATAAAATGCTGAGTAAATAAAAACAGGTTATGAATTAACGATATTTGTCTACAACAATGAAATAAATAAGTCAAATAAAACTTATAAACACATACATTATACAAAACAGATGTTCTGTTTTGCTTACAGTTGTCATAGTATTTACAATAGTCACAATAGTAATAGTTTCATTAAACCTATTTGCTATAGTATGACTTTTAGGCGTGACTGCATAACTAAACTACGGTTTCCTAGAAAGCGGCCGCAGTGACGGCTGTCATGAATATGATGGCACCGGGGTTTGACATTACGGTGTCCAAAAAAGTCATTTAATAAAATTTATTTATTTATAACGTAAATATAATATTTAATTAAAACGGTTTAGAACCAATTACAGAAATTAAAGACTTCAGTTTCTATAATAAAATTGTACACATAAAAGATGAAATATAAAATCATCAAGTAACAACACTTTCATAAATTCCTCTCAAACAAAACACATGCCGACAAAATCTTCGTCCATTCGTCCGCAAACAGATCGTTAAAAAAAAAGTCATCGTTCGCTAAAAATACACCACTAAGAGCATTGAGCTAAATAACTAGAGAAGCAAACCTCATTAAAATGTGTCAAAAAAATGTAACCACTATTTAAACGCGACGACGTAGCTTTGAAACCACTACACATTTAAAAGTAAACATATATGCCATCAAAAACATAACTTGTAAAAAAAGCCAAGTCTCGCAACTCAGTTCTTCTACCGTAAAAAGTTGTGAGATCCATGAAATACCAAGTCGGTTAATTTATTCACTCTCTACTTAAGGAACCTTCTGTCTTAAGTTATTACATAATTAGCTAACCTAACAACATCTTGTAGTGACCATCAATATTAAAAATCTTCTATGTTTTAAATAAATAAATTGACTTGGCCATCGCCATTGCATGAAAACACAATGTATCTCACAGTGCGATTGCCAAGTCAATTGACCGCCACCACCACCACCACCACCACCACCACCACCTTGACCGCCAGCGCGGTCACCAGTGACCGCGAACAATAGATTTTCTATTGTGTCTGTGGTCTGGCAGTCAACGTGTTAAAAAACTAACAGTCTTAAAATAATAATATGCACCTACAAGTATATAAAAAGGAGGAGAAATAAAGGGCATCAAAAAATTCGTCCAATTATTACAATGTATTTTAGTCAAATCTAGGAGGAATAAACGACAGTAGCGAACTTGTTTTTGGTTTCGTGGATGTAGATGGCTCTGCCGTAGTTGTAGTGGAACTGGAAGTAGTTACCTCTGTCGGTGTTGTAGTTGGCTCTGTCGTAGTTGTAGTTGGCTCTATCGTAGTTGTAGTCGGCGCTGTCGTAGTTGTAGTAGTTAACTCTGTAGTTGTTGTAGTTGGTTCTGTCATAGTTGTAGTTAGCGCTGTCGTAGTTAAAGTCGGCGCTGTCATAGTTGTAGTAGAACTAGAAGTAGTTGCCTCTGTCGTTGATAAGTTGCTTCTGTAGTTGTTGTAGCTAGCTCTGTCGTAGTTGTAGTTGACTCTGTCGTTGTTGTAGTCGGCTCTATCGTTGCTGTAGTTGGCTCTGTCGTAGTTTTAGTTGTCTCTGTCGTAGTTGTGGTAGAACCGGAAGCAGTTGCCTCTGTCATTAACGTGTAAACAGTCTAAACACGCCTGTCTTCATCTCTTCATCTACTTTCCTATTGCAGGCATGCTGGAAGAGGTATCTATAAATATAAGTATCACCGTTGTACCTATTTTTCTATTTTTTTTTTGACTGTTTATATGTATAAGTGTGCACATAAATAGTTAAATGAATAATAAATAAACAGTCCCTGATTTGACGGTAGCTGAATTGGTCGCAGTCACTAAGTCTTGCACCCCGCGCGACCAAATGGGTTAGGCTAAGATAGAACTGTGATCAACTACGCGCGAGCCGAGCGAGCAAAGCGAGCGGTGCGCGACCATAGCTGGCGAGCGCTACTTTCAAGTTCGTCACAGTTAGCAGAATACATATTAATTTACAGGTGAATTTGCGTTTTATTAATAGATTTTATAGTTGCTCACAATATCAATATTGCATGTCCAGTCCAGTCCTACCAGTACCACTCTTACCAAGGGGTATCATTTTACCCAGTAACTGGTTTGTGGAGGTGAGATAGACAGTCGTTCCATGTAAAATGCTGGTATTCAACTGCACCTCGACCCCAACGTAGTTCGGAAAAGGTTAGGTAGAGGAACAAGGATAGAGAAAGTAGAGATATAAAACACTTTGTGCTGTCGATTTTTTCTTCAAATCTTTCCAAAGAATTTCTTCCGAATCATTTCATTGCTTCCCTAACATTACTTTTACCTAAATTGTTATTATTATCATATCCATATATGAGGGGGCTGACACTCCCTTCCGCTCCACCCAGAGCGGGAGGGGTCATTTGATGATTTCTAATCCGGAAAAAAAAAAAGGGGCTGTTAAGCTACGCTTGCCGCGGTTGGTCTGTGGATGTGTGACCATCATTACATACCAAGACCCCTCCGTGCGTTGGAAACTGGGTTGTGGAGTTTAGATAAGCAGTCGCTCCATGTAAAATACTAGTATTCAGCTGCATCCGGTTAGACTGGAAGCCGACCCCAACATAGTTGGGAAAAGGCTACGCAGATGATGATCCATATATTATGACCAGATGGATGACTCCTACAACACAGGTTTTTCCTAGCAGTGCCAGGCTATTTGCACGCTTAATTGTTACCTTGTATCTGTGTACTTTCATGTCAAATAAATAATTATTACTCTGTTATATACTACAAGTATAAACTTTGACTCATATTGCAATAATTTATTTTGGAACCGGTGCAATCACACTAATATTATAAAGGCGAAAGTTTGTGAGTGGGGGTGTGTGTGTGTGTGTGTTTATATGTTTGTTACTTCTTCACGCTCAAACGGCTGGACCAATTTTGCTAAAATTTGGTATGGAGGTAGCTGACACCCTGAATTAACATATAGGCTACTTTTTATCCCGATATTCCCACGGGATCGACATTCACGCGCGTAAAACCGCGGGGCGCAGCTAGTGATCTATAATTTAAACTGCACAGCACAATTAATAATAATAATGTGGGAATATCGGGATAAAAACTATCCTATGTCCTTTCCCGGGACTCAAACTATCTCTATAACAAATTTGTTCTAAATAGGTTCAGCGGTTTAAGCGTGAAAAGGTAACAGACAGACAGACATCAGCGGAGCTTTGCAGGGCGTGATCTCTGGCGTGATGCTCGAAAACTGATTAGAATTTAGAAAAAGTGTAGACAAAAGTTGTAGAAAATGTTATTAGCTTTCAGCTCCTCAACCAACTGAGAACGCAGCTAAACAGCATTGTCAAAATCACAGTGGTCTTTATCGGCGTTACATTAAGGTTTTTTCCGCCAGAAATAAAAGATTATGAAAGGTCAAAAAGGTTAAGGATAAAAATAAAAAAATTAATAACAACCCAATAAATTTTAATAATCTATGAAAATCCCGATTATAAAGAAATCATAAACATAATACACTTCTCAATATAATTTACATACTAATATAATTAGACAATATATTTTAGTCAATATACAATTAATCCCTAATGAATATATTGTCATACTGTAGCCAAATTGTGTAACACACTTACAATCTCAATCCCTTTCAATCGAAGAGATTAAAAAATAAAATCTAAATAAATCAAAACATCAGCATAAATAATAATATAAATAATTATGTGAACATAAAATGTATCCCAAAACCGAGTAATACTAAAAATAATGTTTAATTTACACGATGCAAGTTTTTCAATTAATCTTTATTGCAATCCATAATGTACAGACGCCAACATAACAAGTTACTACCATTTGTCAAATTTCTTTAATACATTTTCAACTTTATCGCTAAAGCATAAGGTTCAATGTTGATTGGGTAAATTTTACAGTTTCGGGTAGCTTAATGTGCTGGCGTCTGTACACGTATACAGGTGGTAAATATAAATCAACAGGCACAACTATGGACCCTGTCGGACACAGCAGTTTCTAGCCTGTGACATAAATATGTACAATAAACATTTTATCAACAAAAGACTAGCACCGTTTATACAATGTTTAAAGGGTACAACTGTAATCCTATAAATCAGGACTACGTTGTGTTTGTGCCGAATTTAATATTTGTCACACGGTTTTGGCGTTTTTATGGTGATACATTTGGGTGTGGTAACTTTTGTTGGACACGGTGTGGTACATTTTGTTGATTTAGTTGGACACGTTGTGGTACATTTTGTTGAACACGTTTTGGTACATTTTGTTGGACACGGTGTGGTACATTTTGTTGAACACGTTTTGGTAGATTTTGTTGGACACGTTGTGGTACATTTTGTTGAACACGTTTTGGTACATTTTGTTGGACACGGTGTGGTACATTTTGTTGGACACGGTGTGGTACATTTTGTTAAACACGTTTTGGTACATTTTGTTGGACACGGTGTGGTACATTTTGTCGGTTTAGTTGGACACGGTGTGGTACATTTTGTTGAACACGTTTTGGTACATTTTGTTGGAGACGGTGTGGTACATTTTGTTGAACACGTTTTGGTACATTTTGTTGGACATGGTGTGGTACATTTTGTTGAACACGTTTTGGTACATTTTGTTGGACACGGTGTGGTACATTTTGTTGATTTAGTTGGACACGGTGTGGTACATTTTGTTGAACACGTTTTGGTGCATTTTGTTGGACACGGTGTGGTACATTTTGTTGATTTAGTTGGACACGGTGTGGTACATTTTGTCGATTTAGTTGGACACGGTGTGGTACATTTTGTCGGTTTAGTTGGACACGGTGTGGTACATTTTGTTGAACACGTTTTGGTACATTTGGTTGGACATGGTGTGGTACATTTTGTTGATTTAGTTGGACACGGTGTGGTACATTTTGTTGAACACGTTTTGGTACATTTTGTTGGACACGGTGTGGTACATTTTGTCGGTTTAGTTGGACACGGTGTGGTACATTTTGTTGAACACGTTTTGGTGCATTTTGTTAGACACGGTGTGGTACATTTTGTTGAACACGTTTTGGTACATTTTGTTGGACACGGTGTGGTACATTTTGTCGGTTTAGTTGGACACGGTGTGGTACATTTTGTCGGTTTAGTTGGACACGGTGTGGTACATTTTGTTGAACACGTTTTGGTACATTTGGTTGGACATGGTGTGGTACATTTTGTTGATTTAGTTGGACACGGTGTGGTACATTTTGTTGAACACGTTTTGGTACATTTTGTTGGACACGGTGTGGTACATTTTGTCGGTTTAGTTGGACACGGTGTGGTACATTTTGTTGAACACGTTTTGGTGCATTTTGTTAGACACGGTGTGGTACATTTTGTTGAACACGTTTTGGTACATTTTGTTGGACACGGTGTGGTACATTTTGTCGGTTTAGTTGGACACGGTGTGGTACATTTTGTCGGTTTAGTTGGACACGGTGTGGTACATTTTGTTGAACACGTTTTGGTGCATTTGGTTGGACACTGTGTGGTACATTTTGTTGAACAGGTTTTGGTACATTTTGTTGGACACGGTGTGGTACATTTTGTCGGTTTAGTTGGACACGGTGTGGTACATTTTGTCGATTTAGTTGGACACGGTGTGGTACATTTTGTTGATTTAGTTGGACACGGTGTGGTACATTTTGTTGAACACGTTTTGGTGCATTTTGTTGGACACGGTGTGGTACATTTTGTTGAACACGTTTTGGTACATTTTGTTGGACACGGTGTGGTACATTTTGTCGGTTTAGTTGGACACGGTGTGGTACATTTTGTCGGTTTAGTTGGACACGGTGTGGTACATTTTGTTGAACACGTTTTGGTGCATTTTGTTGGACACGGTGTGGTACATTTTGTTGAACACGTTTTGGTACATTTTGTTGGACACGGTGTGGTACATTTTGTCGGTTTAGTTGGACACGGTGTGGTACATTTTGTCGGTTTAGTTGGACACGGTGTGGTACATTTTGTCGATTTAGTTGGACACGGTGTGGTACATTTTGTTGAACACGTTTTGGTACATTTGGTTGGACACGGTGTGGTACATTTTGTTGATTTAGTTGGACACGGTGTGGTACATTTTGTTGAACACGTTTTGGTACATTTTGTTGGACACGGTGTGGTACATTTTGTCGGTTTTGTTGGACACGGTGTGGTACATTTTGTTGAACACGTTTTGGTACATTTTGTTGGACACGGTGTGGTACATTTTGTCGGTTTAGTTGGACACGGTGTGGTACATTTTGTCGATTTAGTTGGACACGGTGTGGTACATTTCGTTGAACACGTTTTGGTGCATTTTGTTGGACACGGTGTGGTACATTTTGTTGAACACGTTTTGGTACATTTTGTTGGACATGGTGTGGTACATTTTGTTAAACACGTTTTGGTACATTTGGTTGGACACGGTGTGGTACATTTTGTTGAACACGTTTTGGTACATTTTGTTGGACACGGTGTGGTACATTTTGTTGAACACGTTTTGGTACATTTTGTTGGACACGGTGTGGTACATTTTGTTGAACACGTTTTGGTACATTTTGTTGGACACGGTGTGGTACATTTTGTCGGTTTAGTTGGACACGGTGTGGTACATTTTGTCGATTTAGTTGGACACGGTGTAGTACATTTTGTTGAACACGTTTTGGTACATTTGGTTGGACACGGTGTGGTACATTTTGTTGATTTAGTTGGACACGGTGTAGTACATTTTGTTGAACACGTTTTGGTGCATTTTGTTGGACACGGTGTGGTACATTTTGTTAAACACGTTTTGGTACATTTTGTTGGACACGGTGTGGTACATTTTGTCGGTTTAGTTGGACACGGTGTGGTACATTTTGTCGGTTTAGTTGGACACGGTGTGGTACATTTAGTCGGTTTAGTTGGACACGGTGTGGTACATTTTGTCGATTTAGTTGGACACGGTGTGGTACATTTTGTTGATTTAGTTGGACACGGTGTGGTACATTTTGTTGAAGACGTTTTGGTGCATTTTGTTGGACACGGTGTGGTACATTTTGTTGAACACGTTTTGGTACATTTTGTTGGACACGGTGTGGTACATTTTGTTGAACACGTTTTGGTACATTTGGTTGGACATGGTGTGGTACATTTTGTTGATTTAGTTGGACACGGTGTGGTACATTTTGTTGAACACGTTTTGGTGCATTTTGTTGGACACGGTGTGGTACATTTTGTTGAACACGTTTTGGTACATTTGGTTGGACACGGTGTGGTACATTTTGTTGATTTAGTTGGACACGGTGTCGTACATTTTATTGAACACGTTTTGGTGCATTTTGTTGGACACGGTGTGGTACATTTTGTTAAACACGTTTTGGTACATTTTGTTGGACACGGTGTGGTACATTTTGTCGGTTTAGTTGGACACGGTGTGGTACATTTTGTTGAACACGTTTTGGTACATTTGGTTGGACACGGTGTGGTACATTTTGTTGATTTAGTTGGACACGGTGTGGTACATTTTGTTGAACACGTTTTGGTACATTTTGTTGGACACGGTGTGGTACATTTTGTCGGTTTAGTTGGACACGGTGTGGTACATTTTGTTGAACACGTTTTGGTGCATTTTGTTGGACACGGTGTGGTACATTTTGTTGAACACGTTTTGGTACATTTTGTTGGACACGGTGTGGTACATTTTGTCGGTTTAGTTGGACACGGTGTGGTACATTTTGTCGGTTTAGTTGGACACGGTGTGGTACATTTTGTCGGTTTAGTTGGACACGGCGTGGTACATTTTGTCGATTTAGTTGGACACGGTGTGGTACATTTTGTTGAACACGTTTTGGTACATTTGGTTGGACACGGTGTGGTACATTTTGTTGAACACGTTTTGGTGCATTTTGTTGGACACGGTGTGGTACATTTTGTCGGTTTAGTTGGACACGGTGTGGTACATTTTGTTGAACACGTTTTGGTGCATTTTGTTGGACACGGTGTGGTACATTTTGTTGAACACGTTTTGGTACATTTTGTTGGACACGGTGTGGTACATTTTGTCGGTTTAGTTGGACACGGTGTCGTACATTTTGTCGGTTTAGTTGGACACGGTGTGGTACATTTTGTTGAACACGTTTTGGTGCATTTTGTTGGACACGGTGTGGTACATTTTGTTGAACACGTTTTGGTACATTTTGTTGGACACGGTGTGGTACATTTTGTCGGTTTAGTTGGACACGGTGTGGTACATTTTGTGGGTTTAGTTGGACACGTTGTGGTACATTTTGTCGATTTAGTTGGACAAGGTGTGGTACATTTTGTTGAACACGTTTTGGTGCATTTTGTTGGACACGGTGTGGTACATTTTGTTGAACACGTTTTGGTGCATTTTGTTGGACACGGTGTGGTACATTTTGTTGAACACGTTTTGGTACATTTTGTTGGACACGGTGTGGTACATTTTGTTGAACACGTTTTGGTAGATTTAGTTGGACACGGTGTGGTACATTTTGTTGAACACGTTTTGGTGCATTTTGTTGGACACGGTGTGGTACATTTTGTTGAACACGTTTTGGTACATTTTGTTGGACACGGTGTGGTACATTTTGTTGAACACGTTTTGGTACATTTGGTTGGACACGGTGTGGTACATTTTGTTGAACACGTTTTGGTACATTTTGTTGGACACGGTGTGGTACATTTTGTCGGTTTAGTTGGACACGGTGTGGTACATTTTGTCGGTTTAGTTGGACACGGTGTGGTACATTTTGTCGGTTTAGTTGGACACGGTGTGGTACATTTTGTCGATTTAGTTGGACACGGTGTGGTACATTTTGTTGATTTAGTTGGACACGGTGTGGTACATTTTGTTGAAGACGTTTTGGTGCATTTTGTTGGACACGGTGTGGTACATTTTGTTGAACACGTTTTGGTACATTTTGTTGGACACGGTGTGGTACATTTTGTTGAACACGTTTTGGTACATTTGGTTGGACATGGTGTGGTACATTTTGTTGATTTAGTTGGACACGGTGTGGTACATTTTGTTGAACACGTTTTGGTGCATTTTGTTGGACACGGTGTGGTACATTTTGTTGAACACGTTTTGGTACATTTGGTTGGACACGGTGTGGTACATTTTGTTGATTTAGTTGGACACGGTGTCGTACATTTTGTTGAACACGTTTTGGTGCATTTTGTTGGACACGGTGTGGTACATTTTGTTAAACACGTTTTGGTACATTTTGTTGGACACGGTGTGGTACATTTTGTCGGTTTAGTTGGACACGGTGTGGTACATTTTGTTGAACACGTTTTGGTACATTTGGTTGGACACGGTGTGGTACATTTTGTTGATTTAGTTGGACACGGTGTGGTACATTTTGTTGAACACGTTTTGGTACATTTTGTTGGACACGGTGTGGTACATTTTATCGGTTTAGTTGGACACGGTGTGGTACATTTTGTCGGTTTAGTTGGACACGGTGTGGTACATTTTGTCGGTTTAGTTGGACACGGTGTGGTACATTTTGTCGATTTAGTTGGACACGGTGTGGTACATTTTGTTGAACACGTTTTGGTACATTTGGTTGGACACGGTGTGGTACATTTTGTTGAACACGTTTTGGTGCATTTTGTTGGACACGGTGTGGTACATTTTGTCGGTTTTGTTGGACACGGTGTGGTACATTTTGTTGAACACGTTTTGGTGCATTTTGTTGGACACGGTGTGGTACATTTTGTTGAACACGTTTTGGTACATTTTGTTGGACACGGTGTGGTACATTTTGTCGGTTTAGTTGGACACGGTGTCGTACATTTTGTCGGTTTAGTTGAACACGGTGTGGTACATTTTGTTGAACACGTTTTGGTGCATTTTGTTGGACACGGTGTGGTACATTTTGTTGAACACGTTTTGGTACATTTTGTTGGACACGGTGTGGTACATTTTGTCGGTTTAGTTGGACACGGTGTGGTACATTTTGTGGGTTTAGTTGGACACGTTGTGGTACATTTTGTCGATTTAGTTGGACACGGTGTGGTACATTTTGTTGAACACGTTTTGGTGCATTTTGTTGGACACGGTGTGGTACATTTTGTTGAACACGTTTTGGTACATTTTGTTGGACACGGTGTGGTACATTTTGTTGAACACGTTTTGGTAGATTTAGTTGGACACGGTGTGGTACATTTTGTTGAACACGTTTTGGTACATTTTGTTGGACACGGTGTGGTACATTTTGTCGGTTTAGTTGGACACGGTGTGGTACATTTTGTTGAACACGTTTTGGTGCATTTTGTTGGACACGGTGTGGTACATTTTGTTGAACACGTTTTGGTACATTTTGTTGGACACGGTGTGGTACATTTTGTCGGTTTAGTTGGACACGGTGTGGTACATTTTGTCGGTTTAGTTGGACACGGTGTGGTACATTTTGTCGGTTTAGTTGGACACGGTGTGGTACATTTTGTCGATTTAGTTGGACACGGTGTGGTACATTTTGTTGAACACGTTTTGGTACATTTGGTTGGACACGGTGTGGTACATTTTGTTGAACACGTTTTGGTGCATTTTGTTGGACACGGTGTGGTACATTTTGTCGGTTTAGTTGGACACGGTGTGGTACATTTTGTTGAACACGTTTTGGTGCATTTTGTTGGACACGGTGTGGTACATTTTGTTGAACACGTTTTGGTACATTTTGTTGGACACGGTGTGGTACATTTTGTCGGTTTAGTTGGACACGGTGTCGTACATTTTGTCGGTTTAGTTGGACACGGTGTGGTACATTTTGTTGAACACGTTTTGGTGCATTTTGTTGGACACGGTGTGGTACATTTTGTTGAACACGTTTTGGTACATTTTGTTGGACACGGTGTGGTACACTTTGTCGGTTTAGTTGGACACGGTGTGGTACATTTTGTGGGTTTAGTTGGACACGTTGTGGTACATTTTGTCGATTTAGTTGGACACGGTGTGGTACATTTTGTTGAACACGTTTTGGTGCATTTTGTTGGACACGGTGTGGTACATTTTGTTGAACACGTTTTGGTGCATTTTGTTGGACACGGTGTGGTACATTTTGTTGAACACGTTTTGGTACATTTTGTTGGACACGGTGTGGTACATTTTGTTGAACACGTTTTGGTAGATTTAGTTGGACACGGTGTGGTACATTTTGTTGAACACGTTTTGGTGCATTTTGTTGGACACGGTGTGGTACATTTTGTTGAACACGTTTTGGTACATTTTGTTGGACACGGTGTGGTACATTTTGTTGAACACGTTTTGGTACATTTGGTTGGACACGGTGTGGTACATTTTGTTGAACACGTTTTGGTACATTTTGTTGGACACGGTGTGGTACATTTTGTTGAACACGTTTTGGTACATTTGGTTGGACATGGTGTGGTACATTTTGTTGAACACGTTTTGGTGCATTTTGTTGGACACGGTGTGGTACATTTTGTTAAACACGTTTTGGTACATTTTGTTGGACACGGTGTGGTACATTTTGTCGGTTTAGTTGGACACGGTGTGGTACATTTTGTCGATTTAGTTGGACACGGTGTGGTACATTTTGTTGAACACGTTTTGGTGCATTTTGTTGGACACGGTGTGGTACATTTTGTTGAACACGTTTTGGTACATTTTGTTGGACACGGTGTGGTACATTTTGTCGGTTTAGTTGGACACGGTGTGGTACATTTTGTCGATTTAGTTGGACACGGTGTGGTACATTTTGTTGAACACGTTTTGGTGCATTTTGTTGGACACGGTGTGGTACATTTTGTTGAACACGTTTTGGTACATTTTGTTGGACACGGTGTGGTACATTTTGTCGGTTTAGTTGGACACGGTGTGGTACATTTTGTCGATTTAGTTGGACACGGTGTGGTACATTTTGTTGAACACGTTTTGGTACATTTGGTTGGACACGGTGTGGTACATTTTGTTGATTTAGTTGGACACGGTGTGGTACATTTTGTTGAACACGTTTTGGTGCATTTTGTTGGACTTGGTGTGGTACATTTTGTTGAACACGTTTTGGTACATTTTGTTGGACACGGTGTGGTACATTTTGTCGGTTTAGTTGGACACGGTGTGGTACATTTTGTCGGTTTAGTTGGACACGGTGTGGTACATTTTGTCGGTTTAGTTGGACACGGTGTGGTACATTTTGTTGAACACGTTTTGGTGCATTTTGTTGGACACGGTGTGGTACATTTTGTTGAACACGTTTTGGTACATTTTGTTGGACACGGTGTGGTACATTTTGTCGGTTTAGTTGGACACGGTGTGGTACATTTTGTCGATTTAGTTGGACACGGTGTGATACATTTTGTTGAACACGTTTTGGTACATTTGGTTGGACACGGTGTGGTACATTTTGTTGATTTAGTTGGACACGGTGTGGTACATTTTGTTGAACACGTTTTGGTACATTTTGTTGGACACGGTGTGGTACATTTTGTCGGTTTAGTTGGACACGGTGTGGTACATTTTGTTGAACACGTTTTGGTGCATTTTGTTGGACACGGTGTGGTACATTTTGTTGAACACGTTTTGGTACATTTTGTTGGACACGGTGTGGTACATTTTGTCGGTTTAGTTGGACACGGTGTGGTACATTTTGTCGGTTTAGTTGGACACGGTGTGGTACATTTTGTCGGTTTAGTTGGACACGGTGTGGTACATTTTGTCGATTTAGTTGGACACGGTGTGGTACATTTTGTTGAACACGTTTTGGTACATTTGGTTGGACACGGTGTGGTACATTTTGTTGAATACGTTTTGGTGCATTTTGTTGGACACGGTGTGGTACATTTTGTCGGTTTAGTTGGACACGGTGTGGTACATTTTGTTGAACACGTTTTGGTGCATTTTGTTGGACACGGTGTGGTGCATTTTGTTGAACACGTTTTGGTACATTTTGTTGGACACGGTGTGGTACATTTTGTCGGTTTAGTTGGACACGGTGTGGTACATTTTGTCGGTTTAGTTGGACACGGTGTGGTACATTTTGTCGATTTAGTTGGACACGGTTTAGTAGATTTTGTTGAACACGGTTTGGTAGATTTTGTTGAACACGGTTTAGTAGATTTTGTTGAACACGGTTTGGTAGATTTTGTTGAACACGGTTTAGTAGATTTTGTTGAACACGGTTTGGTAGATTTTGTTGAACACGGTTTGGTAGATTTTGTTGAACATGGTTTGGTAGATTTTGTTGAACACGGTTTGGTAGATTTTGTTGAACACGGTTTGGTAGATTTTGTTGAACATGGTTTGATAGATTTTGTTGAACACGGTTTGGTAGATTTTGTTGAACACGGTTTGGTAGATTTTGTTGAACACGGTTTAGTAGATTTTGTTGAACACGGTTTGGTAGATTTTGTTGAACACGGTTTGGTAGATTTTGTTGAACACGGTTTGGTAGATTTTGTTGAACATGGTTTGATAGATTTTGTTGAACACGGTTTGGTAGATTTTGTTGAACACGGTGTGGTACATTTCGTTGAACACGGTTTAGTAGATTTTGTTGAACACGGTTTGGTAGATTTTGTTGAACACGGTTTAGTAGATTTTGTTGAACACGGTTTGGTAGATTTTGTTGAACACGGTTTAGTAGATTTTGTTGAACACGGTTTAGTAGATTTTGTTGAACACGGTTTGGTAGATTTTGTTGAACACGGTTTAATAGATTTTGTTGAACACGGTTTGGTAGATTTTGTTGAACACGGTTTGGTAGATTTTGTTGAACACGGTTTGGTAGATTTTGTTGAACACGGTGTGGTACATTTTGTTGAACACGTTTTGGTGCATTTTGTTGGACACGGTGTGGTACATTTTGTTGATTTAGTTGGACACGGTGTGGTACATTTTGTTGAACACGTTTTAGTGCATTTTGTTGAACACGTTTTGGTACATTTTGTTGGACACGGTGTGGTACATTTTGTCGGTTTAGTTGGACACGGTGTGGTACATTTTGTCGGTTTAGTTGGACACGGTGTGGTACATTTTGTTGAACACGGTGTGGTACATTTTGTTGAACACGGTTTGGTAGATTTTGTTGAACACGGTCTGGTAGCTTTTGTTGAACACTTACACGTCTCTCCACACTTACACGGTCTCAGTGTAGTTGGTGGATGACACTTACACGGATCACAGTGACATACGGGTGATTTTGTTGAGCATGGTCTCGTTGTAGTAGTTGTTGTTGTTGGAGTGGTCATACAGCCACATCTTGTCGTATTTGTAGTGCATGCCGGGGGAGTTGTGGTCGATGTTGTTATACATGGTCTTGTTATTCTTATACAGGCTAAAATATAAAATAATTTATGAAAATTATTTGTTGAAAATAACAGATTTAGTTACGTGGAAAGGGCTTAAGGTGAAAGCGCCAGGGTAGCCCGCGAAATTCCATTTTTTTGAGGTTTTTTGCAATTTGCTGGTCAGTATTAAGTTGTACGATGATTAAAATATGATTTGCGGAATTCTGTAAATACATATTTGTTACGACCGCAAATCATATTTTAATCAACATACAACATAATACTGACCAGCAAATTGCAAAAAACGTAAGAAAATTTGAACTTCGCGGGCCACCTTAGAGCTTCCCCCTTAAGTCCGTTTATACTATAATAGCAAATGCCTAGCGTAGTGTGGGACGCCCCCCAGCTAAACCGATTACCTTAAACAGGTGGCTGGGACTGACTGGATGCGGAAGGCGGAGAACAGAGTATCGTGGCTAAGCCGGAGCAGCCTTGGATTGCGATAGGCTGAGTTGATTTATTCATCCAAAAGATCGTTTGGTATACGATTATTATCAGTCAAATTATAAGCTGACTCTTAAATGCATGAGATAAGTATTGAAACCAAAAAGCAAAAACCAAGTAAGTAGTTATAAGACATATAATTTTTATTATTAAAATAATTCGTGATTAAATGTATCTAGTACTATCCAAATTATAGCTATAAAATACTTACGCTTTTTTTCAAGACTATAGGTTACTATAGGTTCGAGCCCTAAAAAAAAAATAACATTTTTTTGTAAATAAACACAAAAACTTAGTTCAGTTGACAATTTGTTGTAATAATTATGATTTTATATCGGTACGTTGGTATGTACCAACACTTTTACACGTCAGTAATATTATTTTAAAAACTAGATGAAGTCAGAAAGAATACCGAGATGACGCCTAATCAAGAAGTATGAAAAATACATGTTGGGCCGATGTCAAAAAAAATTGGAATTAAATAAAACACAATAGAGTGATGATTAGGTCGCCGATCGGTGTTTCCTATCCGACTTCTCTAAAAAGTGACACCAAAACAAATTCAGCGGTCACAGTCTCTTTTAAAGTCCAAAAATAATATTGGTCCTCGTATCAAGTGATGAATTAAATATCAGACAAGTACATATCGTCACCGGAAAGGCAAAAGTACTAAAGCGCCATTTTAGCTAAAATGAGTTTTATATATGGTTGGATTCGGTTTTTTTTTCTCTACACACTGGTCTTGGTCTCGTAGCAATTTGAGCAATACTTAAAAAGTTACTGGCGCTTTAGCAGTGACATTTTTGTTTTTTTTCGATACGTCTTTTTTACTTACCTAAAGGAATTTATACGACTTTTATTGATAATGTCGGTTAGTTTTTTTTTCTTATTGCCATCTGCCTGTCGACCCTCGATGAGAAACCTAAAATGCGTAATTTGTAACTATATGGGTCGCTTAGTAAATTTGCCTTACGTAAAAATTTATGGACTTAACGCTTTAGTACTTTTGCCCTTCGACATTTTTAAATGAAAATCTTTTTAGTACTTTTGCTACAATTATCTACATTGTATGGTGATTATTAGGCGTATTTGACGTTTTACTTTCTTGATGAAAAAGTATTTTAGCTATAAAAATTTTACTCCACAAAACTGTGGTGGTACATTAGTATTGAAACCAGTAAAAATTAAATTAAAAATTTAAAAAACCCCCGACAAAAATAAAATTAAGGAATCCCTACAAAAAGTATGAAATAAAAAAAAAATCTTATGGAAGTCGGGGGACCGTTCTGTGGAACAGCTTCTATTCTGAGGTCCCCCGACTTCCATAAGATTTTTTTTTTATTTCATACTTTTTGTAGGGATTCCTTAATTTTATTTTTGTCGGGGGTTTTTTAAATTTTTAATTTAATTTTTTATGTCATGCTTTTTGTAGGGACTCTTTAATTTTTGTATTTCATTTATTTTATTTTCTTCCGTTTTAAGATTCTGGTAATTTGGTGTTTAATCAGGTTTTTTATCCGTAAAAAAATATTGATTAATTTATAGTTGAAGAATAATTTTTAAGACTAAACAGATTTTTTTGTTTTATTATATTTTTCAAGTTTTTAGTTTTCATTTCGTTAGGTAGTTAATATTCCTCATTCCCTTTCAATATAGTGTACATTATTCTACTTGTCAAGCCCTTGCATTTGATACCTATATTGAAGGAGTTGTGAAAAAAAAATGTAATTCGCCATTTTGTGGTGGCGGCCATCTTGGATTTGAAATTTTTAATAGTGTATAGTATTCTACTATTGAAACCCTTTCATTTGATACCCATATTGAGGGAATTGTGAAAAAATATGTTATCCGCCATTTTGTAGCGGCGGCCATCTTGGACCGATTTTCATCAAACATAGCTAAGAACACTCCCGACTAATACACCTTTCAAACAAAAAAAACTAAATCAAAATCGGTTCATCCGTTCGGGAGCTACGATGCCACAGACAGACACACACACACACACACACACACACACACACACACACACACACACACACACACACACACACACAGACACGTCAAACTTATAACACCCCGTCGTTTTTGCGTCGGGGGTTAAAAATATTAATGATCAATTGACAGTTATTGCAGCTGTATTTTTCTGGATTTTGTTATGGTATGTAACATTTAAGGATCATACGTTTGAAGCGTTGCGCATAGTCATTGGCGCTTCAGTCGATTTCCAAATTAAAATTACCAAAAAACGTAAACAAAAAAAGGATAAAAATAGAAAAAAATATCAGCAAAAATTGTGTTAGATGACACTAAAGAGAACACAGAGCTAGAAAAAGCAGAGCGAAAAATTAGCAAGAGGAAAGTTAGGAGCAATCAAATGAACAGTGGAAAACAATACACAGCTAAAAGTGGAAAAGTTATAGAAGACAAAAAAGTGAAGACTTCTACATGTACACCAGAAAATTGTCATAATAATGATAATAATTTGTCAAAAGCTTCAATAAAAGTTGATTTTCCGTGTAGAACATATAAGTTTATTTTTCTTGTTTTTGCTGCAATCGCTACAATTGTTCAGTAAGTATACAATCACTAGCTGACCCGGTGAACTTCGTACCGCCTTGAATATAAATTACTACATTACACTACCCTAACCTGCACTACGTACGTTACACTACGCTTCCCTACGCTACGCTACTCTACGCTACTCTTGGCTACGCTGCTCTACTGTACGCTAAGCTAAGCTAAGCTACCCTACCCTACACAACACTGTAACACTAGTACTACTACAACCATTACAACAACAAAAAAAAAACAATTATTCGGGTCGGAGACAAATTCAACAAATCAAAGATCATCAAAATCAGTCCAGTCGTTATTAGCCGTTATAAATAGTGTAACTATTATTATTATTGCCTTTGTTTTATTTATTGAGATTTAGATTATTAGAGTTGATACACGTCAACAAGTAACCCCGTTATGAATCTGGCAAACGACTCGAGAGCTAGATTGACCCGGCACTATACCGAAGACATCCCGGACGTCAGCCTGTACGAGATTAGAATGGCTCTGAAGCAGCTCAAAAACAACAAGGCGCCGGGTGATGACGGAAGTACGGCCGAGTTGCTGAAGGCCGGCGGAAAACCCGTTCTTAAGGCCCTTCAGAAGCTGTTTGGTTCCGTCATACTCGAGGGCAAAACACCACAGGCATGGAGCAGAGGTGTGGTGATACTTTTCTTTAAGAAGGGCGACAATGCCCTTCTTAAGAATTATAGGCCCATCTCACTCCTGAGCCATGTCTACAAGCTGTTTTCGAGAGTCATCACGAACCGTCTCGCGCGCAGGTTTGACGACTTCCAGCCTCCCAAACAAGCCGAATTCCGTAAAGGCTTTAGCACCGTAGACCACATACATACGCTGCGACAGGTTATACAGAAGACCGAAGAATATAACCTGCCTCTCTGCTTAGCGTTCGTGGACTACGAGAAAGCCTTTGATTCGATCGAGACATGGGCTGTGCTGCAGTCTCTTCAACGATGCCAGATCGACTATCGGTACATCGAGGTGCTGAATTGTTTGTACGAAAACGCCACTATGTCAGTCCGACTCCAGGATCAGACCTCAAAACCTATCCTTCTGCAGCGAGGTGTAAGACAGGGAGACGTTATCTCTCCGAAACTGTTCACCGCTGCACTGGAGGATGTCTTCAAGGTTCTGGACTGGAAAGGGGCTGGCATCAACATCAACGGCGAGTACATAACTCACCTTCGGTTTGCCGACGATATCGTAGTCATCGCTGAGACTATAGAGGACCTCAGTACAATGCTCGATGACTTCAGTAGAGCCTCCGAAAGAGTGGGTCTTAAAACGAACATGGATAAAACGAAGGTCATGTCAAATGCCCATGTAACACCCACTCCCATAAAGATCGGAGACACTACACTCGAAGTCGTGAACGAGTATGTTTACCTAGGACAAACTGTCCAGTTAGGTAGGTCTAACTTCGAGAAAGAGGTCAATCGTCGAATCCGACTCGGCTGGGCAGCGTTCGGGAAGCTACGCAATATCTTCTCGTCCCTCATACCGCAGTGTCTCAAGACAAAAGTCTTTGACCAGTGCGTGTTGCCAGTAATGACTTATGGCACTGAAACGTGGTCGCTCACAATGGGCCTTATAAGAAGGCTAAAAGTCATCCAAAGGGCAATGGAGAGGGAGCTATGCTTGGAGTTTTCCTGCGTGATCGAATCAGGAATGAGGAGATCTGCAGGAGAACCAAGGTAACCGACATAGCCCGAAGAATTGCCAAACTTAAGTGGCAGTGGGCAGGGCATATTGCTCGCAGAACAGATGGCCGATGGGGCCGAAAGGTTCTGGAGTGGCGACCACGTACCGGAAGACGTAGCGTTGGAAGGCCTCCCACAAGGTGGACCGACGACCTTGTGAAGGCCGCAGGAACCCGTTGGATGCGAGAAGCACAGAACCGGTCGAAGTGGAAGTGCTTGGGGGAGGCCTATGTCCAGCAGTGGACGTCTTTCGGCTGAAATGATGATGATGATGAGAGTTGATAGAAGTAGGTAAGTAGCAAATACACGACTAAAAGGCAATAAGTCAAATTGTTTTAGATCTTTACACTTAATTATTACGTATAAGTAATAATGACTAAGAATGTATTAGTCTGGAATGCATGTTAGTTGTTTTTGCGTTCCAAAATTTCAATGGATTTATTGAATAGTGTTTATGCTTTACTGTACCTGAATATTTTTATGAAGATAAGTATTATTGCCTTACGAAGTGGACAGAGCATTTATACTAAAGCGACACTATCTTCGGAAATACAGTAATAATAGGGAATATGTCAACTTTAACACATAGATAATAATATAACAATGATTTTTTGCCTTCAGCATATTTAAATTGGAATGCTAGAAAAAAAGATATGCCAGATTTAGTATTAAAAAAAAGTTTAAATCGCTCTCCTGTAAAATGCCCTTTTTGCAGTTTAGTACTTTTGCCTTTCTAGTGACGATATAGTCAAAATGTATTAAGTACATACCTGGAGCAGCTTGCGTGACGAAGCATGTCTGAAAAAATAATTTCACGTTAATGCAATCAGTCGCGTATCGGCAAGCGTAGTGTGGGATGCCCCCCAGCTAGATGGACGGACGACGTAAAGAAGGTGGCTGGGGTAGACTGGATGGCGGAGGACAGGGTGTTGTTGCACAAACTGGGATAGGTCTGTAGACTGCAATAGGCTGAGTTGATTGATTTATTGACCATCAGTCGATCGATAGACTTGGTCCATTGTTGGTTGACAGGTCATAGTCTAGTTATCTATCCATTTATCTTATATTGTTCACAGATAGTATCTATGTACTGGAATTTTATAAGGAGGAATGAGGGACATAGTTTTCTATGCAAAAATGATACAAATGATGGTAACAATAGAGCAAGAGCTTCGTGTGTAATTACTTCATCACTACTGCTCTCGAAATAGTGAAGGAAAACATTGTGAGGAAATCGGCATGACCTAGAACCAAAAAACAGGCCTACCTCCTCTAGGTGAAAAAAAAAATTCGAAGACATGTGACATCTACAAACGGTTTACGGCCCATTCCCTCGGCCGTAAACCGTTTGTAGATGTCACATGTCTTCGAATTTTTTTTAAGCGGCCTGTGTCCCAGCTGTGGGAACATTATAGGCTGATTATGTTAATAGAGTAAGACCAAGGAATTGATAGATTCTGCCAAAGATGTTAGAACTAGAAAGGGAGTTAATACTGAGATGACATATAACTATATTCTTATTATAATTATATATATATTTTTCTTATAATATATAATTATATAGGGTGACTGGTAATTAGTGACCGATACTTAAACACGTGATTTTACTCATCATTATGAACAACTTTTACTATGGGAACAAACCTGAAATTGCGAAAAAAAAATCAGCTGTTCCCTACATTTATGTTCGCTTAACCCGTCAAAATGTAGGGAGCAGCTGATTTTAATTTCGCGATTTCAGGTTTGGTCCCGTAGTAAAAGTTGTTCATAATGATGAGTAAAATCACGTGTTTAAGTATCGGTCACTAATTACCAGTCACCCTATATATATCGTCTTCTTCTCCCATACATCTCTACCAACTGCAAGCACATCAAGCTACTACAATCTATCGAATTTCTTTAATAGATTTTCAAATTGATCACTATAGCATTAGGTTCAAGGTTGATTGGGAAATTTTGACAGTTTCGGGTAGCTTGATGTACTGGCGTCTACTGTACCTATTGCGCGCTGACCTCGCAAAAATTACGAAAAACATCTATACTAATATTATAGCGGTTTTTTTGTTTCTCTGTTTGAACGCGCTTATCTCCGGAACTTCCGGTAGAATTTGAAAAAATATTTTTGTATTTGGTAGCCCAATTCTTGAGGAAGACTACTTAACATCACGTTAGCACCATTAGAAGCCAACAAAAAGAAAATATGTCAGAAAAAAAGACGTTAAGGCGAAAGCGCCAGGGTAGCCCGCGAAATTCAATATTCTTTAGGTTTTTTGCAATTTGCTGGTCAGTATTAAGTTGTACGTTGATAAAAAAATGATTCGCAGCCGTAACAAATATGCATTTACAGAATTATAATCATTAAAGTCATCAACACAACTCTCTAAGACCATGTAATCCCCAAGAATGACTATTTCATGAAATCTTGACATTTGGGGATTACATGGTCTTAGAGAGTTGTGTTGATGACTTTAATGATTATAATTCTGTAAATACATATTTGTTACGACCGCGAATCATATTTTAATCAACGTACATCTTAATACTGACCAGCAATTTGCAAAAAACGTAAGAAAATTTGAATTTCGCGGGCCACCTTAGAGCTTCCCCCTTAAGAGACAACGAAGTTATAGCACGGACGGCGGACTGGTGATGCAATGCAATGTGACGGGCTGGGTCGGGGGAACAAAAAAATTTCTCGCGGACAAAGACGCGGGCAGAACCGGGTATTATTTATTTGCAAGTATAAGAGTACAATAAGTTGACAAATATACAAAGTAAGTTTCCGTCACATTCTGCTAGAGATCTGCAATAGATTTAATTTTGACTGTGCAACAACATTCATTGCGTTATTTACGTTCTTGAGCAGACAAATTCATACTTCAAAATGATTGTGATTGAAAATAGAACACAAACACAAAAAAAAAATCTAAACTTAACATTAATAATGAATTAAAAATACGAATCTAAAAATTTTATGAAATGATAAAATAAAAATTAAATAATCATGGCTTTTGTTTGTGAGAAACTCGGAAATATGAAAATAGCTTTTTCTCTTCTCACGCTCTAAAAGTTCGTTTGTATGTGTGCGTAGGCGACATAAAGTCGCTTTTTATGTTCTAGTGCATAAAGATTTTTTTAAGACTAAGATAATCAGGCCCAACAGCCACACGCACAATAAAACGTCGCAGATTAAAGTCGTTATTTAATTTAATTTGCTTTAATTTAAATCACTTACGTTTTTTCTATTGTAATTTAATAAAACCAGATAAAGTAGTTTTCATTTATTATTTAAAAACGCAAAGAAACGTTTCTATGACTTAGCAGTATGAAGTACCCAAGTCGACTGACACATGTTGAAAATTAAAAAAAAACTTTTAAAAAGTTCCGTGGCAAAGTTTTATTAGCTATTCTCTTCTCTTCTCGAAGTGAAAAGCAGAGTTTGTAACTCGGGAATAAATGAGCCATTTTACCCCTCGACTTAACTACCCACTCTCGCCTGCGGCACGCGGGGTGAAATGGCTTCTTTTATGCACTAGTTGTACAATCTACTATTTTTGTAGTAGAAAGTTTTTTAATAGTTTTTTTAAATAAGTTAGCATTTAATTTCTTAATGTGTAGCGGAATACATGCTTGAATATACTTAGGTAATTGACACCATTCAGGACACACTTTTATATGCATCAGAGCTATAATGAACTTTCTAACACATAATCTATGTTCCCACTGCTGGGTCACAGGCCTCCTCTCTGTGACAGGGAGTGGCCCAGTACGGATTGGTAGATGTCACAAATTTTCTAATTTTTGATTCTAGGACATGCCGGTTTCCTCACAATGTTTTCCTTCACCGTTTTGATAGCAGTGGTGATGAAATAAATTACACAAAGTAAAGCGCCTGTCTGGGTTCGATCCCTCGACCATCTATGTATAAGAATGGTTGATTTTTCAAACACAAAAATATTCTTTTTTTGTGCGTGATGTATGGTAAGAAAAATGTTTTTTTACATAATTTACTCACCGTACAAAAAATTATAAGAACCACTGTTAGGATTTCCACCCTCATATTGCCACTTCACCTGGCAACCAGAGACGAACTAAGTTCTTTAAAGAGAAGACCCTTTTATATGAAATCCTGAGACTATGGTCTATATTGTTTTTAATGTTGTAACAGATGTCACACAATGTTGGCTAGCTAATCAAAGTGTTGACAATTAATGCAATTTTCATGCATAAATCTTTATATTATTCAAATTAATTATTAAAACATAATAATCATATTAATTGATAAACACTTTTTCTTTAATAATGTTATGGGTTTATGCAAATTACCTAGATTCATTCTTTTTAAAAGTATTTATTGTTACCCATTGTTTAAAAATACGCATAAAAATCGTCATAGGGGAGAACAGGGTAATGGGAGCCTACTAAGGGAAAAATTTCATAACAAACACATTTGTTAACGTTCTTATAATGTTTGTTTAGGAACTCTTACATTCATTATTAGATTTTACAAAAAAAAACAGTCGCTCCGGCGGGGGCCGAACGTTTTGCGCTTGAAGCTTATCAGAAGTGGAGGTAGGTGCTATCTGGGTCAAATTGGACCCACAATACCAGATATGTCATTTTTTTATTAATTGTACACTTACTCTTTCTTTTTTTATTGCTTTATGCACTTTATTGCAATACTGCATGCTTTGGAATTATACGAAAATAGTTAGACAGTTACGTATGTACGATTACGTAACTGTCTAACTATTTGGTGTATTGTGTGTCTTTTAGTCTGTGCTAAATAAATGTATTTTCTTTCTTTCTTTCTTTCTTTCTTTCTTTATATCACGGAACCATAATCAGACGAAAATGATCAAGTGAGTGAGTTAGTGTTCGAGTGAACGATTTGATACTTTTAGATAAGGTTGTCATTCTTATAGTTTGAAATAATTGATCTAAATAAAAAAAGCCTCATTTTTGATAAGGAATGAAGATACCTACTTAATGTATTTTTTTTAGTTTTTAATGTTTTTTTGTTATTTAGGTTGTCAAAGTAAGGTTATCGAACATTCTTGTCAAATACGGAACCTAAGTTTAAAGTAAAAAAAAATAACATAATTTACAGTTGTTGCCAAAATTGTTGGCAAAGTTGATTTGTATTATTTATTAGATGAAGATTATAAAATTTTTAACAGAACATATTTTAATCCCGGTTTAATAGCCTATGCAATTGAGTCCCGTACGGTATATCGAATTACCCTTGAACGATATAACTGTCTACAGAAAGCATGGTTCACCGACGAACGCTACATAGAATGAATGGTTGGCCGATACCAAGATTTGCCGATGTCTTGGTTCGCCGGAACACGCTTTAACGCGCGTTTTTTTTTAGAGGGGGGAGCCCCCCTTAAATATTAATTTTATTTTTCAACAAACGTGTTTTTTTTCTGTGTTTTTGCCTTGTGGTACGGAACCCTTCGTGTGCGAGTCCAACTCGCACTTGGCCAGTTTTTTTAGAATGTTGGCATGGAACCCTAAAAAAAGAAGAATTGTCTGCAATTTCTCTTTAAACGAAGTCTATTTGCGTCATAATGTTTATAATTACGATACATATCAACAATGTTTGTTGTTAAAGTACAATATCACCTTCGTAGGTATGCAGTTCCTTTATATTATTAGGTACAGTCAACAAAAGAGATGAGTAGGCAGGATCGTCGGATATAGTTGAAGTTAAGTAAGAAACCGATGGATGTTCTCGAATAAAATTTTATTTTATTAATAGAAAACAAACAGCTCATTTATATATTTCCATCGGTTTCTGACTAAACTTCAACTATATCCGACGATTTTGCATAGTTATTTCTTTTCTTTAAAAATATTCTATGTCATATCCCAGGTCATCGGCTAGCCATGTGCCAAATTTCATCCAAATCCGTTCAGCCGTTTTAGCGTGAAAGCGTAACAAACAACATTTTCGCATTTATACACACATAGGACATTTTTCTGTTTGCATATTTTTATGTTTTCGTTGTCTGACGATTTCGCTAGAGCATTTTCTTCGGGACGACTGTAAATTAGTATATCGAGGTTTAGTTTAGATCAACTCTGGCTTCCGTTTCCTGGACATGCATTGGCGACAAATACATAATTAAGTAATTATTTGACTTACATACGTTTCTCACAGCAGAAATTACTATTCCCATTTCACTGCTCAATGTTCCTTAACGTTGAATAAAATTTGAAACAAATTATATTTTTTTAAATTAAACTAATAGTGTGATAATGAGCAAGATAGTGCTTCCCTACCAAATCCATTCGCTCACCTCAGTTCACCTGCTAAAAATCTCGCACCGGGATATGAGTTGCCTCGGTTTACCTGGAATTCTTTAAATAGACTTCGGACTCAGGTAGGCCGAAGCAAAGAAAACCTGCTCAGGTGGAGATTCACAGACGACTCCGCCCTTTTTTTTTTTTGGGTGGGAAATCATCACCTTGCTCTGGGTGGAGCAAAAGGGAGGGTCAAACTCTTACTGACTAAAACCCACCCGTGTTCCTTCCTTAGCCCTTTATGTTCCGGGCCAGCGGTAACCCTTTCGGACAATCCCGCTGACCCGGCAGGCTTCGGCCCTAAGGGGCTCCTTCTTTGCTGCTGACATCTCTACGACTCCGCCCTGAAGTGTAAATATGGTGCTATCCCGCAAACAATGACACACTTAATAGCTTGTCCAGCGTGTTCTGTTGTCTGCACGCTACAGGAGTTGACCCTACTGAAGGTGCCAAGCTCGTAGTCAAATACTGGGCTAACTGTATAAAGATAGTCACCGACACACTAAGAAGAATTGTCAACTACCTCAAAATGCAATCCACAAAACCTTTTTTGCTACAAACCAGCACACCAGCAGTTTATCACGTCCCCTCCTAGAAAAGAACCGGTATCAAGTTCAGGTATCCAGTTCCGTGGCACTTTACCGCTAGTTAAGACGTTCCTGTATCATTTTACGTGTACAAACTTCCCTCCCGACTTTATGGAGGGGAAGTGCAATTATTTACTGAGATTGCACGCCGCACAACGTTTAGGATTTCATGGGGGTGATCCGAGGATTTGTTTATTAAGCACTTGTTAGATATTCATTTGGATGTGGAGTCATGGTTATAAATTGACCGTGGAGGGTGGAATTTGCAAGTAGTTAATTGGACAGATGTATTTTTATTTTTGATGTTTTCGTCTTTTGCTGCTTTTTGTATTTCTTAGACATGTAAAAACATGTACCTATTCCTTATGCTGTGTCAACTGGTTTCATCTATCATTTACACCTAAAACAAGTTGTGGGAATTAGTTGTTTACATAACTTGTATAAAACTTGTCAAGAAGGTTAACAAAATAGTTAACAATGCATGTCTGAAACAACGTCAATACATTGATTCATATTTTGACACAACTTGTTTAAGGGTGTAAAGGCGGCGTGTTGTAACAGTTGGTTGGTTCAAAATAATTTGTTCCTCCAACGTATGTAATCGTATGGTAAGTTACAGACTGTAAGGTAGTCGCTTTTTACCATTATAGCAGAATAATGTATTAATTAATTATGTCTGCCTAACTTTGTGATAACTAATCTTGATCGAGCTTAAAGTGATCATATCAGTAATCTTATTGAACACTAGCTTCTGACCGTGACTTCCTGCGCGTAAAATTTCACTCTCCCCCCATTCACCCTCATAAGGGTGGAATTTCGAAAAATCCTTCTTAGTGGATACCTACTCTTCACAAAGAACACACCCTCCAAATTGCATGTCTATAGGACCAGCGGTTTAGGCTGTGCTTTGTTAGATCAGTCGGTCAGGATCAGGACTTTGACAACAACAACACAATATATATATAATAACATGACACCTGTATGTCCCGAAGGGGTAGGCAGAAGTGAACCTATAGAACCTACTGTGAGCTCTCTACAAGCACACGATACCAGAATAAATAAATTAAACGAAAGTCAAGCATTTTCTATAACAGAAAATCTGCTTAGGCAGGTAGTCCCAGTTTTTAACAACAACAATATATATAATACAACTACTCACATATATTCTTTAATATCACATACTTCAAACGCATGGAATTTATATTAGAGGAGGCTCAGATTCAAGTGCCGGTAGCCTGAGGAAACCATAACCCGGTTTTATGGGTATACCAAACATTCCAGTTCCGAGATTTATTGACTGCCTCCGTGTGACGTCGCCCGGTCCATTTTATTTGAATTCGAGATATTTTGCGATTTTCGTTTGTCGAGTAGGAAAGAGGATGCAGGCCATAAAATCCTTTACGTTGGAAACCCTTTGTGATCTCGGGTATACTACTGCCTGTATCGTGGGCTCCGAATAGGTACGGGCTTATTTGTCAGATGAATTGGAATGCTTCTTTGCTAAAACTTACGTACCTATGTTGCCATCAAATCTCGTAGTTTGAAGCAGTGTTTGAGTTTGATGTAGCAAATTAAGTGTTCTACTGGCTTTCTCTTACGCGTTGTGTGTCGTGGCTACGGACTCAGGTAGGCGCTTAACTTTGTATAAATAATTTCATCACCACTGCTATCAAAACGGTGAAGGAAAACATTGTGAGGTAATCGGCATGTCCTAGAACCAAAAAAACGAAGACATGTGACATCTACCAACGAGTGTGGAACCTAAGATAGAAACACGCTTGTACGATACGACTACATTACAGAAAGCACAGCTAATAGAAATCTCTATTCCTAGACAGCACGTTTCGCAGAAAACTTTGTTGATAGAAAACATTGTTCGTAGATATCTTGGTTCATAGGAAGCACTGTTGACAGAGATCTCTGTTCATAGATAGCACTTCTTGCCGGAAACTTTGTTCATAGAAACCACTGTTTCACAGAAAGCGCCTTTGGTTCACGGAAACCAATTAGATCATTATTTTTTTAGGTAAGCTGTATTCCCATTCGCTCGCTCTTGCATCCTATGTCGACGGAGCCACGCTTCGCGGGGCCTCTATTTCTGTGTAAAGGGTTTAAAGTAACCTAACACAACCGAACCTCGGGGTGCCCTTCGCTCGCTCTTGCATCCTTATGTTGCGCTTTTTTAACCAAGGTATCTGGAAACACTGGTTTCTATGAACAAAGTTTACGGCAAGAAGTGCTATCTATGAACAGATATCTCTGTCAACAGTCCTTCCTATGAACCGAGATATCTACAAACAATGTTGTCTATCAACAAAGTTTTCGGTGAAACGTGCTGTCTAGAAATAGAGATTTCTATTAGCTGTGCTTTCTGTATGTAGTCGTATCGTACAAGCGTGTTTCTATCTTAGGTTCCACACCGTACTTTACCACACATGCTAACATGTTGAAGGATGGTTTATGGATGAGTCCACAGTTGTGCAACATACAATGTTGCTAATCGCCTTAACGATTACTTATGCATTACATGATCGTTAAGCTATTCGGATTAGCAAGCGTTGTGTTGTACCTGTAGTTGTACTAACAATTTAGTACAGACGCCAGCACATCAAGCTTCCCGAAGCTGTCAATTTATCCCAATCAACCTTGAACCTTATACTGTAGCGATAAAGTTGAAAATCTATTAAAGAAATTTGACAGGTTGGAGTAGCTTGAAGTGCTGACATGCAGTACATTGTACCCCGGGCGCATGCTAATTAATTTGAGAAAATATAGGTATCATTGTCATCATATAACTTATCCCCTGAAAGACGGGGGAAAAAGACGCAATTATTGTGCCCACTCGCTGTCACATAGAGCAGGCCTGTGTCCCAGCAGTGGGAACAATATAGGCTGCTTATGCTATGCGAGAAATCTGGTATGCCTTTTACTCCAGAAACAAAAAAGGCAGTCTTTTTCAAATAGTCAATTTTGTAGTGATTTCAAATTGTTTTTATTGCTGTTGCAATATTTTCACCTCTAGCAACACTAATCAATTTCAATTTAAGCTCATCATCAATTATTTATTTATTAAAAATTTCGTAAATAACATCATAACAGCTAAAACGCCAAAGCAATGTTACTACCACAAAGAAAATAATAATAATATTTAATTATTTTGATTAAGTATTTTCAGCTTCTTTGCGAAGCTCTCCATTCTTGCTAATTTTTCAAATAAGTTCTGCTGTTTAATTTGTAAAATATAATTATCAGAAATACAAGGATTTTGACTACTTTGTTTGTGTCTATTTTGTCTGTTTTTTGTAATGTGCGTTTTGTTTGTGCAGAATAAACTATTTTTCCTTCTTTCTTTATCTAGCGGGAAAATGTGAATTTGCTATTACTTTGTAAAAAATAAAGTAAACTACATCAACGCAATCCAACCATGAACGTAAAGTGTGAACAACGTCAACTAAATGAAAAAAACAAATGAAAATTCATCCTTCAGAATGATGAAAAATTAAGTAGGTAGAACTACGAGTTTCAAAAAAACTATTTTTTTTCACAATTACGTCTAATATTGTATACTTCTGTCCTAGGTGACCAATTTCCAAAGAGCTTCGGTGCTATTCTGTAAAAATCTCACCGTGAAAACTTAGGTGAAATGAGCGTGGAGTGAGCTGTCAATAGTGTCATTTCCTGGTAAAAACAAACTCACATCACCTTATTTCACGGTGAGATTTTTACAGAATCGACCGGCTCACCCGTAACTTATATTAGCTACGTCATGGCCATCAGCAAAAATACTTCCATCAAGCGAAATAACTTATTTCCCCTACTTACAAGCGTAGTACAAATATTTGAAGATTAGTGAAACATGGGAAGTATGTCGTGTGAGGGGCCGCGGTCACCGTCGCCGGCGCAATGTGCTTTGATGAGGAAAGTATGCCCGACGGATGCCGGGAGGACGACGAACTGTGGTGGTATTCGCGAAGTACGCGATATTTTACAAGATAGGGAGATATTCACGGTCCAAATTTTCACCACTAATGAGACCTATGCTGCCGTCATAAAGAAAAAGGGCACAAATAACATGCTTTTCCAAAATTAAGTAAAAACTGGCATACGTGCCTTTTTTTTCTGATTCCAAATATGTTTATACAGGGTGTTACAAAACTACCCGTAAAGCCGAAAGGAGGTTATATGGGGCCTTATAACGAGTCCATTCACAATATTTAAGAACCGTAGTAACGCTGTATAACATACCCCAAAAAAATAAAAAAATATTATTATTTTCACTGACGTACAAACCCTATTTCAGTAAATTAAAGAGTAAACTACGCAGAATGTACCTACATTTTTCTACCTAATACGCGGAACGACAAAATTCGAAAAAGTTGTAGGATATCGAATAAAACAAAAAATATATGACGTACATCATCATGTAAACTTCCACCGAAAATTGGTTTGAACGAGATCTAGTAAGTAGCTCGCCGGTGAAAATTTAAAAACATATGATGATACGGAACCCTCGGTGCGCGAGTCCGACTCGCTCTTGCCCGGTTTTTTAGATTTTAATCGCTCCGGCCCGGCTGCGCGGGCCTCTGTCGGCCCATTACAATAGAAAATCAATTGTGTCTCATTAGCGGGGATCAAGCGGCAGAACTGTAAATGATTATGGTGGGCCCCTGGCGGTAAGTATCGAGTACTCACAAAACTATCTACTACCACAAAAATAAGCCCCGCGCAGCAATATTCCGGAATGCCTCTCTTATGTCGGCGTCATTTGAAATTACATCCGCCATTAACCATGAACACATAAGTTAACTGGCCGGTTCAACTAAATGGCTCATTGCGACGATTAGGCGAAATATGCGCCGCGAATTGTTGCGACTTTTTGCCACTCGACGCCAATTAGACCAAGTGACGAAGGAAGGGGAAATAATTTTTTAATGTCTCATTCAAGAAATATGTAGGATCCAGTTGGTTATTATTTTTCTAGTATTTTATTTAAGGCTGCACCGAGCGCACAGTGGCGCCCTCATCGTTTGTTTGGTTATTTCTTTTATTTTAGAATGAAAATGCAGAAAATAAGCACTTTAAGTTGTGCTCCACAAGATTATACGTTAATATTATTATAAACGGTAGTTTTAAATTGTTTAGTTTTATTATAATCACTAAAACGGATAATAGTGGCCACTATTTCCCACTTAAAATCATTAAGTGCTTATTTTCTGCATTTTCATTCTAAAATAAAAGAAATAACCAAACAAACGATGAGGGCGCCACTGTGCGCTCGGTGCAGCCTTAATGATGGAATGTTTTTTTTTTGTTTCGAGAACAGGTGTTTCTGCTTCGTTGTTTGTGTGTTTATTGCTGTTATTGTGTTTGGTGCCAGACTAAAGTAATCTAGCGGTATTTACGCCGCAAAATGTTTGTACCTACCTAATTACGTTGCATTCGGTTTCAAACAATAATACGATTCGCGACGAATCGCACCGAATCGCGGTCCATCCGACAAAAATTAAGTTCATTTTTGGGATTTTTGCTACAACAGTTTACAGTTATTACATAAGAAAATGGTTATAATGATGATTATAACAAATAAATTAAGAGAATTTTTATTAATTCCTACTATATCAGTGCTTTTTTTTGTGCAGATGGGAAATCATCAAAAGATCCCTTCCGCTCTGGGTGGAGCGGAAGGGAGTGTCAGACTCTTACTGACTAAAAACCACCCGTGTTCCTTCCTTAGCCCTTTATGTTCCGGGCCAGCGGTAACCCTTTCGGACAATCCCGCTGACATTATATCAGTGCTCTGAGTAGAATACCTCGTTTTATGAGGTATCCAGGTAAAGTTAGCATCCCTCCGATGCGGTACCGACATACACTTCTAAAAATGATGAACCTACTTCATGTTATTATTTTTTATAAGTTAACAGATTAAACTTAAACGCTTGACAGTTGTACCTAATTTAAACTTAGAAGACAAATGGTACAGACGCCAGCACATCAAGCTACTACAATCTGTCAAATTTCTTTAATAGATTTTCAACTTTATCGCTAAAGCATTAGGTTCAAAGTTCATTGGGAAAATTGCACAGTTTCGGGTAGGTTTTTTTTTTTTTTTTTTTTAAACGCTGCCCCACACTAGGAATTTCTCCTGTATTGTGGGTGCGTTTACAAACATTTACACTCACCTACGCGAACAGCCAGACCCGGAACAACTACTTGTAGGTCATACAAATATTTATTATATTATCAGTGATGGAACTCAAATCATAATTAATCATACATTAATGAATCAAAAAAATCTTTAAATACACCTCTTGATTGTCTTTTAAAACAGTTTATCCCTTCAATAACAATTTTAATTATAATTAAAAATATGCCATTTAATTTCTAATGCCAAACTGCATTCAGTGATGAACTATTTATTATTAAATAGTTTTTGTAAATAGATAATTGCTTCATATTTTGCAATAAATTACCAGTTTTTTGTCATCGCGCTTCTCTTTCTTTTCTATGCAGTCCGACAGTGACCGCGCTTTAGGTCATGTAAGCCCTTGAAAAGAAGCCATTCATATTCCTCTCTGCCTATCTATATCAGCTCCGTTACTGAATCAAGACACCAACAAACTTTAACACGAACATTATCATAAACTAGCTTCTGCCCGCGAAATCGCCCGCGTGTTTTTTGTTCCCCCGACCCACCCCGTCGCATCGCATCGCCTTCCTGCGCTATCGCTTCGTTGTCGCTTAGCGTTCCTTGTTACTTGTTTTTTCCTCGGCTCCTTAGAGCCCTAGCGTGATGTTAAATGGCCTTAAAGCCTTTCTCAAGAATTGGGCTATCAAATGCAAAAATAATTTTTCAAATCCGATTGACACTTCCAGAGCTTAGCGCGTTCAAATAAACACATAAACTCTTCAGCCTTATTATTAGTATGTCATCATCTGCGTAGCCTTTTCCCAACTATTTTGGGGTTGGCTTCCAGTTCTTAGTATACATAGAGTATAAATATCAAATCAAAGATGATTAAAAAGGTAATATCTTCCAGCACCTTACTCGGCCCCCCCCCCCCCTTCACCCGTCAAACATGTTTTGATATCATCTAAAGACATCGCAACAATAGGAGTGGGTGGTGGGGGAGTTCATATTAGCAGCTATCACCCCACGGGTTTCTTATATCAAAGGGTTGTTTTAGCTACGGTTACAAAGAGGAGTTTCTTCGGGTATTGTTAAGGTTTTATGGAAAGTCACTTACCTTGTAACCACACGAGGAAAATTAAAAAATAAATAAGCATTAACTACGTAAGTATGCAGTAAGTGTGTATGGCCTACTGTTAAATAAAATAACAACATTTAAAATGTACAAAAAACCCAATGTACTATTTTTCTGTTCTTTTTTTTTCTTGTCATAAGTGTGTACATAAATGATTAGGTAAATAAATAAATCCAAAGATTCGTAAAATAAAAAAGTTCTGATTAATAATAATAATACATAACATAATTTTTTTTTTAAAGGGAAAGAAACCACACACGCTACATTGACAACTTGGGCCCGTTAACTAGCCAAAGAGCTAAGATACAAAATTGCTTTACAAAAATAAAAATAATAAATTTATTTAAGGACTCAAACATTGTAGTAGGTATACATGGTTATAGTAAAGATCTTAAAGAATGTGTTAGGTAGTCTACAATCGAGTGAGTGAAGCACTGTTCTCCTAGATAAGTTAAGGCCAAAACACACGCGCTACTTTTTACCGACTTTACAAAAAGGAGGAGGTACTATGTTCGGCTGTTTGTGTTTTTTTTTTTTTTTTTTTTTGTATGTTTGTTCATCGAATACTCCGCCAATTGTCGACGGATTTTCAAAATTCTTTTTTTGTTCGAAAGTAGATAGTTCTGAGGTGGTCCCATTGTCACCAAGTTAGGATCTGATGATGGGATCTTAGAGAAATCGAGGGCAACCCTCAAATTTTATAGGCTCACTTATTGTTTTTCGCATATTTTATGAAGTATCTTGTGTATTTGTGTATGGTTGTCACCATCTCAGGTAGCTGGGCTGATGATGGAAGGTACAACTCCTTAACAGTAAGAAGTTACTCGAACAGGCAAGGACTGTTTTAGTAAATTGTTTTGATGTTTGATAGGGCATTAGCCACATTTGGTCTCATGATCATCAAGTCATGACCTGATGCTACCTAACTCCTCGACAACTAACAGCAGATATATCGTGTTTAGGCTCATTGAAAAGGGCTCGATGTGTGGATAATCGTACTGTTACTGAGGAACACCGAAGACCTGATGCTGAAGCCAGGAGCATCAGAAAAAGTACAAACCTTGAAATTACAGCACCGTAGTCGTGTTTGGGCTCATTTTAAACAGGACTAATTTTAAGTTCAATGCAATGTTGACATAAGTCTGGCCTGATGCTGCAGCCAGGATTATCAGTATCTAATTTAAAAACTAATAAAAGGAGAACTCCTCAACAATTAACGTCCCTGCATCGAGAAAAGGAATATTTTATAAAAAGGCGATGGACAAGTTGACATTAGGCTATTGTAACTTAGATAAATTATAAACAGACCCACTAAAAAGCGAGAAATAAAAACTTTTTAACAAAAAAAAAACCGACTTCCAAAAAAACACTACAAACTGAAAAATAACTTTAATTTCGGAAGTCGGTGGCAAAAACTAAAATACTGATCCCTAAGACACCGACTTCCGAAATTAAAGTTATTTTTCAGTTTGTAGTGTTTTTTTGGAAGTCGGTTTTTTTTTTGTTAAAAAGTTTTAGCATCGGCGATCGGGGATTTAGCGACTAAATACAGCGACCAAGCATTCCACACCGCACACCTAAAAATGCCAAACGCGGCGATACAGACGCTTTTCGGAAGCACGACAAAGCGGCTGAACGCTAAACTTCGAACACATTCGGATGCCGGTCGCAGCGATTTGGTATCTGCGAAACACGACTAGTCTTGCACTAGATTTTGATGGAGCTACACCCTTACCCAGTGCCGTAATTAGCCTTTTAAGCGCCCGGTGCGAGCTGTGAGCGGTTCTGACAATAAAATGGATTGTCTATAAAAATAAATCTATCATCCAAAAACTAAGTTTTTGTAAACTTAATTTTAAGTAGGTACTTGGTAAAGTTTTGAGAAGTTCAAATAAATTGCGTTTATAAATTAGGTGAAAAAACGTTTATTAGAAAATATTTGTCAAAATTCACAATTAGACAAACACAACACCAAATACTGATCAGGACAGATAGATAGTAAAGATTCAAGGCTACTGGGTAATGTGTTCTACTGTCAAAAAATCAAAGAACTGCAATGTGGCCCTGGTCTGGTCATTTCTGCGCCCCTCCAGGGTCTGCGCCCTGTGCCTGGGCACCGCTGGCACCGCCCTATTTACGGCACTGCCCTTACCATGATTATAATGAAGTTGCACTGCTGCTTGCTTTATTGATAAAGCGAAAATGTCAATCGCGCCGAAGACGGTAATGGTTACATCCAATAACCAGTTCACGTCTTACGTCTTGGAGAGCATCATTCATTATTTCATCTATTACTTAAAGATGAACGGAAGTTTTTTGAACATTTTGGAATGAAGTACACTACATTTCAACAGCTAGGTATTGTCATATCTGGAAGTAAGTTTACGACGAACAGATACACATCTGAGGAAGAGTATATCAGCGGAAGAACGACTTGCATTAACAATAACTGTTTCTATTCAGTTAATGAATTTTTAAATCAAAAATATTGACATTGTATGATTAGTAGATACTTGTATTGACATTGTATTAGTAATAAATATTGACATTGTATTAGTAATAAATATTGACATTGTATTAGTAATAAATATTGACATTATATTAGTAATAAATATTGACATTGTATTATTAATAAATATGGATTGACATTTTCGGAATATTTTTTGACATTATCATAATATTATTCGATGACTTTTTATTGCATATTGACATTATATAAATAGTTAACTTTGAATAACATTTAATTTTTAATTATGTATGCATACAAATAATGTGGTTCATAAAGTACACATATTATTATTACCACTATTATTATTATTATTTTTTTTTTATGTATGTTTGCTTGATTTAAAATTTTATTTAATATAGCATGATTTATAACTATGTGACTTTGTAAATTAGATACTCATTTTATATTTCTACACCAGCAATGGTAGTATATGTAATTCCGTCTAATATTAAGATCTTTATGTACCATGTACTCAGAAATAAACGATTCTATTCTATTCTAATAACCCTAAGGTATGTAGCTAGAAGAGAGCAAAATCATTTTTGTTTCCAGTCCTGAGTTTCAATCCCGAGAAAGCGATGGATTCTTATAATTCTTATTTAGAATCCTGAGAGTGTGAAGGACCAATAGCACAAGAGACAAAATATTGCTTTGCTCTCGTGTGGCACATACCTACATTTAACCTTCGTAAGTGAAACCTCCGCTGGAGATAGAACGACGCGAGGAAATTGCGTCACATATCTTCCTCCTTTTAATATATCAATGGTATTGGGTATGTTTTAACAGCTATGTAATTAAACGAAGACCATTCGGTTAGGCCAATATATTTTTTTATATTGCTACCGACCTATGTTACTGCTACAGTTTTAAAAGAATAAAGAAAGAAATTATTTTGAAATTTATTTATGTTCGCCATGAATAGTTTGTCTGTCAAAAATTACAATCCTACTCCCTACTAATTATATTATATTACTAGCTGACCCGGCAAACGTAGTTTTTCCATATAAATTATTTCTAGCTGCCCGTCGCTATCGTTCGCGTGGTGTCCTACCCCTTACCCTACCCCTACCCTACTCCTACCCTACTCCTACACTACTCCTACCCTACTCCTACACTACTCCTACCCTACTCCTACCCTACTCCTACCCTACTTCTACCCTGAATTTTCTTTGCTATAAACCTCACGGAGCCCGAGACCTTTCCAACGAATGCAAAACCGTGGAAATCGGTTCGTGTGTTCTGGAGTTATAGCGTCAGGAAGGAAAACCCGACTTATTTTTATATAGTAGATAAATGCGAAAGTTTGTGAAGATATTTGTATGTTTGTTACTTCTTCACGCACAAATGGCTAGACCTATTTTGATAAAATTTGGTATGGAGGTAGCTGATATCCTAGATTAACACAAAGGATAAGGAGGATTTTTGTCCCGATATTCCCACGGTATCGATACTTATGCGGGTGAAACTGCGGGGCGCTGCTAGTAAATAATAATCTGGGGTAATGGGATTACACAGTTCGACGCCCCCAACCAATAAAGTCGGGAATCGTAAAACTCAAATACAGAAGAAATGTTTTTCTGTTTTTGTTGAATCTCTTTTCAACGAGTCGGAGTATTGAGTTCATTGATACATCAAACGAAAGCTAATATTTTATGTAATTCAATTACGACGTCAACATTAAATTATGCGCGGGAAAAGCCTTGCAATTTAAGAAAATAAATATTACAAAAATAGCTACTACAATCTGAGCATAAGGTTCAGAGTTGATTGGGAAATTTTGACAGGTTCGGGTAGCTTGATGAGCTCATTGTTTCAGTAATATTGTTACTGGGTAATACGATACCCCATGGTAAGACTGGTTGTCAGACTTTCGAGCTTCTGACTACCCGTAACAACTGTCAAAGATCCACGAATGACAGCCGCGACCAACGGCTTAACGTGCTTTCCGAGGCACGGAGGGGTCACGGGATGTAAAGATGGTCACCCATCCACAGACCAACCGCGGCAAGCGTAGCTTAACCTGATCGATCGACCTGTGCGGCTATTATTATTTAGCCACGGGCCCCTCTAACTACTTTTGGGTTGGGATACATCTTAGTAATTTATTTCACATTTTTTGTAGTGATATTTACGAAGATATCTTAAAAAAAAATGTTTTTGTAGTTAAATTAAAAAACGAAGTTATGTCGAAAAAAGTAGGTATCTTTACTTAGAAACTACTACTACTCTATTTAATTTATACATTTCCAAACTTAAGTGGCAGTGGGTGTGCACATTGCTCGCAGAACAGATGGCCGATGGGGCCGAAAGGTTCTGGAGTGGCGACCGCGTACCGGAAGACGTAGCGTTTGAAGGCCTCGGAACAAGGTGGACCGATGACTTTGTGAAGGCCGCCGGAACCCATTAGATGCGAGAAGCACAGAACCGGTCGAAGTGGAGGTGCTTGGGGGAGGCCTATGTCCAGCAGAGGACGTCTTTCAGCTGAAATGATGATGAGGATGATGAAATACATTTCGCGCAGTTCTTAGTAAAAGCTGGCGTGTTATTGTTGTTGAATTATTTTGAGTAAGCTCAAACCGTAATAGGAACTTACACGCTTTTTATAGTAAAATAATTGATTAATAAATATGTGAACACGTCTGGTTCCGTATTCGACGACAACAATGTTTTGTAACGGTACTGTTACTGTGTCAATTTAAAATAACCACAATAACACCGTAATAACAAATTAGGGATCTTTAAGATAAAAAATAACACCGGGAAAATGTTCCGTAAAAAATTTTTGTTGTTGTTGGTGGGAAAATGTTGTTGTTGTGTCCGTATTGTAATGTTACATTTATGTATCAACATTTTTACATTTACTGTAATAACGGTCTATGTGTAGGTACAATCAATAAAACAGATAAGTATGCAGGGTCGTTGGATATAGTTGAAGTTAAGTAAGAAACCGATGGATGTTCTCGAATAAAATGTAATTTATTTAATAGAAAACAAACAGCTCATAATTATAACAAATAAAATTTCAGTCGACAACATCCATCGGTTTCTTACTAAACTTCAACTATATCCGACGATCCTGGATACCTATCTCTTTTGTTGACTGTACTTACATACATAACGGGACATACGTGTACCTCATTCAGTTTGGTAATCTACTAATAATGGCGTCATTATGACTATCCAATGGTCAACCACTGACACTCCATTGAAAGAAATGGCATAGAATGGTAATCTCGTACATATTGACAAATGAATGACTGACTTAGGAGTTAATCTGCTAAAAGTTTTGACAGTTCCTTTAATCCTTGAGTGACCTACCATTAGAACGTCATTTTGCAGTCATTGCTTTTAATTCGTTACGAGTATCGTATATTATGTTCTATGCCATTGACCGACCAATGATCGATTATTATGAATTTAGCAGATTACGAACTTTTAGTAAACGTGACGTAGTCCTGAACAGATTCGTTTGATTGGTGTATCCCGAGTCACGACACAACACGACACAGTTATGTGTCTGTGGCTTTAACGTGCTTTCCGAGGCACGGAGGTATCGATCGACGGCGGCTGTTATTATTTAGCCACGGGCCCCTCATTCACCATTGCAAATAACCTAGCAATAAAAGGAACCGAACTTCAAACGTCACACAAAAGGTAGATTTTTTTTCTACAACTCCGGTTTTCCAATTTCAATGGGAAATACTGAAAACACCCACGTAGGTACGCTCCAGTTTATTTGAACAGCTGATTCTTGCAATCAACACGAATGCATACAATCGATGTAAGTCAATGGGCGAGAAACAATTTATGTGTGTAGTTAGTACCCTACTTTACAATACGTTCAAATATTATTATGAAGTAAACAATACGTATGAACAAACTTTTTAGATAAAATATGAAGTTCATAGACATTGTTGGTGAACACATGCTGTTTATTGATAAAACAATAATTACCTATGTTTGCATTGAATGTACATTAGAAAAATAAGTGAACACATTAAAAGTATGTTTTACAGTCGATCGGCTTCAATAAAACGATGGAAAGTAACCTAACATAACCACGACAGAAAATTTTATAATTAAAAAAATTACCCTGCTATTGCTGTCGCTCACTGGGTGAAGATAAAAAAATCGGGAGGTATCGTGGAACACCCCGTAGGAACGAAGTTCCTTTCGCTGTGTATTATGTATTAAATAACAGATCATCATAATCATCATTTCAGCCGAAAGACGTCCACTGCTAGATATAGGCCTCCCCAGCACGCGCAGCATGACGACGTTTTGTCGACGGAAGAATAGACAAAATGACACATTGCCATGCTCAGACGTATAGAATGCGTACAACAATTTCTACAATCTGTCATTTTGTATATTCTTCCGTCGACAAAACCCGTTTCTACGGCAGTCATGCTACGCGTGCAGGCATCGTCACTATGTCCGGTTCTGTGTTTCTGGCATCCAGCGGAGTCCTGCTTCATAAGGACTTCGGTCCACCTTGTGGGAGGCCTTCGAACGCTACATCTTCCCGAATAAAGGCAAAAATTATGAGAACATACTTACTACAAAAATAACGTGTATGAAATTCAGAAGAAATATTTGTTTATTTATACACTTACGGCAACAGAATAGCCTTTCCCAAGCTCCTAATATTACCACTTCAGATGGTCCTTGCACACAGACGAACGTTACTGCTTACATCCAATCTTCTAATACACCTTTACGCAGCACTCATGTTTGTTCACACAAAGGGAATAAAAGGAAAATATTAATAAAACCTCTATATATCAAATAAACGGACAGACGGGGAAAGGGGAATCAACATTAAGTATAACAAACATCAAACGAAAATGTTTCGGTATTACGGGGTGATACGACGCGGTTTGGTATGGGGATGCACTGAGTATTCACAAATTTACTTTTATTTGTTTTGTTTTTTTAATAAGTGCAACAAAAGAGATAAGTATGCAGGATCATCGGATTTAGTTGAAGTTTAGTAAGAAACCGATAGATGTTCTCTAATAAAATTTAATGTTATTAATAGAAAACAAACAGCTCATTTATCAAATGAAATTTCAGTCGACAACATCCACAGGTTTCTTACTAAACTTCAACAACTATATCCGACGATCCTGCATACTTATCTCTTTTGTTGACTGTACAAATTTTACATTAAAGCAAAGTATAGTACTTATATGATATACTGTACTCTTCACCGTATCCGGCGACAGCGACCCAGACTAATTTTTATTTCTTTCGTTAGCTCTCTGATGACTTGTAAAACCAAAGGACCATGGGCACTTTTGAATGAACACTGGGCCCACTTTTCAAAGTTGTGCAACAGTGATGAAACCTATGTCATATGACAGCTCTTGGCGTGTACTTTATTTCATTCTATGGCAGCTAAGTTCAAATCCAGCGCGAAAACGGTTTTTTTATGCGTTTTTTTTAAATGTTCAACATTGTGCAACAGTGATGAAACCTACGTCATATGAAAGCTTTTAAAGTGTACTTTATTTCATTCTATGGCAGCTAAGTTCAAATCCAGCGCGAAAACGGTTTTATATGCGTTTTTTAAATGCGTCATTTTGTGTTCATTTTTTCAACATTGTTCAACAGTGATGAGTTATATGTCATATGAAAGCTCTTAAAGTGTACTTTATTTCATTCTATGGCAGGTAAGTTCAAAACCAGCGCGAAAACGGGTTTATATGCGTTTTTTAAAAATGTTCAACATTGTGCAACAGTGATGAAACCTATGTCATATGAAAGCTCTTAAAGTGTACTTTATTTAATTCTATGGCAGCTAAGTTCAAATCCAGCGCAAAAACGGGTTTTATATGCGTTTTATAAATGCGTTATTTTGGGTTCACTTTTTCAACATTGTTCAACAGTGATGAATTATATGTCATATGAAAGCTCTTGGCGTGTACTTTATTTCATTCTATGGCAGCTAAGTTCAAATCCAGCGCGAAAACGGTTTTTTTATGCGTTTTTTTTTAAATGTTCAACATTGTGCAACAGTGATGAAACCTACGTCATATGAAAGCTTTTAAAGTGTAATTTATTTCATTCTATGGCAGCTAAGTTCAAATCCAGCGCGAAAACGGTTTTATATGCGTTTTTTAAATGCGTCATTTTGTGTTAATTTTTTCAACATTGTTCAACAGTGATGAGTTATATGTCACATGAAAGTGCTTAAAGTGTACTTTATTTCATTCTATGGTAGCTAAGTTCAAAACCAGCGCGAAAACGTTTTTTTTATGCGTTTTTTAAAAATGTTCAACATTGTGCAACAGTGATGAAACCTATGTCATATGAAAGCTTTTAAAGTGTACTTTATTTCATTCTATGGCAGCTAAGTTCAAATGTTCAACATTTTTAGTGTATTTTTAGTAGAACAAGAGCTATTTATAATCCTAGCTACAGACTGACAGCTAATTATAATTTAATATTAAAACAAAACAGATTTTAAAAAACGCATAAAAAAAACGATTTTGCGCTGAATTTGAACTTAGCTGCCATATAACGAAATAAAGTACACTTTAAGAGCTTTCATATGACATATAACTCATCACTGTTGAACAATGTTGAAAAAATGACGCATTTAAAAAACGCATATAAAACCGTTTTCGCGCTGGATTTGAACTTAGCTGTCATAGAATGAAATAAAGTACACTTTAAGAGCTTTCATATGACATAGCTTTCATCACTGTTGCACAATGTTGAACATTTTTAAAAAACGCATAAAAAAACCGTTTTCGCGCTGGATTTGAACTTAGCTGCCATAGAATGAAATAAAGTACACTTTAAGAGCTTTCATATGACATATAATTTATCACTGTTGAACAATGTTGAAAAAGTGGGCCCAAAATGACGCATGGTCCTTTGGTATTGAAAACTGTGTGTACAAAAGAGCAGATCAGCATCATTGTATGTATATACAGTGCGAGTCTTCATAATGTGCAACATATCGAAATGAGCTTAATTTTATCGACGAAAAAAATATTTTAAAAAATCTAAAAACAAAAAAACATTGTAGCATTTTTGAAATTATTTTTGGCTGTTGTGACCCCTGTGTAAACAATCGCCCCTCAATTGAGAATTAAGGTTTTTTTTTAACAAAAATCTGATATTTTTTCATTCATTTTTACAATAATTGTAAAATTACTCAATAAAATCCCCGATTATCTACCCTATTTTATTACTTTAAATCATTCTCCATCGTATCAGATTTCTAAACGTAAAAATATCATGTTTATAACTCAATCACAACATTTCCTATCAACTGTTAAAGAAAGGCCTTGCAATCACCATACTTTAGTAGGTAAAGGTATCCTTTATAATATTTTTTTATTTTTTCAAATATTTTTTCTGTCGTTAAAATTAAGCTATGTTTCCCTCATTTCGTTATGTGCACATTATGAAGACTCACACTGTATATCGCAGCCAACTGGTTTAATTAGCCGTTTAGTTAAACGCCTAGTCTTTTAACTAATTGGCGGCCGTTCAACTAATGGCCTGAATGATATTAAATTAAAGTTTAGGTTGGAAGTTTGTAACCAGTCACGCGCGAGCCGAATTGGTCCTCGACTAAATGGGTTAGTATAGGTTAGAACGTGATGCCCCCCCGGTGGGTTCCCGCATTGTCGAGGCGGGGGGGCTCAGTAGCCGTGGCTTGGACACCCACGGTGAAGCGAAGAGGAACCCGAGGAGGGGCCGCTCGTCAGGGCTTTTGCCGACAAGCCGACGACATTATATTTCTAAAAGAGCTAGCTTAGTGTGTCACAGTCTTTCCCAATTTTCGAGGAAGGCATCTCTTTCGTTTGTGAGGAAAAGAAATTTGATGGATACTCCAGCCGCATCTCCGTCAGGTAAGGAATGCTAACAAAGTACTGATTCGCATTATTGTGGTAAAGAATTATATCATCATTTATAAAATTTTACTTGTCCCTGTAGAGTAAGAGTAAATACAATTCAAATAGTCGTTTGTCTTATACATTGTCTTTGAATTTCCCATGTTTCAAAATTTCTCAATAACTTGTTGTTTGATGAGGCCTACTAGATTGCTTGATTAAGACGATCGACATGTGTTTTCTTTGTTATTTTCTTGTGTAGATGGGGCAGTAGTAAATAAAAAAAAAACATGTCGTGCAAATCTTTATACATATAAGCTTAGGTATGCATCTAGCCAACATTTTAATTAATCCCTGCGTAACTATCAAAATTAACCTGCAGCCAAATTCAAAATGCATAGTCAATTAAAAACACACATTACGCAGACAAAGTATACAGCAACAATGTACGAAAATGGTCATAAAGCGAAACGAGCGCTTGTTATTAAAAATTCCATCATACGGAATTGCCTGCAGCACAGTTTGACGTGGCCAAGGTCATACAAAGGGGTTGCTCAGCTATTCAGTAAGTGTATTGAGCTGAACGTAGAGGTTGATGAAAGCGCTGTTTGGTAAAAGTGCATGATTTAGGTGTCTGGAGGAGTATGTGGCTATTGTAAGTACCCGTACCTACTGATAAACTGTTTATTCATTTTAGGTCGAGCTATAGTGCAGGTTTCATGTAGTTCCATCTACCATTTCCTCATCATTTTCCTAGCCTTTTCCCAACTATCTTTGGGTTGGCTTCCAGTCTAACCGGATGCAGCTGAATACCAGTATTTTACATGGAGCGACTGCCTATCTGACCTTTAAACTTGATTACTAGGTAATACGATTCCCCTTGGTAAGACTGGTTGTCAGATTTTCGAGCTTTTGACGACGATTGATCTAAACTCATGTACTGAATTCATGTGAACAGTTAGCGCTTCGAAGACATAGATACTCAGCTATTCTGAATTTCGAGGTGAATGTGAAAGTATAATGAAACCGCTGTGTGAAAGTACTTACATCCATGATTTAGATGTCTGGCGCGCCCACCTGAGGTCACGTCAGGGCCTTGTATTGTAAGACCCGAATTAATTCAGCGGGATTGTCCGTTGGCCTGGAACATAAAGGGCTAAGGAAGGAACACGGGTGGGTTTTAGTCAGTAAGAATCTGACACTCCCTTCCGCTCCACCCAGAGAGGGAGGGGTCATTTGATGATATCCCATCCTGAAAAAAAAAAAAAGACCCGAATTATTAAATTGCTTAAATGTTTGAAAATGGTCTTAATGCATTTTTGACATTGAATAACGGGAACAGTCAGTAGTTCTAAATTGTAAATAGAAATTTGAAATTGTTCTCTTACTCGTTACTCTTTACTGTGGGGTAATTGCGTAACACACTATCAGTAGCAATGGGTTTGATTTTGACAGTTCAACAACATACATTGCGTCATTTACATTGTTGAGCGGACACATTTTTCGAACATATGAAGCAATGGATTAGCAATATCCTTCAAAATGATTCAGATTGAGATCGATAGTTTGTTACGCATTTAGGGTGCTGGTTTAATTCGTCAAGCCTCGCAACTTTTAGAAACTGTAGTTGAGAACCTCCTGTATTTATTTATTTAGCCATTTATGTCCACACATAGAAACAGACAAGAAGCAAGGAACAGACAAATACGGAGGTACAAAGGTGACGCTTATTTCTAAAGAAATTTCTTCCAGCATTCCTGCTATTCCTAAGTACAAAAAAAGAGATATATACAACGTGTGTAAGAGTAGAAGGGAAAACTAAATACATAAAATCAAAAGAATTCTCTAATTTAAAAAAATAATATTAATGACTTCCACGGAATGTTCCCACTGTTGGGACACAGGCCTAATCTCTTCAAAAGGGAGTGGGCTAACTCGTACATAATCAGCCTATAATGTTCCCACTGCTGGGACACAGGCCTCCTCTAAGTGAAAGGAAGTGAGCCGTAATCCACCATGCGGGCCAAGTGAGGGTTGGTAGATGTCACATGTCTCCGAAGTTTTGGTTCTAGTACAGATGCCACATCAAGCTACTACAACATGTCAAATTTCTTTAATAGATTTTCAACTTTATCGCTGAAGCATAAGGTTCAAAGTTGATTGGGAAAATTCGACCGTTTCGGGTAGCTTTATGTGCTGGCGTCTGTACATGCTGGTTTCCTCACGATGTTTTCCTTCACCATTTTTAGAGCAGTGGTGATGAATATAATAAAAATTATCACATGACTTACATGACGAGGTTAATATAGGATAAGCCCTTATGCACCGTCGGACAATGAGACGAGATGACCCGGCAGACTATGACGTCACATTTTATCAATGGCACGTGACCAATATTGAGAGGGACATATTTACAGACGACCGCGTGGCGAATCGATACGTTTATGAGAACCGACTTCCCGAGTAATTACTTAACTTTTCCGTCTGTAGGTATTAAATATTGGCAGTAAACAGTTTTGTCAATCATGGATTAATGAGGTAAAATGAGGCATTACGTTGTCTGTGCTAAGGATGGTGGTCTTTTTAACCGACTTCAAAAAAGGCGGAGGTTCTCTATTCGACGGTGTTTTTTTTTTTTTTTTTTGTTTGTTTGTTACGAGATTACTCCGCCAATTGTGGACCGATTTTCAAAATTCTTTTTTTGTTCGAAAGGGTATACTCTCGAGGTGGTCCCATTATCATCAAGTTGGAATCTGATGAGAGGATCCCATGGAAATCGAGGGAAACCCTCAAATTTTATAGGCAAAGCTATAGCGATTTGGGTATTTTTTAAAGTAACTTGAGCATTTGTTCTCGGAAATCATCATTTGGTAAAGTGGAGCTGATGATGAAGACCACAGATGGCCATCGGAACTACTCAATGACAAATATTTCAGAGGTTGCGATTCGATTACTTTACTATGGTTGCTAAACGATTTATCCTCGTCACAATGCGTATGGTAAGTGGTTGTTGAGAAGTTCTCCTGGTTCTTACCAGGAGAACAGCTCAACAATTAACGTCCCTGCATCGGGAAAAGCAATATTTTGTAAAAGGTGATGAGCAGTTGACATTAGGCTATTGTAACTTAGATAAATTACAAACTGACCCACTAAAAAGTGAAAAATAAAAACTTTTTTACAAAAAAAAAACAACCGACTTCCAAAAAACACTATAAAGTGAAAAATAACTTTAATTTCGGAAGTCGGTGGCAAAAAACTAAAATACTAATCCAAAGACACCAACTTCCGAAATTAAAGTTATTTTTCACTTTATAGTGTTTTTTGGAAGTCGGTTGTTTTTTTTTTTGTAAAAAAGTTTTTATTTTTTACTTAAATTTCCATATTTAAGGGCTATTTCACGGATATCGGATATCTATGGGCTATTTGAACCAATTAGTCACTCTATCGATTTTACATTTTGAAAAACTAGGTACCTAGGTATATTAGGCACTGTAGAACTCAAATGTTATTTTCGTAGGTAGATATACTAATTAATAGATCGGTAAATGCTTATTTCTGGCTGCGCCAAATGTAACTGGTACCAGTTCAGCAAAATGCCAGACAACAGTGCCTGACGCTGGTTTTCAACTAGACCTTACTTCGAGTGTAACGGATGTAAATAAGTTACGATATACGTTCTTATTTTCTTGTCTGTTTATATTAATGTGTGTATAGGTACTTAAATAGTTAAATCTTATTGTGATGTATGTGTTAATAATTAGTTGTAATGGGTAGGAGTACATAATATAATTCTGTTCATGATTGTCAAGGCGCGCCTGTCTGCAATTATACGCTGTGCTACCAAGTACCTCCATATTCTTCACTTACCTATATTTATAAAAAACTCGTGTCACAGTGTTTGTTATCGAACTCCTCCGAAACGGCTTGACCGATTTTTATGTGTGTATATTTGGTAGGTCGAAGGCTATTTTTATACCCCTAGGTAATAAGGGTGGCCCTCTCCAGAATTTTTTTTAAATCGAAACTTACGCGCGTGAAACCGCGGGGCGCTGCTAGTAAATAAATACAATAAATAAGAGAATGAATTTTGAAATTATTGAAAAGAGTGTTTACTTAGTCTGTTGTAGTTGTGGACTTATGGTTAAGTATCGACAAAACCACGTAACATATTCGCACTACGGGTACAGAAATTGACTGAAATACGAGTATCCTGCAAGAAGCTCCTATCCTCGTAAACATTATAAACTATGAAAGTAGTTCCCATCAATACGCCAAGTCTTAGCGAGTGGAAGCACGCGCGGCAGTATACATAGAGGCAGCGATAACGTTACCTGCAGCGGCTGCAGCGCTTCGCTACAAATTGCCTGGACACAGCGACTTAGAGCTATTGAAATGTATTGCAGAGTAAGGCGATAACAGAGGCAGTTTTTCAGAATGTTCGTTGATCCGTCAAAGCACGTGTCAGTTATAATCAGCCTATAATGACGGGAACATTAGAGGCTTATTATAATGATGATGATAGTTAACATTGCATCAATATTTGAAGTTCTCGCGTTTACACTATGAAACGTGTATTCTACATGATGTGTCGACTAGTTTCGTTTATCGTTTACACTAAAAACAAGTTGTAGGTAAAGACAAGTTGTATACAAAACTTAACTAAAGGTTAACAGAATAGGTGACAATAAAACATCATGTCTGAAACAACATCAATACATGTATGTATGATACTTGTTTTTGACTACAAGACTTGTCGTTTAAAAGACTTGTCGAAAACACGTATACAACTTGTTTATCGATGCAAATGCGGGTAAGTAAGACCTTCTTAATACCTAATCCTGGATAAATGATAAATGATTTTATTTCTGTAAGTAGGTTTGTACAAACACTTTTACACGTCAATCATATTTTTTTTAAACTAGATGAGGTCGGCGTTTCCTATCTGACTATTCTGAGAACAAAGGCCGAAACAAACTGTCACAGAAGTCACAGTCTCTTTTAAAGTCCAGACAAAATCTTGGTCAGATCGTATGAAGACCATGTAGATTGGTGTCTGAAATGGCCTTTTGAGGAAAGAACCACACAGATTGAGCGGACCTGTCCAATCAGTGCACGCATTTGTCAAAAATCGTGCAGCTCAACTCAGAACTTGAGGAGCTCAACGATTCGACGAACAATACCAAAGACAGGACATTTGGGTAGGCCGCATAAACTACTCAAACTGCCAGATCATGATTAAAACTAAGAAGGAAAAAAGAAATGATCCACATTAGTCCTCACATTCACAATTATTAAATAAAAAATAAATTACTTACAAAGTAAATATTCATGTCATTGTCTACATAAAATTCATCAATGTCAATGTGTATATAAAAAATCCGGACATAATCTTTGAGGACCATGTAGATTAGTGTCTGAAATGGTCTTTTGAGGAAAGAACCACACAGATTGAGTGTACCTGTTCAGTCAGTGCACGCATTTGTCGAACCGTGCAGCTCAACTCAGAACTTAAGGAGCTCAACGATTCGACGAACAATACCAAAGATAGGACATTTGGGTAGGCCGCATAAAATACTCAAACTGCCAGACCATGATAAAAACGGAAAAAATGACCCACATAGTCCTCACATTCACAATAATTAAAATAATATAATACTTTATACAGTAAATGTACATGTCATTATTTAAGTAAACAGATACTTTAAAAAAAAGAAAGAAAAAGAATTAAAGTGTAAAAAAATAGCAAAACTAAAAAAGATATCGATGACTTGTGTGAAAAAAAAATACCGTGGCGTACACCGTGACAGTTCTTTTTGCAAATACCTACTACAGTCCGTTCATAGTTATTTTACCTCCGAGCGCAGCAACCTAACAAAAACCCTATTGAAATGAAAATAAAGGTCACTCTGACGTTGACAGTGATTCAACAACTGTAAAAGGACTGTATACGATAATAAGCATTAACATCAAATATTTTTTTACTTGCAAAATTAATCCTTTTCCGTCGCAATACTTTTTTTCTGTTTTTGCTAATTTTTAATAAGATACTAACCAGCTGAAAGCCTTTATCGCATCAAACGCCAATGGATTAATGATTGAGTTATTTAATTATTCAAAAAGGGCTACATTTGACCTCAATCTTTGTACAAATTTTTAGAAACTTTTTAATCAGAGTCTCAATTAACCCGACTTCAATAGTCTATAAAGTTTTAGCCTCTAACAAAGGGTAATACGATTTGAAACGTTAACTTAGTATACAAACTTTAACAAAGGAGCGAGTGTAATTTCTAATATTGTTTAAGAAAAATAAAACAGGATTTTGGAATTAGTATCTATTAATCTTTCATTTATTAAAATCTTCAAAGGATTGAAAGAGATTGAAGTTATTTCAATATTAGCATTTTCTATTCTATAGTTCTTCGCACTTGGAACAATGGCTTTTAGTGTACTGTCACCGTGGAGGTTTGGAAACAAAATTATCATTATTATATATGTCGCATCCGGTCATTCGTTTGACTATTCGGAACGCTAGCGCCATCTGGTGGCGCTTGACAGTCTAGCCTGAGTTCGTGGGAGTCAACAACAGCTCGACAGAACGATGTGGAGCTCTTGATGAGCTCTTGGACATTGGACATAGTTCGAACAACATTTGCTCAGAAACTGTCCCGCCGCGCCGTGTACCTACAGTGTGTGATTAAATTGTTCGTAAAATTATAATCTGATTTGAACTGCAAACCATTTTTCTATTGCGCAATAACCAACACTACCCACATAGTACGCTCACAGTAGTTAAAATATGGCTGATAATAACGAGACACACAATACCTTCTCCGTCATATATATATTTTTTTAACCGACGAAAAAAAACGGAGGAAGTTCTCAAGTCAACGCGTACATTTTTTTTTTATGTATGACCACGCATAACTTTTTACAGAGTAGTCCGATTTTGATAATTATTTTTTCGTTTGAAAGGGTATACTCTCGAGGTGGTCCCATCAAGTTGGAATCTGATGAGGGGATCCCATGGAAATCGAAGGAAACCCTCAAATTTTATAGGGAAACCTATAGCGATTTGGGTATTTTTTAAAGTAACTTGAGCATTTGCTCTTGGAAATCATCATTTGGTAAAGTGGAGCTGATGATGAAGACCACAGATGGCCATCGGAACTAATCAATGATAAATATTTCACGGGATCCTGTCGTTTTGCCGAAATGATTTTGGCAAAATTTCACTACCCAAACAAATTTTAGCAACCTTTTTTTTTATACCAATGCAACGTTTGGAATGATTTTAGTATGCACTTTTTCATTTGGTAAAATTTTTAATTGGCAGAATACTATCAAGGATAATGTCATTTAGGCATTTGGTCTTTAATCAAATGATTTATTACAGCAAACAATCTTTAGACAATAAACATTTAGTCAAATGATTTGTTATGAAAAAAATATATAAACAAAATATTTTTTTTTACTTACATAATTACTTTTTTAATTACATTGCATGGTTGCGGTCGGTCGATAGCCTTTGTTCACGCATTGGGTACGTGTAACCCGGTGCGTCTGGTGAGTGCAGCAGATATATGAATCTTTTTTTTTTTTCGTTTGTTACTAACATAGCTTATAAGTAGTGTGTATTACTAACATCATATGGATCAAGGTCTGAAATAATGTTATTTAATTATTTTTTTTAATAAAAAAAATGCAAATTACGCACAACAATAATCACACAGTTCTGCACTGTAACGCCAAGGTCGAAAAGGATGTAGCGGGATTTTGAAAGAATTCTGAAAGGAGCTGGCGGATTTTGGAACAAGTTCGAAACTTTGACAAAACGAACAGAATGACATACGAGAATTATTGTAGACTACCTATCTAGAAACGTAGATAGCTTAATTTTTTTTTAAGTGGAATTGGCGGGTTTTGGAATTATACTACTCTAACAAAACACGTTTGAGGGGTGAAGAGGGAGTAAGGCGCTGGAAGATATTATTTGCTTTGATATTTATACTCCATGTACGAGTATGTATACTAAGAACTGGAAGCCGACCCGAGCCTTTTCCCAACTATTTTGAGTTGGGAAAAGGCTAGGCAGATGATGATATACTAATAATAAGGCTGAAGAATTTGTTTGTTTGTTTGTACGCGATAATCTCGGGAAGTCAATCGGATTTGAAAAATTATTTTTGCATTTGATAGCCCAATTCTTGAGAAAGGCTATAAGGCTATTTAACATCACGCTAGGGCTCTAAGGAGCCGAGGAAAAAAAAAAGTAACAAGGAACGCTAAGCGACAACGAAGTGATAGCGCAGGAAGGCGATGCGATGCGACGGGGTGGGTCGGGGGAACAAAAAACACGCGGACGAGTTCGCGGGCAGAAGCCAGTCTATTATTAGTATATAATTATATACTTAAAGTTATTTGTATTAATTAACTAGGCATAATGTGCCGTTATTTATTTCAATTCTATTTTAATTCTGAATTCATATTGGCATGTTACCAGATAAAAAAAAATGCATTAGGTACTTTCATTTACAAAAAAAAGGCAGTATAAAAAATGTGGTAAAAAGTATGGTTTTGACATCTCCCGCTGATGACAGAGTTGTCTTTGAGCTCGATAGATGGCGTTGGGATCGAATTAGATCTCGCTATGGTTTCGTTACAACGGGGCATATATAACCGTCGGGGGTTTTTGTTCCGTATGCGTTTACTTACGGCGCTCTCCACCAAATGTAAGAGCTGATTAAGCTCATTATTTTTGAAAAGATCGGGCCCTTTGGTTCGGTCTCTATATAATATTAAGGAAAATAGGAATAAATAATCTGCATTTTCCCAACTATCTCGGGGTCGGCTTCCAGCCAGTCTGTCTTACCGGATGCAGCTGAACCCGAATTAATGTTATGTCCGTTAGGGTGCGTCCACATCTGGCGAATGTGCCGCGAATGTGCAGCTCGCTAGCCGTTTGCGAGCTGCGCGCGTGCAGTCACGGCAATGGTTTGGTGCGCCTCTTTAGCGCAACTCATGCAAGGCTCGCGCTATCTGCGCGATAAGGTGTGCGCGCGGCGCGAGCTATCTGCGCGCACTCAATTCTCGCACTTACAGTTCCGTTTACTGGCTCAGTACTTTCGCGCCGCCCCGCCCGCGCGCTTATCGCGTACGGCGCTTAGGTCGTTGCGCGAACTGCGCGCGGGCGGCGCAGGAGCGGCGCACGAAGAAAAATGCACGCGCGCAGTTCGCAGGCAGCTCGCAAACGGCTCGCGAGCTGCACATTCGCCAGATGTGGGTCGGACGCACCCTGAGATATACGTATCTTAGACCCTCAGACTCTAGGCAGCTACTGATAAATTCCTGAAGGGAAAACCTTGTCCGACCTGAATTTCAAATCTCACGTTCAGCAGTCAGTTTTCAGCTTTGCGATCTGAATCTACTAAAGCAATAGGAAAATATATACACCTCTATACTTTCAGCATTCTCTGTACGATGTCGTGTTTGAAGGTGCTATGTAAGTCAATTTGTCGTAGTAGCAACGCGGCCATCGTGGTAATCCAGTTCAAACAAGATCGATCTAGTTAGGTGTTACCTTGTTTACCGGATTAGACCTCCTTGAACCGCCTCGAACCAAACTGGTTAACACGGGTGCCCAGGTGTATAGAAAGACCTCTGAAAGTGGGCCACTGGGTATGTCTTTGCAGTTTTCTAACACAATTTTCTCTTGAAGAAGTTTCTGTACAAGTTCTGTTAGAAATTATATTATTATTTGTCCTGGAATTAGTCTTTGAGTTATATATTGTTGTATTGTTCTTAATTTCGAATTGTTTAATGTGTTTCTGAGTTCATCATTGTAAGAGTTACCTACTGATAACCTATAAATGCTTTAAGGCTCTAACATTTATCAATATTGGCACGTGTAAAATTAAGGTCGAAAATGGCTTGAACTGCTTCGAGAAAAGGATGGTACGGCCGTGCCGCTTTTTGCTCGACTTGGCGGGGGCACTGCCGTGCCCCCCGATATTATAGATAAATGTTATTATTGTATGTTCCTAACACCTAAGTCATTTTCATTCAATGGGCGGTGACATTTTTCTGAAAATATACGTCTTGTGTTTATCAGAAATGTGAATCAGGATGTTTCAGGACAGTTTCATATTTACCTCAACACAAGAACTATGAACATAAAACCTCTTGGACTATAATTTTTAATAAACCACCGATACCTCCAAAGCTATAGTTATCACATAATAGCTTCAAGGACATAAAACTCAAAATCGCTTGGCACGTTTCCATCCAAATACGTGTGTGTAATAACGAAAATCCACTTTCAGTTATGTTTTATACCACTCGGTAACACTCCATAACGTTTGGACTGGATCCTTGCAAACTTATCACTTGCACCTCTTCAAATAAACCTTTTTGAAAAATGTGCTTTACCTGCGTCATAATAAGGATCATGATTAAGATTTCATGGTTTTTATTGACGGTAGATGTAAGGTGGTGGAAGGTTCAGCAAATTACTTCCTCAGGCTTCGAAGGTAACTGTTGACCGGCCCTTATGTTCGAACGTTTTTCTTTACTATTTAAGGAAAACGCATTTTATTTTGATGTTAGAGTATGTAGGACCTACTGAAAAGTTTTTTTTTGTTTTTCCTCGGCGCTGGTATGTTAAACGATTAGAGATTATGCTCTTTCATTCACAATATTATCGACCGCGCACCGATCTCGATCCCATTCTCGATTTCAGAACAAGCTTCTGAGAACAATCACAAATGGCCCATGGTTTGTACCAAATGAAGCACTACACCATGATCTGAAAATACCGACAGACAAAGAGGAAATAAAACGCTATATCATATCATATAAAGAAAGAATAACTCGCCACCCAAATAACCTAGCAAACCACCTAATGGATAAGAAAGGCATACGCAGGCTAAAACACAAAACGCCACAAGATCTCATTCGCCAAACATAGCTTGATGCTTTATAAATAGTAGGATGTGTCATAGGACGCATACCGAGCAAGACATCTAACACGTCATCATAATTACTGAATGTCCTAATACACAGTGACAGATTGTAAGAAAAAAAGAGACAAAAAAAAAATTCACAATATCTTGTCTTGATGCCGTTTCTTCTTTTCATGAATGAGCACGTAGATCGGTTTTGCAATGGAGGCACTACATTCATGTGATTATGATGCTATAGCTCTTCTCCCAATTAATGTTGGATCAGCGAAAGATATCTTCTTCTTCTTATTTTATTCAGGTGATAATCTAGTAAAATAACAAGTGACCTAGTAGAAAAACCGACCTTACTTTTTATTTATCATCATCCACACTGACTTCTCTCACTGCTGTACGCTTAGCATGACCGCCGTTGAACGGGTTTTGTCGACGCAAGAATAGACAAAATAACAGATTGTAGAAATATTTGTACGCATTCTACGCGTCTAAGCATGACTAAGTGTCATTTTGTCCAGTCACCTCCTTCTGCGAAGCAGTCATGCTAGCGAAGGAGGTGGCGGGACGGCTCAGGGAGAGAGCCTCCCATCCCAGCCGCCGCGGGAGGCGCTCCGGACGTCGGGAGCCGCGTGACGACTCCCGGCCACCGTAGGCGCGGGCCTGCGGGCGGAGAGTATTGGGTAGCTCACCGTCCGATCAGGACCAGGCCCGTGCCGGACGGCGCGTACGTGTTCCACGCGCGCCTCAAAGAAATGTCAGCATCGATATGGGGCCCCCCATAGGGCCGAAGCCTGCCGGGTTAGCGGGATTGTCCGAAAGGGTTACCGCCGGCCCGGAACATAAAGGGCTAAGGAAGGAACACGGGTGGGTTTTAGTCAGTAAGAGTCTGACACTCCCTTCCGCTCCACCCAGAGCGGGAGGGGTCATTTGATGATTTCCCACCAACAAAAAAAAAAAAAGTGTAATTTTGTCTATTCTTCCATCGAAAAAACGTCGTAGCTGGGCAAGGGCCACTGTTTTCTTGTGCCAATCACTACGTTTATGTGCCAGCCTCATCCAGGTTTTGCCCTCGATGGCACCAATATCGTCCGCCCATCTCGCCGTCGGACGACCGATATCTCGTCTTCCAGGGGGCCTAAAAAGGCCACTTTGGCAGAATCATAAAAGGATAACATTATGAATCATAATATGGCGAAGACAATCCGTGTTTTTCTTTTTTTCACGGCACTACGTAGGTATAATCAAAGATATTGGGATTGGATTGATTGGTATTTTAGCACAGACAAAAATAAATAACTGAAAAATCCTTCACCAATGGGATTTGATACGATTAACTTAACAGTTAACTGTCCATTATGATTGCAGCCCCCCAGTTTTTGGACGCCACTCTGTCACAGCCTTACTCCACCTGTCACTACTACTGCGCCTTGCCCAACTCCATTTCAGTTCTATAATACGCTTTCCGATATCAAAGACCTTCGTACGTCTTCGTATCTCTTTCATTCTTCGTATCATCCATACTAATATATAAATTCGAAAATAACTCTGTCGGTCTGTCTGTATGTTACCTTTTCACGCCTAAACCACTGAACGGATTTCGATAAAATTTGGCAGAGAGATAGATTGCATCCCGGGGAAGGACATAGGATAGTTATTATCGACATACCTCGCGGGCGAAGCCGCTTGCGGAAGCTAGTTTTTTAATAGAGGCCTGCAATTGTTTCCTTGCAGGGTGAAAGTTTCTTGTCATACAAAAATTAACGTGTCATGAAAACCACGCATGAATTGCAGACCAATTACACCATGACCTTGTTTTCATGTTTACTTTCATCGTTAGTCAATGATGTCCAAACAAAATAACCCACACATGGTAGACACTTGCCGAACCCGTAACCGCAGCAAACCCGCTCGAGAAAAGGGTATATAAACTTTAAAAAATCACAAAACAGCCGATGAACTCAAAGCGAATCGATCACGAACAAAATTCAACAAGTGATCAATAAAAAAATAATCTAGAGAAGTGTTTGTTCACCCCTCAGTTTGAACCGCTCGTCAATGGTATCGATGCATCGGGAACTCTATGGTAATGTTTTTTTTTTTTGTAATAATAATAACGTTTATTTGGACTCAATAAAATATAGTCTAAATACAGTCATATTCCTAAGAACTAGGATACAATTAATGTAAGTATACAGACTAAAACTATATGAACTCCTGAATTCCAAACTAGATAAAAACCTGTATCTTGGAAATGTTCCCATGTTTGTGCCTGTTTTTAAGAAGGGAAATGTTATTTACGTTTGAAACGGAGATAGTTGAGTCTTGCTGACCATGGTTTTATTGTTGCTATTAGTAATAACTTGTTTATTTATTTTACTTCGACGGTCCAAGTTTATCATTTGTGACTTCAATTGATAGCTATGTGAACAGAACCCAGCCTTGCATAAATATGTAAGCTGTCACGCCCTTTTATACCTGGAGGCTTTTATTTAGGTAGTAAGTTTTTGTTTACATTTTTAATTTTTATTTATTAATTTTTTGATTGATCACGTATAGATTTTATTGTATTTTTGTTGGTTAATATACTAACAAAAATACAATAAAATCTATACGTGATCAATCAAAAAATTAATAAATCGTGGCTAGCTAACATTGGCAAATTATTTAATTTAATGTTCTGTGTCCTGTAATGTTAATTACTTTGCATATCTAGTATTGTACACAAACAAGTATTTTCTAATTGAACTCAGCTGTGCTACACTTCCTCTCCCCAGCGAAAGCACTAGGAAGTGGTGAAGGGCGGGCGTTTTGGGGGGGGTAAACCAATTAAGAAAATGGGAAATTGTGTCGGTAAGACTTACCTTGGTTTTGTTTGTAAACAGGCGACTCCATAATGACGTCAATAGCACTGGGGCTCATCTAATTAATAATACAGGAGGTATATCCGCAAATTAAGTATAAGAATAATTACCTACTATTGTGTAGATGCAAGGTTTTTTTTAACTGAACACACAGCTGGGGAGTTCGTTGCGCCACTTCTTCTTCCCAGCGAAAGCACTAGGAAGTTGTGGAGGGAGGGCGTTTTGGGGAACGGTATTTTATAATTTTGACGTTCGAAAAGTGCTGATTCTCAGCCTAGTTTGAATAAATTACTTTTGATTTTGATTTAGTACGGATATTTGTGTAAGTAACTAACTAGAGTTTGAAAAAAGCGTACCAAACATGTGACATCTACCAATCCGCACTGAATTATAGCCCACTCCCTCTTTGTGAGGAGGTCTGTGTCCCAGCAGTGAGAACGTTAAAGACTGATTATTATGTACAGCCGCCAGCACATCAAGCTACCCGAAACTGTCAAATTTTCCCAATCAACCTTGAACCTTATGCTTTAGCGATAAAGTTGATAATCAATTAAATAAATTTGACAGATTGTAGTAACTTGATGTGCTGGTATCTGTATGTATGACACAACACAACTCTCAACAATCACAACTTAAAATCTGGAAGTGCAGGTCTTCAGTGCTTTTCAAATTCTGGTATTCAGCTGCATCCGGTTAGACTGGAAGTCGACCCCAACAGGGAAAAAGCTAGGCAGATTAGTGCTTTTCAGTCGAGCCACCGTCACTACTCATCATCATCTGCCTAGAATTTTCCCAACTATATTGGGGTCGGCTTCCAGTCTACCAGTATTTTATATGGAGCGACTGCCTATCTGACCTCCACAACCCAGTTACTGGGTAATACGATACCCCTTGGTAAGACTGGTTGTCAGACTTTCGGGCTTCTGACTACCCGTAACGACTGTCAAAGATTCACGAATGACAGCCGGGACCAACGGCTTAACGCGCTTTCCGAGGTACGGAGGGGTCACGGTATGTAAAGATGGTCACCCATCCATAGACCAACCGCGGCAAGCGTAGCTTAACCACCGTCACTCATTAATGTGAAACACGTAACATAAAGTAACAAATGCGGTAATAACTCTAATACTATTACGTAACAACCATTTCCGATTAATCCTATTATGAGGGGCTAACAGAGTAACAGCCCTCTATACTTAGACGTGGCCATTCGCAGAAGCGCCTAAAACGCGTGCTTAAAATGGTAGTTACAGTATGAACTCGATTACTCGATCGTCACAACACAGAGTAGATACAGAAGGATTATTTACGCCAACTATCTCGTTGGTCTAGAGGTCGCAACCGCTAATACTGAGCAGGAGATCCTGAGTTCCGTTCTCGGGTCGGGCAAAGTGTCATTGGGTTTTTCTATCTGTAATTTCTCAGTAGCAATCAGAAGGCCAATTAACGTTCAAACTCTAGTCGCAGTCTCATCTCGGCGACAAACAAATGTCAAAAACTTGTCAAAATGTAGGAAAATTAGGGTGTCAAAAGACAGATTGAGACTGAGATCAGGGGGCCTAAAAAGGCCACTTTGCAGAATCATATAAGGATAACATTATGAATTATAATATGGCGAAGACAGTCCGTGTTTTTCTTTTTTTCGCTGCACTACGTAGGTATAAAATGAGATTGGGATTGGATTTGGATTGATACGATTCTGCCAGAGTGGCCTTTTTAGGCCCCCTGACTGTGAACGTTCTTAAAATTACGAGAATTGCCCCTCAGGAGCCTGGATTTTTGCCTGGTTGATGGCAATAGGCTCGCCCCCTATTACATGGGACTCAAACGTAACTGGCGAAATCTGGATGTACTATTAATAGGTGCTCTGCCTAATCATTCGGGGAATACATGATGATGTGTTTTCTGTACTTACACCAAGGGGCCTAAAAAGGCCACTTTGGCAGAATCATAAAAGGATAACATAATGGACAGTTAACTGTTAAGTTAATCGTATCAAATCCCATTGGTGAAGCATTTTTCAGTATTTTTTTTTTTTGTCTGTGCAAAAATACGAGTACCAATCAATCCAATCCAAATCCAATCTCTTTGATTATACCTACGTAATGCAGCGAAAAAAAGAAAAACACGGACTGTCTTCGCTATATTATGATTCATAATGTTATCCTTTTATGATTCTCCAAAGTGGCCTTTTTAGGCCCCTAAGTCTATGCATGCTGTGGTCACCGACAAGTGAAGGAGTACTTAATACCTGATGTTGCTCTTTATTCTATACGTCATGTATTGTGTACATCTTTTGTTGGAGACCCCAAATCAATAAATAAATAAGTCTTTATTTGGAGACCGGCAATATAAGTATACCTAAGTAATTTTGAGTCGGCGCCGCCGTCGCGCTTTACGTAATTAATTAATTTGCCTGTTTGGCGCCGACTCAAAATTTCTCGATTTCCATGGGATCCTCTCATCAGATTCCAACTTGATGACAATGGGACCACCTCGAGAGTGTACCCCTTTAAACGAAAAAAGAATTATCAAAATCGGAGTACTCTGTAAAAAGTTATGCGTGGTCATACATAAAAAAATATATATTAAGTATATACCTACGTGTCGACTTGAGAACCTCCTCCGTTTTTTCGTCGGTAAAAAAATGCTGCTACCAACAGATCATTCCGACGAACGAACAGTTGATGAAAACTGGCGATCTCGTTCCTTGTCACATTATCGGGGTTTGGCCCGGTCCACTTCCTTTGGCGTTTCTTTTCGAACAAAATTGCGCTTACGATAACGTTAAAAATGTTGACACACGAATCGTCAGTAAGCAAGCTTTATTCACCGAGATACTTTAGATTTTTTTCTGTTTTGCAACTTCTGCCGATACTTCTTTCGTATGTCCCGGTAATAGCTTTTCTTTACGACTATCGTAAAGTTCTCTGCGCGAATATTTTGTCTGAGAACAATAATAGATATGAAATACGAAGGAAATGTTGTTATAACTCAGTAAGTGTTGATAAACTCTCCATTGTAGGTAATATCATAAAAATAGTAATAAAAAAGTAAATTTTCATGATGAACTGACTCGTAAAGGAGACTTTCTTTTGTTCGGATACTAGTGTTGAAGTGTTCTCGTGATTCATAGTTTTATTTTCAGTAATATTATCTTCAATAGTCTTTTAATATAGTAAGAAAATAGTTCATAGTGTCGTATTGATGTAGCATCTATTCTTTTTTAGGCCTCATAAATATTTGTTACAGTATTTTTATTCCACGAATCGACGCGCGCTTTACTTGTGGTGGCCAAGTATACAAACACTGTGAATGTGTGCGTGAAGACGAGCAGCATCGGTACATAACACACACACGCACACACATACACTTCCGACTTCGCTATTATCTCGGACGGTATCGAAAGCTCCTGCTATTATACACACATTCACAGCGTGTTTATACACATGGTAACAAGTAAAGCCTAACCGACCACCGACCGACCGGCCGACCGACCGACCGGTGACCTAGCCGACCTAAAGAAGGTGGCTGGGGTAGACTGGATGCGGAAGGAGGAGGACAGGGTGCTGTGGCGCAGTCTGGGAGAGGCCTATGTCCAGCAGTGGACTGCGATAGGCTGAGTTGATTGAAAAAGTAAAGCGCACGTTGCTACGTGGGATATAAATACTAGGTAATAGGTAATACCTACGGGCTGGTGCCCGCAACTCCATGTCAATGCGCGTATTTTGGGTACGGGAAAAAAAAGAATATATAATACGTCAAGTTATTGAACTAAGCACTTAGAACCCATTGCTTAACTACTGTAAAAACCATAGGTTTCAAAATTTTTTTTCGTGGCGCAAATCAAAGTAAAAATTGGCTTTAAAATATTCATAACGAAGTAAACAGTGCCATGTACCTAAAACTTGATCAAAACAAATCGAGTCAGCGAAAATTGGACCGATACTTTCAAATTATAATCAGAGCCACCTCAATCAACTTCAACGTCGAATAATTTACGTCGAATAAAAAACGGCAAGCGAGAGTCGCGGACGAAAATATTTTGCCCGTAGCACCAATTTATACAAGTATGTTTATTTATTTCAGGCGACGCAGGCCCATAAACAGGGTGGAATTTTCAAAGCGTACCTAGAGAGAAAGTACTCTAAATACTGAAGACAGCAAATTTTACTCAAAGGAAACATTCCTTTATTTTTAAAAAGAAACAAAACTGCATTTAAAGATTTCTGTAAATAAATATTTAAGGGGGGCTCCCATACAACAAACGTGTTATTTTCGGCGTTTTTGCCTTGTGGTACGGAACCCTTCGTGTGCGAGTCTGACTCGCACTTGTTTTATGGTAGCACGCTGTGCGTTGATATCCCTACCACCCTGTATTTAGCTGGATACTGAAAAATCTTCCGGTAGAAGTCGTGATACTTCCAAGTGAAAATGTAAACAACCATACCCTGAGAAAACCGTACAATCACTACATATCTACCAGACATGTCCCGGTTTTCGTCTCAGTTGACATATGTCACACCTGTTCCGTTGGACATGGACGTGAGACATACAATGCAGATAGAAGGTGAAGTTTGCATGACATGTTTATGCGTATTTTTAATGGTATTGGTATTCACGAGTTCATAAGTTACTCTAACGTGCCAGTTGTGACCATAAATAATACTCCGTTAACAAGAGTAACAAAATTTAAGTACCTGGGTCACTGGGTCACTCATGACCTGAATGATGACCTGGACATAGAGAGGGAGCGCAGGGCGATGGCTGTCCGAGGTAATATGCTGATACGCAGATTTGCACGTTGTACGACGCAAGTCAAAATAACCCTTTTCAGAGCATACTGCCAGTCTTTTTACACGTGCAGTCTGTGGGTCAGGTATACGCTGAGGGCATACAACGCCCTGCGTGTCCAGTATAACAATGTGTTCAGGATGCTGTTGGGGCTACCACGATTTTGTAGCGCTTCCGGGATGTTCACCGAGGCCAGGGTTGGTGGTTTTCATGCCATTATACGGAAACGGTGCGCTTCTACACTCGGTAGAATGCGAGCTAGCTCCCACAGCATTCTGAGTGTGTTGTGTGAAAGGTGGGTGGGACAGCCCCATGCTGGCTCACTGGATTCGGCTGCACACGTAAGTGTCAGTCATTTCAATTTTGTGTTTTTTACTAACATTAGGTTAAGATTTTTTACTAACAGCTTATTATTATTATATTCCTTTATTCATTTACATAAATCTTATTTTATTGTATTTTTAAATATTTCTTAATAAATAAAAGTAAGTATATTATTATGGATTTTTAATCTGAAATAAATTTATTATTATTATTATTTTTTATAAGTTTGCTGCATAAAGCCGAGACGCCATTTGAATCCTAAGTAAATAATCCGTTTGCTTGAACCACGTACAAAATCTTTTATCTATACCTACATATAATAAAATGGTAGGAAAGTCAAAACTGTACATTGAATATTTTTTAAAGAATACTTGGGGTGTGATCTACAATCGATACCGAAGCCAAAAATATAGTTTTTAGAATTTTTGTCTGTTTGTCTGTATGTATGTCCGGGATAAACTCAAAAATTACTGCATGGATTTACTTCAAATTTGACACGAATATTATTAAGAAGTCGGGTCAACATATAGGCTACATATTATCACGCTATCACCTACGGGGAACGAGCAGTGATCCTTTATCTATACATATAATAAAACGGTAAAAAAACTGTTCGGAAAGGTCAGGTACGTAATACTCGAAACTGGCGTGGTGTCCACCTTTGTACTGTATTTTTACTCGTGCATAAAGTTTTCATAAATAAACAAGAAGTCGTCAGTGTAAGTACCTATGTCAAAAGTTGTCTCAAAATATTTCCAAACCTTATATTCTTCAAACACACAAAGTATCATAAAAGCAACATTTTCATTCTTCACATAAAACATCTCATCTCCGTTGAACCTACGCTACGACGGAACACTAAAATAACGTCACACTTTAAAATATCAGACGATTCTATATTCTTTAAAAATCGTCGTCTCCCCGCCAGGGTTAAACCTAATTTGCGCTTCTGATCCAATTTCCGTCTGAACGCTACCCCCTGATTATTGGAAAGATATACATCACCATCTTTCTTTCACTAGACGTCGGGCTGACAGTGAAAAAGCCCGCTAAAATATTTTTCACTTGGCAACATTTATTATTCGAATCGAAAAGGATTAGTACGTGGAAGTTTAATTGATTGGTTCGTTTGAAGTATTGGCTTTTTGGGACTGGTTTTTTTTTTAAGAAATCAGAAATCTTTTTTTATACATTGGTGCAATGGTTGGTATTCAGCTGCATGCGGTTAGACTGGAAGCCGACCCCAACATAGTTGGGAAAAGGCTAGGCAGATGATGAGGTGCAATGGTTGGTCAAGGTTATAGTTTAAAGTGCGCTATCAGCCAATTAAAGGCACAGAAAAATGCATTCAAGTATCACACTAATATTATAAAGGCGAAAGTTTGTGAGTGTGAGTATGTGTGGGGGTGTGTTTGTTTATATGTTTGTTACTTCTTCACGCTTAAACGGCTTGACCAATTTTGAAAAAACTTTATATGGAGGTAGCTGACACCCTGGCTTAACATAAGTATAGACTACTTTTTATCCCGATATTCCCACGGGATCGACATTTACGCGGGTGAAACCGCGGGACGCAGCTAGTTACACATAAATTACAAAGTCATATTATTTAGCCTATACTTTTCCAATTTTCTTTGTATTTGATCTTCTTGGGCCAATCAGTCAGAAACGAGTACAAATCGTCGTGCTGCCGTTTCTTGGTTACCTGAGTAACATTAAGATGGTAATAATACTATTCGTTAGCTGCAGGGTACTTGCGTAACACACTAACAGTAGGAATGGCTTTCCTTTTTGGCAGTTCAACAACATTCATTGCGTTATTTACGTTGCTAAGCAGACATTTTTTTTCGAACTTATGAAGCAATGGATTAGTAATATCCTTCAAAATGATTCAGATTGTGATTAATAGTGTGCTGCAATTATCGTGCTGTTCGTGACGGGTAAAGAGATAAAGTCGAAAATTTGTTGGTACTGGATACGTTTTTAGTTTCGGTTTAACACTACAGAAAAACCCTGAAAGAAAATCTAAAGCATTCTGAACACAAAGCTAAAGAAGAAATACACACAGAAAAGGCACTAGCAACTTTGTTTACACAGTAAATATGTTTCCAACTTACTTTCACGTGATGGGTTACAAAATATTTTCCATAAACATTTATATTTCAGCTGTTGTTGCTACCCTAAAAAAATGACTTAAACGGGAAAATTTTATTTCCCACATCGACTTTTTGAAGGGTCCCATGATCAATGGTGCGTAAACATTTGTTTGAAACCCCCTGGAAACGGTACGGTGTTTATGAAAATTTATAGTCAGTAGTTTCTCCCTGTTTTATTGTGTAAAAGTTTATGTAAACAAGCGTTTTTTTATTACAATGTTAGGAGTTACTTACATGCAATTTGTTTGAAAGATGGGTAACATGTATGTTTGGTTCGGCGTTATTTGTTATTTTAAAGTTGATTTGTGTATTGTAGTGTTGTGTTGTTATTTAGTTAATTGGTTTCTCTTTTGTTATAATTCTTTGCTGCCAATTCAGATTCAAAGTACAGTTTTGCCTTTTGCCTCTGATTTAGCATCACTGTCCAAATCAAAGTGTTCTTTATTCTCATTCTTATAAAGTTGCTGTTGGATTGCCGCCATTGACTAGTCTGGAAAAATCAGTGCGAGCTTTATTCTCATCACAATAAGGTTGCTATTAGGTGGGTACTGCCAAAAGTAAAATAACGGACTGTAATTGTCTTCCATCTTACTAGTAAAGTTTGGTATCGGAAACGAAGTGCCGTGAAGTCATAAAAAGAAATGATAACATTAATAATTGCGTTTAATTCTAAGTAAATAATCAAAATATAGCTTCGATTATACAACTCTGGTATTACATAGTTTGCACCTTCAAAAATGTCTCCACCTTTGTCAGGACTTACTGTTGACCTGAGAAAAACGATCACAGACTATGTTTACGTAGCTAAGTATCTAGCTGCGATAAATTGCGCTAGTCAATAGAGGGCGTCGGATTACTATGGTACCGTAAAATTTATTGCACAAGGAGCCCTATACTTTATGGCGAACACCACGGGGTATTTGCACCCTACGTATACCTATTACCAACACAGAAGATTATCTTTATAGTTCATAATATGGATCCAGAAAAGCTCTTTAGTCGGGTTGACAAAACTAACACACCCAGTGCGAGTGCGGTACTTCTAATCAAACCATATCCCACGTGCTGGAGTGCCCTAAACGCCCGTTCACTTGCACTAAAGAAGACTTAATGAACTCCACTGATGCCGCACTCAAGGTGGCTGCCTATTACTACCTATAATTATTGGTCAGCGGGATTGTCCGAAAGGGTTACCGCTGGCCCGGTACATAAAGGGCTAAGGAAGGAACACGGGTGGGTTTTAGTCAGTAAGAGTCTGACACTCCCTTCCGCTCCACCCAGAGCGGGAGGGGTCATTTGATGACTTCTCATACGCAAAAAAAAAAAAAAAAGGTGGCTGCCTATTGGGCTCAAACGAAAAAAAAAACAAAATACCATCGACGCGAAAAGAAGAAGAATTGACCTATAAAAACCCCTTATTAATAAAGGATAAAAAAAAAAGAAGAATTGACTAAAAAAAGTTTTAGGGAAGGTAAATCAAATCACCTGAAATATCTGAATCAGAATGTATTTACTTGTCAGATTGTTGTGTGTGTGAGTTACTGTGTGTGACAGTGTGCTGTGTACGATCACATAAGTGGACAAAAGGAATACAAAATCGTACCAAATAATGTGATTGGATGTTGCTATTTCCATCAGTTTTTTTTTATTTTTTTTTATTGGCCTTCAAGAAACCGAATGTTACGCTTTAAGGCAAAATTTTATTTTACGAGAACTTGAAATAATTTCTGCCACCGTAGAATACAACAAAAATATTTATCCACAATCAAAACGAATTTCCCCCTGAAGTCACCCCGTGGTTGAGGGCTTCCCAAAAAACGAAGGACAGACTATTCAGTACAATGCGGTGTATTAAAAACTTTCTCCTCGCTCCGTCGCTTGCTCACTCCATGTTTAACTTTAGGGCTTACACTTTCTGTTCAATGATTTACACGAATTGGGGTCCCAACTTGTCGTAACTTTTTTCAGCCAGAAATATAAGTGAGGAAACAACGTTGTCGGTGGGTTCGACCATTGTTGCTCGGGAACACAATTACTAACTCTGAAGTAACTGCTGCCGGAATTTTTTTTTTTTTTTTGATATACTAACTGCTCCCCGTGGTTTCACCCGCATAAATGTCGATCCCGTAGGAATATCATGATAAAACGAATTCTGTTTGTTATTCTGATGTATAAGCTCATCATAGCATCATAACCAGCCTATAATGTTAACAATGCTGGGACACAGGCCTCCTCTCTGTGAGAGGGAGTGGGCCGTAATCCACCACGTGGGCCCAGTGCGGGTTGGTAGATGTCACATGTCTTCGAATTTTTCCTCACGATGTTTTCCTTCACCGTTTTGAGAGCAGTGGTGATGAAAATAATTTACACAAAGTAAAACGCCTGTCTGGGTTCGAACCTACGACCTACAACTCGTAAGCCGCGGCCGTTACCACTTGGCCACCACTGCTCTATATTACTGTAAAGTTTCATCAAAATCCGTTCAGTCGTTTTTCCGTGAAAGAGTAACAAAGTTCCATCCATTCATCTTCACAAAGTTTCACAATTATAATCATTTTGATTTGAAGTATGTATCACAGTAAGTTGGTGAAACTTTACTTACATTACAATCTAGCCCATTAATTAATAAGTAATTTAAGTATAACTTAAAAGCTAAGTAACTATAAAGAAAGTTGAAAGCCGTAAGTAAAATCATGGAAATTAATTGTTTAGGGGGACCGCCAGTGTAGCCCGTGAAATTCAAATTTTACGTTTTTTTTTAACTCTATCTGTCTGTATGTTACATTTTCACGCCTAAACCACTGGCCGGGTTTCGATAAAATTTGGCAGAGAGATAGATTGCATCCCGGGGAAGGACATAGGATAGTTTTTATCCTGATATTCCCACGGGATCGATATTTACGCGGGTAAAACCGCGGGGCACAGCTAGTATATAAATAAATACAACCAAACCAAATAAGTACAGTCAACAAAGGAGTTAAGTATACAGGAGCGTCGGATATTGTTGAAGTTTACTGAGAAACCGATGGATATTCTCGAATAAAATTTTAGTTTATTAATAGAAAACAAACAGCTCATTTATTAAATTAAATTTCAGTCCAGTCCATAACAAAAAAAAATTGATCGAACACGAAAAATATACAATGGGCGGCCTATTATCGCTTTCTGCGATCTCTTCCAGGTAACCTTGAGACCTTGGGTGTATGAAAGGGCAAACACGGCTAATTGACATAGTTTTGTGGAGCAATTAATTTCCCTGACTGTACTGTACAGTCAAAGGCAAAAGTATGTATACACTTGGCTTTATTCAAAGGCGATTTTCTCCTTTATTTTTGAATGAAATTTTATATTAGTAGGAACATAGTATTTTCGAACCCATAGGTATATGTAAAGTGTCGTATTTCAACGTTGCATTCGTTGTTTGGTGAAAAAATCGCAATTTAAAGTTGCCAAGTGTTGACATATTGGTGCTCATGACTGTAAAACGTTTGGCAAACGATTTTTCTTCCTAATCCCTGCGAAAATCGTCGCTCGATCGTCGACCTGCCCTGAGGGCATCCTACCTTACCTTTCCCAATTTGCGGTCTAACCAAAAACTCATCGATTCTCCGGCTAGTAACCTACCTTATTTATAGCATACTTATCTGCCTATCTTCTAGAATTTCTTCCGAGAACCATACCTATAAACGACAAAATAGTTCAAGGATATGCCTAGTTGCCTACGCCACATTCAGCTAAATCGAAGAAATCAAGCTATAATATTCTCATCACGTCTACAATAATGGGACATTTCGGCACCAAATATATACCTTAGCGAAGATCTTCGCGACACAATCAGAGCAATAAAACTACACGCAAGTCCTACGCCTTTGGAGAATCCAAACCGAATATCATCTATTGTAACGCCCCGAGGAAATTAAAGATTCTATCCGTGACTAGAACTTAATCCCACAGTAATAGTAAAGCCAGAAAATTGCAAATTAAAAGGAGGGAACTGCTCTTCAAAAGCCACCCCTAAATTCTCTGAGTTAAAGTTGGATTTTGTTTGTAAGGTGATGGTGAAGATACAAATAAAAAGCTTGATTTCCCAACGAAGGGTTCTAGATAGCTTCAATTAATTAAGGATGCCTGCATCGATGGCTTTATCGAGAGGTTATTATTCAGACGTTCTAGTGACACGTTAGAGGACATAAAAGTAGCGGTTGCGAGTAATGGAGGGAGGAAACAGCTTTATAGGGGGACTACAAGACTATAAGTATATAATCGACTACAGTAAACAAAATGAGAAATATATATGATGTAAAATGAATATATGTTTCACCCGCATAAGTGTCGATCCCGTGGGAATATCGGTATAAAAACTATCCTACGTCCTTCCCCAGGATGCAATCTATCTCTTTGCCAAATTTTATTGAAACCCGGTCAGTGGTTTAGGCGTGAAAAGGTAACATACAGACAGACAGAGTTACTTTCGAATTTATAATATTAATATGGATTTTCCAGGATATATGCTAGTTAGATAGTGTGTTGAAAACATAGTACGACTAATTTGATACGATAAAAAAAATCATGGAGACTCCTCTAAAAACTTTCTTTTTACAATAAAAACCATACTAATATAAATACAATCATTTTGATTTTTTGTCAGATTATTCTACAAGCAACATACTAAAGCACTAGTGCTTTAATTTTTTAGTCTAAACAATAGATGTTTTGTAAATACCTAATTGCTTCATATTTTGCAAACCTATCCTGACTTCTGGCGCAGTGGTAGCCACCCCGACTTACGAGTGTCGTGGGTTCGAACCCAGGCAGGAACTTTACTTTTGTGTAAATAATTTCACAACCATTGCTCTCAAAACGGTGAAGGAAAACATCGAGAGGAAACCGGCATTTCCTGGAATGTGACATCTACCAACCCGCACTGGGCCCGCGGGGTAGATTACAGTCCGCTCCCACTCACCGAAAGGAGGCCGGTGTCCCACCAGTGGGAACATTATAGGCTGATTATATTAACCTGATTGTTATCAGGCTAGGATTGCTCCTTACACCAATGGTCTAGTGCTGCAGCGCAGTGTTCCATATTCTATTTACAGACTGATGCAATAAACCGCAGCATAATCTACAATCCTATTTATTACATGCAGTATATAGTTCCTGCAACTTTACGAGCTTGTTATTGCATTTGGGCATACATTTAGCATGGTATAACTCACGTCTCCGAAGTTTGGTCATAAACCTAACCGGTTGACGGCGATGATGGCCCTATGGGGAGTTCCAAACTCATGTGCTTTAGTAAGGACATAACATAGTTTACGGGCCGTAGAGTTTAAGAAAATGCGGTCATTGAAGTTTAAATGGCGCCCAACTTGGGACTTGACCTCAAGATCTCAGAAAGTAGGGAAGTTTTATAGTGTAGTTGTTAGATAGTATTTTGGCACAAACATAACAATCTGGCAAAAAAAAACAACATCTACTTCAGTAGAAAAATGATTATTTAATTATGTCCATTCAAACTTATGTTTCAAATTAATATTATTTCAAGTTAAACAAATATCAACACTATTTCAATGGAAATTAAGTTTATTTCAGAGTGAAGTTGTAGCGTAAACTTAACTTTATTGTGCTTACACAATAAAGTTAAGTTTACGCTACAACTTCTTTAAAGTTCTTTTTCCACAAACTCATATTTGTTTACATTTTTGGCAAATAATTCCCGAATGCAGATTAAGTACATACATACACCCTTCTTCCCATGCGGGTTGGCAGAAACTACAGAACGATGTACCTCCCTGCTACGATTCTCACATACAAGGAGCAAGTTGCTTCGATATACTCCTTTTGTTTTGCTCCCGATTACTTTTCCAATAATATTATAACATTTTCGAGGGATCTAAAAAGAAGCAAAAACATTATAAAGCACATCAAAAAAGGAAAAACCCACTTTTCCCAACAATAGACTTGAACAGTTTATGCAAACTGTTATGCTTGGTTTTGCGTACATTTCTAAAAGTTAATTAAATTTTTCGACTCTAGCGCTAGCTACGAGTACTACGGCCATTATCGACCAGCTGTGGTCGGTTGTTATAATTCTAGTACTAACATTACACTTTCCACAGTTGAATGTGCAAAAATAGGAAAAAAAAATTGAGTTTGTAGCGGTATCTACAAACGCCACATGCGAACTACGCGTCATTCTGACGTCACACAAAATCCTGCATCCCACAAGCAGAGTTTACCGCGCAACAAGCATATACAAACGACATGAATCATCCGTTAATTGCTCGCCAGACTCGACACCCGTCTGGTCGGAGGATCCTCCTTGTTCTATGGAGCATGAATGAACTTCACACTCTGTTCCTCTTTGATTCTTTATTTATGATGTGAATTGAAGAACTGTTAAAGCAAAGACGTTCATGCAACGAGGTGACTTTTAAATGAGGTTGCTGGTTACAGTTGACCACTATCAATGGTATAATTACGGTTTCCTAAAAGCGGTGGTCGCACTTTATAGGCCGACCGATTAACTGAGACGTTGCCTGAGGTAGCAGCGCGGTGCGGGAGGGCTGTGGTGATGTGATATGTGAAGCTCAGTGATTCGTCAACTTGTGACAACTATCCTTACCTTAGGCAACGTCTCAGTTAAGCGGTCAGCTTATAACGGCCGTAGTGACGGCTGTCATGAAAATGATGATAGCGCCAAACATTTAAATCGTCAGATTCGCCCTACCGCGTCAAAAGATAGTCGCGTTTGTTTCGTTCCTTTGACACTAATTGACCCAGTGTCTTTTTTTTTTTATTGTGGTTGGGAAATCATCGAATGACCCCTCCCGCTCTGGATGGAGCGGAAGGGAGTGTCAGACTCTTACTGACTAAAACCCACCCGTGTTCCTTCCTTTAGCCCTTTATGTTCCAGGCCAGCGGTAACCCATTCGGACAATCCCGCTGACCCGGCAGGCTTCTGCCCTATGGGGCCCCTCCTCGATGCTGACATCTTTGAGTCAAAAGATAGTCGCGTTTCTGTTTCGTTCCTCTGACACATATTGACGCAGTATCTTGGCTTGAATGTCATGGAAACGCTATTTAATCATGTGTGAGCTCACTCTTCTCAGTATAAAATTTTTTCGCGTGAATAAGTACGGTGAGAGCAAATCTAGTGATTTGAATCTTTAGAGAGCGGTTTGGATTAATGTCAAATACTGGTTTAAATGACAGACAACTGCTTTTCTAGGAAACCTAAACTTTACAAAACTAGTATAGGCTAGCCTCTTATTCTGTTATGATACTCCGTACTACGCAAGGTCAGCTCAAGGTCAAAAGTGTTAACACCGACGTGAGGTCGACAATATATTAAATAACCTCCAAGAGTCCTAAAAGATAGTCCGAAGTGAGCAACACACATAAAATGGCTATCGATTTGACAGTTCAGCCACGTTCATTGCGCTATTTACGTTGTTGAGAAGACGAATTTTTCATAGCTATGAAGCAATGGAGGTCAAAACGAAAGGCATTGCGATCGATTGCAATTTTATGTGTGTTACGCAAGTACCCCTCCCCCCAGGTTGACTGGCAAATATTTTAACAACTTCATTCAAAGCATTTTATGTAGTTCGTGCCAGTACGAGAGATGAATCCTTACCCATTGTATTTCACTTTAAATATCCCCAAAATTATCCTTACAACAACATGCTTCTATAAAACCCAGCACGCACGATTGCTCCGAGCACGTTACATGGTTATATCACATAATAAAGGGCTCATGAAATCTCCGAGTGTTGAACAATGTTATCAATGTAAAGTATCATATAACAGGCGCCATCCTAAATTTTCGTGCTGTCGGTACTGGCGGTGGTACACTGAACGTTTATCTTTAACTAAATAATATTAAATAAATAAAATTTATTAAAAAATATAAGGACTTAGATACGTTAAATACAGTTTTTCTTAAATCTATGTCACGTTCACCCATGATTTGTGCCTGAACTAGGTAATCCTGTGTTTCAGGCGATTGGAGGTAACATTAATTGATTAAATAATCACATACCTACTTATCATATTTATTATACTGGTATCACGTAAAAAGGTATATAAAATTATATAATACGAAAAATATTCACTTTAGCACAAGTTATAACTTCTCTGTAATGCTATTCTGTAAAAATCTCACCGTGAAAACTTAGGTGAAGTGAGCCTTAAAAAAGAAAAATAAAACAGAAAGAACGCTAAGCGAAATTGACATAATAGCGCGAGCAGGCGATGCAATGCGACGAGGTGGGTCGGAGAAACAATAAACACACGGACGAAGTCGGGCGCAGAAGCCAGTAAATTATACTTAGAAAAGTATTTCAACGACCACGGCCGTCCATTTAAACTACACCTACTAGTCGTTAAAAGAGAAAATAAATACGTATTTTCTTGAAACATTTTATCTTACAATTGACCTTTTTATTACACAAAGAAATACAAAAGGATCTAGAAATATTACCAACAGTAATTGTTTTGTTTACCTCGTCAGATAAACAATTCATCTCATAAAAAAGTTATTTTTATTGTACTTTAACCTAATATTCGATAGCTTAATTTCCGGTTTCATTCCCAAGTAGCGGATATCTATGCCAAGTAGGCTATAAATAGCCTTCGGATATTATAGTCGTGATGTTACGTAGAACAAGATCTTGTTCCTGAACGAAAAATGTAGTTTACTACTTTTTGTACTCAAATAATGATTAGTAACGATTACCGTACCTCTTTTTCAGACCCACAAAAAACAAATGCAAAAAAAAACGAAATGAAAAATAAATGGCCATCATTCAAAAAATGTTACTGTTAGCCCCATGACTTCCAGCTCTTTCGATCCAGGGCTAAAGCGGACCACTGGTCGTTTGGTTTCTCCAACTCGTCCCGCCATCTTCTACAGGGCTCCACGTAAAATAAAAAAAACTGGCCAAGTGCGAGTCGGACTCGCACACGAAGGGTTCCGTACCACAAGGCAAAAACGCCGAAAAAAACACGTTTGTTGTATGGGAGCCCCCTTAAATATTTATTTTAATTTTATTATTTATTATTAAAGTAAAAATACAACTGAGTATTTTTTTTATATTCCAAGTGCCTACCTGTTGCCATTATTGATATCGAGCAAAAAAATCACGTTTGTTGTATGGGAGCCCCCCTTAAATATTTATTTTATTTTGTTTTTAGTATTTGTTGTTATAGCGGCAACAGAAATACATAATTTGTGAAAATTTCAACTGTCTAGCTATCGTGGTTCTTGAGATACAGCCTGGTGACAGACAGACGGACGGACGGGCGGGCGGACGGACAGACAGTCTTAGTAATAGAGTTCCGTTTTTAACCTTTGGGTACGGAACCCTAAAAAGATAATACTCAAATAAAATTAAGTACCCCGCCACACAACCCACACATTATTTCCCTAACAACCCTCCAATTGTGTCTCTACCCTAGAACTCCAACACGAACTTTAGGGGCGGTTAACGTTACACTTAATTGTTCGTAAAACAAAAGTTCCCGATGCGATAACGTGCTGGGGCACACAAATAACTTACAACTTGTCTAGTGGCGGTAATGCTGAATTTTGCCTGTCGAACACACTTATTGGGGACTGGGTGTTGGAGTGTAAGGAGTAAACTTTGAGAATCGATATTTTATTCTGTCTATTGGGTGAGTTTTTGTGAAAGTATTATGCCGGACCGACGCGACGCGAGCCAATGATCTTATAGAGGTATGAGGAAAAGGGTATAAAGTTCACTCATACTCTATAGAAAAGGGAGGATCCTCCGACCAGACGGGTGTTGTGTCTGACGGGCAACTGCCCGATGATTCATGTCAGGCCGTTGTATCTATGCTAGTTGCGCGATAAACTCTGCTTGCGCGATGCAGGATTTGCGTGACGTAGTATGACGCGTTGTTCGGATGTGGCGTTGTAGATACTGCTACAATCTAATACGGGGAAGTTTTTGACTTCATTCTGTGTTTGACAGATTATATGTTGACTTGTAAAAATCGTACCGTGAAAACTTAGGTTAAGTGAGCTTTAAATGAACTGTCTTTCACACGGTGCTAGGGATTAACTTGCAGCTCACTTCACCTATGTTCTCTTGGCGAGATTTTTACAGGATAGACCGACAAAATTATCATCACAAACTATTTCAAAATGTGGCTGTATGTTTGTACGGCTTTGCCCTAAGCCACTAGCTCCCTTTTTTTACCTGGGAAATTATCAAATAACTTCTCCCGCTCTGCCCAAGGGCGTGTCAGACTTTTACTGACTAAAACCCACCCGTGTTCCTTCAGTTGCCTGTGCCAGGGGCCACGGTATCTCTTTCGAACAACCCGGGACCCTGACAGGCATCGGCCGTAGCGGAACCCGTCAGTTAGTGCTGACATCTCTTTGAGGAGCGCGTGGAACACAACGTGCCGTCGATCCCGAGCCTGGTCCTTACCGGACGGCGCGGCGAGCTAGCCACTAGGCCCCCTTAGCCTCGTGGGGTTTCAAAAAAATTGCTTTAACCCTTAGAACGTAGATCTACACGAGACACAATGGCTTTTTAATTGTTTCTGTAATTACGGCATTCAACCGGTTAAATGCTTTAGGCTGTTCTTATTGGCAATATATTTTACCTACTCTCTACTTGTGCAATATTTTCCTAGAAAAGTGTTATAAATATGTGTAGCCGTTTGTTTTATCCGAAAGCAATAATACACAAACAATGAAGCTTAGCGGCGGTAGTTTACGACGTCATATATCCTCGTAGCGAGTGTCCTGCTATCAACTGATGGGTAGGCGCGAGGTGTGAGCGACTAGCGACTTTGTAGTAGCCTTATTACACACTTTCCGGTTTTCCGAACAAATAAATGATATAATCACAGATATAGATAGACCTCGATAACGCAAGAGCTACTACTTCGCGTGCCAAAAATTGCACCAGCTTACGTTCAAAAATCGTAAGCCGCCACTTTCGCGCTCAGTCCTGTGTACTGCTGGCTGGGTAAGCGTGAGCGAGAGCGCAAGCTTGTGACGTCATAGTAGGTAGTCAAAAAATGGCACGCTTGGTTTTCATACAGTTCGTGATACTTGCGATATCTAGGTCTATCTATATCTGTGGCTATAATAATGTGAACGCGACGGTCGCGTATTCGCGCGAACAATATCTTTGATTAGGACGCGGGGTTAGCGGAGTGATCGTTGCTTGAATACGTAATCAACGCGTGCATTTTGTTTAGCGATCCCGAATGCTTCCGAGGGCGCCTCCTGGTTTCACCGAACAAATGATTGTGACGATCGCTTTTATTAGGACAGCGCCTAAAGCCAGCCAAGCCAGCCAAGATAGGTTATATTGAAACGTTATATTCTGCAGCAAAAACTTTTAAAACCTAGAAAGGTAATAGGTAGTAACATTCGTCAAAGTCCTGAATATTTATGGACCAGGATAACTATTTGTTGAAACAAGGTTTCCAGAAAAGGATAATATATATTTTTATTTCTCTTCTAGATATTTAGTCGTATTTTAGTATTTTAGATTTCAAACGATTTTCAAAGTTTCTTGTAAAAACAGCAGAGCAGAGACTCCGTATAACTTATTGTTAGTAGTTTAGTATCAGATCTCTACCCACTCTATCTTATGTCTTGCACCAAAAAAATAAATGTGAAAAACAATTTAATGTGTTTTACAACTATCCTCCCCAGTTGTAACATGATTTTTCATTACTACCGAATACCTTCCCCCGTGTCATAACTTTATGAGACTCGATCATACCCTGCCACCGCATTTTATGTTATTTTTTATGGTTTTTGTTGAAGATTTACTACTGCTTTAATATTTTTTTGGTAATATTTTGTTTATGTCTTCATCAATATTTTTTAAACAATGTTGTTTAAAGATGGCAGAATAGAAATAACGAGCGAAAAAAAGAAATCAATAATTTCGAATACACACAGACTAAACTTAACCTGACAATCTTTAAGAGGTGCTTCAGACCATCGAACTGAACAACTTTCACTATGGGACCAACACTGAAATCACAAAAACAAAAATCTGCTATTTCATACAAAACTTCAATAGTTGACCAAAATGTATGCATTTTCGTGATTTCAGAGTTCTCAAGCACCTCTCAAAGTTTGTCAGGTTAATTTTTTAACACCTTATATAGATACACTAGCTGACCCGGCAAACGTTGTTTTGCTCCTACACTACTCCTACCCAACTCCTACCCTACTCCCACACTACTCCTACCCTACTCCTACACTACTCCTACCCTACTTCTACCCTACTCCTACCCTACTCCTACCCTACTCCTACTGTAGGAGTAGTAGTGTAACACTACTCCTACCCTACTCCTACCCTACTTCTACCCTACTCCTACCCTACTCCTACCCTACTCCTACCCTACTCCTACACTACTCCTACCCTACTCCTACACTACTCCTATTATAAAAAAAAAAAAAAAAAAAAAAAAGTATCCTATGTCCGTCTCCTGGTTCTAAGCTACCTCCCCACCAATTTTCAGCCAAATCGGTTCAGCCGTTCTCGAGTTATAAGTGGTGTAACTAACAGACTTTCTTTTATATATATAGATAACATAATAATATATCATCACGTCTGAATTCCCCAAACGGTTTTTTTTTTTTGCAGATGTGTACATTTAGTACAGTACATTCATAATTGAGTATATGATTAAGTCCCATGTAATAGGGGGCGAGCCTATTGCCATCAACCGGGCACAAGTTCAGACTCCGGGCTGCTACTAAGAAATTCCAGACGGAGAATTCCTAAGGAGTCAAACCGACTTCAAGCTCTGCAGGTAGCTCTTGCGAACACTAGATCAACGAGGCAGTCAATCTAGATACCTTCCTAATAAATCGTTAAAAACCTTTTTTGCAAAAAAAAAAACATCCGACTTCGAAGTTATTTTTCACTATGTTAGTGTCTTTTTAGGGTTCCGTACCAAAATGGTAAAACGGAATCCTTATGGTGACACTCAGTCTGTCTGTCTGTTTGTCTGTCTATCTGTCACAGCTGGATATCTCAAGAACTACTAATGCTATCAACTTGAAATTTGGAACAGTTTTAGATGACGTTTGCCCAACTATTTTGCAAATAAGAAAGAAATTAAAATTATGTCTATTTTTTGCAACAGCAACTGAAAGGGGGTCTGAATAATTCGAAGTGCCCCACTTCGAATAATTTTAGGTATCATAAGAAAGAGCTCAGTTTGCACATTCTCAAACATTTTTTCTTTTTTTTAGGCCGCATAGTTTTCGACTTTTGAAGATAAATGTAAAAAAAAAATACTTTGTAAAAAAAAGTTTTTATTTTTCACTTTTAAGTTGTACTTACCCTACAAAAATTCGTTAACACTATTTGCTATGTAAATATCAGTGACAGGAAGTTATTATAACATCATCAATATAAAAACGTATTTTTGAAGCTAACTCAAAAACTTACAAGCAAAGTTAATAAAATGTATATGGGACCACCCCTGAGGCATAGCCTATCCAGAAGAATTTTTTTAATCGATTTACAATTTATTGCAGGAAATATCGCGTACCATACATACAAAAAAATACCGTCGAATTGAGAACCTCCTCCTTTTTGAAGTCGGGTAATTATGTAAAGATGCACATATAGCCACAATGCATCCCATGACAATGCCGCTAAGTCACCACTTAAAAGTCATAGGAAACCAAAAGACACAATTTCGTTGACCTGACTTTTTACCAATAATTTTGATTTAAAAACCAAACTACTCAACCGATTTTGATGAAATTTCTGTGAAACCAATCTGAAAGTATATCCTTTAAAAAAAAACAGCAGCACTCCGGGAGTGCCGACAGAAGTGAAAACAAAACACAAAAATAATACTTTGCCATCACTCACTGACATATCGGATTTAAAACCGAGTAGGTATGTACATCCCGAGGACAACCGAACACATCACATTCAAAAAATAATTTTGCAAACCGACTTATAAATAACGGAGTTCTGAAATCTGAAGTAACAAACATAAAAACAAAAAAATCAACCGATCTGAGAACCTTCTCCTTTTTTTGAAGTCGCTTAAAAATAAACATGTTAAGTACTCGTCGCTCGGTAGAATAATATTCTGTTGTTGTGAAACCCCTAAGAAAACATGAACCGCTTACGAGAACAATATAAATTAACATCGAACCATTAAATAGTTGCCCTTTCAGGGTTGCCAGTAATTACCAAAGTTTTGCATGGAAAATATTTTCATAAAACAATTTCTTTTCATTGAACGCTATAAACGAAGCTGTTTGGAGTTTCTCAACTCACGCTGCAATTAAGTTTGAGGTTTGTAAGTATCTAGTAATTGTTTTTGTAATTAATAGTTTAATAATAAATAAAGAGAAGCAGTTTAATTAATTGTTTGATTGGTGTTGTTGAGCCTTTAGGAGATCATGGCTAAATAGTAACAGCCGCACGGGTCGACTTGCCGCGGTCGGTTTGTGGATAGGTGACCATCCATAACATATTGATTAGGCATGGAGGGGTTCTCCATGCCCCGGAATGCATGTAAAGCCATTGATCCCGGCTGTCATTCGTAGATATTTGACAGTCGTTAACAAGGGGTATCGTGTGACCCAGAAACTGGGTTGTGGAGGTCAGATAGGCAGTCGCTCTGTGTAAGATACTGGCTAGCTGCATCAGGTTAGACTGATAGCCGACCCCGACATAATTAGGAAAAGGCTAGGAAGATTCATTGGTGTTGTTGAGCCTTCGAGAAATAATTGTTGAGCTGAATAAGAAAGAGTCTGGATTTTCTTTTGTTTTCTTTCGGACTGCCGAACATATGGGTCAATTAGTCCTTTCGCCCCTTGGTAGAGAAAGGCATGTTCTGCAGGGGACATTTACGGGCTAATGAATTTTAGAGGGGCTACATTTTATGTTCATCGGACTGTAAGCAAATCTGCTCGTTTTAGGTAACCCTTCTTTCACAGTATGGGTTGGCCTTTTACAAAGTTTTCATTTTTAGGGTTCCGTACCAAAATGGTAAAACGGAACCCTTATGGTGAGACTCAGTCTGTCTGTCTGTCTGTCACAGCTTGATATCTCAAGAACTACTAATGCTATCAACTTGAAATTTGGAATAGTTTTAGATGACCTTTGCCCAACCATTTTGCAAATAAGAAAGAAATAAAAATATACTGAAACGAGGTCTGAAGAATTCGAAGTGGGGACTTTCCCAAATATTTTTTTCTTTTTTTTTAGGCTGCACAGTTTCCGACTTTAGATGAAAAATGCAAAAAAAAAATAGCGTTCCCCCCCTTACAACGCAGTGCGCAATGTTAAAATTCTCTAACGACTATTAGGCCTCACCGATGAAAATTTAAAAACATATGATGGTACGGAACCCTCGTTGCGCGAGTCCGACTCGCTCTTGCCCGGTTTTTCGGTATTTCCAGCTGTCGCTGTGAATCTAGAAGCTTTGTTTGACCCTTCTCACGAAGAAGACCAACTTCATTCGCGTGGATGTGTGCTTTATAAGCAGTGGTGGCACAGTGGTAGTGGCCCCGACTTACGAGTTTTAGTTCGTGGGTTCGAACCCAGCCAGACGCTTTACTTTGTGTAAATAATTTCATCACCACTGTTCTTAAAATGGTGAAGGAAAACATCGTGAGGAAACCAGCATGTCCTAGAACCAAAAATTCGAAGACATGTGACATTTTCGAACCCGCACTGGGCCCGTGTGGTAGATTATTAGCCCACTTCCTCTCGAAGAGAGGAGGTCTGTCCCAGCAGTGGGAGCATTTTAGACTAATCATGTATTTTACTTGTTAGCAAGACTCAAGCTACTGAACTTCACACACCTTTGTCTTCATCAACGCCTACTCTGCCTCACAGGATCACTTCATACATTGCCAATGAACGTGTAGCCGACCTAGAAATTGCTTCGTCACTTTTGTCAACAATTCCCAGTAAATTGAAACTTCACTAAGGATGAAACTCTCTAACTGTCACATAGACAAATAGACCTTGTCGTTTTATGACGTGCGTCTTTCAACCTTAGGATAGTAAAGCAATTATGAGGTCGACTGTACCTTTATCATAGTTTCGACGACAGGCAAACTTAGTGATACATATTATAGAGTTCTGTTAAAGTTATGTGTAGTGTTAGACTAGGTTCAGAGATTAGCTTTGTCGGTCTCAAGGGGAATAAGACATTAGGTTTTGGGTATCGCCAAGGCTTATTATTCGATTCGCTTGCATCACTAGAAGTTACCGCACCGTTGGTGCTCAAAAGGGAATAAAGTTGAACATTTTTTATTGTTCCCCTTTGAGCACCATGGCAAAATGTTGATTGGTGTTCAAATGGAAATACCTTTCGTGCTCTAAAAATAGGTGCTCAAACGGGAATACTCCGGAATTTACTCGCCGGAATCCGGCGAATCGACACTTTAATTTTTTTTTTCTTTAGATTACGGTACTAGGCGAATCGACAACTCCAGAAATATGAATGTTATGCAATAATGTTAAGAAAAAAGTACACGTTTGAAAATATTTTTTCTACACAATAGTAGGTAATTATTCTTATTCTTAATTAATGGATATACCTCCTGTATTACTAATTAGACGAGCCCCAGTGCTATTGACGTCATTACGGAGTCGCCTGTTTACAAACAAAACCAAGATAAGCCTTACTGACACAATTCCCATTTTCTTTATTTTTTTTTTACTCCCAAAAAGTTTCCAACTTTGGCCAATCCCCTCTAAAAATATAAGCAACCTTTACATATTTACGCGCCTAAAATTAGCCAGGGGTGACAAACAAAGAGCCCCCCTTCTATACAAAAAATAGGTACCTACCTACCTACCCACTTCAAACTTGAAAGTCGCGCTTTGAATCGCAAATGACGAACTGGCACAAGACGGTTTAATTTGACGGAAACAACTCTTAATTAAATGGAAAATAATTTGGGTGCCCAGACATTCAACTCTGATTGGATTTCACTGCATAGCTTATGACATATTTGAATTTCAAAATTTATTTTACTGAAATGTTTGAAATGAAATCAATAGGCGGTGATTACGATTTGCGCAGCTAGCTAGTTATGAAGGTACCCACAATAATTGGATAAACAAATTTGTAATATTGGGTACGATTGTACGAATAACTAAGGGGCCTAAAAGGGGCCCGTGGCTAAATAATAACAGCCGCACAGGACGATCGATCAGGTTAAGCTACACTTGCCGCGGTTGGTCTGTGGATGGGTTACCATCTTTACATACCGTGACCTCTCCATGCCTCGGAAAGCACGTTAGGCCGTTAGTCCCGGCTGACATTCGTGGACCTTTGACAGTCGTTACGGGTAGTCAGAAGCCCGAAAGTCTGACAACCAGTCTTACCAAGGGGTATCGTATTACCCAGTAACTGAGTTGTGGAGGTCAGATAGGCAGTCGCTCCATGTAAAACACTGGTATTCAGCTGCATCCGGTTAGACTGGAAGCCGACCCCAACATAGTTGCGAAAAGGCTAGGCAGATGATGATGGGTACGAATAACTAAGTTGAATTTAAGCTAGTTTTGATTGAAGAATTATTTCACAATAAAGAAGCGAAGTTAGAGTGAATATCGCATGTAAATACGATTGTTAGAAAAAACATCGCAATATAGCTTTTAACGACACAGCGGGGTTATTGCTGAACACACTAACAGTAGGATTGGCTTTCATTTTAACAGTTCAACAACATTCACGTTGTTGAGCAGACAAATTTTTCGAACATATGAAACAATGGATTGGCAATATCCTTCAAAATGGTTCAGATTGTGATTGATAATGTTTTACTCAGTTAGGGTGCTGGTCATTGTACAAATCAAATCGTTTATTTGTGATAGATAGGTTTACATACAGGTGTTCATTATATAATATTCATTCCATGATCAGCCACATAAGCCTATAAATTATTAAATAATACAATGAAAATATGATTATAAAATTCTAATGATTTGATTTATTAAATTCCATTGAAGATTAAATATAAATTCTATTATTAGTCATGCATGACAGACACAAGACAATCAACAACAATACATTCTAATCAAGAAATCGGAACAATTTATTTTTAAAGACATTGTTATAGTGTTGCAAAGTATAAATTCTTTATTTTGACACGAAATGGTAATGATGAACCTGTCTCTTAAGATACAGGTTTACCTGGGAGTGATATGAAGATTCGAATGACGTTATTGCGACACACGCTATTTCGAAAAAAATTAAGAGTGGTACGCCAGTTCGAAAACTCATAAAGTCGAAAACCGCTATATCGAATGACGTTGTCGCGAACACGCTGATTCGAAAAACTGTTTGAATGGTACGCTAGTACGAAAGTCTTGGCATTGAAATCCACTGTTGCGAATAGCATAATATTCCAATCTGAATTTGTCTGAGGATCGAACTCGCGACCCCGATAAAGCCTTAGCTTTGTATTGGGTTTGGGAAACAAGAGCAACAAGAAGTACCTATTATTTTAAGTTAACTTTTGGTAATGAGTATTATATACCACCTATAATTTTGATTTGTTGACTTCTGTGTTGATTACTATACTTACTGGAAATTAAAAAGTTAACTTTTTAATTTGCAGTAAGTCGGGGGTCGCGAGTTCGATCCTCAGACAAATTCAGATTGGAATATTATGCTATTCGCAACAGTGGATTTCAATGCCAAGACTTTCGTACTAGCGTACCATTCAAACAGTTTTTCGAATCAGCGTGTTCGCGACAACCTCATTCGATATAGCGGTTTTCGACTTTATGAGTTTTCGAACTGGCGTACCACTCTTAATTTTTTTCGAAATAGCGTGTGTCGCAATAACGTCATTCGAATCTTCATATCACTCCCGGTTTACCTACCTAGTTTAAGAGGCAGGGTTATAATAATTGAGCACAGATTTTAACATAGAACCAGATGTATACCTACAATGTTCATTAACTTAGAATATATCAACTAGGTTCCATCTGTATTTCTATGCCAAATAAATTTATTATTATTAATTGGCTATTTTAGAATAGATACCTAACCATAGTGTCCATAAATTATTGCCGTGATGTTTTTAATATAAACCCCGAGGACAACGTCTGTAATAAATTCAAATGAGCGAAGAGTCTGCGAAGCGGCGATAGCATGAAGTTGTCTAGTTGTATTAGTCTCCAGACTTATTTAAATGGACTGTGAAGATACAGGTACTTAATATTTTTACTACAATATTAACGGTCATATTCAAAATGGTTCAATTTATTGCCGGATTTATAGATTTGATTATGATAGACTCTATATATAGTTTGATTTGTGGAACACTGCGGCGATTTCCTTTCAGGTATTTTTCGGGTCAACGACACAAAGGCACCGCTTGTTGCGCGACTTGCGGTGCCTTTGTGTCGCGCGTTTTTATCGCGTGTCGCGCCTGTTTGAAGGAGCCTTTAAAGTATTTTTTCGATTACCTATTTCATCTATATAGCTCTGAGTGTTTGACCCGCATTCAGTAATGGTTTGGCGAGCCGATACGATGATGACACAGTATTAATATTCAGAACCATTATTTTTATCCCCACAATTCTTTGTTTCGCATAAACAAAAGATTAATTATTCCCGTGTCTAAAATTTCTCCAATATTTTTGAAACGAATATTTTTTAGCAAAATACTTTGATTGGCACGTACGCAACGGTGTCGGGATTGTTTTAATATTAAATACCGTTTCTTTTTTCATTTTTTTAATCTAGATTGTCCGGCTTATTTTTTTTTGGTACTTACGGAGCAATGGTGGGCCAGTGGTTTCGCCCCCGACTTACTAGTAGGTCGTGAGTTCGAATCCAGACAGGAACTTTCTTTGTGTATTTAATTTCATCACCACTACTCTCAAAACGGTGAAGGAAAACATCGTGATGTTCTAGAACCAAAAATTCGAAGATATGTGACATCCACCAACCCTCACTGAGCGCGCGTAGTGGATTGGATCGCCCGCTCCCTCTCACAGAGAGGAGGCCTGTGTCCCAGCAGTGGGAACACATTATAGGCTGATAATGCTATGCTTAGGTACTTACGTGCACAATTTTGGAGAAAGTGTAATCATACTAATATTATAAAGGCGAAAGTTTGTGAGTGTGGGGGTGTGTTTATATGTTTATTACTTCTTCACACTCAAACGGCTGGACCAAGTTTGATAAAATTTTGTATGGAGGTAGTTGACACCCTGGATTAACATATAGGCTACTTTTTATCCCGATATTCCCACGGGATCGACATTTACGCGGGTGAAACCGCCAGGCCAAGCTAGTTTAATTTATAAATGCGTCTACGGTTGATAATTAGCATAATATAGACTATAATGCTTCTTTTGTGAATATTAATAAAAGTAGATAATTATGCGCTTGGCCAAAAACTGGATTTAAACCAAGTAAAAACGGTCCGTCCCACTAGTCCCATTGACCCAGTCCCATGATGGGACGTGTGATGAAGAAGTAATCTAATTTAAAAAAAATCTATTATGAAAAGTCATCCACAAGAGCTTAAACATTACACTATAAAAACCAAAATGTCAAAAAACAATACCTCTTGTTTAAAAAATTCTAAACTAATATTTCAAGTTAACTAATTTACACAAAAAAACGAAAGAGTTAATCAACGTGTAGGTACTTGCTCTAGAGGTAAAAGCGAATTTTTTAAGTAATCTCTGAAGAGGTTTTTACATGCAAGATTTAACGGTACCTCAGTTTTGGGTTAAATTAAGAAAAGTTGAACTTTTGGTAGGGTCACCATGACCTGAGGCGGATTTAGATGAAACATAAATTATAATAAGAAAACTTTTGACTTGATTAAATGTGGTTGTTGTTACAAAAGTTATCTTGACATTCGGATTGGTTGGAATGAAATATAAATCCGTGATTTTCGTAAAGTAACATTTAACGGAATAAATGATAAGAAAATATCGCACTATTAATATTTGATGCTACATAATTATATCTTTTCGTCTTTTTTTTTTGGGATGGGAAATCATCAAATGACCCCTCCCGCTCTGGGTGGAGCGGAAGGGAGTGTCAGACTTTTACTGACTAAAACCCACCCATGTTCCTTCCTTAGCCCTTTACGTTCCGGGGCAGCGGTAACCCTTTCGGACAATCCCGCTGACCCATATCTTTTTGTCTGTCGCTGAAAATCAGCGCTGGAGCCCTGTCTCGCATTAGGTCGTAGCATTATGCTGAGCGACAGCCGTTTTGCGTGGATGTTACGCATATTTGCCTCCAACTTGTTCTTTTTTGTGTTTTTTCTCTGCGACATGTTTTCAGCAAATGAACGTATATTCTTTCATAATTTTTCATTCAAAATAAACCATTCTCTACACGTTCAGCTTCAATTTAAGGCGTGAATTTCTAAAGACGTTTTCCTGTAGCTATCTTTCAACCACGATTTCTCTTGCATCATTGAACATCAAGGTACTACAATCTTTCAAATTTCTTTAATAGATTTTCAACTTTATCGCTAAAGCATAAGGTTCAAAGGTGATTGGGAAAATTTTACAGTTTCGGGTAGGTTGATGTGCTGGCGTCTGAACATTATGTTAAAGGCTAACTGTTTTTGTCTCCGTCTCGCAATCTATCAGTGTGCGTAATGTAATGACGGCACAAAAGCCGCAGGACTAATAAACAATCCGCTTTACCAGGTAAAACATTCGAAAACATTGATTTTAAGGTCAAAAAATACTGCCAGTTAAAGATTTCCTAAGAGCATCTACGAGTTGGCTTCGGCCCTTCGTACGCCTTCCAAAGGAACGGGACCCCATGGTCCCGAGATAAGTAAAATAAAAAAAATAATAATAATAAAGCCTTTATTTCCCAAAATACAAAACACATAATTCAATAACATTCCATGTACAGACGCCAGCAGGTCAACCTACCCGAAACTGTCAGATTTTCCCAATCAACCTTGAACCTTAAGGCTTTAGCAATAAAGTCGAAAATCTATTAAAGAAATCTGACAGATTGTAGTAACTTGATGTGCTGGCGTCTGTACATTAAAATACCAATTCATATTAAATTATTCGATTTCTTACATTTAAGATTTAAAATATATTTAGTTTTTAAACAATAATTATACAGTTAAACCATATGGAAACTAAACCTAATAGAATAAAAATAAAAAATCCAAGGGGTGCCAAGATTTTACGGAAACAAGAATGTTTCCTAATTTCCCTAAAATCCTGGCAACCCTACACCGCTTCCACCTTGCGGGCTCGCCTAGAATTTAATTAGGAATTTTTCGCGTTGATTAAACAGTAAAGGCCTCTTAATAAACAAGCGGCCGTATGATTGGCGGGTTTCCCTGTTTTAAGCTACAACTTAATCCCCTTCGCCTTAACAAATGATTCTGTCGGGTTGTATGGTGCTTTAAATAATTTGGGAGACTGTTTTTCTTTTATAGAGCTATAGAGATATGAGGAACAGGGTGTAAAGTTCACTCAACCTCCATAGAAAAGGGAGGATCCTCCGACCAGACGCCCTAGGTTTCGAGTCTAGTGATGTAGTCTGAGAGGCTGATTTAAATAAATAACACTATTTCAATTATCATTCAAACGACGTTTATATTTAGACAACTCTGTAAGATACACTGATAGCTCTCTGTGACTCTGTATATTGCTCTCAGGTGCCACCAAAGGGTACCCAAATACCTATAATACGGGAATAAAAGATAGTTTATATTTCAATTCCCGGAATCACTTTACACAGTGACAAGTTTATTTGAATGCATTGCACTCTATCGTCCTACTTTTTTTTCAATTTCTCTTTACCATTTTTACATCGGTCCCTAGACAAGACTTGGCCACCCTTCTTTTCCCATGGGTGACGTTGTATGAGCCAATAATACTACACGTTCAATAACTATCCAAATAAAAGTTGTTTTTGTATCACCATCAATGGTTCTGTTACAGGAAACGGGAAATAATATCAATTTTTTTTATAATGTACAGGGTAGCAGGGTCATAGCGACGCGGAACGCGGAACGCGGGATGCGGGACGTGTAAACTATAACCATTAATTCAGCACAAGCTTCTCGAAAAAAAAATCTGTTGTATCATAGACAAGTGCAATACCCACGCGGTAAAAATGTCATCATCATCTGCCTAGCCTTTTCCAACTATGTTGGTGTCAGTTGGTGTTTATTTTATTCCCAGTTAGTTGGTACATAAATTATTTTTGACTGAATGTTTGTAGTTATAAATAAAGTAAAAAAAAAAATAAAGACATGTATGGCTCAAAATGCTCTAAATGGTGTCAATTATCACCCCCTTAAGGCTTTGTATCTAGCTTCCAAACACCCTATACAATGCCAAATTTTTGTTGGTAAAAAGATGCCCAAGCCACATTGTTTTCGTCTCAGTAAAGTATTTGGTTTAATAATATCATAAGAAACACCCTCACCCCTAAAATAATGTAAACAATTTTGTAAAGCGGGTCATTAAAAATCGCTACTGGAGCTGTTAATTGGTTGCATTTCTGGGCAAAGCGGGTAGGATGATGAAAACATTACCCTCCCTTTGGGTAGCCCGGGGTTCTCCTTAAGGATCACCGCAGGCGGGTAGAAACAAGGATACTTCGGAGGATTATTGGATTTGTAACTGGATTGTGGGGGTCAGATAGGTAGTCGCTCCATGTAAACTACTGGTGTTCAGCTGCATCCGGTTATACTGGAAGCCGACCCCAACATTTGGGAAAAGGCTAAGCAGATAATGATGATGACTTAAGAGAATTATACAGCAAAACTTATAGGTACGAGTTTGTATATATTTATTACTTATTTGAATAGTTATTCAATGTGTAGTATTGTTGTCTCATACAACTTCGCTTTCCCATGGCGATAAGAATGGTGATTTAGTTAAAGATGGTAAAGAGCAATTGAAAAAAAAAATTAAAATAAGTATGTCGATAAATTGCAAGGTGTTCAAATAAACTTGTGCTGAGCGAAGTTGAGAATAAAATGTAAACAACCCTTTATCCATTTAGGGGAGGGAAGAACAAAGAAACGATGTATGGAATGTGTAAATGATGATATGGTTAGAAAGGGGGTTACTACCAGGATGACGACTAATAGAGAAGTAAGGAAGAAAAATACATGTTGCGCCGTTCGCAAATAAATTGGGATAAAGGCTGGAGAATGATGATGAACCTTTTATCCATTTAACCGACTGCCTGAGAGCAAATCTAACAAATAAAATCGCCCGCGAAATTCAAATTTTCTTACGTTTTTTTTTGCAATTTGCTGGTCAGTATTAACTAATATATTAAAGAAGAAATTGTGAGTTTTTAGCAGGCGGAAATCTTCTGATTGATGACTGATTCGATTCCGTAAATTATTTCACTTATGTGAAGCTGCATTATCCCAGGAGTGTCGTATGATATTTTATTTAATACTTAGCATATTTTTGAAATGGCTCATTGTTAATTTGTGTCCAAAATTGTTATTTTTATTTTAAGAATTAAATTTATACTTTTTGTTGTGCCCTACAGGGTCCATAATCGTACCTTAGCTTTAAGTCATTGTAACACCTCTAAAACATTATGAAATGCAATTATACTCGTATATGAGTCGCGGCTAGTAAACTATACAGCCACAGAATAAATAGTACAAGTAATACAGCGCTCAAATTAAGATAAGTACAAAAAAAACTTACTTTTTAACCGATACTCGTGAAATCATCCCGTCAAACACAATTATAAAACGAAAATGTCACTTCCGTTTACGATTCCGTTTTACGGTTTTAATCTAAGCACAAAATACGATTTGTTTTACGCATGAAAGCGAACGACGAACGATTAAGTGTGTAAAATGTATTTTACGATTCGCTGTAAAATACGGCGCTTGTGTCCGTATTACGTTATCTTTCTTACATTTTGTAAGTAATTTTTTATTAGGCTTGTCTTTTTAATAAAGGGGATAGTGATAATGTTATAGAGGTATGAGGAACAGGGTGTAAAGTTTACTCATACTCTATAGAAAAGGGAGGATCCTCCGACCAGACGGGTGTTGTGTCTGGTGAGCAACTGCCCGATGACTCATGTGGGGCCGTTGTATCTATGCATAATCGTTACATAATCCAGGCATGACCATATCACCAGTTGTGAAACGGCGCGCTGAAAATTAAACCATGTGCTGCTGTAACCAGCAGGCTTAATGTTGCTATTGCAGAAATACGTAGCAGCCCTAAGGGTATGTGACAGTTATATGTGGCAACCCTGACGTAGGGAGGTACTGTAGGACTAGCACGCAAGTGTGGAGTACACGTAACGTTAATTAGAACGATTTTTTAAATCGGATATACAACTACAGTATAGCATGTTTGGTGAAATGCGACAAGAACAATTAGTAATAGTAGTAGTATCACCCATAGATATGAATCAATCAATCAACTACAACGACTAAAATCAATTCTATTTAGTTGTAATTTTTGACGTTCAAAAGTGCCTTTAATGTGCTTATTTGAAATAAATGATTTGACTTTGACTTTGAACTCAGCCTATTGCAGTCCACTGCTGGACATAGGCCTCTCCCAGGCTGCGCCAGAACACCCTGTCCTCCGCCTACCGCATCCAGTCCGACCAACTAGCTGGGGGCGTCCCACACTACGCTTGCCGATACGCGGTCTCCACTCCAGGACTCGTCTGCTCCACCGGCCATCGGTCGAAATCGAAATCATCATAAGTAGAACTATGTAATTTTTAAAAACACTTGTAAACGAAAACAGTACTAAAACCAAATTAACATTTAACACGAAATTAGCATTTAGCAGTAACGAATGAGGAGTATTGAATTGTCGGATTGGCCCAGACATCAGAAGTAAAACACAAGTTTATTCAATTGAACAATCAGTTATCTTAAATCTAGAAAATACAGAAATGAAATACTAAAGCTAATAACGGCAAAAGGCGGTCACATAGGGCAGTACTGACTGTCAGGGACAGTGGTCCATGCACCCACCGCAATAAGGATAGTACTAATTGTCAGAGACAGCGTTCCACATCCAATAATCGGGCAGTACTGACTGTCGAGAGACAGTGGTCCGTGCACCACGACGCAACCGTTGGAAAATGCGTACCGATCAAACAGCGCAGCTCCTTATAAAGGCGATCGCTAGTGGGGGGGAAACCGTTACAATATTTTACTGGATTGGATACCAAGTCCTTTAGGCCAAATGATCGATAGAGTGAATGATTTGCGTCTGGTGCACGTTCCACTAGCGCCATCTAGTCGCCGTCTCTCACAGCTGCTAATCAATGTGTCTGCCGACACGGCCATCCTGATAAATCACTCGTTCTCGAGTGCATTCATTCGTCATCAATTCACATCGTCATCATCGTTACATATCAAATTAGCAAATATCACTGGTCTAGGTATTTCTTTACAATAGAAAACCCCTACAGTTCAAACATGCTGGTCTAAATCGTCACCCACTAAAGCAGGTGAGATTCCTGCAGCTACAACTGGACTAGGTCACAACTCTTGTAACCCCTACAGTGCATATTTGCTGGTCTAGATAATCATCCCATGGATGAGATCCCTGCAGCTCACTGGACTAGGTCACAATACTCTTGTAACCCCTACAGTACACATTTGCTGGTCTAGATAACCATCTCATGGATGAGATCCCTGCAGCTCACTGGACTAGGTCACAATACTCTTGCAACCCCTACAGTACATATTTGCTGGTCTAGATATCATCCCATTGATAATGACTGAGAGGCATCTTGACCAGTAATGTGGCTGCGCCGCCTCGAAGGCAAGGTCAGCGTCATGATTAAATTGACACCTTTCAAATTTTTGCTTTTAATTATGGTGTCTGACAGCCCTCTACGTATGAATTGGGGTAATCAGGATCAAATGGTACCAACACTGAATGGTTGTGGTGGCGCATTGGACCGGGTAGTAGAGCATCAGTTAATTATGAAAGAAATGCTTCTAAATTATTTGAGGGTAGCGGAATATTTTTCTGGCCATTTTGTGATAATGAAGTGCCAGAGGTGGGCGGACAATCCGATCCCACTTCTGATGTCGGATTGGCCCAGACATCAGAAGTAAAACACAAGTTTATTCAATTGAACAATCAGTTATCTTAAATCTAGAAAATACAGAAATGAAATACTAAAGCTAATAACGGCAAAAGGCGGTCACATAGGGCAGTACTGACTGTCAGGGACAGTGGTCCATGCACCCACCGCAATAAGGATAGTACTAATTGTCAGAGACAGCGTTCCACATCCAATAATCGGGCAGTACTGACTGTCGAGAGACAGTGGTCCGTGCACCACGACGCAACCGTTGGAAAATGCGTACCGATCAAACAGCGCAGCTCCTTATAAAGGCGATCGCTAGTGGGGGGGAAACCGTTACAATATTTTACTGGATTGGATACCAAGTCCTTTAGGCCAAATGATCGATAGAGTGAATGATTTGCGTCTGGTGCACGTTCCACTAGCGCCATCTAGTCGCCGTCTCTCACAGCTGCTAATCAATGTGTCTGCCGACAAATTCAAATCATTAGTGTTCAGAATCAAATGGATACCTACCAGTTAGGTCTGAATCCAATTAATAACGTGTTAACAGACTATTAACAGGAATCATTTAGAGCGTTTACGCCGTACGGCATTTCATACAAAATTTCAAGCCCTTATTTTTCGAAATTAATGAACCGATTTTAATGAAACTTCATACACTTATGCAGGATACAAAGGTCTAAAAAGTTAGTAGAGAATATTTTCGAACAATAGTGTTACAGCCAAATTAGACCGATTTTAAATTTTCCATTGAAACAGAGATTTCCAGTTAACTTTTTTTAAATATGACATTTCGAAAATGTTCTCTACTAACTTTTTAGACCTTTGTATCCTGCTTATGCGTATGAAGTTTCATTAAAATCGGTTCATTCATTTCGAAAAATAAGGGCTTGAAAGTTTATATGAAATGCCGTACGGCGTATAACGCTCTTAATCAACTTTATAACATTAGAATTGATTAAATGGATCATAATTTTGGATTTTGGGCAAATAATGATCTATGAGTAAAATGACGTGTAATAGGTACAGTCAACATAAGAAATAAGTATGCAGGATCGTCGGATAGTTAGGTTTTTTTAAAATAAGGTATTGTTGTTGGAAGACTAGGACAGACAGACGGGGTTCTCAAACTAGTTTGAGCTTTTTTCTAGTAAAAATCAGTCTTCTTCATCCATATTATATTTTGACAAACACTGGACACGGCAACACGCTGAACGCAGCCGCGCTCCAGTACGGACAGACAGATCACTTGCGTTCCCGCACTCGCGCCGCTCTTTTTTTTATTTTAGTGTTTGTTGTTATAGCGCCAATAGAAATACACACTGTGAAAATTTCAATGGTCTACCTATTATGGTTTATGAGATACAGCCCGCTGATAGACTGACGGACGGATGGACGGCCAGCGGAGGCTCAGTAATATCGGGTCCCGATATCAAAGAAAAAACTAGAACAGTCCTTCAGAAAAACCCTGTACAATATTTTGAAAAAAAAAAAAACGGATTCTTATCTTCCTTTCATCTATTCGACGCACGGTTAAACGCAAAAGAAATCCGTCCATTAAAATAGCCTTCAGAGGTTTTTCTTCACGGTAGAGTGGGGCAAAGATACCCTACGATAGAGCCTAACGGTTCGGTTGGTCGCATGGTCCTAATCGTGTCACACATGGTTAATTATGCATATCCTTTTAAGGTACGGTACAAGATATGAATATAGCGAGGGTGAGGATTTTGTTAAAAGACAATAAATTGGTGAGTTATTCCGGTCTGATCCCCTGAACTCCCTCCTCCACCCCCACCCTCCTCGATCTCCTGCTAGTTCTTCTTCTGCTTTAATCTCTGTCTTTGATCCGCTTTTTCTTTTGTTTTTATTCCTGAAGGATCGTCAGCAACAAAATATACGTAGAGGTGTGTTTTTGTTTGATTTTAGCTGAAACTGGTTTAGAAACTGGTTTATTTCAATACTTTTTTCTCATTGTATGTGTATTTTACTACCACTGGATATGCAAGAACCAAAAAATCGTAAAGTCTGGCGAAACACAGAGAGGAGGCCTGAGTCCCAGCAATGGAGGAAGCATTACAGGTTGTCATTTATGAGGATTCACAGCTTGGCAGGCCTTTCCCAAGTTGCGGCTCAGCACCCGACAGTCGGAAATTAGTCGGCAGGCGGAGGCCTTCTGAATAATGATGAGAAAGTAAAATATTCATTGCAAGCGTTCGGAAATTTTAAATTGGTACAGCCAGGCTTTCAGGTGCTATGAGGAGTCTGGTTCACAATTTTCTCTTTAATACCACTCGTATACTGTTACTGAACACTGTCTCACAGAAAGTTAAATGAATTATATTACAGACTAGCTTTCAATCCTCGATTACCGTTAACACCACGACGATTAAGAGAAATCATAAAAGGATTATATTGGCGTGGCTAGCTGACATATGGCAAATAATTTAATTTAATGTTCTGTGTCTCGTAACGTTAATTACAATACGACCGACGTTACTTGGCGGGCCTGAACTTTGCCCAGAAGGCTGCGCAGTAAGATTTTTTAGGAACCCAACGGTGACATGAGGCGAGTGCGAGTGAGAGAACGTGCGCGAAAATTCTTAGTGCCAAGTTACGTCGGTCGTATTGTACTTTGCATACCTAGTTTTGTATAGAAGCATATTTTTGTAACTGAACAGACAGCTGTGCTACTGGGGAGTTTGTTGCGCCACTCGTTCTTACCAATGAAAGCACTACGAAGAGGTGAAGGGCGGGCGTTTTGGGGGACTGTTTTATAAAGAAAGAAAAGAAAGAAAAGAAAGAAAAGAAAGAAAAGAAAAAAGAAAGAAAAGAAAGAAAAGAAAGAAAAGAAAGAAAAGAAAAAAAAAAAAAACAAACAAACGCAAATAAACGTATTTTCTTACGTTTATTTGCGTTTGTTTGTTTGTTTTTTTTTTTTTTCGTTCGGAAAGTGCTGAATCTCAGCCTGTTTTGAAGTTATTACTTTTGATTTTATTACATCGCTCACTGCTTACTTCCTGTACCACACACCAAACCGGTACGTAGAGATTATCAAGGGCCACCCATGTGGAATCAGGAAATTAATTATGAGAAAAACGTCGACTAGATTAAAGGGTTTACAGTATTTATAGGAGCTTCAGGTTCCGGTAAACAGTTGATACAGGGAGGTAAAGGTGTCCCTAATGTTTATTTGGTGGTTAATTATTAGTGGGATCTACTAATATGGTAAGGCTGCGTTTCCACCTGAAATGAGCGAGGATGCGTAGTGGGATGCGTAGCGGGATGTGCGTGAAACTAACCAATAACAACACTAGCTTAGCTCAAGCTATGAAAATGAAGCGAAGTTATTCGTTATAGTTCGCACGGAACTAGTTGGCCGCGCCTTAGGTATGTGAGCGGTGGGACGGAGGAGCGAGGGGGCTTTCTCATTACTCAGTACGTGCGTTGCGAACACTAGGCAACCCCGCCGCCTTCACCCCCGTCCCTACCAAAGGCGCGGCCAACTAGTTCCGCGCAGACTATAGTTTCACACACATCTCTCGCTACGCATCCTCGCTCATTTCTGGTGGAAACGCAGCCTTAGTCTTTCTATTTGTTATGGTCCGTGGGTAAACTATTGAAGCAATTGTTACTAGAGATTATAAATATCCACTTTGCGATGGAAAATTCAAAACCTTCATCAAACGTGTCCTTATCAGAAAAGCATATTATAAGATTAAAGACTATGTTGAAGACAAGGTAGTTTGGCAATGATTCCTTCTGCACATGTGGCTTCCCTGGCTCCTCATTAACGGCTTAACTATTTAAATGTCTATTAACTGCTCTCAAATTACGATGTTCATTTTTTATTTACTTTACTTTATTTAATTTTTTTACATACTTTTTTGACATAATCTCTTTATTACTTGACATTATATACAGACAATTCAAATTTTTCATCTCTTTATTAGTGATTGTAATGGGAATCATATCACTAGGTTTTATTAGGTTTTTAATTTTGATTTATCCTTTTGATAGATTCTTATTTTGTAAATGTGAGGACTTTGTAGGCCTTGTAGACTTTAGATCTGTAGACCATTTTTTATTTTATCAAGTAATTACGTATTACAAGTATTTTACAGGCCTACGCTATCCTCCCATACCTACTGTAATTTGAAAATATTGTAAAAGCCAATTATTTTTAAAAAGAGTAACCGTGGAGTTTCTTGCCGGTTCTTCTCCATAGGAAACGACCAATTGGAACCGTGCACCTAGCTTCTGACGTTTCATAAGTGCCCATGTAGGCTTATGTGAAATAAAATATTTTGATTTTGATTTTGCTAGGCGACATTATTAGAGATACTTTTAAGACCCACTTGCACCACAAATCACTAAATGTCTTTAACCTTTTGAACGCCAGAGCATAAACGCACGCGCGTGCCCTCCACGCCAAGCCTCAATTTTAAATATTTAAGGTATACAAATAAAAACACACAAAAGTAATGATTTAATTGTTTAATTCGTGATAAAGTTCACCGCATTTTTTGTCACATATTTGTGTCTCGCGGATTTTCTTCTCAGTCGAAAATATTTACTACTAGCTGCGCCCCACGGTTTCACCCGCATAAGTTTCGATCCCGTGGGAATGTCTGGATAAAAAGTAGCATATATGTTAATCCAGGGTGTCAGCTAGGTACCTCCATACAAAATTTTATCAAAATTGGTCCCGCCGTTTGAGCGTGAAGAAGTAACAAACATATAAACACACACACACACACCCACACAAGCTTTCGCCTTTATAATATTAGTGTGATAAAGCCTGTCATTTTTTACCGACTTCAAAAAAAAGGAGGTTATCAATTCGACACGTCTGTATATAATATTATTGGAATTGCATTATATTCACATATGACAATCTATTAGGGCTTCCAAACAAATATACAAAATTTTATAGACGTATGTATGTATGTTTGTCCACGCATGTCTCCGGAACTATTAATCGGATCGTGACGATTTTTTTTATTGGCTTACATTTACTTCAACTTAGGGAACAGTGCAAGTTTCATGAAGATCGATTCAGTAATTTTCAAGATATGGACTAATACGTGTAAGTGTGACGGCCTGGCTTATTGATACGAGCTACGGGTGTAGTGTCAAAGGGAAAACATCTCAAAACCTTGTTCAAATTCTAGTGCAAAAACTAAAAATTACGAAATAAAAAGTAATTTAAAAAAATTAAACCGACTTCAAAAAGAAATTAACTCAAAATTAAGAAACAACTTTAATTTCGGAAGTCGGTGGCATAAAACTAAAATACAGATCCCAATTTAAGACACCGACTTCCGAAATTAAAGTTATTTCATAATTTTGAGTTAATTTCTTTTTGAAGTTGGTTTAATTTTTTTTAATTACTTTTTGTATATTCAATTCTATCTATGTACATAATACTACCGAAAATAACCAGTTCTGTGTCGTTGACAGTAGCGATCAGCCGGCTATGTGTCGGGATGCTGTTGTTTGGCGCAACAAAGCTGACATGTCCAATGTATTACGTGCCGTCAGACATGCCTTGTTCGGGCGATAATACATGCGAGCACAAACAGTAGACAGATTACCTACGTACGTTTGTTTGTTAGTACTATAGATATATAACTTGACGCCTGCATTCCTTGAAGGGGTAAGCAGAGGTGTATTACTGTATATCCACTTTTGGTTAGTTATTGTACGACTCATAATGCGAACGAAGCATTAGAGTGCTTTACGATCGACATTTTTTTTGCCTCCTTTCTGCAACTGTTTCTATTGTTATACTAGTACACAAAACCTACTTAATTTATATACCATTGTAGGTATATATAATTTAATGGAGATTCTGTACTTTTCCAATTTTTTTTTTTTTTTTAACGTTGCCCCACACTAGGAATTTCTCCTGTATTGTGGGTGAGTTTACAAACATTTAAACTCACATACACAAACAGTCAGACCCGGAACAACTACTTGTAGGTCATACAAATATTTGTTGAACCCGCGACACGCAGCGCAGCAGTCAATCGCTAAACCACTGCGCCAACCGTGCCGTATTTATTTCAGTAGAAACGAAAAAAGCATCAAAATATTTCTAAAAATTTTCCCGTCAATCAAGTGTGAAACCTGAAAACATTGTAGCTTGCGAAAAAATCAATTAATTGAGTTTTTTTTTTTATTCAAAGTGGTTTAATTGAGTATAATTAATTAATTTTTTGATGCCCTTTGATTCTTTCCTTTCATTTTTATATACTTGTACATATTCTTATTATTATTTGAATACTGTACATAATGTTATTAGAATTCCGAAATAAAAACGCCTTGTAAAACTAGTATAATTAATGAAAAACCTTTAATGAAAATTACCTATGTATAATTATCTATGGTTTTTAATACGATCAAATGAGAATTATGAGTCGTGCACTTTTGGACCAAATTTCTTTGAATTCCCACAAACAGTACACAAATTACCTACGTACGTTTGTTTGTTAGTACTTACATTCACATCACGCTTGCATTCCTCGAAGGAGTTGGCAGGAGAGTGTATAATAGGTACACCCACTTCCAAGTCCTATAAAGTAATAGCCTATTGCCATATAACCCATATAATGGTTACAAAACCAGGCTCCCGGTGCACTTAGAAAAACATCCCCACACTTTGCCCGACCTAGGGACATCCCCAGGTGATTAACATACACACAGGTGCTTATCTAACCACTTGTTGACGACCACAGCGCCATCTATTAGCGACAAGTGATACTAATCGATGACGAAGGCGTTACGCAAAGACAACAGCGAGACACTGGCGACGCACTACGGATTTTCACTGTCTTGGTGACCCGCGAACGAACGCGTAAATCGTTAAAAATACATCCAAATACTGTAAAACCGATATTATGCTATGTTCACATGCACGCCGGGCTGCACGGCGTGCATGTGAACATAGCATAACACGTTACCAAAGAAGCCTTGTGTCTAATTCCAACCCACGACACTGACACGACGACGACATGACGCAGGAACCCCAACACCACTAATATAATATTTTTGTGTCTTCGGGTGGAAACCTAGGAGCTCCTATCATATCTTAGAAGCTGCGCTTACTGGTAATTACTGCCGCGAATTTCTTTACTTACCAACACATTAAAAAAATAAAATTTTTAGGGTTCCGTAGTTCCTACAAGGAACCCTTATAGTTTCGTTATGTCCGTCCGTCTGTCTGTCTGTCTGTCAGAGGTTTTGCTAAGAGACCGTTAGTACTAGAAAGCTGTAATTTTGTAGGAGTGTGTATATCAATTACGCCGACAAGAATAAAATTTTGGAAAATATTTTTTTTAGGGTAACTCTCCTCTACATGTGAAGTGGGGGTGAATATTTTTTTCGTCGCCTCCCCCATCGTGTGGGGTATCGATCACTAGTCATCCCAATCACATTTTCAAAATTCTAAAGAGAGTAAAGCGCTTTATCAAAAACAATGACTATAACCAGACCACGTTCATGTTCTAAAAGCGCTTTGCAGCATAGTGCAGCGCTGTTAACGCAGCTAAACAAAGCTGCTAACTCACGTGAGCACTCTAAGCTGATGTGTCCATGTATTACGTGACGTCACTGCTCATATAACATAACAAGTTATTGCAAGAGCAGTTCAGAATAGCATTGGAGTGATTTAGTAGAAACAGTTATATAGATTTAAATAACTGACTGATCATAGATGGACTATTTAGTATAAAAAACACTGAAAATTTAAGTACATTACAGTAATTCTGCAAGCAGTAGTGGCCCAGTGGAGACGGCCGTGACTTATGAGTTATAAATCGTGGGTTCAAACCCAGGCAGGCTCTTTACTTTATGTAAATTATCTCATCATTACTGCTCTCAAAACGGTGAAGGAAAACATCGTGAGGAAACCGGCATGTTCTAGAACCAAAAATTCGAAGAGATGTGACATCCACCAGCCCGCACTGGGCACACGTGGTGGATTACGGCCTACTCTCTCTAACCGAGAGGAGGCATGTGTCCCAGCAGTGGGAACGTTATAGGCTGATTATGCACATTCATCAGCATGTATTCAATTATGATGGACTAAATAAGACCATTAAAATCTTCTTTGACGATTCAGTGTGCTCAAACAAAATAAAGATGCAACACCATCCCACTTTTGCCAAAATAGAATTCCGCTGTTCAAATGCGTAAATATCAACAAACATTTCCCTTAAGAGCAGTTTCATTAATGAAACCAATTCCATTTAAATAGGAGCCACACTGAAAGCAGTCCTAATGGCTGAACAATAAAAATCCTGCAACTAAAACCTGACATTCCAATTTTGAATTCCTAAATCCTAAAAGAGGATGGTAAAAAAATAAAACCTCTATAGTTAAAATTCTTTGTAATCTTGCCAGGAGTAATTGATTTTCCGAAATCAAATTCCCAAGCTTGGTTTCGGTAGCATTCGACAGGTGATTTCAGACAAAGAACGGACTTAATTTCACAATACCCTCGAGCTAATCTAGATTTCGATCAGAACAACAGGGCTTCCAAGCTCTTGAAGTTGAGATGGAACGGAATTTTAGCTTTGTTTAGCAAGTCAAAGGATAAGTTAGGACGCATTGTTTTTAATTAATGTGAAGTGATAAAGCTTATTGTGTTGATTGCCCCTTGTATTGCTAGAAAACATCAAATTGTTTAGCTAATAATTAATTCATGCTAAAGGCGGCAGTAAAAAAGTAAGTCATAAGCTCAAAACCAGACACACCTTTTTAAAATGCTAATATAATAAATTTACTGTAGTAAATAAGTGTAATTAACTTAAAAATTAATGAAAAATAAGATTATCCCTAAATCGCAGTTTTTCTCTAGCAACCCTTGAACTCAGTATAATACGAGTAGGTATGTTATTTGTGTGTTTCTAGTTTCAGAAAAATACCTGCAGGGTTAAGTAAATTACATTTCGTAGGAAACATTATTTAATTTCGTCGACTTTACCCCGAAAATAATCACACTGTATCACACTAATATTCTACAGGCGAAAGATTGTGAGTGTGTGTGTTTATGTTTGTTACTTCTTCACGCTCAAACGGCTGGACCAATTTTGATGAAATTTTGATGGAGGTAGCTGACACCCTTGATTAACATATAGGCTACTTTTTATCCCAATATTCCCACGGGATCGACATTTACGCGGGTGAAACTGCGGGGCGCAGCTAGTACAAAAATAAATCTTTTGTTTTTTTTTATTGTTTTTTTATTAGCCCAGAATGTTCCACTGCTGGGCAAAGTCCTCCCTACTCCTAATTGCATAGCACAGATGTGAGTTCTATGTAATTACTATACCTTATTTTACCATTTACCGGGTAATACGTCTTTCATTGACTTGAATGTGCCCTGGCGGCCGATAGTATGTCATGCTCACACAAATGTCTCGCTGACGGTGGCGTGTATGTTGGATCATTTAGCTCCCTTCAAAATGGTTGAGCTGAATGGTGCTGATCTATGCGTCATGTTCGTGAACGGGCGGCGTCAGTTGGGGCTGGTCATCACTTAGCTGCCTCGGCTTATTTTTAATTATTTTATTTTTATTTTTGGATTGTTGTTTTAGTACTATTTGTTGTACTCTGGACGCTTTTAACGCATACGTCTTGTTTATTTTTACACCGTTCTCACATTATTTAATTATAAATTCAAAAGTAATGATGTAACTAATATTTTTGTAAAATATAATTTAAGAAGAGTGTCCATGGAGTTTCTTGTCCGTTCTTCTCCATAGGTACCTACGCTTTGGAATGGGCAACTAGCTTCACATTTTTCTGACTGACCTACTTCTTCACAATTCAAAAGTGCCTGTAAAATGGTTTAATTGAAATAAATGGTTTGAGTTTGAGTTCTCTTTCCACCTCTCTCTGCCCAGAGCTGCCAAGAGCCAGTCTTTAGTGGTCCCGCCATCGCTCTGGGCCTGCCGCGATGTCGTTTACCGTTTAGCGGGACCTACTGGGTCGTAAGTTTGGCCCATTGATCGTCGGACATGCGGCAGATGTGTGCAACCCAATTCCATTATATGATATTCTTCAGGATATATGCTAGGTAGATAGTGTGTTGAAAATATAATACAACTAATTTGATACGATAGAAAAAAATCATGAAGATACCTCTAAAAACTTTCTTTTTACAATAAAAAGCATACTAATATACATACAATCATTCTGATGTTTTGTCAGATTATTCTACAAGCAACATACTAAAATACTAGTGTTTTATTTTTTTCGTCCAAACAGTAGATTTTTTGTAATTAAAAAATTGCTTCATATTTTGCAATAAATTACCAGCGTTGTGTCATCGCGCTTCTTTTTCTTTTCTATGCAGTCCGACAGTGACCGCGCTTTAGGTCATGTAAACCCCCTAAGCGTGATAGCTTTTGAAATTATGAAACAAATGTTGTAAATGTTATGTTGTATGGTACCAAAGACATTGACTGACTCGTTGAGTCTAGTGGTCACAAGACTCGCAAGAGCTACTGCTGTACAAGAGTTCCTGGGTTCGATATTGACTACATAATTATTTTGCCAAACTATATAGAATCATAGAAATTCTATGATTTAATAGCCATATTAGTCTGGGAATATTAATAGTATGGTAGTTACTTTATAGTGCCCGAATATCATAAAATCAAATTTTTCAGTTGATAGATAATAATTTATATTCGTGGAATAAAATTGACGTCTGACAGATTTTGTATGGAACAACTGTCAAAAATACAAAATTATTCCTCGAACAAAACTATCTGGCGTTCGAAAAATCAGCTATAATAAAGATTGAATACTTTCCTACTCCTTTCTTTCTTTATTTTTTTTTCTGGTTAAATTTTACCAAACTTTTATACCTAGAATAAGTCTAATATTGAGAATAAATTTTAATTTTTTACATTTTTCCCAAACGGTCAGACGTCAATTTTATTCCACGGATAAAAGATATCTGACTTCGGTAAAATCAGCCCTAACTAGAAAAGAAAAATGAGTGACCGACTAACCGACTATCAAGATGTCAGATGGCTACCGAGTCCTTGGTTTTAGACCCTGATTTATTTACGATGTACCCAACATAAAATACGAAGACATAACTTAAAATACCCCTAAATAGTCAATCAGTCGATCCAATCAGTTCCTACCCAGTATTAATGTTACCTATCAGTCTTCGAATCTGATTAGATCAGAGCGATGCAGCCAAACGACCTACTTGAGGCTAAAACGTCCTAACTTAAACCAAAATCCCTCACAAATACGACCTTTTGAAACTGAAAACAGAAGTTCCGAACGAGAATACACTCAGAGCGAAAAGGTTCTAAAGCTCCTTAGCTCGGGGAGTAGTTAGAACCTTTTCGAATTAAACGGGGAAACTTATTAATGATCCTAGCACAACTCCTTGGCAACTCGTTACTGGGGCAATAAATAACGTAGCAACTGCTTTTAGAAGTTTCGCCTCTTTCAATCTTTTGATCACTATTAGTGTTCGTATTTTCATATAGATTGTTTATTTGTGATATTATTTTTTGTTTAGGTTATAAAAGTTTTTTTCTATTCAGTGGCAGTGGCAGTTAGGTGTCTCTTGATGGTTTTCTGTCTGGCAAACTTTCGGGTATATTTTTTTTTTGTTACTAAAGTCAAAGTCAAAGCATTTATATCAAATAGGCACTTATAAGGCACTTTTGAACGTCAAAAATTACGATAAAATAGAATTGATTCAGAAGTTCACTCTTCAGAAGTTTCTCTGGAGTATAAAATGAGAATTTGATTGAGCTAAGTCTAATGTTCTTCAAAAGTCTGCTGACGTCATCATGACACTTTCTTTTTATTACTGTAAATATGTTCCTCTAATGTGTTTAATAACATAAAACCGTCACGATAAAAATAAAAAGTTCCGTACCACAAGGCAGAACCTGCCTAAAAAAAACGTTTATTGTATGGGAAGACCTCCTTTAATTCTTAACTTTATTTTTATTATTTGTTGTTATCGCGGCAATAGAAATACACAATCTATGAAAATTTCAACTATCTAACTATTACGGTTCGTGAGATGCAGTCCGCTAACATACAGACGGACAGCGCAGGCTTAGTAATAAACATGCAGCTTATAAATAAACCCTAAAAATGCGAAAAAAATTAAAGCCTATCCCTTTTGGCAAAGTACTTTCCAATTTAAATCATTAAGGGGCCACGACCTAAACACAAAAAACGCAAGTTTTAGAAACAATAAAAGTAGGTATATGATCAACTACAGGAAACAAAATCAGAAAAATATATGATATTCTTCAGGATGTATTCTAGGTAGATAGTGTGTTGAGTTTGATACTAGAAAAAAATCATGAAGATACCTCTAAATACTTCTTTTTTTTTTAAACATTGCCCCACACTAGGAATTTCTCCTGTATTGTGGGTGCGTTTACAAACATTTAAACTCACATACACAAACAGCCAGACCCGGAACAACTACTTGTAGGTCATACAAATATTTGTTCCGTGCGGGAATCGAACCCGCGACACGCAGCGCAGCAGTCAATCGCTTAACCACTGCGCCAACCGTGCCGTCAACTTTCGTCGTCTTTCTTTACAATAAAATCCGTACTAATTATTATACATACAATCATTCTGATTTTTGTCACATCAACATACTAAAATAGTCTTTTAATTTTTCAGTAAACCAATAGATTTTTTGTTAAATAATTGGCTTCATATTTTGCAATAAATTACCAGGGTTGTGTCAAAGCGCTTCTCTTTCTTTTCCATGCAGTCCGACAGTGACCGCGCTTTAGGTCATGTAAGCCCCTTAACCAAAAAATACATAAAATACTAAAACTACACTACACTACTGCTACCGCTCCGCTCTGCTACTGCTTCTGCTATACTTAGGTTAAGGTATGTATCTATGGGTCTTTGTTACCTGATAATAAATGGTTTATTAATATTATTATTATTTAAAATGAGCATTAAAAAGAACCCTAAAATGCACAAGCTATTTCATTACAACCTCAACCCTAGAATGCACTCTTATTCCAACCTTAACATTACCATAAAATGATGGTGGTAAAATAAAAACACGAGTAATGCATTAGATTAATGGTGTTTTAATGTCCGTAAATAAAGTGACGTCACGGTAAGTCCCATGGGTGGCGTTTGTTACTGCTTGGTGGTGGTTTCTTCCCCCTAGTGTATACGTCCTATGATTGATTAGGTTAATTACGTGTCTATGCGTAATATGGTTGATATACAAATACATGCGTAATCTGAATGGGGGGGCGCTTATTTTTTTGTATGTGATTATGTTTACAAATATGCCAAACCAAACCGCTGTTCCCTACATTTTGACGAGCTATACGAACATAAATGTAGGGAACAGCTGTTTTTTTTTCGCGATTTCAGGTTTGGTCCCATACTCCCATAGTAAAAGTTGTTCATAATGATGAGTATAATGACCTCTTAAGAGGTTGTTGGTGTTTTTCAATAACCCTGTATATACAGGGCTAGGCAGATTGAATGATTTTTTTTTTTAGAAAAAAACAATCAATCTGCATAAAGCCTTTTCCCAATTATGTTTGGATCGGCTCTCAGTCTAAATGAATGAATACCAGTATTTTACATGATGCGACTACCTGTCTGACATCAACAAGCCAGTTACTGGGTAACACGTGCCCTTGGCAACACTAGTTGTCAGACTTTCAGGCTTCTGACTACCCGTAACGACTGTCAAAGATCTACGAATGACAGCCGGTACCAACGGCTAACGTGCTTTCCGAGACACGGAGGGGTCTTGATATGTTTTGTGAATCCCATCCATGGACCGACCTCGGTATGCGTAGCTGAACGTTCGATCGACCCGAGCGGCTGTTATTATTTATCCACGAGTCCTATTATTTGCTGACAATAAACACAGATTCTGTCTCTGAAAGAAAACTTTCCAAAGAAAACTTCTGAAATACTTAACCATCACGAACACTTTTGTCAAAAAACATTCATTATACGTATTCGTATGATAAGAATTTCAGAAGCTAACTGCTACATTAGGCGTGTTAACAAAAGACGCATTTACGAGTCGCAAAGTGAAAAACCGTGTAGCGTCGGGAAAGCGGGCGCATGTTAGGTTCGCCGTTTTCATGGCCCCAGGGATTTTTATGGTCACACTGAGATGTCTTTTTTTGTCGGAAATTATGAACGACGTGACTGAAGTGCCATTTTGTGATTGAAAGGTCATAGGTCTAAGGTTATTTACGCACTATGAAAAGGTAAATTCCCATGGGCATTTGTAGCAGTGGTGGCTCAGTGGTAACGGCCGCGACTTACGAGTTTATAGGTCGTAGGTTCGAACCCACGGGATATCTATGTTCGAACCCAAATAAGCACTTTACTTTGTGTGAATTATTTCATTACCTCTGCTCTCAAAACCGTGAAGGATAACATCGTGAGGTATGTCCTAGAACCATGGCAAAAATTCGAAGACATGTGACATCTACCAACCCGCACCGGGCCCGCGTGGTGGATTACGGCCCACTCCTACTCACCGAGAGGATGCCTATGTCCCAGCAGTGGGAACATTATAGGCTGATTATTTGAAGCAGAGTCAAAAATAACGAAAGATCGAACGAACCAACAACAAATCCAATCCCGTACATTTTTCATCTGAAATTGAATATTTCAAAACTAGAGTCCCAAAAGAGAAAACAGGCTTTAAAAACTGTAATAAAATACGTTATACAGAGGTGCTATATGCAGGTGCAAAATTCAATTTAAATCTCTTTGTGATCCTACAATTTCGTCAGAGCAGAAACTGCAAGTAAAACGATCAAACACGATCTATCCCTCTATAGTCCAAAAGAGAGTTATTATTGACTCTTTTGAAAGCATTGAACTGAACTATTTATCACCTACAGTCCCTACAGAGAAACTTCAAAGCTTACTTTATAGTCGCCTGCATTCTAACTCTGAGCACACACGACACTGTATCTCAACGTGTCATACATCGCACCGATTTTGTTCAGAAAAAGGACACAGTAACACGTAATTGGAATAGGGCTTTGTTTTGAAAACCACGTTTTCCAATAAATTGTGGCGTGTCATAAAGGCGTCGTCACGTATACTCATTGTGAAGGTTAAGCAGGGCATACAAATGTTGTAGGAGAGTCGCTAAATTGGTATTATTTAATTAATTCTAGAAAATATAACACAATATTATAACATCATCATCATCATTACCTGCCTAGCCTTTTCCCAGCTATGTTAGGGTCGGCTTCCAGTCTAACCGGATGCAGCTGAATACCAGTATTTTATATGGAGCGACTGCCTATCTGACCTCCACAACTCAGTTACTGGGTAATACGAAATCCCTTGGTAAAACTGGTTGTCAGACTTTCGGGCTTCTGACGACCCGTAACGACTGTCAAAGATCCACGAATGACTGCCGACCAACGACTTAACATGCTTTCCGAGGCACGAAGGGGTCTTGGTATGTAAAGGCCCTACACACATGCCGGCGGCCCAGCTGGCGGGCATGCCGCCAACAAGCCCGGCGGCATACCCGGCGGGTATTTGAGCAACCGGGCTTGCCCCACAAACGAGCTGCACAACTGAAATGATGCTGGTGGCATACCCGCGCGGCAAATCCCGCCGGCTGTGCCGCCGGCATGTGTGTAGGAGCCTTAAGGATTGTCAACCATCCACGGACCTACCGATGCAAGCGTAGCTTAACCTAATCGATCGACCCCTGTAGCTGTTATTACTTAGCCACAGCCCCTCTAAACAACAACAAACAACAACATATTTTATCATACTGGTATTATTTATTTGCTGTCTGTGGAGGCTTGTAAATGGCTTGTCGTGAATTATCTCAGTTTTACTTCTGTATTGTTAGCTGTAAGCCACCCAAATACAATAAAATAAATAAATAAAATGAAATTAAAATCTCTCAATTGAAAAAAGAAGGAAATGAAGAAGATGAATGAAAATGAATAGGTACAAGTTTATTTAGTTTAACGCAAGTTTTACAAACGTTGCAAAATCAAAGTCAAAGTCAAATCATTTATTTCAAATAGGCAAATGTGCCTATTTTTTTTTTTTATATAGTAAAGCCACCAAAGAGTACGCGCTACCAAAGAGTACGCAGACCCTTTTTGTAGGTTTATTTTTTCTCGAAATGGCAAACCCACTGCCACATATCAGTGGCATCTGTTATGTCAAGGTGAAGGACGACAAATTGCATCGCTAAGTTATTTATTATGAATTTTATAGCTAAAAATAGATTTTTGAGGTGTTTGATTTTAATTTTCAACATTTTAAACCATGATTTGTAAGGGTTGTGATTAATTTGCATCCATCGACTGTTATTTTACTAGACATTTATGTTTCTAACTATGATGCTTATAAGAGTTTATGTCGCCATTATACGTGCTTTCTAAAATAATACGGTACATGCCCAATAATGCGTATTAGCTAAGAGTACGCACCTAAAGAGTACGCATAGCTTGTATGAAGCTAAAATAAACAGCACGCTTAGGTTTTTAGATTTTTAATTTTTATTTTACAGGACGAACAAGATGGGGAAATATAAAAGAAAATTAGTTTTTACTGAGGAAATCTTAAAAGAAATAAAAGAAAAAATAGCAAGAAGTCAAAGCTTCGCTCTCTTGCGCACTCTTAGCTTGTATGAAGGGTTGTTACTGCGTACTCTTTGCAACAGAGCACCCTAAGAGTGCGCACGGGACGAGTATTATGTTTGAGACTATTTAAAATTATTTGAGATGGTTACCTTAGACTAAAGTTTAAAATTGTATTCCTGAATAACCAAAGCTTAAAATTAATAAGAAGTACAAAGTGTAATTTTTATGTTGATTTTTTAATAAATAAAAGTTTATAAAATGCGCACTCTTTGGTGGCTCTACCCTAATTGATTCTAGTAGCCCATTCCAAAAGGTAGTTTTCGTATACAGAAGAATGGCCAAGAAACTCCACCGTTACTCTTTCAAAATGTTTTACAAGGTCTTGATTCATAATCTAATTATATGTGAAGACGATGCACCTAGAATAAAATTATTCTACCACAAAAGGTAAAAAGATTGCAATTTTATATGTATTTTTGAGTCATGAAAGTATTTGCAAGTTGCAAGTAAAAGAACCAACACTGGGCCCGCGTGGGATTATAACAGCCCTTTAGAGAAGAGAGTCCCAGCAGTGGGAACAAAATAGGCTGATAATATAAACCAGAAGTGGTTACGTCATCGAATTAACTGCAAATCTTAAAAAGAGTTGATGACAATTTCCCAGTGGATTAAAGACTTCTTTTTATTAGTAAAGAACCAGCACTTTCGAGGCATCAATCAATTCCTAACCAACGCTGCTTTAATTGTTTGTCCCGGGAGTACGGCTTGATTGGTCTGGGTATGCATCCATAAATCAGGCAACGCCGAGCCATTCCATGGGAATCAGAACAGTGGAATGATGAACATGAGGAGTGTTTGGTGTAAGATTTTAATTTATTCCATTGAAGAGAAACTTTACATTTACATTGCTGTATGGTTCACATACTGGGCAATCGAAGTATGTAATATGTTTAGGTATGATCTTTCTTTTCAATATTGTGTTTTTTTTTTTTTTTTTTTTTAATTTTGTAATTTTTGTACTTATGATCCTGCGATCCGCGCTAAATTGTTTCTTGCAGTTTAGTGGTGGCCATTTTTCTTTGGAGCAGCAGCGGCTTGTAATGTTTATTGTTGTTGTTGTGTGGTATGTGTCAGTAAATAATCTTGGATTGAACTTGGTTTAAGGCTCCTTCAAACGAACGCGACAAGCGATAAAAACGCGCGCGACACAAAGGCACCGCAAGTCGCGCAACTTTGTGGCGCGCGCGATTATATCGCGTGTCGCGCCTGTTTGTAGGAGCCTTTGTGGTGTGATGATGAGCAGTAGGGATAATATTTTTACCATTTGTGCCTTCATTTAGTTTGACCGGCCGATGTGAGAAAGCATGCAATATTTTTCTTAAGTAGGTATTGTGAAAGAGATTTCTGTAACAATCATAGCAGGTGACGTTCTGTAGTTTCTGCCTACCCCTATGGGAAGAGACCGTGAGTTTATGTAAAGTTTATTCAAACTTATGTTTCAAATTAATTTGATTTCAAGTTAAACAAATATCAACTTTATTTTAATGTTAATTAAGTTGATTTCAGAGTGACTAGCACTATTAAAAAAGTTATAAAAATCTTTGAAGTTGTAGTGTAAACTGAACTTTTGTGTAGGATTTAAAGTTATTTTTCCATAAACTATGTTTGTTTACATTTTTAGCAAATAAATCGCGAATGCAGTTTATGTGTGTATTTCTGTAAGAAATAAGTAGTGCTTGCATCTTCATGGAAACGCGATCTTATAATATCGCCACATGAAGGCGATATTGTAAGATCGCGTTTCGGTATAATTATGGAAGAGAATAGAATAGAAATACTCTTTATTATGTACACCATATAAATTACAGACATAATTATAGAAACTGTACAAAGGGTGACACAATGGGCGGTCTTATCGCTCAAAGCGATCTTTTAAAGACAACCTTTGGATGGATTAAAAAGGGGAAGGACACACAAATACTGTAGGTAGTCTGTGGTGTACCATTTACATAATATATGTACCTATATATGTTTTTATATATGTATATATTCCGTTTGTTCCCTTTTTTTCTATCTAATACCTAACCCGCATTACTTATCCAGGCTATCGATTTTCTTTCCCAGTTGACCTTAGCTTGCTTCCATAGCGAGTGCCATGTCGAGAGCCGTGCTCAGTACCTAGACATAAACCGATCTGACCCATTTTAAAGATTGTCTGTGACATTTATTTAAATAGCTTGTGAAAGAAGTAGGTAGGTATTTAAAATGAAAATTAAGTTTAGTATTTATTTATTGCTCTAATTATTTTATTTAATCTATTTATTTGTAGATATAGTTAGTCATTAAATATAGTACCTAATAATGATTTATTTGTTTATTGTAGGCTACTTTTACAATATTTAACCCAACTGAGTATTTCATCAGTTGGGTTAAAATAAATCATTCTGCATACATTTAAATAAAATTATTATTATAATTATGTAATTGAACATAGGATCCGGACGCCTTTTGATGGTTTCAAAAAACAAGGAAAATATGGACATGATTAGCTAGAAGGTATTTTGGAGATAACAAATAAAACTTGCTAATTAATGAGTAATTATTTAATTAGTTTTGTTCAAAAAGCTGTAGGTCCTAACAAAATCACTCTGTGGAAGTGTCTGCGAATTCGTAAGGAAAAGCTAGTACTCAACAAATAAATGGGGATTTTCTAATTTATCGGCGCACCCCGGAATGCCCTCGGGCTAAGAAGGAAATCTCACGAATTGATGAATTCCTAGAATACCTCGAGAGTCGTTTCAGTAAACGTTTTAAAGATACTTTTCTTCTAACTTTTCGGTTACCTATTTGTAAAAGAATGTAAGTTCCAATTTGTATGTATTCGAAAAACTGTTTATAAAACTTAGGAAATTAATGATTTTCTTAATTAGGTTTTTTTTTTTTTTTAAGAAAACGTTTACCCGCACTAGGAATTTCTCCTGTATTGTGGGTGCGTTTACAAACATTTAAACTCACATACACAAACAGCCAGACCCGGAACAACTACTTGTAGGTCATACAAATATTTGTTCCGTGCGGGAATCGAACCCGCGACACGCAGCGCAGCAGTCAATCGCTTAACCACTGCGCCAACCGTGCCGTCAAATTTAAAAATTACAGTATTGTTTCAACTACGATCGTATTACTTAATTGTTAAACCTTGTTGAGTCTGAATATTGAAGCATATCATCATTTCAGCAAAAGCTGTGGTAGCCCAGTGGTACTGGCCGCGACCGCACCGAGGGTAAAAATCGGTCAAGTGCGAGTCGCACTCGCGCACCGATTCCGTACAATAGACGTATGCCATCGGGGACTTTTTTTTTACTTTTTAAGTGGAATAATTCCGTGATACATGATTTTTGCGTAACTTTAACCGTTTACGCAGCCTACGCAAGGGAAGCTCTCAGAAGAAATATTTTTTTCAAGTTTTTGCAACATTTTCATTGATGCTCCGCTCCTATTGGTCGTAGCGTGATGTTATATAACACTTTTGTCCACAAACCTACCTCTTCCCTTACAAACTACTTGCATTGGACCAAGTGCGAATGGGACCAACTGCGAACGCGGTACGAAGTGCGAATGGGACGAAGTGCGAATAACCCCTTACGAGTTGTAGGTTGTGGGATCAAACCCAACCAAGCACTTTATGTAAATGATTTCATCACCACTGCCTCAAAACGATGAAGGAAAACATCGTGAGGAAACCGGCATGTCCTAGAACCAAAAATTCGAAGACATGTGACACAGTCATAGAGAGGAGGCCTGAGTCCTAGCAAAGGCTGATTATGCTAAATTAAAACAATTGGTCAGGCAGGGGCCATAGTCTTTTTATAGTTCTAGGTAACGGCCACCTGTACCTACCCATAATCCAATATCTATGTTTCCATATCCGGCAATAGTCCTGCACCAGCTGAGGATTGTCCTTGAGTACGCTTGCATAATGTCTTGGTGCCTGTATCCACCTAATGGCAGGCCTTCCAAAGCTAAAGTCCATCAGCCATCTCTTCCGCGAGCAATGTGCCCTGCCCACTGCCACTCAAGTTTTGCAATTCTGCGGGCTATGTCGGTTACTTTATTTCTTCCGCGGATCTCTTCATTGCTGATTCCATCACGTAGGGAAACTCCAACTATAGCTCTACGAAAATCTATGACTTAAAATTCTGTGGACAGCTCAATTCACCTGGACTGCTTACTACTTGCTTAAAACTAAGAAGTTTTAATTATTTTGTAATTAAGTGAATTGTCAAGCATAATTGAAACGTCGTGGCACACGAACCTACCAAAAGTAAAATTAAATTACAGCAAAGAGGAATTGTAACAGGATCCAGAAGACCAGATCCTTTATTTTATCAAAACAAAGCACATTTCTGTTGGCATGCCCGACTCCCGAGCCTGCGTCTTAATTAATTACATTCAGTTGTCAACCGTTGAGTTGTCTTCGGTGGTGTCCTCATAAATTTAGTTTTGTCACAGACTGTAGAAGGCTTTAGATACGGGTAAATACGGGTTTAAATATCTACTGGTATTCAGGGTATCCGGTTAGACTGGAAGTCGACCAACATAATTGGGAAGAAAATAGGCAGATGGTAACTGTAGAGGGTTAGTGATCATTTATATACTCGAAGCATTTATTTCAATTTAAAGGCACTTTTGAATTGTCAAGAAGTCGGTCAGTCAGAAAAATATGAAGCTAGTTACCCATTCCAAAGCGTTGGTACCTATGGAGAAGAACGGGCAAGAAACTCCATGGACACTCTCTTAAATTATATTTTTACAAAAAATATTTTTGTAAAAATATAATTTACAGTTACATCTTCAATGTTGAATTTATAAAGATTTAACGGCAGAACTGCAGCCACCGACGCGTCTACGGTTGCCGCCGAGGAGTGTCGACGGCTGCAGTTGCACGTCTCTGTCGTTGGCAACGTGCCGCTCGTGTATTTGAGCTTGTACTCATATACACGAGTGGTGACGCGTCTATAGCTGCTGCCGATGAGTGTCGACGGCTGCAGTTGCACGTCTCTGTCGTTGGCAACGTGCCGCTCGTATATTTGAGCTTGTACTCATATACACGAGTGGTGACGCGTCTACAGCTGCTGCCGATGAGTGTCGACGGCTGCAGTTGCCCCTGCCGATGGCAATGTGCCGCTCCTGTATATGACTACTTAGATGTAAGTAGATTATGTGCAATAAGAGACGCTAATAAGGCACATTGACTTTAAAAAAAAAGGTTGACATTGCGTCTCCGTCACTTCTTCTACTTAGCGTGTCGATAGCAATCTAAATGGACTCGCATCAGAATTCAGCTACTTGTTTGGCGCCATCACCAGCGTCCACCAGTTCCTGTAACGTGCAGCTGACAGGACACGCAGGACACGATATTAAGTGTCCCATCGTTTATGGAACAGCAACACATTTACACTCCAAGGCGGAGTGGTCTTTGAATCTCCACCTAAACAGGTTTTCCTTGCTTCGGCCAACCTGGGTCCGGAGTCCTCATACTTGCACGAGAGTCTCTTTGTAAAAACCAGTCGTACACTAATAATGCCACAGTATTGTAGTACCTCCTGATTCCGATGTGAACCAACTAATCTTAATTCAGGCTATTGACGTCTTTTTTCTATAAATTATACAAGAACGAGACAGAATAAATTGGATAGGTATTAAAATAAAGCAAAACATTTTTAACATATTGTTTACTAGCTGCGTCCCACGGTTTCACCCGCATAAGTCACGATCCCGTGGGAATATTGGTTTAAAAGAATCCTATGTCCTAATCCAGATCACGGTCTAACCATGTGTCAAATTTCATCCAAATCAGTTTAGCCGTTTTAGCGTGAAAGCGTAACAAACATACAAAAAATCTAATCTTTTCTGTTTATTTATAACTAGCTTCCGCCCGCGGCTTCGCCCGCGAGGTATATCGATAAAAAGTATCCTATGTCCTTCCCCGGGATGCAATCTATCCCTCTCTGTACGAGTCGTGTATAAGTGGCGAGGGCGCCCCGCGGCCCAAAATAAAAAATGTATGGGAACATAACGAATGACGTAATCACGTGGTGTCGGACGTTTCAGTGGTTAGGCGTGAAAAGGTAACATACAGACAGACAGACAGAGTTACTTTCGAATTTATAATATTAGTATGGATATTAGTTTAGCTAGCGTTTTTTAGTCCAGACTCTAGCGCTAACCAGAGATACACAGCTACTCAATTTTTAAAACTCCCTTTGTCACTATCAAACTGGCATATAAAACGTACATTTTCCTGATATAAATCCAGCACTCGACAAAGACAAGTGCTATAAAAAACCTCCATTAAATTCTCTTTACGTTCAAAGGATATCTAACAATACTTAGCTCTGTCGAAGCAAAACGTAAATTATAAGGCTACAGCATCGCATTAATGCGTCGCACAAAATTCATGAAAATAGGTTTATTTGTTCAAGAAAACCTGAATTTTCACATTATTTTGTGCTGAATACAAAAGTGTTATAGGTACTTTCACTTAATGTACAGTTTGATAAATTATTTTGAAAGATTGCAATGTATTTTTTTTTCTTATACATTTTTGAAGGACACTGAACGCGACAATTGGAGTTTTATTGTTATTACGTCGAGGGGCGTTAAGTGTGCCGCAAAGTGTTAAAATTAGGGCTGATTTTTACCCGACTGCGCGAGAAGGAGGGAGGTTATGTTTTTCGAGTGTATGTATGTAGGTAAGCATATTTCTTTGGCGCGCTCTGTAGCCTTAACGGCTTGGTCGATTTCAGCTTGAGAGGTGCCGTTAGATTCGTCTTAATTGTGAGAGTGACACTGGGTATATAAAAATTAAAAAAAAAAATGGCCGATTTTTTGGCGCCATAATACGTCTTCAAAATTTTTTTTTTCTCAAAACCTTCGATCGGGTATCGAAATAAAGGGTTTTAAAAGGTGATTACAAAAATATATACAACATAGATAAAGTAATTCGAAGTGTCAAATCGTAAAAAACACGTACGAAGAACTAAATCGTCTGCGAAATCTTTCACATTTGTAAAAAGTTGGAAGCAGGCGGGACCCATTTGAATTTGAAAATATAATGAAATGAAATGAAATGATTTTTATTTTGTAAGTAGGTTTGTACAAACACTTTTACACGTCAATCATGTTTTTTTTAAAACTAGATGAAGTCGGCGTTTCCTATCTGACTACTCTGAGAAGAAAGGCCGAAACAAACTCAGAGGTCACAGTCTCTTTTAAAGTCCAGACATAATCTTGGTCAGGTTATATGAAGACCATGTAGATCGATGTCTGAGGTGGTCTTTTGAGGAAAGAACCACACAGATTGAGAGGACCTGTCCAGTCAGTGCACGCATTTGTCAAAAATCGTGCAGCTCAACTCAAGACTTAAGGAGCTCAACGATTCGACGAACAATACCAAAGAAAGGACATTTGGGTAGGCCACATAAATAACTCAAACTGCCAGACCATGAAAAAAAAACAGAACAGAGAGAATAAAAAAAAAAAAAAATATATATATATATATATATATATGTAAAATGACCCACATCGTCTTCACATTCACAATGAAAAAATAATATAATACTTTACAAAGTAAGCAAATGTCATTGTTTAAAAAAAATCATCAATGTCAATGTGTATATAAAAAAGAAAAAAATCATTCAAAATGCAGAAATTGGAAGCAGCTCAATCCCAAGCCTTTTTGTCCTCAATATAATCTTTAACGGTATAAAAGGCTTTCTGGCACAACTTACGTTTAATGAAAGATTTGAATTTATTAAGGCTTAAATCTTGAACGTGGCTTGGTAGTTTATTGTAAAAGCGTATACATTGGCATCTGAACGAGCCACCTATTTTCTTGAGCCTGGTTGTAGGTACAACATATTTGTGTTTGTTTCTAGTATTTATATTATGGATATCACTGTATTTTTTAAACAATTTTATATTTTTATGGGCATATAAAAGATTTTCATAAATGTACTGAGAAGGCACAGTCATTACATTAATCTCTTTAAATTTGTCTCTGAGAGAGTGTCTCGGACTTAATTTATAAATTGATCGAACAGCTCGCTTCTGCAAAACAAAGATAGTCTGAATATCGGCGGCATTTCCCCACAATAGAATACCGTACGACATTACACTATGAAAATAGCTAAAGTACACTAAACGAGCAGTCTCTATATCAGTTAAATTACGAATTTTTCTAACAGCGTATGCTGCAGAACTTAGCTTTTTTGACAATTTATCTATATGTGGACCCCACTGAAGCTTAGCATCCAAAGTTATGCCCAGGAATACTGTGTTGTCTTCAGGATTCAATTCCTCGCCCTTTATCAATACATTAGTTTTCACCTGCCTTACGTGGGGTAGCGTAAACTTAATGCATTTGGTTTTCTTCTCGTTTAGAAGCAAATTATTAACATTGAACCAGTGGACTACTTTCGAGATCGCGCTATTTACATCGTCAGTAACCAACTGCTGACGTTTAAGTTTAAACAAAAGAGAAGTGTCATCTGCAAACAACACTATATCATGATGATCCTTTATGAGGTACGGCAAGTCATTAATATAAATGAGAAACAAGAAAGGACCAAGAATTGAGCCCTGTGGGACTCCCATTGTTGGTGTGGTATGGGTCCTGCCTGCTTCCAACTTTTATTTAATTTAAAGTGGGCTTGTTTGTAGCTTTTCAGTTTTTTTTTACTTAAGTTTTTTACCGCAGTCGGGTTTTTTAGTTTTTTAATTACTCAATAGGCAGATAACTTTTATCTGAAGAATAATTTATGATAGTTTGACATATTTTCTATACAAAAACTGTCAAACCGCAATATATGTTGTTCCTCAGATAAAAGGTAAAGTATCTAACTATTGAAAGATTAGTCCTTAAACTTGTAAGAGTTATGGTGTCTTCTTTTACGTTATGGTGGTTCTTGTTGTTCATTGGCGCCGATTCTGTTGTTCACAAACTAAACTAAATTTAAGTTCATGCATCTTTTTCTTTCTATTTCATTAAGAAAAAGACAGAAGATAAATATTAGTTTAGTCCTGTCAAATTAGTCAGCGCCTGACGTAAATTGACGTATTTTTAATAAGCAATTTTTTAATCTCGTCTAAATAGTCTATGGAGTATCTTAATTTGACAGGACTAAACTAATATTTATCTTCTGTCCTTTTCTTAATGAAATAGAAAGAAAAAGATGCCTGAACTTAAATTTAGTTTAGTTTGTGAACAACAGAATCGGCGCCATTGTAGACTTTTCAGAGTTTTTCAGCCTTGAGAATATAAAATATTGTTTTTAAATAAATATATTTCGGTATTACGCTTTTTATTTTGTTGTTAGATAAAAACATTTCATTTTACGAAATCGCATACAAATTATTAGAACGGCTTAATATTCGGGACTTGATCGAAACTGTGTCTTGATTAGGTATTATTTACATTTACGTGACACGACAATTTAAATTCACCACAACTAATGTTTTAATATATCGTTTAGTTTTCTTTGAATATCTTCAATAGCAGCCTGATGCTTCTCGATCTCCTTTTTGAGAAATTGTAGTCGACCCCATAGATACTCCTTGCTGTCTTTATCCTCATAGGCTGTTCCCATATGATCGAAAATACCACGGCTTGAGCCTGCACCTTTACCGCCACAGCCTGCAAGATTAATGGTTTTTTAGGGTTCCGTACCCAAAGGGTAAAAACGGAACCCTATTACTAAGACTTCGCTGTCTGTCCGTCCATCTGTCCATCCGTCTGTCCGTCCGTCTGTCTGTCACCAGGCTGTATCTCAAGAACCGCGGTAGCTAGACAGTTGAAATTTTCACAAATTATGTACTTATTTCTGTTGCCGCTATAACAACAAATACTAAAAACACAATAAAATAAAAATTTAAGGGGGGCTTACATACAACAAACGTTTTTTTTTCGGCGTTTTTGCCTTGTGGTACGGAACCCTTCGTGTGCGAGTCCGACTCGCACTTGGCCAGTTTTTCTAAACACATACAGTGGGGTCATTAAGACACTAGCAGAAGCAATGGGCTTCGTTTTGTCAGTTCAACAACATTCATTGCGTTATTTATTTACGTTGCGAAACAGACAATTTTTTCGAACATTGGAATGGCGAAGCTTGATATACTGCACTCATCACTGTTGTTAATGTTAATGTTTCATGCTGGATTTTAATCGAACGTAATGTGAATTGGTACTAACTAAATAAATTGAATTGAATTGCTTGGGGATATATCAAGCAGTGGACGTCTTACGGCTGAAATAATATGAATGAATTGAATGAAATGCAATTATTTCTTGCGATAATTACTACGCTTAGACAACAGATTGAGGTTTATACTATATCTAGCGAATTATGAAGAACTACTGATGAATTAACGGTGCCACTAAAAGTATGTATAATACTAATAGAAAACTTACTAGGTACAGCCAACCACCGCAAATCAATGGTAACAAATTGACAATGACGCCTATATGTCGTAGCAGTAAGGGCGATTTTCGAAGTACAACTGATTTGCGGTTGACTGAACTATTAGATGTGGATATATGTAAGTGACACGTTTACATGCTCAATTAATTTGCTTCAAGTACAAATACTTGAAAAACTGTTTTACTCACACGAATATAAACGTAAAAAAACAGGAATTCCTTCCTTGCAGGTAGCTATCAACCCCCCATTGAATTTAGGAATTGTCGACATCATGATTTTACTAACAAAAATACTTAAAATACTGTGTACAATTTTTAATACAAAAACACGTTATGTTTATTTATATTCTAATAGTTTGAATGATTTATAAGGAATACTGTTGATTTGCGAATATCTAGTTGGCCATGTCTGAGTCTAGTTACTGTTGATTTGCGAAAATCTAGTTGGCCATGTCTGGGTCTAGTTAGACCTTGATCGAGCCTTGTTGGCCCTTAGTTGGGCAACTATACAGAACATACAATATGTGTATTGTATGTTCTATATATTGTGGTACAATACACAGTTGTATGTGACATTTGTAATGCATACAGTTGTAATGTACACATTTGTAATGTGCACAATTGTAATGTACACAGTTGTTATATATATGTAGGAAAAGGTATAGTGCGTCTCATTATTATCAGGCATATTTTAATTACTGTGGGCGTACTAAGTGGGTAGTGTTGGTTATTGCGCAATAGAAAAACTGTTTGCAGTTCAAATCAGATTATAATTTCTTGAACAATTTAATCGCTCTAGCAAATCACACACTGTAGATACACGATACAACCAGATACGGAACGCAAGACAGTTTCTGAGCACATGTTATCCGTACGATGTGCATTGGTCAAGTCCCTCGCCGCTTTTTTTTTTTTTTTTTTTTGAAAATGGCATCTCGCAGTTCAACCATAGGGGTTGTCGACTGCTCAACCGGACTTTCCTGTGGATGCCACAATAAATTGGGCCTCCAGCCAGGGCATAAAAACTTAAAAACTAAGCGACTACACGCTAAGGGCACCCCCCCGGGGGGTTCGGACCTCGGCTTAGGGCGTCGCTGGGAGAGGACAGCAAGGGACAGGCTGGATCGGAATTATTATTTAATGGGGACGAATTTAAAGCTACAGGCTCAGCGGCGCGGGCTGGCTCGAGCAAGGGTCGGGGTGGACATGGTACGGGGTGTCGCGACGGGCCTCGACGGCGAGGACGGAACGACGGATGTCGGGACTTGTACTTCTTGAGAGTACTGGTAGATTTACTACTCTCCTGGAGGAGAGTAGTGGCGTCGTCGGGGGTGGTGAGGGTATGCCTTGGTCGGCGAATCCTACTTATACGGGAGGGAGTGTAACGGGAGGCCGCCGCAATCAGGGGATTGGGATGCTTTATAGCAGAATCGAAGTAGCGCTTGGAGAGGCGCTTCATGAACTGCTGGACGGTGGGGAGTTTAAGATCGACGTGTAGATTCACGTTTCGGACATAGAAGGGGGCACCCGTGACCTTTCTAAGGAAACGGTTTTGGAGGGTCTGCATTTTATGCAGGAAGCGAGGGTTGGCGTGCGCGAAGATTACGCAAGCGTACGTCATGATGGGACGGATGACCGCGGTATAGAGGCGCAATTTGCACCTGAGTGACAATTTGCTGCGGGCGGTCAATAAGGAGTGGAGCCTACCGAGAGCGAAAGCGGCGCGCGAACGCGCCGTCTTTATGTGCTCTTTGAAGTTGAGACGGTGATCGAGAATGACACCTAGGTACTTGGCTTGCTTACCCCAAGGGATCGGCTTGCCATACATAGAGATCGGGCTGGGGAGGGGGGTGAATTTACGCGGCTTTGAGAAAAGTACCGCCTGACTCTTGTCGGGATTGACCTCGATTCTCCATTTCCGGAACCAATCGCCTAAGGCGTTTGCGGAGGCTTGGAGCTTGCGAGCGATAGAGCCCTGATTGGGACCTGAGCAGTAAACGGCAGTGTCGTCGGCGAAGAGAGCCAACTGTGCCGAATTACTTTTGGGGATGTCACTGGTGAACAGGGTGAAAATGAGGGGGGATACTACGGAGCCCTGGGGGACTCCGGCACGGATCGGGTGGGGGTCCCTCGCCGCTTCGTTGCTCGCTCCTTTATACTAGTAGCAAAATAAGTCGAGCAGTGGGTGGGAGAAGTCGAGTGACGTACTTGTCGATGGCGTGATACCGATCACGCCATGTGTGTATAACACGTGTTGTTTACAGCTTAGAGAAATGACGCACGGCAACGCCGCCGACATATACATTAGTAATGTATACAGTTTCTAGTATAAGGCCCTATTTTGTAAATATTTATGTAAATCAATTATTTCAATAAACAAAACAATGTAAACAGTTGTAATGTGTACAAATTGTAATGTACACAGTTGTAATGTAAACAGTTATGATGCACAGTTGTATTGCAACCGAGGCCGCCATTGTGATTCGACGAATCCCTTTGAGTGTTTCGTAAAGCTTGATTCCCATGCTGCCTTACATCACAAGTTGAAAACGAAAATTAGAGAAATAAGAAAAAAAAAAATCTCTCTATATAATAATATTCTAATTTGAGTTTAGTTGGTGAACAAGAGAAATGGCACCAGTGTATCCTAAGAACTTTTTCTTATAACTATACCGGTAAGGGTTGGTAACCAAGGGCACGCCACAATTGCGGCGATAAGTCCCCTCTTTCGAGGAGTGGCTAGAAAGGCGCCACGGCGTCCTCACCTTCCGCCTAACGCAGGTCCTCACCGGGCATGGCTGCTTCGGGAGGTTCCTCTTCAGAATAAGGCGGGAGGAAACGCCCGGGTGTCAACATTGTATGGATCGCCCGGAGGACACGGTGGAGCATATGGTGGAGATCTGCCCAGCTTGGGCAGAGCACCGCCGTGTCCTCACGGCGGCGATCTCTCGCGTCCGGCCCTAGTCCGGGCCATAGTACGGAACGAGAGTGCATGGGAGGCTGTCGCGTCCTTCTGCGAAGCAGTGATGCTTACGAAGGAGGAGGCGGAGCGTGTGAGGGAGAGGCAATCCTTGCGCCCTCACGCCCCTAGCCGCCGCAGGAGACGCCCTGGGCGTCGGGAATCGATAGCAGATTCCCGGCCACCGTAGGCGCGGGCTTGCGGACGGCGAGCAATGGGCAGCTCGCCGTCCGGTAAGGACCAGGCCCGGGTCGACGGCGCGTTGTGTTCTACGCGCGCCTCAAGGAGATGTCAGCATCAACTGACGGGGTCCGCTAGGGCCGATGCCCGCCAGGGTCGCAGGTTGTTCGAAAGAGATACCGTGGCCCCTGGCATAGGCAACTGAAGGAACATGGGTGGGTTTTAGTCAGTAAGAGTCTGACACTCCCTTCCGCTCCGCCCAGAGCGGGTGTGAAATCATCAAATGACCCCTTCATTTGATCATTTCACACCAAAAAAAAAAAAAGGGTTGGTAACCAAGGATATTTATTAATGTACCATCTCATATTACCTACTATAACAAAATATAACAATATTGTATTTGTATGAGGCTAAGGTAGGGCAAATACAAAAAAAAAACGCGTTAAAATTTTACGGATTTTTTATTTCCTAAACCCATTTATTTTTATTTCTTGAGGAAATTAATCGAAAAGTGTAATCCAGATTTCACTCCTTTTCCTCCGCAATATCTTTTTGCTTTTTTTTGAGCTTTTTTATAACAGTCTGATGTATAGCAATCTGTTCTTCGTGAAATTCTATTTGGTCTTTCATTTCATCCTTTAGATTCTGAAGAAGTTGTTGTGATTTTTTATTGAAGAATTGAGCTTCTTTAGCAGTTCCAATGGACTTGAATACATCGCGAGATGAGCCACCTTTACCAGAAGGGCCACCAACTACAAATATAGATACAAAAAAAAAACAATAAATAGACAAAAAAATAAATCTGACTTTATAGGCCGATCACTTGCTAGAGTCCTTCACTTCTAATTTAATCGTCATAGATTGTGATGAGACCTTCGGGCGCCTCACTTCCATACCCTGTTGTATTAGGGCCCTATTACACTGGAGATTTGCAAGCGAGTCCAAAGCGAGGCGAGTTCGCAGCGAGCGCGCGGCGAACTCGCCGCGTAGACGACGCGGGCGCGCAGCGAGCGAGCTGCGAATAGCGCCGTCGACGCCATTTTGGACACTCTTGCGTCGACGACACTTCTTGCGAACTCGCGGTGCGCACTCGCCTCGCTTTTGGCTCGCTTGCAAATCGCCAGTGTGATAACGCCCTTAGGGCGATGGCACACGGACGTTACCAATGCATTGTGTCGCCGCTGCGATGCCTTAGCGGTGACGCTTCGTAGTTTTACATATATTATTATATATAAATTTGAGCGTCATGCCACACTCTGCGTTAAAATGACGTGCTGCGACGGAACGCCTGCGCGTCGGACAAGGGGCCAGGGAGACGTAGTTAGAGAGGTGTACTGCGGTGCGACGACGTAGTGACAACGGAGCGCAGCGTAGTATTTTTTAGAATATCGAAGATGGACGTCGACGTTAGGTTGAAGGTGCGTAAGCTGCGTTGCGTTACGATATCGCAGCGGCAGCAGGCTCACCCCCAATTACACTTAGCTCAAACAAAACTGGCGAAATGTGGATGGACTATTGTTCACCCCTGCCTGTCCCTTCGGAAAAAACAGGAGTGATGCCATGTTATGTTATTACGACCTCGAGGCCCGAGTCTGCCTGTCTACGTTAACTGAATGATGCTCGGACCCTGTGCATGTGACATGAACAAGCAGCTGTGAAAATAATTGTGCAGGTTGCCGCATAATGTCGCCCGTACTTTTACATCTTAGACAAAGAAAAGTATAGACGGCGGGTAGCGCCATTTCATTTCCACAAGAAAGGGATAAAGTATTGAGTTATTATAAGTAACAGAAAAGGATAAAGCTATACTATTTCCGTCTCTCAGTGCGTGCCCGTTTTTTCAAGCCAGCTACATAAGTAGCCAATGTTATTTAAGTTAGTTTTTTGTTTCATGTGTGGCCACGCTACCCGATGTTCTATAGCTTTCTTACTCTAAGCTTTACATGCTCGAGTCACTTCGGACAAGTAACCTTTTTTTTTTTGTGGTGTCCTCTTGAATCCTCTTGAATACCCTTGGAAAGAACGGAGGGTTATGTCGGACTCCTACCGACTAAAACCCCACTGTTCCTTCCAGTACCATGAGTCGGGGGCCCGGGAGATACTTGTACAGACGCCAGGACATCAAGCTACTACAATCTTCTTTAATAGATTTTCAACTTTATCGCATAAGGTTCAAAGTTGATTGGGAAATTTTTACAGTTTTGGGTAGCTCGATGTGCTGCGCTCTGTACATTCGCCGGACAAGCAACGTAGACTGGCTCACTTACCTGCGCGTATAATATCCAAATTGAATTTCTGAGAAACTAAAAAAGGCTTCATTCGATAGAAAACCGAAGCACAAGGTTTCCCTAAAACCGAAGCACAAGGTTGATGCATTAAAATGGTTATGTACCTATCTATTTGAAGTTAAACTCTTCAATTTATTGATTATTTTCGAGATATATAAGAAAGCTATATTTTAATCATTTTCTCGCTACATTGTTTTGACTTCGACTGTTTATCTGACAGCTCTTGTAAAAGATGACAAAATGTTTTTTTTTATTGCCAAATGGGTTTGTTCCACTGACCTATAGCTATGTCATATGTATGATAGAGGTCAGTGGTTTGCTCTTAACTTCTTGTTTGTTTTCGTAAATAGGTCTAGTTCACAGAGTATCGTTTAGTTTGGTCTTGGTCTGTGGTCCAGTTCCATACAAGCTGGTTTGTTGCCCAGTGTATACTCATTTGTCGCAAATGCTGAACTGCCGATCCTGACAGCTGAGTGCAATATATATTCGTGATCCCCCATGCCTCGGTGGCCGCAGCTAGAAGCGGCATTGTCAAAACTAACCAAACAAACAAAACATCTTCGTTTACCTGCACTACGACTGAAATGATGTAAACTCGTAGAAACTGACGGCTTTGAATGGCGTCCGTGACAGAAGTTATGCGCTTATACAGGGTGGGCCATAAGGGTGTTGGCGGTTTAAATATTCGATTTAAAAAAAACCACGAAACATAACACAAATATATTTGTATTGTTAAAAAGTAGAAGCATAGGAATTTTTAAGACTTAAAAATAATGTTGTCCAAATGGCTTCCCTCGGCTGCTTGGCACTCTTGGAACCGAAGTCGCAAATTTTGGAAAACTCGTTGAAAAGTTGTTCTCGGTATTTTGTTACTTTCCTGAATAATATTCCTCTTCAGCTGCTCTAAATTGGTCGGATTATTCTCGTAAACTACCGATTTGAGGTAGCCCCATAGAAAATAATCGCATGGAGAGAGATCGGGGCTACGTGGGGGCCATTCAATATCCCCCCTTTTCGAGATGAGTTTTCCGGGAAAAACATTTTTCAGCAGCTCTATGGATACCCTAGCCGTATGATTCTTGGACTATCTGAATCTTATAAGCCTTCAAATGCAGATCACGTTTCAAAATTCGTCGCAAAGTTGTTCTTTTGACGTCCAAAGACTGACTTCTCTTACGTGTTGACTGTTGCGGATTTCGCTGAACTGAAACACGAACACGCTCCACAATGTCGGCTGATCTTGCAGAAACTGGGCGACCACGAGCCGTAATTGGTACTGTTGAGCCGGTTGTTTCAAACATTCTGATCCATTTTCGTAACACATTGGCGCATTCAGGAAAGTAACAAAATACCGAGAACAACTTTTCAACGAGTTTTCCAAAATTTGCGACTTCGGTTCCAAGAGTGCCAAGCAGCCGAGGGAAGCCATTTGGACAACATTATTTTTAAGTCTTAAAAATTCCTATGCTTCTACTTTTTAACAATACAAATATATTTGTGTTATGTTTCGTAGTTTTTTTTAAATCGAATATTTAAACCGCCAACACCCTTATGGCCCACCCTGTAGATTATCCTAGTTATTGGTATTGTTATTGTTATCATAAATATTCTTTACTGTTAAAAACTTGATAAAATAGTACTGTTTTGCATAACCTAAAACTTGTAACAAGTAGGTATCTAATACCTAATTTATATTATTTAATAATTCTTTCATTATTTCAGTATGTCTGTAAAAGTAGACTGGCTAAAATATTATGGAATAGTGTAGCAAAACATAGAAAATATTCCAAACGGATATCCACCTTTTATGTCGTTGATATTTTGAATGAGGGTAGATAGAAACGTCAAAGTTGTTTGTTTACGACTATAAAAGGGGGAGTTCCGAGTGGCAGAGTCCATTGAGGATTCGCTCGTGTTCGCACGAGCTTTTCCTGTCTAAGTGCACAAGTTTGCTCCGCGAGGACCGCAATAATATAATCGTTTTCTCTGTGTTTGCGACAAGTACCCCTTGTGCAAACACAGAAAGAGCCTCCTACGCTGCTCGGTGAGCAATCACCGCCGCGGTCGCGGAGACCACGCCGAGGAGGATGCCGAAACCCGACAAGCGCGGCTCCCTCGTCCGGCGCTGGAACGGGCGACGTTGCGGCCGAACATCGGCGTGGTGTCGTCCGGTGCACCGCCGGCTGGACCCAGCCAAAAAGAGGCAAAAAAGAAGAAGGAAGAGAGAAGGGGAGGGGGGTGAAGTCGAGTGCCGCGCCTGCGCGCGCTGCGCCGACACCGTCGACGAGCCGCCAGCAAGCCGGTCCGCCCGACGGCCTTCCGCCCAGTAATGATCCAGGCCCCGGGGTCCACCGCGACACAAGGCGCGCGCCGCAGCACACGCCGCGCGCACCGCAGCACGCGCAGCACGCACCGCGCGCGCCGCCGCCGCCGCACTGCAAGCGTACCCCGCGCTACCCGCGCAACCCCCCCCCCCGCACGCCGCTCTCACGAGCGAGCCGAACCGAAAGCTACTCCGCACTTAATATGGTTGCAAAATAATTTAAGCTCGTTACAATGCGTATGGTGAAGTGGGGCTGGTGGTGACTTCTCAATCAGCTCCAATTCTCCTGGTTCTTACTAGGAGAACTCCTCAACAATTAACGTCCCTGCGTCGGGAAAACCAATATTTTGTAAAAGGTTATGAGCAGTTGACATTAGGCTATTGTTACTTAGATAAATTACAAACTGACTTACTAAAAAGTGAAAAATAAAAACTTTTTTACAAAAAAAAAATCCAAAGACACCGACTTCCGAAATTAAAGTTATTTTTCACTTTATAGTGTTGTTTGGGAGTCGGTTGTTTTTTTTGTAAAAAAGTTTTTTATATATAACGCTCAACGCATTTTTATTAGTAGGTACTGCCGTTTCTAGACACTGCCGGAACGGCGATTATGTCGTCTGTGAAAATAGGGTCAGTCGGCAGGTCAGTTAACTGGCTACTGTTCCTTTTTGTCAATGCAGCAGAGCTCTTGGATATGACGGTACACATAGTTTACTTGTTTTAACCAAGTGTACAAGCACGCGTGAATACGTGCGTGAAGACGAGTAGCGTCAGAATATATGTGCGTGAAGACGAGTAGCGTCAGAATATATGTGCGTGAAGACGAGTAGCGTCAGAATATATGTGCGTGAAGACGAGTAGCGTCAGAATATATGTGAGTGAAGACGAGTAGCGTCAGCATATATATGCGTGAAGACGAGTAGCGACAGAATATATGTGCGTGGAGACGAGTAGCGTCAGCATATAACACACACACACATATTTCCGACTTCGCCCGTGTCTCGGACGGAGATGAGAGCGCCGCGCTTACACACTTTCACAGTATGTTCAAGTTTATACACTTGATTACCACAAGTCAAGAGCGCGTCGCTTCCTGAGATAAAAATACTGAACAAGACTATTGCTAAGACAAAAAAAAGTAATTATAGACCAAAACCAAGAAGATTTTTGACCTGGAAAAAATCACCTGTTCAATAATTTTATTCGATTTAAGTACTTAAAATATAAATGTATGGAACAGCTGCTTTTTTCGTGAATTCAATTCAGTTAGTTGTTCCCATTAAAGATTGAATAAAAAACATTTACGTTTTTCGTATGTTAACTTATTTGAAATTATTTCGATTTCGAGTGAACTAAATGTTTTCAACAAAACAATACCTTACTGTTATAATAAAATTGTTAGTTATTGTTGAGTGTGTTATAATTCTAAAGCACATGATGGATCTTTCATTTCAACGAATCTCTTCAGCTTAGTAAGGCAATAATATGTAGGTACTACCTCCATCTTTCTACTAAGCAACAGCGCGTGTTGAACGAATCATTACACAAGTGTTATTTTATTAATATATATTGCCACTGTCATACCGACTGTTTTTTTAATTATGCAAAATTCTTCAATGAATCCTGTACGAGTGCATTTCCACATCCATTTTAGCGGTCATGGTGGGACCGAGATGTGAAGGCTTCACCCAATCATATTGGTTGAAATCCACATCGCGTCTCCCATCTTGTCCCTGATTGATTGATTCCTGCACGTCAGCACTCGTCTCCGTTTTAGTGTAAACACACCACACAACGACTTAGACCAAGTACGCACGCGTGCGTTTTCCCCAAGGCGATTTTTTTTCGAGCACTGGATTTTCAACGCACTGCGTCGAGCGCCGAGAGTTGAAAATCCAACAGTGTGGTTTATTGACACGCTGGGATGCGCTCTGTTGGATTTTCAACGCTCGGCTCAACACCGAGAGTTGAAAATCCAGTGCGCGATAAAATCCCGCCGTAATTTGTCTAATCGTCCATGCGACCGTGGTCTTAAAAACACAAATATTCTTCATTTATCTTCTTTGTCCACGTCAGCTTGCTGCCGTTTTATTTTTTCTACAGCAACCTTATGATCCTCGATCGCCTGTTCATGAAATTCTATATCCTCGGCATATCTTTCCTTCAATGACGCGAGAATTTTTAGATTTTTTTTGTAGAAGTATTGTTCTTCTTTGGCCTTTCCCCTTCGTTCGAAAGCACCCCCGGCTTTTTTGATTGAGCCGCTTTCACCACCGCCACTGGACACTATAATGACATACAATGGTTACATAGTATAAAAAAATAATACAAACAGGAATTAAAATAAATCCATACGTCCAGGGGGCTTAAAAACAGGGCAGAAGTTGAACTGCACTACTTTTTTGTACTAAGACGTCATACAAAAAAGTAGTACAGTTCATCTTCTGCCCTGCTTTAAGAGGTGATGATAAGCCCCCAGTACTCAGTCTTTAACCTGCAGGGTTAAAGAAGAGACGAGTATCTTATAAGTGTGATGCTCATTTTCGCAAACAGAACGGTCTATGGCATTGTCCCATTACTCCACCACCAAAATGTCATTATATTCAGCCCCAACATACCACAGCTGCCCATGGGCCTACTTGCACGCCATCCACCTTAGTCTTGTGCTAATCATCATCATCATTTCATTTCATTTCATATGGAAACATAGATATTGGATTATAGGTACAGGTGGCCGTTACCTAGAACTATAAAAAGACTATGGCCCCTGCCTGACCAATGTTTTAATTTAGCATAATCAGCCTTTGCTGGGACTCGGCCTCCTCTCTATGACTGTGTCACATGTCTTCGAATTTTCGATTCTAGGACATGCCAGTTGTCATGATGTTTTCCATCACCGTTTTGAGAGCAGAGGTGATAAATCAATTACGCAAAGTAAAGTACCTAACCTGCCTGGGTTCGAAACACCGACCTACACGTCGGGGTCGTCACCTAGTGACAAGGAGATAACATATTCTGAGGCGTTTGAGGAGTGGAGAGGTATTCCACGGCCATCAACAGCATCTCACTGAAATACATCCTTCCTCAGAGCACGTTTGCTCTTGGGATTTTCTACTCAAGCAGGCCAATAAAGACAAGAAAAATTTGGGAGCCCTGTTCCTCATTAGTGTGCACTCTGGCCAGTCAAGGAAGGAAAACCAGAGTTGAGGATCAAGACATCACCCGAGATCAGGTCCGTGGGGTCGCTACTGCCCAACAGCTAGCCACATACTGAGGGTTTATTATTATTTAACTTTGCTTGTAGGTAAACCTTGAATCATACACCTCTATAGTTATGGCTCACGCCTACACTTTTAGATTTACAACTTCTACTAAGCATAAATAGGCAAGTTTAAGACTGGGGGACTTACTTCTTGAACATTGACGTGCAAAGTATAACATAACATTCTGAGTAACAAAGGGTTTCATGATTTTATTTTGTAAGGGAGGAAATTATCTTTTCATTTCTGTTTATGAGTAGTATTGACTTAGCACATTTTTAATTTAATGTTAATTACATTTAAAATGTAATAGATATTTATAAAGGTGTTGTAGGATCCATGTTTTGAAATTTTGGATTTTCTCCACAGAGTACTTTTTGATAGACTGAAAATTTCCTCTATGCCACAGACCACAGAAGGGTACTTCTCTTCTTAGTCTGTGGACCACAGAGTACTTTTTGATAGACAGCACAGACCACAGAGTACTTTTTCGACAGACTAAGCAGCTCGAACAGGGGGCTTACCACCATCACCTCTTAAAGCAAGGCAGAAGATGAACTGCACTACTTTTTGTATGACGTCTTAGTACGGACGCCAGCAGGTCAAGCTACCCGAAACTGTCACATTTTCGCAATCAACCTTGAACTAGATTTAGAAAAAAATTTGAAAATCTATATCTAGTCTAAGTCTGTACAAAAAAGTAGTGCAGTTCAACTTCTGCCCTGCTTTAAGAGGTGATGGTAAGCGGTAAGCCCCCTGCTGATTGTTTATCTGTCAATGTCAAAAATGTGAAACTTGATTTGTTGTTGGAGGATTGGCTTAAAGTACCGTTGCCCGCCATACACAACACCCGTCTGGTCGGAGGATCCTCCCTTTTCTATAGATTATGAGTGAACTTAACACCCTGTTCCTCATAAATTGTAATCTGACCTTATTATCTAATATCACAAACCATGCTCCATCCTGCCCTCTGTGTCCCAAAACATGCAGTCAAAGTGACCTCTGCGCTGCCACAGACAACGCCGTGGAAGTGGCAAAGTTTTGGGAAAACAAGATTAAAAATACATTCGTGCCAGCGACACATTTTATCTATGAGCGACACGAAGAAGAAGAATATGACACTTTATTTTAATAAAAACTTCCTTTCTTTTTAAAGATTGCATTACGGAAATCTAAATTTATGTCGATATATCGTAAATTCAAAAATAGAGTCAATTAAAAAGGAAAGTAATACCTATATGTATTCATCCAGGTTACCTACTGTGACGGATTTTTATGTTGATTGTAACACCATGCGACATTTTCTCTTTAATCGAATCCAACCGTCAGGAATATAGTCCTTCGGCGCTGGATTAGTAGCGCCTGTAGGAATTATTTCGTAAGACGAACTCTACCGAACGCAAACCTTGAGTTTGAACTTTTGAATGTTTTTAAAAGCGAAAGAGTAGGGCTGATTTTTCAATCATCTGATAACTTTATTCGAGGAATAATTTTGAAATTTTTAGAGTTATGTTATACAAAAACTGTCAAACGTCAATTTCATTCCTCGAATAAAAGTTAGGTATCTGTTAAGAGCGCGTAATGGTGCGAACAGTGGTGGCCCAGTAGTGTCGGCCCTGAGTTGTAGGTCGTGAGTTAGAACCGCGGCAGGCAGTTTACTTTATTTAAAATCATCAGCACCGCTCTCAAAACGGTGAAGGAAAACATCGTGAGGACAAAAACAAAACGAAGCCTGTGCCATTTACCAACCCGCACTGGGCCCGGCCGCGTAGTGGATTATAGCCAATTCCCTCTCATAGAGAAGAGGCCTGTGTCCCAGCAGTGGGAACATTATAGGCTGATTAAGCTACAATAATACACATCATGTAAAAGATGACATCACGTTTAATCAAAAATTGTTTTCTACAAATTTTAACCAATCTTTTCTGAGTTTTTTAATTCGCTTCATAGCAACTCTGTTGACTTTCGCAATCTTCCTAAAGTATTTTACCTGGTCACCGTAATAACGCGTTAAGAATTCGCCTGCTTCCCTAACAGACTCTTCTGTTTTCGACAAAGTTTTTACGTCAGTCGGCTTGCCTGGGTTGCCCTCAGACACAGGTATAGCTGCAATTAAAATTAAAGTTGGAAGCCACTGGATTTTCGAAAGGTTACACAAGTCTTAATTAAATAAATCTGCCATTATTGTTTCATGCCAGCTATTGTTAGGCCAAAGCCGCATAGACAGGACCTTCACTTGGTGACATTAAATAGCATGGGTACATATTCCAACTGTTAAGCTACTAAGTACTGATACACTTGCTCATCAAGGGCCGTACCTCACCAGGACGCCTGGGAGACGCCGCCGTCGCCAGGGATGACTATAATAATGTCATAAATGTCCAATACGAAAAATGTCCAAAAATAAATGAATTCGTTTCATCATAATGGATTCATCTCATGTTTCACTCGCATAAGTGTAAATCCCGTAGGAATATCGATGTTCGAGGTAACAGACAGACAGACACACTTCCGCATTTATAATATTATACTTCACCGTTACATCCTCGAGATTTATATTCACCAGGTAGTAGTACATTTCTCAATGTACTGGGCACCGAGCACAATTTCAGAGCTAAAAAAAAAAACAAACAACCTACCACTAGCACCACCCTCGGCGCACCCGTGCAACACTCGCACCCAACTGTCATTCATTTTTCTTGTGCGGGCATCGCAGCGTCTATTTTTTTTTAAGTAGTGGTTTTAATCGTAATTTAGAGATTTTGATTAGATTTCAACTGATACAAAAGTGTTTATAATTAATATGGGGAAAAGAAAACATCGTAAGAACTCCGATGAACATAATATTCGGAAGAAAATTCGCCGGTTGGAGAAACGCCTGCGCAGACGTTATTCTAGTGATTCAAATTCCGAAGGTCAGTCGTTTTTTGTTTTCATTTTGCGTCGTATAGTAATTACATAATTACACTAATCAGAATAACATTAAGTACTTAATAGTACCTAGTGATAATACGTTAATAGAATTATTAGTATCTTTTTTGTGAATACCCTCTTTCGTCGTGATTATTCGCGAATATCTTAAATGTTTACATTCGTATTCAAAAGATATTTCTTAATATGTTTTGTCAGTGTTTACGTTCAGTTACATGATAATTAGATATATATCTCCAGAATTAGCGTGCTTTAGTACTATGACGAGATCATAGTCGCACTCTTTCGAGTACTTATTTAAATAAGTATGATTATCTAATCAAAGTTTATGCGTACTATAACGAGATTATAGTCGAAACTTTTACGTGTACTCATTAGTACTGTAACGAGATTGCAGTCACATAAAAACGGCCTGTGGCCAAGTGTCATAACCAGATTATGACCATTGTTTTATCTCATACTCCTACAGAGTTCGCCGAAGATCGTTCACACAGGCCATACCCTAGGTCGGATGAAAGTAGCTCTGAGGCTGAACGGTCTGATACCGCTAATAATACATACGAGGTAAGGTCAACGGTGGCAGTCCCAGAAGTTTTCGACCTCGGAAATCCTTCGGAGCAGAATGAGACAATGCATTCCCCCGTTGCTGGGCCGCAACCCTCAGGTGTAAATATACAGTCGGACTTAGTACCTACAGCAGCGGCAACCGATCAACTGGAGACGTTGCCTGCCGATATATTAGAAGTGTTAGGCCAAGCTAAAGGGAAACTCGAAGTATTTGGACCTAAAATTCAAGAAGAAGTCTCTGAACGTTGGGGGCGTATCATGACTGAAGGTCTGAACAAAGACCAGAAACGGGACTTGTTGGATAAGTTGCTAGTGCCTGAAAACTTTACTTTGGTGAAGGCACCCAAATTAAATCCGGAAATAGGAGCGGTCTTAACAGAATCGGCTCGAAACAGAGACAAACGTCTAGAGAGATCCCAACACCACTTAGGGTTAGGTATAGCAGGTTTGACGAACGTAATTTCAACACTTATCGGCGGAGATATTGGTAAGCTAGACATGATCAAAAAGCTTTCCGAAGTGAATCAAGTACTGCTTGATCTACACTTTGAAAATACCGTTAATAGACAAAGATTAGTCACCCCTATTTTGGATAAAAAGTTCCTGAATATCATTCAAGATGCGAAAAGGGACTCGCTTCTGTTCGGGGAAACCTTAGGCGAGAAGATTAAAGCTTCGAAAACTGCCGAAAAATCTGGCCTGCAGATTAAAAAACCCGAAGCCAAAGAACCTTCTACCTCGAAGAAGTATACTCAGCCACAGGGAAACTGGAGAGGCCACCCTCGCCGGGCCCAGCGAGGGGGCAGGGCGGAAAGGGCCAGGAATCGTCCCTTCTACCAGACCTCGAGAAGGATGGGTCCAACGACCGATCAAACGTCATCGAAATCTTTCCCCAAAACGTCGGCGAAGACACAGTAGAGGTAATTAAACATGCTGGTAGATTAACTCATTTTATTCAAGCATGGAAAGAGATTACTAATGACCCAATCGTGTTACAGACCGTTAAGGGTTATAAAATTCCTTTGAGCTCACCGGTTTCTCAGGAGACTGAACCTATCAATGCTAAGTTTTCCGCGCAGGAGACACATAATTTTTCCCACGAAATATCAAAATTACAGGAAATTGGCGCCATTCTCCGCTGCACTGACATTCCAGATCAGTTCGTGTCTAAAATTTTCTTAAGACCCAAAAACGATGGCAGTTTTCGTTTTATTCTAAATTTAAAAAAATTAAATAGGTTCATTGATGCGCAACACTTCAAAATGGAGGACAGCCGCACGGCCACAAAACTAATGTCACAATCATGTTTCATGGCCTCGATCGACCTCAAAGAGGCGTATTTCTTAATATCAATACATACAGCTTATCGTAAACTACTTAGATTTAAATTTCAAGGCCTAACGTATGAGTTTCAATGTCTCCCATTCGGCTTGTGTTCGGCTCCATACACATTTACCAAACTCTTAAAACCGGTAGTGTCTCTTCTCAGAAGCAAAGGACTATTTTTGGTCAATTACCTCGACGACATACTTTGTCTAGGGTATACATACGAGGACTGCAATAATTGTGTCCTTGAATGTTATAATTTATTGATAAAATTAGGGTTCGTCCTGAATTACGCCAAGTGCCAACTAGTACCTAGTCAAAATCGTACTTTTTTAGGTTTCGAATTAGACTCAACTAGCATGACTTTAGGATTACCTTTGAAGAAACGTTCGAACGTTCTAGACATGGTTAAAATAATTTCTAAGAAGAAAATGCTACCTATAAGAGAGTTTGCAAAATTTCTAGGCGTGTTAACGTCGGTTTGCCCGGCTGTCCCTTACGGTTGGGTATACACAAAGAAATCTGAAACGTCAAAATATATTGCCTTACGTCAATCGGGAGACGATTATGACGCTAATATGTGCTTAAACGAATCACTAAAAGATGAGTTTGCTTGGTGGGAAAATCACATCATGATTGCAAAAAATCCAATTAAACGCGGCTCGTACGCGTTAGAGATCTATAGCGATTCATCCTTATCCGGATGGGGAATTATGTGCAACGGAGAACGTACCAACGGGTTTTGGGACGTACCTGATACAGACCGCCACATAAACTATTTGGAACTGAAAGCAGCCTGTATAGGATTAAAGTGATTTGCTAAAGACCTTAGCAATGTCGAAATATTAATGAGGATCGATAATACAGTTGCAATATCTTACATTAATAGAATGGGTGGCGTTCAGTATAGCTATCTAAATGACATCACGCGCAATATATGGCAGTGGTGCGAGGAACGTCAGCTCTTTGTGTTTGCATCCTATATTAAATCTAAGGACAACATCGAAGCTGACGAAGAATCACGACGCACCAACGTTGACACGGAATGGAATCTCGCATCAAAAGCATTCGAAAATATCGTTTATACATTCGGACAACCAGAGATCGATCTCTTCGCGACCTGTATCAATAATAAGTGCGATAAATATATATCCTGGAAACGAGATCCATCCGCTTTCAACATTGATGCGTTTACAGTTGACTGGGGTCCGTATTACTTTTACGATTTTCCGTCGTTTTCTCTGATCTTAAAATGCTTGCGGAAAATTATCAACGACCAAGCGGAGGGGATCATGTTAGTTCCTTACTGGCCCAGTCAACCTTGGTACCCTCTCTTCATGTCTCTGACATGTAGACAACCGCTATATCTTCGACCTTATCGACAGTTGTTATTGTCTCCTTCCAGGAACCCTCATCCTCTCTGGAGAACCCTTACCCTGGTGTCGTGTCAGTTATCCGGACGGCGTTTTCACGCCAATCAATTAAATCAGATACAATAGACATCATGATATCTTCGCTGTCACGCAACTCCTTAAAGCAGTACGATGTGGCTCTCAGAAAACTATGGTTTTTTTGTCGTGATAAAAACATTTTATTTTACGATTGTAATACTAATATGATACTGGAATTCTTGACAAATCAATATAGCAAAGGCGCCAGCTATTCCAGTCTCAATACTTCCCGTTCAGCTTTTTCTCTAATATTTGGCAAAGCAATCGGTGAAAATCATTACGTAGCAAGGTTCCTTAAAGGCGTTTTCAGGTCTAGACCAAGTTTTCCCAAGTATCAAACGACTTGGGACCCAAACTTGGTTCTAGATTTTGTTGCCAAATGGTACCCTAATGAAAGTTTATCATTACGTGAAATTGCCAAAAAGACGATGACTCTGATCGCATTGTCTACGGGACAACGAGTCCAGACGTTATCTCTTATAAGGTTGTCGAATATTAGGGTAAAGAAGGATAACATAGAAATTATAATCAACGATGTTATTAAAACTTCGGCACCGTGTCGACCAATGCCGCGGCTCATTATTCCCTTTTTTCCCCAAAGGGAACAAATATGCCCTGCGAAAGCACTTTCTTCATACTTGGCCATTACAGAACCATTTAGGTCTGCTCCAGATACCAATTTGTTGTTCTTAACTAGTAAGAAACCAATCCACAATGCTAGCGCTTCAACAATGAGTCGGTGGATTAAAGAGGTTATGCAAGACAGTGGCGTGGATACGCAAGTTTTTTCCGCACATAGCATGCGACATGCGTCCACATCCGCAGCCAATCGCAAAGGAGTTTCGATTGAGCTTATTAAGAGAACCGCCGGTTGGACGGGTAATTCCCTGGTATTCGCAAAATTTTACAATCGTCCTATTAACCCGAACGGTGATGAGAGTGCATTCGCAGAAGCCATCCTTGAACAATAATGTCCAATTTATAATAAATATTCCATTTGTTATATAACTACGTAAATGTATTCAGTTTGATTATAAGTATAATGTCCTTTATACTCATTTATGCGTGTATTATTTCCTGACCAATATACCTAGTAATTTCGCAAAGAGCGCTAAACATCTACCTGGTGAATATAAATCTCGAGGATGTAACGGTGAAGTATAATTAATGGTTAAACAAACTTACCTTGTGACGTTTGACCATAATTATATGAAGCGTTACATCCGAAGAGATTTACAACCCTCCCAATCCCAATAATATTTTATCACTGAAAAATCACCCCAATTTTATTTGCGAAATGGCTCTGAATTAAATGACAGTTGGGTGCGAGTGTTGCACGGGTGCGCCGAGGGTGGTGCTAGTGGTAGGTTGTTTGTTTTTTTTTTTAGCTCTGAAATTGTGCTCGGTGCCCAGTACATTGAGAAATGTACTACTACCTGGTGAATATAAATCTCTTCGGATGTAACGCTTCATATAATTATGGTCAAACGTCACAAGGTAAGTTTGTTTAACCATTAATTATAGTATGGATATAGTGTAGTATGAAAAAATACAAATGTGTACAGAACCTCTTTGTGAACAATTCTGACTCGTTACTGAGGAATACTGACAATAGTTAGTTCCCTAAATATTTAATTTCTTGGAAATGTTTTTTGGACGCTAACGATTTAGAAATTTTTGGCAATTTTTATTTTTTTTGTCATTTTTATTTTTGGACTTTTTTATTTTTGGATAATTTTTATTTTTTGACATTATTATGATTTGGACATTTTTAAAGTAATCGGTCGCCAGGTCGTGATGCCAACTAAACGTATACACTTATATGGTGGGTGTCTCACCTGGCCTCCTCTCGTAACCATAGGTACATTTTGTTGGCGATGCGACGGTATGGCTGCAGATATGGCTATAAAAACATGCTTATAAGCATGCTTAAAATTAGCAGACACATGCTACTAAGTAGTAAAATTGCTCAATAATAGTAGGTATGTTTTCGTACTATTAATGAGCATGTGAGTACATTCTAGGTACAACTCTGAAGGCGACTGCAGACCGCAAACCGCACCGGCAAAGCCCCAACCGTAAAGACAGACCGCAGCGACACTTCTGGTTTCAAAGTGACTCAATAAAAACTCTTTCTTAGATGGCGACATTGTGGTTTGCGGTCGCCCCGGTCGCTTTTGGAATTGTACCTCAAAGCTAAGCTCATATTGCAGCCGCAACGGGCCGCAGCGGAACGCTTTTCATACAAAAAAGTGCGTTGCGGCCCACTTATTGTGTGCGTTGGTTTATGGAAAATGTAAGAAAGTGATGAATACCAACATCAGCGCTAGCCTCTATACTTACATGTGTGCGCCTGAGCGTCACATGGTATGCCTGCAGTGCATTCCATGGTCTCAATAACGTTCTGTTCGGAACGAACTGGCTTCTTTCCAGAATCAACCGGAGGACATGTGACGGTCCCATCGGATCTAGTGGAACACTTCGGCCCAGTGATGCTAAACATTCTTACAACTTGCACACTTTTTATTAACCATAGATTTCTCTTTGGAAGCAAATTCATTATGACTTAAATTCAACCGAAAATGTATGAAGTACTTTATAAACTACGGGTAATGTAAAATTGAATTTTCTTAAAAGCTTAGACCATTTTCTTAAAATTGCAAATGACAAACAAAAGTTTGGAAATGTCAATCTTATGACAATCGCCTCTAAAACGTTTTGTTTATGATTAGAACCATTACCGTCCTCCTTATTGCATGCGGAAAGTCGTGTCATGATCAAGATCATGGCCATGAAGTGACCACATCAGGGCACATACAAGGTGTTGATTTGCATCCTCCTCAAATTTCAGGAGGTTGTCATAAAATATATTTTAGTACTTTAGTACTTAGTAAAGTAAAAGGCGTTTGTTTGTGTGTGAAAGCGCGGTTATAGGCTAGTAACAGACGGGCCGCGTTTAAATACGGCTGGTTCACACTTACGGATTTCCGTAAATAAAAAAAAAAACCTACCCATTTTATTGTTGATTTGGGTCGAGAATCATTAGCATAATTACGTCCTTGAATTTGACTAGGATGCAAATCAACACCTTGTATATTACGTCCATGGGGCACATCTAGCCTTTTTAGAATAGCATTACAACCTTGCTGCGTTGTATTCTAACAAATCTGCAAGGTTATTTTGGCGCATGGCCAAAATCGGAACAAATGCCGCCATCTTGTTTTGTCAATACAATTTCTGTGACACAATTTCACAAATGTTTATCAACAGCGCTTCCCTGTCAATGTCATTCAAGCGCCAAAATATATTTAATTTTGTAGCACTTTAATGAATATGATGGTGATGTACTGTTTGGGCCCGATCACATGTACACCCCAAAATCACACGACATGCACAACTACACAACAACGACAACACGTGGACGGGCGCTAATTAGAAAAAAAAAACAACCGGCCATCAAATTCAAACTCATTATTTAGGGTACTATTGAATCTATTTAGTTTACCAGTCGTTATTAGTCTAAATTGTATTTGCACTTTTACAAAGGTGTTTTAAACTTAAAAGATACCGTTGGTCCACTATGATCAGACGGCAGAAAATCAACCGTGTGGGCGATACCGACCACATACATGACCACTGCTTGCCACATTTCGACGCTCTGATGGTGCGGTTGTGGTGCGTCGTGTGTTCGTGCCCCAAGATCGATCACTGTCTCGGTACGATCGATAGATCTGCGAGGTAAAATTGCGCTTGCCCACATTTTCTTAAATATCGAGAGAGAGAGAGAGAGCATAAGAAAATGTGAGAGAAAAGTGCGCCTGTGTCTGCGCACACAAGTTTTACTTTCGACCAACCCTTGTGGCTGTCATTATACAGGGTTAAATTAAAGTTACCGTCAAGGTGGAGGGACCAAGTCTTGACTTTCAAATCAGCCTACCTACATAAATAAAAGTTTAATACTGTAAGGGCTGATTTTTCAATCATCTGTTAACTTTATTCGTGGAATAATTTTGAAATTTTGACAGTTGTTTCATACAAAAACTCGTCAGTTTTATTTCTCGAATAAAAGTTACCTAGCGTAGCAATGATCCTAAATCTACTATTTGCTACCTTTTCAATACCTTGAGGTATGTATACGTAATTAACAAAATCCTTGGTCCCTCCATTTTGACGTCAAAGTGGAGGGTCCAAATGGATAGGCTGGTCGGAGGAGTATCCTACGTATATAGTACTAGCTTCCGCCCGCGGCTTTGCCTGCGAGGTATGTCGATAAAAACTATCCTATGTTCTTCCTCGGGATGCATATCTCTCTGCCAAATTTTATCGAAATCCGTTGTGGTTTAGGCGTAAAAAGGTAACATACAGACAGACAGACAGAGTTACTTTCGAATTTATAATATTATATAGTATATAGTTATACAGGGTTATTGGTAAAACATTAACAACCTCTTAAGAGGTCATTGTACTCATCATTATGAACAACTTTTACTATAGGACCAAACCTGATTCAAAAACGGCACACTAACGCACACATACACAATACACGTTTAGACGTCACATTTCGATGGCATGATTCAAATATCGCGGGCGAAAAAGAGACAAATATAATTTGCGACAGTACGTCGTCTCGTGTACTAGAAACTGAGACACTGAGGTCCAACTTAGTCACTTCGACTTCGTTTTAACATGACACTTGCTGACAATGTGGTATAGTTGTAGGATTTTTCTCAATGTTCTTGACTGTACTGTAAATAATAATGAAAGAAGGCAAGGCTACGTCAAAATAATACACTTCGGAGATTTGACAGTTTATTCAATCAAGCATTTTGTTCCAATTTTTTTTAATTTTTTTAATTCGCTTCATTGCAGATTTGTTGTAATTTGCCATAGTCTTATAGTATATAATCTGGTCATCGAAATAACTTTTTAAGTGTTCAACTATGTCCTTGTTAACAACGCCTCTTGGGTTATGGGGGGCCCCTTTCTCATGCATCATGTAAAGTGGGTCGGCTGCTGGCACTTCCAAAGTTGGTGGGTCATCTGCAACATAAAAAAAGGTTTAAGCTACTTTTTCCAAGATGAGCGGTGACCGCCACATAACGGACTGGAGTGAGGGCCGTCATGATAATGACGGCAGCAGTTTGACTTAACGGTATCAAAAAACGCTCCAGGGAAACACCACACACCTGGGTGCCGCCAGATAAGAGGCCACCCAGTCTTAGGACCCCCTTATTGCATATACTATAGGACCTACTTATACAGAGTTGTTCGGGTCCTGCGGGTTATATTTTGAATTAAAGTAAAAGTATATATTTTAAAAATATATATTCAATTTTGCCGCCAGGCTGGTGATACACAGTTGTTAGACTCCCGCGGGTCCGGTAGTATATATTTTGAACTAAAGTAAAAGTATATATTTTAAAATATGTATTCAATTTTGCCGCCCAGGCTGGTAATACACAGTTGTTCGGGTCCTGCGGGTCCGGCAGCATATATTTTGAAATAAAGTAAAAGCATATTTATTTTAAAATACGAGTATATACTCAATTTTGATGCCCAGACTGCGCGCCGGCCGTGCCGAATCAAGCCAACCCGAAAGTGTTCAGCACCCCTATTACACAGTATCTGAAGGCTTTCTCAAAATGGCTAATAAATCTTCCGATTTGGCCGCCATATCTCATCCCTACATTTACAGGATTAAATTATTTTATTCAATTCTCATTGTCCTCACGGGTTGGCACATTGGTTGCGAGGACAACGCACCGGTAGCATCCAATTAGTACAGTGTAAGGACACTGTACTAATTGTATGCTGCTAAAGTAACATCAACCACTACCATCTATAAATCACAATCTGCATCATTTTCAGGGATATTGCAAATCCATTGCTTTATATGTTCGAAAAAATTGTCGGCTCAACACGTAAATAACGCAGTGAATGTTGTTGAACTGTCAAAATAAAAAACTTTTTACAAAAAAATAAAAAACAAACTTCCAAAAGACACTACAAAGTGAAAAATAACTAATTTCGGAAGTCTGTGGCAAACAACGAAAATGCGAACCCAACGACACAGACTTCATTAACATGCTTTTGTGCTGATAAAAAATGAATATTCCAGGCTTAATACTTACTACTATAGGGCGTAAATATTTTTGGGGCTTCACTAGGCTCTTCCTCCTTCCTGGAGTCACTACTTTTTTTTAAATCAACTGGCTTGGGTTCAATAGGTCCACCAGTATGAATGGGCCCGCTCGCCCCAGTCCTGCTGCTGCTCATTCGCATCAATTGCACTGTCTTTGATACCCATAGATTTGCCTTTGGAATCAAATTCATTTTTTATTTTTAAATAAACAACCTAATATTTATGTACTGCACATATAGTTCATAGATTACGAATTTTGAAAAGAATCTCCTAAAAATGTATAGAATATTATGAAAATTTCATTGCAATTTGAATTTACGAATTCCTGACTAAATGACAATCATGTTTTTTTCGACAATTGACTTACTTAATTCTTAATTCAAAAACGTGATAATCTCTGGAAATATTACATTCATCTATGGTTCAAGAAGTATTTACTTATTTCGGTATATTATTCAATGTTTCGCGAATTTGTTGCAAACATACAATCGATATATAACGCAACGAATATTTATTATTTACTAGCTTCTGCCCGCGACTTCGTACGCGGATCCTGTTGCTTATGCCAGCGACAACGGGGTAGTCAAAATCGAAGATCTGAAACGTCTGATGTCGAATTCTAAGAACCCGGGGACTGGATAACAACGGGATGCGCGAGACGATTCGAGACGTCATTTTCAGGCAATAATGAACCAATAGGGTGGTAAACTTGGCCTTGCACTTTGAATGTTGGCATAAATGGGCCTTCTGAAATCTGTTTCGCAACAAAAGATGTCATTTGAAAGGCATTATTGTACGAACGTATGTTGTCCAAGAAATGTTTTGACTGTGATGGTCACCGATTAGCAGTGATCTTAATATTTCTGGAGGATTTTGTAATATTTCAATATGTACTTTCCCACCTGAGCAACACATGCCGTTTGTTTCTTTTTGCTATTTAACAGCTTCACAAAAAGTAACATTTTTAACCATACCTCCGATGGCGGAATATAATAATAATAATAATAAGATATAAGAATTTTTATATCGATAATAATTTATAAGAATTGAATTGAATAAAGGAGATAATAATTATTTATTTATTTCTTACCACAAATTACAGATAGTAAATAATAGTCTACAGACACAAATTAATAATTATTTGTGGAAGACTGGTGCCTAAACTAAGTTTTTTACAAAACCTGTATGTCAGGTCACCAGGCCCCCTAAACAAAGTTTTACATTAATATGTGGCGTAGTCAATCATAGGAGTATACGTAAATGCACTCCGTTCCTTATCAACCCAAGGAAGGTCGCCATGCCCTACGGCTATATCTTGAGACACATCCGATTCTTCAGATGATATCGACATTCTGTTCAGAGAATGTCGAAGTCGATCAGAATTCAAACGTTCGTTGCGCTCTTCTTAATCTGTCTCTTCATGCCGTACTCCAGCAATTCTTTCTTTCTCACTTTCTGATTATGAATATTTTGTTGTGTGCGTGTTCGGAACAATGTATGATAATCTCACCGTATCAGCGGTCAGTCGCGCATCATATTCTTCACTGATCGCTAGAGATCTGGATGTAGATGCGTAAATACGCTGAGAACGCAGGCGCGCTTCGCGATCCGAAGAGGTTTCCACGGAGCGAGTTGCAGCCTGATGTTCTCAAACAGCATCAAGTCTCTCCTGACGCTCTTCGGCACATTCTTGGGATCTTATGATCCTCAATCTTTTAGCTCCTTTGGAACATTGGGAAAGATTTGACCTCTTTCTAGGCATGGTTATAGTTTTATTATGAAGATACCTGATCAATTAAAATCTAAGTGACTGCTCCCCTACCAAGGGTGCCCAGACACGGGATCGTCTGGCGCCCATGTGCTGGTTTGGTCCCTGGGGTGGTCACGGCGTGCTACTCGTATGTGTTCTGGTGCGCCGGTGATGGGGAGTACTCCCCAGCGGAGGGTCCGATGACGGACAGCCGCGGCGGGTTCACGGATGAGTGCTAACGCGTGCCCATGTTCCCGCCGTAAGCGGCAGAGGAGGACACAGTGGAGTTTTAGTGGGTTAGAGTCCCACATAACTGCACTATCTCCCCGTGGTAGTGCAGAATGCATGAGCATTTCTTCACGTTAAAAAAAAATAAATGGGAGTTTTGGCCAGTAGAGTCAAATTTTCAATGATATCCACATCAGATGTTTCTGATCTTCGATTTTTATAAGTCAACAGGAATTGCCCATCAGACCGAATAACTTTTACTAAGACGTCATTCCTTTAAGTGTTATGGTGTAGCTGGGCTCTTGGAGTTCCCCATCAGGTGTTCCAGATCTTCAAATTTATTCTCTCAGCAGAAAATCCTCATCACGTGGAACAATTTTTGCTATGGTACCATTTTTGTATCTCTTATAGTTAAGCTGGTCTGTTTCGGTTCTGCATCAGGTGTTCAAGTTTCCAAGAAAAATTATAGCCTGAATGTTGTCCAGCCATAATAACTATACAACAAAAAAAAATCATTCAAATCCGTCCAGTAGTTCCGAAGATCGGACGCGCAGGCCCGAGGCGTGTACGTACTCTGATAGAATACCTTAACAAATGTTCGCCGTGATTCTTTAAATTGACATAACTTTTTTATTTATGAACCGATTGACATGAAATAAACACTAAATGTTAAGTTAAGCCTACTACAATATATTAGTGAAAACCGCATCTAAATCGAATAAGCCGTTTCTGATATTAGCGTGCACAAACAAACAGACAAACAGACAAACAGACAAAAAAAAAATTAATTACAATTTCGGGTTCGGAATCGATATAATAACAACCCCTGCTACTTTTTTTTTTTATATTTCCATTGTACAGACACCACTTTTCTACAAATTTATTATATGTATAGATTAACATTTATTCACGAAACTAACAGTTGTGAAAGTTGCGACATGTTACAAGTTTATTTGTGATTTTTTTTTTTTTTTTTTTTATTGTTAGGCTCACGTTTGGTTGAAAGCCGGGCTTTTCGGCTTTAGTGAAAGCACGCCCCTGTTGTGAATCCGTTTCCGATTTGATACATGTGCTATGACCTTTAGGCGTGAAAGGTAACAGACAGAGTCAGTCTCGCATTTATTATGTTAAGTATATATAGATTTACAAATATTTTGTTTTACTAGCTTACGCTGTTCCACTCCTGGGCAAAGGCCTCCCTCCACTAATTCAATCTTAAAAAAAAAAAACATAAATTTCTAGGATCGATCAAAATAAATAGAACCATTTCAAGATCTTCCTTTATTAGTTTGCAGTGGCCTAGAATAGCCAGCCCATACTATTTACCAAAAATCTGCCAAAATTTCTTTAACATTTTCGTACGACAAATAACAGACCACAAACAACCTTCTATAAGTAATACACAGCACAACATTGAATGTGGTCGATTGCCGCTCATATAAGCGAAAATCTACAATTTCTATTCACACACGATCGTCGACCGTCTGCGAAATATCTATTCGAATAAAATGCTCTATGGATTGCGACACATATGGGATCTTTCTATACTTCGTTTTTATTTCCTTTGTTGTGTTTTTGTAGGGAATAATGAATGGGTTTATGTCGCGAGAAAATACGGATTTTTTGTTACTCTAAAGAAAACAATTTAAAGATGGAATTTTGATCGCAAGAAAACACGTCACCTCAGTCATGACGTGATTTCTTGGGATCTCTGCCGTTCTCGTATGGTTTGATTATTTGGTCATTCCTACTATTCAAAAACAGATTCAATCTTCTTAACACCTATAGAAAAACAAAACCCAATAACCCAGGAATCGAAAATGATTTAAAAACCTTCTGTCAAACCCAAAATGTCACAGCGTTCTTAACGCTTTTTCAGTTAGCACGAACTCTCTTAACATTTTATAAGCAAGGAATACAAAACAAAAGCGTCCTACAGCGCAACAAAAAAACTAAAACAGCGCTTTGTAAATCAGTAAGGTTGACGTGAATTACTATCGCCAAGTGTGAATTTATGGGGGCCAAGTGCCTTTCCGTGCAGTAATTCAATACAAGGGGCAGCGTGAAACAATGGACTTAGTAACTAAGTGTGCACCCTGCTTTATGTTAGCTATATTGAAAACGCGCAAAGAGGTTGTGACTTTATGAAGGTATTTTTATAACGGCACGCTAGCCTTTTTGCATTGGAAGTGTTAAACAAGATTTTTTTGGCATCTGAATGACATTGACAGGGAGTTATAAACATTTGTGAAATTGTCACTGTCATTGTGTACTGACGAAACAAGATGGCGGCCTTAATTCCGATTTTGACTACGCGCCAAAATAAGTTGTAGCGTTGTATGTCTAACTTTTCTTCATTTTTTAGGGTTCCGTCCCCAAAGGGTAAAAACGGGACCCTATTACTAAGACTCCACTGTCCGTCTGTCTGTCTGTCACCAGGCTGTATCTCATGAACCGTGATAGCTAGACAGTTGAAATTTTCACAGATGATGTATTTCTGTCGCCACTATAACAAAAAATACTAAAAATGGAATAAAATAGATATTTAAGGGAAATATTTAATTTAATAAATTTTTAATATTTAATAAATATTTCCCATACAACAAACGTGACAATGATCTTTATGCTCGTTACAATAAGGTTGCTGTTCGGTTGCTACTGTAAAATAATTGTGGTCAAAGTCAAAGCATTTATTTCAAATAGGCACTTAAAAGGCACTTTTGAACGTCAAAAATTACGATAAAATAGAATTGATTCTAGTCGCCCATTCCAAAGGGTAGTTTTCGTATGGAGAAGAACGGGCAAGAAACTCCACCGTTACTCTTTTAAAAAGTTTTACAATATTTTGCATACATTCATTATATAATAATAATATGTGAAGACGAAACGTGTGGAAGGATAAACAATAGACTTTTAGACCTTTCGTTTGACCAATGTGTCCTAAATTGTAACTCCAACTAGCTAATCCAAAGCAATGAATGTCATTGTCTTACCTAGGTATGTTATGCTATGAACAACTTGACTGGCTTGTTCCAGATTTGTCACGTAATTTTATAGCCTATCTAGCCTAAAATTACGTGATAACTTGCATTTAGAACTTAACCTAAAAAAAACATATTTCCCTCTCCATTTTCTCAGATTGAAATCACAAGAAAAAAAATGGCCAAGTGCGAGTCGGACTCGCACACGAAGGGTTCCGTACCACAAGGCAAAAACGCCGAAAAAAACACGTTTATTGTATGGGAGCCCCCCTTAAATATTTATTTTATTTTGTTTTTAGTATTTTTTGTTATAGCGGCTACAGAAATACATAGTTTGTGAAAATTTCAACTGTCTAACTATCGCGGTTCTTGAGATACAGCCTGGTGACAGACAGACGGACAGACAGCGAAGTCTTATTAATAGGGTCCCGTTTTTACCCTTTGGGTACGGAACCCTAAAAAACCAGCCCAAATAATCCCAAAATAAAATGTTGCTCATTATGACGGCTAAGTTTGCATCCGGATAACATTAACTTAACTTAAGTCAAGGAAAACAAATGTCAGTGGCGTGGCGTAAGTTTTAATTGCCTCGGAGGACGCAGACGGGCCTTAATTAAAATATTACTTTAGAGACAAAGAGGAATGCCGAAAAGATTAGCGGTTTGTTCAGGGGAGCTCGAAGTACGGACGAGGAATTCGGCTGTTGTGCGCTTTGGAGTTATGTTTTGTTTAATTAGCAATTTGACAGCTGAATAGCTAAATGTAAATTACCGGATTGCTCATCTTTGTGGCTTTAGCGTGTGTCGACGCATGTCGGCGACAACCGACGGCGTGTCGACGCTTGCAGTTGCCTCTGGCGTCGACGCCTGTCTGTGCCTGCCGCCTGTGTGTGTGACTAGACACACGTATTTAGGAGCTCGTCATATTCATTAGGTTAAAGTTATGGGTGGTAGTTAGATACAAGCAGTTGCATTTTCGTTTTAAAATCTTAAAGTGACAAAAAAGAGATGCTTCGTTCGACTGGAGCGACACACTGCAAATAAGGAGTTGAACATAAACAACAGAAACCAAGGTATTGGGAACAATGCCAAAAACCATTAAACTCCATGACACGGCATCCATTGTGATGAACTCCTATCTTTGGGGCCCACAGAGTACGGAGACGCCTCGGCGGCTGGTGTTAACGCAGCATTGTCATCACTCTCCATACAAACCAAGTCAGCCACCGTTTATTAGCACTAAAGCTCTAATAGAGCGGTGGAGCGGAAAATTAGGACAGAATAGATACTTAAAAACTCAAACTCATTGCATTCATGTGTTCATATAATAATAATGTGTCTTAGTCAATAGACTTGACTTGATTGTCAGGGAAACGTTATTTAACCATGTGTGAGCTCGCCCTTTTCAGTATGGACACTTTTGCGCATGACTTAGTACGGTTAGAGCAAATCTAACGATTTAAATCTTTGGGCAGCGGGTTTTTATTTAATTTCAAATACCGGTGTAAATGACAGATTTTCATGACGGATATGACGGAATCGCTTTCCTAGGAAAAATGACGTATAGAAAGTGACGGCTACGAATGGCGTCCGTGACAGAAGCTGTGCCCATAGATAAAATACTAAATGTACAAGCTGTGCCCTCAACGCACTTTCAGCGCCACGAATGTTATAAGTAAGTACCGCCGCCGTCTCCAGACGCCTCTGAACTTAAAAAGGCCACTTTGGCAGAATCATAAAAGGATAACATTATTAATCATAATGGACAGTTAACTGTTAAATTAATCGTATCAAAACCCATTGGTGAAGGATTTTTCAGGTATTTTTTTTTGTCTGTGCTAAAATACCAATCAATCCAATTCAAATCCAACCCCAATCTCTTTGATTATACCTACGTAGTGCAGCGAAAAAAAGAAAAACACGGACTGTCTTCGCCATATTATGATTCATATGATTCTGCCAAAGTGGCCTTTTTAAGCCCCCTATGTCCGTGCTGTGCTGGGGCTCAACCATCACGGATAGCTTCAACCGTTTCTCGAACCAGTGGTTCCCTATAAAAGGTCAAATTAAATTAGCTAGCGATACTTCGCATACCTGTAGGATATCTATTAACAAAACATAAAATATGAATTTGAAGTTTTATTTTTTGTGGGGTCATCGACCGCTGGTAGTGATTTTTTTTGTGTAAACTTCACAGACGTGATAGGTATCAATGTGTAAACAAATGAAACAGATTTTCTCTATTCATATTTTAAGTAACAACAGTAGGTACCAGCGGTTGTTGATCCCCAAAAAAAACCTACCTATCGCATCTGCAGAGTTTCGCTAATTAATTTAATTTGACCCTGAATTTTGTGATCTCAGTTTAGGTTCTATAAAAAACTTATCATCATCATCTGCCTAGCCTTTTCCCAACTATGTTGGGGCCGGCTTCCAGTCTAACCTCATGCAGCTGAATACCAGTTTTTACATGGAGAGACTAAAATAAAACTTATAATAACATAATATAGTGTAGAGGTATCTAAAGCGCCACATGAGAACAACGCGGCATACTGACGTCACGCAAAATCCTGCATCTCACAAGCAGAGTTTACCGCATAGATACAACGCGGCCCGACATGAATCATCGGGCAGTTGCCCGCCAGACACAACACCCGTCTAGTCGGAGGATCCTCCCTTTTCAATAGAGTATGAGTGAACGTTACACCCTGTTTCTCTTACCTCTATAATAGTATATCTAAGCTGAATAAAAAAAAAACAAAAATGTACAAACACAGTAACAAGAACGGGAGTACCAATCTAAGCTGTCAGACCAGGAAAAATGTTTGCACAGAAACAAGTTTACGCAATTCTCGGCTTCACTTGTAACGTGTTTTCATTTTATCTTTCTCACCGCATTGCGCTAGCATTGACATTTTATAGACATGATGACGTGAGGAGGGAGAAGATAAGTCGATGGAATTACTGTAATATAAGAAACGAATCTATTAAAAAAATTGACTCAATTATTTTTTTTTTGCCTTTTCTATTTTTTTTTTTTTTTTTATTCTGTACTATCTGTATTTTGTGTCTCGGTACCGTCCGAGATAATGGCGAAGTGTTTGTGTGTTACATGCTGACGCTACTTGTCTTCACGCACACATTCACAGCGTGTTCGTACACTTGGTTACCATAAGTAAAGCGCGCGTCGCTTCATGTGATAAAAATACTATAAAAGGAAAAGATGAACCAACCATAAAATTTAGTTTCTTTATTCTTACCAATAGGTAAACATCTTCATTTCGCAGTTTGCAATTCAGTACTTATTCCCACCCTAACAACCGAATTGTGTCATTCAGGAAAATGCACTAAACTAGGTAGGTACTTATGAGAACTAGTTTCGAATGAAGTCGTTATTTTATACCCCAAGTTAGCCTCACCTAAACCGAAAACGACCGAACACTGACGAAATTATGCGAGCTCTGTATTATGGGGATTTTGAACACACACTTAAAACTGGGTTTATGTGTAAACATTAAAAGTGGAACTAAGTTCTTTGGACGTTTGGAACTTAAATACCTAATGTGCATTTGGAAAGCATTAATGGCTGATTTTTCAATCGACAGATAATTTTTATTCGTGGAATAAAATTGACGTCTGGCAGATTTTGTATGGAAGAACTGTCAAAAATTCAAAATTATTCCTCGGATAAAATTATCTGGCGTTGGAAAAATCAGCCCTAAGTTATATTATTATAATATTCATAATATCTTTATTTGCGTTCCATTATGTTAACAAGATGCAACGCACACCGGTGGACGGCAGGGGACGGCATAGCATAAGCATAATCAACCTATAATTTTCCCATTGCTGGGACACGTCTCCTCTCTTCGGGAGGGAGTGGGCTGTAATCCCCCACGCGGGCCCAATGCAGGTTGTACGATGTTTTCCGTCACCGATTTGAGAGATGAAATTAAATACACAAAGATAGTGCATGTCGGTCAGGGCCGACACTACTAGGCCACCACTGTTTTAGCTCGAGGGACGGCATCGAGAAGGTTTTGCCGCTGGCCAGCGCTTACTGATGATTCGCAATACCGCTAGCGGCCGCCGGCGCACTCCTGGATGCTAAGGCATGACGGCAGAATCCCGCGATATGCTACGGGGGAAATGCGCAGTGCACCCCCGCTTATACTGCATCTTCCCCGCTATCGTATGCTAGCGGACTCCAGGTCATACTGTCAATACCGCAGGGAGATATCCCCTTTGATGCTCTGTGGTCGGTCTCTGAGCTTTGGAATCTATCTTGTTCCATTGGATACAATATATAAATTCAATTTGGTAAATTTAAAATATCCTGCTCCGCCGTCCGCGCTATGCCACACGTATGTGCGCTGGCCCAAGGAACCAGTTGGGCACAAAAAAAAATTGCAGTTTCTGCCGACCGCCATTGGAAAGGCGCGTTGATGGTATTCTAGAGTTCAAAGAACTCAAACTCAAAGCATTTATTTCAATTAAACCATTTACAGGCACTTTTGAATTTTATTGTCAAGAAGTCGGTCAGTCAGAAAATATGAAGCTAGTTGCCCATTCCAAAGCGTAGGTACCTATGGAGAAGAACGGGCACTATTTTTACAAAAATATTAGTTACATCGATGTAAAAAAGACGTAAGAATTTAACTAACTACTAAAACGATAATTCTAAACACGAGCATTATAGTATGCATGTAGTTCTACATGTGACGTAGACAAAACGATCACTAAAATCCCGTCACTCGGCAAACGCCAAAGATTTTTCCTCATTGGCGCGCCAATAAATGATCTTCCATAATAAAATCACATATGCTTACCATCGGCATCGTGTAAATATATAGCACATATATTAGATCCCGTAACACACCCAATTTACCGGTTATCCGAGCGAAAGGTCCCTAAAAGATCGTAATGACAGAATATGGCTGAGGTCGTAAAGTAATATGGTTTGCGAAAAACATTTTTCTTGTTACCTATAGTAGATGTATTCTGGTATTAGGTATGATTTTGATATGCCTTTATTTTTTGTCAGCTCTCAAAATTTAGTGAGGAAACCGGCATGTCCTAGAACTAAAAATTCGAAGACATGTGACATCTACCAACCCGCACTGGGTCTGCGTGGTGAATTGTGGCCCACTGCCTCTCACAAAGCGGAGGCCTGTGTTTAAGTAGTGAGAATGAGAACGGTATAGAATTATGCTTAAATTAGTAACATTTAAAACACAGACCAAAATTCAACAGTTGGCCTTATTTTGACTGAATGATGTTGATAGTGCTTTAGTGTGTTTGGATATCAAGAAGGCACTTAGGTTATCATATAGGGTACAGAATCAATGGCTGAAAACGACACATCGACCTTTAGAAAGAGACAGTGGCCGTAGGAATGAGAGACAGACGTCGGTGCCATATTTATAGCCGGGTTACTTCTTCTTTTTGGTCGTATCGATGACCCCAAATTGAATGAGTTTTGACCAGAATTCAATCAGGTCGACAGCGGTTGCCCTCGCCAAGGATATTCATAGTGCTCGTGTTACTGCATAAAGAGAAAGAGATGAGGCATCGCTTTAGGTGACTAGAATATAGACTAGAATATCTTTATCTTGCATAAAATATGGTACTGACGCGCACATCAAGCTCCCTTACGAAACTGTCAAATTTTCCCAATCAACTTTGCACCTTATTTAGTGATAAAGTTGAAGATCTATTCAAGAAATTTGACAGATTGTAGTAGCTTGATGTGCTGGCGTCTGTACATATAAAGTCGGAAATATAAATAGTTTCACATATATTCCTTACTTCTTTCAGCATGCACTAACTACATTAAAATAAAAATTTGAACTAAAACACTTAAAATATTAATATTGAGACCGAAAAAAGAACCTGAAAAAAATACTTTAAATTTTAATTATCAATACTAGTGACATCGTATTCGGAACTTTGCTCCACAATCCGTTGCGGCTCATTGGGGGCCCTCCAAGTATCTATCTGACTATGTAATGCCTACAACTGCCCAGCTGGGTTATCACCTGCCTAGCCTTTTCCCAACTATGTTGGGGTCGGCTTCCAGTCTAACCGGATGCAGCTGAATACCAGTATTTTTACATGGAGCAACTACCTACTATACTTGCTGGGTGCTATATATAATTGTTATACTTCGAACAAGGTCAACGATCGACACTGGAACTTTACTGGGCCATCCCTGTGATATAACTGCACTAACCGTCCGTTAGGACTCCCAAGGGAAGTAATAAACAGCCGTGACTACACGACACACTCATGTTTGTGTTTATTACACCTAATCTTAATTATAAACTCATACATGGGGTACGGGGAATGCGTATTTTGATGATGGCTACAAACGCGACAGCGGATTTACCTAACGTCCTTTTGCATAGTGAAGATTTGAAGAACAAATGACTGTTATATTTTGAAACTAGAACAATAGTGCCTAATTAGTGTAGTGTAAAAAATAGGCTGGTTTTAAAATAAGCTGGGACACACGGGTTGCTAAAACTGTCTGGTAACATTGTGACCAACTTATCCTTTGAATAATAACTACTCAAATCAACCCATAATCATAACCAGCCTATAATGTTCCCACTGCTGGGACACAGGCCTCCTCTCGGTGAGAGGGAGTGGGCCGTAATCCACCACGCGGGCCCAGAGATGTCACGTGTCTTCGAATTTTTGGTTCTAGGACAGGTCGGTTTCCCCATGATGTTTTCCTTCAGCGTTTTCAAATCAACCTATGATGTGGCAAAGTATCGTTTATTTAACATATTCTGCCTACTTCATCGGGATACATTCGTAATCTTATGATATTTTTTATTGATTAAGAATTAATTTCTTTAATAAAGAATCCACGTTTGTTCCTATAAAGCCACTTACAAAACAACAACACCAACGACCAATAAAGGTAGTAGCATATTCACTAATACCCAAATCTGTCTGGCGTAGTGCTGCCGCGGGCTTGCCAGCCAAAACATGTCGAATATGTTTTATGTGTCTGGCAAAACCGCGTAAATCTAATCTCTTGTAAATTATACGCGCGCTGGACATATGACCGTTATTGTTAGTAGAGTGTACGCTTTATCGGGTACAATAGAGGGTGGATTTTTGAGACGGTTTTTTTTGTGACAGTAAGGATTGGTATATAAACTTTAACCGTTGTAGCTACAGGAAAACGTTCTTAGGAGGCTGCCCCTAACTTCTTGAGTAATTGCTAACTGCATTCACGGATTTTAGAAAAATGCTACTACTGTTAGCTAGAAAAACCACCTCACATTTCTTTCTGCGCCCCGCGGTTTCACCTGTATAAGTGTCGATTCCGTGGGAATATCGTGATAAAAAGTATTATATGTGTTAATCCTGGTTATAAAGTATCTGTCTGCCAAATTTCATCCAAATCCGTTCAGCCGTTTGTGCGTGAAGAAGTAACAAACATACAAACACACTCACAAACTTTCGCCTTTATAATATTAGTGTGATACAGTTTCGTATATTGAATAAAAGACTCTTCTAGACCAACTAAGATTAGGGTAATAGGCACGAAGTCCTACAAAAGTTTTCCTGTAGCTACAACCTTTCTGCCCACTCTCAAAAATCCATCTTCAACAGATTTTTTTTAATGATGCGATCTTCTTCTTTTTGTGTGATGTTAGGTTAGCACGAGTGACGAACTTGAGGGCTAAAGAAGCTAGGCACGCGAAGTAGTTGGTCTTGCGTATCTAGGTGTATCTATATCTGTGGTGTAGGCTGTAGGTATGTCACAGATATAGATATATAATCTGTGGTGTATGTATTTATAAACAGTTCCTCAATGGTCTTGGTATTACAGCACCCCAATTGTGTAACACACTTGTAATCACAATTCGAAGGGTTTCGAAGGAAATTGCGAATTTATTGCTTATTAGATATGTCTGAAAAACCTGTTCGCTCGACAGCGTAAATGTTGAAATGAATTTTATTGAATTTTCAAACCGAGAGGCATTGTGTGTTAAATTCAACAACATATATAGTAACACGGCTCTATTACCCGAAGGGTTGGCGAAGCTATACCTATAATAGGTACTTATACCCACTTACCCTCATTTCGCCAGTTATGGACGAACGAATACGAACTACGTTACGAATGTACCTAGCTATAATGTAAACAATAACATAGCCATAATATTCAGCAATATTCCACATAAGTGTCTGGTGGTCTAGCCAGCAAAAATCCCAATTTGGCGAACGCCCAGCCGAAATACAACCACATACAGGCTGTATTCGAACCGAAGCAAGCTTACGGGATCGTTTATAGCAGATTTTATACCTAATAAAATAAAAAAGAATTCTATGAGGAACGTCATTACAATATTGAACGATTTTTGGTATCTTTATGAGACAAAACTTTCCAAAGTTTTATTTTTAAGTTCAGCCCATAGTTTAAGTACCTTATATCACAATTACTTGAAGCAATAGTATCAACAGTTATAAAAAGAAGACCTTGTAACTCAGAAAAAAGTCCCTTTTTTTAAGGTAACTTGTGCCAGTGTTCCTCTGCTGAGCAAAGGCCTTGCCCAAATCCTTCCAGGCATCCTTTTCTAGAGCCACCTCGATCCAACCCTTGCCTTGCCCAAATCCTTCCAGGCATCCTTTCCTAGAGCCACCTCGATCCAACCCTTGCCCAAATCCTTCCAGGCATCCTTTCCTAGAGCCACCTCCATCCAACCCTTGCGGTACGCGTCTAGGTCGTGTCGCCTGCTCTTCTTGGACCGGCCTCGGCGGCGCCGTCCATCTTCAGGCACACACCGTGTGGAGACTGTCGCCCGGCTGACGTGACCAGCCCAATCCCATTTCAGCCTGGCAGCCTTTGTGCCTAAGTCTACGATCCACGTTTTGGAGAATATTAAAGAACAGAATTTAGATAATCACTGTATTCAGTTCTAAACGGTAATTTTATGCTATACCTATTCATAGTATATATAAATATATCATCATAAACATCATCATTTCAGCCGAAAGACGTCCACTGCTGGACATAGACCTCTCCAAGCACCTCCACTTCGACCGGTTCTGTGCTTCTCGCATCCGACGGGTTTCTGCGGCCTTCACAAGGTCGTCGGACCACCTTGTGGGAGGCCTTCCAACGATACGTCTTCCGGTACGCGGTCGCCACTCCAGAACCTTTCCACTCTAAAATTAAATTTAATTATTATAATACTTTAAATATATGTAATATATTAATTAAATTTAATTAATTAAAGCTTACTAAGCAGAAACCACTTCACGTCAACTTGGCTTCAAATATACACCCTGTACCATTTATTGTATGTGTGTGTCTGACAATGGTTGTAAAACTAATCCGTAAGGCCGTTTGCTCACACACGTTTTTCTTACCGTGGAAAACTACGGTTTATTGGCCGTGTGTAGACACGGGCATTAGTGTTGTATGGATCACTATGGAAGCTTGTGCGGTTTTTCGCCAGTTCGGTCGTCTGCTGTGTCTTACACAATCGCACACGATTATTCTACGGTGCGGTTAGTGTCGTGTAGGGCGGGCCTTATAGTACCTTCACCTTACCTTCGTTGCAAACTGTGTACAGACAAAGGCGAAATGGTTTCTACGGGAAATACCTATGTAAATATGTATGTAATTCGTACAACGTTGCTTAGCGGAATTAACTAAGTTACAAATTAATGCCAAGTCACTGTTTAACACTGGGTTTACTAAGTAAATGTTAAGACACGGCTTAAAATAGACAAAATTCTATTGTATGACGAATATGACTTGGTGATAAGATTAGAAAGTGGGCTCTGAACAAACTTAGATATCGACACCCATGAAGAAAGTGAATCAATAGGACGTTATTAGTTATCACACTAATATTATAAAGGCGAAAGTTTGTGAGTGTGTGTGGGGGTGTGTTTATATGTTTATTACTTCTTCACGCTCAAACGGCTGGACCAATATTGATAAAATTTTGTATGGAGGTAGCTGACACCCTGGATTAACATATAGGCTACGTTTTATCCCGATATTCCCACGGGATCGACATTTACGCGGGTGAAACCGCGAGGCGCTGCTAGTCTACCACAAAAATATCAAAATTACACCACACACACAGGTACACATTCGAACAGAATGGTACGTCGAACGTTAGGGCCTGCCAGTCGATATCACCGCGCCCGCAGGCATTTGTGCGGGTCGAGTCCGACGCACCTTGTACCTCGTGGCTGTCTGTGCACATCCTGTTTGGTAATTGTAATTGGATATTGATACCGTTTAAAGTACAGTGTGTCGCACAAGTGTGCTTTCGAACTATGGTGAGTCACGGTACAGTATAAAGGCGAAAGTTTGTGAGTGTGTAAGTGTGCTCTAAAAACGGTGAAGGAAAACATCGTGAGGAAACCGGCATGTCCTAGAACCATAAATTCGAAGACATGTGACATCTACCAACCCGCAATGGGCCCGCGTGAAGGATTACGGCCCACTCCCTCTCACCGAGAGGAGGCCTGTGTCCCAGCAGTGGGAACATTGTAGGCTGATTATGAGTATGAGTACACTATTTTCCAAACAACTATTTATCTACAACCTAACTACCCCAACGTATTAATCTTGCCCAGCGCTCCGACACTATAATTCTCCAACAATATTGCTCCATTCCAAAGCTCCCCATACTGTAAATCGAAACACTAAACAGCCTCCGATGCACTTCGATATTGCATCGCAAAGGTTCCCGAACTATAAAGTACCAGACACATTCGGCCACAATTGGCAGAAGAAGCAGACGGGTATGTTTGGAAACGCGCCAGACCGTCAGAACGTCAGACCAGAACGGTACTTTAGTACTAATTGCATGCTGTTTGTATGTTAATTTATTTTTGAAGTCGATACTGGGACTTTTGTTTCTTTAGATATTTTTTTAAGATGGATATAATTAATTGTTGACAGCGACATCTATACCGCCACCATGGACGTACTATATATTACGTCCATGACCGCCACATACGATTACGCATCAAAGTCAAAGTCAAATCATTTATTTCAAATAGGCACATTAAAGGCACTTTTGAACGTCAAAAAAAAAAAAAACTAAATAGAAATGATTCTAGTCGCCCATTCGAAAAGGTAGTTTTCGTATGGAGAAGAATGGGCAAGAAACTGGGCAAAAAAAAATCATATGACGTCACGCAAAATCCTGCATCGCGCAAGCAGAGTTTACCTCGCGACTAGCATATATGTATACAACAGCCCGACGTCAATCATCAGGCAGTTGTCCAACAGAGACATCACCCGTCTGGTCGGAGCATCCCCCTTTTCTATAGAGTACAAGTGAACTTTACACCCTGATCCTCATACCTCTATAATAGCTTACCGTTCGATCCAGGGCTAAAGTGTACCACTGGTCGTTTGTTACTCCAGCTCGTCACGCTGTCTTCTACAGGGACTGCGGCGACGCCTTCTAGCTGTGTCAGGGCTCCACGTAGTGGTTATTTTGGCCCACAGCTACATACGGCAGACGTGGCTAGCCAAGTCCCACTTCAGCTTAGCGAATTTTTTAAGGAACGTCAGTAATCTGTGTTTTGGAGCGCAGTGTGGTATTGCGAATATGGTTTGTAGAGCTGGAAGTCATGGGTCTTTGCCTAGCAGTGGGATGATGCAAGGTAACAAGGCAACAGTACCTTACCGTTTGTTTAAAATGCAATGAAACTTATCACTAAAGCGATAATGATAATTATCATTTTTCTCTGAAAAATGGTAGACAATTGATACCTATCGTAGGTAGGCTACAAAAACTACCCTAGAAAACTAAACTAATAGGTACTACCTACAGTGCACATATTACACAAAATAAACTCGAACAGAGATAAAAAAGAAAAGATAAAGGAAAAGCTAACAGATACCTTCCTATTATAATGTAAACAAAAATTTTCCCCAAAAATACATTTAATATTGTACTCAAACAGCATTATATTTACAAGAGTTTTTCAGACATAAGAACATCACACATTTCTAGTAAAGTCTCGGAGAATTGTTTGCGTTCTTCAAGCACTTTATTTTTTATGAAAATATTGGTAGGATCATCATTTTATCATGTAGACACGAGTGGGTGATGCCCAATCTCCCCAATTTCCAAATTCCCCAAAGCTTTCATTGTTAACTAAACGTTGTACGACTCTGTCTTGACCGAAATTGTGAATGGTACAGTCGCGGAATCAATGTTTACTTGTTTATTAAGCATTTTTAATCATCGAAATGATCGACCGGTTGGCCACCCATGTTCTACACGATACTATAAACTTAAAGCTAACAATAACTCAAAGAGATGACGTCAAAGTGACTATTTATTTACCTTTCCAAAGCTCTATTATCCCCTCATAACCACAAGATCCCAATATCGGGGTATTTATCTTCAGTCAAGTCAGAGCAATGTGTGCATGTGAAGCAGTGCATCGAAGTTGCTCTAATTTATTGAACTTAGTCGGCAAGTTAATGCCACAGTCCAGTCATAAAGTACCTATGCTAAGAACACAAGTTGCATCGTAGATTCGTGGTCAAACATCTAACTTGCGAGGAACTTAGATACGCTTATCTTGCTCAATAGTCGGAGTTAAGAGGGAATGTTGTTCATGAAAATACCTTATTGATTTCATGGGAGACTGCAGTTTCTGTAGAGACCTATTCTGTGAGGTTCTCTTGAACCTCACTCTATTGAAGTTACTTATTTATTTTACCATTTATATACACACATTATATAAACAGAAAAGAAAAAAAAACAGAACAGAAAAATAGGTACACAAAGGTGATGCTTATTTCATAAGAAAACCTGCGATAGGACAATAAATAGAGAGATGTAGACAGCGTGTACTGTGGTGCTATTCTGTAAAAATCTCACCGTGAAAACTTGGGTGAAGTGAGCGTGGAGTGAGCTGTCAATAGTGTCAATTCCTAGCAAAAACAAACTCACTTCACCTAAGTTTTCACGGTGAGATTTTTACAGAATCGACCGACTTGTTGTCAAATGACCTAAATAATTTGATTTACAGTGAAGTGATGAGCAACACTACAGCAGCCTGTCTATTATGTAAAAATCTCACCGGGAAACCTTTGGTAAAGTCAGCTGTTTCCACCAGATGCTAGGGATTGACATTATTGACTTCAAGCTTACTTCACCTATTATAAGTAAAAAAAAAAAACCTTGAACAAAGATCGGCAGTGTGCACGAAGGCGCGGAGTAAACATAACAATATTAAATATAATATAATTAAAATATGTGGTAAGATAATAAAACAAGAATGCTTAGGTTAAGGTATTTTATATAAAGGCCGGCGACGCCTGAACTAAATGAATTATGTACTTATATAACGTAAATACGAAAGATTAATTTAACATACCTACTCATTTCGCGAAGAGCAGTGGTGACCCAGTAGTAACGGCCGTGACTTACGAGTTGTGGGTCGTAGGTTCAAAGGCGCTTTACTTTCTGCAAATTATTTCATTACCACTGCTCTCGAGGCGGTGAAGGAAAATATCGTGAGGAAACCGGCATGTCCTAGAATCAAAAAAATCGAAGATATGTGACATCTGCCAACGCGCACTGGGCTTGCGTGGTGGATTACGGCCCACTCCCTCTCACAGAGACGAGGCCTGTTCCTGTGTCCCAGCAGTGGGAACATTATAATATGCAGATTATTATTTACTTTAACTTTTTAGACTTTTTTCGCAAATTTTTTAACCAAAATGCTATAGGATAGTAATTAGTAATTTCGATATTAATAAATTTGTTCGAATTTACGTTACCTTTACGATCGTTCGTGCTAGGTCTACAGGTTCGTGTTCTTTCTAGCTAGCATAATTTCGACCCTACGAATAAGCAACGTTGCGTGGCGAGATTTATATCGTTTTATAAGTTTAAAATTGAATTTATTCATGCACCCCTTAGTAGTGCAATTTGTTGGTAAAATTGAATGTTAAAAACGAATTTTCCAGTTGATGTGTGCTAACTTTGTTAATTAGTTTTTTGATATTTATTTATTTTTACTTGACATTTTGTATATCTACACAGTAAGCTCCAATCCAGACTCCGGGCTACACTGAGCAATTTGGTAAAATTGAATGTTAAAAACGAATTTTCCAGTTGATGTGTGTTAACTTTGTTACTTAGTTTTTTTTTTTTTTTTTATTTATTTTTACTTGACATTTTGTATATCTAGACACAGTAAGATCCAATCCAGACTCCGGGCTACACTGAGCAATTTCTAACGAAAACACTCAATAAAAACAACAAATACAAACTGCATCACTATTGAACTAACCACATCTTTCATACCTCCCCTAAACGATCCTTTGCAACTCTATCAAACCTGTCATGTACCCTCCACGTTACGTGTTAGACACAGCGACAATGCTGGACAATGTCGCCACCACCAGCGATGTACGAGTAAATTGTCCATGAAACATCAATGCAACTCCGATCGATGCGACACAATACACAGACAGAGTATTGTGAATGCAGAGGCGGCGAATGAATGAGAAGTGTTTTAGTGCAGCGTGCGATAAAGGACGTAAGAACGAATACCTTTTCAAAATATTGTTCATCATCTGCCTAGCCTTTTCCCAACTATGTTGGGGTCGGCTTCCAGTCTGACCGGATCCAGCTGAATACCAGTATTTTATATGTACCGACTGCCTATCTGAACTCCACAACCCAGTTACTGGATAATAGACGATACCCCTTGGTAAGACTGGTTGTCAGACTTTCGGGCTTCTGACTACCCGTAACGACTGTCAAAGATCCACGAATGGCAGCTGGGACCAACGGCTTAACGTGCTTTCCGAGGCACGGAGGGGTCACGGTATGTATAGATGGTCACCCGTCCACAGACCAACCGCGGCTGGCGTAGCTTAACCTGATCGATCGACCTGTGCGGCTGTTATTATTTAGCCATGGGCCCCTCAAAATATTGTTATCTATAGTAAAAACCAATTACTGACAAACCAAATACATAACAACTATGTATTTGGTTTCAGAGTCGTATGGCGTTCATACTTAGGTAGGTACGTTTGGGGTCCGCATGGGCCTAAAATTCGTAAGACGATTCGTAGAGTTTGGAAATGCGCCCTTAATTTAGCGTAAATCCTAAAATGAAGCTATGATTTATAAGATATCCTAGATTAAGAAGACAGCTATGATTTAAGCTTTCATTTAAAAAATTAAAAAGAATTTGTACAGACGCCAGGACATCAAGCTACCCGAAACTGTAAAATTTTGCCAATCAACTTTGAACCTTATGCTTTAGCGATAAATTTGAAAGAAAAGAAAGAAAAAAGTTTATTTGGACACAGTTCGTGAAACATAAAACACAAAATTAACAAAATAAAAATTATGTTTCAACAACAATAGTGTGTGCCTCACGGCTGCGCCAGAAAGGTTCATTTCAGCATTAATGCTAGACAGATGCTGTCTGGCGCTGGTTTTCTAATGAACCTTGAAAATCTATTAAATAAATTTGACAGATTGTAAGTAGTAGCTTGACGTGCTGCTTTCTTAAACTTACTTTTCTATTGCAATAAACTCTATCTTACTCATCAGGCCACACTAGTACATACTAGCCAAACACTGCTACATTATCGCTCTGTCAAAGCCATCAAGATCCCTTTCATGTCCCATTCAACCTGTCAAAACCCTCACAATGAGCACATACGACTAAATTGTACGTGAAACATCAATGCACTCATGATCGACGCGACGTGCACAGAGTAGTGCGCGCACAGATGCAACGAACGAATGATACAAGAATCCAAGATGAATGTGATATCGTGAATACAATATATCTAGCTCGTGAATGAGTCGTCTTTACGAAGAGCTCCATGTAAATTTTTCATTTTGTGAAGGTTTGAGCGAATGTAAGGAATGGAAGAACGACGATGAATGATGACTGTCGCGTGCAGTCCGTAAACAGTTATTTTTCCTCTGACAGCAACCTTATTTTAACGAAGATAAAGATCACTGTCTTTTGACAGATTTTTTAATAGCAGCAACCCAACAGGAACTTTATTATAACGTCAATAGAGATCACTGTGATTTTGAAATTCATGCAAACTCAGAGGTGCAATAACTGTGAAAGGACTTTATTTAGTGCTGAAAATGAGTTATAAATAGGACATAACAAACTCTCACTTGCCGTTGTAATGCAGACGTAGGTATATAATATTATTAACTAGCTGCGCCCCGCGGTTTCACCCGCGTAAATGTCCATCCCGTTTGAATATCGGGATAAAAAGTAGCCTATATGTTAATCCAGGGTGTCAGCTACCTCCATATAAAACTTTATCAAAATTGGTTTAGCCGTTTGTGCGTGAAGAAGTAACAAACATATAGACACACAAACCACCCTCACACACTCACAAACTTTCGCCTTTATAATATTAGTGTGATGTGATTAGTGTGATATAATTCCATCTTTGTAATTTGGTTGTACTTCACAAATTAAGTAGGTATTTAAGGGCATAATTATACCCTAAGGGCTGATTTTTCAATAGTCAGATAGCTTTTATCTGAGGAATAAATATTGTGGTTGACAGCTTTTGTATAGAAAATATTTCAAACTGTCATAATTATTCTTTAGATTTTATCTAAAGATTATTATTCTTTAGATTTTATCTAAAGAATAATTATGACAGTTTGACATATTTTTTTGATGGCTTTGACAGAGTTATCTGACTATTGAAAAATCAGCCGTAATTCTTGCCAGACACCGATAAAATATAACAACATGGTACCAATAACAATTGAATTCATAAAACGCAATACACAAAAAAAGATCGCAAGAATATTTTCGACAAAAATATTTTAAATCGTATTACATACCCACAAGGTTTTTATCATAAAATATGTCAGTATTAAAAGCACCCCCATAATCCCGACGTTGTGTTGATCCCCTCGAGTAGTACAGTTAAGTAAGATATTTTACTAGACACATCTTTTATAGAAAGGTTTTTTGATCTAATATTCCAAAGGGGGATTTTCATGGCGAAAAAAGCTCAAATATTTATTCAAATTGAGTTAAAAAAGGTTTCTGTTTACGTTATAAATGTTTTTTTTTCGGAAATAATTGTGTAAAAAAGACTTTTTAACGAGATAAAGTTTATTAGGGCGTTTTTGTAAATCCGTTTAATTAGGACTTATCTTTCAAATAGTTTTCAAATTTCGCAAATAGGACTGCTAAAAGCAATAAGTAAACGAGACGTACTAAAATCCAATTAGGGACCAATCTAAAATCTGAACTAAAATCGTAGGATTTGATTTCGAAATCGTCTAATTAGCCAGGCGTAAAATAACGAACACCTTGACAACAAAATACTTATTATTTCCTATTTATATTACCTAACTTATAAAATGTATATAGACACGACCTAGATGTCCTTCAAACCATTTTACAGAAGCACAAAAAAAGGTGACCCAAAATCCTGTAAAATCCGATATTTATGGTTTCAACCACTCACTATGCACTCAACACCTCTACACACCCCACTACCCCCTAGAGTCCGTTATCTTAAGAACGTCACCCCGAAAAATCTGTCCCTGATTTACTGACGTACTCACTTTTGAGAATACCATAAAACAGTCCCATGTCACCCACAGGCGACGAAATCGACTGGTAACGCTTTACAAATATTTGGCAAGGCGACTGGTCCGGGCATTTCTGTAGATTTATGAAGCGCTTTATTGACGCTGAGTGGTGATAAAAATCTTAAATGGTATGCGTTCCTGGTAGATGCAGTTAGTGGGGCTACTGTTTTAGTTGTTATGAGGCGAAAGTGCTCTGTTGTTTTTCTAAGAGACATCTTAAAGATGAGTGAAGAACATAATTACACATTTTAGGATTTCCCTAGGAATATCGTCGAGATAATAAATATGCGCAGTAAGAATAACTAGTCGGCAAGGTTGAAAACGGAGCTGATTGCCCAGAGTGCGCTTGACAAGAACATCATGTGAAAACACTAGTATTTTTAAACCCCTCAAACATTTTCAAAGCATGCAAACGTAACTAGAATTCTCGGAAAAATATAAGCAAGACTGAATCATTGAGCAAATATTTTAAAATATTCCGTATATGTTTCAAAACACAAAACAAATATCATACAGCAGAACTGTTCAGAATCCGCAAAACTACATATTCTGGGAAAACCAAATCAAACAGAGAAGTGCACCCAGTTTATCTTTATCCTCTGTTCCTACAAGCGATATATGGATAGATGTATACGATTTATTCGAGTTCTATTGACGTAAACGAATTGTGATTACATACTCATACCACTGACGAATAAATAAGGCTAGAACATAACAGACAGAAGCCGATTAGATCAACCCAACGCGGGCACGTACTATATTGGATAAACGTCAAACCTGACGTATGGCTTGCGTACTACGCTGCGTCTTCCGATACGTTACGTCTGGGATAAGTTAACGGGTAGATTCTAATCGATTCAATAGGGTAGGAATCGATGATTGATTAGTCATAATTAGGATGTTTTATTTATTGCGATTCATGAAAGTCTCTTTTCTTTCCATTGGCGCTGTCAACACTTCGAAGTTATTTTGTTAATAATATTCGTTTTTAAGTTAAAAGCTTTTTTTTATTTTTTGGTCCGGAACCCCAATAATTATCGACTTCTCTTCGGAGTTCAAACAAAAATAAGTACTTTCATTTAAGAAACAAAAATAAGTACGCCATTTCATTTAAGAAGCATAGTTTTTAGGATTCCGTATCCAAAAGGTAAAAACGGGACCCTATTACTAAAACTCCACTGTCCATCTGTCCGTCTGTCACCAGGCTGTATCTCATGAACCGCGATAGCTAGACAGTTGAAATTTTCCCAGTTGATGTATTTCTGTTGCCGCTATAACAACAAATACTAAAAACAGACAATACAACAAACGTGTTTTTTTTTCGGCGTTTTTGCCTTGTGGTACGAAGCCCTTCGTGTGCGAGTCCGACTCGCACCTGGCCAATTTTTTACGACCTAATTACCTAATCAAACATAGCAGTGTATGAGCTAGCCTGGTCTAGAACTAAAATATTTCAAATAAAACTCTATTATTAGAACAATGATTCCAATTCGGAATCGTGTTCAAACAGACGTTCTATTTGAATTTGTGAAACATTACCAATATGAACTGGTTTTCACAGAACAACGAACTAACTGGACTTTAATAACTATTTTAGGTTCTAACAACGCAATTTTGAATGTCCCGGGTTTTATTAGATTTAGTTACTATTTCGAGGACATGTGGAAACATGTGGAAATCTGGTTAGAGAACATAAATTCATAAGTAAATTGTTTTAATCAGTTCGCCTAAATTTTGTGACATTAATTTATGGAATGGAGCGTTAAATGTTTAACAGAGATACAATTAATTTTCCAACTATTCATATTAATTCTAAAGCAAGTGACAGTGGGCTGGGCACATTGCTCGCAGAACAGATAGCCGATGGGACCGAAAGGTTCTTGAGTGGCGACCGCGTACCGGAAGACGTAGCGTTGGAAGGCCTCCCACAAGGTGGTCCGACGACCTTGTGAAGGCCGCAGGAACCCGTTGGATGCGAGAAGCACAGAGCCGGTCGAAGTGGAGGTGCTTGGGAGGCCTATGTCCAGCAGTGGACGTCTTTCGGCTGAAATGAATGATGAATTCTAAAGCGTGATGAATTCGTCAGGGATATTAACTATTTATAATCAGCCTATAATGTTCCCACTGCTGTGACACAAGCCTCTCTGTGTGAGGGAGTGGGTCGTAACCACGGAATAGAAAAAACGAGTGGAAGTGCCACGCAGCTATCGCGCGTGTGTCACAATTATGCGGAGCTCCGCAACACCGGCTCTGAGGCGGCTCAGTCGCGATTAGCTACTTGCTGTGGTAGGACGTCTCGAACTTAACGAAAAATATTACAAACACGCCTTACTGTGCAATTTTTACATGCAAAAACGATAGCAGGACAAAAAATGTATCTTGCGGAGGTGTATCGTATCACCGGAAAGTATAAAACTATGATATATTTCAATATAATTGTTTTTATTGACAAAACCATATTTATTACTTTGTTGCGAACTAAAAACTACCTTATGTCCATTGTTCAAAGTCTAAATCAACTTGCTCGCTGTCTTGAATATCATCGTATACATTCTAGAAAATTCGACGCTACTCGATTAGGGATGGGACACATTCAAATAGTTCGGTATCGATAAAACAATAAAATGTGTATTTATATAGTGAAACGTTATACGTTACCATGACATATTATGAACTCGTTGTCGTTCTTCTCGATTAATTGAATTATATGGTTTGAGTTTGAGTATTTATATTCTGACAAATAAACCAAAATCATTCATTCATAGCTGGACGTAGGCCTCAAAAAGAACTAATACTAATAAACAGTGATAGGAATAGGTACTTAGTGCCTAATTGCCTAAACTTCGAAGAAGATAGACGAAAGTCTGAGACTTCCTTACGACTGAAATATTTTTTCGGGACTAATGTCGGGGTTTCGGGACATCACCTAAGTACATTTAATATTAATGTTATTAATAGAGTACACTAATTGAATTCATTTTCCTTTTTAACCGACTTCAAAAACAAGGAGAACATTCTAAATAACCAGTAGATACGTTTTCTATTGTTATTAATTCAGGTAAAGAACTGGGTCCGGTTGAAAGGCAAGGGTACTGACTTAAAAAACTTTTCGATTTTTTTTTCAAAACTGTCCCAATTTTATTGCAGTTTCGAATTAACCTTGACCATAGAAACTATTTAGATTCTAAGAAGCATGGTCCTACGACGCACCGTTTCCGAATTATGGGCCTCCGAATTTTATTTTATATAAAACGCTTTGTATTTTCAAAATGGTGGCTCGGATGAAAATCTTTTCTGGAAAGAAATTGTTGCTCTAGTCGAAAACCATGAGGACTGATGTAAAAAACCCGCGAAATATTGAAAAAAAAAACGTTTGAGAATTTTTTTTAAATTTTTTGTCGGTCGAAAATTTTTTTTTTCCTTGATTCATGTTGGGATACTGCTTGCACGGGGGTAACACAGGGGGGGTTAAATTTTGGTTATTTTTTGCCTAGGACGCACCGTTTTCGAAATATTTGAATTTAATAATTTTTTTATGTTATTCAACAATTTATGGAATTTTATTCAAACAGTTGTTTTATATTTTAGTCCGTGCTCAAATGTTGTACCTACTCGCAATCCTGTCGTTAATATTCAAAACAGAAACAGGAAATGAATTCGATAGTTGTTTTACTTTATTGATTTTAGTCGTAATTTAGTAATGTGTTTGAAACCCGGGACATTAGTCCCAAAAAACTGACTTTGGTCCATTACATAATATAAAAGATTTTAATTATTACATTGTACAAATATCGACATTAAATTATCGAAATCTTGTCCTCATCCCTAGCTGAGTAGCAAAATAGATAACAGGTGCATACGAATATGACATCTATTTCAATGACGTTAGCGTGCTAAAAAGAGTAACTTAGTACAGCGCCCTCTAGCGTTGAGTAGCTGAACTCGTTGTAGATTGCTCGAATTTGATTGATACATGGAAAAATGTGCTTCATTGATTTTGACATGTAAAATAAAAACAACATTCAGTAGTTGTAATAAGACTTAATTTTGAACAACAATAAATAAACTTTTCGCCAAAGTTGCATTTATAATAAGTAGCCAATGATATCATCGTTTTCTGTGTATTGAAATGTTTATTTTAATTTGCAATTGTGTGAGTTTGGCGACACTGGTTCCCGTACTAAGGAAGTCTAAGGGCACTTCCACTTGTTTTTTCTATTCCGTGGTCGTAACCCACCACTCGGGCCCGGTGCGGGTCGGTAGATGTCACATGTCTTCAAATTTTTAGTTCTAGGACATGCCGGTTTCCTTACGATGTTTTCTGTCACCGTTTTGAGAGAAGTAGTGATAAAATAAAAATAAAAAATCTGTGGTGACCCAATGGCAACGGCCTCGGCTTACGAGTGGTAGGACATAGGTTCGAACCCATTCAGGCACTTTACTATTGACTATACTTTCGTTAAAACTCTAGGGACTTACTAGGCAACTTCTAATTTAAAAAAAGACATAGAAAACAACATCATTTGGAGACAACTATTTACATAAAGCGTAAAAAGTTATTAATCACTAAAGTTAGACAACGAAGGTACTAAGTTATTATGCCGTAAATTATGTTTACGCTAGACCTAAATTGACGCCTGAAACTTAAGCGATTCCTATATTAAACTTCCTATATTATATTGTTGTGTGTTCAACTTTTGTTGAAGTCGATTCTTATCGTGTGAATTTACCAACCATATACCTACTCAATTAGATATCAGTTACGTTCAGCTTAGAGAAAACGTGGATATTTTGGGCTATATAAGTAAGCCAGACACGTTAGTTTTCGGCTCGGTGACCATGTTTTGTCAGTCGTTGTATTGAGCGTATGAAATCGCAGATCGCCGATGACAAAAGTATCGTGTCTGCTATGGCCTTTAGAGTAACTGGCATTTATGCGAAAATATAGTACTACTAGCAACGCCACGCGGTTTCACCCGCATAAGTTTCGATCCCGAAGGAATATCGGGATAAAAAGTATCCTATGTGTTTATCCTGGTTATAATCTATCTGTGTGCCAAATTTCATCCAAATTCGTCCAGTAGTTTTTATGTGAACGAGTAACAAACATCCATCCTCACAGACTTTCGCGTTTATTAATTAGTAGGACAGTAGGAAGTAAAATTTCCAAATTCAAATTATTTTATTTCATATAAACTACATGGAAGCTAGGTGAACGATGCACTCCTCTAACTAAGTAACACTAGTTCATATCATTACAATAACAATTAGGGAACATATTTCGGTCATGTAATACAGTAGCCGCTCTCGATTCATTGTTGGCCATGATGGTAATCTATATATAAATGTAGGGAACAGCTGATTTTTTTTCACGATATCAGGTTTGGTCCCTATAAAACAAATTCGGGTTAGTTACACCATACTCAACTCAAGAACGGCTGGACAGATTTTTATGATCTTTTATTTGTTGGATTTGTCTTCGCCCCGAATAGCAGAATAATTATTAAAACGTGGAAAAAATAACAAAAAGAAATCTGAGGCCCGGGCGGTACGAAGTTCGCTGGCTCAGCTAGTTTAAATTAAAGACTACCAATTACAATTTAAATAATACAGTTGACTTTTATAACTTGCTTTAATATTCATGTCTTCACTCTATCATCATGTTAGGCATAGTATCAAGTTTAAGCAAACAGGCAATACTTGACCACATTTACAACAAATGGGCATTTACTCGAAAATGCGTTACTATATCCTCGGTTGGTCATGTGACACATTTCCACTCTCGATTTCCCTGTACATTAATTTGACTTTTTGCCTAGATTTAATGACAAGGTAAATGTAAGCAACTAATGCCCGTTTACGCTATCACGTTTAAGCAAACGGACAAAACTTGCCCACATTTAGAGTCAACGGGCATTTTCTCGAAAATACGTTATTATCTCCTCTAACTTAAGCCACACCGGTTCCCAGCAGTACAGTGACAATTAGAGAACGTTATTATGTCGGTCATGTAACACATAAGCCACTCTTGATTCCCCATTGGCCACGACAATTACTACTCGAAACGTAAACAGAATCGACTAATGGAAATACTAATCGAATTGTTTATTGTCAGCTACGTTTGTATTTTGTTTTCTATGCTTTTAGTGGAGTGGCTGAATGTTTTTTTGTCTGTGCAATAAATACAACAATTACGTCATGTCATGGCTTGGTAAATTAATGCATAAATTAAAATGATTTTGTTTAATTTTGGGTAGAAATTCAAATGTGAAACTGGGCACTTATTATTCCAAAGGCTTAATAAAAAATATTTGGGGTATTTCTGAATTCCAGTCACAATTTCGCATTAAGTATTAGGTACTAACCTAACCAGTAAATTACGAGAAAAAATATAGACGAATATATTTTTAACAATAACAGGCCGTTCTATGCAGGATAAAACAGAAATGATTTTACAAGCCAATTAAAACTCTAATGAGTAATACCATAATATCTAAAATCAACATTTAAACCAAAACTCAGTACCTAAAATAAAAACATTACCAACCAGATTGAGTTTGGATCTAATCAACGTTACAAGCAAGTATCTCTCAACCGCTCCGTTTACGTACACTATCCTAACTGGATCCGATTAACATCGTATACTCCGTCCGTCTGTCCGGCATTATAGCTGGTCTTGTCCCTTTTTTCAATTGGCCAAAGCTGGACGGTTCTATCCAATGTGAAAAGAGACTAAATCGTGTAAACTCTGAAAAGGTTTCTGATGTAACGTTCGGGATAAAAAGGCAGACAGTCAAAGCTGTGTTTTGTGAAGGTGGGATTTGGCTGTAATGTGTGAATAAGGATTATGTATAATATTATCAGATGGATCATCCCAGTTTGACACAAAGCAGGTGCCATGTTAAAAAAGGATATTTCTTATTTACCTAAAAAGCGTTACTATCCGAAAAAAACAACATACTATAAGTAAACATCGTAAACATAAAGCATTGCTCAACTAAATATTTACTTCATGTCAAACACCAAAAAACTTAACACAATAATAAAATTATGACACTGCCTGCGCGTGAGACCCTCTGTGCTACGCGTAGAGCTATTGCGTAGCTCGCAATTTGCTACGGGGCGTAGCGCGCACTTTGCTACGGCGTAGCGCGCACTTTGCACTCAAAACGTTATAGAATACTTTCTTTGTGTGTAATAAATTCAAGCGTATTTATATTTATTTTTCAATGAACTAAAGCTGCCCTAAATCCAACTGAATTTCCTTTAAATTCAAAGAGGAATTACCTAACTAATCTCACTTTTGCTTCAAAGAAAAATGACGAGCATAATCCCTCATAGTTGCAGACAATGGTATTAAAAATATTGAATGTCATCCACAGAGAATTAAATTGAGAACAAAAAAAAATATATCTTATCCACCGACAGGAAAAGTAATTTACTTTACTGGAAGCATTGTACTGTCAGCGAAATAGGTCAGTATTTCACGTTCTTTGTATTGCCGTACTAACTTAAAAACTCGGGTTTTAATTTGTGTAAAATATTCCGGTACAACTATGCTGGATTTTTGTTTCACTGGAAAAATATTTGCTTATTTTGCGCTCCGTCGGCGGCTGAATGTGGTAGGTGGCACGTAAGTTAAATAATTAATGTTTTGGTTAAAAAAATATATTGCAACATAGGTAAATGGAATAAATACTTTCTAATTTCATTAATAAAATGAAGACCCTCATGAGTGTAAAAATGAAACTTTGTATAATAAGCATAAAATGTTCCTCCCACTGCTGGGACACAAGCCTCCTCTCGGTATGAGGGAGTGGGCCATAACCCAACACGCAGGCCCAGTGCGGGTTGGTGGATGTCACATGTCTTCGAATTTTTGGTTCTAGGATATGCCGGTTTCCTCACGATGTTCCTTCAACGTTTTGAGAGCAGTGGTGATGAAATAATTTACACAAAGTAAAGCGCCTGGCGCCTACAACTTGTAAGTAGCGACCGATACCAATGGGCCACCACTGCTCTACTGGGCCACCAAGAAAGTGTAAGTATTTTATAGTTTTAATTTGTATATCAATACAAATCATGGATTATTTAATAATAAAAATTATATGTCATACTTGCTTGGTTTTTGCTTTTTGCTTGCATAAGACTTATCTCATGCATTTTAGGGTCAGCTTATAATTTGACTAATAATAATCGTATACCAAACGATCTTGCCGATCAATCAATCAACTCAGCCTATTGCAGTCCACTGCTGGGCATACGCCTCTCCCAGGCTGCGCCAGAACACCCTGTCCTACATGATTGTTCTTATTACTGGCGAAATGTGATTTTAAATTAGTATTGCGGGCTTCAATCACAAAAAAACCTAAGCTAAATTAAATAAATAAATCAACTTTATAATTAAACAGTGCCTCTTAAATTGTATGCCCAATAAATCCCACAGGATTAACTCAAGATTGAAATTCCAAGTAAACTAATTTAAAGCGAATTAAATGATAATGCAATAACTTTAAAAGAAGGCTTAATTACACTCAAACGGTATAATTAAAAAAAGTAAAAACTACTAAGAAACTTATCATAGCCTTCTAACAAACAACCGCAGTGTTTTCGTTCTCACAAATCCGATTTAATTATCCTTCTTCTCATTAATTACAAGGCAGATTGCGCTCGCCTTTCTGCCACAAAAGAGATTAATAACGAAGTTCTACTTGGTTTAACTTTCAAAAAGCACAAAAGACTTTAAAACAAAAAAGTTATTCACGATTTCTTTTTTGTCTTAAAGTCTTGATGGTGTCCAATTGTCGCTGTATTGTGTATTTTTTTTTATTTTTTTTTTAATTCCTTTTTTTTTTCTAGTTTACCCCAAAAGTGACCCCATATTAAAAATTCGTTTACTTACGTTACACTACCGTGTTTGGGTCACAGTAATTCATATGTGCACTAAATTTCAACTTAATCGGTCTAGTAAAGTCGGAGTTAATTAGCTCTGACAGACAGACAGAAACACGAGTGATATTATAAGGTTAAGGCTATAAGGTTTCTGTTTTTTTATTCGGGCGTACGGAACCATAAAAAATAGACATTCAGCAAGAAGGTAGCAGGACTGGCTTTTCCCACTCTGGGCTCGACTCACATTCCCATTGTTTATTGTAAGATTTAGGAGACACACGTCATACAGTGGACTGGTCCAGTAGTAAGCACCTAGCAACAAAAAACTTACCTTCTGCAGTTTCTTACTTAGTGTTCTTTCGTATTAGAAATGTAAAACAGACGGTGAAATGAGTTTTTGGCGCCGCAAAATCCATCTGCTTCTTCAAAGCATTAATTAGCTTCAGTGGCAATCTTAGCCTCTATTTGTTAAGTGAGAATTGCTATTGACTTCGACTTACTCTCTTGTATAGTGCTCTGAACTTTAATTATTCAAGGGCTCGTAATTTTCAGAGCACTCAATATATATTTGCTCAAACAGCGTGTTTGGTTTTAGTCGTGAAAGTCGGTCAGATTTCACTTTAATTTTAGTTATCATAATACTCCTGTCCTTTTCCCAATTTATTTGGGGTCGGCGCAACATGCCTTTTTCTTCCATACTTCTCTAGCTCACATATGTATTAACTCGGAAAGGGATCGTAACCGTATCGCCTTTCGCCTCGGCGTCAAACAAGCGTCAACGTAACGTAAAAGCGGATCAGAAGTTCCGATACTTAAGCTCGAGTACGGAGAGACGTAAGCGCGGGGACGACGAGCCGTTAACGCGGGCACTGCGCGTTAACCACGCACCGCACCGCGGTTCGTGAGCTTGTCCCGAGGCGAGGCGATTACGTTACGATTCCGATTAGTGTGCGTTACAGTAGGCAGTTTCATACAAAGAATACTGAATGGCTCGAGTTGATACGGTGACGATCTCTTTCCGAATTGATACCTTTAATAGTCAATCCCTTTTTCCTTCCTTTAACTTGACTTTAATTTTAGTGACTACATAAATACCTAATTTAATAAGCTTTTCTTTCTTTTAAAAAAAAATCTATGTGTGCTGTAGATAAAAAGTCGTTCAAATCATATTATAGGTATGCATTCGTTCGCAAGCGAACTTCGTGAACTTTTTAATTGCGATATTTTTTTGCAAAAAAAATATAGTTACTAAAGAAGTAAGGATTTACTAATTTCATATTCGGAAACGATCATTCGCGAATGAACGCTCGTGATCCCAGCCTAGAACGTACACAAAGGCTATAAGACATAACTTACACGTGTATGAATAGAACCTAGGACTACGGACGGACTGAGGTGCTTCAATGATTGTATAACGAGCAGGATGCATGGATGCATTCGAGAGACGCTTTTCAATTCGATTGCAACGTCTGTCTCTCGGACTTGTAGACTCACGTGTTACGAGATTGGTGAGCATTATTAGAGGTTTCAAAATTGTAATAGGGGGTTTGTTTATATTTTTATTTACTAGCTGCGCCCCGCGGTTTTACCCGCATAAATGTCGATCCCGTGGGAATAACGGGATAAAAATTAGCCTATATGTTAATCCAGGGTGTCAGCTACCTCCATACAAAATTATATCAAAATTGGTCTAGCCGTTTGAGCGTGAAGAAGTAACAAACATATAAACACACCCTCACACTCACAAACTTTCGCCTTTTCATATTGAAATGAAATGAAATGAAATGATTTTAAGCCTATGTTGTCCCACTGCAGAACAAAGGCCTCCCTTTCTCCTTTCCACCCAACCCAACAAATCCTGTCTGTAGGTGTCAAGCTCGTCCCGCCATGTTCTCCTGGGTCTACCTCGATGTTGCCAGACGTTTACTGGAACCCGCATAGTGGTAGATTTGGCCCATGACTCGTTCGACATGTGGTAAACGTGTCCGGCCTAGTCCTGGCCACGCTTGGCTGCTTTTTGGGTGAGGTCGACCATTTGTGTTTTGTAAAAAAGTTTACAGATAGGCAAAAATGATTGGCTAAAATTAAGAAATGTGGCCATTTTTTGGTTATTTTATTTTATAGTGTGCTTTCCACATAGTCGGTACTTAGTTATTATTGCCAATTTTATAACAATCACACTAATATTATAAAGGCGAAAGTTTGTGAGTGTGTGTGTGTTTATATGTTTGTTTCTTCTTCACGCTCAAACGGCTGGACCAATTTTAATATAATTTTGTATGGAGGTAGCTAACATTCTGGATTAACATATAAGCTACTTTTTTTCCCGATATTCCCACGGGATCGACACTTACGCAGGTGAAACCGTGGGGCGCAGCTAGTTATATCATCCGTTGAGCCATGGTCCATGTTCCAGCCGTTAGAGCGTGAAGAAGTAACAGACATATAAACACACTCACAAACTTTCGCCTTTATAATATTAGTATGATTATACTTAGTTACTATTGCTAATTTTATAACAATAAAAAAAAACTATAATAGAACTCTTTCGCAACGTGTGTTCTTCGCTTATGACGACTAACGTGAACAAACTTCAGTGTTAGCCAGTCATTTCAGAGATCGAATTTCTTAAATTCAACAAGCAATTCAATGACCACGTTCACCAACTCTTTCGCCCGTGTGTCCCCGTTTATGACCACTGCGTCGAATAAACTTCAGTATCGAGTTTAAAGTTCTCGGACGCGTTTAACTAAATTAAACACTCGGGAACATTTCTCTCTTATTGTTCCTTTTTATGTGACCTACGAGTATTACGGTCTCTTGTTTTATGAGGGATTTTCGTAATCACATTTTAACAGTTTTTGTACGTAGTTTTTCTAGTAAAGTACAATACTTTCTTTCCACTGTGTGAAGCCTAGAATACTTAAGCTTTTAAAACTTCATAATCTCAGATATTTTTCTTTTTTTTTTGTGACCATTTTTAACAAAAAAGGTCCTAATAAGTTTTTGGTTGCAATGGAATTTGAACTTTATCGAGTATGATATTCAGTTTGTTGTTCCATAACTTGAAAATTATCTCAAATTCTTAATTCAAATATGTAGTAGTCAACCGCATGCCAGTGGTAACACTTGCACTATGAAAATCGCCCTTACGCGTACCATTGATGGGAGTTTTTAGTAGCTATATTTTTCAAAGTTTTTTTTTTACATTTTTGTCTTAAATCATCTTTTTAAACTAGGCTTTCTACATGGAACTAAATCAAACGATGTATCGTCTAACCGGTTATATGCCGTAATTACAGAAACAATTAAAAAGCAATTGTGTCTCGCGTGGATCCACGACCCACGTTCCCGGAATACTAAGGGTTAAAAAAATCACCAGAAATTAAATGAAGTCTTAATAATATAACGATCATTATGGGGCTTACATGACCTAAAGCGCGGTCACTGTCGGACTGCATAGAAAAGAAAGAGAAGCGCGATGACACAAAACTGGTAATTTATTGTAAAATATGAAAAAATCATCTATTTACAAAACCTATTTAATATAAATAATCCATCACTGAATGCAGTTTGGAATTAATGGCATATTTTTAATTATAATTAAAATTGTTAATGAAGGGATAAACTGCTTTTCATCAATCAAGAGGTGTATTTGAAGATTTTTTTGATGCATTTATGTATGTTTAATGTATGATTTGAGCTCCATCACTGTATTAAAATAAGACTTGAATTTTTTTTTTTTTGTCAAGATTACTTACAGTTTAACAGATCACAGTGCTTTATAAAACCAAGTTTTTGACCGTTTTCATGGAATCTCTGGCTTAAAGCAATGCAAACTTTAGTAGAACTAAGCGAAGTCTCCAAATCGCAGCGCACACTGGAAAAACATTTCGTAGTCGCGTAGCAAAATCTACAATTTGTATCGTCAGAGTAGATTCTATTGGGTAGCAATTATTTATATAGACATAAGCTTGAACGACTCAAGAGTATTCAAAAGTTAGTCCGATAAGCAAAACAATTCGACTGTTGTTGGTTCGACATTGTTGTTACAAAAAGCGACTCGGCCTACTCTCAATATCTGTTGCCAATCCCATAAAAACATTGTTAGTAGGGGAAACTTTGCCTATTGTTAATCTATCAGTAATTGGAGAGCATCAATTCCAATACCTACCTAAAAAGCAAGGGATTGTACTCGAACAATACTCGCTCGCAGCCCGTACTTTGAATCAAAAACTTACATCCAATTATAGCAAGGGATTTTGAACCTTATTCAGTGGCAAATAAAGTTGTATGTATAAAATGAATGTTTATGGTATTTGTCAGTCTGCAAACGTCAACAATGGGGGGATTCCTAACATGTCGAGGCATTGTCATATTGTGCCCGTCACTGGTCTCTTGATATTAAAAATTCCGACCATTACTCGACTTCGTATATGTTAGTATTAAAACTGTAAGTAAGTATATGTTATGTTTACGTTAAAATGTTATTGAACATTCTGGGAGAACTATTCGAGTTATATAGTGTTGCTACTAACAAATTCTGGGAGAAGGGTCTGTTAAGGATTTAAGCAAGGGTTTATTGTGTGCCTGTACGATTTGTTCTTAGAATTTTCTGTCTTAAAATTAGTTATTATTTTCATGAATGACATTAAAAAAAATTTTTGTTACAAATCTGAAGCCATATTCAGATTATAAAGGCCACACTTATCTAATCATGGATATCACAAGTTTCACAAGTCTAGCTTCAACAAAAATCGTGCATAACTGATTATTTTTCTCCATCCATCAGTTTAGAACTCCACAAATCTAATTACCTGCTGCATTACCTATTGTAGCTTTTATAAATTACAGAATAATTTAAAGAATCAAAGGCAAAAAGATTATGTAAAGATCGTAGCAGGTGGCGTTCTGTAGTTTCTGCTAAGCCCCCTGGGAACAAGGCGTGAATTTATGTACAGACGCCAGCTCATCAAGCTACTACAATTTGTCAAATTTCTTTAATAGATTTTCAACTTTATCGCTAAAGCATAAGGTTCAAAGTTGATTGGGAAAATTTGACAGTTTCGGATAGCTTGATGTACTTAACTTAGGTATTTGATTTTTCGCAGCTTTGAGGGACTGTAGACTTGAGTTTAATTTCAACTCGATACCTCCACGCGTTCCCGAGATAAAAGGTCTTGACAGACAGACGGACAGACGGACGGACGGACAACAATGTGATCCTATAAGGGTTCCGTTTTTCCTTTTGAGGTACGGAACCCTAAAAATGTTCATCAAAAGACGACAATTCTCTCAAGCGATTTAAAAATACTGGCACAGACGGACATGAATTTAAAGACTACAAAAGAAAAATAAACTTTGAAAATAAAAAAATGTCTAAACAGACGAGAATGACGGCTTACAATCGCAACAAGTCGTATGAAAGTAATCTGCGAAAAAGATTTCGCAAACTTAGCAGCTGCGAAACTTTCGGACGCTTGACAGTCGAAACGTTGCTCAGCAAAAGAATTGGATGTCTTTTTTATTTTTTTGAAAAGTTTTGACTGTTTGTAAAGTAGCTTTTCTTTTTTTTTCTTTTGGACTTGCTTGAAATAAAACAGCCAGATGTGGATAAAATATACAGTTACAGTAAAAAAAAAATGGAAATCATCAAATGACTCCTCCCGCTCTGGGTGGAGCTGGAGCGGAAGGGAGTGTCAGACTCTTACTGACTAAAACCCACTCGTATTCCTTCCTTAGCCCTTTTTGTTCCGGAGAAGCGGTAACCCTTTGGGACAATCCTGCTGACTCGCGCAGGCTTCGGCCCTAACGGACCCCTTCCTTGATTCTGATTGCCAAACTAACATCGACTGAAAGCATCCTATATTACAAAGAATCAATAAAATACATACATAATCTGCATTCGCGATTTATTTGCCAAAAATGTAAACAAATATGAGTCTATGGAGAATAACTTCAAATCATACACAATAAAGTTCAGTTCACGCTACAACTTCAAATATTATTACAACTTCAAACTTTTTCAATAGTGCTAGTCACTCTGAAATCAACTTAATTACCATTGTAATAAAGATAATATTTGTTTAACTTGAAATAATATTAATTTGAAGTTTGAATAGACTTTACATACACTCACGCTTTCTTCCCATGGGGTAGGCAGAATCTACAGAACGCCACCTGCTGCGATCCTTAAATACTCCTTTTGCCTCGTTTACTTTCAAACATCAGGGGGTCTAAAAAGGCCACTTTGGCAGAATCATAAAAGGATAACATTAAGAATCATAATATGGCGAATACAGACCGTGTTATTCTTTTTTCGCTGCACTGCGTAGGTATAATCAAAGAGATTGGGATTGGATTTGGATTGGATTGATTGGTATTTTAGCACAGACAAAAAAAAATAACTGAAAAATCCTTCACCAATGGGATTTGATACGATTAACTTAACAGCTATCTGTCCATTATGATCCCCCGTGATCAATAAATAGGTACTAGAAACGATTATTAATCTTGCCACCAATCAAAAACTTGCAAGCATAAACTAGGACGAAAACTGGTACGACCACAACCGTAGCTTTTTACCAGTACCTAATAAAAACAAAAGAGCAATACCGTTCTTCACCATGAAAGTATGTTTAGCATGCACCGATAAAGTCTGGCCGCGGTAAAGCGGTTGAAAAGCAGTTTAATATTAAATCCCGCGATCGTCGATATAAAATACTCGACTACATAAAATAACCCGCGGTACGGTCGGGAAAATATAAATAACGACCGCCACTGACCCCGGCTCAGACGGGAAACCTTTACACCGTATGGGGAAGTAGTTTTGCATTGGCTCGCTTTTAATTTTTCTCGGTTAAATTTAGGTTAGTGATGAAATAGTGATGTTTATTTACGATGGTATAACTGTAATTAAATATTGGTCATGGAAGTCAGCCTTAGGTGTATAGGTAATACCTACTGTTTTAAAAAAAATATATATTGTGCCGTGCTAATTTCATGTACTGACATGACATGTCTAGTACTGACTAGACCACGTCACAATCAGAAAACATACATCCTCCAAGATAGGTGTCGACAAATTAGTGTGCGTCACCATCTCGTGCTTGCCAAAGTCTGATCGAGCGAAGAGCTGCCTAAGTTCGCCTACGCCAAGCAGCGTTGCCAATTTGTCGGGATTTCCCCAAACGCGGGGAATCTCAACACCATTGGGTATTTTGTGGGGAGAGGCACCTTGATTTTAAATTTTTTACCGTAAATTCCAGTCTCCATTTTTTTTATGGCAACATTACGTCAATTTCAACGAATCTTCGAGGCTGCGTTCCGTTTGATCGCCCGCCGACGCCCGCTGATCACTAACAGCAGGAGAGCATATTATACAATCGCAAAAGAGATGTCATGATCGCCGGTCGTCAGCGGGTGATCAATCAATCAAACGGAACTCACCCCGGGCCCGGGGGAAACGCCTGCTAAAATGTAGCTGCGTGAGAAAGAAAGTATGACACATACGTATGTATGTGTCATTTAAGTTATGGAAAAGTGTTAATGGTAGAAATCTAACTTAGAAAGATATATTAATGATTCTAATGATTATAATTCTCTAAATATGTACCTGTTATTGTCGCGAATCATATTTTGATCAAGATACAACCTAACACTGACCTATAAATTGCAAAAAACGTAAGAAAATATGAATTTCGCGGTCTCAACTACCCATTCACCTTAAGAAAAGTGAATACTAACTTAAATTGCCCGTATCTTCATTATTGACAGTTGTGCGAAATGGGCGTGATATAGCAAATTGACCTAGGATGTCAAATTGCCAAAAAAAACTGTAGAAGCCCTATAAAGATCGTATAAAAGAAAAATTGCAATCACATTGAGACAATGCACCACGCCTGACAGAAAAATTGATAGTCGCAGTATATCACAGGAAGACACTGTACCAACACTGTGTGACTGAATTGCCGAAATGGAAAACTATGAGTAACATCGCGTCGGGGTAAAATAAATATCTAAAGGAAAAACAAGGAAAAAGCGAACGGAAGACATCATTAGAGACGGACATTACTGGCTGTTAATGAAGCTTTATTTACAAACACAATGTTATTGTCTATGGGAATAAGTATTCTTCTTTTGCCATGTATTTTTCTTTGTGTTCGACATCTTATTTTTAAATAATAGTAATTAGGTATAGGTTAGCAATAACTTTAATTAGGTATGCATTATATTCAAAGTTTTAATAGGTTTATGCGTATCTTTATATATATAATATTTATTCCACAATGTTCATGATTGCACAGACCTACTACTGGTTGTCTCTGCATCACCCAAAGGTTGACTGGTAGAAAATACCTATCGCATTAAATCCGCTTCTGTACATTATATTGAAGTATTATATAAATAAATAAATAATATAGTTTTGTGAGTGAAAAATGCATTACTTTTGGGGCTTGTGTGTTCTTGTAGTGCACTAATAGCAAGAACTAGTGTCGGAATAATTTATTATTTATTATTAATCGTAAACGTTTTGGGAATCCGAGAACTTACTCACAACTAAGGTTTGACCCTTACTTTTCTTTTTATGCGATTAAAAAAATTGCTGATGTAAAGTTCTTAAAACTAGAAAGTTTGTAACACCACTTCTTCCTTCCAGAATAAAATGGCGTCAGAATACTTATAACACTGTCAGCGTTTTGAATTTTGTAACTTTCGATATTCTAAAGTGGCTAATTCGCAGCCTAATTTTAATGATAGACTTCTTATTCTGTTCGCCAAACCTCAACGGTGTAACGAAGTCCTAACCCGACCACATAATCCACGTACAGCCGCTTTACATTCCGCAGTACATACCCTAACTTTCAGTTTTACCGATGCATACCGTCCTCATTCAACCAGGATATGAAATACTTATCTATTGAGTGCAGTACATTCAATAGAGTGCTCTTTTAGGGGACTTCACAATACGACTGGATGAAAAAATGTTTTTGACTTTTTTCTTTCTATGTCATCTCTGTTAGGGTTCGAATGAACGAATGGTACTAGTTTTGTAATGCGAGTTGCGACCAGTACATGTGTGGGGGGAGTTCGTTTTGTTCACTAGTTTTGAAGGGAACGGTCGTGTAGGTCTGCAGGGGCCATGTTTGTTTATTATTATGGTGAATGGAACTTTTTGAAAATGGAAAAGGGCCTGTTTTTTATTATGTTCCATTATTTGATTGAAATGTTTGATACAAACTTTTTTCATTTTCGAGATGTTTCCAGTTTCCGGCACAGAAATTGACAGCTGAAACTTTTTTGTGAAAACGTTGACAACTAATAAGTATTTATGTGTTTTATACCTTATCGCCAAACTAAACACAGTTTTAAAACAGACATATTGCGGTGTCATCGAACTGTGTATTCAGTTGAATGAAATAATATGTCTATTCCTATAACTTCATACAGGAAAATAAATTCCATTCGAGATGCGAAATTACTTTGTATTTGTCCCATGGGTCCCCACACAAGTAGCTTTGTGACTCTGGGAAGAGATGTGAGACATACCAGTCCTATGTACGGGTGGGTCCCTATCGAAGAAAGAAGTTATATGCATTTCGTGTACTGTAGTTAGTTTGGTCAGATAGGCAGTCGCTTCATGTAAAATACTGGTATGAAGCTGACCCCAATATATGTAGTTGGGAAAAGGGTAGAAAAATGGACACAAGAACTGGAAGACGAAGTGTCGGTAGTCCGGCGGTGAGATGGGCGGACGATATTGTTACCATCGCGGGTAGAACCTGCACCCTAATTGCGTAACACACTATTACTGTCAATTTGAATCATTTTGAAGCATATTGCTAATCCATTGCTCCTCATGTACGAAAAGTGTGTCTGCTCAGCAACGTTAATAACGCAATGAATGTTGTTGAACTGTCAAAATGAAACCCATTGCTACTGATGAGTGTGTTACGCAATTACCCTGCTGGATGATGCTGGCATAGGAGCGTGGGGATTGGCTCAAGAAAAGAGAAGCCTATGCTCAGTAATGGGTGAAGTCCGGCTGTGGATGATGATGAACATGGCTGGCAAAATGTGGGTTTAGAGGCAGATTCTCGATTGAAAATCATCGTTAAATTGGGCGCGTAAACTGCTGCAATTAGTCGTTAAGTGAAACTACTCGTAGTCGCGAGCTCGAACTCACTGGTCGTCATGGCCAAAAAGCACGCTGCGCTATCTCACATAGCTTCGTGTCCGACAGAGATAGTATCAGTGATGAGCAGTATAGACGCTAGTCTACACGCACAACGTCTAGTTCTCACGCACAGAAACACCGTTCCGAACTGAAAGGCGCGTAAAACTTTTTTTGTACTTCACTTTGTGTATATAATTACGTCATCGATGCTCTCAAAACAGTGAAGGGAAAACATAGTAAAGAAACCGGCATGTCCTCGAACCAAAAATTCGAACACATGTGACATCTACGAACCCGCACTGGGCCCGCGTGGTGGATTGCGGCAGACTCCCTCTCACAGAGAGGAGGCCTGTGTCCCAGCAGTGGGAACATTATAGGCTGATACTTACCTCTTCGGAAAATGCGTGATGTTATATAATAGATCCGTATAGCACCAATTCCCAAGAACTCATTCACAATAAAGTTTAATACTACTTTTCTTCTGACTTCATATTTCCATTGTGGAAATGATAAAAGAATAAAGCAATGTCTAAGAAAACTATGTATTCTTTGAAACTGGAAGGCAAGAATAAAAATTCTTTGTACCTACACAGATTTCAGTATCTTTAAACATAGCTTTCTCCGTACTAAATAAAGTAAAAAGCCATTATTCCGTTCACAAAGACTACATTATAGGATCTCTTTAATATTACTATGTTTTATTGTACTCGGAATTCTGTCTAGAAATAAATTTTATGAAGCACGTAAGCAGTACATACTAATTGCATTAAGACGTTGAAACGTGTTTTATTGAGGTCTATCTCAATAAAAACACGTTTCAACGTTTGTGTTTCTTATTTGTAGAAAATTCATTATGGTAGGTGTATTTGACCTTTTGTCTATGAAATTGATATGTGATTTTTTTTTTAATTGTGATATTATAGTAGGTAGCTTTTACTACTAACACACTATATTAATATTACAGACTAATAGCTTCTGCCCGCGACTTCGTCTGCGTGAAATTTCTAGTAGCCTAAAATAACTGACTGACTGTGGTGACTCATATCCGCTTACGAGGAATCTGACAGCTGCCAGTCCCAGAAACTGCTGTCCGAGATGGAACTCAACCAGAAGCTCCGCCGCCACATGCGAAACGTTGCAAAAGACAAATTATTCTTAAACATTCTTAGTGACTGAGTTTTAATTCAAACAAATTCCCAACAATAGATAAACATCTTTCAATGATTGCGATATCTGCGGGAAGAAAGGATAAATTTAAGTTTAGTGCATCTTTTTCTTTCTATTTTATTAGGAAAAGGCGAGAAGATAAATATTAATTTAGTCCTGTCACGTTGAATGGCAATGTTAAGCCATTCAACGTGGCAATGATGCCAGTCTTCTGGGTAAGTTTCGGGATGACAGCGATTCGGACGAGTACTTCGACGGGTAAATGACCAAAAAAAAAAGGGTTTTTTTGTATTTATTTGTTTATTTTGTAATGAACTAGACCGTTTTCTTGCTAATACTTTTTAATCGCACAACTGTACTTGTTCACAATCCAACAACGACTGGCTTTGCACTACATTTTACCATTTAAAACGACATTTGCCCCACCCAGAAATAACGAATATCATAACTGTTATTTCTAAGTGTTGCCCAAGTAGAATAATACATTTAGTTACCATAGTGGAAATACATTTTAAAAGTTTGTTGATAGTGTTGCCACAGTGGATATTATAAAGTGGTATTAAAATAACGTATGTTTTTTAAATTAAATCGATGAAATCACGACAATTTAGTCATTTAATTTGGTTTCTATTTATTTAACTTTACCAAAATGTTAGCCCAGTGGTGCCCTTGTAGTCAGTGAATGACCTCGTATAATCAATTTACCCTCCTTAGGGTGGGTTCGTGAACGAAATCACGAAATAATCAAAAAGTTTTAACTTCGTTTTAATTTTCTTGCGAACGCCTCCCGCCTTTGTGTGCTGGCAAAAATTGTAACTGAATTTGGACCTTGAAGTTGTCAGTTGTGAAAAAAAAAGATACAAAGGAAAATTAAAAATATAAATCTTGTTGGAAAATAAAAGTATTATGATGAGCACGAAAACTTAACGAAATAAAATGGATTATTATAAGTTTTCATGTTTACCAAAAATTAGATTACCTACATAAGCTAGAATCTAGACTATACAAAAGGAGAGGTACTATATGCCCTAACCTTTTAGACCAGGTAATCTATCTGTGGTTATAATCTAACATGCCTAACACGCGATATTTCATACTTAATATTGTATCTACAATAATTGCAAAATTCCCAGTTAATAATTTATCATATTTTTTAAATTACCGCGCTGTGGATGAGCTAAGCCATGAACGCTCAAGTCAGAATGAAATGGAAGAATGCAAGACCGAGAATTACTATCCCGAACACAAAAGAAAAGCCATCCTTTATTACAAAAACGACTTAAATGTCAGCCATAACATTTTACAACAGCGCAAATGTCTATAATATTCCCGTATTCCTTTATTTAATTGTTAGGTTAGATTCCAACATTTGGAAGCGTCGTAACAAAGACGAAAGTGCGAGTTTTGAAAAGAGAATTTTTAATACCGCCCTTAGTGCCGTGGCGCGCCTTTAGTGGTTAATTTTCCTTTTAAACGTTTAAAAAAAGAATGTATTAGGAACGACTGGCTGCACTTTTGTGGGTGTAAGTTTGTAGAGTTACCATGAATACTGAATTGGTTGCTTTTATTATTTACTAGCTGTGCCCCGCGGTTTTACCCGCGTAAATGTTGATCCCTTGGGAATATCGGGATAAAAAGTAGCCTATATGTTAATCCAGAGTGTCAGCTACCTCCATACAAAATTTTATCAAAATTGGTCCAGCCGTTTGAGCGTGAAGAAGTAACAAACATGTAAACACACCCCCACACACCCCCACACTAGACATGGGCGAAATAGCTCACTGAAAAGATAAAGAGCGAGTAGCTCTTTCACTCTAAAGAGCTATATCACTCTTCTAGCTCACTAGCTCTTCTATAGCTCACTTAGCTCAGTGACTCAGACGCCGACTGTTAGCTCATATGACTCACGCCGCACGCGCTTCGGCTCGCTCGCTCAATAGTCAATAGCTCTTTGGAAGTTTGGATTCTTTGTTACTCACTAGCTCTTCTATAGCTCAGTAGCTCAGACGCCGACTGTTAGCTCATTTGATTCTTGTCACGCGAATTACTAAGGAATTACGGATATCGATAAATAAATCTTGTTTTATTTTGTGGCGGTTTTTATAGTAAGAACGGTCGTATTAGTATTTGTACTTCGTTGCACGTGCCACGCAGCGATATGCATGTCATTTCGTCAAAACAACCGAAAAAGTACTAAGTTAAATAACTTTAAATAAGTTTTTCTAATCCGTTTGTTTATATTATGGTATGAGTACTTATGAGTTATTTAGAATTTACGTAAGTAAACGAAACGCAATCAAACAATGCGGTTCCTTTTTATTTATAAATGTGCCAAAGTATTTTCTACTTTAAGTCAATGACTATAAAGATAGATTTACAGTGATTATGTCGTATGATAACTGATAAGATTGTGTCGGAGAGCTTTTGTTGGAAGAACGAACGATGCGACGAAGTATTCCGAAGCGAGCCGAATGAGCCGTTCGGCCGGTCGCGTGCATCGCTGAAGTACTGAGCTAGTGAGTCTGAGTGAGCTAACTGAGCTAGTGAGCTACGTAGCGAGCGACTGAGTGAGCGAGAGCGACGTCAATCGAAAAGAGCTAGCTCTTTTCTATCACTAGCTCACGAGCTACCCATGTCTACCCCACACACACACTCACAAACTTTCGCTTTCATAATATTAGTGTGATATTATAAATGAAAGTCACTTTTCGTGTTTGTCTGCGTGACCGCGTTTTTCTTATAAACTATGCAACGGATTTTGATGCGGTTTTCAATATCATTATTTCAGGAAACCGCGGGGCGCAGCTAGTGTTAAGAAAGAATAAAAATAATAAGAATCTTGTTTGTTTTGTTTGTTAAATACAAGCCCATACTATAAACGAAAACCTAACCAAACAAAGGCAGAAGCTTGTACCTACTATTTATTCTGTGACAGAAGTCTCATTAAATCAAAATTGCATTGTCACATTATTCATTACAGAGCAAAGAATACGAAATATTCGCTTAAGCCTCTTATTTGTTGTTTCTATAAAATATATGACTGGGGACACGATTTTAATGAAAATACTCAAGCAGTGGCCCTCTAATCTTCCTTTGTGTGGGGATATTAAAAAGTAGGTTTTTCTTTTTGATCTGCGCAGATTGTTTGCCTACTTAACATTTAGGTAAAAATTCTCTTCAGCACAATGAAAATTCCCTTGGATCGGTTTGGAGAAATAATAAGCTGTTCCGTATTAATCAAATTACGAATGAATATTTAGTCGCGGTTCTAGGTTTTCGCTCAAGGAGGGCAAATGTTTATCTCTAAAGACGGGGAGGGGGATTTTCTTAAGCCATGAAAGCCTTTTAAAAAAACATTCCGTTTCTTTTTCGTTTTTTTTCGGGTTTTTTTTTTCGGTTTTTTGTTTGCGGTTTTTTTTCGGTTTTTTTATCCGGTTTTTTTCGTTTTTTTTTACTCGAGTATGTGGTCTTTGTGTGCCTTTGAGGACGATTACGACTTAGCCTTCTATATCTCACACCTAACTAGGTAAGCACTTCCTCTCTCCTTAAACATCATCATTATATTTTCTTTGCTCCTCTTTCATGTTTATTATTACATGTATATACTTATTTAGATTAGTATGTATAATATACTTTATGTATGTATTTATTGTATTATGTGAATGGTAGGTACACCACAGACTATCTACAGTATTTGTCTGTCCTTCCCCTTTTTAATCCATCCAAAGGTTGTCTATAAAAGATCGCTTTTAGCGATAAGACCGCCCATTGTGTCACCCTTTGTACAGTTTCTATTTTTATGTCTGTAACTTATATGGTGTACATAATAAAGAGTATTCTATTCTATTTTATATCTTAACAATATACATTATATTCTAAAAATGCAGGTTATAAAAATATGTGTTCATCAAATTTTGAGTTTTAGACTCAGTTTGGTCAAGGCTCAAGAGCAACTGCCCCCGTTGCCTCTCCCCCTTTATCCGCGCCTGTGAATAGGTACTAATCAAAATGCATTTTTTTCACGTGGCGTGGAGTATGTAAGAATCGTAGCAGGCGGCGTTCTGCAGTTTTGCCTACCCCCGTGGGGGTGTAGGCGTGGTGGTGTATGTATGTATGTTTGCTTAATAATAATAGGTACAGACGCCAGCACATTAAGCTACCCGAAACTGTCAAATTTTCCCAATCAATTTTGAACCTTGTGCTACAGCGATAAAGTTGAAAATCTATTAAAGAAATTTGACAGATTGTAGTAGCGTGATGTGTTGGGCCTTATGGGAGTTATGTTCACAATTAGGCGCTGTAAAATTTTTTATTGCTATTTTTCCGTTCGAAGCGATAACATCCCAATTTCACATGTTTCCGTTTACAGTCATAAAAATATCATCGTAAAAATTGCTTATTTAAATTGAACCTTTTTGTGCTGGCAACATTTTATAACTTTCGCAACAAAATTCTATTCAAAGCAATTTTTCGTCACGAAATGCTTTCTTCTACAAAAGAAAACCGTCCTGAAAGTGAGACCATACGAGATTTGAATTTGGAAAACACACTTTATACGAAAGTCTATTACTGCAGGTAACTTCAAAGCGGGCCGGTCGTATATTAATATTTCATCTGGCAACATTGCCGGCGAGGTTAACGACTTACTGAATTCTGCAATATAATCGTCTGTTCTCGGGTATTAAAAATTTGCTTTTTATTTAGGGTGGCCCTGCATTTTTATTTTGTTCGGTCTTAGTTTTTTTTTTGCTGGATTCACGGGACTCCAGCTAAATCTACATAGGATCAAGTATACCTACTATATATTCGTTTTGGGACACCGTCTGTATAACATGCTGTGTATCTCCGAATCTCTAAATCTACATAAAATTAGAATATAATAAAATAGTAATCGATGGGCAGGTACGCCAGCACATCAAGCTACCAGAAACTGTCAAATTTTCCCAATCAACTTTCAACCATAGGCTTTAGCGATAAAGTTGAAAATCTATTAAATAAATTTGACAGACTGTAGTAGCTTGATGTGACCTGCTGGTCATATCAAGCTACTACTATAATAATCCAAAGTTTTATTTAAAATACGCCTTTTACGCCGTATAGTAAAAACGCTAAGTTCTTGCAGTACCTACATTTTACATCGTTTAGGTAACCCAGCGTCCCGCAGGCCGCAACCTCGTTCCCCTACTTCCACAGTGGATGTCTGTTCAAGACATCTCCCCGGCATTATTTTAACCAGATAAGACCAACGGAATGCACCCCTGAAATCAGAATTACCATTTTTGTATTTTTGGTTAAAGATTTTTACAAAATACTTAGATATAGAGCCAGGCAATGCTTGATTAGAATAAAATGGTTAACACACTAGTGTAATTTATACATGAGTTTTTGCATAAAATCCTTGTGTTTTGGTTATACCGGGTGTACACACGGGTGAGTGGAGTCACTTGTACTCCTCATCATTGTAATCTTTTTTTTAGTCCTGGACCATACCATACTTCTTGTTAACACGTTGACTGCCAGACCACAGACACAATAGAAAATCTATTGTTCGCGGTCACTGGTGACCGCGCTGGCGGTCAAGGTGAGGAGATAATGAAGGTCAAAAAAGCCGTTCTTATAGTATTTTGTATAAAAAAGGTGAAACGATGCTCACCTGCCAGTACGTCCGCCTGACAGCTCTTGATGTGGCCTGCGCTAGAGAGCCGGACAACGCAATTTTCCACAATCTTATCACTCAACGCGAAATTGTGTCTAATCTCAACCAAATAAAAAAAACACCGATAATTTCTAACAGTACCTTTATGTAAAAGACTTTAAATTAAGTCAAAAGATTTCTTAACGAGCGGTGTAAGTGATTAAAATTCTCTACTTACGCCTTAAGGAAGATTTACGACAGCCGAAGTCATTATGACTTTATAATTATCAACAAAAGAGCACCTAAAATGAGTTTACGCTGAAAACTAGTAAGTATGTTAGTTTTTTTTTTAACATTCACCATCTTATGAATAAACTTTTATGTACAGTTAACAAAAGAGATAAGTATGCAGGATCGTCGGATATAGTTGAAGTTTAGTAAGAAACCGATGGATGTTTTCGACTGAAATTTAATTTTATAAATGAGCTGTTTGTTTTCTATTAATTAAATTAAATTTTACGGGTATTATACGGGTTATTACTGAGACTTTGCTAATGGAAAACCCAAAAACACTTTATTATTATCCATTTATTTCAGGCATCAAGGCCCATAAAACACATACAATACAATATGAATATAACTTAAAAATACTATGAATACAAACAACATTATAATTACACTAAAAAAATAACAAACTAAAGCACACGAAGTTTGCCTTTGACTTTGCCTGACCCGAATCGAAAACAGGATCCCGAAACCGAAAAGACCAAACCAACGAGGTAATCAATTTACTTTGATTGAATCTTGCCTGCCTGTCGTAAGTCAAAGTGCACCATTACTTCTGTTTCTTTTTAATAAAGCCACAAAGATGCGGGGGCAATAAGGGTACCTTCCACATACATACGCGTATAATCCGTAAAGTTGGGCGCCCCTACAAGGAGCCTCCCTCGACGAACATTACCACTACCATCGGTGCGAGGATAGAAATTGAATAACCTTTTTCACAGAACATTGATTAAAAAATTGTTAAGGTTTTTTACAAGTTTTGGAAATTCGCACAAGCAAAGAGTTTATGCCCAGCCCTGGATGAAGTCAGTCGTTTAAAAAAAAGAGCCATCAACCCCATGAACTAAGTCAGCCTTTAGCAATCCATAGCTGGACTTTTGCATCTTCCAAGCTGCGCGAACCGCCACCGGCGTCCTAATTGCTTAACACACTGTTACACTCAATTTTAATTATTTTTAACCATATTTCTAATCCATTGCTCCATAAATGTTCGAAAAATATGTCTGCTCAACAACGCAATGAATGTTGTTGAACTGTCAAAATGAAACCCATTGCTACTGATAGTGTGATACGCAATTACCCTGCAGGTGACTTCCGCATCCAGTCTGTCCCAGTCATGTTTTTACGAGGACTCGGTTGCTCCAATAGCTATTTGTCCTTATCTCGGCCAATTTTTTTTTCTGTCAAATCACGTGTTGGTCTGCACTAGGAAACTTATAGAATATGACAAAATAGATCTTGAGGTCATTTTGAAACTCACTAATTATTAAAACATAATCTTCAAATTACCTAATTAACTTACGACCCAATGGGTCCCTCTTGATGGCAAACGACATCGTGGCAGGCCCAGACGGAGATGGCGGGATGAGCAGGACTCCTTCAACAAGAACTGGTCCTTAGCAGCTTTGAACAGAGAGAAGTGGAAAGAGAGTAGGAAGGCCTTTGCCCTGCAGTGGGACATCACAGACTAAAAAATAATAATAATTTATAATCTTAAAATTTACCAAGGGGTATCGTATTACCCAGTAACTGGGTTGTGGAGGTCAGATAGGCAGTCGCTCCATGTAAAATACTGGTATTCAGCTGCATCCGGTTAGACTGAAAGCCGACCCCAACATAGTTGGGAAAAGGCTAGGCAGATGATGATGAATCTTAAAATTCAAACAAATAGTAGGGACAACGTCAAAAGCAGAAGAGGCCTAATTGTGCGTCTAAAAAAGTGTACATGCGGTCGGACAAACACACATCTCTACATATGTATATTATGTGGCGACGTCTAAACTCCTTTTGATGTACCGCGGCCAACGACCCCTATTTATTTCGTACGAAGCTTTCTTATATATATAACCTGACTGGTTAAACTAGGGACATATTCAAGGAGGGTTTTTAGTGGCTATTCGATTCTTGTTTCAGGTAGGTATATGCAAATTGCAACTTAATATTTGATCTAATAATCCAATTGAACACTTTCATTTTGTGAACACTCGCATTTTCTGTCTGTTATTAACCCTGTGGGGTAATTGTCAAAATGAATATTTTGGCATTTCGAATACCCATTCCGCGAATCGGCAAACGTAAGGTAAGACGCCAGGATAAGTGGAGCGACGATCTTCGCAGGATAGCTGGTAGCAGCTGGATGAGAGTTGCCGAAAATCGAATTGAATGGCGTGCAATAGGAGAGGCTGATGTTGAATACACATTCACTGCACACATAGCTGTCTGTTTACGTTGTCGAGCAGATGAATATTTTTCAAACATATGAAGCAATGGATTAGGAATTTCCTTGAAAATGCTTCGGATTATGATAGTAAGTAGGTACGTAACTAAATTGGGTTGCTGTTTCAAAGTTCAGGTCATGTTTTCCTGCCTTGTTAAACGTAATTACCATTCATTTAAGCCAGGTGTTATGAAGTCGTGTACGTTCATAAGTGTGTACTTTGAGAATCTTATAACAGTAATTACACTAAAGTTTAACATATTTCACATGCTTTTTAGGGTTCCGTACCCAAAGGGTAAAAACGGGACCCTATTCCTAAGACTTCGCTGTCTGTCCGTCTGTCTGTCACCAGGCTGTATCTCAAGAAACGCGATAGCTAGACAGTTGAAATTTTCACAAATTATGTATTCCTGTTGCCGCTACAACAACAAATACTAAAAACAAAATACAATAAATATTTAAGGGGGGCTCCAAATACAACAAACGTGTTTTTTTCGGCGTATTTGCCACGTGGTACGGAACCCTTCGTGTGCGAGTACGACTCGCACTTGGCCAGTTTTTATTTATTTATTACAGGGCAGAATAAATGATAGTTTTCTAGAATAAGTCCCTCGTTCAACCAGTCATAGGTAATGTATATTTATGTATTTCGCTGGTTAAAGGACGTCTGTGACATTGCGTGCAATTGTTCGGATGGGAAGGGTTGGACAAAGGAGTTCAAAGGACGATGCAGGTAATTTAGTACGTGGAAGTTTTGTAGAAGCGACATTCTTTTCCGCGATGACAGTTCGTTGGATGTGAACGTTCCAGTAGCGTTTGATGTTGCAAAATGGCTTGGAGATTGTATTTTTATAAATACCTACATATTAAAAAATTGTAAATATTGTTAAGATTGTTTTTTCTGGCATATTATTATTATCGTCGGCATCAGCTTATTAATCGATGCGCACGAATTTACTCGCCCAAAATTTATTTATTTGTTAATTTTAATGCAATATACCTAGTTAAGAAAAAATTACGCGTTGTTGTCTCAGCATCGGTATTTAACGGAATTTAATAATATAGTTTAAATGGATATTTCAACAAAGCAATAATAAAGAAACACCGCAGATGTGATGGATAGGTATCTTTATCTAAACACGATGAAACAAAACAAAAGCAGATTTAATGACTTTTGAACTGTGTCATCATCTACTGATCTACCGAGCCTTTTCCCAACATGTTGGGGTCGGCTTCCAGTCTAACCGGATGTAGCTAAATACCAGTAGGTATTTTACATGGTGCGACTGCCTATCTGACCTCCACAACCCAGTTACTGGGTAACACGATACTCCTTGGTAAGACTGGTTGCCAAACTTTCGGGCTTCTGACTACCCGTAAAAGCTGTCAAAGATCCGCGACTTTCCGGTGTTAAAGGAACCTGGGAGACAACGTTGTCGAATACTTATTGAAATACACCTTCAAACAGTAAGCTATAGGCACTATAGGACATGCTAGCATTAAACATAAAACCACAATAACAAAAGAAAACCGTTCCATTTATGAGCAATACGACTCATAACACCCACTTTACGACATCAAAATAAAACAAAGCAAAAATATCAAATCCGCAAATACATGGCTTTAACGGGGGAGGTAGGGCGAAGCGTATGATAACAATTTCGAATTTCAAACACCCCAAAACCGAAGGCTCAAGTTCTCATGCCTTCGTAAGTAGGCTTTCGTGACGTGTGCCCCAACTGAATTGAAAAAATCTACTACGAATATACAGCATGTATCAGAAAGGTAAAGCATTAAGGGTGTGGTTACAGAAAATTAAACTGAACAGCTTTCTTTATGGGACCAATATCGTAATCGCGAAAAAACTATCAACTGTCCCTTATAAAACTTCAATACATACTCGACCCAAATGTATTGTTATAGCTGATAAGTTTTTGCGATTACGATATTGGTCCCATGGTCCCATGGAGAAAGTAGTTTAGTTTGATGGTATATCTATATTGCACACCTTTAAATTTGACCTCACCTTACTTAAACATGCTGTCTGAATCATTTCGAGGTATCGAGCTATCAACTTTAACGATTTTATTTGCACAAGCCCATGTAATTTCCTATTATCGTATTTGAAATCTTTTCCAGCGTTTTTATATTCGTTTCATATGTCAAATCGTAAAATTTTAAATGAGAGTTTTGACCGGTGAATTTGTATGACACAGATATCAGAGTGAGATTTATACCTAAAATATGTCACGATAATACCTATCGTACACACGATATTATATCTAATAATAAATGACCCAAAATTTCTGAGTTCAACTTGAAAACACGACCAGTAAAAAGGTTAAATTAACATACCTTAATAGGCATTATGATAATTTGGGAAATAATCTTTTCAAAACTTTCAAAAGTGGCACGAGATCAACAGATTACTTTGATTTTTATTTTGAATCTTATAGTCCAACGTATTAAAATAAACAAGGTGAGAAAATAGATTTTACAAAAGGTTAGCCCGACAAGATTCAGTATTCCCAATCTATCTTAGTAGAACTCGAATCTTGTAAATAAAGGACCTCATACGTTTAGGTGTGATACATATTTCTTGTAGGCCAATGACGCAAAAGTCGCCCAAAACCTTCATATAACATATACAGGGTTTATTTTCAAAGTCCAGCCAAATTTAAGGGTGTGGCACAGACCATCAAACTAAAAAACTTTCTCCATGGGACCAATATCGTAATCGCCAAAAAATTTATCAACTTTCCCATCAAAAAATTCAATACCTACTCGAATAACCATTCGATATTATGAACGTTCGAGTATTTAGGACGTTCGATTGGTCGATCAATTGATATTCGATTATTTGGCATTCGATTTGGCATATTACACCCGACCTAAACGTATGGGACGGCTGAATTTTTATTCGCGATTACTATGTTGGTCCCACCGAGAAAGTTGTTCAGTTTGATGTTCTGTACCACACCCTTAAATTTGGATGGTGTTTGAAGACTAACCCTGAATATACAATGATGTTGATCAGCTCTTCTGTGCACGGTGTGACCGGGTTTTCAATACGAAAATTATTCTGCGTCGCTATTGCCGGATACGGTGAAGGGGAATATATATAATAATATATATACTTTTAGGCTTGATTTAGTGCTCGACCGACGACGGTCAGCGCTGACATCGGTCGCGTACCGATTTATATGGACTCACGCTCGCTGACCGTCAGTGCTACAGTATGCACGTCCATTTATCGTGTACGCGTACCCGACGATACGCGACTGACGTCAACGTAACACTACGAGATAAAATTACACGGAAAACCGTGTATTTTAAAGAAAATTATACAGTCGGCATGATAAAAATCATGCCGACTGTATAATTTTCTTTATATGCTGTCACTGGGTACTTAATTTATATTCCTGCAAAGATCCTAATTGCAAGATATTTCCAGATATTATGTGTTGTTAAAAGCACCAAGTTTTATATTTAACTAGCTGCGCCCCGCGGTTTCACCCGCGTAAATGTCGATCCCGTGGGAATATCGGGATAAAAATCTTTTTTTGGTATGATCACTTTCCCGTACTTTCCTTGGTACGCCTTCCTTCCCGGAAAACAACTTATTGGGACGGTCTTATCCTGTCATTGTCATTTACACTGACAAGTATATATTGTTTAGTAAACTAACGGGATACAACATCATAATAATTATTACTCTTTATTGTTACTTATTTTCTTTCATTATCCTATTTATTTCATCACTATATTTTAGTCATTGAGAAAAAGAAAAATATAAGGTCTTACTTCTCTGTGACAAATTAACCTATTTTTCTTCTTTCTTTTCTTTATTTTATTATTCCTGCAGGGTAATTGCGTAACACACTAACATTAATTTTGTAGGTAAATCATGAAACTTTTATTTTGTTTTGACTGTACTTACATGTCAAAAAGAGTAAACTTACATACATACGAGGGTGAATCAAAAAATTCTTGGAATCAATATTAAAAAATGCCAAGATTTAAACAAAAATATTTTATTTTTCTACATAATCTCCCTCCAATGCATTTAGAATAACGCGTTTCTAACTTCCTTATTCCTTGTGAAAAAAAAAGTTTTTCTTGACTCTCGAAAAACTCCTCTACGGCAGCCATGACCGCGTCATTATCGTGAAATTTTGTTCCACGAATTTCCTCTTTTAATTTTGGGAATAAGTGGAAATCACTTGGGGCTAAGTCCGGTGAATATGGTGGGTGGTTAAGGAGGTTGAAGCCAGCACAGCGGATTGCATTGAGCGCAACTTCTGATCGGTGAGCAGGAGCGTTATCTTGAAGAAACAGCACGCCCAATGACAGTTTTCCACGACGTTTTTCTTTAATCGCTTCACGCACTTTCGGGATTAAATTTGCATAATAGGGTCCAGTAATCGTCTGGCCTTTTGGCATGTAATCAATAAAAAGGATTCCTTCACTATCCCAGAATACTGAGGCCATAACTTTGCCAGCGGTAGGAGCAACTCGAAATTTCTTAATGGATGGAGAGGATGGTCGTTTCCAAGACATGCTTTGTCTCTTTGTTTCAGGATCGAAATGGTGGACCCACGTTTCATCCATAGTAACAAGGCGACGGCAAAAATTATCCGAATCACGCTGGAACATTTCGAGATTACGCTTACAAATTTCCAAACGTCGCTTTTTGTTTTCGTCGGTTAACATTCGTGGCACCCATCTTGCCGACACTTTTTTAAACCCCAGTGAATCAATTAAAATGGATTGAGCGCTACCAAATGATATCTTTAGGATCTCAGCTATATGTTTTATAGTTATTCTTCTGTCTTCCAAAACCAGACTCTCAGCCTTTTTGACATTTTCTTCCGTAACGGAGGTTGAAGGTCGCCCAGAACGTGGGTCATCTTTACAGCTTGATCTACCTCTTTTAAATTCAGCCACCCAGTACGCAACCATAGAATAGGGTACAGCATCATCCCCTAATGTCTGCTGAATGTCCGAAAAAATTTCCTTCGTAGACATTTTTTTCAAACTGAGATATTTTATCACCGCACGTAACTCACTTTTATCCATAATTTCGGGTTTTTATCAACTCGTTGCACAAAACAATTTATTACATGCGAACGAACTGACAAAAACAAGTGACAGTTTGCATAAATATTGTGTAATAGACACTCTTAAATTTGAATATCGAACTTCTCCCAAAAAGGTTTTATATATATGCATTTCTAAGAACTTTTTGATTCACCCTAGTATAATGTGGATAAGACAGACATTAAAACAGAAGACGAACTTGCAGGATATCGAGGAGGGAGGGGTGGAGGGGGGGTTCAGGGGATCAGACCGGAATAAATCGTAGCAATGGCTTTTATTTTGACAGTTTAACAACATTCATGCGTTGTTGTGCAAACAAATTTATCGGATATATGAAGCAGTGGATCCTTGGGCACATTATTAGGTGAATACCGCAAAACAAACGTTTGCCAAATTATATCAACTAACCATAACTTATTAAATTATTATGTTTTAAAATTATATTCCTTATTTGGTTATTTTAATTTTTTATTATAAATTATTATTTTAATTGTTAAAGTAGATATGTATTTTGACTTTGTATGAATTTTATGTTATTTAATATATTTATTTTTTTTGTTGAATTTGTGACTATGGATATTTTTTGTCTGACTTAACAAATGAATTGAATTGACTTGTTATTTTTATAATTATCCTGTTAATTTTCAAGCGACCAACATCTCAAAAGGACTTTTAATTTCCTAACTTTTCAAATAATAATTAATCAAAACACAAATTTAAGCACACCCACAGCGGAACAAATTAAAATTTTCCGACCGACCAAATTATAAAGAGAACAACCCACGTTTAAGACAAAGCAGAAACGGTCCCTATTCCCCTACACCTTTATCTGGCAGATATAGGCGTCTCCCCTATTTCATGGGATTCAGTTAAGCCGCCTTAAGCAGAGGTACGTACGGCCAATCTAGTAAGATCTACCCTATCTCCCGACGATATGGAACGATGCTAAATTCTGAATGTTTAAGTGTACTGGTATATTTGGATAGCAGGCATTCTGGTATCAGACTAATATTGTAAAGGCGAAAGTTTGTGAGTGTGTGGGTGTGTGTGTTTATATGTTTGTTACGTTATGTTTGTCACGAGCAAAAGTATGTATACACTTGGCTTTATTCAAAGACGATTTTCTCCTATAATTTTAAATGAAAATTTGTGTTAATACGAACAAAGTATTTTAGAACCCATAGGTCTGTGTAAGGTGTCGTATTTCAACGTTGCATTCGTTATTTTACGAAAAAATCGCGATTGTAAGTTGCCAAGTGTTGACATATTAATGCTCGTGACTGTAGGTACATATGGTTCAGTGGTATATATTAATCTAGGCCTATAACAGGATTATAATAATCTGGATAGACTATGGTATGAGAAATATGAGTTTACAGTCAAAAATAGAACTCTGAAGGTAACGTAATGCGTTGCCTGATCTAGGTTTATTTAAACCTGTGTTTCAGGCCATCTCCCTACGAAAGTATTTGTTAAATACGACACTCAGTGAATTAAGTTAACATATATTGTCAGTATCTAAGCAGATACAATATTTTGCGCAACCTTATTATAAACTAGGTTTATGGGATGTATATAATAATCTATAACTAAAATTATTATGAAATAATATTAGGTTAGGTAAACTAATTACAGTTAAGTCAGCTAGTCTTCAACAGTCATAATGTTCTTGGCTACCAGGCTGGGCTGAGACATGACACAGTAAATTGTTAATTTCCTTCACGCGTTTACAGAGCAAAGCAATAACAATTTACCTACTGTTATCCGAGAATAATAATTTGTGTAAGGAAAGGCCGAGGTTATTTGGATGAAGACGTAACCCCCGCTGTTTTCATCCCTTGTATATGACGCAAACAACGTACATATACAGGGTGTCACCAAGAAGAAATATTAAAAAAAAATTGAAAGCTGAATTGTATTAATGGTTCATAGGTATAGTGACACAATAGAAACATATCTATCTAATCTATCTAGCCTGAGTGTATCTCCCTTTTCCACACAATTCTGTCTTTTGCAAGTGCTAGCTGGCTAAAGGACGCTACTGGGGAGGCTACTGGTAGCCTCCCCAGTAGCTTGACTCCTACCGAAAAACAACCATCATCATCTGCCTAGCCTTTTCCCAAGTATGAGGAGTTTCTTGCCCGTTCTTCTCCATAGGTACCTACGTTTTGGAATGGGCAACTAGCTTCATATTTTCTGACTGACCGACTTCTTGACAATTCAAAAGTGCCTGTAAATGGTTTAATTGAAATAAATGCTTTGAGTTTGAGTTCTGTTGCTGTCGGCTTCCAGTCTAACCGGATGCAGCTGAATACTAGTATTTTACGTGGAGCGACTGCCTATCTGACCTCGACAACCCAGTTACTGGGTAATACGATAACCCTTGGTAAGACTGGTTGTCAGACTTTCGGGCTTGTGACTACCCGTAACGACTGTCAAAGATCCACGAATGACAGCCGGGACCAACGGCTTAACGTGCTTTCCGAGGCACGGAGGGGTCCCGGTATGTAAAGATGGTAATCCATCCACAGACCAACCGCGGCAAGCGTAGCTTAACCTGATCGATCGACCTGTGCGGCTGTTATCATTTAGCCACGGGCCCCTCGATACCAACCCTAAAACCAAATAAATTAGTTTACTTCCTTTTATCTTTTAATGCTTCATTGGCTGAAACAACCTGTATACAAATACCTACATTAACTAATTGTTTGTCTGTGCCAAATGCATAATATTTTGCTTGGATCAAAGGCATATCAGGTGGCATCCAAATAGGGGAGTTTATTATTATTATATTTATATTATTTCCCCTCTCCGTTTAGAAGGCAATCGATGCTATTCAAGCGTTATTATTTCTCAATTTGTGTTACTGAAGCTTACTGAAGCGGCTGAATGTTTGGAAAGTTCATACGTAATGCATGTAATTTCAACGTGAAGTGGGTTTGGATTTAGGTGCAAATTTTGGAGGTGGCAGCTAGCAGGAAGGGGGTAAGCAGGGGGTAGAGTGGGGGGTATTAAGGAGTGAAAGTTATTAATTTCACGAAAATAGTTTTAGAAAAAAAAAAAATAACCTAAATGCTTTCTTAGCTTAACGCTTCGTATACCGATGAACGTGGATCCACGCGAGGCACAATGGCTTTTTAATTGCTTCTGTAATTACAGCATTAAACTGGTTCAATTAATTACAGTTTACGAACGGAAAATTCGCATTGAGATCAAGAATTTGGTACTTAAGTAAAGTCATTATATACTATAGTAAGTCATTTAATTTAGAACCTAGTGGAAATAGTTAGTTGTGTTTGATTATCGAAAAAGTTATAAACCAATAAACAAATAAAAATATTTAAAAAAAGTTCTAGTTACTTATACTTATTTGCTCTATGGGTTGCACTATCTATACCGTGCCCTGGAAAGCACATTAAGCCGTTGGTCCCGGCTGTCATTCGTGGATCTTTGACAGTCGGTACGGGTCGTCAGAAGCCCGAAAGTCTGACAACCAGTCTTACCAAGGGGTATCGTATTACCCAGCAACTGGCTTGTGGAGGTCAGATAGGCAGTCGCTCCATGTAAAAGCCTAGATATTCAGCCGCATCCGGTTAGACTGGAAGCCGACCCCAACATAGTTGGGAAAAGGCTATAAGGCAGACGATAATGGGTTGCACTATGTTTTTGTCATTGGGCAGTCGTAAGTGTAACTCAGAGTAATTAAACTCATTAAAAATCAAATCTTACTCTGAAGAGGTTCCCTCACTTTGTCGTCAAATCATAAAACATTTATAAGCAAGTATGTATGTAATGTATGTATTTAAATGCTCAGCAGCCGGGCCAAGTTTCGTGTGTCTTGCAACTTGTACACGTGTTGTTTCAGACACCGTATTGCATACTAAGGAATGTTTTGTTTTGAATGTAATGCGCTTATATTTTGTAAAAGTGTAAGAGAGGTCAGTTATTGAAAGCGTAACTTTTTTTGTTACTGTATCAGTGGTGGATAGCTTGTTGTAATGGCACAAAATCCATCCATACTAATATACTAATCCATACTTTATTATAAATGCGAAAGTGTGTCTGTCTGTTACCTCTTCACGCTTAAACCGCTGAACCGATTTAGATGAAATTTGGTATGGTATCGTTTGAGTCCCGGGAAAGGATACAAAGGATATTCCCACGGGAAACTTATGCGGGTGAAACCGAAATTTAAGTTCAGTGCATCTTTTTCTTTGAAAAGGACAGAAGATAAATATTAGTTTAGTCCTGTCAAATTAGTCAGCGCCTGACGTAAATTGACGTATTTTTACTAGCCATTTTTTTAATCTCGTCTAAACTTGTCTATGGAGTATCTTAATTTGACAGGACTAAATTAATATTTATCTTCTGTCCTTTTCTTAATGAAATAGAAAGAAAAAGATGCACTGAACTTAAATTTAGTTTAGTTTGTGAAGAAGGGAATCGGCGCCAATTTATGGTCTCAGGTTAACCATATTAGAATTTACGGAACATTGAACCTTGAAAGGCATTGAATTTGGATGCATGCTCAGTAAATCTAAGTAATGACCACTTCCCTAAATCCTGCAGGGTAAATTGCGTAACACACTATCAGTAGCAATGGGTTTCATTTTGACAGTTGAACAACATCCATTGCGTTATTTCCGTTGTTGAGCAAACATATTTTTCGAACATAAGGAGCAATAGATTAGCAATATGCTTCAAAATTATTCAAATTGATAATAATAGTGTGTTACGCAATTAGGGTGCATATTTCACTGAAGCATTATTTCTTGGTTTCGGTGGTTACGGGTTTCGGTTTCGGTGGGTTTCGGGAGATTGTAGTTTTGCAATAATGTATCGAGATTTTTTAAAGCATTTTAAATGATAGGTAAATGATTTTATTTATCTAATACTTCAAGCACATAAATGTACAGAGGCGGACTTAATGCCATAGGCATTTTCTACCAGTCAACCTTTGGGTGATGCAGAGACAACCAGTAGTAGGTGCAATCATGAAAATTGAGGAATAAAATATATTTTAAATATAAAGATACGCATAAACCTATTAAAACTATAAACCTCATCATCATCTGCCTAGACTTTTCCCAACTATGTTGGGGTCGGCTTCCAGTCTAACCGGATGCAGCTGAATACCAGTATTTTACATGGAGCGACTGCCTATCTGACCTCCACAACCCAGTTACTGGGTAATACAATACCCCTTGGTAAGACTGGTTGCCAGACTTTCGGGCTTCTGACTTCCCGTAACGACTGACGACCCGTGACGACGTAAGACAAACAATGAGAAAATGTTAGAGTTGTGATGATACTGCCAGCTTCTTGCAAATGTGCTCGCGAACCTTAACTTATTTCTGTTCTTACTTTACTTCAGACCAGTGGGGTAATTTCGTAATATTCCTTTCACTTTGACAGTTCAGGCACGTTCATAGCTTCATTTACGATTTTTTTAAATCTATAAAGCAATGGATTAGGAATTTCCATAAAAAAAACCCTTAGATTATGATTGAAAGTTTACTACGCAATTTTCGCATTGAAAAAAATTCTAACCGTAGTCAAAATCACCTCGTGTGTTCGTATCCTTATCCAAACACGGTCTCATAATAATGACATGATTAATATGATCACATCGGCATCCGTGAGCGCATCGCAACGAGAGAGTTTCAAGTTCATACATAAATTAGACTGTACAGTGTGCAGCTCGTGAGCTGTGGGAGCCGTGTCATAGAACACGAGTTATATTATAATAGCTGCGCCCCGCGGTTTTCCCGCATAAGTTTCGATCCCGTTGGAATATCGGGATAAAAAGTAGGCTATATGTTAAATCAGGGTGTCAGCTATCTCCATAATTTTTTTTATCAAAATTGGTCCAGCCGTTTGAGCGTGAAGAAGTAACAAACATATAAACACACACACCCACACACGACATGCCGCAGATTTCCGCGGCATGCCACGACGAGCCGCTGTATGATTGTATCGAAATAGAGTAATAAGAATTCTAAACTCATTGAAATAAGGATATAAAGAACTTGATCAGAAAAAAAATCTTTTACCGTGCCTTGCCATGCCGCGACGTCAGTCAGCGCCGGCCCTTAGCGTATCGATGCTAAATAAGAAAGTTGTGAAAATTTGAATATTATGTTAAGCCCAAAAGTCAGTCGATATGACATTGTATGTGTATTATTCTTCATAGAGTAAAGATAGAAGTGGTTATGCTTCGCGTGCTGTTAATAAGCAGTGTTTAAATATAATAGATTCGTCCTGGGTTTGATCCCCAGGTCCGACGGTTTCCCTACGGAATTTTTCAGTCCAAAATCTAGATTGTGCCCAGTTTATGGCGATAGGCTCGTCCCCTTTCAACGGGACTTAGATTTAACTAGGGAAATATCAGCGCATTTATAAACATTTTCTGCTTAGCCCCTAGGGAACTCCAGTCGTGATGTAATAAGCTGCATTTAAATAACTTCAACATATTAATGTACATCATTAGATGTAACTAATATTTTTGTAACAATATAATTTAAAAGAGTGTCCATAAAGTTTTTGGCCCATTCTCGTCCACAGGTACCTTCTACGCTTTGGAATGGGCAACAAGCTTCATATTTTTCTAGCTGACCGACTCCAGTCAAAAGTGCCTGTAAATAGTTTAATTAAAATAAATGCTTTGAACTTGAGTTTAAGTTCTAAAACACACTGCTCAAAGACCAAACAGCATTAAATATCCCACTCCTCTTCAAAGACACGAACATTCCAGCAGTATACGCCACACAACACACGGAACGTTAGGTACTATTCTGAGACAGCGTCACATAATCCTTCCCCATTCGCAGACCACTGCAGCTTAAGTAAGACCTGTCTTAGTTACTGGTGACACTCTCGAGTACCTACCTATTCCAGTATAACGTCGTATGTCGGTCTAATTGCTTGCGAATTGCAGGCCTTTCCTGTTTCTGTTGGTCTCGGAGAAGATACTGTATAAGGGATTTTTTATCAGCTTCCTCGTTTATGGGTGTTCAATGTTCAAGTAATAGGCAAATTAGTTTTTACCGACTTCAAAAAGAAGGAGGTTATCAATTCGACACGTATGTATGTAATATTATTGGAACTGCATTATATTCACATTATGACAATCTATTAGGGCTTCCAAAATATAATATGCAAACTTTTATAGATGTATGTATGTATGTATGTTTGTCCACGCATTTCTCCCCAACTATTAATCGGATCGTGGCCATTTTTGTTATTGGCTTACATTTACTTCAACTTCGGGAACAGTGCAAGTTTCATCAAAATCGATATAGTAATTTTCAAGATATGGACCAATACGTGTATTTGTGACGGCCTGGCTTATTGATACGAGCTACGGGTGTAGTGTCAAAGGCAAAACATCTCAGAACCTTGGTCTAATTCTAGTGCGATATTTACAACAAAACTATTATTTACTTATTACAAACAAAGTTCCAGTTTTTCCCCTTAGGGCCGAAGCCTGCCGGGTCAGCGGTAACCCTTTCGGACAATCCCGCTAAGGAAGGAACATGGGTGGGTTTTAGTCAGTAAGAGTCTGACACTCCCTTCCGCTCCACCCAGAGCGAGAGGGGTCACTTGATGATTTCCGATCCGTCGGATTATACGTTTCTTGCGGCATATACGGCCGTATCTTTTTTTTGCGTTAACTTAGAAGTTTGATTTTTTCACAGCTTGAAGGGATGTAGACCATAGTATATGGTTTAAATTTCAACTCGATACCTCCACACGTTCCCGAGATAAAGGGTCTTTACAGACAGACGGATGGACGGACGGACAACAAAGTGATCCTATAAGGGTTTCGTTTTTTCCTTTTGAGGTACGGAACCCTAAAAATGCAAAAATAAACAACTACCGAGCGCCTTGATAAATAAACAGTGTTCGTTGTAATTTCTCCAACCTCATAATAATTTGCGAAGAGATTAAATACTCAGAAATGAAACCAAACATCAGTTGTTGGGAGTGGCATACACTTACACTCAGCATGCATATTTATTTCGCCCGCATTCGCAAATAGCCCGACAGCTTTAAAACGCAGCGATGTATCACATTTCAACGCTTTACATTGTTCTTGAATGAGAGTATGAATTAGATAAACTCATACGGCCTTATAACAAAACTAGGTTTATCTTTAGAACCAAGTTTAAACCGTCGAGTGATTTTTTGAATTTCGAACGCGAATTTCTATTGCGACAAAGGTAAAGTACTAATTACAAAGACACGTCAAACACGCGACTAATTTGTCAATTTTGTATTGAGAACTTTACCGTGCTCTGAATAAAGTTTATAATACAATAACGAGATCGAAGGTTTGGGCTTGGATTAAAGTTAGAACTCGTTATGTAATAAGACGGATACAGTTTTAGCTTTTCTTCAACTTAAGACGGGTGGCCTTGAAAGGCACTGAATTGCAGAACTACAAAATACAAAGTCCGGACCAGATTTTATTATTTTTCTAACATCGAATATCGTCTGAGCATCGCTAATCGTCAAAAGTGAAGAGCCATCTGAGTTGTATCTGTCCCTGATATATCAGTACACAATGATCCCATTGCTGAGACACAGGCCTCCTCTCTTCGAGAGGGTGTGGGCTGTAATCTACCACGTGGGCCCGGTGCGGGTTGGTAGATGTCACATGTTTTAGAATTTTGGTTCTAGGAGAAGCTGGTTTCTTCTTTCACCGTTTTGAGAGCAGTGGTGTAGAAATTATTTACACAAAGTAAACCGCCTGCCTGGGTTTGAACCCACGACCTACGACTCGAAAGTCGGGGCCTTTACCACTGGACCACCACTGATCGACATTTCTTAGCAGCCACTAATTTATATGGTACAGTACAGTCAACAAAAGAGATAAGTATGCAGGATCGTCGGATATAGTTTTTAGTAAGAAACAATGGATGGATGTTTTCGAATGAAATTTTATTTTATTTAAAGAAAACAAACAGCTCATTTATCAAGTTAAATTTCAGTCGACAACATCCATCGGTTTCTTACTAAACTTCAACTACCTATAGGTATCCGACGATCCTGCAAACTTATCTTTTTTGTTGACTGTACAGTCAACAGCAAAAGTAGATGATGAAAATCAGAAATTCAATGTGTTAATTCAATATATAATATATTCAATGACTTTGATCATCAACTTTTGCTGTTGACTGTACATGGATATGTAGGATTTTACTATTTACGTACTGTCACCGAACATTGAACAAATTGACTGCAACAACTCAAGGATAAAAGGCTATCTACACTGTTCACTCGTTGTTCAGTGTTGGTGGTCTTTGCACCTTTTCATATTCATACTCAAAGACCCTCAACTATGAAAACTGCAGGATACTCCGACGTTACCTGACGCCAACTAAATGGCCTTTGTTTTCAGCATAAATTCCACTTTACATGTTTAGTTTTGCAACTTTCAGTGTAAATTCCTCGCAATGACACAGATTAAATGTTTTCCGAATAAACTTTTAGCGCACTGCAGATTGCGCGGGTCAATCCGAGAGGGTTTACTTAGGTTGTGTGTTCAGCGATTAAAAGTTGTTGTTCTTATTGCTCGCATTAAAGAGGATATGTTTTATGTTTTTTGTGTGTGACGAGAAACACATCCACGTTCCACGTTGCATTATTACTAAGCAAGCCATATACCTAACTTTTTTTAAATATTTGTTAGGAAAACCGATTGGATTTTTGAGATAGGGCAGTAAGGGCTTAAGCGTTGTTGCCACAAGAAAACGGTCTTAGGAGACTTTACTTAACTTTTTGAGAAAATTTGATTTGCATCACAGATTTTGAAAAAAAAAATACAGTCTGCCGGAAAATGGGCAATTTTCACAAAAACTTTTTTATGCCAATCGATCCTGTTTCCTATAAAGATCCAAAACCTCTATTGGGCCAACCGAGGTTTGAGTACTAGAAAAGTCAGAACTTCAGCCATGGCGACCAATCTCAGCCGAGACCAGCCTTCGGCGCGGGAGTTATTATAGTGCACAAGTGTGTGCGCAGACACAGGTGCACTCTCTCTTCCCTATCTCTCATTTCTATAGTCCGATATCATACATAGACAAGATGCTAGGATATCTGTGTAAAGTGGTCTATATCCAGTCTACCCATTCATCTAAATTGAGTACAAACTTACTGCGTATTATATTATCTGTGCTGCAGCTTACAAATATCTAGTTTATAATTTAATTTTAGGAAATTTTGAATTATCAAAATACTACCTTAATAATCTGTGGCGTCTGTGGCGTCGTCGTGTGTTTTGAAATGTGAAAATCATCATGTCCAACACCGGCTACAAATAACACTACAAAAACCCTTTAAGTATTCGCCCAAAATAAATACAAACTCATTGAAATTACAAGCCAATCAATAAAACAGTTTATCAAAACAATGTTTCATCCTTTAATTCTATGCAATCCGGATGGCACTGGTCCGCAATGAGAGCAATTAAATAAATGTGCTCCGAGCTAGTTACATTGAACGGAGCGTGCTGAGCCGACCAAATAGCCTATAAAATTCATGACCCGTTTAGATTTAAGCTAGTGGACGGGATAGTTACTGGAACGTACGGTTCAATTGCTGCACCATGATTTATGTGTTTGGTACTTCGATTACTGATTTTGTGTGTTGGTTGTTTAATAGGAAATGGCGTCTGACTTCCCAAATTAACTGCAACTGCAAGAACATATCATGAGGTGATTTAGTTTTTAATTTGCTTGAGGCCAAGGTAATGTTACTTAATAATTATTTACAAGCAGACGAAAGTCTTAATTTGCATTGAAAATATAATCCACGTCTGTTCCCAAATGTCTCTCTACCAAAACATGCACCTAGGAATTCTATACTTATTAATCATTAGTAAAAACCTAGTAGGTATTTTCATAATCACCGAACAGTAGTCAAGATAGTAACATAGGTACAGCAAAGACTAATTCGTAGTTTGTTGTTACCAAAAAAAATCGCTGTTCCTTTTGATATCAGTCCATTCCCAAAGTACGAGTATGTAAAGGACTATTTCTCACAACAAAAAAAACGTTCAGAAAATCCACTACTGTCTTGCAAAAAAGCAAATGTAAACACAGCACAAGTTATTTAAAAACGCAAGCAATGAAATTACTAAACGTAATTGGTTCGGAGTTTTTATCTGTGTTTATGTTGCACTAATCTAGAAAATTGTAATCGGATACTCAAGTAGAAACGGATCGTAATCCTGTGGAGGACTGTTTACTTTCTTAAGAGTACTTGTTCGATCGAGAGCTGACGATCGACTGAAGTTTTATTGCTATTTGGAGTTTGTGTAACTCTTTAGTCAAATTAGGAGTTTAGCGGGGTAGTTGTGTAACACACTAACAGTAGGAATGGCTTTCATTTTGACAGTTCTACAATATTCATTGCGTTATTTACGGCATTGAGCGGACAAATGTTTCGAACAAATGAAGCAATGGATTATCAATCATCATCAACTGCCTAGCCTTTTCCCAACTATGTTGGGGTCGGCTTCTAGTCTAACCGGATGCAGCTGAATACCAGTATTTTACATGGAGTGACTGCCTATGTGACCTCCACAACCCAGTTACTGGGTAATACGATACCCCTTGGTAAGACTGGTTGTCACACTTTCGGGATTCTGACTACCCGTAACGACTGTCAAAGATCCACGAATGACAGCCGTGCCTTCCGAGGCACGGAGGGATCTCGGTATGTAAAGATGGGTGACTACCCATCCACAGACCAACCGCGGCAAGCATAGCTTAACCTGATCAAATTGACCTGTGGCGACTGTTATAATTTAGCCACGGACCCCTATATACCTACATACCTACGCTAGATACACATTCAAAATATTTGTGTAATTTTTTTTATTGGAGATGTGCAATTTTAAATAAGACGATCTCTACCTACTTTGTATAAGTATGTTGATGTCAGTACTAGTTCATTAATGAGTGCGCAACTGTACCCAGGGGGCAGGGCCAACTTTTCAGACGTTACTTAGTAGAAAAGACTTTCTTATCTAACAACAAACTATTTTCTTATCGCAAGAACATCTTTTCTTTCAGATTTTCAACAAAAGCAGAGATGCAAAAAACTTTAGATTCATTTAGATCAGGGATTCCCAAAGTGGACCCCTTGGGGTCGATATCGGTTTCCTAGGGGTCGACATAAACGAAAACTGATTTTGGGGGTCGACAAGGTCTAAAAATCGACCCCTATTAAATGAATGGAGGATGAAAAACTCTGCAAGTCAGTGTGGACAAGTTTGTGCAAGATAATGAGTTCGAGCGTAGGTAATTTGGCCATGGGGGTCTGAGGTAACAGTTCATTTTGGAAAAGGGGTCACTTGTCCAAAATAGTTTGGGGATCCCTGATTTAGATCCATAGCGAACTGCATTTTAAAAGACAAAAGATACAGCAAAGTCCAAGAAACCCGTCTGTAATGAGATCTCCTTCCTTTAATCTTTTCAACGCATCTTATGACATTTTAAATCTAAACTAATTACAAATGATATCGTCTGAGAACATTGTAGTGCATATTAATTGCATTTTTAAGTTAGGTGCGGTCTTCGGTCCTGCATACAAAGGTGTAATAATTAAAAGGCTTGCTGTCTCTTTCGCGTGGAACGTTTTAGTGATGTTAGATAAAGATGGCAGATACGTAGTTAGAATGTTCATATATCTTCATGCAGGGAGACAATTTTCTGTAATAGTTTGTAAGACGTGATTAAATATGAATTAGTTTGTTTCATTCATTGTCTAGATGGTCTGAAACTGGCCAAGTGTGAGTCGGACTCGCATACGAAGGGTTCCGTACCACAAGGCAAAAACGCCGAAAAAAACCCGTTTGTTGTATGGGAGGCCCCCTAAAATATTTATTTTATTCTGTTTTTAGTATTTTTTGTTAGAGTGGCAACAGAAATACATCATCTGTGAAAACAACTGTCTAGCTATCACGGTTCATTAGATACAGCCTGGTGACAGACGGACTGTGGAGTAATAGGGTCCCGTTTTTACCCTTTAGGTATGGAACCCTAAAAAAGGAGGAGGTTCTATGTTTGTCAGTATATATTTATTTAAATATATGTTGATCGATATTTTCATCAACGTGCGTCGATTTTTTCGTCATGGGTTTTTCCAAACGATAAAAATATATTAATGTAAAAAAACATGCCTCCATATTCCCCCATAACATATTCAAATATTTTACCGATGCCAGCGAAATATGTCACAAAATAATAGACGGAGAATAGCTTACATCGACATTCAAAATAAAAATAAATATCTGTGCTGTGTCGTGTCCCTTGCGGTGCGAAAATATTCCAAATGGAAGTCACTGGAATACTGGTAAATAAATATGTTGAAAGCTCGAATATTTTGCGCAGAGTAAAAATCGACTACATAAAGTTACTATAGCCTGTCCATACAAATGTAAGTAAGTACTATTTATTGGCAGAAAAATACTGTTTATTTTTCTAAGAGCTAAGAAAAAATACATTACGAACAGGGGCCTTATTCTCTATGACACAATGACGAAACCGCGTGAAATGAACGCGAGATTGGCGAGAATAGCTTAGGATTTTTTTTTTTTGCGTAAGTGAAGTGAAATCTTCAAATGACCCCCTCCCGTTTTGGGTGGAGCGGAAGGGAGTGTCAGACTCTTACTGACTAAAACCCACCCGTGTTCCTTCCTTAGCCCTTTATGTTTCGGGTCAGCGATAACCCTTTCGGACAATCCCGCTGACCGTTAAAAGAGTATTTACAATACGATTGACAATACGTTGTTGACATTGGAGCATCTGGGGCAGTCCTGCAAACTGGTTAGGTACTTTTACAATTCTTTTACTTGCGAACGACCTGAAAGAAGATGGAAAAAGTGTCTTTCGATGGAAAGGAAAAAGTATTACGGATTTACGCCACAACACACACCCTCAATATTGGTAGGTACCTACATATCTATCTCTACATAATATATGCTTATCCAAACCACGACGTCATCGTATGGAAAAATATTCTGAGGTGTGCAAAAAGATCCCAATAGAATGTAAGTCATCATTATGATAATGTATTCATAGCTTTCGGAAGCAATCCAGATTTATCCGTTTTGTGGGACACCCCGAAATTAAGGTTGCCCCTATCTGCGGCCCGAACTGCTCGATTTATGGCGCACCCGAGTGCCAATGTGTGATATCTTAATTATTTTACAATCCCTTTAATCTGGGACTATTGTAGTTTCAATACAGGATTTTAGTTTTAGGGTGTAGTTACGAGATCCCTAGCTCCGTTGTAGAATTGTATCTAGGTATGGGCTTAGGTATTGACACGGGAATTAGGATTGTAATATGCTAAATAGCCCGTAGCGTTGAATTGGTGGTAGGGTATAGGTAGGTGTAAGGGAACCGTCTAGCCGCAATTATAGTTTTATTGATTAAATTGCCAGATCGCGGTTTTTTAACAATTTCCACCGTGTACAGGATTTTAATTGAAATACGTGTAAGTTCAAGTTTTAAAACTAAGACACGATTTTTAGGCTCAAAAATCAGCATTACCATTCGAGGTGGCACCTACCTACCTACCTTTTGGGCATATTTCCTATTGACAGCAATGCGGATTTTTTGATGCCAAAACATATTTTTCGACAGACTACTTTCCCCGAAACTCAGAACACACTTAACTCAATAACAAACAACTGCCCTTCCCCTATAAATCAATAAAGCTTCGTTTACACACCCTACATCATCTGCTACTGAAATATTTCCCATTAAATATAATTTCCCAACCATTAATAAGTTCCTGGTCGAAAATCAACAGGGCAACAATAGAACGGGCACACAATGGACGAATGTTCGCGTGATTTATCTCGAGTTATTGCTGAAGATACGAGCGCGACGATGAGTTACGATGCTCGTCTCGTAGTCGACGCCATGTGTTGGGGGCGTTAAGATGCTGCATCGAAGTCAGAGGATACACAGAAAAAAATGAAAGTTCTTTTTCTGTGTGTGAAGTATGATAAAGGAGGCAATTCTGATTTCAACTTGACTTGTCTTTATAAGGAAACCATGGCCAAAAAGAAAACATTATACATAAACTTTTTACAACGTTAGTTTTTCAACGAGGTGGAAGGCCTCCCAGAAGTTGGACTGATGAACTTGTGACGGTCGCAGGAATCCACTGGATCCGGGAAGCACAGACCCGGTCGAAGTGGAGGTTGAAGGAATTTTGTGTGAACTCAAGCCCATATTGAAATTTGGACGGGACAACGTTCGTCGGGTCAGCTAGTATAATAATAAGAAGCATTCAACTAAACGATTTAATTTTTCAATAATATTGTCCTTTTGACAATTAGGTACTATAGAAGTAGCCGTTTTGCGAATTGGTCATTTTGAGAATTAGTCATTTATAGAATTAGCCATTTCGAGAATTAGTCCATTAGAGACTCAGTTGCCATTTTGAGAAGTGGGCATTCAGCGCCTAAATCAAAACTATTTCTTACACATTGTAAAGAAGCCATCACAAACAAAACTAAAGCGTCATTTTACATCCCCGTGGGTGCACGGCACGTGTGTGCAGTCTTTATTAGTGCCACCGACAAATAAGCGAGTTTTAACCTTACTATGTTAACCAATCTCATTTCAAAATGCGTCGGCTTTCTCTTGAACGAAACGTGGAAATGCTTTCCGACTAAGTAGGCTTCGCTAGGGTGTGGCTCGGGTGCAACATTTTTGTCATTTAAAATACATGGTTTTGCTGTTTAGGGGGATTGAGTTTTGCATGGCATTCTGCAATTTGTGGAACGCAAACGCTTTTGTGGTTTATGAGCTAAAGCTTTGCCCCTTTATTTATAAACGAGACGTTTAAACGTCAAAAATGTATGGTTAAACAGTCGCTAATCATTACTTCACTTTAAGCAACGTTTATAAATAAACCTCTTAGTTTCCTAAGAAAGCAGTGAACATACACAGAATATCGGCTGTGCAAAAACTGAGCATTTTTTGACACCATAATGTCAAATAGTGGTGAAAATTATGATGATAGATTAGATGTTGTGTGTTGATGTTATAATGATGGATGGATCCTCTCTTGTAGGAAACCCTAGCTTAAGTTTAATTTGGATGAAACCTTCAGGTTAAAACCACGGCTGAATGTAGGTGACTCAGGTTCACCTGAGTCACCTACATTCAGCCGTGGTTTTAATTGATAGTTCAACTAGCTGCGCCCCGCGGTTTTACCCGCATAACTGTCGATATGTGGGTATAACGGAATAAAAAGTAGCCTACATGTTAATCCAGGGTGTCAGCTACCTCGATACAAAATTTTATCAAAATTGGGCCGTTTGAGCGTGAAAAAGTAACAAACATATAGGTAAACACACACACAAACTTTCGCCTTTATAATAGTCCGAATTAGTTTTTTTTTTAAATATATAATTCATTCTCCAATTAATGTACCCGGTAGGTACTAAAGAAATAATTAGGTTCTTCTATTAAATCACCCAACCGACTTTCAAATTGCAATCGATTGGAAAATTATAATCTACAAGCAATTTAAACCACCATCGGTTATATAATAAAGGCGAATATGATACGAGTAACCCTAGTACCCAATCATGAGGAATTATGATGTACATGGTGCGGGTTCAGTCCATTGTTTATGCACTAAATTTAGTTTTCCGGTAATTCGCACATAAACCTCACGTTATGGCTTATTATGGTTTGTTTGCTTGCTATAATAATATTGTTGGAAATTCAGAAACTGATGTTTATATGAAGCTAATTCAGAAACTGGTGTTTCTACGAAGCTACTTACCTCATATCATCTGCCTAGCCTTTTCCCAACTATGTTGGGGTCGGCTTCTAGTCTAACCGGATGCAGCTGAATACCAGTATTTTACATGGAGCGACTGCCTATCTCACCTCCACAACCCAGTCACTGGGTAATACGATACCCCTTGGTAAGACTGGTTGTCAGACTTTCGCGCTTCTGACGTAACGACTGTCAAAGATCTACGAATGACAGCTGGGATCAACAGCTTAACGTGCTTTCCGAGTCACGGAGGGGTTTCGGTATGTAAAGATGGTCACCCATCCACGGACCAACAGCGGGAAGCGTGGCTTAACCTGATCGATCGACCCGTGCTGCTGTTATTTCTTAGCCACAAGCCCCTAAAGCAACGAAACTGAAGCTCTTAACGGTCTATATGAGTTTATTTCAAGTTATATTTTGATCCGCGCGCGCTACGATGCGATGTCTACATATCCTTATCTACTATTCTGTCGCAGGTCTGCTGAAAATGATTTCTTTAGAAATAGGCGTCACCTTTGTACAAATAAATAATAAGGTTGAAAAAGAAGTTTTTTTCGGTTGTGTAAATAATTTTGTTTTTTGTTTCACAATTTTCCGAGACTCACTGAAATATTTTCAAGTCCATAAAGTTTTTCCCTTCGTAGACTAGGTACCTGATAAAGAATATGAAAGGATAATAAATAATTTCCATATTTTACTGCTTTTAACTTTTGCGGGGCCTCAGACTTAAAGTCTTGAGAACATTAGTACCTAAGAGTTCTCCAAATATTCTAAGAACATGGAAAGTACGGATGATGACATCATAAAACTTTACCCAAGTAAAGAATCTCCAAAACGACTTCACCCACCATCTGATTAAAACTCAAGCCAGCACATACACAAACAAGAATTACATACATCCGTAGTAAAACAAGAACGCGGTAATACCCATCTATTATGGGTATTACCGCGTACGCGTAATTTCAGTTACAAACGCGCCAGTGTCGTTAGTGACGTTTGTCATCGCCCATCGGCCATTTTGTTAATGCATTCCTCAAGGAGGGAAACGAGCCTTTTGTTTGTAAAATGACAGCTATTCAAGGAATCTAGGGTTGTTATACGATGATGGGACAGGAATTTAGACAAGTTTTGGGTTTAGTTTTGTTATTTGTGCGGTGTTTTTAGGTATCTATTGAGAGAGAGATGTCAAAGTTTTATTTATTTATTTATTTTTGAAAAAAACGTTGCCCCACACGTAACCATATAAACCAGTGTTCTTTTGTTATAAAGGCAGTATTGTATCAGCATTCGTTGTGTCATTTACTCATAATATCCCTCATCCGTACATGGCGACCGTGACAGTAAAATAACCGCGAGTAGCGTATGTTTTAATTTTTCTTTTTTTTTTCATTTAATTTTTCGTTAGAGTGAGAATTTGGGCAATTATAAGAATGAAGTGTTAAGGCTGAAAAGAGCTATAATTTTAAGGCTCCTCTGTGGAGAGAAATAAATGTTTATTTATTACCAGCCAATACATGCGTTGCGTTGCTACGCTTGCCGCGGTTGGTCTGTATATGAGTGACCATCTTTACATATCTCGATATGTAAAGATGGCCCCCCCGTGTGGGGTTAAGCGGTTGGTCCCGGTTGGTCCCGGTTGTCATTCGTGGATCTTTGACAGTCGTTACTGGTAGTCAGAAGCCCGAAAGTCTGACAACCAGTCTTACCAAGGGGTATCGTATTACCCAGTAACTGGGGTGTGGAGGCCGGATAGGCAGTCGCTCCATGTAAAATACTGGTATTCAGCTGCAACCGGTTAAACTGGAAGCCGACCCCAACATAGTCGGGAAAAGGCAGATAGGCAGATGATAATGACGACATGTCTTTTTTTGTAAGAAACCTTCTCCGGCGCGCACACAACAACTTATCAAAGTTTCATCACAATTGGTCTAGCCATTTTCGATTTTGGTCGAGTCGTTTTTGTGAGACTACCTAATGCACGGCAGTTGATTTTTATAAAAGACAATTTGATTTGTTTCTCACTCTCATTAAAGACATTAAACCTTACAATTAAATGTATTAATGGTTCATTTAAAACTTGAAAGAGGCTCGTATCGATGCCTATGTCTTAGATCTGACGACTCTTTTATAGTTTTCCATTTGGAGAAAGGTCTCTTTCTCCTTTACACGAATTTGTTGATTTAAAAATAAAAAAAATACCCAACATAAGCGCGGGATTAAAATCCTACACCATAAAATAAACTGTGTCTAATATATATATATAATAATAATAATATATATATATAATATAATATTCCACAACTATCACACAACGCCGTCTAGTCTCAAGCTAAGCAGAGCTTGTGTTATGAGTACTAGACAACTGATAAACATACTTATATATTTCTAAATACATACATATATAGATAAATTACACCCAGACACAGAACAAATGATCATGCTCATCACACAAACATTTGTCCTGGGTGGGAATCGAACCCACGACCTCCGGCATAGCAGTCATAGTCACTGACCACTAGACCAACAGGCCAGTCAATATGCGCAGTGTGCAGTCACATGTCACAAATAATTGCAATTCTTGGCAGCGCAATGCTGGCGTTGTAAAATGCTGGCTGGAATTGTGCCGCGTAATGTGTTCTGTTAGCGTACATGAGATGTGGCCTTTATTTTGTTAATGTTTGGGATTATTTTAAAACTTTTTTTTTTTTTTTTTAAACGTTGCCCCACTCTAGGAATTTCTCCTGTATCGTGGGTGCGTTTACAAACATTTAAATTCACGTACACAAACAGCCAGACCCGGAACAACTACTTGTAGGTCATACAAATATTTGTTCCGTGCGGGAATCGAACCCGCGACACGCAGCGCAGCAGTCAATCGCTTAACCGCTGCGCCAACCGTGCCGTCATTTTCAAAACTAGAGTGTATTTGGTGGCCTTTATTTTGTTAATGTTTGGGATTATTTTAAAACTAGAGTGTGTTTTGTATTTGAACTTTCTTGAGTTAACAATATGCATTGTTTTACTAATGTTGACGGTTTTATTGTCAAATGCTTGTGAATGACATTCGTGTTTATTTCAGCACTTTTATTTTTCTAGCTTTAAACCCTAAGGCTATGTACGCACTGACAGTTGTTTTGCTTAGCGCCTAGTAGAGCCTAGTGGCTTAATATCTTTCGATGCACGCTAGGCGCCAAGCGCGCAGTGCGGCCGCTAGCGAAAATTCTAGAACGTTCGTTTTACTTCGCTACTCGCAAGGTGACTCGCTAGTCCACCTGTCAGTGCATACGTAGCCTAACAGAGGTTCAAATAAATGAATAAATAATATTAATACTTGAATAGTAATTCACTTCTAATGATGATGATATCAAAATAATATGGTACCATCGAGCTGGTCAGATGATATACTAGGGGACCTAAAAAGGCCACTTTGGCAGAATCATAAAAGTATAACATTATGAATCATAATGGACAGTTAACTGTTAAGTTACCATACCATAATCAGCCTATAATGTTCCCACTGCTGGGACACTGGCCTCCTCTCAATAGGTAAGAGGGAGTGGGCCGTCATCTACCACGCGGGCCCAGTGCGGGTTGGTGGATGTCATATGTCTTCGAATTTTTGGTTCTAGGACATGCCGGTTTCCTCACGATGTTTTAACTGTTAAGTTAATCGTATCAAATCCCATTGGTGAAGCATTTTGCAGTTATTTTTTTTTGTCTGTGCTAAAATACCAATCAATCCAATCTCTTTGATTATACCTGTAGTGCAACGAAAAAAAGAAAAACACGGACTGCGCTGCGGATTATGATTCATAATGTTATCCTTTTATGATTCTGCCAAAGCGGCCTTTTTAGGCCCCGTACGCTAGATAACGGAACTCTTAAATAACTGCTAGTAAACCCATCTAGTGTGGACTCATTAGATGTATCTCAACGAGTCCTGTTCATTTTACCTGATAACTAACCTGAACGCTGATAAAGGAACTATTGAATATTTTTTTTTACTTTTCAGAGGTTTCACTTTGTGTCGAAGTTTTTTTTTTTTTTTTAAAGAGCAGAAATCCATTGAAAAATATCAAGTATGAACTTTAAAAATTTTCGGTCTTTTAGCAAGTGAAAGAATTGAAACAATTCTCAACCCCGACGCACTATCATTTTTCTAACCATAATCCTACTAATATTATAAACGCGAAAGTTCGTGAGGATGGATGGATGTTTGTTACTCTTCCACGCAAAAACTACTGAACGAACTTGCAGCTTATATATCAGAATAACACATAGGATACTTTTTATCCTGATATTCCCACGGGATGGACACGTATGCGGGTGAAACCGCGGTGTGCTGCTAGTATAAAATAAAAGCTTGTCAAAATAGTTAAACAACAAAATACATGTTTCTATCAACGTTTAAATAATACCTACCTGCATTTAACTCAAACAAAAATCTCTTTAAATAATCAGTCCGCGAGCTACGCGGTCTACGAAATGTTTTCCGTAGCCCGCGTAGCTTGTTCTCGTAGCAAAGCTCTACGGCAGCTACTCGTAGGCGTAGCAAATTCATTGTTCTCTCGTGTTTCCTTTATGCGGATTGTTTGGAAGTAGAAAGCATTTCGTGAGTTTAAATTCTTTTTTTCTCAGAGTTCTACATTTTTAAAGTATTTCTAGGACTAAGAAGCCTTTGCTTTTTTTCCTTTTAAAAGTTAATGCATGATTAATGCAGAATAGTTAAAAAGTCAAATCATTTCAGACGAAAGACGTCCACTGCTGGACATAGGCCTCCCCCAAGCACCTCCACTTTGACCGGTTCTGTGCTTCTCGGATCCAACGGGTTATAAATAACCCGCATCCTAATTGCGGAACACATTATCAATCGGAATCGGTTTCATTTTGACAGTTCAACAACATTCATTGCGTTATTTAAATGTTGAGCAGACAATTTTTTCGAACTTCTGAAGCAATGGATTAGCAATTTGCTTCAAAATCATTCAAATTGCGATTGATAGTGTGTTACGGAATTAGAGTGCAGGTAATACGGGCTGGTGTCCGCAACTCCACGTCAGTGCGCGTATTTTGATACTTAGCATACCTGGGTAATTGCTGGATAGGCAAGTTATCTACCAACCAGCACTGGGCCCGCGTGGTAGATTGCAGCCCACTACTTCTCGAAAAGATTTAAGAGAAGTTTTAAAAAAACCTCCTTTTATACTTTTTAGGGTTCCGTACCCAAAGGGTAAAAACGGAACCCTATTACTAAGACTTCGCTGTCTGTCCGTCCGTCCGTCCGTCCGTCCGTCCGCCTGTCTGTCACCAGGCTGTATCTCAAGAACCGCGGTAGCTAGACAGTTGAAATTTTCACAAATTATGTATTTCTGTTGCCGCTTTAACAACAAATACTAAAAACAAAATAAAATAAATATTTAAGGGGGGCTACCATACAACAAACGTGTTTTTTTCGGCGTTTTTGCCTTGTGGTACGGAACCCTTCGTGTGCGAGTCCGAATCGCACTTGGCCAGTTTTTTGATAATTTCAAATATATATTTCACCCGCTAACTCTTAGGCACACCTCTACAATCTTCTATCTGCACACAAAAATAAACATACACACACAAAACAAAATAACATCTAAACGCCAGCGAATCCCATCGACACACATCGTACTTACACGCGGCAAACGAACCGGACTTAATCCGGGCACTAACCGTACAGCCGGGATGCCGTACGCTGCTAAGAGATACGCAGATTACACACAAACCGGATTACGGCCGTGCGTACTGATACGTACCGGTTATAGGAATATAGAAACGTTGGGAACGTTAAGTGTGGGCTGTGGCCAATTTCGATGCTTTCATATTTGAGGATAATTTGAAAGAGGAGTGTTTGGTGGCTATCTATTAACCCCCTTACTAATAAACGTATTATATCATACTAGCTTCCGCCTGCGGCTTCGCCCACGAGGTATGTCGATAAAAACTATTCTATGTCCTTCCCAAGGATGCAATCTATCTCTCTACCAAATTTTATCGAAATCCGTTCAGTGGTTTAGGCGTGAAAAGGTAACATACAGACAGACCGAGTTACTTTCGAATTTATAATATTAGTATGGATTAATAGTTACACTCCGATTTCTCCCTTTCAGTCGTCAGTAAGTTGACTTTCGAAAGAATTTAACACCCTTACTAATCAACGTTATAGCGTCTGTATAGTTACACAACGCTTTGTCTTCTTCTGTCGAAAGTCAAATTACTGACGACTGAAAGAGAGAAATCGGTGTGTAACTAACTATTCATCTGGATATAATACGTTTATTAGCAAGGGGGTAAGAAGACTCAGCGGGATTGTCCGAAAGGGTTACCGCTAGCCCGGAACATAAAGGGCTAAGGAAGGAACACGGGTGGGTTTTAGTCAGTGAGAGTCTGACACTGCCTTCCGCTCCACCCAGAGCGGGAGGGGTCATTTCATGATGCTTTGCCTTTCATCAAACTGGGTAGGTATCATCATCATAATTTTAGCCGAAAGATGTCCACTGCTGGACTGGCCTCCCCAAGTATCGCCACTTCGATCGGTTTATCGTACCAGAAGACCTCCCACAAGATGGACAGATGACCTGAAGGCCAATTCTCTAAATTTAAAACGTTCAAAATCTAGTCGCAGTGTCATCTCGGCGACAAACAAATGTCAAGAACTTGTCAAATTGTAGGGAAAATTAAGGTCTTTTTGACAGATTGAGACTGAGATCAGACTATGAACGTTCATAAAATTACGAGAATTGCCCCTCTGGTGAGGGCCGCAGGAATCCACTGGATGCGAGAATCACAAAAGCGATCGAAGTGGTGATGCTTCGGTAAGTATGTCTCGGAAAACATGAATTAAGCGCGAATGCTTCTCCTATTCTGTTGAGTTATTCCGGTCTGATTCCCTGAACCCCCCCTCCTCGATCCCCTGCTAGTTCGTCTTCTGGTTTAATCTCTGTCATCATCATTCTCCTATCCCAATTTATTCGGGGTCGGCGCAACATGTCTTTTTCTTCCATACTTCTCTATTAGTCGTCATCTCGGTAGTCACCCCCTTTCTAATCATATCATCATTCACACATTCCATCCATCGTTTATTTGGTCTTCCCCTACTCTTATAGCCATCGACAATTCGACATCCATACTCAAAACTCTCCTCTCCTGTTTTAATCTCTGTCTAATCCACTATAACCTTTCTCATTCCGGTTTCATCCACTTTTTCTGTTGATGGGATCAAATCATGAAAAAGACGCGAGAGTCATTTGGTCAAGGGTCAGTCACACCGCGATATGACCTTGAAAAGTTTGATGAAAGAACATTAGCTACCTCTATACTGCATTTAGTGTAATAGTCTACAATATTGGAAACCCTACAATAGGAGGAGGAACGATAGGTATCTATATCTATCGGACGGCGGCGGACAATAGCCATGCGAACTGAGAGCTGCACGCAACGCCTCGTAGGTACGGTATCATTCAGAATATATTATTATATACACTGGAGCTTTGTGTTCGAAGGTTGTTTTTTTTTATTACTGCGAAGCAAGATGTGAATATGACACATTGCCCTGTTGGTCTCGTAGTCGCAAGCGCGATGGCTGAGCGTGGGATCCTGGGTTCGATACCCAAGTCGAGCAAAGTTTTATTGGGTTTTAATATTAGAAGTTTCTCAGTAACAGCCCGGACAATAAGGAATGAGGGAAGAGTGAGTGCACCTGGCTCTGCGCACACCACAGATATAGATACACCTAGATAACGCCAGAGCAACTACTTCGCGTGCCCAGCTTTCGTACAAAAATCGTAACTCGACACTTTTGCGCTCTGTCCTTTGTACTGCTGGCTGGGTGAGCGTGAGCGCTGGCGCTAGGCCCGCGTATGGGGCGCGACGGGTGCCGCACGCGGCGGCGTCTTTGAATCGATTTGATTTTCCCATCACTAAATAGTGCTTGTGACGTCAAAGTAGGTAATCAAAACTCCGGTGGGACGTTGGTCGCAAACCAGGCGGGTGTTAGCCCTACCACCGCAATGGAAGAAATGGCCAGTCAAATAAGGTGTTGGGTGTGACTGTCCAGGATGCGAAGTTCTTAGAATGGCTTAAAGCTAAGGAAGAATTCAAACTCTGTATTTTCATCTTGATACTTGCTTTACGACTAGTTTTTCGCTTCAATCCCTGAGTGAGAATCACGTAGTTACAACCAATATTGCAAAAGTCAACTTCTCAGACATCGATTTATTTTGCAACAATAAACTAATCTTGTTTTATACACAGTATGCAATGCACTACTCCTAACTAATTTCAACATACCATGCTTACCGTTGAATTCACTTAAACCCTACCTTTTGCATCATGAATATAAACAACTAAATACTGTAACTTTTAATTAACAGCACAGCGGAGACAAGCGCCGGAGTCTGCGCCAAACATTAACGATATTGCGTGCCGGCAGACGCATAAAGAACAATGAAAAGGGGATTTTCTTTATTACATGGGCCAGCCCTGCCCGTACCGTCCATATTTAGTGGACGGCGGGTAGAAGTAGTTAGAGCTATATTAGGGCTGCCACCGCTTGCGAATATTAAAAGTGTTACGTCATAAAATACTGGCGATGATAAAATATGCAGTGTATTTTTTTAGTCCGAAATGGAAAAGTGGTTTTCTTCTTTAATAAATAAATCAACCTTATTTCCTGGGTGCCCTGTTTTGGGAATAAAACATGTACTCGTCATATCACACCTTAAGGTGAATGGGTAGTAGACACCGCGAAGTTCAAAAAACGTAAGAAAATTTGAATTTCGCGGTCTACCACTATTCACCTTAAAACAACTTTTTTTTACATAGTTCATAGTTGTGCACACAATCTGCACCTTATTTGTGTAACACACAATCAAAAACAAACTCGAATTATTTGAAAGGACATGGCTAATCCATTGCTTCGTATGTTCGAAAAATTGGTCTGCTGACAACTCACTGCTACAACAATAACATAAATGAATGTTGTTGAACCGTCAAAATGAAAGCCACTTCTACTGTTAGTGTGTTCCGCAATTACAGCTCATGTCTATTGCTACTATTGCTAGACAAAGGCTTCTTAATAGACCAGTGCAATGGAAGGTCGTAGATCATTGATTACCGGTCCTGGCTTGGATAGGGCACTTGCATAATTACCCCTCTTGGCAAGGGCAATTGTGATCACAAAGAAGCTATTCTGTTGCTCATTCTCTTTACAATACTGCCTGTCCCATTTCATAGCTATGATTGCTATATCGTTCACCTTGATTTCTGGCGGAATCGAAAAACTAGTGGGGTTATTGCGATACACAGTAAGGCTGAATTTCACCAAACAGTAAAGTATCCGTCACGAGAAGCTAGAAATTATGTAAACACACATTCAGGGGTTCGCAACCTTTGGATCAAATAAGAAGAAACAGTTTTGTAATGATTTTTATTTTTATTTATGGATATAATTATGTTAACACACATCTAATTACTGTCGTCAGACAATTCCGAGTAATCTGCATCTGCATTCTACAGCATTGATAGCGTCATAGTCAGCGTGAACTTACTTCAAAATGGCGGCCCAAATGTTAACATTCCATGAGTTTGACGCATTTCAGTACCACCAAACATTAAACGACGGCGCTTTATATCGCTAAAATATAACCCGACCAAGTGAAATTGCTCGTTAGTTTCGTATTACACGTATGTTACTTTGAGTTGGTTGAATTTGGGTTCATTTGTTGTGGATTGAATTGTCGCTACGTAACTTAGTAGAAGTTCTTTATTTACAAAATTTATAGCTTCTCGTGACGGATGGTATAGAATAAGTGTTAGACTGAGAATAAATTTTGAATTTTTTGACAGTTTTTCCATATTAGAACTGACAGTTTTATTCCACGTTTATGATATCTGAACTTGGTAAAATCAGCCCTAACAGTAGCAACGGCTTTCATTTTGACAGTTCAACAACATTAATTGCGTTATTTACGTTGTTGAGCAGACAATTTTTTCGAACGTATGAAGCAATGTATTAGCAATATCCTTTAAAATGATTCAAATTGTGTGTGACTGATTGTGTGTTACACAATTAAAGTGCAGACACAAAAACAGCAATTTTCTCATTTTCAAGCTTATTAATTTCAATAGAAATAAGAACTTACTTTCAAATTAAAAATTATTGCAGACTACATACATGTGTCTATGGCTGTACCTACCTAAACCGTTATACCAACATTAGGTAGGCATTAGGTATGTAGTCTCATTACTTACCTCGTAATAATTATGTTAATCGCATAATAATAGATACATAAACGTACCTAAGTACCACTATTTACCTAATTTAGGGCTTTAGTCCACTTTAGGGCAATAATAGTTAACTTTGCGAGGGCTTATTACAACAACGAAACGAATAATATATTTCTTTCTTCATTTAATGTTTTTTTTTCCAACATTTTTATCTAACTAGGGATGAAAACATGTACAGTCAACAAAAGAGATAAGTATGCAGGATCGATGGATATAGTTGAAGATTAGTAAGAAACCGATGAATGATGTCGACTGAAATTTAATTTGATAAATGAGCTGTTTGTTTTCTATTAATAAAATAAAATTAAATTAAATTCGAGAACATCCATTGGTTTCGTACTCAACTTTAACTATATCCGACGATCTTGCATACTTATCTCTTTTGTTATACACATACCTACACCTAGGCAGAGCTCGATAGCTGTTCAGTTTTAATTTATCTATGTTTTATTCTTATTTTATTCGAAACTATCTTTACCCCGCTTCGCATGCGTAGTATATGTCGATAAAAGATAGTAGCCTATGTCCAAAGTACCCCCATACCAAATTTCATCCAAATAGGTCCAGCCGTTTCGGAGATTAGCCGGAACAAACAGACAGACATATTTTTTTTTTGTTATTGGTATCGTACATACCTATACTTTCATAGACATTTAGTAAAAAGCTGTTATTTTGATATTACAAACAGACACTTTATTTTTATTTATTTGTAGTAAAAACTCAAATCCAAGGCATTTATTTCAATTAAACCATTTACAGGCACTTTTGAATTGTCAAGAAAATATGAAGCTAGTTGCCCATTCCAAGGCGTAGGTATCTATGGAGAAGAATGGGCAAGAAACTCCATTGACACTTTTACTAACGTACACTCTTATTAAAATAGTATAGATTGCCTACTCATTAATCTAGTTCAATGACAGCCTCTACGTTTCTTAAATCTATGACCGGCACACCCTGGGCAGTCAACCCAACAACCTTCGCTCGGATATCAATGCAATACCTTTTCTGAACTAAGCCACTATCAGAATTTCAGAGACACGGACACCACTCAATCTTCATTAGTCAGTCGCTTTTAAGCCAACATACGTCACAAAACGACAATCTTTATTAAGCACACTAATGAAATTATGACTCTGCAGTTCCACATACGGACTTCCCTAACCACAATAGGTACGGCCCTGTCCTCCCCTAACCCGCTGACTAAGCAAAAATTTATTTAACCGAGCAAGCAACCGTTGAATATAGACGCTGATTTAACCGCTGCCACAAGACGGATAAGCCCCAAAGATCGACTCCATACAACACGAGTGAAAATGCAAGGCTCGAAACTTTAACAGGCTAAAATCATCGAGCCATTTTGAAATTTGAAACTTTATTTCGGTGACGCTAAAGTTCTCAATACAAAAACTCGTTTTAAACCTAAGTTTATGTTGTCAATTTTACATTTAACTTAACATCAGCCGGAATAAGGTTTGAAATACAGAAACTGGCTCAAAGGCCAAAATTAAAGTTGGAACTGGCTCAGGGGTTTGAGCCAAAGTTAGTAGAACTCATTTTGTTTGCATTTATTTCAATTAAACCAATTACAGGCGCTTTTGAACCGTCGCGAATTCGGTCAGTCAAAAAGGTGAAACTAGATGCCTATTCCAAAGCGTAGTAGGTTTCTATGGAGAAAAACAGGCAGGAAAGTCCATGGACTATGAACACTCTTTTAAAACAAGTGAGCGAGTAGAGTAAAGAAGAGTGGTAAGTAGTTGGAGATCACAAGCTGTCGTCTCAACTTGCTGTTAAACTATGAACGAGGATCGAGTGGAATGGCTTGGGATTGGAGAGGTTTATGTCCACCTGGCTGTCGCTCACAATGAGTCTTATAAGAAGGCTAAAAGTCACCCAAAAGGCAATGGAGAGGGCTATGCTTGGAGTTTCCCTGCGTGATCGAATCAGGAATGAGGAGATCCGCAGAAGAACCAAGGTAACCGACTTAGCCCGAAGAATTACCAAACTTAAGTGGCAGTGGGCAGGACACATTATTCGCAGAACAGATGGCCGATGGGGCCGAAAGCGTGGCGACCGCGTACCGGAAGACGTAGCGTTGGAAGGCCTCCCTCAAGGTGGTCGGACGACCTTGTGAAGGCCGCAGGAACCCGTTGGATGCGAGGAGCACAGAACCGGTCGAAGAGGAGGTGCTTGGGGGAGGCCTATGTCCAGCAGTGGACGTCTTTCAGCTGAAATGATGATGATGATGTCCAGCTGGAAATGTGTGGAATGTGGGTCTAAGCTGATTATGATGATGATGTACCTACTTACCTAAGCGTCTATGCGGTTGTGGACAGCAGTTTTCAATCGTTCTTCGCAGTAGACCTTCTGTACCCATCTACTTTGTGCCGCACTGCTCACTGGCCTGGCAAAACTATGTCCCTGGATTAGTGGGTTAGCTTAGCGAAATATGCTAGTTTAAAAGCGTACTGTAACTTGCTTTTAACTATGCAGTGAGGGATTAAGTTATTATGCGAGTTTTGGAAGGTTAACGCGTAATATGGGAGTTGAAGGCCAAATAGGCTAAAGGTGCCCGCGGGTTTGCATGTAAATATTCTAACCAAGAGAAGGTTTTCGTGTTGTGCCATCAAACCCGTGGCTACGAGCTTATTAAAGACTCTGTTCACGGCCTCGTGCGAGGCTTATGTCAAGCGGCACGCTCCTGCACCCTAAATACGTAACAATCACAATCTGAATCATTTTGCAGGTTATCCATTGCTTCATATGGTCGATAAATCTAACTGCTCAACAACGGAAATATCACAATGAATTTTGTTGAACTGTCAAAATGAGAGCCGTTCCTACTGGTGTTACCCCGCTGCTTCTGACCGTCGCACGTCGCTCCGCAAGTCGCGTCGCGGAGACTCGTGGCATGCTCTAAACAACAACTTTCATTTGTTTCTTGCGTAGTCGCTGCCGCAAGTCACTTGAGCGTAGGTCATGGCGCCGGGGTTAGGTATAGTTTGTAGATGGAATATGTACTGTGGAACTGAGCCGAGGACGGGACGCGGACGCCCTTTCACGTATCTTCATTGATTTTCAAACAAAATGTATTAACGCGACCTGGCACAAAACATACAGAACGGCCAAGACGCAGGGTTCGTCGCTTTTCCATCTGCATACTATTGTCGCGTGTGGGATGCACACGCGACAATAGTCCTCGTCTCACGACCCTTAACCCCCCGTTGTTCCCAGGATGCCAGTACAATCAACAGTACGTTGAAGGGCGGGCGTTTTGGGCGACTGTCTTTTGTAATTTTGAAGTTCCAAAAGTGCTGATTCTCAGCTTAGTTTGAATGTGACTTTTTATTTTGATTTTGGTGTTTCGAGTAAAGTCAACTTCATCTTTCACGTCCTTATTAGTAGGTACCTATTTCCACGTAAGATCCTAGAGTAGAAATTCTCGTTTATCATTTGCGTGTTCTCCTAAACAAGGCTTACATACACATACACCCATAACCTGAACACTTCCACGTAACCGTTTGGTATTACGTATGTGTTAATTACACCAGTTCAAACTAAACACTATGCTAACTAACACACTGTCCCAAAACCAACTAATTATGCCGTGACGTCATCATACACTAAACATAAGCACCGAAGCACAGAATAGATAGGTGCAGAAGGTCGACTCCATACAAGGAGCGAGAACTGGCGCACGCCACACATTTAGCCCAGCAGCCCAGGTATGCACGGCCTATTCTTCAACGCGACGGTTTTTAGGGTTCCGTACCCAAAGGGTAAAAACGGAACCCTATTACTAAGACTTCGCTGTCTGTCCGTCCGTCCGTCCGTCCGTCCGTCCGTCCGTCTGTCTGTCACCAGGCTGTATCTCAAGAACCGCGGTAGCTAGACAGTTGAAATTTTCACAAATTATGTATTTCTGTTGCCGCTATAACAACAAATACTAAAAACAAAATAAAATAAATATTTAAGGGGGGCTCCCATACAACAAACGCGATTTGTTTGCCCTTTTTTGCTCGATATCAATAATGGCAACAGGTAGGCACTTGAAATATTCACAAAATACTCAGTTGTATTTTTACTTTAATAATAAATAATAAAATTAAAATAAAATTAATATTTAAGGGGGGCTCACATACAACAAACGTGTTTTTTCGGCGTTTTTGCCTTGTGGTACGGAACCCTTCGTGTGCGAGTCCGACTCGCACTTGTCCAGTTTTTACGTTGAAAACCAAGTGCGCGAAAAAAGATCGCCCGTGGCTATGAGGGCTTACGCGCACATACATCGTTCTCAAACTATGTCAAACAAATGTCAGTAGCAAAAAAAGTTCACCTACTGTCCGGACAAGTCGAACTTACTGCCAATACTGGCCTTGTCAGACTTTTTAAATTTCCAAATGACAACCCGAGTGCGCTTCACTCGCTGTACCTAAGTAGACGCGTGTCTATACATCGTCCCTCGCATGACTATAAGTCCTATCTCATTTTTCACATTTTTAGCTGATCTGAGTCAGGACAACTACAATCTTCTATTCGTATTCCTCTAAACGTAGAGGTACAGTCAACAAAAGAGAAAAGTATGCAGGATCGTCAGATATAGTTGAATTTTAGTAAGAAACCGATGGATGTATTCGAATAAAATTTAATTTTATTAACCTTTTAACCGCCTACGTCGGATTAATCCGACAAATATTTTCGGGACCATTTCGCCAGAGTCGTATATTTACGACCAAAATATCACTGCTCGTTTAATCAGCTTTTTTATTTAATTACGCTGTATTCTATCAAAAATTAATTTTCGATTCACTGTGCCGGGCGCTAGGGACACGCCAACTGTTCTGAAGTCGGGCGGTTAAAAGGTTAATAGAAACCAAACAGCTCATTTATCAAATTAAATTTCAGTCGACAACATCCATCGGTTTCTTAATAAACTTCAACTATATCCGACGATCCTGCATACTTTTCTCTTTTGTTGACTGTACACGACGGTTAGCGAAAAGACGATGACGATGGTTAGTAAAAATCACGAATAGAAAAATGTAGCCTTCCCAACCCAAATCAGCTAAAAAATAAGATAGGACTATTAGTCATGCGAGCGACGATATGTCATGGGTGTGTTGTGTCTTCGCTCGGCAAATGGAGCCTTCTGTAAGATATGTATTCTGTGACCGTAGTGCGGGGACATCAAAGTGCCATCATTTATATATTAGTGCCGTGTTCCAGTAATTAAGAGCAGCTAATGAGAATACGAACAGCCGTGTCATGTTGACTATTAATTATGATTAACTTGTACAACGTTATGACAGCAGTTATAATTATCTTGGGTTACGCAAGCATGTAAAACTTTCGTCATATTTATTAAGTTTTTCTTTTATGTGAGTAACATGAAAGTTTCAGATAGAGCCCCAAATCTGATAAGTTTGATAAGATTTTGGGTACCTTATCAAAGTTATGGCTGAATCACTCTGTTTACACCCAGAATGCGGCGTTCCATTGCTCTTTGGCAAACTCCAAGGCGGAGGTTTGACCAGGACGAGAATCCAATAATACCTACATAAAATGCACTAAATATTGGTATTCAGTATTATGTACTTACGACCAAATACAAAATATAACATTCAAAACCCCTATTTTTATCTAAGCAAACATCAATCTTATGTTCCTAAACGGACGGCAGAATATGCAAATTTAAATTGAATCATCAGCGAACGGATTTGCTCGCTTAATCCCTTTAAAGGTCCGCTGGTCCAACATTCGTAGTAATTCGTACATTCCGCTGTATTATCTGTCGAGGGGCTCATCTTCGGACTAACGCCTCCCGGTTTGAATACAAATCGTGTGTAACTAGCTTAGCCAACTGTAGTGGAAGAAATTAGACTAGCTCGGGTTCAGTATCGTTTCGTAATAGGATTTGTCTGGGCCGAGTTTGAATGGGAAGTTATGGGATTAGGAACAAGTGCAACATTTTTTTTCGATCTAGGTAAGTGCCTACCAAGTAGGTACATTTTTCACACCATTTGGACCACCACCACCACCATTTGGCTTACCGGTAGGTAGGTGCCTAGCTACCAATAATTGGTACCTAGTAGCATAACCAGTGCCGTAATTAGCCTTTTATGCGCCCGGTGCGAACTGCTATATCCGCGCCCTTTTTTTCGGATGGGAAATCATCAAATGACCCTCCCGCTCTGGGTGGAGTGGAAGGGAGTGTCAGACTCTGCTCCCGCTGACCCGGCAGGCTTCGGTCCTAAGGGGCCCCTTCCTCGATGCTGACATCTCTTTGAGGCGCGCGTGGAACACGTACGCGCTGTCCGGCATAGGCCTGGTCCTGATCGGACGGTGAGCTACCCATTACTCTCCGCCCACAGGCCCGCGCCTACGGAGGCCGGGAGTCGTCATGCGGCTGGCTCCCGACGCCCAGAGCGTCTCCCGCGGCGGCTGGGACGGGAGGTTCTCTCCCTGAGCCGTCCCGCCACCTCCTTTGCTAGCATGACTGCTTCGCAGAAGGAGGTGACTGCCTCCCACTCCCTCTCGCCCCGGACCATGGCTTGCACCAGGGTCGGACGCGAGAGGTCGCCGCCGCTGCCGATTGCCTCTACGGGGACACGGCGGTGCTCCGCCCAAGCGGGGCAGACCTCCACCGTGTCCTCTGGGCGATCCTGGCTATGGTGACACCCTGGCGTTTCCTCCCGCCTGATAATGTGCAGGAACCTCCCGAAACTTCCATGTCCGGTGAGAACCTGCGTCAGGCGGTAGGTGAGGGCGCCTTGGCGCCTCTCTAGCCACTCCTCAAAGAGGGGTCTTATCGCCGGTATCGTGATCGCCATGAGATCACGCCGGAGTTCCGTCCGCTCCGCCGCGATTTGCCGCGAAAGCGGATTTTCCCCCCGGCGTAGTGCCTCCGCGCGCCACTCATATAGGCGCGCGAGGACTATCGCCTCCAGATCCCATGGCGGCAAACCGGCAAGGAGGCTTGCCGCCTCGTCCGAGATCGTGCGTTAGGCCCGGATAAGCCTTACGGCTACCACCTTCTGGGGTGCGTTCAGGTAGTGGGCGGCTCGCCGCCGCAGTGAACGCGCCCACACCGGGGCCCCGTATAGGGCCATGGACCGCACGACCCCCGCGTAAAGCCTCCGGCAGGAAGCGTTTGGCCCCCTCAGGTTGGGCAAGAGCCACTTGAAGGCGGCTCCGGCCCGTTCCAGTTTGGGGGCTAAACGTCGGAAGTGCTCGACGAAGTTCCACCGGCTGTCGAGGACGAGACCCACGTATTTCATCGTCGTCTCGACGCCGATGTGAACCCCTCCTACCGTTAGTTGGGATCCCGATGGTGGCGCGTTCCGGGGCCCATGAAACGACATGGCCTCGGACTTGTGCAATGCCACCTCAAGACCCAACTGCCGTATCCACTCCACGACTATCGCAACCCCGCGTGTCATCGCGTCGGCCGCCACCTGATGCGACCTCCCCTGCGCCAGGACCAGCGTGTCGCCAGTGTAGCAAACCACGCTGACGCCGTCAGGGAGGTCGGTCCGCAGCACCCAGTCGTAGCCGATGTCCCACAGTAACGGCCCCAGAACCGATCCCTGCGGGACACCGCACGACATCTCTCGCCGGTTCCACTCCCCGTCGCGACCGGGATAGCTGATGGCTCTGTCCCTCAAATACGCCTCGACTATTCGACGGAGGTAGGTCGGCACCCGGTGATACCGGAGTGTCTCCAAAATGCAGCTCCAGGGCAGGGTGTTAAACGCGTTGGCGATGTCGAGTGACACCGCCACGACGACCCCACCCCGGGACACCGCGTCCCCGTCGTGAGGGCTCTCACGCGTATGATGTCCATCGTCGAGCGCCCCTTGCAGAAGCCAAACTGACTGTCCGCAAGATCCAGCCCCGTCCTCACCAGGTGCCCGGCGAGGCGGCCCGCAATCACTCTCTCAAAGAGCTTGCCGACCTCTTCGAGCAGCACGATGGGCCGGTATGCGGACGGAGAGTCCGCAGGGCGCCCTTGCTTCCGAATGAGGACCAGCTTCCCCGTCTTTCAACGGAGTGGAAACTGGCCTCTCTCCAAACATGCGCTTAAGAGCGCCTCCAGTCAAGGCCCGAGAACCCTCGAGGCCAGGACCCATGCAGGCTTTACCTGGCCAGCTGTCGGGTCTTGGGGTAACATTTGCATTTATAAATTAGATGAAAAAACGTTTATTCGAAAATTCGAATTCAGAATTTTTTTTATCAATATTGAATTTTATATTGAATTGAATTTTAAAGTTTTGTTGTGGGGTAAGATCGTAAGCTGGCATCTGCACTTTCTCTCAAGTCGTGTCTCTTTACTCGCTTTTTACGCTTTTCAGGAAAATCGTCTTCGATATCACATTCTTCACAAACATCGACGAACGCTCATCGTCTTTAATATTGATATTATTATTTATTTGTACGCGGACGACGCGAATCCACACGTATAAATAAATAAATAATAGGTATTGTTAGTGGCCCAGTCTGGTCATTTCTGCGCCCCTCCAGGGTCTGCGCCCTGTGCCTGGGCACCGATGGCACCGCCCTATTTACGGCACTGAGCATAACCAGCCTATAACATTCCCACAGCTGGGTGGGACACAGGCCTCCTCTCTGTGAGAAGCAGTGTGCCTTAATCAGACTTTTGACGGCACGGTTGGCGCAGTGGTTAAGCGATTGACTGCTGCGCTGCGTGTCGCGGGTTCGATTCCCGCACGGAACAAATGTTTGTATGACCTTACAGGTAGTTGTTCCGGGTCTGGCGGTTTGTGTATGTGAGTTTAAATGTTTGTAAACGCACCCACAATACAGGAGAAATTGCTAGTGCGAAACAATAAAAAAAAAAAAATTTTTTTTTTAAAGAAAAAATAAATAAAATAAAATAATCACCAAGCGGACCCAGTGTAAGTTCAAATTTTTGGTTCTAGGACACCGGTTTCCTCACGATGTGTCCTTTTATGCAAGTGAAATCGCGGGGCGCAGCTAGTCATTCAATAAAAATATGGTTACCTTTGTGAACTTATAGGGTTGTATTGTATTTTCATGTTTATAATTCTGTAAATACATACTTGTTACGGTCACGAATTTTGTTCAAAATACAACCTGACATCGACCAGCAAATTGCAACAAAGGTACCTAAATAAAGAATATCGCGGGCTACTTTACCGCATCCTCATTAATGTAAAAACTACATAAGCGTAACAAAAACATCGATTCAAAACTTAATACTTCAGCCGTACAACGCAGTAGACCGTTCAAAAACTCCAGTTCAGGGCGACAAACCCTTCATTACCATTTAAAGTGGTGCAAACGCTCGCAATGCGATAAGAGATTATGCAAATTCAGATCAAATTGTTAGTGCCTCAGATTTGTTCGGCTAATCCTAGGTGCTTGTGGGGGACGCCGGGACGGATGTAACTACGAATTTGTTTTTACATTTTATAAGGAAGATTTCTTTGTTGTTTGTCTCGTAATGAGACCATGGGGGATTCGGTTCAATTAAACAATTTACAGGCACTTTTGAATTGCCAAAAAGTCGGTCATGTCAGAAAATATGAAGCTAGTTGCCCATTCCAAAGCGTAGGTACCTATAAAGAAGAACGGGCAAGAAACTCCATGGACACTCTTTTAAATTATATTTTTACAAAAATATTAGTTACATCATCAATGTTGAATTTATAATTATATGTAAGAACGATGTAAAAAAAGAAAATAATTAAAAATAAGCCGAGGCAGCTAAGTCATGACCAGCCCCAACTGACGGCGCCCGTTCACGAACATGACGAACAGATCAGCACTGTAGCAGCCATCAATAATAACACAGACTACTTAGAGATACTACGTATAGTAATAATAATAATTTCGTTTGACACATTGATGTAGGACAGCAGAACTTACAAATAATGACCAATCACAGGTCAGCACGATTTGCTCGAATTATAAATAGCGCGCGTCGCGCGGCACGCAGCCAGTATAATCCGATCCAGCCTGTCCCATCTTGCTGCCCTCTCCCAGCGACGCCCTAAGCCGAGGTTCGTACCCCACAGGGGGTGCCCTTAGCGTGTAGTCGCTTAGTTTTTAAGTTTTTATGCCGTCTGGAGGCCTTAATTTATTGAGGCATCCACAGCAAAGCCCGGTTAAGCAGTCGACAACCCCCAAGGCTGAACTGTGAGATGCCCATTCTAAAAAAAAAAATGTACGCACAGAGTACATTTTGTATAGCGGTTATATGCCCGCGCGCACAGCGCGCAGACGTTGATGCCAGCTGCTACAGCACCATTCAGCAAAAAAAGCAGCGGAGGCGGTGGAACTTGAAGCCGACCCTAACATAGGTGGGGAAAGGCTAAGAAGATGAGTGTGATGGGGATTTGTTTTTTTTTTTATCAAATGTTTATTATCATCAACAGCCCGACTTTCCCAATTTCGCCCTGACCGAACCTGCACCCTAATTGCGTAACACACTATTTATCTCAATCTAAATCATTTTGAAGGATACCTATTGCTAAAACATTGCTTCTTATGTTCGAACAAATTTGTCTGCTCAACAATGTAACTACGCAATGAATGTTGTTGAACTGTCAAAATGAAACCCATTGCTGTAGCGTTGCATCCGCAACAAGTTCATATTGCTGTGATGTCTTTAGATGATAACAAAATATGTTTGAGGGGTGAAGGGGGAAGGTGCTGGAAGATATTACCTTTTTAATCATCTTTGCTTTGATATGTATACTCTATGTATAGGTATCTACTAAGAACTGGAAGCCGACCCCAAAATAGTTGGGAAAAGGCTACGCAGATGATGACATACTAATAATAAGGCTGAAGAGTTTGTTTGTTTATTTGAACGCGCTAAGCTCTGGAAGTGTCAATAGGATTTGAAAAAATATTTTTGCATTTGATAGCCCCATTCTTGAGAAAGGCTATAAGGCTATTTAACATCACGCTAGGGCTCTAAGGAGCCGAGGAAAAAAAAAGTAACAAGGAACGCTAAGCGACAACGAAGTGATAGCGCAGGAAGGCGATGCGATGCGACGGGGTGGGTCGGGGGAACAAAAAACACGCGGACGAGTTCGCGGGCAGAAGCCAGTTTATGATAATGTTCGTGTTAAAGTTTGTTGCATGTCTTGATTCAGTAATGGAGCTGATAAAGATAGGCAGAGAGGAGAGAGTTACTGCCAGCCTGTATCATTCCACTACTGGGAAAAGGCCTCTCTGCAACTAAACCCAGACGCAAACAGACGAAAAGTTTTAAAATATGTAGGTTTAAAAGAATATACCTACTTAAAGTATAACTAGGCATAATACTTACCTACATCGTTATTTATTTCAATTCCATTTTAATTCTGAATTCATAATAATATTGGCATGTTACCAGATAAAAAAAAATGCATTAGGTAGGTACTTTCGTTTACAAAAAAAGGGAGTTTAAAAAATATGGTAAAAGAATGGTTTTGATATCTCCCGCTGATGACACAGTTGTCTCTGAGCTCGATAGATGGCGTTGGGATCGAATTAGATCTCGCTATGGTTTCGTTACAACGGGTGGCATATATAACCGTCGGGGGGGTTTTGTTTTCTAACGTATACGGCGCTCTCCACCAAATGTGAAGATATTATTTTTGAAAAGATTGGGCCCTTTGGTTCGGTCTCTTTATTATAAATTATAGTATACTAGCTTCTGCCCACGACTTCGTCCGCGGAAAATTTCTTGTTTAAAGTTTTAAACACAAGATTACACTCGGCAATACAGCAATACTGCAGCTTTCCATTAGTAAAAGAATTTTTGGAATCGGATCAGTAGTTCCGAAGATTACCGAAGTGCTCCCGTACGGCACTTCATACAAACTTTCAAGCCCTTATTTTTCGAAATGAATAAACCGATTTTATTTAATTTTCCCGTTATATTATACTGAAACTATTAATAAGTCTACCCTCAGAAATAAACAAATGTATCAAACAGAAAAATATCAAATGTAAGTAAACTTAAGTATTATGTAGGAATGATTGTAGCTATGTAAAGATGTTACTATTTGTATCCACTATAGCGGATAAGTACCTATAAAATGCTTCATTGTCTAGGTAGGTACTTAGTTCGATATTGAGATAGACTCATGATAATACAAGTTTAAACCTTAGTGGTTTTTGGTTGCTATTTAATATGAATAGTCCTGTATTCTTTTGTATAAATGATAAATAAAAATAAAAAGTAATTTAAAAAAATTAAACCGACTTCAAAAAGAAATTAACTCAAAATTATGAAATAACTAATTTCGGAAGTCGGTGTTTTGGGATCTGTATTTTAGTTTTATGCCACCGACTTCCGAAATTAAAGTTATTTCATAATTTTGAGTTAATTTCTTTTGAAGTCGGTTTAATTTTTTTAAATTACTTTTTATTTCGTAATTTTTAGTTTTTGCACTAGTATTTGACCAAGGTTTTGAGATGTTTTCCCTTTGACACTACACCCGTAGCTCTTATCAATAAGCCAGGCCGTCACACTTACACGTATTAGTCCATATCTTGAAAATTACTGAATCGATCTTGATGAAACTTGCACTGTTCCCTAAGTTGAAGAAAATGTAAGCCAATAAAAAAAAATGGTCACGATCCGATTGATAGTTCCGGAGATATGCGTGGACAAACATACATACATACATACATACGTCTATGAAATTTTGTATATTTGTTTGGAAGCCCTAATAGATCATCATATGAATCAATTGATAACCTCCTTTTTTTGAAGTCGGTAAAAAACTAGTGAAAAAAATTTTTTGAACTGGATCATTAGTTTCAGAGATTACATCCAAACTTACAAATCTTACCTCTTTATAATATTAGTATCTTTAGATATAGGACTACAGTTCTGACAGTTTTCTATCCTGAAATGAATCTACCCCTCCTGTCTAAACATAGTTACTGTGGCTATGCATGCCGGCTACCGAAAACGCTCTAAACTCGCAATAGCCATTTTTACCGAAGCAATTTTTGCCGGAATTCTTTGCAAACAAATCGGTATTTTTTCTCCTATTGCAATTAGTAACCTACCCCATTGCCATCAAATTACTTAAACCTTTTTAATTGGAAGTTTCAAAGCGCAGACAAATTGCAAAAAAGGATTAAATCGGGTAGGTACGAAACGTGCAGACGAAACATGTTTGATGCACCCCTCTAAACGAGTAGCAACTCTTTAATATGCATTGAATTTGACGTTCATTATTTTTGATTATGCATTTATTTATACCGTACTTGCGGGCGAAGAGATTTCGATCTCCAGGGAACAAATTAAAAGCATATTTTACTCTAGGAGTAAAACAAATTGGTCTGTAATATAAAATATATTTTTTTAATAAAAAAATACACATAATTTTGCAAAAAAGTTTCATTATTAACAAAGATATATATTACAATTTTTTATTTTTTTGAATATTAAATTTTTTTCATATTTTGGTTATAACATTTTTTCTTCAGATTTAGACTATTCGTCAAATTTTAATTTATTTTACTAACAATCTCTTTAGTAAAATACTCTGCGTTTACTTATTTATTATAAAGTTTTAACTGCCAGTGTCTTATAATAACAATAGATTTAAATCCAACAAAAAAAACAACATTGATTTCTAATATAAATAAAACTAAAAGCAGTACGTTTTCCATTACATTAGTCAAATTGAAACACCTAATTTTGAAAAAGGTATGTTTCCTTTTTCAAATAGCTAATTTCCTATTGGTCTAGTTATCTTTATCTTCGCCAGGGGCGCCAACGAGGAACCAACGGGAACGGGCGCGAACGGCAACACTTCTCACTAGCCTCTTTTTGTCGTCAAGAGATGGCGCTAAATCTAATAAAATGTCTTGCTTGTATGGAAGTAAAATCGAAGTGCGGAAAGTATTTGCTATGTCGTAAAGGCACTCCAGGCTTTTTATTCTGACGTCCTGGAAAGAAATGAATAGCAAAATTAATATAGTTATTGCCTAATAAACTGTTATGATTACGCCAATAATCTAATAACAATCGTTGAGCTCCTTAAGTCTTGAGTTGAGCTGCACGATTTTTGACAAATGCGTGCACTGACTGGACAGGTCCTCTCAATCTGTGTGGTTCTTTCCTCAAAAGACCACCTCAGACATCGATCTACATGGTCTTCATATAACCTGACCAAGATTATGTCTGGACTTTAAAAGAGACTGTGACCTCTGAGTTTGTTTCGGCCTTTCTTCTCAGAGTAGTCAGATAGGAAACGCCGACTTCATCTAGTTTAAAAAAAAACCATGATTGACGTGTAAAAGTGTTTGTACAAACCTACTTACAAAAAATAAAATCATTTCATTTCATTTCAATCAAAACGAAACTTTCGTGACTTCTACGTAAGGTAGAAATTAGATTATAGAACATTTCATACATTTAACCTATAAACCGTCAGACCTAGCGAAGCGCGGCTGTCACCGCAAAACAGGTATCGATCTTGTGTTCCTTAAAATAAAGTCGAAAATAAATAACCTGAGACGCGGACAGATATCCCCTTTGATGTGCTCACGTGCTACTGGAAGTTTTTTTATTTTCAACTTTATTTCAAGTATTGCAAGCTTGGTCGATATTTCAAGGTCTGAATTAGATAGAATAGAAGGGCTTACCATAGATTTCATATATTTAGTCAAACTAATCAACCTAGGCAATATCGTCTGTAAACTGCCCGACACCGTGTAAGGGCTCGTTTGCACGAACTGACATAACACTTCGAGCGAAACTTGCAGCATGTCCTTATTTTCGTATTCTAGGGAATCTATTACTATTGGTGCAACCTGAAATAAAAGAGTTACACATTATTATAAGAAGATTAAAAGAAGAAGAAAGAAGAAGAAGAAGAAGAAGAGAGGAGAAGATTTTGTTGTTGTTTATTATTTTATAAGATTATTTTGTGTATTTTATCTATGGGCCTTAGTTGCCTGACAATAAAATGATTATTATTATTATTTTTTAGTTTCCATAACCAACTGAATTAAATATAATAACTCAATTCACGTCCAAATGCGAATGCAAAGGTGTCTATTGAACCCACATTTCTAGCCCCACGTAATAGAGGGCCAGCTTATTACCACTGCCATGCCACAGGGCACGAGTCACTTCTACACTACAAGCTGGTACTGAGAATTTCCTAGTGGAAGCAAGCTTTATAGACTAGCTGCGCCCCGCGGTTTCACCCGCAAAGAGTCGATCCCGTAGGAATATCGTGATAAAAAGTAACCTAGTTAATCCAGGGTGTCAGTTACCTCCATACAAAATTTTATCAAAATTGGTCCAGCCGTTTGAGCGTGAAGAAGTTACAAACTTTAATTTAAGAACTGTATTCACTACCTATGTTACACAAATAAAAAATGATTATGATTATGAAAAAAAAAACATATAAACACACACACACAAACATTCGCCTATATAATATTAGTGTGATTATTATGATAGAATAATTATGCTTTACTGTACCAATTATAAAACCATGAATTATCAGGGTACAATGGTGGGTTGATTGGTGTTTCCAACAAACCGGTCCTAACCGGTTTGTCTAACGGTCTGTCGGTTTGCGTGATCGTAATCAGCAGTTACATAAAACCTATTATTGAGGTAGGGAAAATCGCAAGTGTGTCCTAAAAGGGTGCGCTAAGGTATCGGGCGATATTAAAATTTTCTTTCTTACGTTTTTTACAATTTGCAGGTCAATACTCAATACTTTTATTGCATTCCACATGTAGGTATTCTTAGGTGGTAATATGTATTTTTATCACATCTATTCAAAAAGAGCTAGTGTATTCTTCGTAAACAGGGACTAAAATAGCTCTTTAATCCCTAGCGACTAAAAGTTATTTGAATTTGGAATGTGGATATTGTTAGTAATAGTTCCAATCACCAAAGAGATCAATCACGAACATTGTATGAACAAGTAACAGGCTGTATGACAAAGAAAAATGCGCGCGAGCCAGATTAAAATTTTTTTTTGTGAAACAATTAAAAAACGCGAAAAGCATTCTGTCTTCGTTCGTAATTGTTTAAACAAAATTGTATGTAAATAAATAAACGTACTATTGTTATTCATAAGTTGCACTTACTTATTTTTTCATAGAGGGTGATAAAAAGTAGTGTCTACCTCGGGAGCAACACTATTTTAAGGTCACGTGATGTACTTTGAATTCCTCGTTGCGCTCAGGATTCTACTTTAGAAACACTCTCACCTTCAAAATAGTTGTTTGCTCCCTTGGCAAACAATCTACTATTAATTATAATCATTGAATATCGCGGGCTACCCTGGCGCTTTCACCATAAGGACACAAAATCTTTTAACGGCTAAACGGAAAACAAACAAAAACTTACCTTAGCAGCCACATTTTTAAGTACACTTTTCGGTGCCTTTTCCAGCACATAGGCCCAACTAAGTAAATAACTCTCCTTAGTAGCAGCAGTTAGGTTTAACTTCAGTTTTTCAGAAGATAAAGTGGAGAATGTTTCAAACATTCTCTGTTTGTGCAGAAAGCTTATCCTACAATGTTGCTTGGCGTTTAAATATTCTGGGCTCTCTGACATTATCAGTTTGATCGCTTCGGCACCGTCTTTGCAGTATTGGTCTGTTGACAGGATTCCTATGATCTGGAAAATAATTTAAAATATTTGGTGACTTTTTCAAATATGACCAATTTTTTACAGTTCTCGCTTTGGGAATAAGTTTTGCATCTCTGGCAGATCTATTAAATGGGTGTGGAGCCCAAAGGGCTTTGAAGGCCCGTGGCATTCTTACTGTTCGCCATTTTGATTTTTTTTCAATATGGCGGCGTCGCATGATACCTATATAAATCGAGAGCGGACATCAATGTAAATGGAAAACATAATAGGACCAAACCCAGTAAATCGTCACGGTTCTAAGATTTTAACGTTAAAAGTTGAAAAAAAAACCAAAATGGCGGGCACTAGGTATACCAGGCTCTATATAAAAATCTTTAATACTCTTTGTTTAAGGGGGTCTTGAAGATAAAAGGAATATATAAAAACAATAAGCTCACCTTCTGCAACCAAAACAAGAACATATCACTACCTCTCAAAAGCAACGCCTTGGTGATCCACCCATACAACCGTATCAACCTCAGACACAGCTTTTCATCCTCCCTATTACACGCCGACAGCTGATTCTTCAACAGCTCATATAGTAGCTCAAACTTCTGCCCATGTTCCGCCTTGTTCAAAAAATGAGCTATCACCACACAACCCTTAGTCCTCACCACCTCGTAGTTACTGCCCAAAGCTACCTTCAAAGCAACCGTCATAATCTCCTCGAACTTAGAATTGTACACACTCGAGTGCAATGGAGTATACAAACATTCTATCACCGAAAAGTAAACGTCATCTTGCGCACATTTCTCTAAAGCCTCAGGCGTATGCTTCGCCAATATGTTTTGCTGCTTCTCAGGAGTTAAACTCCCTACCGTGTTCGATATAAGATTAAATCCGTGAGCCAAAGCGCCTGGGTTACTCGCAGATATCTCTCTGTATAACCAAGCCAACACAGGGTCTATAAGGCCGTGGTCGCTTTCGATTTGTGTCAGTTTTTCGTTACTGAACACACTAGTCATAGATAGCGTCACACTCAGCGCCTCTACCACATACAAAGCTTCAAGGTCGTTATCCGATATTATTTTCAACATCTCTTCTATTATCACTTTGGTGAAGTCGTCTATACTTGCCAAGTTTGTCAGCAAGTTCAAACGTTTCTGAATGGCTACTTTGTCTTGCGTCAGGTTATCTAAGCCACATTTTCCTTTGACAACTATATTCATGATCAGTTCTGGATATTTTCTCGCGATCATGTGTATAGTTTCGACGCTAATACTCAGCAGGTCAGGGTCTAATGCGTGTTGGACATTGTAAATGAGGACCTCAACGAATGGCACCACAAAGTCTTCGCCCAAAGAGTCTTGCACTCTAATCAGAGTTCTGAATCCAGCCATTTGGAACTCCTTGGACGTACGGCTGACAGCTTCTAGACATACTTGTGGCACACTTGACACCTGATGCCTTACTTCGTTAATCAAATCTCGATTTTTAGCGCATTCATACAAATCTCCTATGAAGTCTAAACTAGCTATTTGCAATTTCGGCGCTGATTTCAATTCGTAATACGCTATTGTGGCGGGAACCATGGCTCCTGTAATGATCGCACAAGATTGCTCCGAAGCATTTGCGGTCGTCAGGAGTACTTTGGTGGCTTTGACGAACTGTGAAACTGTGGTAGCTTCAGCTATAGAAGTTTGCCCAGAAATGAGTATTCCTTTTACAAAATTCTCGAATGCTTGGTCTGTGTTGGCAATAGTCGCCATTTTTCCAACCAAGGCAGCTAATGCCTCGTGAGCTGCTAATTTAAGTTCGTCATCTGTTTTGTTGGACATTTCCCTGTTGAGTGAGGACCACAGGGCTCTCAGGAAAGGACTATAAGTATTTGCTTTGAATGTTTTGCAGCTTTCCATCTGAAAATTATACATGTATAGGTTGCAGTAACATTAATAGCAAGGACAGTAGTATAAACTAACTACTAATTATGACAATTAGAAAAGTGTATTCATTATCAATGACTTCAATCCATTAAATAATAATAAAACTGAAGAGTTTGTTTGTTTGATCGCGCTAATCTCTGGAATTATCAGTCGGATTAAAAAAAAATCATCTTGCATTTGATAGCCCAATTCTTGAGGAAGGCTATAGGCTATTTTATTTGGGATGAGCCGAGTAAAGAGAAAAATAGTAAGAAAAACGGTAAGCGAAAACAAAGTAATAGTCAAGCAGGCGACGCGATACGACAGGGTGAGTCGGGGGTACAAGAAAATTTAGCGCGGGCGGAGTCGCGGGCAGAAGATAGTAATAAATAAATCCATGTGATATTTTCTAGTATTTCTAACTCTAGTAAACAACTACAAGTTTTGTACGCTTTTGTAGGTACAGTCACGAGCAAAAGTATGTATACACTTGGCTTAATTCAAAGTCGATTTTCTCCTTTATTTTTGAATGAAATTTTATATTAGTAGGAACATAGTATTTTAGAACCCATAGGTATATGTAAAGTGTCGTATTTCAACGTTGCATTCGTTATTTCGTGAAAAAATCGCGATTTAAAGTTGCCAAGTGTTGACATATTGGAGCTCGTGACTGTACCAAATACCTCGACCGAGGTATCGGATTTAATTATTAATACTGCTTTTCTAGCATTTTTTAAAGTATAAAGATATATTCCACAAAAATAAAAAAGCAAAATTGTACAAAAAAGCTTACCAACAATTTCAACGAATCAATTTTCGCCAATCTCAAATTCGAATCAAGTTTCTCTATCAAAAGAATTATACATGATTCTCCGAACTCTGGAATGGCACAGAGGCAAGGGCACAAAGCATTCGCGAGATTTTCTCTTGTCACAGCTGCAGGATCATCTTTCGATGGGTAGAAGTCAATGGGGAAGTAGCACGATATTACATCGAACATTTCGTCAACTAAATGCCCAAGTGGTATTCTCTTTAAAAAGTTACTTAGGAAAGCGAAGAGGAAAACTAGGTTACGTGGGTCTCGTTCGCCGTCCATTGCTGATATTACTCCGTATACAAAGTCTGAGCCAAGACTTTTCATGACTGAAACAATTGAAAGTATGTTTTAGTATTTTTCTTCAGATAAATGAGTAATAATCATAACATCTCAAAACGGTGAAGGATAACATCGTGAGGAAACCGGCATGTCCTAGAACCAAAAATTCGAAGACATGTGACATCTACCAACCCGCATTGGGCCTTCGTGGTCGATTATTAGCCTCATTGAGCTAAATAACAGAGAGGAGGCGTGTCCTTGCTAACAAAACAAACAAACAAAGGAAACATTATAGGCTGATTATGTAATCAACATCTGCTTAGCCTTGTCCCAATTATGTTGGGGTTGGCTTCCAGTCTAACCGGATGCAGCTGAATACCAGTATTTTACATGGAGCGACTGCCTATCTGACCCCTACAACCCAGTTACTGGGTAAGGCCTCGTTCCCACTATGTCGTGAAGATAGATTATCGTGTCGTTTAAAGCGTCGTGCCTTGTGTATTTAAATGGAGGTGTTCACATATTATAAGACTACACGATTAACTGTCGTCCACGACTTTTTTTGCAGTGACGATAGATTGTCAAGTCAATAACGACACATAGTAGGAACGCGCCCTTATACGATACCCCTTGGTAAGACTGGTTGTCATACTTTCGGGCTACTGACGCTATTAACGACTGTCAAAGATCCACGAAAGACAGCCGGGACCAACTGCAACAGTTTAACGTGCTTTCCGAAGCACAGAAAGGCCTTGGTATGTAAAGATGGTCAATCATCCATAGACCAACCGCGGCAATCGTAGCTTAACCTGATCGCTCGACCCGGCTTTTATTACTTAGCCACAAGGCTTAAGCTTTCGTAATAATAACATAAAAATATGGCTAACCTAAAAATACCTTCCTTCTAATAATGTTATAACCCTCAAAACATCTGCTTATAAATTAATAGAAATTGATTCAGTAGTCTTGATTTGGTCGGTTCCTGCCACGGAATAGAAAAAACGAGTGGAAGTGCCCTTAGACTTCCTTAGTACGGGAACCAGTGTCGCCAAACTCACACAATTGCAAATTAAAATAAACATTTCAATACACAGAAAACGATGATATAATTGGCTACTAAATATAAATGCAACTTTGGCGAAAAGTTTATTTATTGTTGTTCAAAATTAAGTCTTATTACAACTACTGAATGTTGTTTTTATTTTACATGTCAAAATTAATGAAGTACATTTTTCCATGTATCAATCAAATTCGAGCAATCCCCAACGAGTTCAGCTACTCAACGCTAGAGGGCGCTGTACTAAATTACTCTATTTAGCACGCTAACTTCATTGAAATAGATGTCATATTCGTATGCACCTGTTATCTATTTTTCTACTCAGCTAGGGATGAGGACAAGATATCTATAATTAAATTCAAATATCGACGATGAAGTGACAAGAACCTTTATCTACCAGAACATAATTTTACAGGAAACGAAAAAAACGTTTTATTTTTAAACGCAAGGTATGAAAAATATTATTATTGGTTATATATTATACAAGGAGCAAGGAGCGGGTATAGTAGGATATATGAGACTAGTGTATATACAATAATATATATATACACTAGTATATAATACTAGGTACGTAAAAAAATTAAAATCGCAAAAATGTCACTTAGGAGGTTCTTGTCACTTCATCGTCGATATCTCGAAAACGGTGCGTCCTAGGCAAAAAATAACCAAAATTTGACCCCCCCTGTGTCACCCCCGTGCAAGCAGTATCCCAACATGAATTAAGGAAAAAAAAAATTTTTCGACCGACAAAAAAAAAAAAAAAAATTCAAACGTTTTTTTTTTCAATATTTCGCGGGTTTTTTACGTCAGTCCTCATGGTTTTCGACTAGAGCAACAATTTCTTTCCAGAAAAGATTTTCATCCGAGCCACCATTTTGAAAATATAGAGCGTTTTATATAAAATAAAATTTGGAGGCCCATAATTCGGAAACGGTGCGTCGTAGGACCATGCTTCTAAGAATCTAAATAGTTTCTATGGTCAAGGTTAATTCTAAACTGCAATAAAATTGGGACAGTTTTGAAAAAAAAAAAACGAAAAGTTTTTTATGTCATCGCGCCAGTGCCCCTGGCTACACTTCAACCGGACCCAGTTCTTTACCTGAATTAAAAACAATAGAAAACGTATCTACTGGTTATTGAGAATGTTCTCCTTGTTTTTGAAGTCGGTTAAAAAGGAAAATGAATTCAATTAGTGTACTCTATTAATAACATTAATATTAAATGTACTTAGGTGATGTCACGAAACCCCGACATTAGTCCCGAAAAAATATTTCAGTCTTAAGGTGGTCTCAGACTTTCGTCTATGTTCTTCGAAGTTTAGGCAAATAGGCACTACCTATTCCTATCACTGTTTATTAGTATTAGTTCTTTTTGAGGCCTACGTCCAGCTATGAATGAATGATTTTGGTTTATTTGTCAGAATATAAATACTCAAACTCAAACCATATAATTCAATTAATCGAGAAGAACAACAACGAGTACATAATATGTCATGGTAACATATTTATAACGTCTCACTATATAAATACACATTTTATCGTTTTATCGATACCGAACTATTTGAATGTGTCCCATCCCTAATCGAGTAGCGTCGAATTTTCTAGAATGTATACGATGATATTCAAGACAGCGAGCAAGTTGATTTAGACTTTGAACAATGGACATAAGGTAGTTTTTAGTTCGCAACAAAGTAATAAATATGGTTTTGTCAATAAAAACAAATAGATTGAAATTTATCATAGTTTTATACTTACCGGTGATACGATACACCTCCGCAAGATACATTTTTTGTCCTGCTATCGTTTTTGCATGTAAAAATTGCACAATAAGGCATGTTTGTAATATTTTTCGTTACGTTCGAGACGTCCTATCACAGCAAGTAGCTAATCGCGATTGACCCGCCTCAGAGCCGGTGTTGCGGAGCTCCGCATAATTGTGACACACGCGCGATAGCTGCGTGGCACTTCCACTCGTTTTTTCTATTCCGTGGTTCCTGCTTATCCCCATGAGGAGCATGGAGGCATGTGTTTGTGTTGTGTGTTTATGATTTCAAATAGAATCATAAAAACGAATGTTACAGCATGTATAAAATAGTAAACATGCGTAAGGATGCTTGCACAAAGAAGCGGGTTCCCAGTAAACACAAGTTGGTACCGATTTGTGCGAGTGAAATAGTCCAACATTAACTGATGCGCTTACACATAAAGAAACAGGTAAAACATGTAACCGTTTCCTACCGAAGATCAACCTGCAGAGACCTGTACCGGGAGTCGGGACCGAAAACCCGCTTCTTTATGTAAGCACCCTAAGCCAAGATATTATCTTTTTATTTGCTGACATAATTTGTGATTTTGTAAACACACAGATAAACTGCTTGTTCACAAACTAATCGAATAAGAAATATGCAAAAAAGTTTAAAAGAATCATAAAACTCACTCAAAAGTCGCAAAACAACTATCATATCCAAACAGCCACAAATAAATCCAAAGCAGTGTGGCAAATAATCAATAAATACAAAAACAATAACCCCCCTGAAAAAATTAATAGAATAAAATATAATAACCAACTTATAACTGCTCCTGATACTATAGCACAAACATTCAACAACTTTTTTATTGATGACATTTCAAAACTAACGAATAATACAATAAACTACGCTAATATTCTAACCTATAACAAACCAAACTCTTGTTTCTTAGCACCCGTTACCCATTACGATGTTGCCAAAATAATCATGACATTAAAAAACACTAACAGTACAGGCTGTGATGGAATCTCCACAAAAATAATAAAACGTGTAGTACACGAAATTACTCCTATCATAACCTACATAATAAATCAGTGTCTTGAAGAAGGAATTTTCCCGACATATTTGAAAACGACTGTAGTTACACCAATATTCAAAAAAGAAAACACGGAAGATATACGATGTTATAGACCTATCGCTCTCATTCCAATAATGGCTAAAATATTTGAAAGAGTACTATATAATAATCTTAATGAATATTTCGAAAAAAATAAAATAATAATAGATAATCAAGTTGGATTTAGAAAGGGGAAATCGGTTAATACAGCTATGCATCAGTTTTTACAAAAAATTATAACGGAACTAGATAAAAAAAATCAGGTCACAGCCCTATACATGGACATGACTAAAGCTTTTGATTGTGTTGACCATGGACTACTACTACATAAACTAGAAATATACGGAGTTCGAGGTAAAGCACTAGAAATAATCAAATCCTATCTCAGTAATAGAATACAGTTCACTGAAATAACACAATTATGTCCATCCACAAAAACAGAAATTAAATATACATCGAGCCCAAGATACATAAAATATGGTGTACCTCAAGGGTCGATACTAGGTCCATTACTATTTCTCATTTATATTAATGATCTACCTAACGCTATTCGTCACCCTATGGTTTTATTCGCAGATGACAGTACGGCTCTTTTCACAAATAACAAAAATATAAATCATGAACTAGAAATAAATGATTCCCTATCTAAATTAATAAATTGGCTTACAATAAACAATCTTAAAATAAATCTTACAAAAACACATTACATGAATTTCAAGAACAAAAACGCAAACTCAATTCCATTATCTATTGAGTACAATAATGCAACTGTATCTGAGGTTACAAGTACAAAATTTCTAGGTATCTATATAGATTCTAATATGTCATGGAAAACACATGTAAATATTGTATGTAGCAAATTAAATCAATTCTCCTATGCCCTTTACATGCTCAAAAAAGTATCTAACCAAACCACGCTACTTAGTGCATATCATGCCTATGTGGGATCCACTCTATCTTACGGGATACTATATTGGGGATACTCAACTGATAAAGATATTGCGTTCAAGGCACAAAAAAAGTGTATTAGATCATTATGTGGGATACACCAAATAGATTCATGTAAACCTCATTTCATAAACCTCAAGATATTAACCCTCCCTGCTCAGTATATCTACGCGGCCTCAATATTAGTTAAATCAAACATCAGCATCTATGACACATTAACAAGCAGTAGACTTAAAAATACATTACGCAATAAAACATCTCACACTGCAGTCTATAGCAATAGTATTTTTTGTATGGGTATAAAAATATATAATAAGCTACACATAGACATTAGGAACCTGCATTCAATTGCTATTTTTAAAAGGAAGCTAAAAGACTTCCTGATTAAAAAGGCATATTACTCTGTTAAAGAATTCCTTGATGAAAAATAATTATTTAATATTAAAATTATTGTGATATCTACTTATAATGTGATATAAATTATAAGAATAGTATGCTAAGAATATGATATAAACTGTATAACTGTAATAATGAGTATTACATACTTTTTTAATATTTCTAACCATTTAAATTGCAATGCCTTAACAGGCAACTAAGTTCTAAGAACCTACCTATTGTTAACATCTGCAAAATTCTATACACTTAGTTCGCAATAAAGAATTTGAATTTGAATTTGAATTTGAATTTTTAATAAGCATTGTATTGACATTGTTTATTCATAATCTAAGTTCAAGGTTTAATTTATAATGCAAAACTTGCTATCGTATTGACTTCAGCTTTTGAAAATCACATCTCAGAAAACGATAAGGCCGCCCATTGTATTTTTTGTATTAATAAATAAAGGATAATCTATACTAGTATTATAAAGAGGTAAAGTTTGTATGTAGGGGGTAATCTCTGGAACTACCAGTCGGATTTGAAAAAATCTTTTTGTGTTTGATAGCCCAATTCTTGAGGAAGGCTATAGGCTATTTAACATCACGCTAGGACTTTTAGGAGCCGAGCAAAACGAAAAAAAGTCAGAAAGAATGCTAAGCCTAAACGAAATAATAGCGCGGGCAGGCGATGGAGATGCGACGGGGTGGGTCGGGGGAACAAGAAATTTCACGCGGATGAAGTCGCGGGCAGGAACTAGTTATATAAATAAATAAATAAAACTTTTTTTCTCACATCTATATGAACTCACGCCTTCTTCCTTTTGGGGTAGGCAAAAACTACAAAATGCCACCTACTATGATACTCACATACTTCTTTTGCCTCTTTTACATTCATACAATTGGTCAAACACACCGGTTGCGAGTAATATGCACCTGACCTTTCTGAACATCACCAATAAGGTTAAGGTTTATGTATCATGTCTCTGTTGAAGTCAATTTTAAGAATTTGATAAATCTTTATGTAATCGGCACCAGGTCACAAAACATTCTAATAAAATAATATTTAAAATACATATATATATATATATATTATTTTTTATATATTTTTTTTTTCCATCCATATGTGCATATCTATGTATCATGTAACACATGTTTAAACAAATAAATGCATCTTTTCTTTAAACAAAAAAAAATTTATTAGCTGCAACAAATACTTACATTCTAAATCCTTGTCACACAGTTTCTGCATTATTACGTAAATGTTGTATCTGTCTTGTCTCATCTGTGACTGGCACGCCACTTCTCGAAACAGTACGGTCAGAAAATTGCTACAGTTTTGTATTTTATATTCAGCCATATCAATTAAAACGGAGTACCCTTCTATTACAGGCGGTACAACACGATGATGATCTTTCAACCTGTCTACGTAGAATTTAGATATGAATTTCACTTGCATATCGTTCAGGTAAGCTTTTGGGAGCTCTTGCAATATTTTTGTGTAGAAACGCATTCCTTTCTCTCTGTGTTCAGGTTCAGTACTGGTTAGGACTCCTGCCATGTTTTCCACAAGATCTGATATGTCAAGGTGTCCTGATACAATGTCTGAAATGAAATCAGGTATTTTATTTGCTTGTTTTGTAATATATTTTTTTACTTGAGTGGTTTAAATTATTATTTAATCATTTTAGTCTTATTTTAAATTATAAACTTGAAAATAAGAAGCTGGAATCTGGTCTATGACATTACTTTAGGAAACTCTACCATGAATCTAGTTTTCTGTTAGTACAACATACTACAAAAACGAGTACTTATGCTTTGGAACTGTTAATACTCAGTTGTGATAAGATACGGAAAATTGGAAATACTTATGTACTCAAAAATATGGTAATATTGAGCAGGGCCCAATATCAAATAGATCCACTTGTGCTAAGTTCTTGGCACAAATTCGTGAACTTACCGCTGATAATACTGTGTGTCTCAGTAAATATATCGCTATGGAGCATTATATGCTCCGCCAACTCAGGCCTATACCACACAGAGGTCATCTTGATGAAGAAATGTTTCTACAATTTTGTTGAACGACCACAATTTTTAAAAGATTCAAAATAATTCATATTCTCATTATAGCGTATGTTGATTGCAGTTCTGAATTGTATCGTAGTATAATAACTAAAACGTTGGTCCGATTACACTCGAATAAAGAATTTATTATGCAAAACTTTATTGTTTTAATATTTTTAGGTTATCTTCAGTTATCTTCCGTGTTTTTTAATTTTAAATTGATTCGACGTAGGTGCAAGTATTTTACTCATGCAGTCTTGAATGTCAAAAATATAATGATTGCCACATCGAAATAAAAATTTAATAAATTATTATTGAAATCAATCGTGTTCTAAGCATTTTATTTTAGCAAAACTTTTATTAGTGACAAATCATTGACTAAAATAAAATGTATATGTATCATGGCCGTCAGTCTATCATAGGCATGGACGTAATATATTTCTATATAATATTATTACGTCCATAGTCCTATTAATTCCACAATTTCCAGAAAGTTGTACTTTTTTCTTGTCACTGTCAGGAGCTGTCAGGTCAGTCAATCCCTGCGTTCCGAGATGGAAAATAATCGATGTGAGTGTGCTTAAACCCGTCCCGAATTAGCGTGAGCGCGATAACGACGTCCCGTGAATCGTCATAGATGACGTCATGACATGCGCCATCTTGCGATAACGCCGACCATGCCCTAGAATAATATCACCGTGAGCGCTGTCAAAAATGACAGTGTGTGTGTGAGGATGTGTCAGTGTGTGTTTTGTTTTGATTTGCATCTTATCATAAAATTAAAGTAACGTGGCATTTTCGAAATTGTGCTTCTGGCTGATAGTCGCCACCTAACCAAAGAAGAAGAAATGTGGTGTTTATACAAAGAAATACTGTAATAATATCGTTTTTACATTGAGTAAGCACTGTGAGCGCGCTCACGGGCGTTCCGAATTGTTGACAGCTCTCAGCTGTCATAATCGTGATATCTAAATCGGAACGCATGTGAGATGATGTGAGCGCTGTGAGCGATTATAGCTAATTCGGAAAGCGCCCAATCAAGTCACTGTCAGATGTCATTGTCATGTTCATGCATGTGACATGTCTGGCTGGTCTGTCTGATTGTCAGAGTACTTTTTGATAGACTGAAAAGCGCGACTGATGAAAAGTGGTGCAATAAAATTCATAGTGCGCTCGAATAATTCTCGAAATTGTAAGGTGTCGCTGATTTTAAATTGTATGTTCAATCATACGTGAAAGATGTCTCATAAAACGTTGATAGACTTCGTGGTCAAATACCACACACCACGTTTGTTGAATAGCGTTGTGTTTTTCCCGAGTAATGGAAACTCATATTTTGGCCGAAGATTAATGGTCCCAGTGCCTATTTCTACTTCAACACCGAGGATCCAATCGCCCAGGAACTTCAGTACATCCACTCCAAGAATAAACGAAGTTCAGCTAACTCAGAAACCGAAACAAACTGACGGCAAATTTCAACTTATGTTCACATGTAAGAAATGCAACACAAGAAACGCGAAATTCATTTCAAAATTAGCGTACTACAAAGGCGTTGTTATTGTTATTTGTGATGGCTGTGAGAACAAACATTTAATAGCTGACAACCTGAACTGGTTCACAGATATGAATGGAAAGAAAAATATCGAAGATATCATGGCAGAAAAGGGTGAAACCGTTCAGAAAGTAATGTCCTCAGACCTAGAATTTATTGCTATGGAAATGGCAAAAAGTATTGGTAAAGAGAATGAAGAAAAATTGTTGATAAAAGAGTAAGGGTGATTGGAGAGTACCATAGTAATATTATTGTATAATAAGGTACTTAGATTCATCTTAGTTATTTATTTTAAATTCCTTAATAATTTCTTGAAAAAAACTCAAAGAGTACCTGTACCTGTACAAATGAACATCTACCCTTGTCTTAATTTACTTTTTTGTATTATGTCCAGTTAAGAGCTTTTACGACATACGGCATTTCATATAAACTTTCAAGCCCTTGTTTTTCGATGAAACTTCGTACACAAAAGCAGGATACATAGGTCTAAAAAGTAAGTGAAGAACATTTTTGAAATGTCTTATTTAAAAAAATACAACTGGAAATCTCCGTTTCTATGGATCAAAATCGGTCTAATTTGGCTGTAACACTATTTTTCGAAAATGTTCTTAAGTAACTTTTTAGACCTTTGTATCCTGCTTTTGCATGAAGTTTCATTAAAATCGGTTCATTTATTTCAAAAAACAAGAGCTTGAAAGTTTGTATGAAATGCCATTGGCATAACACTCATGATGTTTTCCTATATTTTTGTCTATGTAATATTTTTATTATTGCAGAAAATTCGATAGTTTTTTATTTAAGTTAGGCAGTAATAGAAAAGATGAGTAAACAATATTGTGTACAGAGTTATGAAATTTCTGAGCAATATATATTATACATATATATATATTATATTGCTAATAGCCAAGGGAGTAGCAAAGTATAATGTTGTGATATAGAATATAAAATTAATAAAACAATTTTAAAAAAGATTATAAATGATTTATTCTCAATCCATATTACAAGAGATTACAAATCAAAAAAATATGGCCAACCTAAAAATACAAAATCGAAACTGATTCTTATCCATAGTAAAGCTGCATTCATATCATTTCACTTTACCTATTAATAAATTTTCACATAATTTAGACGAGTCTCTCCCTGTAAAACCAGAAATTTGACAAAAATATAAAAGATTGAATGAGAACTCTTTCTAGCAATAAACCAGGATGTGGTGGAGAAAGTCTTTGACATTTTCTACCAGGAATCTGGAGAAAAGAAAAATGAATGCTGCTCTACTTCTAAAATTACAGATAGGTATTTGTAACGCTACAAGACACTTAATACTTTATTACCATTTCAGCAAAGCTAGATAAAAATATTTTTTAATTGGCACCAGTTGGTAATCATTTCTGAAAATACTCTATAAAAATAAGGCACAATATAATCACATTATGTAATACATTTTATAATCTCTTATAATTAATATACTAGGTATTATTTGTGCGATAATTACATAATACAAAATTAATGTACAAAGTTATCTTAACAATATAAAAAGAATGTATTAAGGAATGCAGTAATTCTCATTTGGAGTTTTGTTTTACAGAGAATGGATGTGTCCTTGAATAATTTTGAAAGATGGAACACTAAAAATGGTTTTAAAGGGGATATGCTAGGTAGCCCAAGAAATCTTATGTTTTTAATCATAACTTAGATTGGAATTAAAATCATCAATACAATCCTCAAAGTTCATCTAATCGTATTATTGCTATTTTTCATAAAATGGTCATTTAATAGCATTGTGGCCAAGTAATGACAGCCGCACGGGGCAATCAAACAATCAGGTTAAGCCATGCTGGCCGCGGTTGGTCCGTGATCGTGGATCTTTGTCAATTGTTAGTTGTCAGAAGCCCGAAAGTTTGACAACCAGTCTTACCAAGAGTTAGGTACCGTATTACCCAGTAACATTTGTTCAAATCATATTTATTACGGTCGCGAATCATATTTTAATCAACATTCAACATGACACCTACAAATTGCAAAAAAACGTAAGAAGTTTCGTGGGCTACCCTAGCACTTCCCCTTAACTTTTATTATACTGAACTTCAATGATATTGTCTTCACTGGGTGGACATACTTACCCCCTTACTAATAAACGTTATTTATAGCGTCTGTATAGTTACACAATGCTTTGTCTTCTTACGAAAGTCAAATTACTGACGACTCGAAAGAGAGAAATTGGTGTGTAACTATTCATCTGATATAATACGTTTATTAGTAAAGGGGTTAATAATTATAATATCTTTTGTTTACACAAACAGTAGATAGCCAATACATGCAGATAATCCTTTTACAAAGTGTAGGACAACATCAATTTCTCCATCTCAACAGATTTTGACAATTTTAGTGTTAATAATAGAACATCTTGCCAAAAATGCCTTCATTATACTCTAATATAAAAAGTAATTGAGTAAACAATCACTGACAAAATTTCAGTCTTAAAAATTATATTCTTCTCATGATAAAGTGTTATACTCTTTTTGGACGGCTTACAATAGCATAGTCTGTCCCGTTGCACATGTTATGAGAGATATCCTCCAAACCAACTTGGTTCTGTAGAGCTTGGACTTGAGCAGCAGTGGGCACCTGAGGCCCTGGCGTGTTGGGCTTTCTTATGATACCATAACCCAAATGGGAGTCATCTGCTAATCGGGCTGTCTGCATTACATTCTCAACCTCATCATAATCATTCCAAGTGTCTTTATTCTTTGGCTCACCAAGAGCCAAAGTCGTAGGACGAGCCTCAATCTTTTTGTAACGTGAAGATTTATTCAATTTGCTTGTTGACCCAAAATATGCCAACCTATCATAATTTTCATCTTCTGGATCAACTACTGGACTTGGCAGCAGAATAATTCTTGAAGATTCTGGACCAGTAGTATTTAAATTATCCTGAGATCGAGAAATAAGTTTGATACAGTTAGGATTGTCTCCCAAATTAGGAGTAAACTCAGTGTGCTCAGGTTCATCTATCCCTAATGTCTTCCATGCTTCAGATCTAACTTCAACTTTATCATATGGCACTGTCTGGTTAGGAGGACTATGTTCCCTTTTCACTTGATCAATTGGTTCATAGTTATCAAGTTTCTTAAACCTTGCAAAGTCTGAGGTCTCCTCAGATGAAATTGGAATGTCTTTACTTTTAGGTAGGTTGATGATTTTACGAGGGGGCTTCTGTGGCTTGGGTTTCAGTGCTGGTTTTGGCATCAGTAAAGGTGCAGTGTCTCTTTCTGAGCATGAACTTAGTTGGCTAGAAACTGAAGCAGTCTTAAACGACAGTGAACTCAAGTTCAAATCATCAGGTCTTGCAGCAACTAGGGGACTTCTAGAGCCAGGGAACAAATTGGCACTTGACTGAATATTGAATTCACTGTGCTCAGGACTGTTCAGATTGTCATTCCCAATCATTTGCTTCATTGTTTTCATTTTTAGTGACAAGCACTTGAATATTTCTGATTGGTTTGGGTGTTCCAAGTGGAAGATACCTTCACCAGTATCACATTTGCGGCCCGCTTCGAATGTAAATTTACCCTGTCTGTAACCATAACGTCTTATGAACCTGTAAGGCCAAGTTGCAAATACTTTATCATCATTTTGAGCTCTTAATTCTATGGCAGTTGATGTGAGCAAAAGGATATATCGGATTGGTTCAAAACCACATCTTATTGAGGCATCAGAGGGGCACATTTTGACTGAGAATACACCCTCTCCAGATGAGCAATACAGATCATTGTCTTCGTCACAGCTGAATGGATTTGAGTCTCTATCTTTGAAAGCCACTGATTGTAAGGCAGTCACCCATTCTAAGGTTTCCGCCTCTGACTGTGTGCTCAGTTGTTGATTGTGTGACTTAGTAAGTATTGTAATAGTGTTTGGACTAGAATGTGTTATTTTTATACAATTTTCGAGTGTAATAATTTTAGGTATAGCACCAGTAGTGACATCATCTTTGTTGTCAAATATTTCAAGACGCTCAATTCCTTGTTTGCTAGCAGTGAACAGGATACAGTGTTTCTGTTGCCAATTTTTCTGTGGATAAGAAACAGATATTATTATTAAATGCTCCTAAATAATTATAATAATAATTCGTTCTCTTCTATAATGGCATACAAATTAGTTCAGAGTGAAACCCTGAGAGTCGTTTCAGGAACCAGTGTCTACTCCCAATCAATAGGTTCTGAATTTCATGGAATATTTCTAGATTGACGGACATTTACAAATATAGATCTTACCTACAATATGTAGCAATTTTCCTGCAAATATTGTTTTGAGTAGGTAGGTTATTGGCAATAGTATGTATAAAGTTTTGAGTGGAATTATTTTGGCTTAGTTTGTAATGAGGAACATATTGGAACATTCTGATAGAAATGTGGATTGGCTTTAAAAGTAGGGGAATAGTATAGAAACTTTTTAAAAGTAAAAAATTGGATTGTGTGTTAAGGTTAGAAAGTAGGTGACTATTCTATAGGTACTAGGTACTAATAATAAAGTTGAGTTTATTTATTTGTTTGAATGCGCTGTGAAGCTAGTTGAAAGATAAGAGCAGTAGAGTTGTATGAAAGATATGTTGCACCAACTCCAAGTAAGAAGATACGGTCAGGAGGATGAGGATAATCTCTGGTTTCTTATTAAAAGTATATTGAATAAAATTTCAAGTTTTTGTCATAAAATTTGCAGTAAGCAAGTGGTTTCCTGCAACTGGATACGAATTTATTTGATACAAATAATAGATACCTACGCAAAATAAAGAAGTTAGTGATTAAGTACAATAATATTTTAAATTATCTTTTCACAAGTTCATACTCATCTTATATTTCCATTTTAATTGACAAAAAAGTTATTCTAACGAGTTTTACTACTAACGATATCAACCTATGGAAAAGTTACCGAAATGGCAATCAACAACACGGCAACTACCTTTCCATTGAGTCACTACTTGATTACAATAATGCTATAACCACGCAGATTACGTGATGGATGGTGCATGAATCACATGCACTAATAATTTCCTGTAACTTAAGGTAAAGATGTTTGATTTGTACCTTTTTAGGGAATTTACTAAACATATTCCCTCCGGCAGGCGGAAATAATAAACAACCGGATTTGATCTCGTCGTCTTGTTCCATTTTCCGCGTTTGATTTTTCTAAATGTAAAAAATCCTTTTGAATTCGAGTAACACTAAAAAACATAGCACAAACAATACTTCGTTGTTGGTTTCACACTTAAAGTTAATTCATGGCTGCAATAAAATAGTTCGTATGAAATGAAAATGTGAATGCACGATTGCTTCTATCTACTTCAATGACAGAAAAAGAGTGAGTGACAAACAACTCAAGCAAGTCGAGTCTTGGATACGTTGGAAACCACAGATAAGAACTCTATAATATTTTAGGCGATTAAATTAATATTCAGGTCTTCAGTTTAGTTCTATAGTACACACGGCTAAAATTAAACTATTCCTTTCCAGTATAAGCTAACCTCGCGTTTGGTTCGGCTTCGGCTTGCCGTACAAGAGGCTTGTGTACATTCACAGCGCCTATAGTTGGTAGGTATTATAGTGCCACAAACTTATCTGGCCCGGTGGCAAAAAGAGGAACTAACGTCGCCATTTTGAAATGTCAATCTGCCTGCCTACTGAAATGCCAACCAAATGCGATATCACCGGGCCAGATAAGTTTGTGGGACTGTAAGAGTGAAGACGGATTTTTATATTTGATGCTTTTTATTGGTAGTAGACTATGGTCTGTTCTAGCAAAACTATGATTCAAAATGTCACCGTGTATAAGCTAGTTGCGTCGTAAACTCTGCTTGCAAGATACAGGATTTTGCGTGACGTCAGTATGACCGATGACGCGTAGTTTGCATGTGGCGTTATAGATACAATAGCACTGCAATCCCACATGTTTTATTACTGAAAGGATTAGTCACCTAGACTATGCGTTGACGAGTGCTAGGTGTCCAGGGTGCGCTAGAGGTTTGGGGAACCCCCCAAACCTCTAGCGCACCCTGGCACCGATGGATACGTCCTGAGTACTATAGCTATCATACTAATACCGATCTTCACTCTGCAAATCGGTATTCTTATTCAAGTTTGGCCACCTACTAAAAAATAAAATATTATTGATTCACTATTTTCATACAAAAGGAGTATGTAAGGATCGTAGCAGGTGGTGTTCTGTCACTGGCCTCTATTATACAAGTACGTTGCACTCACTGACCTCTATAATACGACGACGACTGTGTGTTGTACGACGTCTTAGTATGTACAAAAAAGTAACTTTCAGTTCAACTTCTGCCCTGCTTTAAGAGGTGATGGTAAGCCCCCAGAACATTCGGCCAATCGAGGTAGGGAGCTGGCTGCTACTCCAGTTTTTAGTGACGATTTTATGACGCTTATATAGATGCCAGCCAAATAATTTGTGACAGAACAGTTCGAAAGTTAGAAGCATTTATTTTAAAAATTGAATTTCGCGGGCTATCCGGGCGCTGGCGCTGAGGTCGGTGATGTCAAGCTACACGGTGGACGAGGCGGTATGCCTGAAAGACTATAGCCCGCGCTTTGGACGAGCTAAAAAAAAAAATCAATGAATGTCAAATGTCAAACATCTGTTTGGCTATCCCACCTCCCACGAGAAGTTTAGTTTCTGAAAACAAAATTAAATTTAATATTATTCAATTGGGAAGCCGAAATTTATAAAATTATTTAACGCAATGTCTGGCAATATGAACCCTTTAACTGGCACGGCCCATTTACTGGATGAATTGGACAGTACGTGTCATAAAACTTGGTCTTTGTCTTCGTTAAATTCATGTATTTATTTTTATCAAAACAATTCTTGTTTTACAAAGAGAAACTTATGGTGCTGCTGCGGGATGGAAGGACATTGATCGGGTATCTTCGCTGCGTCGATCAATTTGCGAACTTAGTTCTGCACAAGACTATAGAAAGGATTCATGTCGGCCGCGAGTATGGAGACATTCCGAGAGGTATATTTATCGTTAGAGGAGAAAATGTTGTACTTCTTGGTGAAATAGTAAGTTGAAATATATATCAATATAAAAAAAACAGTATGGTAATCCCTCATGTATCAAATTTTAACTATCCTTGTGGTACCTTACCCTTGTGTAAGTATAGCTTAAAATTGTGTGCATAATTTATTTTTCCTGCATAATTTATGGTCTGCAGTAATATTTTACACTGGTTGTGTGGAGGCACAACAAGTGTAGTTGTGTGTAGATGATAATGTGTAAGTAGTCTGGACCTAAAATAATCCACATCAAATCACGCAATTTAATAAAATTCTACAATAAAAAGTATGTTAATCTTGTATGGCATGGATATTAATGTTGTCAATTATTTCATGAATTGTTAATTAACTACACCACCTAATTGGGATGCTGTAATGGTTAGCGTATGTATGTGTATAAATAAATGAATACAAGTTCTATAAATAAATAAATATGGTGAAACTTTTCATAACAACTTTGTTTTACTAAATGTGGATAAGAATCAGTGATGGGTTTGACTTCTTCTTAGCCACTTCCTTATAAATAAAGGAGCAATTCTTGAATTTGTTTAATCTAAGTCTTGGACTTAAACCAACTTAGAGCAAAAGTATATACCACTAGATTCTTGGGTGTAGAATTCATAATAAATTAATTACCAATGAGATCAACTTTTTAACTGTTTATATTCTATGATTTTTCAGGATAAGGACAAAGAAGATAATTTACCACTGACAGAAGTGTCTGTAGATGACATTCTTGATGCTCAAAGGAGAGAACAAGATGCTAAGATTGAGCAACAAAAATTACTTTCAAAAGCTTTGAAAGAGAGAGGACTCAATTTATTAGCTGAAATGGGACATGATGATATGTTTTAATGTCTCCAGCTTATATCTCTAATCTCTAAGACTGTGATTATGTAATAAACTCTATCTATCATTGTTTTTTTGTTTTATTCAAATCATCAGTATGATTTATTCCGGTCTGATCCCCTGAACCCCCACTCCACCCCCTCTCCTCGATCCCCTGCAAGTTCGTCTTCTGTTTTAATATCTGTCTTACCCACACTAACATATTTTATGCTACTGAGCACAGAGCATGTAATGTAACACTACTACTGAGATGTGTTGGGCATAACAAAAATCGTATTTTCTAATACGAACGAAATGAAATTCCGAAAACAAGTAAAAAAAAAATCCTTTTCCAAAAAATTCGAAATACTCCGAATGATTATCCCAAATATTTATTATAAAAAAAACTTTCGTATAGCCTGTAAACAAGAAAGTTTCTTTGCCCGTCGCGGCCGGACGAAAAGCAAAAAACTTGCGTGTGCGTTCCGAATTCCGAACATCGAATCGAGTATTATAGTCATCTCTAAGTAGTTTGTGATTATAGTTTTATTAAAATCTCGATCTCGATGCGTAAAGTCCAAGACAGTTTGGTTTGAACTAAAAATATTATTATATTGTGATTAAATGCTACACAATTGTTCACATTTTAATTTTTATTGGTAACGAGATTGTACTTATATTTTATTTTTGAAAGCAGCTCAAGTTTGTAAGAACGGATGTAATTCAGTTTCCGAACGAATTCAATTTTCCGTTGTGATAAATTATTATTGACATTTGAAAACAATGTAACTTGTGATTATTTCTTCAATAATTTATTAAAAATCTGAACAGAATGTTTATTTATTCTGTCAATTAATATAGTACAACTGCTCTTTGTTACATTTTGGAGAAAATATGTGTTTAAGTAGGGGTTTATTTTAGTTATTTCTTCCTACTTCTACGTTGTGTTGATTGAAAAAAAATATGACTTCGGCGGATATAACATTGATTGAAAGATTACGAAAGGAGAATTTAGAACAGTTTTTTACTTTAGTGCGTATGCATCTATCTTTTGTAGTAGATATTAATTCAGACGAGTGAGTATAAAACTTCAAAAGTCCGTTATAACCTTTTTGTGAAGTGCTGTTTTGTTTACGAAATAATGAATTGTTTTCAGTGTTGATTGTTCAACTGATAAACCAAAGCAGTTCCGATGGAACTTCCACAAGAAAACAAAGAGTTCCAGTTCGAATTCTAGTCAAAATAATGCTAACATTACAAAGAACAATGTCGAAGTGAACTCTATCACTGAAGATGGAATTCTGAGGGTGAATGAGCTGATAGATTTCCTATCTAAGCCGGACAGTAAGTTATTTGAAGTCACTATCATATTAGAAACTAATAAAAGTATTCCTTACATCAACAGTTCTGACAATGAAGTCTTACCCTACCTACTAGAATAAGACCCGAACACTTCTGACAATGAAGTATACCTACCCAAGAATAAGACCTGTTTTCAAGCCGTTCTAGTCCCAATTTAGATCTAAGGGAGAATCACATTTCTAACAAAATTACTTAAGTACTGAATTAACATATTGAACATACATAATTAAACAGCAGAATGCTATACTGTCTAGAATTCTAGATTCTATTTGTTTGTTCCCCTTACGAATGTGCCATATTTTTTATCATAAGTTAAAACTGTAAAGCAGGAGCAAACATGTGATTGTTAGCAGTAATCACAGATTTTTCTATTCAGTGTAAAAAAAAATATTTATATAGAGAGCACTCTCATGAAGTCTAAAACAAAATTTCTAATATTTATTCTTAATCAATTCAAATCAAATCTTTTGGTTGCTTCAATATGGGACATGAAGATCACCTCATTTCACCACATCTATACTAATATTATAGAACCGGTCGAAGTGGAAGTGCTTGGGGGAGGCCTATGTCCAGCAGTGGACGTCTTTCGGCTGAAATGATGATGATACTAATATTATAAAGCCGAACAGTTGTTTGTTTGAACGTGCTAATCTCAGGAACCGCTGGTTCGAATTGAAAAAATATTTTTGTGTTGGATAGTCCATTTATCGAGGAAGTTTATAGGCTATATAACATCACGCTACGACCCTTAGGAGCCGCGCAGCGTGTGACACCGCGGGGAGCAGCTAGTGTATAATAAAAATGCCAATACCAATTTTTTTATAATAAAAGATCTTTAATCCATAACCAACATAAATCTAAAAAAGGTAACATAACAACATAACATAGGTCTGAAAATATCTATTAGAATAAAAATATTCAGTTCATCATCATTTACAGATGTAACACAAGAAGGCATATTCCGTCGCACAGGCTCCTTGAGCCGGCAGCAAGAGTTAAAGAACCTGCTCCTCTCGGGATCAAACCTGGGACTTGATGAAGGAAAGTTTTCAGTCCATGACTGTGCTTCAGTCCTGAAGGGTTTCCTGGCTGAGTTACCACAACCTTTACTGATGGACCAGTATTATCAGACTTATTGTACTTTGGCTGGTAAGTATTTTTAATTAAGCCTTTTTATGAAGTAAGCCTATCAATATTATAAGCATCACCGTAGGATCTCTTTTTAGGTTTCCCTTTTTTCTCTTGTCTGTTTATATATGTGTACATAAATGGAAAATAATAATAAATCATTTATGATTGTGTCTATTTAGCCCATAATGTTCCATTGCTGGGCAAAGACAACCCTTTCCCTTTTCCACAAATCCACACACATCTACAAACCAAAATAATTATTATTGCAGCAGAGCTTTGTTCTGCAATATGTTTGTCATATAATTAATGACTTATGAGGCAGGCACAGTCACACAGAGTACACAGTAACCTCAAAATAAAATTGATAAAAAAACGGTTAAGAGTTTGGCGTAGTGCTGGGACAACACACACACAAGTGGACCATAAACCGTCAGGTGTACCCAGTGCAGGTTCTAATGTTTTATTGTCTCAAGTTCCCCTAATAATCATATATTTAATAGTTCACCTAGTTCATGATTTCTCTTGAAGATTCAACTGATGTATCAAATGTATCCACCTGTCATCTAACTCTGTCATTTTCAGCACAATACCCACCAAACGTGGATTCATCTGAAGTCAAGCTCCTCACTGCGTTACAACTTTTACTTCTACTTCTAACACCATCACACAGGAGTTTCCTACAGAGGCTATTAAGGTTGTTGCGGCTGACGGCCGACAATGAATCTTCGAACAGAATGTCGCCAGATACGCTGGCTACTGTGTTCACACCTCACCTGCTGTGTCCGAGAAAGGTTAGTCTTATGAAGTTCAAAAACAAGAGCTTTAAGAGTACCAAACCGTATGGTTTCACCATACTAAAAAAAAACTATTCTCTATTATTTTAATAAGAACATTGTAGCCTGTTAAGGGCGCTTCACTTCTGTCGGCACTCCCGGAGTGCCACTGTTTTTTTTTTACTGGCCAAAAAGGGAGTACATACTTACACACAAAAAATCACAAGGAGTAAACACAACATAACACGCCTGTATTCAGGAAGAAAGGAGTGTTATGTTTTATACAATGTGGACACAATGTATTTTTAAGTCCTAGCTTATAAATGATAAAAAGTGATTTTTTCAAACAAACTGAATAGTAATGATGGGCCGACTTTCGGTTTTGCCAATCTTTGACTAGCTACAGTGACTAAACTACTTATTGGATTATATTTGATCAAATTTTCGTATGTATCATAAACAGCCTATAATGTTCCGACTGCTGGGACACAGGCCTCCTCTCTGTGAGAGGGAGTGGGCCGTAATCCACCACGCGGGCCCAGTGCGGGTTGGCAGATGTCACATGTCTTCGAATTTTTGGTTCTAGGACATGCCGGTTTCCTCACGATGTTTTTCCTTCACCGTTTTGAGAGCAGTGGTGATGAAATAATTTACACAAAGTAAAGCGCCTGTCTGGGTTCGAACCTGCGACCTGCAACTCGTAAAGCGCAGGCCACACCGCCAGCTAGCGGGCGGGCGGGCTAGGCGGGCGAACATCGTTTCACCTCTTTACATGGTTAGTCGGTAGCTCGCGGTGTGAACCGAAGTATGTAAAGAGGTGAAACGATGTTCGCCCGCCCGCCCGCTAGCTGGCGGTGTGGCCTGCACTTTAGTCGCGGCCGTTACCACTTGGCCACCGCTGCTCTTAAGGCTCCTCTTTCGAAAAAAGCTTAAAAACAGCGTGCAGATGAAGCAGCTTTTCTCCGGAACTTACAGAGAAATTACATCTGAAAAAATAGTTGGTAATCTACATGATATGAATCGTAATTTGGTTTAGCCATAATTTTTCTATCGATATCACCTATTAAGAAAAAAAACCACCAAATCACCTCCAAATCCTTGAGATGAAACCATTTTACTCCTTCATTTTTTATCAAAAGAATATAAAAAAAATATCTACTACTTTGCAATACAAAGGAAAATGATTTGGTTTTGTTACCTTTTAAAAACATGTATATTTTTAATATAATAAATTAAAAATGCGATCGTTTAAAGTCCGTGTCTATATCATGACCCGCACTGAATTCGTGGACGAGTGCGGGGGCACTCGTCCACGAATTCAGTGCGGGGTGCCTCGTGTTGCTAGGCAACGCGACGCCCAAATGCACAAGGTCGTTGGCATGAATACAAGCCTTAATTTTCGTACATATGTAGATGGGGAATGTCATTAAATAACAGCAGTTTAATTTATTGCTGTATTGTCGTCTTCACCTTGTATAATGTGCTTTTATTAATATTCTATCATTATGCATTCCAGTTATCGCCAGAAACGTTCCACGCCGACGCTATAGCTTTATCCCCGGTCATCAGCTTCATGATTCGACAGTCATCGCGCCTGTTCGACGCGCCGACACAACTCGCCACCGACGCGACCGCCTACTTCACTGTGAGAGAGAAACGCAAGGCTATGTCGCCTCTAGTCGATCTGGATGAGAGTATTACTGATAAGTGAGTTTCATTTTTAACTGACTTCAAAAAAGGAGGTTCTGTATTCGACCCGTATATGTAAGTATGTTTGTATGTCCGCGATTTTCTCAAAAACTAATAAACCAGTTTTGATAATTCTTTCATTAATGTGATCTTTCTACTTTAGTATATAATTATTCGTTTGTACGAAGTTTTAAGCATAAATGTACTGCATCTCCGGCATTTCTATGCAAATTTTAATGATTCTTCTAGTCGGTGTCTTCAATTCTTCAATGCACTAGTGTTAATTGAATTTGTGTGGGGTAGGTACAATATTAAAAAGTGAAAAAAAAAAAAAAAATAAACTCTGTTTTACAACATTTAAACCCACATACACAAACAGCCAGACCCGGAACAACTACCTGTAGTTCATACAAATATTTGTTCCGTGCGGGAATCCAACTCGCGACACGCAGCGCAGCAGTCAATCGCTTAACCATTGCGCCAACCGTGTCGTAATATAACGTATATATAACAATCCACAGAACAGCAGCGAACACAGTATACACATTCGTGGACCGTCACCGAACGCGCGCAGAGAATGAGTCAAACCCCACCGACACAGCGCTCGCACAACTGTACGCGCACATACAAGCCCTACCCGACTCGCAGCACAAGAGACGCCTCATCAAACATTTTAACAGGCAGAATGGTTACGGTGAGGATTTTTCTTGATTGTCGAAGGTACTGCGTTCTTCCGTCCTAAGGTGCATAAGCAGAAACGTAAAATAATTCACCCTATAAAGGGCCAAAGGCAGTGCCGGATTAGCCCATAATACATATACATACATAATACTAGAATGTCACGATGCGCTCGAGCGGGTAACTGTATCGAACCGCCATACAGTGACACTACAATGGATAAAAGGACACAGTGGATCGCTAGGCAACGACGCAGCTGATGAGCTGGCCAGAAGGGCTTCCAGTATGTCAGTCTGTGGACCGGAACCTATCGTGCCCATCCCTTTCAACCAACTACGCAGGTGGCTACAGGAGCACACCCACACACAAGCAGAAAGCTGGTGGACGTCGTCACCAGGATGCAGGCAGTCCAAAGAAGCCATGCCGTTACTGGATGGCAGGCTAACCAGGCGCTTACTACGACTGGACAGGAAAGGCCTGCGCCTGGTGACGGGGACCATCACGGGACACTGCTCACTAAATAAACATTTTTACACATTAGGCATAACAGACAGTCCCCTGTGCAGGGCTTGCATGGAGGCTGATGAAACCATTGCACATGTGCTCTTTGAGTGCACAGGCGTCACCCAGATAAGGTCAGAAACCCTCGGGACACCCAGATCGTACACAGATGTTCTTAACAGACCAGGAGATTTGATCAGCTTCTGGAGGGAGGTGGGCTGGTTGGAATAATCACCGACGGCCGCCATGGCCCACGCACAATGGTCCACTGAAGGACTAAGTGCGGAAACCAAACCCCTAACATAGAACATAGAAGGGCCAAAGGCAGTGCCGAATTAGCCCATAAACAAATTAAGCAATTGCTTAGGGCATCACGTCTCGGGGGGGGGGCACCATAAGGCAGAAACAGCACCGAAACAGTATTTGCTAGCACACGAATGGCAAGGCTGTTTATCAGCAAGATATTACAAGACCCAATAGTCACTCTAGAGAAATGCGCGAAGTTTACAAATCGCTCGTCGATGTTTTGGAAAAATACGAGTTGACTAGAGGATAGGGGCTTACAGGCGTGGATTGCTTAGGGCATCAAGTAGTCTTAATCCGGCACTGGCCAAAGGGCTGTATTTTACAGGCAATTTTGTGACAGTAAATGCCAAGGCGTTGCGGCAGTCGTGGTGCAGATAAAAGGCTCAGCTATGCAAAACTAATAATAAGCAATGGTCCACATTTAACCCAAGTCATGGGTGGGCCTTTGCCCAGTAGGATCTGTTCTTTTGTTTGTGGGTGAAAACTTCAAGAGTTAGGAGGAAATAGGTTCTTTATGTTTGTCTTTATCTAATTTAATTGGCCTTTAGCCGTTTTATGTCTGTTTAAATTAATAAATGACTAGCTGCGCCCGCGGTTTCACCCGCGTAAGTGTCGATCCCCTGGGAATATCGGGATAAAAACTATCCTGTCCTTCCCCGAGATGCAATCTATCTCTCTGCCAAATTTTATCGAAATCCGTTCAGTGGTTTTGGCGTGAAATGTTAACATACAGACAGAGAGACAGAGTTACTTTCGAATTTTTATTATTAGTATGGATTCAACAATATTAAACCTATACTATTATATGTGTTTCAGGAACGCCAATACAAATCCAAAGAACAGGTAAAGTGGCAGGCTCGAGAAGTTTCGGCGATTCTATAAAGAGGCACATTTTCAACAAGGGACTACTCAACAAGACACCAAAGAAAGGTTCTGGATCTAATATTAATGTTATAGATGAGGTAAGTTCCATATTATTACGATTTCTTATTAACAATGTTCATGCTGTTTAAAATAATCAGTAAAAACTATTAAATAAAGCTCGAAATACACCATCTAATAAAAAAGTCTGCAATTACAATGTATCTTAAGTCTTCTGAGGGACAATTCCCGTAATTTTAAGAATGTTCAGTCTCAATCTGTCAAAAATACCTCTAATTTCCCTACATTTTTGACAAGTTTTTGATACTGATTGTCGCTGAGATGAGATTGAGACTGGGTTTTAAAATTACGAGAATTGGTCTTCTGGTGTATAACGAGCTTAAACTTTCTCTTATAAATAACAAAATAACACCTTTTCAAAACTAAAATGTTTTTCTCCCCATAATAACGGCGTTAACACACTGTTGAACAGACACGGTCGGCTTTGCCCTGCGCATACGATGACCGGAGGTATACTCGAGAGCGTTCGCTGGTGTTATAGCTCCTTACTCCATTTTAAATGACGAAAATACAAATCAAACATTTTTTTAATGACACAACGGGTTTATTTACACTCCCTTCCGCTCCGCCCAGAGCGGGAGGAGTCATTTGATGATTTCCAAGTTTCCAACCCAAAAAAACAGGGTTTATTTATAAACGATGATTAAAGTTAAGTGACGTTTAAATGTCAAATATGTATGGTTAATGAGCGCGCGCGAGGCACTAGGACGCTATGGCGACGTCGCAGGCTACGTATCCAAACAATTCGTATTGAAATGTATGAATACCTAATTGCCAAACCACTTTTAAAAAGTTGCACCAAAATGTTATTTCACAATGTTTAGAATAAATAAAACCAAAATCGGAGGTGTAAATAGTATTGCTCGCGAAAGGGTTAACTCACTTGGGTACGGTCTGGCGACGTCGCCAAATTGGCGTAGCCACGACCGACCGGCCCATACGTGGAGACTGGATACTCTGGCGACCTGGCGACGTGTAGCCAAGTCGTCAATATTTTTTATACAAGTTCCCTCACTCAGTGGCCAGCTGAGCGCCGATTCTGTTGTTCACAAACTTAACTAAATTTAAGTTCATGCAGATATTCCATAGACGACTTTAGACGAGATTAAAAAATTAAAAAACGTCAATTTACGCCAGGCGCCGACTAATTTGACAGGACTAAACTAATATTTATCTTCTGTCCTTGTCTTAATGGAATAGAAAGAAAAAGATGCCTGAACTTAAATTTAGTTTAGTTTGTAAACAACAGAATCGGCGCCAATGGTTACCTATTTGGCAACCTCATTTGGCTACGATAGGAATCCAGAAGTAGTTATGGCTACGTAGCCAGTGACGTCGCTATGACGTCCCAGCGTATTAGCGCTCAAACAGTCGCTAATCACTACTTAACTTTAAGCAATGTTTATGAAAAAAGGGGTTTGTGTTTTCGTCTTCAAAAGCATGTAAATGCATACTTATAAGTCTTGTAACTAACATCTTGCATTGTGTTGTGATGTCTTGTTTCTCTTTCTCTCTGTGTGCTATCCTCTCCCTAACTTTCTCGTCATCCTTAACGCTTACAGAAAACCGGAAAAGGAAAACTAAGATTCTCGGACGATAATAAAGTCGACGTATCGCATAAAAACATCGTTCTCAAGAACTTAGCTCACAAAATAGCAAGTTCGGAATCTTTAGACGATGATTACGATTCGGACGCAAGCAACGAAAGCACGCTATCCGAAGGCGCGTTGAATAGATCCCGAAAATTGAGCCCGAAATTCGTGTCAGAACCTAATTTGAGCGCTCTAGATACGAACGATGAAACGCCGAAGAAAAAACGCGGGAACCGACTCTTTCGTTCGAAGATTGTGACTACGCAAGCATTTAATAAAAAGTACCAGAAGCGAAACGGCGTAATTCGCGGTACGCCGACTTGCGTATCGTGTTTCGATGACCAAGACACGGCGTCGGAAAACGAACTTTCGTATCATGAAATCAGTGGGGACAGGAGTCCTGTAAGTGAAACGCCAAAGAAGGTCGTGCTACAGGATAATGTCAAACACTATCTGACAAGTACGCCGGGCATTTCCGATGCTGTTTTGTTCGATGAAGACTGTACTACGCCTTATACGATTAATTTCCGAAGAGCCTCCATGTCACCTATTACAAAATCGACACAAAAGTTGTCCAAAGCCATGCAGGTTGGTTGTCTGTGCATGAATTGCATGTTTCATCTAATATGTTCTTTTGTGTCTAATGTTTATGCTTTTAAATGTGTTAGGAACCTATTGAAAATTATACGCAAATGTTAGACTTACTTTAGAATTTCGTTTGGTTGATCTTAGCGAAAAACTATTTTTGTGGTAAAATATCATACTTACCTGAAGATAGTGGCCGCTTCTCTATTTATGTCATTAACATGTCAAGGTTTTTTTTAATTTTTTATTATTAATTTAGGTGCGCCAACAGTAGATACATTTTGCATTCGTTTTCATGATGTCGTTTAGCGAAAGGACGGCACGGTTGGCGCAGTGGTTAAGCGATTGACTGCTGCGCTGCGTGTCGCGGGTTCGATTCCCGCATGGAACAAATATTTGTATGACCTACAAGTAGTTGTTCCGGGTCTGGCTGTTTGTGTATGTGAGTTTAAATGTTTGTAAACGCACCCACAATACAATGGGCAATGTTTAAAAAACAAAGAAAGAAAAAGGCATTTGCGAGGTGATATACTCGTCCTATGTTAGTGATCGAAGTCTGACCAATTAAATAAGTTGACATAGGTTTTGTCAAAAGACTCAAATTATTGATACCAGAGGTAAGAGTAGTTTTTCACCTCGCATCACAAAAATAACCTAAAACTAATCAAATAACTCTAATTTACAGGAATCAATAATGACTCCCCGTTCACGAAAACCGTTAATAATAACATCAGAACAACGAGACATGGCAGATACAACTGTACAAAAAGACGAGACAATCAAATCAGATGGAATGTTTCACTCTATGTCACCGAAAAATGACAGTGATTTCGTGTCTTCGGACGACGAGAATGACGTCACTAGGTCCACATTCTCGTGCGAAAGGTAACATACTGTACATAGTTGTTACTAACAAACGAAGCAACTACTAACAAGATTTTTATGAAAGTATTATTATAATAGAAAATGTTCAAAAGACTTATCGAGTCGTAACGCCGACAATCAGCATAATTGTTTGTAAATATGGTTCCAAAATGGGCAGCCTTGATATTCGAAACAAAACCAAGCTTCAGTACAATTCATTGTATAATTCCTTGAGTAATTTCAAACCGAGTAAAAGAAGATTTAAAATCAAGGTAAATTGGCAAAACATAACATCAGCATTTCTTGACTTGTCTATGATTTGTTTGCGGGTGTCTATAGCTCTGCTTCTCCATTTCAGATCAAGTCATTCAGCAAGCACATCTTTGCCGAGAACAAAACCATTCGATGCTCGATCGATTAATTCAATTGGTGATGTCAGTCCTCTAAGGCCAGAAAGCACTCGATTTGTAATAAGCCATGAAAGGCCAAATTTAGTCGACGATTTAAACACAACACTATGCGGCAGCGACGATGGCCTACAAAAGTTTACGATAACACACGACACGAATGAACAAAAAACCAGATCATTATCAGAACCGTTTAGAGAATATCTCCTAAGCAGATCGGTGCTAACAGCAAAACCAATCGATTTATCGTTACTAAATAAATCGAATGACACCGATGACAAAATAAGCGATTCTCTACTCTATTGCTTAGATGGAAACGTCCCTTCAGATTTGACTTTATCGATCGGTAATTTGGCAGTCGATAAAGAATCGAGTTTGCGCTCGCCGTTGACGAATATTAGTGTAAATATCGATAAAAGTCCGAATAGAAAGCGTTTGTCCAATGCCATTGCTTGTTTAGAAGAATCGACTTCTGGAACAAAAAAGCCGTTGGTAGAAAAGAAAAATTTTCAAGAAAAGGTTTTTCAAATACGTGAGACTGAACTTTAGTGGTTGTTAAACTTTATGTTGATTAATCATGGCTAGTTTTCGTCGAATAGAGAGTACAAAAAAGTAAAAAAAAAAAAAACATTTTCTTATAGATAATGCAAATCACGAACGCACGGCGTTTGACTCCCAAGTCGTTATTGTAATTGTAATAAGGTATAAATTGGAATGATGTCGCGCGTTCGTAAAATGCAATATCTGTAATCCTTTTACAGTTATTTTACCTCTGATTTTGCATCACTGTCCAAATCACATTGATCTTTATTCTCATTCTAATAAGGTTGCTATTGAGTTGCTGCCACTGCCAAGTCTGTCAAAATCATTGTGAACTTTATTCTCGTTACTATAAGGTTGCTGCTGTCAGAGGTCAAAATAACTGAACGGAGTGTAGTTGGTTTAGATCCACTACTAACAATGTTTTTTTTTTTAATTTTACTACCGCGAAGTCACAAGTGATTATTAAACTTTTTATACAGTGCCTTAGCTAAAAAAGTCCCGATATCTGGGTACCAGAATGTCCAGAAGAGTCGGATGTTGTTGCATAATGTATGAGATTATTCCTATTTAGATATTATTATTGAGATCTCCGAATTATGAAACTATTTTATAGTATTTTCGTACTTTTATTAAGTTTACTTGAACCATAATCCGTTGACATAAATTTGATATTGGCTTGTAAACATAGAAGAATGTTGGTTAGAAATATTTATTTTACTTTTCTCAGGGACATTTCAATTGATTATTTTATTGTTTTAATGTAACTGTTTTAGTTATGAGTACGTTTATAAATATAGAATATTTGAGTACATTAGCACGTTTTTTTGTTTACCCTATCACGTCATATAAAGGTAGGACACGTATCAAACCGGAAAGGGATCGGCACCGTATCAACTCGAGTCGTTCAGTATTCTTTCTATGAACTCCCTTCTGCAACGCACACTAATCGGAATAGTAACGTAATCGCCTCGCCTCGAGACAAGCTCACGAACCGCGGTGCGGTGCGTTACGGCCCGTCGTCCCCGCGCTTACGTCTCTCCGTACCCGCGCTCATAGATAAAATACTCCCGCGCTTACGTCTCTTCGTCCACCCTTGCCCCCCTCCCCCCTCCGGCCTGCCTGCTGCACCATCAACCAGCGGTCAGCAAGCTGGAAGCTCGGCGTCGCCTAGCCGTAGCCGAGTCAACGTATCGGAGCTTCTGATACGCTTTGGTTACGTGCTTACGTTAGGTTAACGCATGTTTGACGGCGAGGCGAAAGGCGATACGTTGCTGATCCCTTTCCGATTTGATACGTGTGCTTTATGGAAGTTATACAGGAAAGGATTTTCACCTGTGCCGCCCGAATGTCAGAATAAGAATAAGTGCCGGCGCACATCTGCCGAGGCGTGGTTTTAATTGGCAAATAAATATAATTATCGACTTTGCCCTAGTTAAAAATAGATAGATAGACAGAGATATGTGGTTCAGATGATTTATTTTCGACCTTAAGCCACTTGCCTGTGGCAAACAATAAAGGAAATAGGGAAGGAACACGGGTGGGTTTTAGTCAGTAAGAGTCTGACACTCCCTTCCGCTCCACCCAGAGCGAGAAAGGTCATTTGATGATTTTCAATCCGCAAAAAAAATAAAGCAAACTTATCAAAGGGGGTGGGGGGTTAACAATAGATAAATGCTAGCGTCTAGGTGGCGTATAGTTTTGAATAATCAACCACAAAGAACACAATTTATTACAATGTTGAAAAACGTTTATTACATACACTCCATTTGCACATTCTTGCTATTTCCGTGGACAGTGTTTTAGGTTAAACATAATATATGAGGAATAAGCCAATTATCATTAGGAAGGTCATGCAGCAGTAGAATTGACAGCATATCCGGTAGCAAAAGTTTGAAAATCTTTCGCTGATAGGTCTCTGCTGGCTGTAACAAGAAAATTAATCCTTGTAGTTGTCATAGAATAGTAGGTACAGCCAGTGATCTGCATAACCTCTTCTTTGTATGAGAGGGGTCAGGAAATGCATAGCACTCACTGTACCTGGGTCTTGAACAGACAAAATATTTGTAAAACATTTTCAAAAGAGAACTATGGAGTATCTTGCCCACTCTTTTCCATACGATACCTACTGCCTTTGGGGTAACTAGAATCAATTCTATTTTCTTGTTGTAAATTGTGACGTTTAAAGTGCCTTTTATGTAGACGCCAGCACATCAAGCTACTACAATCTGTCAAATTTCTTTAAGATAGATTTTCAACTTTATCGCTACAGCATAAGGTTCAAGGTCGATTGGGTAAATTTGACAGTTTCACTTTCAGGTAGCGAATGCGTTTTTGACGCTGCCAGATTCATCATACAAACGAATAGGTAGGTACGTGTTTTGCGGATTTGATCTTTATTAGCAAAAAACATTTCATTTGGGGGGCCATTAGTAGGCATACATGCTTCTTTTAGCATCGGCGATTTGGCGGCTTCATCATCACTGCTTAGCGTTTTGGCGACTCTGCGTCCGCTCGCGATGACATAATCGCGCATTTCAGCTGCTGCAACGCGTTTTAGCAACTCGCGGTGTTTAGAACAGTTGAGCATCGACCCGTGTTCCACAGTTGTTAAGGCCTAAATCGTTGCGACTGGTATCCGAATGTGTGTAGGTAACTGTACAATGTGTACATTTGTGATTTAGCGACTAAATCTGCTATGGCCTTAAGATGCGTCCACATTTGTGATAGCTAAACGGACTAGACACCATACGTGACATCTCACTAATATTATAAAGGCGAAAGTTTGTGAGTGTGTTTGTATGTGTTACTTCTTTTCACGCACAAACCCCTGCATGGATTTGTATGAAATTTGGCACACAGATATTTTATAACCAGGGGTTAACGCATAATAAGATACTTTTTATTCCGGCAGTCCCATGGGATCGAGATTTATGCGGGTGAAACCGCGGGGCGCTGCTATTCATAATATAATAGTGACAGACTCGTCTTATGTACCTTTCTGTTTTGTGTCCTAAGTGACAGAGGACACAAAACAGTACGGTTTCCTTGAAGAGCGTTTCCGTCATGATTTTAACGGAAGTCATGGAACTCATGGAAATCTCATTTTCACTAGTAGGGTGTTCTGTATTTGGACAAATTGGACATTACGGCCACTATCCCTCTCACCGAGAGGAGGCCTGTATCCCAGCAGTGGGAACATTATAGGCTGATTATGGTTATGGTTATGGACATTACGGCAGCGGCACATTATGTGGCGGTCACCGCTCAGGAAACATTACCACAGAATAAATAGTAACAACATTACACACATACAGCTTACCCGTGCATAAAACAGGGTTTTCAATGAATCAACCCACCTTATGATTCGCTGATTCGTCAAAGTTGAACAAAGGCTGGAGGAGGAAAACTTTTAAATGTTTTTTTTTAACAGTCCCCTGGAGTATTAAGGTGAATGGATAGTTGAGACCGCGAAATTAAAATTTTCTTACGTTTTTTGCAATTTGCAGGTCAGTGTCAGGTTGTATCTTGATCAAAATATGATTCGAGACAATAACAGGTAGGTAGGTACTTATTTAGAGAATTATGATCATTAGAATCAATAATACATCTTTCTAAGTTAGATTTTTACTATTAACATTGCACTTTTCCATAAGAGATTGGTGGTTAGTGGTTACTTACTCGTCGTCAAAGCTTGCTCCAAGTGATCCAGAGTACTTTTTACAGCAATTCAATGTACAGTTCGGCATTGCAGTGTTTCTTCGACAGGTTTTGTCCGAACATTGCGTCATTGCCAATTGTGGTAGTCTATCCGCCAACACGTAGGAAGCAATACTAACTCCGGTTTCTGGAACGAAAATCAACACTAAAATTAGCTAACAAAATTGTCAAGCGCGCTTTGATTGGTTGACTGAATTATCAATAGCCAATAGGATCACTTGACTTGCGTTTAATTTTGACACGTTGATTTTCGTTCCAGAAACCGGGTGTCAGTAACAAAATTATGTTTTCACTTCTTAGAACGCATAATTTTGATTAAACCTTTTTACGCGGACTTCTTTAAGTCGCTGAATGAGTATTCTGCTTTTTTATATAAGTAGGTAGGTATCAACGGACAGCGATCCATTCCGAGGACTTATAAGATAAAGATGTACTTACATTACCTACCCTGGCTTCAGGCATTGTCATGGAGTACCTACATACCGATAGTGTCTGTTGAAATGTTACAACAGTGGAAGCAGCTTTAGCCGTTTAAAGCAAAGATGGAGAGATCTCGGCGTAACATTGAGACATGAAACTTAGCTTGTAAACTTACGCTGCGAATCTGCGATCAGTCAAAATTTACTGAGTTTGCATTCCGCACCAACGAGTCTATCCTACGCGAGCTCGGAATAAAGACCAGACTCTACGACCTGTCTCCGCAGAGTGTTGGAATTTTTCGCCCACATAGCGAGAAAAGGTGGCAATAACCTTGAACAACTAATGGTTACTGGCAAGGTGGACGGTAAACGACCAAGAGGTCGCAGCCCTTTGCGATGGTCCGATCAGATAAGCTCTCTTGACACGAAATTTCATGATGCGTTTCACCTGGCTAAGGATAGACAGAGATGGCGAAACATCGTTAGGAAAAAGATGTTTTCAAGGGAGGATCACGACCCTCAGTAATGAGGAGGAGGAGACTGAGTTTGACAGATCGAAGATTAAAAAGTACAGACGCCAGTACATCAAGCTACCCGAAACTGTCAAATTTTTCCAATCAACATTGAACCTTATGCTTTAGGGATTAAGTTGAAAATCTATTAAAGAAATTTGACAGATTGTAGTAGCTTTTGGCGTCTATACCTAATAGTTAGCGCCAAACTTTATGGCGGCTCTGAAGTGCGCTATTCGCTGCGCAGTACCGGGCCCCCAACCCCGCTCAGCCCCGCTGACACATTATGATTTTGTTGCTGAGCAGCGATTCGTTCCGTCTCTAGAGCAGCCATAAAGTTTACATTGGACTGTACGCTAAGTTTCGTCTCTGTATCTTACCCTAAGAGCCCTTGTTTCTGAGCAAGCAGGATTCTTCTCTTGCCGCTTTCGTATTACCCTGTACCTATTATTAGTTTTGGATAAGTGCATTATTTCCTATAAATATCTATAGATATAAAAATAATTATGAAGCCCTAAGCACCTATAGAATTGAAGTTCAAACTAGTCCCTCAGCGTTGCTCCAGTGAAAAGTAATCTAAATAAAGTAGTAGCCGAATTCTGGGCCAAGTCTATTTAGATTGCTATCGATACGCTAAGAAGAAGAAAAGTAATCTTCCTGCAGTAAGAAGCGTGATGTCGGCTGAGCGTGGTTTTCTTAGGTCGCTGCCCCCTCCCCCCAGCCCAGCGCCCACGCTCACCCAGCCAGCAGTACACAGGACTGAACGCGAAAGTGGCAGCTTACGATTTTTGTACGTAAGCTGGTGTGATTTTTGGCACGCGAAATAGTTGCTCTTGCGTTACCTAGGTGGTTGAAACCCAACAGCGCTTTTATTTAAGCAATCATCTAGGTATCGTCTAGTTCTACTGAAAACGGAATAAATTGTAAACGGAGTTAAAACTAGTAAGACAGCGACGGTGATAAAGTTAAGGAAGTCTGTCCAAAAATAATTATGAAATCAATGGGAAATTCAGTAGACAGTGCAGCGAGCGCAGTAGCTACCAGGCTTGTTCGGGGAGGCCTATGTATGTCCTGCAGTGGACGTCTTTCAGCTAATATGATGATGACGAAATCAAAGGCATTACCTTTGATTCCATCATTATCGGAATTGAATTCGGTCTTTACTTTCTATTTCTTATCGACGCTGCTGTTTTTCCCTACTGTCGACGAGAATGGCTACAACGCCTCTATGTGGTCAAATTCTTACAAACTCACTTGGTATCTTTTTATCACAATAATTTATAAGAATACAAAGATATTTGAACTAGGTCTAAATAAGTAGGTACTTGAACTTACTATTTTTTTGCATGTTCACAAAGGACTTCGGTTTTACAACATAACTTTGCTTCGGTGGCTTTTATATTCTCCTTTTTTACTTTCTTCTTTTGTGGTTTGCTCACAATGGTTTGTTGTCCACAAACTTTTTTCGGGCATTCATAATACGGAAGTGAAGATACAGTCGGCGTTGTTGCGAGTTGCTGTTCCGCGAGTCGAATCTCCTTCTCTCTTTGCACCAATTGTGCCAAGAACTCTGCTTCTCTTTCCCGCCGGGCTTGCTCTTTGCGCAATTCTTCTAGCTTCTGTCGTTCTAGCCTAGTTATTCGTCTAAGATCACTCAATGCTTTTCGTCTTTTATACCACCGGCAGATGCTTGTTCCATGGCTTGCAGACTCTGTAGGTGATGGATTTCGGCAGTGGCTCCACGTTCTTATCTTTTGAAAGGACTGGGTCGTCGGGGTTTGTTCCTTGGTCGTGGTCTTTTTTCCATGAGACTGAAGAACTGTACTGTGGGTTTTCTGTTTGTATGTCGTGATCTTTACTGGTACGGGTAAGGCTTTGAATCCTTCGACGTAGACAAGGGGTCTGGGAACAAATTGAACAACAGTAAACCTTTCCGTTCGTAGTCCGTAACCAGACAGCTTAATTTTGGATTGAAAAATATATGATCGGATGAGTTTTAGTAAACGTCAAGATTTTAGAGCTCTAGAGAATACGTAGATACGTAAGGCAGTTAGCTCTACTTAGTTCTGATAGAATATTATTTGAGAATAATTTTGTCAGTTGTTTCGGAGATTCATACACTATATAGGCAGACGTAGATATAACGAATTCAAGTCCATACAAAATCATGTCCACAAAAGAGATTGTTTTGCCTTGCACTTTATAAAGCTCATGATATGACTCATATTTTCTTTTAAAGTTTCTTACCTAAATAAAAAAAAATAATAACCTGAGATTTATGCCCATCTGGGTAAATCTGCTAGGGAATCTACTCCAATACCTAAATGCAGGTCGGCTCCTAATTATCAGGGTATGGTATACATTCAGTTAGACTGGAAGTTGTTTCCGAATTTATTGAAAAAAAGCAAGACTGATGGATGAGGTGCCATGCTTTGTTAGTCAGACTCAGAGGGATATAATATATAACAAGAAGAATGGTTACTGCGAAATTGTGAGTTCTATTTTCGTTATCAACGTAGGTGGGTGATGCAGTAACTAGTTTGTGCGAAGCTGATGAAGTTATGATGATGATGTTACCTATTATTAACACTACATATTATAAAACTAAATCCCCTCTCCCCCCCGCGTCTGCCTGTCTGAACGCGATAAACGCAAAACTACCCAACGGCATTGACTTATATATTACTTTGAAATCATTGCCAAACGAATTTTCATACCGATTTTCACCGAAGAACGGAGTGATTCATGAGGAAGGTTTAGATGTAGGTACAATTCATTAAAGGTTTTGCGTAAATTAGCTGAAATATGACGATGATTGTTGAAGATGTCGGAAAAAATCATGCCGGCTGGGGGGAGCAGTACCTACTGGCGTGCGCCGCGTAAACCAACAGCATGAAAACAATGTATTACGGAATTATTCCCCTAAGGTATGTACTTTTAATCCCGGTATATTTTTCGACATGTTATTAATAATATGGTCCCTTGCAACCGTTCCACCTTCCTATGAGAAGTTAAAGCGACAAAAAAATGAAATGGATTTTCACAGGCTGGAAAAATGTGAAAGGTGTGTCTCTATGACTGAGTGTGTAGTTTAAACTGAGTAGAGAAATTACTTCACTCGTATGGGTTTCTTCGTCTTGCATGCTGTACATATCTTGCCAGTAGGACATGAGCAAGGTTTGCCTTTTGTGGCCTCTATGATCTTACCGAGCATTTGGATTCACCACATTCCAAACTGTTTGCTTTGGTTAGCTGGTTACATGGTTTCCTGTTTAGTTTTTATTGTCAGATTACGGGTTTGTTAAATTTACGCCTGGAATGTCAAGTTTGACAGTGTTTGTTCTTTTCTTATTTTGTGCAAAATACTTCTTGGTGGAATATATGGGTAAGAAGTTGGTGAGAAAAAAGTACACAAGGAATGGAGAAGTGGTTAGGTTTAGGTACATTTCGATATTTTCAGTAGGTGACCGGTGCCTTGTAACTTTTTGCAGATAAAGGTATTTCATAAATTCTCCAAAGTGATTTGATTCTTTTTACCCGACTGCGCGACGCAAAGGAGTGGTAGGTACCTAATGTGTTAATCAGCCTATGTATGTTTGTATGTTCCTTTGAAGCACTATACAGACCAAACGCCTGGGCCGATTTTTATGATTCACACGTCAATCGATTCCTCTTAGTCCGGCGAGTGTCACTAAAGACATGACGTTAGTGAAAATTAAAAATGGCTGATTTTTGGCGCAATGTTATGTCTTCAAAAATTTTTTTTTATAACAAATGGAAAAATGGTAACGGCCGCGACTTACGAGTTCTAGGTAGTAGATTCGAACCCGACAGGCGCTTTACTTTGTGTAAATTATTTCAACACCACTGCACAACACTGTTCTCAAAACGGAACGAAAGAATAGTCAAATAGTAAAGGGCCTGCTTGGGTTTGAACCTGCGACCTCCCACCCGTAAGTCGAGGCCGAGGCCGTTACCATTGGGCCACCACTGCTCTATTTATTTTCATTTGTTCTGTGTCTGGGTGTAATTTATCTATATATGTATGTATTTAGAAATATATAAGTATGTTTATCAGTTGTCTAGTACTCATAACACAAGCTCTGCTTAGCTTGAGACTAGACGGCGTTGTGTGATAGTTGTGGAATATTATTATTATTATTATTATTTCTTTAATACATCACCACTGCTCTCAAAACGGTGAAGGAAAACATCGCGAAGAAACCGGCATGTCCTAGAACCAAAAATTCGAAGACATGTGACATCTACCAACCCGTACTCCGCGTGGTGGATTACATTCCTTCTCACAGAGAGGAACATTATATGCTGATTAATATGACAAGAAATGGACAAACCCTTTATTTAAACGGTGCTGCGGTGGTCTTATTCAGTCCTTTTATGTAGGGAGGGCAAAGTTCCTATAGGTAGATTGGGTAGTACACGGGCAAAGTAGGTAGGTCGTACCTGCTGGTTATGTGTCGTTCTTAAGGCGACTACATGACCTAAAGCGCGGTCTTTGTCGGACGGACAACGGCCCAGCATAATTGCGTAACACACTATTACCCTATTACTCTCAATTTGAATCATTTTGAAGCATATTGCTAATCCATTGCTCCATAAGTTCGAAAAATGTATCTGCTCAACAACGTAAATAACGCAATGAATGTGGTTGAACTGTCAAAATGAAACCCATTGCTACTGATAGTGTGTTACGCAATTACCCTGCTGCGTTGTCCGTTGATTTTTTGTAAATAAATAAATTACCAAGCAATTATCTATTTACAAAAATCTATTGTTTGGACAAAAAAATTAAAACACTAGTGTTTTAGTATGTTGCTTGTGACAAAAAATCAGAATGATTATTATAGTACCTACCTATGGTTTTTATTGTAAAAAGAACATTTTTAGAGGTATCTTCATGATTTTTTTCTATCGTATCAAATTAGTTGTATTATGTTTTCAACACACTATCTACCTAGCATATAACCTGAAGAATATCATATATTTTTCTGATTTTGTTTACCGTAGTCGCGTTTTTTGTGTTTAGGTCCTGTAAGCCCCTTAGGTAAGTATTACTTCCGAAGTTCTCCGTCTTAAACCCTCTTCATGCTGTCAGTGATATATTCGGCATGCTAATAACTCATAGTTTGGCAGATAGCCAAAGCTGGTTTAGGCACTAGAATATAATGAATAAATTAACAGGCGCTGGCTTCACCGGCCGTCTTAGATGGCTGTAATTCATTAGGTATATAAAGTGTATCGAAGTTAGACAGACTAAGACCTCGACGGAACAGTGTTTGTGAATCTGAGCTGAGCTTTTTTAAGGTTCCGTACCCAAAGGGAAAAAGGGGACCCTATTAGTAAGACTCCACTGTCCTTCTGTCCGTCTGTCACCAGGCTGTATCTCAAGAACCGCGATAGCTAGACAGTTGAAATTTTCACAGAAATTATGTCTTTCTGTTGCCGCTATAACAACGAATACTAAAAACAGAATAAAATAAATATTTAAGGGGGCTCCCATACCTACAACACACGTGTTTTTGTCGGCGTTTTTGCCTTGTGGTACAGAACCCTTCGTGTGCGAGACCGACTCGCACTTGGACAGTTTTTTATTTGAGTTGATTAGTTCGTGCCATTACGACAGATAAAGTCAACAGTCCTTTTACAGTTAAGTATATATTTTACCTCTGATTTTGCATCCCTGTCCAATTCACAGTGATCCTTATTCTCATTCTAATAAGGATGCTGTTGGTTGGCTGCCACTGACAGGTCTGTCAAAATCATTGTGACCTTTATTCCCGTCACAATAAGGTTGCTGTTGGGTAAAATAACTGAAAAGACTGTAAGGCAAATTCAAAGCCTATGTTTTAATCCTGGTTATAAACTATCTGTGTGCCAAATTTTATCCAAATTCGTTCAGCCGCTTGTGCGTGAAGAAGTAACAAACATATAAACACACACACTCACAAACTTTCGCCGTTCAAATATTAGTGTGATTTGTTTTTCCATTGGGAATTTCTACATTTATAACTTACTGTCAACGTACTTTACTCGGTACTCAAAGATACCAGATCCAATGTCCCTATTCGGAGTATTACCTACCTCCACTGTCCACTGGAATTGCTGAATAGTTGTGTAGTAGATATTTGGTTGGAAGCTGGTAGGAATGCTCGCTTATTGTAGGTACTTGTAGGTAGGTATTATATCGAATTGGTGCATCTCTTGGTTGGCAGTATTCGAATACTAGCAGCGCGCCGCGGTTTCACCCGCATGTGTCGATCCCGTGGGAATATCGGGATAAAAACTATCCTATGTGCTTTCTCTTGACTCAAACTATCTGTAACCAAATTTCATCTAAATCTTTTCTGCGGTTTAAGCGTGAAGAGGTAACAGACAGACAGACAAACTTTCGCATTTACAATACCTACTAGCAGCACCCCGCGGTTTCACCCGCATAAGTTTCGATCCCGTAGGAATATCGGGATAAAAACTATCCTATGTCCTTTCCCGGGACTCAAACTATCTCTAGGTACTCATACCAAATTTCATCTAAATCGGTTCAGTGGTTTAAGCGTGAAGAGGTAACAGACAGACAGACACACACACTTTCGCATTTATAATATTACTAGCTGCGCCCCGCGGTTTCACCCGCGTAAGTGTCGATCCCGTGGGAATATCGGGATAAAAAGTAGCCTATATGTTAATCCAGGGAGTCGGCTACCTCCACACAAAATTTTGTCAAAATTGGTCCAGCCGTTTGAGCGTGAAGAAGTAACAAACATATAAACACACCCCCACACACACTCACACATTTTCGCCTTTATAATATTAGTGTGATATTACAGTATGGATTACTATGTATTATTATGTTGTCGTAGGTAATCATCATCATCTGCCTAGCCTTTATCCCAACTATGTCCAGTCTGCTGAATACCAGCCATATGCATGTTATGTTGTCGTATAATATAGGTATGTATTGGAAATTAAACAGGAGTAGAGGTACGGTCAGCAACAAAAGTCCATTAAAACTGTCACTTTTTAACCGACTACAAAAAAAGAGGAGGTTCTCAATTTGTCTGTACGTATTTTTTATTTTATCTATGTTCATCGATATTTTCATCAATTGAAGACCGTTTTTTTTATTTGGTAGAGAAAGCTTACGTGGTAGTCCCATTATATAATAATAGGTACTAGTCTGTTTTGATATTGAATTGAATCGAATTTGATTCAAAAGGCAAACTTTAATTTGACTGAAATGTAGGTAGAATCGCCAGACGTTCTCATTAAAATCTTTTTATTTAATACAAGTTCAAAACAAAACAAAAAATAAAATTTCATACTAAACCACCTTAATACCATACTGCCATTATTAAAATGTCACTTATATGTCACTACTTTAAATCTAACGAAGCTATAATTACTTACGTAGTGAAGTGGACATTGAACGCGCACGTGCATATAGATAAGGGCACAGAGTAGTTAACACAGTTAGGGCATTAGGTTCTGTCACTCAAACTTGCTATCAGAACTTTAGCCCATTTCCTTCCAAACCTACGCGTTTTGAAGCACATAGAATTTGACGTCACGCCAGTAAAATAATGGCGAAGAACGACATCGTGGCTTCGATCACTCGTTGTTACTGATTTTTCCAACGCCAGATCATTTTATCGGAGGAATAATTTTGAATTTTTGACATTCTTCCATAACTAATAGAACTGTCAGACGTCAATTTTATTCCACGAATTAATAATTATCTGTCGATTGAAAAATCAGCCCTAATTTAATTAAACCATTTACAGGCACTTTTGAATTGTCAAAAAGACGGTCAGTTAGCCTGAAAATTTAATAGCCCATTCCAAAACGTAGTGAGATCTCTATGGAGAAGAAAGCACCCGTGTCTTGGAAAGCCCGTTAAGTCGTTGGTCCCGGCTGTCATTGGTGGATCTTTGACAGTCGTAACGGGTAGTCAGAAGCCCGAAAGTCTGACAACCAGTCTTACCAAGGGTATCGTATTACCCAGTAACTGGGTTGTGGAGGTCAGATAGGCAGTCGCTCCATGTAATAGTGTGATAAATCCATGTAGGTACCTACAGACTGGTTTGAGTTTAAAGACAATTACCTACCTAGAAAATTATAATAAAATTTCAAAATAATAAAATATAGTTAAAAACAAACTAAACACGTTTCTAATCTATTGGACTCATCAAAACGAATGTTATGAGGCCAAACTCGAGGGGTTTACTAGTAGCCACACTAGCCACTGAAGAGTTACACTATCCACTTCCTAGCTCCATCATCAGATCAGTTCCAACATACCAAATTACAGTTTTGTCATCCGAATTACATATAAAGTTTCATTTCGATACGACAATTTTATTAGAAGTAGGTTAAAATTGACTTTTAAGATTTTATTACATTCAAAGGTCAAGGGTTAAATAAAACTGATAATTTTATATTATTCCTGTTGTTTATTAGCTAAATTAGTATTGTCTTGATCAAAGTACAGCGCCCTAATTGTGTAACACAATATCAATCACAATCTGAATAATTTTGAAGGATATTGCTAATCCATTGCTTCATAATTATGTTCGAATGTCTGCTCAACAACGTAAATAACGCAATGAACGTTGCTGAACTGTCAAAATGAAAGTCATTCCTACTGTCAGTGTGTTGCGCAATTACTCCGTGGGTCACAGTTGACGCATTTATTTATTTAAGTAATAATATAGATAACAATAGTAACTTCATAATATCCTTGTTTTTATTTTGCTAAACATTTTTTTTTATCTAATGTTATCTTTTTATTGTGCGGGCAGTTATTTATTGCCTACGTGATTGGATATATTTTGGCATAAGTATGTATTTTTCCGTCACTATATTATGTAGGTATACAACGCTATACAACGTGCCACCAACGTCTCCGTCGTGATGTACAAAATAAATGGCGTCAAAAAACTAAAAAACTTTTTCTGCGTCGCTGTCAACTGGTGATGTGCCTCATGGACGTAATATAATGTGCTTAGACTGGCACTTTATAGTCTCTTGGGCATTTCACTTTGACAGTTGTTGTTAGATTTCGTGTTAGAATTTTTATTTTTTATTTTTTTTTATTAGTATTCATCAATGATATTATAAGTGTAAAAAGGTGGTATTCATGGTAATATCAATCAAACGTAAAATTAGGACTATGTACTGAAAATGCTGAGGACAGTATAATATGTACAGTCAACAAAAGAGATAAGTATGCAGGATCTTCAGATATAGTTCAAGTTTAGAAAGAAACCGATGGATGTCCTCGAATAAAATTTAATTTTATTAATAGAAAACAAAAAACCACTTATTTATCAAATTAAATTTCAGTCGACAACATCCATCGGTTTCTTACTAAAATTCAATTATATCCGACGATCCTGCATACTTATCTCTTTTGTTGACTGTACCTACATAATTATACTACGCAAGTAGGTAAGTCCGTTACGCAATTGATGTACTGGTTCTAATCCCGTTTGTGTGAACGGGATTAGAACCTGCGGTGCTATTCTGTAAAAATCTCACCGTGAAAACTTAGGTGAAGTGAGCGTGGAGCGAGCTGTCAATAGTGTTAATTCCTAGCAAAAACAAACTCACTTCACCTAAGTTTTCACGGTGAGATTTTTACAGAATCGACCGGCAGCATACCAATTGCGTAAAGCACTTTCTATCACAAGTTTAAAAAAATCGTCTGCTTGCGAACGTAAATAACGCAATGAATGTTGTTGGATTGTCAAAATGAAGACATTGTAATTGTATGTACCTATGTTACTCAATCCCTCGCAGGATTAGTTCTGTAACTTTCAGGCTTAAATCATGGAATAAAATCAGTCCCATTTTAATAAAACAATAGGTAGGTAGGAAAACTTTATCTGCGGAAACTTCCACAAACAACTCGATCAATAATCTTGAATATTGAAGCACTTTAAAGCAATTCTTAGTTGGTATCTAATTTAAAACAATTGCCAGTCGCTGCGTGCTACGTTAAGCAGTTGGTCCCGGCTGTCATTCGTAGATCTTTGACAGCCGTTTCGGGTAGTAAGAATCCAAAAGTCTGACAACCAGTCTTACCAAGGGGGATCGTGTTACCCAGTAACGTACAGGAAGTATATAGTAATAGAAGTACGTGTCAGGATTGATTATATTCGGTACAAGAGGTACCTGTTTCCTGTTACAGTCGTTACGGGTAGTTAGAAGCCCGCCCGCAGGTCTGACAACTAAGGGGTATCGCATTACCCAGTTACTAGATTGTGGAGGTCAAATAGGCAGTCACTCTACAAAAATACTGGTATTCAGCTGCATCGGCTTCCAGTCTAAAAGGCTCTAGGTGATGAGGTAGTTTCCCATAGTTCTTTTGCATAAAGTAGTGCAGCTGAATACCAGTATTTTACATGGAGCGACCATGTAAAATCTGGTATTCAGCTGCATCCGGTTACACTGGAAGTCGACCACAACATAGCTGGGAAAAGGCTAGACAGATTAATTGCTCGTTGCTACATAATACAAAACAATTTATTGCTGCCTCTAGTTTTAACTACTCTATGTCCTTCAATAAATAAAACTGCGTTTATGCATCGTGCACCGCCGTAATATAAACTGTCAATTGACGCAATTCCTCTATTTGCTTGTTGCATGCAATTGGTACTCGTTTATATACTGTATTTACATACATAGGCTTGTGTACTTGATATTCCAGTCTTTCAACTACCAGGAAGTTGTTGAGATGTAAATAATAAAACGTCTAGCGGTGTATTTAGTTCCTTCTTAGATAAGTGATATTAGGTTCAAAAGTACGTAAATGAAAATTAGGAATGAAAATTCTTGTTTTTGTTACCTGATTTTATTATTTATTTTATACTTGAAGCACACAATATGTACAGAGTCCGACTTAATTCCATAGGGTTTCGTACCAGGTAACCTTTCGGTAACGCAGAGACAAACGGTGGCAACGGTGGTGCAACAGTGAGAATTGAGGAATACATATTAATATGGTGTTTAATTAGTATCATTCGATTGCTCTTGAGAAGCCCTTTCCAACCGTATACTATCTCTGTATTTGGATTTTTGGCTTTGACGCATATAGATAGGCCGACATTATATATTTTTTGATATTATTTTTCTTTTTTTTACATCATATTTATTGTTTTACACTAATGTTTTCTATACAATCGATAAATTTTGACGAGAGCTGACGATTGAAAGTTATACGAACGTAGGAGCTTTTCCGAGTCAAAAGTTATACTAAGTGGAAATCTCGATACGCAGCAAAATTACCTCAAAATGGCGGCGCTTTCCCCTCCACCGCGCGCGATGCGTCATAGTCCTCACTTGGCGTAATGAACTCTTTGATCCTTTATCTATCCAATGGTGTAATTGAATTTAGGATGGAGATGATAGATATGAAGCTGCAACACCAAACTGTATCACCCGATTTTGTTATCATTGATTTTTTTGACTTGCCTCCCCCTATGGAAGCAATTTTAAAGACTTATTCACGACAAAAAGTTGCTACATAGGTACACATGACGACATATTAACAAGCTATAATTTCCAATTTTAGCTGACCTCGCATTGTATAGGCTGTTTGTCATTGAAAGGTCAGCTTATACTGGAAATGTACCTACAGCTTGCGTCGTGCGTACCTAAAAATAAACTATCCACCCGAAAAGAGGAAGATCAACATTATAAACAAATGTCTCTATAGAAATAATCTTCTCTTCCACATTTACCCCTTTTTCTGCAAAGCAAGAGTGAACAGGCATCTTCAGGGCACGCTCATTCCATCGTAGACCTCATCCATCGCTTTCCATCAGGCGTGATCGATATCAAGAGCGGGCCCATTCAGCAATAAAAAAAACAGTCTTTTTTTGGCGTCTGACTTACTTATTGTAGCAGTCTTCATCACGCAATGAACAATTTAAAAAATAATACGCAAAATAAATATTTTATTAATTTTATTAAACAAATCTCTGATACCTACCCTGTATTGTATAACCAAACACATTATCACTGGCGTCATTTAAAGCACAATAATAATTTTATTGTATATCTCGCGCGAACCTCGTTCAGTACACTACGCGTCGCTATCGCACCCAATATGTATTAAATAGTACACTATTAATAGTACAATAATAGTTAATGTAATAATTATTAATAGTAACAGTGATAATAATGTGTTATAAGTCGTTATTGCGTGGCGTGAGTGCTGCGAAAGTTCTTGGCTTCCAAAGGAGATGCTTTTCTGTACATGGAGTTTCTTTGACTGTGAGTATCTTTATATTATTTTCATCTGCCTAGCCTTTTTCCAACTACGATGGGGTTGGCTTCCAGTCTAACCGGATGCAGCTGAATACCAGTATTTTACATGGAGCGACTGCCTGTCTGACCTCCACAAGTATCTCTATATTATATATTATTAGCCTGTGATATCCTACTGCAGGGCAGAGTCCTCTCTACTCTCTTTCCACTTCTCTCTGTTCAAAGAGAGTTCAGTTCATGAGTAGGTATCTATACATATAAAAAATTAAAATCGCTTTTTGTGAATACCTGTGTGACCACGTTGTTCTTCTAAACTACGCAACAGATTTTGATGCGCAACCATCCTTTAGAGAATTGATTCCGGATTTTTTTTCGTGTAATATATTTTTTAATATTAAACTTACATAACATAATAAAGAAATATCGAGGTTTTGTCAACTCGTAAAAACAGTGCAAACGGGTCGCTAGTTGAGTATATATATTTTGTTTTATTTTGTCCTGGAAAATCTGATAATTTTCCCTCAAGTCGAAAAATTTCCAAGAAGTTGAACCTAAATATTCTAAGTTTCTACTTCTGGCTATCCTAAGTTTGGACAGATGGTTATCAGAAGCGCGATCCATCAGTAAGACGTTTACCTAGTGACCTATCCAGCACCTAGGACCTATATCTGTGGCCTATAGTAATAATACCAGCCTATTATTGTCCCATGGCAGGGCAAAGGCTTCTTCCTCACACAGAGGAGGCACGAGGATTGACCTAGAACCTAACTTATTCTGACACGGTTCCTGGGCGAAGGGTATGCAAAATCAGCCTATAATTTTCCCACTGCTGGAACACAGGCCCTCTCTTCGAAAGGGGGGCTGTAATCTACCACGTGGGCCCAGTGCGGGTTGGTAGATGTCAGATGTCTTCGAAGGGACATGCCGGTTTCCTCACGATGTTTTCCTTCACCGTTTTGAGGACAGGGCAGGGTGGATAATAAGTCTCATTCATAGAATACTAATAATTAATTGATCATTACAATGTTAGCTTCTTGTCTAGACAGTACGTTTGAGACTCAGAATGTACCTATATGGAAAATCAGAATCCACGTCCAATTAAAAGTTTTAATTAAGAAACTTATTTCAGAAACTCAACAAACAAGCTTTGTAAACATCCGAAAATTAAGGTAGACAACCGTTTTTCTTTATGACATTTAAACAAAGGTTCTGAAGAGTAACCGCGTAACATACATATTATTAGTAGCAGTTTATTATGACACTTCAACAACATTCATTGCGTTATTTACGTTGTTAAGCAGATTTTTTTTTCGAACATATTAAGCAATGGATTAGCAATATCCTTCAAAATGATTCAGATTGTAATAGTGTGTTACGCAATTTGGGTACAGCCGGTCGATTCTGTAAAAATCTCACCGTGAAAACTTAGGTGAAGTGAGCGTGGAGTGAGCTGTCAATAGTGTCAATTCCTAACAAAAACAAACTCACTTCACCTAAGTTTTCACGGTGAGATTTTTACAGAATCGACCGGCTGAAGTGCTATTCTGTAAAAATCTCACCGTAATAACTCGGGTGAAGTGAGCTTAAAGTGAGCTGTCATTAGTGTCAATCACTAGCATTAGATAGAATGACAGCTCACTTCACCTAACTTCTCACGGTGAGATTCTAACAGAATCGACTGGCTGATTGACGCAGTATGATTAAACTGCATGTAGCATACCAGTTAAAGAAACAATAATATAAGTTGCACCGTATAAATAGGTACTTAGTGTTTGGATGATGCAAGCTATTTGTTGCTTCAATTTTATTGTACGGTGCTTTAGTAATGCGCGATTTCAGTAATGCTGGGTGACGAATAAATTAATGCCTAAATAAAAGCAGGTGAGTAGTAGTTGCAAGCACGACGTCTGAACAAGGGGTCCGAGGCACCGTCCGATCATAGCTCACCGTCCGATCAGGACCAGGCCCGTGCTGGACGGCGCGTACGTATTCCACGCGCGCCTCAAAGATATGTGAGCAACAAAAAAGGGGCCCGTTAACGGGCCCCCCGTTAGGGCCGACGCCTGCCGGGTCAGCGGGATTGTCGAAAGGGTTACCGCTGGCCCGGACCATAAAGGGCTTAGGAAGGAACACGGGTGGGTTTTAGTCAGTAAGAGTCTGACACTACCTTCCGCTCCACCTAGAGCGGGAGGGGGTCATTTGATGAGTTTCCATCCTCAAAAAAAAAAAGGGGTCCGAGGTTTGATTTTCAGCTCGGTTAGGGTGTTATCTGGGTTTTTCCATTGGGAAATTCTCAGTAAGTAAGTACCTATAGCAGGTCGGCGGAGCTTCGATTTGTAAACAAAATTCTTTATCATTTGACGTTATGTTATGTTATGTATTGTTTAGTCGGTATATGTTGAACTTTAACCTTTTTTAAATATAATCAGTCACGATTTAAGATTCTCAGGTAGGGTTACCATTCCGAAATTTGAAAAGTCCTGACAGAAAGCCGGATATTTGCAAAAAAGTCGGGACACTTAACTTTTTAATCTTCCTTTTTTCAGTACTCGTTAAACTTTTTTTGATTTTCAAAAAAAAGGAGGTACCAAGGAATTAGTCCAGCCTTTTTAGTTATTTTACCTCTGACAGCAGCAACCCAATAGCTACCCTATTATAAAGAAAATAAAGATCATTGTGATTTCGACAAACTTATCACTAGCAGCCATCCAATAACAACCTTATTACAAGGAGCGTAAAGACCACTGAGAATGGACTGTATAGGTATACAATGTATTTTGAGGTCCTTGAAAGTACCCTTTTTTTTTGTGGTGGGAAATCATCAAATGACCCCTCCCGCTCTGGGTGGAGCGAAAGGGAGTGTCAGACTCTTACTGACTAAAACCCACCCGTATTCCTTCCTTAGCCCTTTATATTCCGGGCCAGCGGTAACCCTTTCGAACAATCCCGCTGACCCGGTTGAAAGTACCCTTATTGCGAAAGTTCGGACAAATGATAAGGCTGGACAAAGTCTGGACTGAAGGCCAACAAGCTGGACACGTGTAACCCTATTTAGATGGAAAATACCCAATGGGTAGGTACCGAAAATTCTCAAAGCAAATAATACACTTCATACTGTTGAGCAATAAACAGTGTTGCTTCGGTTTGGCGCACCTTGCATTGACATCAACTTTCGCAATACAAGTTACTACAGTTTCTGTCGGGAACTGTTTACGGAAACTGAATTACCGCTGGTCTACCGCGGAAGACCGTTTCGGGATAATTTGTTTAAACGTTTCTCTCTGTATAAGTTAGATAGTTTAGAGTTTAAATTTCATTTAGCGATTGAAAATACAATAAAAAGGTTAAAATGATTTTCCAATTTGATAATTTTGTAATAGTATTAGTTAAGTATGAAAGTAGATTGTAATTTATGTGTAAATTTTGCATGCCCATGTGACGGCAGAGCATGGAGAACATTATCAAAACATTGTGTAACATCTGTACCCCTACCCATGTTGGCAAAAATAAATGATTTGATTTGATTTGATTTTGTGGACATGCTTATGACTTACACAGGGGGGTAATTGCGTAACACACTAACCCCCTTACTAATAAACGTATTTTTTCTCTTTCAGTCGTCAGTAATTTGACTTTCGAAAGAAGAAGATAAAGCGTTGTGTAATTCTATACAGATGCTTTAAAAATTTAATTAGGAAGGGGGTAACAGTAGGAATGGCTTTGATTTTGACAGTTCAACCACGTTCATTGCGTTGTGTACGTTGTTGAGCAGACAAATTTTTCGAACCTAAGAAGCAATGTATATCCTTCAAAATTATTCAGATTGTGATTGATAGTCTGTTACGCAATTATGCCAGTTTCTAAACTTTTCTTTTAGGTAAGATAAAATAGCTACTTATACAAGGTGTTAATGAATTAACCCAAAACCTCTTAAGAGGTCATTGTACTCATCATTATGAACAACTTTTACTATGGGAACAAACCAGAAATCGCAAAAAAAATCAGCTGTTCCCTACATTTATGTTCGCATAACTCGTCAAAATGTAGGGAACAGCTGATTTTTTTTTCTTACTTTTCGCTATTCACCCTGTATAGATAGATGTCTATTCTACTGACGATCAATTTCTCAGCAACACTCCTATCAGTTTCGGCAAAATACTATCTATTAGCTACATAATTACCAAACAGTGTCAAATATATTATGATAATCCTTACTAAGTAGGTACTTAGTTGATAATGCGATGGCTGTACAAATACTAGGATTATTGCAGCACAGTTGATACCAATAACGCAATGAGTTCATACCCATGTTTGCGTACTTATCATTTTTAATTAGGTAAGCAAAGGGCGCGGCGCAGCTGTTTGCTCTCATACTAATAGTATCGGAATCGGTATCAGTACAAAAACTTATCGATTCTAGTGCCCGCTTGTCAATGAACCCCATTCACAACTCACAAGCAAGTTCGTTCCAATATTATTATTTATTTTTATTTATTAAAACTTTGTGCACAAGTAAAAATTACAAAATTCCTGAGGCATTTCCTACCAGTCAACTTTAGGGAGATGTAAAGACAAAACATGGCAGGTGCAACATAGGTATGGGATAGAGAGTTCGGAAATAACGATCGGTTGAAAAGAGAAAAAGAATCCAGCAATCAGCGTTGAGATGTCTCTGCCAACTGCTGACAAATATGTTCACCTGCTTTTACGTTAAAAGATAACCGACTGGTTGCCGTCTCAGTGTTAATAAACTGGGCAAGTGGGCACGTAGTTATTTATTTAGGTATTAATAAGTAATGCATCAAAGAAGATGTTGTATTTCTTAATTAATTGGGCAAACCAACGCAATATGTTATTATTTTCCTTTGATGTTTGTTATAACAACAACCTCATTCATATTTACCTATTTGCTTCGTCCTTTAATCTCGTGACCAAGTTTGAATGAATATACATTACCGATTATCCTCAAATTATATTCGAGTAGTACCTACAGGAAATAGTTCACTGAAATTACACTTAAGTATACACCTGCTAGTTTCTTAAACGAATACGTGTTTTTTTTTTTTGCTTATGGGAATTTATTAAATGACCCCTCCCGCTCTGGGTGGAGCGGAAGGACTCTTAATGACTAAAACCCACCCATGTTCCTTCCATAGCCCTTTATGTTCCGGGGTAGCGGTAACCCTTTCGGACAATCCCGCTGACTCGGCAGGCTTCGGCTTCGGCTTCGGGTAATGCGTGTTGACACCTGCCAGTTTCATAAACGAATACGTGTTTTGCGAATTTGATCTTTATTAGCTACTAGAATTGTGGCACTGACTGGTGTCAGGAACTCATTCTCTTGACGGCTGAATTGTAATATTGTTTTTGCATATCCTTCTAGTTTTCCTTTTGATCACGACGAGATGACGTGACAATTTACTCGTCACCAACACCACGTACCTTCAACGTGTAATATACTATGAATGATATAACATATATATTACGCGTACAATACCTACAATAGCAAACTGCAATACTTCAGTTCCAGGCTCATTTATCAAACACTAACAAAACAACAACGACGTTTGCAATAAACTTCAATTAAAAACTGATATTTTTCAATTTACCGGTTTTCAAAACGTGCGGTCAAGAGTTTGGTTTTCTTTAATGCAAGTACGGAGAGTAGTAGCAAAAACTTTTATCTTAAGTTAATCTGTTATTTGCTTAACAATAAGTGTTAATTATTATCAAACATATGATAAAATGTCCTAGTTTATCTCTGCATAACGTTTTAACTGGTCGAGCGGGATGGTATTGCGTCGTTTTGTATAAATATTTTGTAAATTATATGATATTTAGTATCTTAAAATATAAGTGTGACTGTCAAAATGTTGCAACTATGCGGCAGTGTGACAAGGAGAGTGAATGGAAGGAGGTTTTATACTGTAATCGGGTGGGATAGGTCAACAGCCGTTCGCCAGAAAGTTTTAGAGGTGAGTGTGACATAGTTTTCATTTTATTCCTCTCAACTAGTAAACATAAGTTTCAGGGAGATTATAAAACGGTACAGGCGGGGTAATTGCGTAACACATTAACAATAGCAATGGCTTTTATTTAGACAGTTCAACAACATTCATAGCGTTATCTACGTTGTTAAGCAGATAGTCCACTCAACGAATAACCCAAAAAGACTGGTGTAGAGTGCGTGAGCTGGGCTCTAAGCGATTTCTTTAGAAAGTTGATCAGGGTGCTTAATAATAATAATAATAATAATAAGTTTATTGATTCATTAACAAGTTACAATATTTTAGGTATGACACTGGATCCCGCACTAGGATACCCTGTGTCGCAGGATCCAGTCTCTTTCAACAGATAATATGTATTATTTAAGATATGTTAACAAATGCAACGGTATGAGTAGATATAATTAATTTAAACATGGAACTAAAAGGTAACCAAATGTATGTGTGATGAGTGTAAATATGTATGTGATGAGTGTGAGTGTGTACGTGACGAGTGTAAGTATGCATGTGATGAGTGTTAGCATGTATGATTAATACTTTATTAGTTGAATGATAAAAGATTTTCCGTTTCAGCATAGTTAAGCCCAAGCAGCCAATCCTGGACCTGTTTTTTGCACCCAAACTTTGTCAGGGGGTAGATATCAAGCTTTTTGTTGACTTTTTCATACAGGTATGGTCCAATACGAGAGAAAGCCTTCTTGCCAAATTTAAGTTTGCAGAAAGCTCTGTTCCACTTAGGTTTTCTGCGTGTGCGCTGGTCCGTTACCTCTGTGGCAGCCGCTGTTTTGTGAAATCTAAGTAACACTGATAAAATGTACAGTTGGCGCACCGTAAGCACCCTCGTTTCTTGATATAACATATCAGTGGGGTATCGGATTCCTAATCTATGAGAGACCTTAAGGATAGCCCTTTGTGCACGCTCAGCAGTAATCAGATAGCTTTTACCAGCGAAACCCCATGATATTATGCAGTAACTAAGCACAGACTGACATAAAGCCAGGTAAGTCATCTTGAGAGTATCTTTGTCAGCTATAGATCGAAGTCTTTTAAATATGTATAAAAGTTTCCTTACGCGCGAAGTAACCGATTGGATTTGCCTTCCCCATGTCAGGTGTTGGTCTATATCAATACCAAGATACTTGACACTACTAACATTCTCAAAAACAGGGCAACTGCAGCTATCCCCTAGACTATAGTTGCATTGGTGGGATTTGAGTGAAAATTGTTTAGGGGCAGCTGTTTTTATGCTTACAGAAAAATTAACTACCTTTGTTTTTTGAACATTAAGGGTAAGCAGATTGTGTTGTAGCCAATTGGTAACCTTCTGCATTCCAGCCTCTGCAGCACTGTAAGTTTCCTCCCAAGAGTCGCCGTGGAAAATAATAGCTGTATCATCAGCGTACGCAGATATTTGCGCGTTATCCAAATTAAGTGAGCAAAGACCATTAACGTACAGGAGAAACAAGGTGGGACCAAGAACACTCCCCTGGGGCACTCCATATTCCACTTTCGCAAAGGTACTCTGAAAATCACCTAGGCAAACCTTCTGTTCACGTTCGGAAAGATAGGAGGTAAACCATTCCAATGCAATGCCCCTGATACCGAATCGTTCCATCTTCTTGATCAGTATGGGCCTTGACACGGTATCAAAGGCCTTGGCAAGATCAAGGCACACTTTTTGCCTTTGTCAAGGTTATCGATAACATGATCCACCAACTTCGAGACTGCGTCCTCCGTTGATCTGCCATTTCGAAATCCATACTGGTTGGACGATAGCAGTTGCTTCTTTTCCAAGTACGCGAGCAGTCTCTTGTTCACCAGCTTCTCCAGAATTTTGGACAGAGACGTAAGAAGAGATATAGGCCTGTAATTGGATGGAACTGATGCGTCTCCAGCTTTGTAGATCGGGCAGATATTCGCTGTTTTCAACTGGACTGGAACTACTCCTGTCGACATGCTCAAATTGCATATGTGTGAGATGGGAACGGCTAGAAAATGTTGAGCCAGTTTAAAAACACGATTCGGAATACCATCCCAGCCAGGAGCGGAATCGTTTTTAAGCCCGCCTATGATGGAAATAACTTCTGTTTCGTCAGTTGGAGTCATGAAGAAGGAGTGTGATAGAGAAGGGCCAGTGTCATCCAGCGTAAGTGCTAAATTTGCTAGTTCTCTCTCTGTTGTTTTGAGTCGAATCAAAGACTGCTCAGCTAGTTGTATTCCCACATCAGCAAAAAAGTATTGGCCATATTCAGTGAGACTACCGGATCAGGATTTGCGTTGAGTAAAGTTAAACTATTAGATTTTTTGTTCTTAAGGTTACATATTGTTTTTATTGCTGCCCAGGTTTTTTTGCTATCTGTTTTAGAACTGTCTAGGAGGCTTTTATCATAGGCATTTTTTAAATTTTTAATTATATTATTACAGTGGTTTCTGTATGTTTTATATTTTTGTTGCAGAGCGTAATTGTCTTTGTTTTCGTCTTTTTTTGTTTCAGAGTGAAGGGTGTCTCTTTTACGTATACATTTTAGCAAATTTTTTGTCAACCAGGGTCTTCTAATTGTTTTTGAATTGCGCAACATTTCTTTTTTGGTGTGTCGATTTATGATATACCGTAACTTATCAGTAAATATATTCACTGCTGCATTCAAGTCATCGGAGTTTAAAACAGGTTGCCAATTTGTATTTTCGATTTCATTAATAATGTTAGGGTAGTCCAACTTAAGCTTATATTTAGTTTGCCCAGAAATAGATATTTGACTCGATGGTTCTTTACTTATTCCTATCAGCAGCTTAGGGAGTAAGCATACTAAAAGTCCCCGCGTCTAGGGGGTGAGTCGGAGTAGGGGGGGGGGGGATCGATTAAATATCTAGTACGTAATGAAAGCTAATACAATTTTCTACTACAACTTTTATCTTACACACTTTTTCAAATTCCTACCCATTTTCGAACTACATTTTCCGGAAAAGTGAAAATTTTCGAAAAAACTACTTTTATCAAACACTAGCTGTTGTTGTTGCTATTTCGGGATAAAAAGTAGCCATTATGTTAAACCAGGTTCTCATCTATTTATGTCATAACAAACCTATCTGAATCATTCTAAAGGATATTTATAATCCACTAGCTTCCCCCCGCGACTTCGTCCGCGTGAAATTTCACCCTCTCCCTTCTTTATTCCTTCCTTATTCCTTGTCTACATTATATGGGAACCTCTGTGCAAAATTTCAGCTTTCTAGGTCCAAGGGTTTGGGCTGGGCGTTGATGAGTCAGTCAATCAGTCAGTCAGGACTTTTCTTTTTATTTATATAGATAGATAGATTGCTTCAAATGGATTATAAATATCCTTCAGAATGATTCAGATAGTGAATGATAGTGTAATACGCAATTAGGGTACGGGTCAGGATTAAATATATATTCGGTATACTTATTTCCTCTTACAGTCGTTACGGGTTACAGAAGCCCGAAGGTCTGACAACTAAGGGGTATCGCATTACCCAGTTACTGGATTTTTGAGGTCAAATAGGCAGTCGCTCTATATAAAATATTGGTATTCAGCTGCATCCAATTAGACTGGAAGCCGATCCCAACTATGCCAAAGGCTAGGCAGTTAAAGAGGTAGTTACCTATTTCCCATTATTTCTTTTCCCTAGAGTAACACAATATTGATAATCTCCTACAACTCTCGTTTTATATATTACCAATGTTAGATAGGTATTGTGTTTTACATTCCTGAATATAAGGCAAGGGCAGCGATCTGTCGCTGCGCAAATTTTCAGAACAGTTTCAGTATCAAAACAAAATACTGTAAGTACCTAATTGAACTATAAATGTACCAGTTGAAATGCAAATTATAGCTTACGTAACTATAATTATTAATTGAGGTCTTTATGGATATTTACGAATGCACAATGTCATTTTAACTCGCTCACATTGCATAGTTTAAATGATAGGTTCATATCTGCAACTTTTTACCAGGAAACATCTTATTTTGCTTCAGGTTGAATTTATTTCTAAATAGAAGTAGCGCCCCGCTGTGCCGGCTAGTTCGTTCGTCCATTTTTATTTCTTGGCACAGTGGGTATTAACTGGAAAAGCTCTTTATTGCTTCGGTGGTGAAGAAAATGTTGACATTAACTCGACAAAGTTTAGTGAATGGATGCTTTGTTACTTTACAAAAAGGGTTATTTGGTTTTCTTATTGATTAGAGAATCGCTAATGGCCGATTCCTATAATTTACGGACCGTTATTGAATAAATTATGACTATTGCGTGAGCAATAATGAAGAAAAGTCCTCATATCTTCCATATGGAAGTAGCTATCACAGGTAAAATTTGCTTACGAATCCTATTATTTTGCCCAATTTTGCCATTGAAAAATGCTACCACATTGGTAAGCTAAACAATTCGCTTTTGTTTATAGGCTGACAGCAACCCAAGCTCACTTCGATTTTGACAGTTAGATATGTCAAATGTCATGATGACAGTTTAACGAGTTCTACATTCTCGAAAACATTTCACACTTTGATTTTGAGTTTAACCTTGGTCAATTTTGGGTTAATTCCTAATAAACAATTAATTTTAAGAGGACGTATTTAGAAAAAGGAGGTTTATCTATTTGTCCATTATATAATTAGGTTTCCTTGTCGTTATCAGATGTCCCGGATGAGGAACCAAACGTTGTTTAATTGTAACAAAAATATTTGTCTTTACGTTACATCGTAATCATTATGATAGTGCAACAGACTTTGTTAAGTGTTAGAATCAAGGACACGTGTAACTGTTACTTGTACCTGTAGCCCAATTTAAGTAGAAGTTACAGCCCAATTCAAACTCTATGGCGGCTTGGAACTTGAGGCCTGAGGCGAGTCGTTGTGCAGTAACAAATTCACCTGTCAGCGGGGGTGAGGGGTGAGGTACTGCGCAGCGAGTAGCGCACTTCAGAGCTGCCATAAAGTTTGAATCGGGCTGTAGGTACTGAAGAGAAAATCATGTGTAAATTACCATATAATTATACTTACCGCGGTATTTTCGTGGAACCATAACCATTCTTAAGTAAACGTTTCGGGTGCGTTCTCGGAGCCAATTATTAGGCACAAAAACATAATAAAAAAAAAAAAATACTTACTAGCTTCTGCTCGCGACTTCGTCCGCGTGAAATATCTCCGACCAACCGCGTCGCATCGCTAAACATCGGTGATGAGGTGTTAAACACTTCATACTATAATACACAACATGCACTGTTTATCTTTATTTATTTACGAGTTCTGCGCTAAGTACCTACTTAGATTACGTAACAAAGGTAAGCTTGTAATCGGTGAAGGATAAAACTCATATATACCTACTTACATTTACATTATATCCCGTATACTGAGATAAATGAGAACAGAGAACCAGAGTGACTGATGGGCGCTAGTGATGCTTTCATTTTGACAGTTCAACAACATTCATTGCGTTATTCACGTTGATGAGCAGAAAAAAAATCCAGACATATGCACAAGCAATGGACTAGCAATATTCTTCAAAATGATTCAGATTGAGAGAGTGTACAAGTTGTTACGCAATTAAGGTGCCAGTCGGTGAAAATGAATTACATGAAAATTACCTATTTGCCTATCCCAAGAAACAAGGTGATCTATGTAACAAACAACGCAATCAATGTGTCATTGCCTAGTTTACGTTGTTGAACGGACAAATTTTTCGAACCTACGAAGCAATGGATTAGCAATATCCTTCAAAATTATTCAGATTGCGATGGAAAGTATGAAAATTACCCAATTAGGGTGCAGAGTAGTCGATATAGCCCATCGTTAGCAAGCTAAAGTGGCAAAAGACTGTATGGCCATGGGTACAGTCACGAGCATAAGTATGTATACACTTGGCTTTATTCAAAGGCGATTTTCTCCTTTATTTTTGAATGAAATTTTATGTTATTACGAACATAGTATTTCTGAACCTATAGGTTTATGTAAAGTGTCGTATTACAACTTTGCATTCGTTATTTCGTGAAAAAATCGCAATAGAAAGTTGGCAAGTGTTGACATATTAATGCTCGTGACTGTACGCAGGGTAGGATTGTATGCATCGTAAAGTTTTCACCGTGAATACAATTTAGGACCATAAATATTATGCTGTACCTACAGTTTAAGGTGCCAACCTTGAAATCGCAATCAGGAATTTAACTCTGAATAGGAATCTACTGTTGTTTATTCTTACTGATTATAATAATACGGCTTACGCTGACAGCGTAATTGTTATCTCTAATGTCTCATAGTTATAATATATTACTCGCGCCTCAGCTTCACACGGGTGCAAATTATTTTTCGAATTTCAGTTTTTTTTTTTTCATAAAAACCTTGTCCTGGCAATACCGAACACAACAAAAAAAGAATTATCCAATTTTGTGCAGTCATTCGGAAGTTATGCGAATACAGACATTTCGGCGACTTTGTTTTGTACTATGTATAGGTATGTATGGATTGAGAGCAGTGGTGGCCCAATGGTCACGGACAAGACTTACGACTTGTAGGTCATAGGTTCGAAACCAGATAGGCGCTTTACTTTGTGTAAATTATTTCATCACCACTGCTCTGAAAACGGTGAAGGAAAACATCGTGAGGAAACCGGCATGTCCTAGAACCAAAAATTCGAAGACATTTGACACCCACCATGGGCCCGCGTGGTGGATTACGGCCCATTCCCTCTCACCGAGAGGAGTAGTGGGAACGTTATAGGCTGATTACGCATGGTGCAAAGTTTAGCCAGGTGAAACCATTCTACAGGCTTCGGAGTCGAAAATGACACATATTTGGTCACCTGATTTGCCTAATCCCCGACAGCAGATAGTTGTCGGAAGAATAGCGGTCGTCCATTTGGTTTAAACTGTCACATTTGTGGCGCTTTTATGTAATTAGGTAACCTTATTTTATTTGCACAAAAATCTATTCTAATATAGGTACCACTAGTTCGTGTCGAGCGGCCAATAAATTGAAACCGACAATGTATTACCAAACTATTTAACGGGGACTGCACTTCAATTGTTTTCAATTGCTTATCAAGGCGCACTCAAGGAAAATCATTTGTTTATTATTGACTACAATTATTAATTGATAAGTTACATAAGGAGACAATTTATTTAAATGTAGTATGTTGAACTGATGACGTAGAGTCTGGTTTGAATAAGTGTAAAGTTCAATGTTATGTTTTACGAGTAAGTATATTGACTTTAGAAAAAATGAGAAAAAAGAAACAAAATGCTGTGTTTAGTGTTAGACATTTAATTACATTTTAGAATCAATAACAATTCTAAATTTTTATTAAGAGAAACACGTTTTTAAAATATGATCATACTTATTAAAAAAAAATTCGTTTGTTTGTATGTATGAGGTAAATAGTTCCAGACACTATCATGCATAGTTACCGTATATTACAAAAACATGTGTTGTTGTGTCATGTTTTACATATTTATTTGCAAAATTCAAACGAGACAATAAATCTTATTAATAAATACTTAGGTACAACCACTAGTCAACCTACGCGGCTAAAGTGACTCTGTAATCAAATCTGCAGTAATTATCTACGACCATACTAAATACAGTCACCAACTGCATACTAAATACATACTAACTCCATTTAGTAAACTATCTTGACAACAAAACAGCACTAGTTGAATACAAATGCAAAATTCAGGACACAAATTGCATTTTGTAAACAATTCAATGTTGTAAAACATAAACGGCGAATTGCAGCAGTTGAAATGTTTGGACACCTCAGTTTAAAGTTGCTACACTAAGTTTTAGAGTTTAGAGTTGCATCACTCGAAACTTCTGAAATCTCAGATCAAGTTGAAGTCGCCTCGTTGGTTCAGTTTGCGAGTTTCAATTCGTAAGTCAAAAGTTATAGATACTTGAATGGCATTACAATATGCGCTTAAGGCACCTGTCACCGAGAAGCAAAGAAGAAGCGAGTAGAGCTGGTTGCTAAAAATGAGTTGGCGAGCAACAGCGAGTGCGCGGCTGCGACAACTCGACAAGAGATTGCTGGGTAATAGGTATGCGTATGTCTCTCAATGAATGTTTTGCCCGTCAAGCGAGCGTCACTGAGCGAGCACTCTGTTTAATCATCTATTTGTCTATTGTTATCGGTACATACCCTGTACACTTGACATGCGAAGGGTTAATAGATCATGTCGCTGTGACAATCGAGTCAACTCTCCAGCGGGGTAAACAGTCGGCAATCTACTATTAATACGTGTATCTCTTTTACTTACACGGGACCTACAATCTTTTGTACGCGTCTTGAGCTAGAAAATAGTTGATAACTAGTCGCTTGCTCGGCGGTGGCTGAAACTAGACGGGATTGTAATTCAGCCTATTGGGGCATTGGGAGAAGGCTTAGTTCAACGCTTTTTTTTTTTTTTTTTTACGTGGAGAATTGCTCATGCATTCTGCACTACCACGGGGAGATAGTGCAGTTATGTGGGACTCTAACCCACTAAAACTCCACGGTGTCCTCCTCTGCCGCTTATGGCGGGAACACTGGCACGCGTTAGCACTCATCCGTGAACCCGCCGCGGCTGTCCGTCACCGGACCCTCCTCCGGGGAGTACTCCCCATCACCGGCGCACCAGAACACATAGCACGCCGTGACCACCCCAGGGACCAAACCAGCACATGGGCGCCAGACGACCCCGTCTCTGCCACCCTTGGTCCCCCTGCGACGGGTCAGGTCATTGGCCCCGCCGCCTGCCAATTTTCGGCCGCAGAGGATAGGGAGAGTGGCCAACGTTATACCAACACTCCTCTTCCCCTGCGGCCCCACCGCGTCCGCCATCGAACGGTGGCGACCCCGTCAAGGCCGCGGAAGGTAGGGAGAGCGGCGCACCGTAATACCGGCACTCCTCTCCCGCCGCGGCCTCCGACCCTCAGCCGCGATGCCTCCGGTACGACATCGCGGCCCGCCTCAGTTGCGATGTCGCCCAAGCGGCACCGCAACCTACATGTTGGCCGCTACGTCGTCGGCTTGTCGGCAAAAGCCCTGACGAGCGGCCCCTCCTCGGGTTCCTCTTCGCTTCACCGTGGGTGTCCAAGCCACGGCTACTGAGCCCCCCCGCCTCGACAATGCGGGAACCCACCGGGGGGGTAGTTCAACGCTACATTGTGTTCGCTGATACCTGAATCCATTGTATCGCAAAACATTTCTGAACAATTTAGCTCTATCTACAGAACAGCGTATTGCATATTTATATTGCATAACACTAACACTAGCGATGGCTTTAATTTTGACAGTACAACAACATTCATTGCGTTATTTACGTTGTTGAGCGGACAAATTTTTCGAAATGGAGCAATGTATTTAATATTTATATCCTATAGTTTTTGTATTTATTTATATAGTTAGTTAGTCTTTTAATTTAGTACCTAGTGTAAATAGTTAAGGGATTATGAAAATTAAAATATCCGTTAAAGTAATAAAAAAAACAGAGGATCAGACCGGAATAACTCGACCTCGATGATAGCAATAAAATATTACCTATATGCAAACAGAAAAACGGCAAAATCAGATCAGTAAATTACCAAATGATGAATTCTGCAATGCACACATCTTGTGGATACCTACTATGTAACAGTAGACTCTTCACATAGTTACTATCTGATAAATTAATACTGACGGTAGGTATGCATCGGACGTAAATTGCGGTCATAATACAAGGTCCATTTGTATCAATTACAAGCCTTCCAGTACATATGACAGTAAATGATGCTATTTAAATACTAATTCAGACGTAGATAATATTATTAAACACGAATGACGGAAATAATGTTAAATGGAAAATTATAGTGTTTCCTTGTTAAATATTCTTGAAAAATTTTATCTATTTGAGAGTGCAACTAGCTCCATCATTCTGACTGATGACAATTCAGAAGTATGTCTGTAATTGGTTTATCCATACTACTAAATAATATAAATTCGAAAGTAAGTCTGTCTGTCTGTCTGTATGTTACCTTTTCAAGCCTAAACCACTGAACGGATTTCGATAAAATTTGGCAGAGAGATAGATTGCATCCCGGGGAAGGACATAGGATAGTTTTTATCGACATAACTCGCGGACGAAGCCGCGGGCGGAAGTTAGTTTAAAATAAATCCATTGAGTTTGAGATTACGCTTTTCTATTCTCAATTCGCCTAAAAGGCCTTCGCCCTTCTTTCTATCATCATAGACAACGTGTTTTTTTATATCCCATAAATCTAGGGTTATATTCTATACCTAAGTAAAAATAATACAAAAAGTCCTAGAATATGTGGTCCAAAAATGCAAATTTCCAAAATATTATATTGTATCTAGGTAAGTTTCATTGATAAATACGAGTAATTCATTCAAACCAATCAATAATTTTTAAAGCTAAGAAAATGCGATGTTTTTATATTTCACCTAAGGGGATTACATCAATAATCGTGACTTTGTCGAATTATTTTGTATGAAAAATGAAAACAAAAAAAACATAATTGAAAAATAATTCATATGCCAATTGATTCTTTAATATGGTCTCATTCATACCCTAGAGTTATGGGATATAAAAAAAACACCTTGTATACAAGGTGTTTTTTTTATTTTTTTTGTTATAACCGCTTCTGTCGGCGCTCGATTAAATGCACTTATGTGAAGTATTGATCTCGTCTTAGGTGTCCCATCTACATACATAAACAAACTCAAGCTATTAGTAGACTTAAAGGATAACAGAAAATAATCTGACGAACCAAATTGTGTGCAAATATGAATATCGTTAGTGTGACGTAGGCTGAATTTCATATAAAGCTTTCCAACCTGGGGTTACATTTACAGTTCGAAACTGTTGTTACGATATCAGAACAATTTCGACTTTAGCATACCAGCTAATCAGGGATGTAGTGCAGTTTATTCAGAATAAAAATAAAAATGTACAATAACAACTCATACCTAATTAATCATTAGAATAAAGATAAAATATCCTAACTTAACTAATTAACAAACTAAATTATGGTATCGAAAAATTTGTCCGCATCGCTGTCGACTGATGTACCCAAGACACTTAATATGACCAATGTAAAAGCTAGCCCTTGGGTCACGGAAAGATAATAAAAGATAATTACAGAAACAATTGAAAAGCCATTGTGTCTCGCGTGGATCCACGTTCGATACGAAGGTTTAAACAGACGAATTCAATAGTGTCCATATTAAATATTAAACTATAGTATTTTTTTTTAAAAAAGCATTTATTTGATATAGGTAGAATTTTTTTTTTATTCCTGTAGCATTTCCTGTAAGCTAAAAGTTCCAACAACTTTAAATTACTTACATTGTAAAACGGCCATAAATATTGCTTTGCAAGAATATAAGGAAGCGGCGTTAATTGTAATTTAAAAAGAACGTGTTAAGTTTTCCACTTTCTAATACATCATAGATCATTCCGCTCTGTAATATAAGGTACCTACTTAGTTAGAAAAAAATATGCGAACTGGCTCACGCAGTTTTTTTAACAACTGGCTTCTGTCCGCGTGAAATTTCTTGTTTCCCCAATCGACCCCGTCGCATCGGATCGCCTGCCCGCGCACTTCGTTTTCGCTTATTGAGCTTTCTGACTTTTTATTATTTTGCTAGGCTCCTTAGGGTACTAGTGTGATGTTAAATAGCCTATAATCTTCAAGACTAACTTCCTCAAGAGTTGGCTGTCAAATGCAAAAAGTTTTTTTCAAATCCGACTGGTAGTTCCAGAGATTAACGCGTTCAAAAAAACAAACAGACAAAAAACAAACTCTTCAGCTTTAATATAGTTTTAATGATAAATTAGTATAGAATTCTTTCTACACAGGCACAGGCTATTGACATTATCAAAAAGATTGGCAGAATTTTTTGCACGACGATGCGAAGCATTAGAGAGTGCTTTACGATCAAAAATTTTTTTTAGTTTAGTTTAGTTAGAGGTATTTTTGACAGATTGAGACTGAGATCAGACTGTGAACGTTCTTAAAATTACGAGAATTGCCCATCTGATTTGGTGCCATAGTAACAAACAATACAAATTAGAGTGTGCCACATGAGGTATTTATTACCTATGGCCTTTCAAGGTCCGCTAATGAGACACAAATTGATTTTCTATTACATAGGGTACGCGTGGAGCTTGACCGGTTAATCAGCAATCAAGAAAGGCGTACAAGTAAACAAAAAGTTTAAATTATTACTCCTAAACAAATCACAAGCCCTCCCCTTCCCATTGGTCCCTTGGTCCCCTCTCAAAACTCTGTAGTCACTTCCATTTTCGTTTTAATTACTACGTTAAAAGGGTTTTAACTTTTTAGAAGTAGGGAAACATTTTGTCAGAAACAAATTATTTTGGAACGCTTTCAATTGTAATATTAATTACCTACATATGTAAAGTATTCTGTGTTCGGGGAGAGGGTGTTTAAGAAGGGCCAATGTTTTGATTTCCTATTTATTTTAGGAGTTTTGTAATTGTGGTGTTTTACTATGTGACATGGTTTTGTATTCAGATAAAGGTTCTGTTAAATATAATTCGTTGCATGTCTTGATATTAACCCAAGATAGATTAGAAAGAAAACCTTATCAGAATAATCGTAATCGTTCTATAAATATACTTGGTTGGTAAGTGTGACTAGAAAAGGGGTAAAAATGGGTTCTGAATATACGAGATATAGTCTTCCAGACCGTATTTCGGTCATGGTGGCCAAACTCAACGGAGACTAACCTTCCGCGCGGGAAACCTGGGCATCGAATTCAGGACCCCACGCTCAGCAATCGCGCTTGCGACCACAAGAAAACACAAACATCCCGTTGATGAACCAAGGTACAGATCAGTGATTAATTTTCTCAAGACTAGACTTGAAGAAACTATGGACACTCTTATAAAGTCACAAAGATAACAGAAAAAGATTTGAAAATTCGATAAGTTAAAAAGTCAAATAAAGTGAACACCACCGAGTGTCACCTGAGATGGTGAAAAAAAAAAATCTGAAGCAATTGAGAAATTCTAGCGTTAAAATTTATTGGTCTTTAGGGCCTAGATTATTCTCATTTAAATATTAGAACAGTAAAAAAAAAAAGAAATAATGTTTACGCCCCAATATTTTACTCCCCTGCAAAAAAGCAAAGATGTTATCAAGTTTTACGAGTTCAATTTTAAGTTTATTTCATCCTAGGGAGAAATAAGTAAATATTGTAGTCGTAAATATGATAGCTAAAGTTTTTTAGAAGAAATCATGGCTTGGGGTCTCATTTTTTGCGGTACACCTGCGGGGTAATTGCGTAACACATAAAATTACGTGTTCACAATGGGTTTCATTTTGACAGTTGGCCCACGTTAATTGCGTTATTAATGTCGTTGAGCAGACGAATTTTTCCAACCTATGAAGCAATGGACTAGCTACATCCTTCAAAACTCTCGAAATTTGATTGAACCTGTGTTACTCAATTAGGGTGTTGGCCATATTAAACTAGGGCTGTCCCCTGTTTCTAAAGCCTACCAATTAAGGGCCTCTTTCACCACTTCCATAAGCTTCGCATCCTTATTGCGTCATTGCGTTGCACTTTCAATAACAATCAGAAAGATTTTGAAGGAAATTCACTGCTTAAAATATTGTTGAAAATTCGTCCGCTAAACAACGTAAATAACTCAATTAAGGTTGTTGAACTGTCAAAATTAAAGGCTTTGCCATTGCATGTTGAATGAACGGAATTACCCCCAGACTTATTTGGCATCATTCAAATTCTGTTATTGTTTTTTATGTTGTGTTTCGTGCTTTCTCTGCGTCATCTTTACAGCAAATAAACATTTATTTTGGTTAAAATTCCCTTAGGAGACAGTTACGTTGGCGTTTTACGAATTCCTATTTACAATCTTGACAGTGACATAATGCCTGTCAGTATAAACTTTAAGGGCTGCCACAGATATACTACAGTCGTACGTCATAGTTATTCTAACCAAACTGGTTTTTCTTTAGTGACAATTTTTGTAAAAATAGGTTACATATTTCATTTATGTGGGTGTCGTAAATGGCGACTGATGGATTAGGCGTGTGAGGGATGAGCCTTCCTTGGGGTTAATAATAACACATTGTGACGTCCCTAGGTCTTTCACAAGCCCTTCGGGGAATGCAGGAGAATAATGTATAGCTACTATACTAATAGGTATTACCTACTAACACTTTTTTCTTCTCTTCCAGAGCCTGAACGTCGACAAGCGTAATTTGGCGAGTGTTGAACGAAAACAAAGAACATTCACAGATAGATCTCAGCTGAAGTTTGCCAGAAGACTGGTGGTCAAGCTCGGCAGTGCTGTCATCACCAGAGAGGATGGCAATGGCCTGGCTTTGGGAAGACTCGCGTCTATTGTCGAACAGGTACGGTCTGCTTATATTGGGGGCTTATGCAGTTACCAGAGGGTCAAGGCAAAGTGACGTTCTATAAGCGACTAGCTTGTAGTGAAATTTCACCCTCCCCCCATGCACCCTCTTATGGGTGGAATTTCGAAACCCTTTCTTAGTGGATACCTACTCTTCACAAAGAACACACTCTCCAAATTTCATGTCTCTAGGACCAGCGGTTTAGGCTGTGCGTTGATATATCAGTCAGTCAGGACTTTGAATTTTATATACGGGATGTTTGGTAGAAGGACCGACACACTTTGTTTTGGGGATGTCATTTGCTAGCACAAAATAATTTAACTTTGACTCGCAGTTTGCCAAATCTTAATGATGGTATATTAGTATACTTACTTTAGTTAAGTTAAAATCAATCGGGCGTCCAATGTCCAATTTGACTTTGACATTTATGTATGTCCCTAAGGCCGCTTTCACATTAGAACGTTAGCAGCGCGACAGTAGCGCGGCAGAAGCAGAAACCTTCACGCACGCTTCTGTTTATAATATGAAATTCTGACTGGGCGACAGTCGCGCGACAGTCGCGCTGCTAAAGTCGCCTAAATGTGAAAGCGGTCTTAGACAGCGTCTTTATTTCGTAGCAATAGGGTCGGTTTTCACAGTTCATGTTGTTCGAGTCATTGCTTTACTCCTGACAACAATTCCCAGTGAGTTGAAACTACACTAAGATTTAAACTATCTAACTATTACATAGACCTTATCGTTTTATGACGGGCAAATGACATTCAACCTTAGGGTGATAAAGCAATTACGAGCTCGACTATTACAAACTCAGTGACTGTGGAAACAATTTTATACTTCAACCCTTCCAACGTTCATCTTGTTTGAAAACCTACTTATTTCAATTAAAATAATGAAGTGGGAAATATTATTGGCGTGGTCGTTTTGGACATTAACTGATTGGTTTTCATTTACCTGCATTTTTAGTGATTCAAATAATTCAGCTTAAATATTCGCACTGCAATTAACTCACATTCCCTGCCTTTAATGTCGTTTTGACATCATTTTCATCATGTTTGAAATTCTTCACTCAATATATTAATTAATTGTTCCCGTTCCAATTATTTGAATCAACGCTCTTGCTCATTCCTGCGCGAATTTTCAACCAGAACTATTCGTATAAATCAAGAACTTATTTTCATAGCAGCAATGTTTTACAGACTATTAGAATAATGCTAAAGGACCATAAATACTGATTTCTTATGTACCAACTTAGTGCTTTTTATTGTAACTTGTAATAAAATATCTTGAAATTACTTTGAAGGTTGGGCAGCCATGTTTGATTTTATGTTTTTTATTAACTTTTGGTGGTTTGGATTTCAAAATTGGAAGCTGGATTCCAAATAGAACTGGCTGCTTGATATTTTAAAACTATTCTCCTAGTAGACACAAGTATGCTACAAGGATCTTTTGGCGTTCAAGTGACGTTGACAGAACACAAGATGGCGGCAGTAGTTGCCACAGAGTACTTTTTGATCAATGATATTATAAGTGTAAAATTTACTTATAATAATATCATAGTTTTTGATAGACTGATTTTGACCACGCACAGCAACAATATTATTAACACAAAACATTTTAACAATATTTTATATTATAACACAACAATATTTTTAGTGATGAGGGCTTTCAGAATCGTGTATCGCGTAGTTTTTTAATTCGCGTGGACCTCAGGTTAGGTTGCACATCCATACCCGCAAGGGAAAACTATCCTTGCATTTCTCAAACTAAGGTTTATTTTCGCAGGTAGCAGAATGCCACCACGAGGGTCGAGAATGCATCATGGTGACAAGCGGAGCAGTAGCGTTTGGACGACAGAAGCTGACACACGAGCTACTTATGTCCCTCTCTATGAGAGAAACTTTGTCTCAAAACGATCATACACGAGAGGTCAGTGACACGATATTGATAACATTGATAAGGAATTGATGTATTGCAGTTGAATAGTTATCGATAATGACATACGTGCGTGGTCCTATCTGAAAAACGATTGGACAATAATTATGATGCATTCATATTATGGATGGTCAGTAAAATAATTCAGTAATAATTTTTTATGATAACTTCAATGAGTATTTTTTATAATTTGTATTCCTCAATGTAAAGATTAAGTATGACCCTAAATATACCTACAAGTTGGAGACGAGAATCATCGTCTGCCTGGCCTTTCCCAACTATGTTGGGGTAGGCTTCCAGTCCCCCCCCCCGGTGGGTTCCCGCATTGTCGAGGCGGGGGGGCTCAGTAGCCGTGGCTTGGACACCCACGGTGAAGCGAAGAGGAACCCGAGGAGGGGCCGCTCGTCAGGGCTTTTGCCGACAAGCCGACGACGTAGCGGCCAACATGTAGGTTGCGGTGCCGCTTGGGTGACATCGCAACTGAGGCGGGCCGCGATGTCGTACCGGAGGCATCGCGGTTGAGGGTTGGAGGCCGCGGCGGGAGAGGAGTGCCGGTATTACGGTGCGCCGCTCTCCCTACCTTCCGCGGCCTTGACGGGGTCGCCACCGTTCGATGGCGGACGCGGTGGGGCCGCAGGGGAAGAGGAGTGTTGGTATGACGTTGGCCACTCTCCCTATCCTCTGCGGCCGAAAATTGGCAGGCGGCGGGGCCAATGACCTGACCCATCGCAGGGGGACCAAGGGTGGCCAAGAGACGGGGTCGTCTGGCGCCCATGTGCTGGTTTGGTCCCTGGGGTGGTCACGGCGTGCTATGTGTTCTGGTGCGCCGGTGATGGGGAGTACTCCCCGGAGGAGGGTCCGGTGACGGACAGCCGCGGCGGGTTCACGGATGAGTGCTAACGCGTGCCCGTGTTCCCGCCATAAGCGGCAGAGGAGGACACCGTGGAGTTTTAGTGGGTTAGAGTCCCACATAACTGCACTATCTCCCCGTGGTAGTGCAGAATGCATGAGCATTTCTCCACGTAAAAAAAAAAAAAGGCTTCCAGTCTAACCGGATGCAGCTGAATACCAGTATTTTACCTGGTGCAACTGCCTATCTGACTTCCACAACCCAGTTACTGGGTAATACGATACCCCTTGGAAAGACTGGCTGTCAGATTTTCGGGCTTCTGACGACCCGTAACGACTGACAAAGATCCACGAATGACAGCCGGGACCAACGGCTTAACATGCTTTTCGAGGCACGGAGGGGTCTTGGTATGTAAAGATGGTCACCCATCCACGGACCAACCACGGCAAGCGTAGCTTAACCTGATCGATCGACACGTGCGGCTGGCCACAAGCCCCGACAGTAAATTAAACTGCGTATATGTAATGTCGTTCCCAGTCTGCATGCGAAAATTCAATCAAAGGTTTCCAATAGTTTTGTCATTGTAAGATTGGCAAAACCCATCCACAACCTATGATCGGACCATCACTGCTATTTAGTTTATAGAGGTATGAGGAACAGGGTGTAAAGTTCACTCATACTCTATAGAAAAGGGAGGATCCTCAGACCAGACGGGTGTTGTGTCTGGCGGGCAACTGCCCGATGATTCATGTCGGGCCATTGTATCTATGCTAATTGCGCGGTAAACTCTGCTTGCGAGATGAAGGATTTTGCGTGACGTCAATAAGACGCGTTTGTTAGAAAAAAAAAAACACTTTTTTAATTTCAACTAGCTGCCATGTTTGGCATAACCTTACTAGACCGAGTGCGTAACACCGAAATCCGTCGTCGGTCGAAAGTCTACGACGTCGGGGACATAGCGGTGCGCCTCAAGAGGAGTTGGGCAGGTCATCTAGGTAGACGAAGAGATGGCCGATGGAGTAAAGCTGTGACCGAATGGTGGCCAAGGTTCGGCCAGAGAAACCAGGGCCGTCAAAAAGCGCGCTAGGTTGACGATATCGTCAAAGTCGCGGGAAACACCTGGTTGAAAGACGCACAGAACTGGGAAGTGAGGCAGAGGAAAGGGGAGTCCTATACCCAGCAGTGGGTGATTCCGGGCTGAAATGATGATGATGAGCTGGCGAACTTCATACCGCCTCAGAAACTTACTTGAAATCAGTCAATCCGTGCTCGAGATATCATCAAAAAAGCCGTTCCATACAAAATGTATGCGAAATTGAATTATCTTCAGAAATGTGCGGACATTGAAAGCAGAAGAGTTAATCGTGCCAGTCTTTGATCAACCAGTTTCTAGGAAAATGTAACGAGTTTTCCATTCACCGCACAATGACTGAAAACCAATCAGTTGCTAGCTTTCTGATCTTTGGCGTCGAAAAGTTCATTAAGACTGAAGCACAGTTGGAAACATTGATTTTGTGCCAACTTGAGTGAAAAGCTACTGCATTTTATGACTTCAAATTGTATCTGTTTGACTTTACAAATCATGAAGTTACCTACGCCCGCCGCGCCTTTGTCACAACTTCTTATTTATTTACCTATTCTTCAGAAAGATTACAGTTTAATATCTAATATAAAGCTTGCCAATTACAAGCTTCCTCAAATTGAAAACTTGCTAAGTACTTAGGAATAAAAATATACACAAAAATAAATAGAATCAAAGAACAAATTGTTCTTTAAGCCAAAACTTACAGATTAGAAAAAAAACTAAGAATAAAAAATAAGAATGCAATTACATGTGCTTTAATTAGGAGTAATGGTATTTTCTATTCATAAACACAAAATCTGAAATAGGGGCTGTCATTCGTAGATCTTTGACAATCGATATGCTGGATAGTCAGAAGTGCAATAGTCTGACAACCAGTCTTGCCAAGGGGTATCGTGTTACCCAGTAACTGGGTTGTGGAGGTCAGATAAGCAGTCGCTCCATGTAAAATACTGGTATTCAGCTGTATTTGGTTAGGCTGGAAGCCGACCCCAACATAGTTGGGAAAATTTTACGCAGATTGATATAATTATCACAAAATAGAGGACATTATTTCATTACAAAAACAAACCCTGATATTAGAAGTATGGAAATTCAGTCCAGCACAAATGTAACACAAACGTTTGATGTTATGTTACAATTAAGTATGTTTGGTTACGGTATCTTGCGTAGATAACAGTGTGGTCTTCACTATGAATGCAGCACCCGATCTCTTCCCACTACAGAGTATGTTGGGGTAAGTTCGGTGCTAGGGTAAAACCGTACGAGTCAAATTCCCGGCTAATTTTATTTGGCAATATTTTTTAGAAAGAAAAATGCGTTTATTGGCATTACGACAAACATACACCTTAGAATTTTATAAAATAGAAAACAAAGATTATAATGCCAAAACGGCCTCAGCTCAGCATAATGTCAGATGACAACACAACGTGTACCACCTGACGCTGATTTTCAGCTGCAACCCACGAGTGCCATACGCTAGAATAACAAACATAGAGAAGTGTGTATCCGTTACAATAAATTAAGAGAATTAATGCTGACAGCTTTGTGTTTGACCTTAAGGGCAGAATGGAACGGCGCAGAATTTTTTACGTTCGGTCTTACCCCAATGCCGAACTTACCCCAACATGCCAATACTGAAAAGGCACTAAAGCCTACTACAGACGGTCCATTCTATTGACAAAAGACAACACACCACAATATACTTTGGTCGTATTTGTCCTGTTGACAGCAAAACAGATAAATTCACACGCAATGTGATAGTATTTTAGTACTGTTTACGGCTTGTTTCGGGATAACCGAACGCATTCGAAGTAAAACTGATGATTGTCATCTCGTGCCAAATCTCGTCGGGAAATCCCGAAACAACAATTCTCACGAAATAATGTAAAAGGTGATTGTTTTTTTTGGCAGTTGAAAGTTCATTTGTCTGTTAGTTTACAGCCGGTCTGCTCTATTCAAATCTCACCGTGAAAATTTAGGTGAAAAGAACTTGAAGTGAGCTACTTCAAGCTGACTTCATCCAAGTTTTCAGTGATATTTTTTACAGAATAGAACGGTTGCAAAAATCCAGTCAGCACTTTATTTTAGTGAGAGCTTAAATGTTCAATAGAGGACATTAAATCAACTCAGCCGATCGTAGTCCACTGCTGGACATAGACCTCTCCCAGGCTGCGCCACAACACCCTGTCCTATGCCTTCCGCATCCTGCAGTCTGTCCCAGACACTTTATTAAGGTTGTCGGTCCATCTAGCTGAGGGGCGTCCCACACCATGCTTGCCGTTACGCGGTCTCAACTCCAGGACTCGTCTGCTCCACCGGAAATAGGTCCTTCGATAAGCATAGAACAATAATATATAATAGAGGACACTATGATAAATTACCTGTGTAAAAATCTTTTTATTCTATTCATTCAGGATGCCGGCAGTATCCTGGATCCCAGAGCAGCCGCTGCTGTGGGTCAGTCGGAGCTCATGTCGATGTACGACGCAATGTTCTCACAGTACAACGTCAAGATTGCTCAGGTGAGTCTTTGGAACAGAAACTAATGTTAGAACACCTTTGGTTTAAAAACGCGACTTAATTGGTCGTGCGAGTACGTCTTAGGCCGTAATACGCGATCATTGCGTTCTTATGTCACTTTTTGTTCGGTGTACCGGAATGCTTGGTCACGCCGAAAGAGGGCGCCTATCGGTTTTCCCAATGTAAAGTGACATAATATGAACGCGACGATCGCGTATTCGCGTGACTATCGTTTTACATTAGGACGCGCGGTCAATCGCGGTCGATTGGAAGATGGGTACGAAGCTTTAAGGCGAAGATAATGTTATCCTTTTATGATTCTGCCAAAGTGACCTTTTTATGCCCCCTGATAGACGTAACAATACATGTAACACACTGTATAGTTGCATTTCATAACCATTGTATAGCAACATTGTGCTCGTGTAACTTCGGGTGCATTCGTATGCAAATAGTGTTCTGAACCGAGCTAGAACTTTTCATGCGCCCACGTCCAATGCAGTAATACAAAGGATCTGCACGTGGTTTCATTCAGTTTGTGTGTGTAGATAGTCCGTGCTTCGCTGTTGAAAATGAGCTTTACACACCTAATATAGACGTGTGGGTTTTCATATAAAGTTTAGCTTTAGAACTACTAATTTTGCAGTTAATTCTGTTTTGAGTTTGAGTTTAGAACAACGTGTTATGAAAGTTTGGAGTTTCGCTATACCTCGGTTGTAGAGGTCAGATAAACAGTCGCTCCGTGTAAAATACAGGTATTTAGCTGCATCCGGTTAGACTGGAAGCCGACCCCAACATAGTTGGGTAAAGGCTAGGCAGATGATGACATAACATGATGCTGTTTTCCTAAATCCGTACTCAATATTATGGGGTATTCTTCAAAGCGCAACTATTTTTAATCGCAACAAAATTATTCCTCGAAGAAATTCAAATTAAAAATATTATTTATAAAAATATTATTTAAAGAATATTATATTAATATATTATGTTTATTCCTCAAAGCGCAACCATGATGAAAAATAGAGAGGGTATGATGGATTTTTTAATGATTTCTATAGACAGTTTTAAATCAATTGTCCTAATTGTTTATTTATTAAAATGGACTACCAGGCAAACAGAAATTAACTGGGACTAAGTGTTTAAGCAACTTTTGGTCAATAATGTTAAAAACACATACAGGTTCATTAAATTGAATTATGACAGTTATTTTGAAAAGTACCAGGGTAACAGAAATGAACAGAAAAATTCAGAGGTAAAATAATTAAGGCTCCTTCTAACAGGCGGGACACAAAGGCACCGCAAGTCGCGCAACGAGCGGTGCCTTTGTGTCGCGCGCGATTATATTGCATGTCGCGCCTGTTTGTAGGAGCCTTTATGAAAGGACTGTTTATAGCTTTCATAAAAAAAAATAAAGCGTCAGAAAAATTTTAACTGACCTCAAAAATATCTTCTATTTGATCCTTAAAAAATAAAGCTTTGGAGAATCCTTTTGTTGATTAATATAAATCCCTTTGTAGTTCTGACTGACTAAAGGCTAGCTTCAATAAATCAAAAGCTGCAAAATTTAACCTCTCAAAGGTTAAAGGGAAATGGTTTCCTTTTTGTTACGTTACTTATCTTCATTAAGACAGTCATGTCAAAGAACTAGACAATGTAAGACCACATCAGTTTAATGCAAAATTAAGCAAAAATGGGTTATGTTCGCACAAAAAACAATATTTTATGAAACACAAGCGTCCCGTCTGTTCTACCGTGCTAGAGACGAATAAAAATAATTTATTAATTTTGACGTTAATGTGCACCGTTCATTATACTACTGGGGGCCTAAAAAGGCCACTTTGGCAGAATTATAAAAATGAATAATAAATATATTATGGCGATGACAGTCCGTGTTTTTCTTTTTTTCGCTGCACTACGTAGGTATAATCAAAGAGATTGGGGTTGGATTTAGATTGGATTTGTTGGAATTTTAGCACAGACAAAATATAACTGAAAATCCTTCACAATGGGATTTGATACGATTAACTTAACAGTTAACTGTCCATTATGATTCATAATGTTATCCTTTTATGATTCTGCCAAAGTGGCATTTTTATGCCCCCTGGTGTTACGCATATTTTGACGTGACAACGTCTTAAATTAGGTTGCGGCTGGGAGTCACTTATGAAAAAGTGTAACGCTCGGTAACGTTACGATGAGTCACCGAACGAGAGAGAGGCCCGCCGAATGCCTTGCGTCTCTCTCCCACTCAACTATTCTACCGAGAAAAAGACGTTGTCACGTAAAATCTTCGCCCGTAAAACCGACTTTACAGGCAACCATTTTTTATACATATATTACCTTTAATTTCAATTTCTTTTTGGTATTACTTTTTTAATTAATTTCCATGTTGGAGCAAAAATAAATTTCTAGTTTTCTCCTGGGATTTTTAAGATTCTTAGGAATCTTAAGAATAAATTAATAGCAAGTAGGGAACGCTGTGTACCGAAAAACTCATTTTTACGTCCAATAAAAATCATCCTGGGTATTTGCCCCGCTTCAAATATTGCTGGCTGCCTTATCCTATCCCCGAAGCATGTGCAATGTGTTGAAATGAGAAAAAAAAACTGGCCAAGTGCGGGTCGGACTCACACACGAAGGGTTCTGTACCACAAGGCAAAAACGCCGAAAAAAACACGTTTGTTGTATGGGAGCCCCCTTAAAAATTTATTTTATTCTGTTTTTAGTATTTGTTATAGCGGCAACAGAAATACATCATCTGTGAAACTTTCAACTGTCTAGCTATCACGGTTCATGAGATACAGCCTGGTGACAGACGTACAGATGGACAGTGGAGCCTTAGTAATAGGGTCCCGTTTTTATCCTTTGGACGGATAAAATTTAGGACGGATAATAAACTAAGACATTGCCAGCAGTCATAATTAATCAGTTTAATGATAATTTTGAACCATGTTCTAACAAGGATTTTGCACAAACTAGGTAGCAACAGAGCCAAAAAGCGTTTCCTCCTAAATAATTAATACCAGGGCTACAGAAACACGAGAAGTTTTGACATAAACTTCATAACACTACCTACGTCAATGTTAAATTATACCGACGCGTACAAACTTCAACTAGCATAAATGTCCTAAATTAGAAAACTAACTGGGACTGAAGTTGGGTTTCGACAAAGGCGTACTTGTCATTGTATTTAATTGTTTCTCTGTTAAAGTGGGTAGCATCACATTGTTCCGGTGAGCGATATTTATGTTGTCTCATGTATATTTAGATGACATAATATTCCGTTTTGTAACGTTAGTCTCAAGGTCGCTAGCGCTAATCATACTCAGCGTTAGCGCGGTCCTGGGTTCGATACCCAGGTCTGACAAAGTGTTAATGGGTTTTGGCATCAGAAATTTCTCAGTAGCAGCCCGGAGTCTGTCTTATGCCTGGTTGATGGCAATAGGCTTACCCTCTAACACTTAGGACTTAAGGGGACTACATGACCTAAAGCGCGGTCACTGTCGGACTGCAAAGAAAAGAAAGAGAAGTGCGATGACACAACGCTGGTAATTTATTGCTAAATATGAAGCAAATAACTATTTACAAAAAATCTATTGTTTGGACTAAAAAATTAAAACATGCTTTAGTATGTTGCTTGTAGAATAATCTGACAAAAAATCAGAATGATTGTATGTATATATTATGGTTTTTATTGTGAAAATAAAGTTTTTAGAGGTATCTTCATGATTTTTTTCTGTCGTATCAAATTAGTTGTATCATGTTTTCCACACACTATCTAACTAGCACATACTTATCCTGAAGAATATCATATACCTATAATTTTCTGATTTTGTTTACTGTATTCGATATTATGCTTTTATGCATTATAAAACTTACGTTTTTGTTTAGGTCCTTTAGTCCCCTTAAACATAACTGGTGAAATGTGGATGTACTTACTATAGGTACCTACACCACTGCCTGATACTTCGGGTATCACATTCAAAAAAAAAAAAAAAACACGTCAGACCTCTCTATTCTTGCTGCCATATACGAGACAGGAAATCACCAAAATATTATACCAACGATTCTTTTCTAAAAGCAGCGTATCTGCCGAAAAGTTGGACCACACTCTCAAAAGCCCGTTGAAAAATGTTTGTAGTTTAAAACTAAATTATAACGTGGCGTAATATTACGTTTTTCTACCTTGTTTAACTTTAAATACTCTGACAACTATAAAACAGAAATAACATGTCCTGTACGAAACTTTCCTTTTTGTAACGCGGAAGTCACGTAAAACATACGAGTCACAAAAACTTCCAGGATACGTGTATAGAAAGAAACAAAAGGCACGGCCTAGCAGCGTTTCGCATAAAACCCTACTGGATTAGTTTAGTTCAAACTGCAAACTCTGTCATAGTAAGACCCGTCGTCCACGACGCTACTCAAAATAAACGTGATAAAAACTCCGATCACCCTGGTACGCACGGGTGATTTTTTTCGCGCCCTATAGTTATAAGTGCACTGCTTATCACCAAAAGTTAAAATATAATAGTGTGTTATTTTATCGTACTGGGATGCAATACGGAGAGTTGAAAATTCAGTGCACCATTAAAAAATGGTTGCGTTTAAAAATCACTTGTGCTAACCTGGGCTGAGTAGCCAGAATGCACTAGTATTTCAATATGGCGGTCCGTACACAACGCGACTTATTATCGCGTAATCAGCTGGTTTGTGATACTAGTGCTGTGACATTCTGGCCTCTCATTGGTGATTTGAGTTTGTAACTGGTTACTCTTAGGTAGTGTCGTAGACGATGGGTTTTAGGGGTACAAAAGTAATGAATTTTTTTCCCACTCTTTTTTGAAAACCCAGGTTAAAAAAAAAATGAAGGAGCTCGTTTTTAGGAAATGTCCATACTACCTTTAGTTTTTGTAAGTACCTAGTTAAGTACACTGCGAAATAAAACAGAGTGGTCCTCTTCACCATTTTGAGAAACGCCGTAAAAGTCAGTTGGAGAAGAATGATTGTTGTACTAAAAGATATTGATGTGCCACTACTAGTTCGAAATAGCTTTTCAATGGGTTTTAAATGCTGTATAATTGATATATAGGGTGAAATAAGAGGTGATAAAGTTGAAAAACCAATTGTTTTTTGAGCCAATGACGCAAAGTAATGTTCCTCGAGAAAAAGTTCTAACTTTTTTAAGAAGAATTTTGTCTTCCATTTTGAAGACTATACAGGTCCCTAATTGCGTAACACAGTATCAATCACAATCTGTATAATTTTGAAGGATATTGCTAATCCATTGCTTCTTATGTTAGAATAATTTATCTGTTCAACAACGTAAATAACGCAATGAACTGTCAAAATGAAACCCATTGCTACTGATAGTGTGTTACGCAATTGCCCCGCAGGGCGGCAGGGACATCGACGCACAACCATGGATTCCGTACATGATTCTAGAACCATCTGCGTTGAAATTTGTCATCGGATATTTAAAAAAAAATGTTCCATACATTTTGACTGCGTAGATATTGGCACTTTTCTATGAAACAGCCAATTTTTTTTGATAACCGATGAATTTCTACTCTGTGTAGAATCATGTGCTAAATTTCTACTCTGTGTAGAATCATGTGCTAAATTTCTACTCTGTGTAGAATCATGTGCTAAATTCATGGTTACAGTTTGGCGTTATGTGATATGGTATGTCCTAACACCCTGTATATACAGTTTCTGGTAAAACTACAAACACATGATATTTGTACAGTCACGAGCACTAATATTTCAACACTTGGCAACTTTAAATTGCGATTTCTTCACGAAATAACGAATGCAACGTTGAAATACGACACTTAACATAAACCTATGGGTTCGAAAATACTATTTTCCTAAGAAATTTCATTTAAAATAAAGGAGAAAATCGCCTTTGAATAAAGCCAAGTGTATGCATACTAAGGCGATTGGCACACTGCACCGCATCACGCAGCGTGTCGCAGATAATGCACTCACGCGCGTGATTTTTTACATACAAATTCAATAAAAACGCACTCACGCACGTGGAATTTGGCTCCGTTTCCCGCACACCGCTGCGTGATGCGTGGCAGTGTGATAATCGCCTTATGCTCGTGACTGTACATCTTTATTTATAACTTTGATAATGTATTTTCTAAAGGCTTGGCTTTCCGTAGACTTTGTGTTATTATATTAACTAGACCACATTTAATATCTAGTCGTCTTCAGCTTTCTAAATCTAACGATTAAATAACATCAACAACTTACTCTAATCCATCACACCTCACGTACACGTCTACAACGCGCAATTCTCCAGTAAATCAACATTCTCATCCAAAATAACACCCTCAACTTACCATCAGAACTGTGTATGTACCAACAGAATTGCTAACTATAGGTACCCGTATCTCTACGAGATCTAAATCCAATCCCACACGTCACTTTTGAAATATTACGGCCGTAAAACGATAAGGACTGTAATGCTACAACGAAATAATTAAGGTGAATTCGCAGTTGTAGCTCGCGAAATTCAATTTTGCTTACTTTTTTTTGCAATTATCAGGTCAGTGTCAGGTTGTATCTTGATCAAAATATGATTCGCGAATAAAACAGGTACATATTTACAGAATTATAATCATCTTTCTAAGTTAGATTTGTTCCATAAGAACAAATCTCTCATGGAAAAGTGCTTATCTTATAGGAACAAATCTAACTTAAAGAATATATTAATGATTCTAATGACTATAATAATTCTGTAAATACATATCTCTTATAGTCGCGAATCATATTTTGATCAAGATACACCCTGACACTAACCTGAAACCTGTTCATAATGATGAGTACAATGACCTCTTAAGAGGTTGTTAATGTTTTACCAATAACCCTGTATACACCCATCAACATTCATACTACATTTGCCATGTTTTCTGAATTTCATTAAAAACAACGTGTCATGACGAAATCTAAAGAAAACTATCATATAACCATATGTGAAATTGAACGTCGCTTTAAAAGGATTCGATATGTCGTTCGACTGGTATTGCCTCGTGCGGTTTTCTCTTCAGAAAAGCTGTAACGGTCCACATTCCTGAAATGAAACAAAGAAAATCCATTGTACTTTTCTAGTACCCAATAACATTTACTTCAGTTAAAGTACCCTCGTCGATCAATCCAAGCTAATAATAATCATGAACTTCTTTCAATTTGAATTATATTCTGACATGTTTTCCGCCTTGGTAACTACGAGGTAATTTGTAAGGAAAAATATCGGAGATGGTAACAACAAAATCTAATTTGCTGATGTTTTTCACAGGTCCTTGTTACGAAACCGGATTTTTATAACGAGGAGACGAGAAAGAACTTATTTTGCACATTATCGGAACTCATTTCGCTGAACATAGTGCCCATTGTCAACACTAACGATGCCGTCAGCCCTCCGATGTATATCCATGATGACACCGTTGTACCAGGAACTGGGAAAAAGGTACGCGATTTTGACCCTTCAAGCAAAAGGTTTTTTTTTATATTTGTAGGTACGCTGCTAAGGCAAAACATGACTGTGATAATAATTTTTATTGTAGAATCTTGCATGCCATGTGTGGCATGGCAACTTTCAATTGCGATTTTTTCACGAAATAAAGAATGCAAAGTTGAAATACGACACTTTACATAAACCTAATTCGAAAATACTATGTTCGTAATATCATACAATTTCATTCAAAAATAAAGGAGAAAGTAGCCTTTGAATAAAGCCAAGTGTATACATTCTTATGCTCGTGACTGTATACTCATGTTTTGGACAAATAAATAATCTTTATCTTATCTCAAAGATACTACTAAGTTACGATAGATTTCTCTTGGATTGAAATCTGAAAAATTATTTATCTGTAAGAAAATGATTGCCTGTAATAGAAAACTACGACAAATAATAGGAAACCATTTTCATGTGATTTGTCGAACAGAAATACAAAAATGTTTGACAATTTGTTTATCGATCCATGGCAGAAAAATACGTTATTTGGAATATTTCCACGATACCATCAGGTATCACTTTTTATTTTTTAATAGATATGTTACAAAGTTACAAATACATACCTGTTAGTATATCACTTATTCATAATAATTGCTTAAAAATAAGAGACGTTTAAAAGACAAAAAATATACGGTTAAGCAGACTTTAATCATTACTAAATTGAAGCAACGTTTATAAGGGGGGTAGTTTACAGGTATTGCGGATTCATCATAAATTGGCTGGCATTTTGCTACTTCTTCCACTCAATTTGCTTTAACGACCCAGTCTGATATCCGTCAATCAGCCGTCAGATATCTTAATTACGAATTGATTTTCCCCATCCCCCAACTAAAGACCCATAAATCCTTATATATTTTATGTTCTAAGAATCCTGCTGCATTTGCAAAAAATTTACTTCATCGTAAACCTTCCTAAATCCAGGGTATAGGTATCAAGGACAATGATAGTCTATCCGCTCTGCTGGCTGCTGAGATCCAATCAGACTTACTGATTATGATGTCTGATGTCGATGGCATATACAACAAGCCGCCGTGGGAGGATGGTGCAAGAATGATGCATACTTACACGTCCAAGGAGAGAGATCAAGTGCAATTTGGAAAAAAATCAAAGGTAAGATTTGAAAAAGAACATTTTGATACTGTAAATAAAAATAGAAAGTCTAGTGTAGGCGTAGAGATATAGAAATGATCAGAGAGTTAACTCTAAATGGAAAAAAATATGCTGATGGAGGCATAAAAAACCTAAATAATGCCTACCTTTGAACTGAATTTGTTACTGAAACAATATATTATTTTCTTTTGAGCTCATCCAAAAGTATGCAGAGTGTTTATTCATGTTGGTAGACAAAGGGAAGATGTAAGCGTGGGTGGAGCAAAGTAAACCCACGCAAAAGCTAAACGAGAATAATAAAGACAATCTTGTAAGTTTCAAGCACAAAGTTTTGTTCTGTATACGAACTGATTTGGGTGATATTGGTTTTGCTGTTCTCATCAATCAAATCCATATTAATATTATAAATTCGAAAGTAACTCTCTCTGTCAGAATGTGACCTTTTCACACCTGAACGAACAACCACTGAACGGACTTCGATAAAATTTTGCAGAAAGATAGATTGCATCCCGGGGAAGGACATAGGACATTTTTTATCCCGATATTCCCACGGGATCGACACTTATGCGGGTGAAACCGCGGGGTGCAGCTAGTATTATATATATGTAGGTATAAACAAAATTAAGAAAACCTGCTTCGAATATTTTAAACAGCACTTGTATTTTAGCTTTTGTTTAAAATCTTCGAAGCACGTTTAGCAGAAATATTAGATGACAGTATTACTATTTCTGCGTGATTAAATTGATGCATTTTTTTTATTCATAATAATGTATGCACTTCTTTATGACATATCTGAACTTTAGGTTGGTACTGGAGGAATGGATTCTAAAGTAAATGCTGCAACCTGGGCTATGGCTCGCGGAGTCAGTGTGGTGATCTGCAACGGTATGCAAGAAAAAGCCATCAAGACTATCATCAGTGGAAGAAAAGTCGGTACATTCTTCACGGATTATGTTACTACCCCGGCTAATGCTACATCTGTTGACGTTTTGGCAGAAAATGGTACGTACTTCAACTATGTCTAGTGTTCAAATTTTATACGAAGAACAATCACACAATTTTCTCACAATATTTCCTTAATTTACAGCAAGAACTGGCAGCCGAGTTTTGCAACGGCTTTCTCCATCAGAAAGAGCAACAGCCATTCACTCGCTAGCAGATTTATTAGTTAGCAAACAAGAAGAAATTCTAGAAGCAAATGCAAAAGACTTAGAAGAAGCTACAAAGAGCGGTCTTGCGAAACCTTTACTCAGCCGATTATCTTTAAGCTCTAGCAAATTGAAAACATTAGCCATAGGCCTCAAGCAGATTGCTGATTCAAGTTACGAAAATGTTGGCAAAGTGTTAAGAAAAACCAAGTTAGCTGAAAATTTAATTCTACAACAAGTATCAGTACCCATTGGGGTTCTTCTAGTCATATTTGAATCTAGGCCTGATTCGTTACCCCAGGTGGCCGCCTTAGCCATGGCATCGGCAAATGGTCTACTTCTAAAAGGTGGAAAGGAAGCTGCTCATTCAAACAAAGTTCTCATGGAATTAGTTAAGGAATCTCTGAAAGGCGTTGGTGCTGATGACGCCATTTCCCTTGTATCTACAAGGGAAGAAATTAGCGATCTATTGTCTATGGAGAAGCACATAGATTTGATTATTCCTAGAGGCTCTTCTGAGTTAGTAAGAAATATTCAAAAGCAGTCACAGCACATTCCTGTTCTTGGTCACGCTGAGGGCATTTGCCACGTATATTTAGACAAAGATGCTGATCCAGTAAAGGCATTGAAGATTGTTCGCGATGCAAAGTGTGACTACCCAGCTGCTTGCAATGCTATGGAAACTTTATTGATTCACGAAGACCATCTCAATAGCGATTTGTTTAACGATATGTGCAATATGTTGAAGAAGGAAGGTGTTAAGATACATGCTGGCCCTAAGCTCTCTACTCAGTTGACGTTTGGTCCGCCTCCTGCGAGGAGTATGAAGTTTGAATACGGAGCTTTGGAGTGCTGCGTTGAAGTTGTCAGGGATATGGAAGAGGCTGTTGATCACATACATAAATTCGGAAGCTCGCATACGGATGTCATTGTTACTGAGAATGGTGAGTGAAATAGTACTTCTTCTTATTTAAAAGAATTTTGTCCTTTCAATATATAATTATACTAGAGACACTCTTTATGCAAAATTGAAATCACCTGGTCCGTTTTATTTTTAAACTATATTATTAGCTCCTCCCAGATGTATGTTGTTGTTGATGTATGTTGATGTATGATGAGTATATGACTGTATCATCTGTAACTGTAGCATTATTTACACTAATAAATAAGGAAGTATCTACAATAATATTATAATGATTACTTCAAGGCAATCATAGTTTAATTGCATGTACTACACCAGTTTGTTGACGCGTGATATGTATATTGTGTTTTTGGAAGTCACTGTTATCAGCAACAACTATATAGCTATAGATAAGTTTATCTGTCGCAGTTACTCGTGTTTTACGATCGCCTGTCGTCTGATAGGTACTATTTGTACTTGAACTTGTAGTCAGGGCCAGGGATATATACAATATTATTCCTATCACTAAAAGAGGGTTATAATTCTTTCCTATGGACAATAATAGTAGGATGTTCGTTCTGGCGAGTAGTAAACTAGTGCTTGGAATACATTTTATGAAGTACTTAGCTTATTGTGTGGCTCCGATTAAAGTATCAATCTCTTTTATTGTCTGACTATTTTTAGATCTTAGAAATTCGAAAATAAATTATACGGCGTTCACCAGTGTACTTTACAAGTTTGTAAATTACCTAAATAGAATTTTCCGTAATCGGTCATCATAAAGTAGGTACTTATAACATAATTACCTTTTAACATAATCAGCTTATAATGTTCCCACAGCTGTGACACAGGCCACACTGTGAGAGGAAGAGGGCTGTAATCTACTACGCGGGCCCTGTGCGGGTTGGTGGATGTTACGTCATTGTTTTTTTTAGTTCTAGAATACGTCGGTTTCCTCACGATGTTTTCATTCACCGTTTTGAGAGCAGTGGTAATGAAATTAAATACACTAAGTTGAGTGCCTGCCTGGGTTCTAACTCACGACCTACAACTCGTAAGTCGGGGCCGACACCAGTGGGCCACCACTGCTCTAATTACCTTTTGTTTTAATAAATTATCCTGTATATATACGACCCTGGCTACGACGACATGCATACGAATCCTGTAAAATATATGCTTTACGTATATTAAAGATACAGCATAATTTAATTTGTTGTAATTTTCCACTATTTTCAGATGCCGCAGCGAAACGTTTCCTGAGCTCAGTGGACAGCGCGTGCGTGTTCCACAACGTGTCGTCGCGTTTTGCCGACGGCTTCCGTTTCGGCCTCGGCGCTGAAGTTGGTATCTCTACCGCCAGGATACATGCTAGAGGTGAGATAAAAGTTTTGTGTTGTGGTAGTGGTGATCCCGTTTATTTGTTTATTACTAGGTGATTCTGTTGTGGCACTGTCCTCGGGCCCAACTATATCTTTGTAGGACATTTAATAGTCGCACCGCACATGGTATAAAATTGCTTCCCTTAACACTTTTCGTCCAATTGATAATTCCGTAATACACTAACAGTAGCAATGTCTTTCATTGTGACAGTTCAACAACATTCATTGCGTTCTTTACGTTGTTAAGCATACAAATTCGAACATTATGAAGCAATGGATTAGCAATATACTTCAAAATGATGGGCTATAAGAGTTTATGGTAAACCACCTGGCTTCTGAAGAGAAATGTAACATCGAAATTACGTAACAGATTATCGAACCGAAGCCAAGTGATATGTCGGTTGATGTTATTTCAGTCTCACAAACGCAATAGTTTCCAGGAGTTTTACTACTTGAGTCCCACTATCTGTTAGACAATTTTTGTTGATTAGCCTTTTAGAAACCGGCAGTAAGTTTCGTTTTATTAACTCAACTTTATTTGAGTGCAGTTCCTGCAGTGTCGGTTTATCTCATAAGATATGTATTTTGTGCTTTAAAAGTGAGCTCACTAAGTAAAGTGGTTTATGAATACTGACTTTAGTCATTTATTAGAAATCCGGGACATTTCCGAGTTTAGGGAAATTGAGTCTTAAACCACTTATCAATTGAAATCAAAATTCAATAAAAAATCTGACTCTACGTAACATCACCCCTATTTGCCCCGAAGGTTTAGCCAGAGGTTAACCGGCAGATGTTAAAGTCTCATGTAGTAAGGGGCGAGCCTATTCCCATTAATGAGATACAAGTCCAGACTCCGGGATACTACTGAGAAATTCTAACGGAAAACCCCAATAACTCTGCCCAACCTAGGAATCGAACCCAGAACTTTGTGCTCAGCAGTAGTTCTTGCGACCCCTAGATCAACGAGACAGTCAACTGTTAGATTCTACCCCAGATATCGATAGATCTAGATAACGCAAGTATCACGATCTGTATGAAAAAAAAGCGTGTAATTTTTTGACTACCTACTATGACGTCACAAGCACTATTTAGTGATGGGAAAATCAAATCGATTCAAAGACGCCGCCGCGTGCGGCACCCGTCTCGCCCCACCCCCGGGGCCTAGCGCCAGCGCTAACGCTCACCCAACCTGAATGAGCGCGAAAGTGGCGGCTTACGATTTTTGTACGTAAGCTGGTGCGATTTTCGGCACGCGAAGTAGTTGCTCTTGCGTTATCTAGTTGTATCTTTATCTGTGGATTCTACTAATTCATATTCATCTTTTCTCAGGACCCGTGGGAGTAGAAGGCCTGTTGACCACCAAATGGATTTTAGAGGGTACAGACCACACCGCTGCTGAATTCAACGAGGGAAAGAGGAACTGGCTCCATGAGACTCTTCCAGTCAATTGACTACCTGAACCGGACCATAAGAAGCCAGCAAAATCACTATGGACAAGAATCAAAGAGTTCTTTGTTAGAAAATAATACTTAGGTTATTTTGATACATTAAGTAGTTCTTAGGCCCGCTTGGCTACACATCAAGCTGTAATAACCACTATAAGCTGACTTCTGATTGTACGAAAACCTTATACAATCGCATTGTATAAGGTCAGCTGAAACTGTAAATGTCAGCTAATGCTGGATGTGTAGCCATGTGTACCAAACTCACTAATGGCCGATTCCTAGAATTTACGGACCGTTTTTGTTTTCCGTTTGATTCCAGGAGGGACCACGGACAATTTATGGTAAATAATTGGGACCAAGGACTATAAAAAAAAAAAAATTAAATATGGCCCGCGATGATTGATGTGATTAAAAAAAGCGCACATCTCCGACTAGTAAATATTTATCTGTGGCGTTAAGTAAAAAGTACGTGTGTTTAATACACTGCATTATGGACCTAAAAGCGGTTCATTTATAGCCACTTTACGAGCAAGTGTGTTGAAAAATAAAATATTTACCGTTAAACATATTGAAACATCATTCTGTGTCAGTCATCTTTAAAAGATTGACAAAAATAGAAAGATGCGTTTACCGCTTAACGCATTTTGTGATTTCTGGTGTAAGCGGGCCCTAATATAGCTTTAGATAAGTAATTTAACATTTTTGTATGCAAATGTAAGGAAATGAAATGTAAGTATGATAGCTGAAGTTGGTACGGAAATGCAATGTAAAGTTTAGATTAATTTTAGATACTGTAAGTTGTAAAAACGAATCGATGTAATAAAATGTTTTGATAATTAAGTTAATTACTTCTTACGTGAAAATTAACCGATTAGATCTCTTTAAAGCTTGTAAGGGCAATGAAGAGGTCTATGCTTGGAGTTTCCGTGCGTAATCAGGAATGAAGAGATCCGCAGGAGAACCAAGGTAACCATAGCTCGAAGAATTGCCAAACTTAAGTGCCAGTGAGTGCCATAGTGCTCACAGAACGGATGGTCGATGAGACCGAAATGTTCTGGAGTGGTGACCGCATACTGGAAGGCGCAGCGTTGGAAGGTCCAAGGTGGTACGATGACCTTACGAAGGCCACGGGAATTTGCTGCATGGATAAGAGAACAGGTCCGGTCGATGTTTTTAGACGCAGGAGCAGGGTCTTATGTTCAGCAGTGAATGTTGTTCGGATAAAATGATGATGATGATGACAGCTTGTATATTGAGCAATATTGCAATATATTTCCTTAAGTGTCTAAACACACTATGCCGAAGGTACGCGACCGAAGTTCGGCATGATTACGCCTGCAATGCTATTTAACGCAACGTAATTTCGGCATAATCTGTCGTCACTCGTCAGTAATTCAAATAGCTTTGCAGGCGTAATCATCAACTTCGGTCACGTACATAAATTCAATTTTTCTTACGTTTTTTGCAATTTGCGATTTGCAATTGGTTGTATCTTGAACAAAATAAGATTCGCGACCGTAATAAGTATACATTTACAGATCAATAAAACCCTCTTAAGTTCATGTAAGTAACCCTTCTGATTGATATATGAAATAGTCAACAGGGGGACAATACGACCAACGTAACTTGGCGGGCCTGAACATAGGCACTAAGAACTTTCGCGCATGTTCTCTCACTCGCACTCGTCTCATGTCACCATTTGGTTCCTAAAAAATCTTACTGCGCAGCCTTCTGCGCAAAGTTCGGGCCGGCTAAGTTACGTTGGTCGTATTGTACACTGCCATATCATTTTGTAGGTCTAATTACCAAGAACATTGAAACATTTACTATGTACGTTTGGAATTATCACCGCATACGCAGATTAACCGCAGCGCAGCGGTTCAATTTTGGAGATTACAGTGCGCATTTGAACCAGGCCACATTAATGATAAAGGCAGTATTATCAATTCAATTTTGGATTAGTACATGGATTTGGTTGGATTTTGGATTTGTGTCTGTGTTATGCTGATTGCTTTTGATAAAAGATATATTATTACTATACCTTTACATAATATCTGCCCCGTTGGTCTCGTGGTTGCAAGCGCGACTGCTGAGCGTGGAGTCCTGGGTTCGATTCCCGGGTCGGACAATGTGTTATTGGGTTTTCCATTAGGAATTTCTTAGTAACAGTCCGAAGTTTGGAAGTTGGCGGTATAATACCCCCGTGCCTCGGAAAGCACGTAAAGCCGTTGGTCCTTCGCCTGAACTCTCCCCGATCGTGACTATTAGAGTGAAGGAACAGAGAGTGCACCTGTGTTTGCGCACACACTTGTGCACTATAATATCTCCTGCGTACCTGGCTAATCTCCATTGAGATTGGCCACCGTGACCGAAAACGGTCGCGGAGGCTATTATTTACATAATATCTATACTTATCTCATCATCATCTGCCTACTCTGTGTCTGCCTAGCCTTAGGTAATACGATACCCCTTGGAGACCGGTTGTCAGACTTTCGGGCTACTGACGACCCATAATGACTGTCAAAGATCCACGAACGACAGCCGGGACAAACGGCTTAACGTGCTTTTCGAGGCACGGAGGGGTCTTGGTAAGTAAAGATGGTCACCTATCTACGGACCAACCGCGGCAAGCGTAGCTTAACCGTATCTTTTATGTATACCTATCTATCTATGTATATTGGATTTGTGTTATTGGGTTTTTCCATAACAGCCCGGAGGTTGGAAGTTGACGGTGTGACACCCCTGTGCCTCGGAACGGTCTTAGCTGTTGGGCCCTGCGCCTGATCTGATTTTGATGCGGTTTTCACGATTATTTAGAGAGCACAATTATTCCGGAAGGATTATGTGTATAAAACATTAAAATGAAACTTACATACAATAGAAATCTTGATGTTTTGTTAAGTCATAAAAACCGTGTAAATAGTAACAGTAAACTTTAATTACTATCGGTAATTTATACTAATTATTTTCCTATGGTTTCATGAATTCTGTAACACTGCCTAATAATTATGATACTGGAAGCCTTTTCAGTTTGGTAATTAAAATAGCGTGTCGATTCGCCTGAATCAATTTCAGGCATCAAATGACGATGTGCTGAAATTATTTTACAACTTCGAAACTATGTTCCCCTACTACTGTATAACCGGTCAAACTTCAAAGCAACAGTTAATAAAGGGTGGCTGGGGCAACGACGTATTAATTCTAACCATGAATACAGTACATGATAAAAAAAAAAAATTGGGCTGTTATAAAAAAAAAATTCGGCTGTTTCATTGAAAAGTACAAAATGTACGGAACAGCTCAATCAATCAATCAACTCATTCCACTATAACTATTGCCTATTGCAGTCCACTGCTGGACATAGGCCTCTCCCAGGCTGCGCCACAATACCCTGTCCTCCGCCTTCCGCATCCAGTACGTACCAGACACGGGGGCCGTCCCAAACTACGCTTGCCGATACGTGGTCTCCACTCCAGGATTCGTCTGCTCCAGCCATCGGTCCTTCGACAGACATGGCCAGTCCATTACCACTTTAGTTTGTTTTAGTCTGCAAGCTACGTACGGATCACCTCGACAGATTTTAATTTATTAAATGAATAAACTTTTAAATAATATCCTAACCTAACTAATACTACAAACTAAAATACGGCGTCAAAATATTCCTCCGCCTGTCAACCTTCAGGATGACCCTTTCTTTACCAGAATTTAGGTAGGTCAACAAGACGTGTACGGCAGCCTCACAGTCCCCTTTGGAGCCGTAACATAATTGAAGAGCAAATTTTTAGGGTTCCGTACTTCAAAAGGAAAATCGGAACCCTTATAAGATCACTTCGTTGTCCGTCTGTCTGTCCCTCAGTCAAGACCCTTTTTCTCAGGAACGCGTGAAGATGAAATTAATATCAAATACTCAGGGCTGCAATCCCTTGAAGTATTGCAAAAAATCAAACTTCTAAGTCAACGGAATCAAAAGATACGGGCGTTTATGTTCCGAAATCAAAACCTATAGGGTACTTCCCGTTGACCTAGAATCATAAAATTTGGCAAGAAGCAATGCCATGTAGCACAAGTAAAAAAAACAGTGGCACTCCAGGAGTGCCGACAGAAGTGAAAACTTGTAAAAGCATAGTAATTTTATAAATAATGAGGGTCATTCTTCCCAAAGAAAATCTACCGCGCGTTGATGTCTTTATAATGGTCAAAACTTAAAACAGAGGTATCGGTTACGGTAACAGTGTCGCCAGTTCAATGGTTTTTTTCCCATCTCAAAAAATGCCCAACGCGCTTAAAGAAGTTATCACTTAAAAAAATCCGAAAACCGTAAAGTACTCGTAGTTACATTACAAAAAAATAAATTTAAAACTATTTACGTGCCTACAAATTTGGACCCCAGCTGGGTGCTAACTCTTGAATTTAATTCCGATAGATCGACATTGGAATTGTGACGTTTCGTAGGTACTCTTGAGTTCGATGCTAGCGCCAAATGTTTTATAAATTGGGTGTCCATTTTGGGGAACTAAGTGGAATTGGGATCGGGCTTGGCGTGGGGTAAACGGTACTCTTGAATGTATTTTGACAGTTGTGTATTGCGTTGGGATAGTTTGTTGATTGTGATTTTTCCAATAACAAAAGTGTAACTTTTTAGAAATTGTTGCGTTTTAAGTGGTTTTCTGTGGATTATACCCGGCGACCTTCGTACCGCCTCAGAATCAAAAAGGTCAATCTATACAAAATGTATGAGAAACCTTTTTTTTCTTTGTTAATTTTCCCCATGTTTTAATAGTTATTCTGCTATTCGGGACGGAGACAATCCAACAACCAAAAAAATCGGTCCCGTGGTTCTTGGGTTTTAAATGGTGTAACTAACCAAACTTTGTTTTATTTATATAGATTTCAGGTAATATTTATTATTCATGGTAATATTCAAAGTAGTATGACTGGAATGGATTATTTTCATATAACAAAATTACAACCCACATACTATCTTCAGCTTTCTCTCTTGTGTTACAAAACCGATAATGTACTGATGTGTTCCGTAAAAAAAAACACGTTTTTTTGCGTCGGTGCTCCATGGACCAATTGGTCTATGGGGAAAATTACATGTTTCCATCGTCCTTCGGGTCGTTGACACCCTTTGGGCAAGGAATCCTTAAAAGGTAGGTAACAAAGAACTATCAGTCTTTCATATTATATTCTTCGATGCTCCATTGTCTTCTGACAGTTTTGTACAATAGATGGCAGGGAAACAAAAAGGTTGCGTGGGAATTACAGAATATTACACTTTAGGTACATATTACAGTAAGGCGCGACTTTCCAACTTTGGTACGGAGAATTTAGGAAATAATGTTGTTAGGTTCCAAGATATGTAGTCGCTCAATGTCTCTGTAGGTTGCTGGTAACTTTTATTTCTGAGAAGTCTATAGACATCATGAGGAGGTAATGAACAAAATGTAATAATTTATCATCATCTGCCTAGCCTTTTCCCAACTGTGTTAGGGTCGGCTTCCAGTCTAACCGGATTCAGCTGCATATCAGAATTTTACATTCTGCCTGATGTAGGGAACAGCTGATTTTTTTTATCGCGATTTCAGGTTTGGTCCCATAGTAAAAGTTGTTCATAATGATGAGTACAAAGACCTCTTAAGAGGTTGTTAATGTTTTAACAATAACCCTGTATAACAGTCAGGAATTAGAATTTTATATATTCTACTAGCTTCTGCTCGCGGCTTCGCCTGCGTAAATATCGGAAATTATCCCACGGTAACGTGCTACCAGGACATAAAGCCTATGTCCTTCCCCAGGATGCCATCTATCTTCTTGCCAAATTTTATCGAAATCCGTTCTTTGGTTTTGGCGTGAAACGGTAACATATAGACAGAGTTACTTTCGAATTTATAATATTAGTATGGACGCATCAAATAATGATGTGTTACTATTTAATCGAATCGTCTAATTCCTGTGGCAGCCGGCAATGTTTATTTATTATTTATTTATTTAAAACCACAATTATAACACCTTTACAGAATCATCCAAGGCGATGTTATAAGTCACTACGTCTATTCATTTACAAAAATAAAATAAAATCACCTGCCATGTAAGCAAAATTGCAACAACGATATAACGCTATGTTAAACCTATTTATAGACATTAACTGTACCTAATGGTTTTATCTTTTTCAGAACCTAACCCTTTGAGACAGAATACATAATCCTTTGATAAACGGCTGGAGTAATTTGAAAGCACGCATCGGATAAAATGTTCCATATCATTAGGCATTCCATTTAGTACCTATTCTGATACAGGCGCAGGACCAACGGCTTAACGTGCGTGCGTCTCTCTCCGGTCGTGTCGGATTGCCGTCCCATCGGACAATGAGAGTAAGGGAAGAGGGAGTGCACCTGTGTCTGCGCGCACACTTGTGCACTATAATATCTCCCGCGCCGAAGGCTAGTCTCCGTTGAGATTGGCCGCCGTGGCCGAAATACGGTCTGGAGGACTTTATTTATTTATTTATTCTGATACATAGCTACAGGGCTATTAATTTTGTTTCATCACACCTCCGAGTGGTATCATTAGGTACGAATTTATCCAGCTAAAGCAACTCAAAGCGACTATAAGCAGTAAGTACGAGGTTATTTTCCGCGTCTACGAGCATTTTTCTGGTCTAGAAAAATGCATTAGAAATAGGAAATGCTCTGAGCAGTTTTGAATTGAATAATCAATATGTAAAATATGGCGAGGTATCGATGAAAGATGAATTATGTGAGGCCGCAAAACAGATTTCTTTAAAGAAAAGTTTTTATCGAAATCCGTTCAGTGGTTTAGGCGTGAAAAGGTATATATTGTATACTAGACTAGTGGTTTCAGAGATTAGCATGTTCAAACAAACCCTTCAGATTTATTAATAACTAGCTGTGCTCTGCGGTTTCACCCGCGTAAATGTCGATCCCGTGGGAATATCGGGATAAAAAGTAGCCTATATGTTAATCCAGAGCTACCTCCATACAAAATGTTATCAAAATTGGTCCAGCCGTTTGATCGTGAATAAGTAACAAACATTATAAACACACACACACTCACAAACTTTCGCCTTTATAATATTAGTGTGATATAGATATAGACAGATAGCTCTACATCCATTTCCCTTCTCCTCCTCCTCAAGTCGTACTCGTCATTACTTAGGGTCGTGATCCTCCTTTTTTTTTTTTTTTTTTTGCGGTTGGGAAATCATCAAATGACCCCTCCCGCTCTGGGTGGAGTGGAAGGGAGTGTCAGAGTCTTACTGACTAAAACCCACCCATGTTCCTTCCTTAGCCCTTTATGTTCCGGGCCAGCGGTAACCCTTTCGGACAATCCCGCCTCCCTTGAAAACAGCTTTTCCCTAACGATGTTTCGCCATCTCTGTCTATCCTTAGCCAAGTGAAGCGCATCATGAAGTTTCGTGTCAAGAGAAGAGATTATCAGCGGGGCAATTATGTAACACATTATCAATCGGAATCGGTTTCATTTTGACAGTTGAACAACATTCATTGCGTTATTTACGTGTTGTGCAGATAAATTTTTCGAACTTATGAAGCAATGGATTAGCAATTTGCATCAAAATGATTCAGATTCCGACTGATAGTGTGTTACGCAATTAGGATGCTGGTCGGAAAATCGCAAATGGCTGCGACCTCTTGGTCGTTTACCATCCACCTTGCCGGTAACCATTAACCAGTCAACGAAACACGATGCAGACACTTCGTGTGCTTTAGTTTGTTAGATTTTTAGTGTAATTATAATGTTGTTTGTATTCATAGTATTTTTAAGTTATATTCATATTGTATTGTATGTGTTTTATATGGGCCTTGATGCCTGAAATAAATGGATAATAAAATAAATAAATAAATTAGTTGTTCAAGGTTATTGCCATCTTCTCTCGCTTTATGGCCGAAAAATTCTTAAACTCTGCGGAGACAGGTCGTAGAGATCGCGAGGTCGCGTCCCATTTAGCCGTCTAGAAATGATAGCCTATTCTAAAGCACTTTTTTTTTTTGTGCATGGGAAATCATCAAATGAGCCCTCCCGCTCTGGGTGGAGCGGAAGGGAGTGTCAGACTCTTACTGACTAAAACCCACCCGTGTTCCTTCCTTAGCCCTTTATGTTCCGGGCCAGTGGTAACCCTTTCGGACAATCCCGCTGAATTCTAAAGCACTTATCAGTAGTATTTCTTGAGCAAAAAATGCTATCCTTTTCAGCTTTGTAGTAACACAATCACTGAAAAAGAATACCAACCGCTATTCCTGATTGTAAGTCAGTCATGTTAGTGATTCGTATGTATCTAGATGTAGACAGAATCGTTTTGTTTCCGACGAAACTTTATCCCTTGCTAACGGAAATCTACGCGATTGAATCGTTTAAGCGCGTTTTGTACTGAAAACGAAGCGATGGCAGTCGAGAGATGTAAAGTGACGAAGCAATGTCGTCACGAGTCTTTCTCAACACAAAGTGAAACCACCTGGATATGTTGACCGGTATTGGGGGACCAGACTATAACTATCTACTGGCAGTTATACCGGCCTGACTTATGGGATAACCTTGCCAACTAGGCAAGGTCCTCACCTTGCCTAGATTGATAATTAGAGTATTAATATATTTATTAGGGACAAAAAACAATTATATGCTACAAAATACAGAAAACTTACTTAAACTAAGATTTAATAAACATGTAACCCACACCGTTGTCCACGTTTTAACTCAAGGTTAAAAGAACTGCTAAAGACAAATAATAAAAAAGAAAAATAAAACAATAGTCGCTGCCATAATATTGCTGTGTTACTTAACTTAGGTTAATTTAACTTAAAATAGTCGCTAAACATAATATCCAGAGCCATTTTCTTAAATGATTGCAAGATAGACAAAATATACCCAGTTTAATAAAATGCGTGTTATAAGAATCAACAAGGCTGAGCCAGCCTAGGCAGGCTGGGCTGGCTCAGCCTATTGAAGTCCACTGCTGGACATAGGCACAGAGCATGTAACCTTTTAGACATAGGCCTCTCCCAGGCTGCGCCACAACACCCTGTCACAGGACGCCACCAGCTACGGTCCTTACATACTCCTTTTGCCTCGTTAAAGAACATTTTTAATTTTTTTATGTTAAACCGTTGTTTTGCTCGCTTACAGCATTGCCCTTCTATGTGACGCATACCCTTACGTTACCAACAAATGTACTGTACTAAAGTTCTACATTCGATGGATTGAAGTAAGTTTCCCCAGTAGGTTTCGACACACAAACAATTCTTTTTATGCTGTTCTAACTTGCCTGATGAAAATGCGAGACAGCTGCAGATAGCTATCAATTTGTATTTAGGACTGAAAGAGATATGACTGTTCTCTTTATTTTTGTTTGTGATCCGTCAGAGTGGCTGTTTTTCGTGAATTGATGGATAAAAGGAATGTTTTAGAGTTAATTCAATTTTAGACATCTACGAGATCTCGTATCTTTTTTTAGCAGCTTCATACAATGACATTTGCTTACTTGTAAAGTATTATATTATTTTATTTTATTTATTGTGAATGTGAAGACGATGTGGGTCATTTTATATATTTTTTTATTATTCTATCTGTTTTGCTAGTTTTTTTTCATGGTCTGGCAGTTTGAGTAATTAATGTGGCCTACCCAAATGTCCTTTCTTTGGTATTGTTCGTCGAATCGTTGAGCTCCTTAAGTCTTGAGTTAAGCTGCATTTCTGACAAATGCGACCAATGAACTGGGCAGGTCCTCACAATCTGTGTGATTCTTTCCTCAAAAAACCACCTCAGACATCGATCTACATGGTCTTCATATAACCTGACCAAGATTATGTCTGGACTTTAAAAGAGACTGTGACCTCTGAGTTTGTTTCGGCCTTTCTTTTCAGAGTAGTCTGATAAGAAACGCCGCCGCCGACCTCATCTACTTAAAAAAAACGTGATTGACGTGTAAAAGTGTTTGTGCAAACCAAAAATAAAAGCATTTTTCATGCATTTATCATTAAAACGCTAAATGTCAAATGAGACGTATAAGTTAACATAGCACATGCATAATCGGTTATTCCGTTTATCCACCACAAATCCACCCTAAGGCGGATACGCGGAAACGTTTGTCCGAGAATCCACCTATCAATTTCGTTTATCCAACTAGGCCTAGGGTGGATTCTCGGACACGCATTTCCGTGTATCCATCTTAGGATGGATTTTTTGAGGTAGATAAACGGAATAACCCCATAACGTAAGAAATTAATCTTCTAGTGCGGAAACTTTATACATCAACATACAACATAATCAGCCTATAACGTTCCCACTGCTGGGACACAGGTCTCCTCTCAGTGAGAGGGAGTGGGCCATAATCCGCCACGCGGGCCCAGTGCGGGTTGGCAGATGTCATATGTCTTCGAATTTTTGGTTCTAGGACATGCCGGTTTCCTCACGATGTTTTCCTTCACCGTTTTGAGAGCACTGGTGATGAAATAATTTACACAAAGTAAAGCGCCTGTCTGGGTTCGAACCTACGACCTACAACTCGTAAGTCGCGGCCGTTACCACTTGGCCACCACTGCTATCCTTATTTATATAATGATGATGAATTTCATACGTGTAAATTAAATTATTCAGGCCGTTTGAAATTATAATAGGGGTAGGTCGTTTTAATCTACATTGTAGGTATCCTGAGCTATTGGATTTTCTACCTAATTGTGGAGTTAGACTAATAACTATGTCCCTACAAGAACCTAAACGTAAAAAAACGCAAGTTTTAGAAACAATAAAAGTATATGATCGACTACAGTAAACAAAATCAGAAAAATATATGATATTCTTCAGGTTATATGCTAGGTAGATAGTGTGTGTGTTAACAACTTATTTGATACGATAGAAAAAAATCATGAAGATACCTCTAAAAACTTTCTTTTCACAATACAAACCATACTAATATACATACAATCATTCTGATTTTTTGTCAGATTATTCTACAAGCAAGATACTAACACTAGTGTTTTAATTTTTCGCAATTTCTTGCAACATTACTTTATCCTAAGCGCTGTAGACAGAAATAATTATCTATTATTTACGGCTTAGTTACATATAAACAGACCAACCCGGGCGAATTCAATGAGATGGGTATCTATACAATAGACTGTTTACTTAGGCCGTGCCCATTACTTACTAGAGTTTCCTATTTCAATCCCTAAGGGTTTCAACGACGGAATAATTTTGTTGACGCTGAATAAAACGAAGTGGTAACAATTTCGTGCTTAGGAAATGACGAAAATTATTATAATACTGTAATGTCCGGCTACAAACATGAATTCTCAATGAAAAGCCGATGCTTTTCATTGAGAATTCATGTTTGTAGCCGGAAAAATTATGTATACCTGCAGATACCTCAGTCTCAAGATTAAGAGTTACATAAAAGTAAACCGAATATTAACTACATAATCTTCTGGAAATTCAGCCTCATATCTGAATTGGGATTGGGCGGGTCACACTTATTAGGATTAGGTTAGGTTAGCGGCGAATATACGAGTTATTTCAGACGGGCCCACGACGGTGTTAAAGGAACAGTGGGATTTTAGTTGGTGGAGTCCGACATAATCCTCCGTTCTTCCCAGACGGAGGGTATCCATGCGGATTTCCCTAAGGGAAACAAAAAGAAAAGGGTCATCGCGCAGTGGGTGCCTGAAGACGCACGTCATGCCTAACAAACGCTGGCGCGAGGACTTAGTGTCGCTCTTGACTGATTTCCCGGGAAAGCCAGTGAAAAAGCCATTAAAAAGTTTGTGTGAGACCTTTAACTACCAGTGGGATAGTAGGATAGAACCAATTTTTTTTTGTTATAAAATCGGTATTAATTGGTTTATGTTTTAAAATAAAAAGAATGAAAAATATTTGGTTTTGCACACGAACAGGAAAAAAGGAGGCTAACAAAATTACATTGAAAGCAAAAGTGCGAGGCCAAAAAGACTGCTATCTCAGTACCTACAATGCTGCGTTATAAAAAAAAATATTAGTGCCGCAACGCTGGGATACGGCCCGCTGTGATGCCTACTGACATCTGTCCCACTAGGGTATAGAGGTATGAGGAACAGGGTGTAAAGTTCACTCATACTCCATAGAAAAGGGAGGATCCTCCGACCAGACGGATGTTGTGTCTGGCGGGCAACTGCCCGATGATTCATGTCGGGCCGTTGTATCTATGCTAGTTGCGCGGTAAACTCTGCTTGCGAGATGCAGGATTTTGCGTGACGTGAGTATGACGCGTTGTTCTCATGTGGCATTGTAGATACCGCTAAGGGGATTAAAGAATAAGAAAATGAATTGAAAAAGCGTTCAGTCCATGAGCCACAAAGACATGCACCAAATAATTTCACTTGTACCACAGAACCACTCACTATCTTGTGGTCTACATTCGTAATCACTTACACCAAACTTCATGGATAAGAACCATAACCAAGAATAATAGAGTAAAACTTTAGGCAGTTGATTCTCTAATTCATCTTCATCATCATTTTAGCCGAAAGACGTCCACTGTTGGACATAGGCCTCCCCCAAGCACCTCCACTAAGCACCTCCACTTCGACTAGTTTTTTTTTTAGTGCTTCTCGCATCTAACGGGTTCCTGCGGCCTTCACAAGATCGTCGGTACACCTTGTGGGAGGTCTTCCAACGCTACGTCTTCCGGTACGCGGTCGCCACTCCAGAACCTTTTGGTCCCATCGGCCATCTGTCCTGCGAGCAATGTGCCCTGCCCACTGCCACTTAAGTTTGATAATAATTATTCATAGTGAATTCCTCTGTTGGTATGTAATATGTCTTCTTGTAAACAGTTCTCATTTTTTTCGCCCAAAGCACTATTATCCGAGATCCAGAGATACTTGAATGATAATTTCAGTATCAAATACCTAATAAGACATGGGAGAAAAGCATTTTGGGATGCATGAAGAAGCCTCCTCGTGTAGCGCAGTTTGTTCCGCCTATTACTCAACTCAACCGAGCGCTCGGTGCATCCTGGATAGTCACACCCAACGCCTTATTTGACTGGCCAATTCTTCCCTTGCGGTGGTAGGGCTAAGGCCCGCCTGGTCTGCGACCTCCCTCTCACTGGAGTCCGGCGTCAAGCACCCTGCTGTGTTTCGTCGATGCGTGGGAGTTCCAGTGCCTTAGGTATCTTCTTGGCACGCTTGTTCCATTATAGACCTCATCCATCGCTTTCCATCAGGTGTGATCGAGGTCAAGAGCGGGCTCATTCAGAAAAACAACCGGCCAAGTTCCGAGTCGGACTCGCACACGAAGGGTTCCGTATCACAAGGCAAAAACGCCGAAAAAAACACGTTTGTTGTATGGGAGCCCCCCTTAAAGATTTATTTTATTCTGTTTTTAGTATTTGTTGCTAAAGCGGCAATAGAAATATATCATCTGTGAAAATTTAAATTGTCTAGCTATTACGGTTCATGAGATACAGCCTGGTGACAGACGGAGAGACGGACAGTGGAGTCTTAGTAATAGGGTCCCGTTTTTACCCTTTGGGTACGGAACCCTAAGCAAAAGAAAATTAAGTAGTTAAAGTACCTACTGCTGTATTGTTCACTGTTTTGAGTTTACATCAGTGTTCGTGGTTTTCTTCTTCGTGCCGCTGGCGATTGCATTTAAGATCTGGTTGGCCCAAAACTTCGCCATTTCCATTGTCTCAAGTTGTGGAGCACATAAGACTGATGTGAGCGCAGCTTTATAATTATCCATGTTCACATTTTCCACGCAGTGCGGGTTAAGACAAGTAAGACCGATGTTTATATCCGTTTATATCCGTTTTCAATCAGTCCCTTACCAAAATAAAACTTCTTATTCCCTGAGGGGTATCCTTTTTCAAACGTATGTAGACTTTGCAAAGTAATGTATGGACAGGTCAGGTTGATTTATTCCGGTCTTTTATACCGAGATTTCCGTTTCCATTTTTAGGGTTCCGTACCCAAAGGGTAAAAACGACTCTATTACTAAGACTCCACTGTACATCTGTCTGTCTGTCACCAGGCTTTATCTCTTGAACCGTGATAGATAGACAGTTGAAATTTTCACAGATGATGTATTTCTGTTGCCGCTATAACAACAAATAATAAAAATAAAATAAATTTTAAATTTAAAGGGGTATAAAAGAAACGTTTTTTTCGGCGTTATAAGCCTTGTGGTACGGAAACCTTCGTGTGCGAGTCCTACTCGCACTTGACCGATTTTTTTTATCGTATTTTGCTATCTATTGTTGAGAATGTCTATATAAAGCGGAGGGGTAAATAATGCTGGTGGACTCGTGTTGGTATGAATGGACTTTGTGTACTTGTTGCGTCATAGTTAAGACTTTTATGAACGAACTAACTGCGCCCCGCGGTTCACCTGCATAAATGTCGATCCCGTGGGAATATCGGGATAAAAAGTAGCCTATGTGTTAATTCACGGCGTCAGCTACCTCTATACAAAATTTTATCAATATTGGTCCAGCCGTTTGAGCGTGATGAAGCAACAAACATATCATCAACACATCTCTCTAAGACCCTAGTAGCCCCACTGAATTACTATTTCATGAAATCTTGACATTTGGGGATTATACTAATTTAACAAGTTGTATTACTGATTCTAATGATTATAATTCTGTAAATACATATTTATTACGGTCGCGAATCATATTTTAATCAACGTACAACTTAATACTGACCAGCAAATTGCAAGAAACGTAAGAAAATTTGAATTTCGCGGGCTACCTTAGCGCTTCCCTCCTAAGTTTATAGATTTTTTATGAGTGGCAATAATGTGGTAGGCAGCTATAAAGTTAACAAACCTTATCACCAAGAAACTTCCTTTTATGATGAAGTTATCAAGGATAAAAATGTGGGTGTACTTTAGGTACCTACACCTCTGCCTGACCCTTCAGAGAATACCATAATCAGCCTATAATGTTCCCACTGCTGGGACACAGGCCTCCTCTCGGTGAGAGGGAGTGGGCCGTAATCCACCACGCGGGCCCAGTGCGGGTTGGTAGATGTCACATGTCTTCGAATTTTTTGGTTCTAGGACATGCCGGTTTCCTCACGATGTTTTTCTTCACCGTTTTGAGAGCAGTGGTGATGAAATAATTTACACAAAGTAAAGCGCCTGTCTGGGTTCGAACCTACGAACTGTCAAATTTTCCCAATCAAATTTGAATCTAATGCTTTATAGCGATAAAGTTGAAAATCTATTAAAGAAATTTGACAGATTGTAAGAACTTGATGAGCTCCAGTCTGTACCAAGGATTTTCGAAATACCATCTCTAAGGCTCGGTAGTTAAAAGTTTGTTGCAAACAAAGTCGCGGGGTATACTTACCTAGTAAGTTTAATTGGAAAAGTAAACCTCTAAGTTAAGCCTGGCCATATTAAAACTTTAATTTACGATCCGTATACCATGTATGTACAGACGCTAGCAGGTCAACCTACCCGAAACTGTCAGATTTTCTCAATCAACCTTGAACCTTATGCTTTAGCAATAAAGTCGAAAATCTATTAAAGAAATCTGATAGATTGTAGTAACTTGATGTGCTGGCGTCTGTACGTGATACCAAAGAGTATTGGCTGCAAACTGAACAGTAACGTTTGCCGACTTTAGGAAACATTGTTAAAAGTTTTGCAAGTTCGTTAGAGGTGTAACTAACTTTACATTTTTTTTTAGTTCTACAACATTTCTAGAAGATACAGAGCTACACGAACCTACCTATTGGGATGTGGTGTTTATTTTTAACTAGCTTCTGCACGCGGCTTCGTTCGCGTGGAAATCGTAGGATAGCATAATTTAATAAAACAGCAATTTAATAAAATAACAGCGACATTTTTATAAAACTTTCCAATATTTTAAATTCTGTGAGTGCACTAGAGTACACCTCTGCGTAACTCTTTTGGGATTACAGACGTGATATTGTTATTATGAATTCTGCCGGTCGATTCTGTAAAAATCTCACCGTGAAAACTTAGGTGAAGTGAGTTTGCCTTTGCTAGGAATTGACACTATTGACAGCTCACTCCACGTTCACTTCACTTAAGTGTTCACGGTGAGATTTTTACAGAATAGCAAAGCTGTACCCATTCGAAACCATTTACGGAAACTCGAAACAAGAGACATTCGTTTGACGGCAAAGGTGCCTCATATTTTTGCCTCGAGGCATACCAATTTAGTAAAGCCCGTGTCAAACGGTGGCAGACGGCTATGCTGGTCGCGCGACTGACGGGCACTTCCAATTGCTTCACTCTAGCTAGCTACGGGAAAATAATGGGACTTTTTTTATGACCTGACTCGTTATCTGCATTTCTTTTAGACAGTTATAAAACACTAGCTGCGCCCGCGGTTTCACCCGCATAAGTGTCGATCCCGTGTGAATATCGAGATAAAAACTATCCTATGTCCTTTCCCGGGACTAAAAATATCTCTATACCAAATTTCATCTAAATCGGTTCAGCGGTTTAAGCGTGAAGAGGTAACAGACAGACAGACAGATAGATTAATTCAAAACTAGCTGCGCCCCGCGGTTTCACCCGCGTAAATGTCGAACCCGTGGGAATATCGGGATAAAAAGTAACCTATATGTTAATCCAGGGTATCAGCTACCTCCATACAAAATTTTATCAAAATTGGTCCAGCCGTTTGAGCGTGAAGAAGTAACAAACATATAAACACACCTCCACACACCCCAACACACCCCCAGCCCCACACACACACACACTCATACACTCACAAACTTTCGCCTTTATAATATTAGTGTGATATTAGTAGGTATGGATTCCGCCAAAGTGACAGCAAAAATGAAGAAAATCTGACGCACCCTAATAGTGTAACGTCTTACATCTTAATCTGAATAATTTTGATGGATATTGCTAATGCATTCTTTGAACATTCATATACATATTATTTTCGAAAAATGTGTCTACTAAAAAATGTAAATAACGAAATTAAAGTTGTTGAGCTGTCAAAATGAAAGTCATTGCTACTGTACGTGTGTTCCGCAATTAGCGCTGAATCTAAGTTGTCAACTTTGTATTATGAACGTTATGATTATAGTCGGAATAAAGTTCGAAATACAACAGCTAGCTCGAAGGTTTTAGCTGAAACCAAAGTTAGAACTCGTTTCGAAATGAGATGGTTAATGATTGAAGACTTTCAAAAGAACAACCACTCACAGAAATAAATTAATTCCCATTCCCAATAAATATGTAATTTCGTGAAAATACGTTCATTACTAAAGCACAACCACACTCCTCATTCCGCATGAATTCAACTCAACAATCAGCAAAAACGTGAAAATATCGATATAACATTTTAAATTGGTAAATAAAATTTAATTTTCCGACCCAATGTAAACATCCCTTCACATAATTATTAATAAAAGCGCAATTGTTTTCACAAACGAGGTAATAAATATTGTAGGTACAGTCAACAAAAGAGATAAGTATGCAGGATCGTCGGATATAGTTGAAGTTTTGTGAGAAACCGATGGATGTTCTAGAATAAAATTTAATTTTATTAATAGAAAACAAACAGCTCCTTTATCAAATTAAATTTCAGTCGACAACAACCACCGGTTTCTTACTAAATTTCAACTAAGTATATCCGAAGATCCTGCATACTTTTCTCTTTTGTTGACTGTACCTTTATCATGTGGGGTTGCGTAATACCTTGGAGTTTAATAAACCAATGCAATTCAATAACTCAACTGAATTTAACATGTTAATATCTCTTTGTTACAGGTAGGTACCTAGGGAAAGATAATGAGGAAGTGGAAAATACAGCAATGTTTACAGTCTTTAAGGCTACTCTTTCGAAAAAAGCTTAAAAACAGCGTGCAGATGAAGCAGCTTTTCTCCGGAACTTACAGAGAAATTACATCTGAAAAAATAGTTTGTAATCTACATACCTTTATTTTCCTTTATTTTTATTTAGCCATAATTTTTCTATCGATATCACCTATTAGGAAAAAAAAACCACCAAATCACCTCCAAATCGTTGAGATGAAACCATTTTACTCCTTCATTTTTTATCAAAAGACTATAAAAAAAATATCTACTGCTTTGCCAAACAACGAAAATGATTTGGTTTTGTTACTTTTTAAAAACATGTATATTTTTTAATATACTAAATTAAAAATGCGATCGTTTAAAGTCCGTGTCTATATCATCCCCGCACTCGTCCACGAATTCAGTGCGGGGTGCCTCGTGTTGCTAGGCAACGCGACGCCCAAATGCACAAGGTCGTTGGCATGAATACAAGCCTTAAGGACTTCACAAAGCATCGAGGTTTCTATGGTTTGCGCGTCGATGCCCTCTACTACGGGGTAGAACTGTAGGGCCACGGTCTCGAAGTCAGCGATAGCGGGGCGGGAGTGGCGGCGGCGCGGGGAGCGGCGCGGCAACGCGGACCCGATCTCGAAACCAGCGGGCAGATCCCACGGCGCTAGAGCGGCGTAGTGTTGTGTTAAGTGTACTTAGTGTCTTTGTCGCGAACGAAATGTCTAAACAGCGACGACAACATATTTTTGATACAACATTTTGAAGCGTCGCGTTGGTCGTTAAAAATAAAATGCACAACACTACGTCAATGCAGACGCGCGGGCTGCCTTCGAGGCCAGTTCCATATAAATATATGTATTGAAACGCGCCGCTTCCCGCGCCGCTGTCGCCGCCGCCCCGCGCCCACTGATTTAGTGTCCGTAGCCTAACCATGGATTCGGTACAGACGCCCGCACATCAAACTACTACAATCTGACAAGACGTGGTCTATGTGTCATTGCATTGCGAGTCACCTAGTGACTAAGTTAGGAAGTCTTATTGTCTGGGAGTCTTACTGACTATTTAATACATGTGGGATGCCACACATATAAAATAGTCAGTAAGACTCCCAGACATAAGACTTCCTAACTTAGTCACTAGGTGACTCGCAAAGCAATGACACGTAGACCACGTCTGCCTCGGACGTGACCTACGACTTGAGGTAACACAGGCTACCACCATCTCCCTGCTTTATTTCTTACCTAAATAAAACAAAATACTAGCAGTATAAGAAGGATTCTGAATTCTTTTCACGTGGAAGTCTAATAGATTCTAAGGAATTCATTAACCTGTAGAAACTTTAAATTGGTAGGTACTTTCCTCAATACAGAATTACAAATTACATTCCTAAGAAATGCGATCGCCTTTAATTTGTTACTTTAAGGCTCCTACAAATAGGCGCGACACGCGACGCGAATCGCGCGCGACACAAAGGCACCGCAAGTCGCGCAACGAGCGGTGGCTTTGTGTCGCGCGCGATTCGCGTCGCGTGTCGCGCCTATTTGTAGGAGCCTTTACTTAGGGAATATTTTTCATGTTATTTAAAATGGAGTCGTTCATCGTATTGTGCTGTTGGGACAGCTAGTTAAAAGTTGTTTGTTACAAAGCTAGTTATAGTTAACAACTTCCAACATCTTATAAGACATATTTCTTAACAAGAATCTATTTAAAAATGCTGTTAGACCCTGCCCACTCTTTTAATAAAAGTTTACTGAGCAGTGATATTTTTTACTTTAATAAAAAATTCCACTTTTCTAACTCTTTATGATTTAATTTTGTATTTAAAAATATCCTTTCATTTTTAACTTACACTAATTAACCTCTGTAAAAAATTACTCAAAGCTAAGTTAACATAATTACTTAGGCTTTATTAATGCAAAAAGAATCTAATTTAATTACAGAATGCTTTTTCTTTACAAAAGAATTCATATTGAAGACGAAGTTTCTGTAGCTTAGACACAAATCTTGTTTGGTAGTTGTGAATCTGATACGAATACCATTTTCAGGTATTGTTTATTATTTAAATCTACGATAGATCGGTTGCAGGACACTAAACGAGACAGAATAGAAGTTTAACGAGAAGACGCAAAGTGTTAACGAGCTCACATCTACCCGACTCAATTCTGATTAACCTAATGAGAGACGGCAAAGTCAAAGTCAAATTCACTATTCACGTATAAATTACAGTCGAGCGTACTTGCTATCATTTTTCGGATGCTATTAGAGCTGGCCCACTCTCTGCTCACTATGAACAAACCACAACCAACAATAACCAGTCAACCCTTAAAACAACCGCAATTTCCAACTCCGTTGGCCCAAAATTCTATTATTGCCAACAAACATTACATACTAATGGAGCTAAAATATATATTTTCGCACAGTGCAAAAGTTTCTCAATTTAATTTTGTCTGAGGCACAGAATTTTTCGTAAACGGTCCTACTTTGGTTAAACTGGTAGGTACAGAAAATTGGGGTACCGTGTGTGGGCTCACGTTCGGTCTGTGGTTGGGCCATCTGCTACCTAATTGGAGTTCGACGCAGGGAAACTATTTACCTGCCTGTCCTAGGCTGAAATTTTGTTATTCCGCCGCTTTGTAACGTTGAAGTTTTTGTTTACGTTACGCCTTGCTTCCAAAATTGCTGCCATATTTTTTCTTGAATTTCTTAATATTGATATCGTCTTTGACGTGTGGCTTCAACCGGAACGATAAGGGATGACGTCAAAATATTCGTCTTCAACGTCTTGAAAATCGTCCGCTAAAACGAACAAAATGCCACCAAAAATCTGCTTAGCGTTGTGAACAAACACTCTATTAGCTAGCTGAAAATGTGGTATAATTTTCATATTTTTATTTTCTAACAATTGTTAACCGTAGTTAAGCAAAATGACAACATAACATAATCGGCGTATAATGTTCCCACTGCAAGGACACAGGCCTTTCTTGGTGAGAAGGAGTGGGCCGTAACTCACCACGCGGGCCAAGTGCGGGTTGGTAGATGTCAAGTGTCTTCGATATTTTGGTCCAGGATATGTTTTCTTACGATGTTTTCCTTCACCGGTTTGAGAGCAATGGTGATGATATAATTTCCTCAAAGTAAAGCGCCTCTTTGGGTTCTAACCTAAGACCCACAACTCGTAAGTCGCAGCCGTTATCACTGGGCCACCACACTACACTGTTTTTTTTTTTTTTTTTTGTTATGACATCTTATTTTAATTAATTTTTACAATCTGCGACTACAGTGGCTCACACACTTGTTAAAATTCAACTACTTTTGCATTTTTTTTAAACATAACTTGTAAATAATTATGTGAGCACCATGTATTATCACTTATTTGATTTAACTGTCATTGCTTAATTTTTAATTCTTTTTACCTTTTGTGGTAGACTAATTTTAAGGGTGCATCGTGTTCACATATAATTTATATTATGTATACAAGACCTTGTAAAACATTTTAAAAGAGTAACGGTGGAGTTTCTTGCCCATTCTTCTCCATACGAAAACTACCTTTTGGAATGGGCGACTAGAATCATTTCTATTTAGTTTTTTTTTTGACGTTCAAAAGTGCCTTTAATGTGCCTATTTGAAATAAATGATTTGACTTTGACTTTGACTTTACTGCACAATTGACAACCTACGTCATAGCTATTTGATTAATTTGCCGTGTTAGAGCTACCTCATACAACTGTCAAAGATTGACAGCTATGATTAGAATAAAGGGACAATGCGCAGTGGTAGACCGCGAAATTCAAATTATTTTACGTTTTTTGCAATTTGCAGGTCAGTGTCAGGTTGTACTCGTATCTTGATCAAAATATGATTCACGATTAAAATAGATATCTATTTACTGAATTATAGTCGTTAAAATCATTAAAATATCTCTTTAGGTTAGATTTGTACCATAAGCACTTTTCCATAAAGCTGGTTGTCAATTTGCCTAACAATTCATTTATCTAACTTTACAATTGTAGAAGTATTTCACAAGTCCACCTCCTTCTTTCAAAGTCAAATAAAAGAAAATAACAATAAACTAGCCATCTAAACCACTCTAAACTGAGCACCTTACTGAACTTACTAAAACAAGAACAGAAGATAATCGTAAAAGTTACTCTTTATTGTGAACATTTTCATTTTATGGAACCCTAATAACTCCTCTCACATTATTATCTCCAAATTGTATTTTAATAAATAGTAACTTTGAACTATTTTATGGCCTTATTAAAACTGCCTTTTATGCCCAAACGTAATCAAATAGACGAATCTAAAAACACGCAATGGTTTCAACAAAACGAACTTTTGACAACCTTGAAATAACTAATGATTGTAAGTACTGGTAAGTACTAACGTGGTTTCCTGTAATTTGCTGTGGAAATAGAAGAACAAATTAAAGAGCTGAAAGCAATTTTACTAAAACCAACACTGAACACACGCAATGGTCTTAATAAGGAATAGTTTATTCTGCAAAGTAAGTGTGGAAGTTCTTACCGACTTCGCTTGAGACAAGGCTTCTGCGGTAACTGAGCGGAGACATGAAATTAGAGTGTGATGTCATTGTTTATTTTTGGTGAATATTTATTTACATGCTTATTCATCATCATCATTTTAGGCGATAGATGTCCGCTGCTGGACATAGGCCTCCCCCAAGCACCTCCACTTCGACCGGTTCTGTGCTTCTCGCATCCAACGGTTTCCTGCGGCCTTCACAAGGTCGTCGGTCCACCTTGTGGGAGACCTTCCAACGCTACGTCTTCCGGTACGCGGTCGCCACTCCAGAACCTTTCGGCCCCATCGGCTATCTGTTCTGCGAGCAATGTGCCCTGCCCACTGCCACTTAAGTTTGGCAATTCTTCGGGCTATGTCGGTTACCTTGGTTCTCCTCATTTCTGATTCGATGACGCAGGGAAACTCCAAGTATAGCCTTCTCCATTACCCTTTTGGTGACTTTTGGCCTTATAGAATAAGGCCCATTGTGCATATTAAGAAATCTTAAATACAATATAAAATATAACACTAAAACACAATTTCCAATTTTTGTGAGAGTGAGGGTAGAGGAGCTCATTGTCAGTGGGAAAAATGCCCAAAAGGCTGGCAGCGTTGCCACGTTCGATGGCAATGCTGATTCTATGATTTAAAATAGGCCAGCCCTCTGATCACGTGAAGAGTCCACCAACCGCTTGGCGATGATCCGAAATACTCGATGAGTAATATTATATACTTTTGGTCGAAGAGCAAAGCTATGGTTCCCTAGAAGAGAAGCGGCCGCCACACAGCGTCCGCAATTTACCAGCGAATGACGTCACTAAAAAGTTATCTATGGAAGTAATTTTGTGTGTTTTCCTAGAGTGAGCGTTTTGACACCATAAAATCAAACGCCGCTGTCATCATTTCAATGGCAGTCATAAGGCTTCGGTCTCGAAGTCAGCGATTCAATAAATCAGGGCCTGACTTAAATTGACGTAATTTTAGTAGGCAATTTTGTAATCATGTCTAAACTTGCAAGGAGTAGTGTCAGACGCTGATTAATTTGACAGGACTAAACTAAAATTTATCTTCTGTCCTTTTCGTAATGAAATAGAAAGAAAAATATGCATTGAACTTAAATTTAGTTTAGTTTGTGAACAAGGGAATCGGCACCAATACCTACTTTAGTTGAAAAATCACGTCACACACGACACGACACGTCGTCGTCGTCGTCGTCACGTCGTCGTCGTTCACGTTCACTATGTATACAAAGGCCTACAAATCACTGAATTCGTTTTCAGCTAGATGTTTATGTCATTTATTTAAAGATCATAGAGACAACATGATGTTTTAAATACGTATTTGTTTAACTAGCAATTTTTTACTAAAGAGAAAAAAGAAACGCGATCACCACAGACATTTGAGGTCAATGTTTTAGGCTCACATTCAAATTTGACAGATACTGTTGAAGTCTTATGAATCAATTAATGTCAGTTAACGTTACAATGGAAAAGAGATCCTGGAAAGGCTTGGCATAAAAAAACAAAATTTAAGCAAGAAATGTCTCATTTCATTCAACACTGGGGCGTGTTCACGTGCGTCCAAGACTTATTCAATTACTGGAAGAGTTTAACTTTCCACGTCCGCGCTCACTTCTATTCTCTCTATTATCTGAGGAACAAAGTTTTTATAACTTAAGCAAAACTTGGTTTCTAGCTCTGTGGCTGTTATTGGTCGCCGTAAGTGCTTGAATAGTCTTGAAAAGTTTAGCCTAGGATTAAAAAAAAAGCAGTTTATCTTTGGTCTTGCTTTCTGTCTATTTGTCGGCTAGAGTGGGCGAAAAAGAAGTATGCGCGCGGCCAAAATCGGGAATAATCGCTTGCCGCTATCTGGAAGTTTATTTCAGGTGTCAAGAGAGTGTGCTGTGTCCGAGGGGATTTTTTTTTTTTTGCGGATGGGAAATTATCAAATGACCCCTCCCGCTCTGGGTGGCGGCGGAAGCGGAAGAGAGTGTCAGACTCTTACTGACTAAAACCCACCCGTGTTCCTTCCTTAGCCCTTTATGTTCCGGGCCAGCGGTAACCCTTTCGGACAATCTCGCTGACCTAAGGCTTCGGCCCTAAGGGGAGTTCTCCTCGATGCTGACATCTCTTTGAGGTGCGCGTGGAACACGTACGCGCCGTCCGGCACGGGCCTGGTACTGATCGGATGGTGAGCTACCCATTACTCTCCGCCAGCAGGCCCGCGCCTACGGTGGCCGGGAGTCGTCCCGTGGCTCCCGACGACGACCGTAGCGTCTCCCGCGGCGGCTGGGACGGGAGGCTCTCTCCCTGAGCCGTCCCGCCACCTCCTTTGCTAGCATGACTTCTTCGCAGAAGGAGGTGACTGCCTCCCACTCCCTCTCGCCCCGGACCATGACTTGCACCAGGGCCGGACGCGAGAGGTCGCCGCCTCTGGTTCCGAGGGATTTACATGACCTAAAGCGCGGTCACATACCTGAACATATCTTGTCTCTCAAAACACATAATAGTCTACATTACCTACCAACACAAAACCTGTGCTATCCATCTGGCATTCTTAAAAGAACATTACACTTAAAAGCGTCCTAATATCCCGAGTAGCATGTGGAATGAATACTAATCGCATGAGCTGAAGTATTTGTGTCCTAGAAATTGTAACATGATGGAGAGCTTCCATTTGTAGCCAACAGACATTAGTAGGTAAGTTGTGTTTGGATGTAATGGAGATTTGTTTGTCTTTGTCAAGCGGTTCAGGAGCTTGATATTTTTTCTTAACGTAGGTACAGATGAGCACATCAAGCTACTACAAGCTGTTAAATTCGAGGAGGGGCCCCATAGGGCCGAAGCCTGCCGGGTCAGCGGGATTGTCCGAAAGGGTTACCGCTGGCCCGGAACATAAAGGGCTAAGGAAGGAACACGGGTGGGTTTTAGTCCGTAAGAGTCTGACACTCCCTTCCGCTCCACCCAGAGCGGGAGGAGTCATTTGATGATTTCCCAACCGCAAAAAAAAAAAAAGGGGGGGCTCCCATACAACAACGTGTTTTTGGTCTTGTGGTACGGAACCCTTCGTGTGCGAGTCCGACTCGCACTTGGCCAGTTTTTTACATTTTGCTCGGCTCCTTAGAGTCCCAGCGTGAAGTTAAGTAGAACCTTCCTCAAGAACTGATAGTGTCAGAGATTAGCGAGTTCAAACAAATGAACAAACTCTTCAGCTTTATTATCAGTAATAATATAGAACATAGAATGGATAGATCTAAATCGTAATGACTTCATAGCTTAGCAAAGCATAGGGGTGGAAGATCTTTTATAACGTTGAAGGTGGAGGCGCTAAGGAATAAGAGAATATTCCAAGCTAGAGATTGCCCACGTACGAATCTAATCCAAAGAAACTTTACTAATACTCTACAAAATATGAACCACTCAGTGTTTTACACTTTAAACAATATTTTACACTGTAAGTCCTCACTAAAAATAACTTCACATAACTATCCTAGACTTGAAGTCTTGAAGCAGTCGGTGCAAAGTTCTAGGAACAACGAATGCAATTTCGTGCAGAATAAATACCGAGTCTTAGTATTTTTCATCCTCGTTCAGTTTGGCCCATTACATTTCCTGACTGAACTCGAGTCGGATTTTCTCACGTTTTCGAGTTAACGGCTCTCAAGTTAACTGTAGGGTTAACACTTTAGTCTAGTTTTGTAACGTTTGAGAGACATTTCGAAAGAGTTGAAAGTCTTGAGATTTATATTATGAATTTTCTTAAGATTTGTTTTTTGTTAAAGGAATGGAACGCCTGTTGTATAACTAATTCTCTGTTTTATAACAATAAAGTAAGTCTTTAGCCTACAAAAATAAATGAGGATTAACAAGTCTTGAACATCTTCGGTCCTTTGTAACTTCAATAAAGACGAGGAATACATATACAAACTCTGTGTTAGAGCCTCATTACCAATAGCCTCAATTCTTAATGTTGTTTCGTACTGGTTGGAAACAACAAACAGGTCATTGAGAAAGTTTGTCTTTATTTTGTGTAAAAAATTTCATTGTTCTTTTATTTTGTAACTTTAATAGCTTGGGCTTTCCAAATTTCTTTTGACAAACAAAAGAAAAAGACCGATTTTTTTGGAACCGATTTATTTAAATTATGGAAGTCTAGATGTAAATGATGCCTTGAGATTAGAATTTATTGACTTTGAGACCCTAGAGTCACGTTACCTCGCCATTTTATGGAGCGAAGCTTCTACTCATTTCGTTACCTTAGTTTAATTTTTACCGACTTCAAAAAAGGGGGTTGTCAATTCGACACGTATGTATGTAATATTGTTGGAACTAAATTATATTCACATATGACAATCTATTAGGGCTTCCAAACAAATATACTAATTTTTATAGATGTATGTATGTATATAATATGTATGTTTGTCCACGCATTTCTCCGCTACTATTAATCGGATCGTGACCGTTTTTTTTATTGGCTTACATCTACTTCAACTTAGGGAACAGTGCAAGTTTCATCAAAATCGATTCAGTAATTTTCAGATATGGACTAATATGTGTAAGTGTGACGGCCTGGCTTATTGATATGAGCTACGGGTGTAGTGTCAAAGGGAACATCTCAAACCTTGGTCAAATTCTAGTGCAATATTTACAACAAAACTATTACCTACTTATTCCAAACAAATATTCCAGTTTTTACTTAAAACTAAAAATTCCGAAATAAAAAATAATTTAAAAAAATTAAATCGACTTCAAAAAGAAATTAACTCAAAATTATGAAATAACTGTTATTTCGGAAGTCGGTGGCAAAAAACTAAAGCTAAAATACATATTCCAAGACACCGACTTCCGAAATTAAAGTCATTTCATAATATTTAGTTAATTTCTTTTTGGAGTCGATTTAATTTTTTAAATTACTTTTTTATTTAAATTACTTTTTGCGATGATTTTATGGCACTTGATATTCAAAAGGCTTATTTGTTAATGTAATCTATTATGTTAAGTGATGAATGAAATTAGACTAGACCGACTTGAATAATGAACGCCCGTGAATAAAAAAACAATCATTTTTATTTTTTCCAGCCAGTATTTAATCGCAGTGCACTCTAATTAATTACCTCTTGTTCTAAAAAAAAAATAAAAACTGTATCTCCCGATAAAAACAAGAATCGTTTTACAATAGCGTTTTATATCAAAATGTAAAACGCATTTTCATTTTAAACCGCTTTTAAAGAACTAAGTATAAAAACAAGAAACATTGGGGAAACTGAGAATTTTAATGCAAGCTTTCATAATGCTCACTGAATGCCATAATAATATTTCATTGTAGTGTGGTTCGCGTTTTTCTCTGCGCAAGCATGAAATATGGGGAGGAACAAAAAGACTGACTATTGAATTAAATATTTAGTTTGTGACGTAACCCGTTTTGTTGAAAAATGGAACATAACTTTAAAATATTTATTAAGTAGGTAGGTGTTATCGTTCCATACATAATCAGCCTATTATGTTCCCACTGCTGGGACAAAGGCATTCTCTCTGTGAGAGGTAGTGGACCGTAATCCACCACGCGAGCCTTGTGCGAGTAGGTAGTTGTCACATGTCTTCGAATTTTTGGTTCTACGACACGTCGGGTTTCTAACGATATTTTCCTTCACCGTTTTGAGAGCAGTGGTGATGAAATAATTTACACAAAGTAGTCACGGTTGTTACCTACAACAACACTGATCTATCTTTATCTTTCCATGGTAGAAGTCACGGATATCTATGGTAGAAGTAGAAGGTTATATTAATCAGCCTTTATTTTATGCATTTTCCAGAAATTTTCAAGTATTTATCCTTCTTAAAAATGCTTACAAAAAACCCTCACGTTTTGAAATAGGTTTATTTAGAAGCGATACTTAGGTTGTGTTTGTACCTGTGTCGATATGTTAATGTAATTACAAAATCGAACGGTGCGTCTGCTAATACCGACTCGGATGTATAATTTTAGTTCAATGGTAAGAATTGTCGCGGCATTTTGATGACAAAATCCCTTGGGTTGCTTGTGGAAGGGACTCAGGATTTCCTCTGGGTTTTTTTACTGATATTTTCAGTGCAAAACGTGCCGACAATGTTGTTTTTTGTTTAAATTTTTGAGTCGAAAGGACTTTTCTTTGAGAAAGTGGACTTAACACAGTATTTTGAACAGTATATTAAAGTTAATATTGATGATATATGGTTAGCAAGGGGGTGATTACTGAGATGACGAGTAATAGAGAAGTATGGAAGAAAAATACGTGTTGCGCCGACCCCAAATAAATTATATAAGGATAAGGGCAGGAGAATGATGACGATTCAAGCTAAAAAAAATTTAAAATCTGAATATTGAAACGGTCTAGAAACCCACAACCTTTTCTGATTATCTCTACTAGTAAATAGACTTATTACAGCTCTAATGAAAAACCGCAAGGGACTTCTCCTACAAAATCAGTATTTAATATCGTAATATCAAAAGTTTCATACCTCCTTGTTAGGAAGTAGCACTTAGAATTAAACGGTGGCATAAATATATTTATGTGACACCCGGATTTGCGTCCGGGAAATCCGGGAATGCAAGGCTTTCTATAATATACTGCTGTATTTGATATTTTTGATGCTAAACTTTACCTTTCTTTAGTAACACTATACGGGATGTATCAAAAATGTCTGGTCATTTATTTAATGGTGTGGTACAGACCATCAAACCGAACTTTCTCCATAGGAGCGGTCCATTGCATTTTGGTCGAGTAGGTATTGAAGTGTTGTATGGGACGGGAATCCAGGAGAAGGAGGATCCAGACTAGAAGAATCCAAACGCTTAGCATCATTTTTTGGCCGAAAAAAAATATTTTTAGGCATAATCAATAGCATCTGTCATCATTCGAATACGTTCAGTTCATCAGCTTTATGTATGTTTGAGTGCATGTCCACACGAGAAGTTCAGGATTTCGATCCATCAGATTGAACCTTATCTGTATGGGCCTTATCTATTCAGGTTTAAATGTGATGCCTTACTGATAACACTGTACAAATTATCATTAATCTGCGCTTTACCTGCTTTCCTAACAGCCAAACAACACTAAAATATCGGGTTCTTTTGTTTTTTTTTGAGTCCATTACGTATTTACTTCATATTCCATGCAGCGTTACCGTTATCAGCAGACCTCGTATGATAAAATTACCATAACATGATGCTGTTCAAGCGATCCCTTTGGATACCATTATATTACATTTGTAAATATTCAATTTCCCATTCTCCATAGTTGCTTTTATCGTATTGCTTACTACGTGCGGAAAGGGCTTGTTCAAAGTACTGTTTGTTTTATTACAGGTTTTGGTTTTAGGACCCGGACAATATATAGTACTACTTAACTCATCTTACTGTGTTCCTATCGTATTGTTGTTATTATTGGTTGTCGGATTTATACTTTTGATTTATTAATCGATTCGCACGAATTTACTCGCCCGAAATGTCACTTTTAAATAATATAATTTTTTCTATAGGCGACTCGCACAAATGTGCACAATATGAATCTTATGCAATGAATTTAAGGAACTGGCCAAGTGCGAGTCGGACTCGCACACGAAGGGTTCCGAACCACAAGGCAAAAACCCCGAAAAAACACGTTTGCTGTATGGGAGCCCCCCTTAAATATTTATTTAATTTTGTTTTTAGTATTTGTTGTTATAGCGGCAACAGAAATACATAATTTGTGAAAATTTCAACTGTCTAGCTATCGCGGTTCTTGAGATACAGCTTGGTGACAGACAGACGGACGGACGGACGGACAGACAAGCCGTCTTCTGTTACAATTATTCTAACTGTACAGTCACTTGCCCATTAGGCAGATATGAAATTTCTATTTCATTTATCTGTGTATTGTGAAAAATAGTATTGCGGTTTAGCATTTAAATTGTTCCCCTTTTGTTTTCACCGTTTTCCAAAACTGAATAAATTCGTTCTTATTTTAGTAAAAGATTTTTTAATCCGTGCTTTTATTTTCCTTTTAGCTTTTTGCTATCGATATTTTTAATTAGTGATCTTACGCCGAATTTACATTACAAAACCACGTAGTTGCGCAAACTTAGTTATTCATTGATAGTTTTACGTGTAAATTTGCCTTCTCTTTTAGCTTTATTCAATCCTCTGTAAACTAATTAATGCCAATGAGTATTATGACACAAGTCTTATAGGACACAAGTCTCCTCTCAGTGACAGAGAGTGGGCCGCAATCCACCACATGGGCCCAGTGTAGGTTGGTAGATGTCACATATCTTCGAATTGTATACCTATGCTGGCGGTTCTAAAATATTATGTATGAACATTTATTTAAACAACACACAACAACATAACACATTAACATTTTTTTTTTTTATTCCTAGTGTGGGGCAACGTTTTTTTTTAAAAAAGAAAGAAAGATTTAGCATATATAAATTCAAATTATCTATGTACAAGCACCCTATACACATATGTGCAGACATAAATCTTCTCGGCAGTGTACCGTAAATAGTGTAATAACTTATATGAAGACATTACGAAATCTAGCAGAATAACTTTATGCAAATAGACGTATGTGAGGGTTTGATAAAGGATTTAATAATTTAATTTATACTAATAGATTATGGTGGTCTGTAAGGTAAGGGGCTTTATTATATGAATAATTTTCAAAGTGTTATTAGTTTCTAGTAGCGGTGTGATGTTATAAAAATTTGCGGTGTAATGGTTACGATTTTATTAAGATCACAGAATTTATAATTTTTTGTACAGATCAAGCTACCCGAAACTGTAAAATTTTCCCAATCAACTTTGAACCTAATGATTTAGCGATAAAGTTGAAAATCTATTAAAGAAATTTGACAGATTGTAGTAGCTTGATGTACTGGCGTCTGTACCTCATCATTGGAGAGCCTAAACACTGTGCAGTTTCAAAATATTATTATTTGTTTTTGTGCTTAAACGTTTTAGACATAAAGCTGCTTCAAGCACACGAAAACTACTTTCCTTCTATCATAATGGTGATGCTAATGCTATTTAGCATTATCAGCCTATAATTTTGTCCCACTGCTGGGACAGAGGACAGAGGCCACCTCTCTGTGAGAGGTAGTGGCATAATCATCTACCACGCGGGGTCAGTGCGGTTATGTAGATGTCATATATGTCTTTAATTTTTCTGGGTCTAGGATATGCCGGTTTCCCCAGGTTCCTACACTGTTTCGAGAGCAGTGGTGATGAAATGTATTACACTAAAGCGCCGGCCTGGGCACGAACCCACGACCTACAACTCGGTAAGTCGGGGCCGCTACCACTGGGTCACCACGGCTCATGCTATCATCACCACCTAACAAAGAAGGCAACATAATCTTAAAGACTGCAGCGGTATGAATTACAGCAAACTTGTCCCACTTTTTTTTTTTTTTTTTTTTTTTTTTTGCGGATGGGAAATCATCAAATGACCCCTCCCGCTCTGGGTGGAGCGGAAGGGAGTGTCAGACTCTTACTGACTAAAACCCACCCGTGTTCCTTCCTTAGCCCTTTATGTTCCGGGCCAGCGGTAACCCTTTCGGACAATCCCGCTGACCCGGCAGGCTTCGGCCCTATGGGGCCCCTCCTCGATGCTGACATCTCTTTGAGGCGCGCAACTTGTCCCACTGACAAAACCTTTTAGAGTAAAACTGTGATAATATTTCAACGGGCATAAAGCCGCAGTCACCACTAGTTTCGTAATAAACTTTGATATCAATTTAGTTTTGCGAATTAGCATACAAATTAGTCAGAATTCAACACTAAGCTGCTGTCACTCCTTATCTCAGGTCCCAAATTTGAAGGCAAATAATTGTTGGAACTTGGTAAATGAGATGTAAATGAATACGATATCTTAGGCTTTGTCTAAATTAATCCTTTGAAGTAATATTTAATGTTTGTCTTATGTATTTTGGGTTATATAGTGGTAAGGGAATCGTTTGAAGTAAAGGAGTATTTGGTTATATTCAAGTTTTCTATTGAAAGATGAATTGTGAATGAGTTTGCGGTAACAAATCTTAGGTAGGTACCTGTAAACCGGGATACTGATGAGTTTCATTCTATGTTCTACGCTGTGGTATTGTTATACTTGTTTGTAGCAGGTACGCCTGTTACAGAGGTAATGTCAAAGTATTGAAAGTAAAAAAATATATATATACCTATACATAAGTGTTCTTATTAAAAAAAAAAAGGTTATTTCTAAAACAGCAGCAGACGGTGAGGGTAAACACCGTGAGGAAACCAGCATGTCCTAGAACAAAACATTTTAAGACATGTGACATCAGCCAGCCTGCACTGGGCCCTTGCGGTGGATTCCGGCCCACTCCCTCTGTCTTCTTTTTTTTTGTTATTTTTTTTTCGGATGGTAAATCATCAAATGACCCCTCCCGCTCTGGGTGGAGCAGAAGGGAGTGTCAGACTCTTACTGACTAAAACACACCCATGTTCCTTCTTTAGCCCTTTATGTTCCGGGCCAGCGGTAACCCTTTCGGACAATCCCGCTGACCCGGCAGGCTTTGGCCCTATGGGGGGGCATCGAGGAGGGGTCCTCGATGCTGACATCTCTTTGAGGCGTGTGTGGAACACGTACGCGCCGTCCGGCACGGGCCTGGTCCTGATCGGACGGTGAGCTACCCATTACTCTCCGCCCGCAGGCCCGCGCCTACAGTGGCCGGGAGTCGTCCCGTGGCTCCCGACGCCCGGAGCGTCTCCCGCGGCGGCTGGGACGGGAGGCTCTCTCCCTCATCCGTTCCGCCTCCTCTCTGTGTCTCAGCTTTGCACATTATGTACTGATTATACCACATATCTGAAACTAATATCTCCATCCGAAATATTTTAACAGCTTCCGACGTTTTTACGAAAAAAAATTTTTTTTAACTATTTCAAAGTTCTCATTTCAAGGGTCTGACCTTTTTATTTTGCAAAAAAGCGAACCTTTATGTTACATGTGAACCATTTATCTCAGTAAATAACTTTTGGAATTATAACTTTCATAAAATATGTGATGTTAAGTTAGATTCATTATGGCTATAAAATTATAATGTGCTGTCTACAGCATACTCAACGTAATGGTGTGAAATTGAAATTTCAAAATAGTCTATTTTTTTATTCTTAGGGCACTTATTTTTCATAAACCCTTACGGCAAAACATTAAAGATAATTATAACTTTGACTATGCAAAATGCATAATGCTTTTGTAGCTCGATGATATAATTATGTACTTTCATTTGGTATCCGTCCAGTCTCAATTTTTATTTTTTAATACACAGTAAGTAGTGTAAAATCTTCTAATAAACGTCACTCGTATCTCTGAATATCATAAATAAACCTTATAAAAATGTCGTCAACACATCAAGATCCAAAAACATCAAAACATAACATAATCAACCTATAATGTTCCCACTGCTGGGACACAGGCCTCCTCTCGGTGAGAGGGAGTGGGCCGTAATATACCACGCAGGCCCAGTGAGGAAAACGGCATGTCCTAGAACCAAAAAAATTCGAAGACATGTGGCATCTGCCAAAAACATCAAACCTCCAAATTCCGAAACTCCGAAAAAGTGCATACAAACAAGAAGAAAATTGCCTAAAAGTACAGACAACTTGCAAAACACCATTCAAATCTCAATATCTCTGGCCGAAGTAATCTTTTTACGCGTTTTCTTTAAAAACACCTACAAAAGAGGTCGACAGTAATTTGTGCGCGGATTATAGCTTGCTTACGAATATTTTCGCAAAAGGTCTCATTATGCTTCCCTGGAGGACCCTGGGACTGTTTTGGGACATCATAAAAGACTACGTGATACTATAACAGTGGAATACCGCTACAGTTTAAATAGTGTTGTCTCGTTTGCAGGTGTCACAGTATTAGAAGTGAAAATGGTAATATTCAGTGTTTCTGGATACGAGAAAGTAGTGTGTGAGCGTGTTGAATGGACTTGTTAGTGCTAATGTAGTGTCATAATAGCTGACGATTTTAAACCACACTTTTATCTTTAGATGTTGTGGATAAATACATTGTTTTAATTATTCTCATAGTTGACTTCCAAATGAATATAAACGTGTCATAATATAAGCTAGAAAGCATCGCGGCAGACCCTATAGAAGATGATGGAACGTGCTAGAAAAACAAACGACCACATTAACCCTGGATCACAAGCACTGGAAGCCATGCTTTTTCCCAGCAGTGGGATGATACAGACTAAGATGAATAGTCATAAAGTGTGCAAAGTGTGTTGTAGTAAAAACATCACAGACAGCTAATTAATTGTACGTTTATAAAAACACATGTTTGACTGAATTATTTGTTAACAAAGTAAATGAGGGAACCTAATATCCCTCTTAACATTTCTCGAAACATTTATTTCAACTTATATCGTGTTACTAAGTAAAGGTAAACCCAACAGCCTTTGAAATCTAAATAAGTACTTCTTTACTAGCTCTACCAGATGGTTTTCACAGAACTTACGTTTGAAAAGGGTTTATTTGATCAAAAGTTTATTTTTAAGATGATAACTTTCATGAAAGACCTCTTCAAACGTGTTTTCATTTCGTTAGCTTTGAAAACTTATTTATTTAAAATTTAGAAGTGTTGTTTGATCATTCTTGGCATCTATCATAAAACCTTTATATGAAACTATTTATTCGAATATCTCAAAATCAATTGTACCATTTTATGAATTATTAAGGGGTTGAGGTTCTATCAAATATAACCACTGTGCAACGTAGCTCAAATATCGAACTTTTCAAATATAAATGTTCAGCTTATAAAAAACGTTAATCAAATAAATTCGCCTCAAGGGTTTTATTGGGTGGAAAGTTAAATATAATAAAGTATTATCGGTAAACTGAGATGTTTAGGGACTAGGGGTCAAAACTCTTTAAGATGTATTACTCCATATAACTTTCGGTTGTTTGTTCAAAGGGCTTGGAATGCTTCGGGTATTTTTTTATATGCGAAGGTATTTTTCATTCGGTTTCGTTTGCGAAAATATACGTATTGTTACAGTTGTAAATATTTGATTTAGTTTTGCTGTCATTCAGAATTCTATATTATGATATGCAATGCATCTAGTTGTTATATGAATTTATATAAACAAATATGTCAGCAGTGTCCGTCTTTCAGCTGAAATGATGATGATATAAACAAACTAATACACATAATAACATTGAATGACTAAGAAAAGCAACTTATTTTAAAATAATACGGGCAACAACATTTATAATTCCCACAGAATCACCAGAAATTACACCAATATGAAAACATCAGCATGAAAAATTCGGATATGTTTAAAACCGAATATAAATTCTGGTGTGAAAGTATTAAAATATTAAACTTCCATAATTATGATACCTCGTTAAAAATGTATACCCGATGAATAAATGTCGGTCGACCGCGTTTGGAGCGTCGAAGTTATATGAAGTCCTTGCTAGACCAACTTGTTTAATTAATAGTCTCCTAGCGTTAACTGAAACAGCTTTATTTTGTTTATAGCGGATGTTGCATTGTGGGTGATACCAAAATATTTTAATTAGAATCAACATTCCTCTGTCCCGCAGATTTTATAACAGACCGCTTGAAAGTTGTATCATTTGAATTGCAATGGTGTACCTACTTAAAACTATTCCATGTAATATTATTTGTGACAATGGTATGATTACAAATATTCATGTGTAACAATGCTTGCCTAATTCGTTACTCTTAATTCTTCACTTACTAGTATCACTGAACGCAGTTACTATATACACAGACGCACTGCAAGAAACTGCGCATCTTGTTAGTAAATCTACATTTCTAGAAATATGAATGGCTTAAAAATGTTCTTTCCTTCATATTTCTCTGTCTTCAACTTATTGCGAGCATTCTTCAATTCAAACGAGAACACTGTCAGGTCGTTTATAATTTGTATCTTATTCTCGAACGTTCTCTACATTTATTTTAACTTCATTCTCGAATATTCCATCTGCATTGTTCTTTATATCTAGATCTACGTTCTGAAACGTTTCATGTTCTGTGTTTCTTGCACTATGTCTAGTAAAATTCCTTTGTAGAGTGAGAATGACGGATGTTTGTCTATTCAACTTTAGAGAAAGCAATTTTAAAAGGAAAATACTGTTTCTACCGCTCTTGAGGTACCGATACCGATGAATAATATTCGTTGCAGTCAACGTGTGTGTGTCTTTGAACTGAAGTAAGAGTGCGGTATCACGTTTGTGTTTTTTAGTTTAGTCCATTGGTGCATACAATACATTTTTTGTAGTACTCGCTTGCATTATTTTCCACTTTGTAAATTTTTGTTTTGTTGTTTATGAACTGTTGCCAAATAAAGTTTATTCTTTCTGTATAAGTAAGTTGCGGTTTTTAATCAAAAAATGATGCTCAACTTATATTTAAAGAGATTGTAGACTATAGCCATAATTGAATGGAACTTTCTAACAAAACTGCTCGTAAAGGCGTCACATCACATCTAGGATCTTCATGATCAACGCTATTGTCACTCAAATATGGCTCAAAATAAAATAAGAAATCCTACTACAAACATGGTGTTAGTACGAAAAATTTAACTATAAAGCTATTTCAAACATGCGACTATAATGTCATATTTCAGCAGCTGCAAATTATATTCCGTGTTCGCATTTAAAACGTTTTTTTAATCCGAACCGTGTTTAAGTCCCTCGCTGTTCATCGCTGCCAATCCTAACTGCGATCCTTGAGACAATGGACAGGTAGTAAGGTGGTAAGGAGGATAGGTAGACAGGTAGGTGGTTAGGAAAAAGCTAGGCAGATTGATTGATACAACGAAAGGAACCTACCGTGCATTCGCGGTTTATTTGCCAAAAATGTAAACAAATATGAATTAATGGAAAAATAACTTTAATTCCTACACAATAAGGTTCAGTTTACGCTACAACTTCAAACATTTTTATAACTTTGTCAATAGTGCTAGTCACTCTGAAATCAACTTAATCGTCATTTAAATAAAGTTGATATTTGTTTAACTTGAAATAGGGTGGGGGTGTGCAGCTCTGCGCACTTTTACTACAGTGTACACCTTTCAACAATTTTTGAAGTGAAAACTTCTTTAGGCGCGTTGTTTTTGAGATGGGAAAAACCATTGAACTCGCGCCACTGTTACCGTAAGCGACACCGCGCGTGTTTTTTTTATAAGACGATAAAAAAAATACCCGCTTCGGATGTGTTCGGCTGTCCTCGGTTTTAATGTATATCCGATATGTCAGTGAGTGATGGCAAAATTCAGTCGGTACTCACGGAGTACCACTGTTTTTTTTGTACTAGCATGGATGTATATGAATAACTGAGGTCTTATTCATTTTTGTCATCATAGTGCTCTCTGTGTTTACAGCAATCCAATTATAAGATTTCCATGTTGATCGGAATCAAACTTCTGTTGAATTTCCATTCTAACAGCTCTAAAAATGGTACACATTTATACTTATTTTTATCTGGATGGGCTCCTAAATGGACTGACTACATATATTCACACGGGATTTGCGGTAAGTTACCCATCCACCTAAGTTTTCAAGTAAATGGCATTTATCTTTCTTTTACCGCTTTTTGCTACTAAGTTAATTTTAAATGTTGACTACTGACGGTACAAGAAGGGACACTTTTAAAGGCTAATAGGACTTTTTAGAACAACTGAAACTTGCTACGTCTTGCAGGGAACTTTGAATTTCTTTGACAGCGTTATCATAATTTTATACTGCACTCAGCTTTAAGAACATTGTGAAAGCACAAAGTCTTGCTTAAAGAGTTCTTGATTTCCTCTCTCTCTTCATTAATTTCGGTACTAATGTAGCTGATGCTCGTAATTCTTTACTTTTTAACATTGTTAAATTGTAAAATAGTTAATTATATACATTCTTAATATTTTATGGCTTACCACGGTTTGTTAATTGGTGATAGCAGCAAGCTATAGCAATAAAGTTAAAGGACCACGTCATTTAGATCATCAAACCGTAATAATAAAACATTATTTTTAAATCCGGAAACACGTGTCTAGTATTTTTATGTAAAGAATCTATATACAAAATTTCAAAACTGTATCATGAAAAATCACAAAGTTATAAGCTTGTTAAGTTGACTGTTTGTCCGTACAAAAACATGCTCACCCGCGCCGCGCCGTCTTGCGCTCATTGATAATAGTACCTAGGAGAAGAAATTTAAAACATGCATTAAACGCACACTATGTAGACAAGCATATTATGAGTTGGATGATTATATCGTAGATAAAAATGCTTGGCTTAATGCTGATCCTGCTCCACAGACACTTGGACTCACTAGTTAAAATTTAAATATTTGGAAGAGGTGCTTCCCTTTTTCTTTTTAAGTGTTTCTGACATTACGATCATAACTTTCTTTTTTTTTAATTTATTCAATCAAATTTTAAGTGAATACTTGTTGGAGCTGCTGAAGATTGTAAGTTATCTTTGTAGTTAATTTCAATATTTGGAAGAGGTGCTTCCCTTTTTCTTTTTTTTTGTGTTTCTGTCATTACGAACATAACTTTTTTAATTTATTCAATCAAGTTTTAATTGTTGAATACTTCAATATTAAATATCTCTTCCTGTTTGGTAGGTAATAAAATTCTATTTACCTCTTAAATAAATTGCAAACTGTAGTTTTGTATAATTTAGAAGCATTTTTTTTAAATTTTGTAAATGTAAGAACCATGTTTCCGTTTATTATGATTTTTTGATGTTGACTTGAAAGAGCATGGCAGTTGAGAACGTGTCATGCTCACTTAAATGTCTCACCGATGGTGGCGCGTGTGTTGGATCATTCGGTTCCCTACAAAATGGTTGAGCTGGATGGTGCTGATTCACGCGTCATGTTCGTGAACGGGCGCCGTCGGTTGAGACTGGTCATCTCTTAACTGCCAAGGCTTATTTTTAATCTTATGTCTTGAATTGTTTCTTCATTTCTGTCTTTTTTACATTGTTCTCACATATAGAAGCAACAAGAATAATGTACCCAGGATTTTGTAATATCTTGATTTAAAAGAGTGTCCATGGAGTTTCTTGCCCGTTCTTCTCCATAGAGATCTACGCTTTGGAATGGGCAACTAGCAACTAGCTTCAACTTTCTGACTAACTGACAGACTATTTAATTTTTGACAATTCAAAAGTGCCTGTACAAGGTTTAATTGAAATAAATGATTTGAGTTTGAGTTTGAGTTTGAGGTACCTAACCGTTCGGCGCGGAGATTGGATAACCTACTTAGTATCGCTCGGTGTCCAACTTTTAACCTTTTTAAAATATTTTTGGGACAAAATATAACTTGAGGTTAAAATTATGGGAATCGATTCAGTTACATATTCTGAAGAAACTATATTCAGGTTTCGCATAGTACTAAAAATAACGTTGTTTAAACTATCACAATATTATCATGATTAGTTTATTGACTCTCTACTAATTATGTGACTAAGTCATAATCTGCCTAGTCTTTTCCCAAATATGTTGGGTTCGACTTCCATTCTAAGCGAATGCAGTTGAGTACCAATATTTTATATGGAACGTTGTCTATCTGACCACCATAATCCAGTTCATCATTTCAGCCGAAAGATGTCCACTGATGGACATAGACCTGCACCTCCACTTCGACCGGTTTTATGCTTCTCGCATCCAACGAGTTCCTGCGGCCTTCACAAGGTCGTCGGTCCACCTTGTGGGAGGCCTTCCAACGCTACGTCTTTTATAATACAGTTACTGGGTAATAAATACTGGCTAAGTTGGATACCTTCACCAAATGCCTACTAAAATCCTTCTTTACCCTCTTAAAATTTGTAGTGTCGTGTTTTCAATATCAAAAGGTCTTCTAGCTAGTACTCCCAGAGGCATGTCATATGATCTGATGCGCGTCTTAACCCGAGATACACTGCAATCTCTAGCTCTTTTACCTCTCATAATACAAAGCTTTCTGAAGGATATTGTGAAACTGAAGGCTTCGTACAGTTGCGAACAATGATAGAGGAAGAAATTCTGAGAATTATAGATGAAGTCGTATAACAATAGAGGTAGACACGTGTAAACGCTTCATGTCCAATGCTACGTTCCCACGGACCGCTTTATCACAGGCCGGGCCACGCCATCCAGGTCGACAGGCCCTGGAAACCGTCACATCCGTCGAGGCCTACGGCGGCCCGTCGCCACCTGTCCAGTCTGTCGGGAGTCGTTAAGTTGAAAAGCCTGTCGTGGTCGTTACTGTCAGAACGGACGCGTTTCTTATTGGTTTGTTTTTATGGGAATGCTTGGCACGGACCTGGACAGGCGTAGCAGTGTCCGGCGCGGCCAGTCAATTAACGGGCCGTGGGAATGCTCGGCACGGGCCGTGACAGGCCTTGACAGGCTTAGCAACGCCTGGCGAGGCCCGACAGTTAAGGGACCGTGGGAACGCGGCATAACTCTACGGAAACTTGTCCTATATATTTCCTGTTTGTAATTCAATAACGCACGTGTAGAAACGTGTTTAGAATAAATGTGAATTGAATTGTCTTCTTATCTATCTATATCTTCAATTCGTTTAGGAGAAGTTTTTTTCGCAACAGGGTGATATACATACACTAATAAAACATGTTTTTGAAGTAACACAAACGTTCGATTTGGAACATAAATTTCGCTGGACTTCTTTTTGTTTTTTTGCTTGATGGGATGCAAACATTTGTAAAAAAAAGCTATTCGGTAATGGCTATCCATTAATAGATTAATACCTTTTTTTTGACGTGACAACGTCTTAAATTAGGTTGCGGCTGGGAGTCACTTATGAAAAAGTGTAACGCTCGGTAACGTTACGATGAGTCACCGAACGAGAGAGAGGCCCGCCGAATGCCTTGCGTCTCTCTCCCACTCAACTATTCTACCGAGAAAAAGACGTTGTCACGTAAAATCTTCGCCCGTAAAACCGACTTTACAGGCAACCATTTTTTTGACGTGACAACGTCTTAAATTAGGTTGCGGCTGGGAGTCACTTATGAAAAAGTGTAACGCTCGGTAACGTTACGATGAGTCACCGAACGAGAGAGAGGCCCGCCGAATGCCTTGCGTCTCTCTCCCACTCAACTATGATCGGTCTGCCGAGAAAAAGACGTTGTCACGTAAAATCTTCGCCCGTAAAACCGACTTTACAGGCAACCATTTTTTTTTTTACAGATTTTTGCATTTTACCTTGTAGATGGGTTGGGTTATTTGTTGACAAAAAAAAAACACTGGAAATATTTGCTATTATATTGATATTTTTATATTGATAAATTATTTATTTTCTGTAAGTAGGTTTGTACAAACACTTACACTTCAATCAGCATAAATCGTCGTATTTACAATGTTTTTAGGATAGGTATATACCTACTCTTATGTGTCTAATAATAAATAATGTCTTCAATAGGTGAATAATGGTTAAAACGCAAAGCCAAGATTTCGAGTCGCCAAAATTCCCCATCTTTCTCACAATGTTTATTTGTAATGTGCCAAGTTTCTCTTCCTAAAGTTACAGTATTCACTATTGGCTTATAAATATTGGAGAGGTCTTTGTTCCTTGGATTTATAGGTTTTTTGGTGAAATATGGGAGAGCAGTGGTGGCCAAGTGGTAACGGCCGCGACTTACGAGTTGTAGGTCGTAGGTTCGAACCCAGACAGGTGCTTTACTTTGTGTAAATTATTTCATCACACTGCTCTCAAAACGGTGAAGGAAAATATCGTGAGGAAACCGGCATGTCCTAGAACCAAAAATTCGTAGACATGTGACATCTGACAATGCGCACTGGGCCCGCGTGGTGGATTACGGCCCACTCCCTCTCACCAAGAGGAGGCCAGTGTCCCAGGAGTGGGAACATTATAGGCTGATTATGGTTATGGTGAAATATAAGGTAGTTTATTGTAACACGTGAATATATTACTAGTTTTTATTGCCGAAATACAATAGTTTATTGAGTTCTGGGTTGTTTTTACAATGATAATGCTACGTCTACTTGTGATGGTTTTTGCTGACATTGCGGCCGTAAGAAAATCTTTTAATCGCCTTCAAGTCATCATTCTTAGGGCTTCATTTCAACGAAATAGTATGGCTAAGAATTAATTACATTGCCAAAGTACGGTCAGCGACAAAGACGATTAACACTGCTACACATCAATTAACACAATATTATTCGATTGTTTTTGAAGTGAAAACTATTTTAGGCGCGTTGGGCATTTTTTGAGATGGGAAAAAACCATTGAACTCGCGACACTGTTACCGTAAGCGACACCGCGCGTGTTTTGTTTATAAGATGATTTAAATATACCCGCTTCGGATGTGTTCGGCTGTCCTCGGGATGTACTCGGTTTTAATCTATACTACTAATAATAAAGCTGAAGAGTTTGTTGGTTTGAACGCGATAATCTCTGAAACTACCGGTCAGATTTGAAAAAATCTTTTTGCATTTGATAGCCCAATTCTTGAGGAAGGCTATAGGCTATTTACTATCACGCTATGACCCTTAGGAACCGAGCAAAAAGAAAAAAAGTCAGAATGAACGCTAAGCGAATATGAAGTGTTGCGACTGGGTGGGGGGGTACCTACAAGAAATTTCACGCGGACGAAGTCGCGGGCAGAAGCTAGTGTATCGGATATGTTTGTGTTAAAGTATTCTGTATGTGTTTTGTTTACAATTCTGTCGGCACTCCCGGAGTGCCACTGTTTTTTTTACTTATTGTTTAATAGCATTTCATATTAAGTAATGCTAAGATTATTTTTTAAATTGTTCCGATTTTAATAAAATATTTATCTCAAGAGCTTGTCCCACTGTTGGGGAAAGACCTCCCTCTTCTTAGTTAAATAATTAAGATTAACAAAAGTTAAGGATTAATCAACGTTTATACCTTACCTGGTAGGTACTGCGAGGTCACGCAACCGCAGTGCTGGCCAATGTTTTGCTTTAGCAAGCGAGAAGAGAAGAAACCGAGCTTAATGACAGTAATACAATGAAAAAAATATATTTTAGCTATCATGAAAGCACTTAAAATAATCTGCGGTTTAGTTTAAAAGCTTTACTAATTTATCTAGATAGACGATAGATGCTAGATGGGGATAGCTGGACGGACGACCTAGAGAAGGTGGCTGGGATGGACTGGATGCGGAAGGCGGAGAGGCCTATGTCCAGCAGTGGACTGCAATAGGATGAGTTGACTATTTTATCAACCATTTAAAGGAAACATAAAACATATACATTAAAGAAATGTCCATGCAAATTTAAAAAAAAAAATCTATCCGGTAGTTTTTGCGTGATGCTGGAACATAGATTTAGACAAACACAAATATTTATATTTTCGGTATCAGACTCATTTCCAGACTTCGCAAAAATTACTTATAAAACAAACAATGTACAATTTTTGACTACTCTACGATTTTATTATTTGTGTAGATATTATCATACCTCTACCCACTTCAACACTAAACTTTTCAAACCACTAAACGATTCTGACCTAAACGGTATATAAATAGCGGCAGACAATATAAAATTTTACATTGAAAACCAATGATATTTTATGTGTTTAAAGTTACTTATAATATCATTGTTGAAAACAACAAATATTTTCCATATTTTTCGACAACACGCGAACAACTATAATAATATTTGTTTCGGGTATATTTGGGCAGAATTTGTTCCCAGACAGAACTAATACACATAAAATAGGTCATACTATAATGCGACTTAGAATTGAAGGAAATGGAAGTGCCTTTGAAGTCTGATATGAATTATGAAGAGCGTAGTTCACACAGCCACAGTTCTAACTTAACCTAACCCGTTTGGTCAGTGTACCCTAGCTTAGTTATTTCGACCAACTGTGAGAAATGGCCAGAAAAATAAAAAAGAGGCTCATTTATTAAAGAAATTGTGACCTACATTATTAGAAGATCAATAAGTTTTGAGACGATCAGCTAAATATTTCCCCCAATTAATATAATAATTATGAAAAAAACTGGTACAGTATAGCGACAGAGACGAACGGAACCTCTACAAGAAGAGTTTTTTCAAAAACTCAATATGACATATTTTTGCTGTACTTTGTGGCGTAGCACAATCGTTATGCTATTGTTTTGTTAACCTTTGCGACGCAGCTCAACAAACAACACAAACCAGAGCGACCGCGCTGCCCCTTTTGCTTTTCACAGTTTTTGGTGTTTGAATCTCATTAGGTGCCGTACTATCACGAGCACATTGAATTAAAGTACCTTCGCCAAACAATTGACCTGAAGGTACTAACTATTATGTTTTACGACGGTTGTGCAATATTTGTACAGACGCCAGCACATCAAGCTACCCGAAACTGTCAAATATTCCCAATCAACTTTGAACCTTATGCTTTAGCGATAAAGATGAAAATCTATTAAATAAATTTGACAGATTGTAAAAGCTTGATGTGCTGGCGTCTGCACATCCATGAAGTTGCTACATACTCCGTTTTAGTCAACATTACTGAAGCAGGCAACAATTTTAATTACCAAAAGTTATTTGTACAGGATTAACCTTATAAACTTAGGGGCACTAGAATTGCCGAAGTTAATGGGACATAAAATTAAAGTGCATATCCTTCTTTGTATGTTCTAAGTTCCGAGCTGTAAAGTTATTTACGTTAAATATTTTCGTAGCGTTTTAGTACCTCCTACATGACCCAGAAGTAATTATTTTGTTGTCTCGTATTTAAATATTACAGAACATAAAAATATTTTATATGTACTAACAGTAAAAGTTCATTATACGAATAGGTAATAAAGGTGTAATTATTCGAGACTGTTCTATGCCAGTAGGCTGTTGGGAATTTGGTTGAATTCGTACTAATTGATACGTTTCTTAATTGAGTAGACTTGTGTAGCTTCTAAATAAATAACTACAAATTATTACATAATATTATTACGTTTCGTGTTCTCTATTAAGGTTGATTTTAGTTCAGTATTACGACTGAATGGCAGTAGGCAAATTAATGGAACCATTGACTGAAAATACATGGTACAGCAACATCAATTTTATCATCAATCGGTAGATATCTCTTATCGACTGTAATCGCCATAAAAAACAGACCTACATAGTGTTATGACCAAGAATAATTGCCAAACTAATTTCATTACGTTCTTTCTGAAACTGATAAACATCGTGGTTTGTGGTAAGGATTTGATGTGGCCTTTACAATGCGTGGTATCAGAAAAATCTGACGTTTAAATAAATAATGAATAAATCCATTTATTCCAGACTAATTACATGTCCATAGTTTAATCATTAATAGTCTTTTCGCATGAATTTACTCGCCCGAAACGGGTGAATCGACACTTCTAAATAATATTATTTTTCCTATAGGCGACTCGCACGAAGTTAATTCATTTGTGGGCGAATCGACAACTCCAGAAAAATGTATTAGGCAATTGGCACATTTTAAATTTTAAGCAAAAAGGTACCTACACGTTTAACTCTTATCACTTTTGTGCGCTAGCTTTCTTTTTTCTATACAAAGAAATTAACTTCGTAGAATCTGCCTGTAGAAGAAATAATATTATTTAAAAGTGTCGATTCGCCCGAGCAAAATTCTTGCGAATCGACTAAGAAGCCAAAAATCTTTAGCCCTGCAGATTCTTCCGGTAGCCCAACAGTAACCAATTAAATGTGATAACCAAACCATCTGTCACACAATGCAGATATCCTCTTTGACCGGTTTATTATGGCAGTCATTGGGCCATCTTTGACAGGAGACGATGATGATGAACTTATGAATGGCCATTAATTGACACAGTACCAAAAACCACTTTCCTCAGAAAATTGTTCACGAAAAATGAAGAAATTTATCACGACACGCGAACCTTCGTAAGTACTAACGCAGTACATTGAAAAACTTCCACTGCAAAGAAAAAAAAATCCGATAGCACTCAAAGTTCCAACGTGAACTAAGTCTTTCACTTCAAATAAAACTTTCGTCACGGAGGACATACCAGGCATTGACCTTTTCTAAATATAGCCAAAGAGCCAAGAAGCCAAGATGGATCGCGGTTTGAAATAACTACATAGTAAATTCTTTGTACTTAAGTTCGATGTAGTAAGTTCAGAACACCCATATTTTGCCCAGTAAGCGGGCCGGCACAACTCCAAACTTCAGACTGCTGAGAATTTCCTAGTAAAAAATATGCTTGCAGCTGTTAAAGTAGTTATAAGGCAGTGGAAATGAGGAAACCACAATTTTCTATGTTATATGTTCACGTAGCTCTCCCGGAGTAAAATTTTCGTAACCTGTATTTCAAACCAGTCCTTCTCATCTTAATACATTATTGTAAAACAAACACTTCTAACAGTATATACTTTGGTATAATACAGCACTAATTTCTCAACTGGGAGACGTTTAGCTTGAATTTAATTAACACAATGTGAAACGCGTAGAGCTATGATATACCTATACATACAGCATAATGAATTGTATTCTTAGTCAAATGTGGAGCACCTTCGTTAACTGCAAGCTTAACGACATAGAAATGGGAAAAAAACTTCCAGTACGATAGAAATAATTTCTTATAAGCAGAGTTTATACGAGGCCAGTAATGCTGGCGCCAGTCCTGCTGACAAGCCAGCGTTGGCCTGGCCCCTGTTGTTTAGACGAGGCCATTCATTCACGGAATTTTCTTCGGGTGTGCACACGTTTGAAGGCGCGGGGGTCGAGGGGTATGCGGGCGGAGGTCACTGGCTAGAAAAATAGACGGACGCTCTATTCTCGCCAGCGTTGGCAGCCAGCGCTGGCTTGGCTTGAAAAACTGTTTACACAAGGCAAATATCAAGCCAGCGCTGGCGGCCAGTCTTATTGGCAGCCAGTGTTGGCTTCGTGTAAACTATGCTTTATGTTGACGTTTAGTTCGTGGGTATAGTGATCGCAAGCGCTATAGGGCTAGTGGTCGAGAGTCCAACGGGTCCTGTGTTTTTTCCCCAGGCCAGAGTATAGTCGTCCAGACCGTATTTCGGCCCTGGCGGTAAATCTCAACGGAGACTAGCCTTCGGTGCGGAAGATATTATGTATAGTGCGTAAGTGTGAGTGCAGACACAGGTGCACTCTCTTTTTCCTCACTCTCATAATCTGGTGGGACGGCACGCAATCCAACACCACCAGAGAGATATCAGGCGCAGGACCATCGGCTTAACATGCTTTCCTAGGCACGGGGTTCACACCGCCAATTTTCAAACTCCGTGCTGATAATGGGGAAATCCCAATGGAAAAACCCAATAACTCTTTGTCCGACCTGGGAATCGAACCTGGGACCCCACGTTCAGCAGTCGCGCTTGCGACCACGAGACCAACGGGGCAGTTAGAAACCAGGTCAGAGTATATTGGGTTTAAACAAAAGGAATTTCTCAATAGTTGCCCAGAGTCTGAAATTCTAACCGGTTTATATGGCAATTATGCTCGCCCAAGGAACTTGAATATAATTGGCGGAATGTGGGCATACTATTTTCACCTCTGACTTACTCTTTGAGGAAGATAGAAAAAAAAAAGAAATAAAAAAAAAATTGAAAATGAAATAAATAAACATTTTTGGGACAAAATATAACGTCACACATCTTCGTCATCATCAATTAGTCTACAATAGTTCACTCCTGGACATTGGCACTTTTTTTATGAGTTCTCAAATTCAATGAAAAGGTGATACTTTTTTTTTTTTTTTTTTTTTTTTTTTTTTTATTACTAAATGGGCCCGCTCTTGACCCCGATCACGCCTGATGGTAAGCGATAGATGAGTATATGTATATATATATACTTACCTACAATTATGTCAAGAATCTCATGGACGTAATATTCCACAATATTCCACAACTATCACACAACGCCGTCTAGTCTCAAGCTAAGCAGAGCTTGTGTTATGAGTACTAGACAACTGATAAACATACTTATATATTTCTAAATACATACATATATAGATAAATTACACCCAGACACAGAACAAATGATCATGCTCATCACACAAACATTTGTCCTGGGTGGGAATCGAACCCACGACCTCCGGCATAGCAGTCATAGTCACTGACCACTAGACCAACAGGCCAGTCAAACGTACAACGTCATATTTTGTGTGGTATTTAATGAATTCTCCCCGGGTTTCACAAACAAACTTTTTATATACATATTTATGAGTATATCGCAGTGCATCGATATTCTGATAGATGTTGCGCATACGTTACGTTACGGTGAGTAGCTCACCTTACATCTTTCATCTCCCTATAGTAAGGTTGGCTTTGTTCTTCCATTGCACCATTTTGAATTCTTGAGTAGCAAGTAGCAATGCTTCTAGGAATTGTAACAGGATATTGAAGAAACAGCTTTTGTTTTCTAGTAACGTGCTTGAACAGGAGAATTCTTGCCTTATTGTTAATTAAAGTCTTCGTTCCTGATTTGTTGTTGCGATGGGTGTTGCATTCTCAATTTATTTGGGACTTGGGATCTGCAACTGACGCTTTTTGTTGTAGTCATAAAACGTTGCTACAAAAACATAGGTATGTTGTTTTCTTTTACCGTTCGTATTAATGAAATTGGGCTAAACATAATATTTAAACTTTCTTATTTGCCACGATACGCTTAAAAGAAGACCGAAACTGAACACACAATCGATCTTCGTCACTGGAATTGATTTAAGAATATCGTGCATTCCAAATTTTTTTTTAATTAAAAACCACATAGGTATCCCTTAGGTTAGCTACAAATTCACTTAATCCTTTTAAACTTGCGGCACTCTCATTAGTCTTCGACTAGACATTTACTTCAAGCGAACTCCCTGCTACGTCCAACACTTTGACAGGTCATCTAACGTTCCAACTTTATTTTAATCCAAACTTCTGACCACTTTGGAACTCAGATCGTTCGCTAGGAATTTTCAAACTGTTACCTTCAGCTTCATTGTTTGGCCAGACTGGCAGCGTGGGCGGGGGCGGGCACGGCGCGGCGTACTCAAACATTTATGAACTTCCTTTGAGTATCCATAGTGAGGACGCGGGCGCGATGAGCGACGCGGGCAACTCAAGTCATAGCTCGTTCATACAAGTGGCCGCAGTGTGTGCGCGGCAGGGGCGCGACCCCCGCGTTCAACCGGGGTTATCAAACTAGTTCGAGCTTTTTTCTAGTAAAATTAAGTCATCTTCATCCGTATTATATTTTGACAAACATTGGACACGACAGCACGCAGAACGCAGCCGCGCTCCATTGCGGACAGGCAGCCCGCGCGCGTTCCCGCACCCGCGCCCGCGCCCCAGTCTGGTCAAACACTTTGCATAAATAAGTACTTTAGCGTTTGCGGGTACAGCTTGAACTACAGCTTTGGCAAGTCACTCTCAATATGTTACTTTTCTGATGCTTGTGTAAGTTGTGCTGTCAGATAGTGGGTAGTTTTGTGTGTGTTTTTGTATGAAATGTTGTGAATTCAATAGTATTTATAGAGTCTGTTGGTTGTTTGTGTTTTATGTATCAGGTAAATTATTTATTACAACACTTCATAAGTCTTAATTCATCGCTACTCTTATAATAAGTTGGTTGGTTGGAGCCGCGTCACAACACGAACTTCAAGTCGTTCGTGGTACGCGTTCCGACACATCATCTCGAGAAGTTCCTCAAGGAAGAGTTCTGGCAGAAGGGTGTAGTGTACCGCCGGTTTCGTGGCCGGCTACATGACACCAGTCAGCAAAACACGACGCAGACACTTCGTGTGCTTAAATTTGTAAGTTTTTAGTGTAATTATAATGGTGTATTTATTTATAGTATTTTTAAGTTATATTATTATTATTATTGTATGTGTTTTATATGGGCCTTGATGCCTGAAATAAATGGATAGTAATAATAATAATGTATTCGGTCATTACTCTAATACTCTAGTATCCCGGGAATAAGTAACACTTAAAAATTATTGGATTGATTGAATTCGTAATTAGGTTGTTACTTTGAACAAAGCAGCCTTTGAATCCATAACACATTTTTAAATTAAGCTTATATGTATTTTATTATTAAGAATTGGTTGTCCTCACATTCTTCTTAACGATACAAAGGATTTCTTCGCGGCTTTCAAGGAGCCATTTTTAATAACAATTTGGAACACGTCCGGTCCGTCTAATAGAATTTGTTGGTCCGTAAAATTTCATTATTATTCACATAAGCGGAAAGTGTACTCAATGGAAAAATGTCTACCTTCGGGCGGACTTCCGCAGTATTAATAGTTCAGGAAATTGTCTACAACTTAACATAGGGCTTTTATAGAAACCTTCACAATGAGTAGGATATTAAGTGTAGTGTCCCGTTCTAGGGAAAAATTACACTTCATTCTGTAGTTTCCGTCCCATGTTGCTGGTAGCTTTAACAAAAACGCAGGGATAATAGACTCAATTAGCATTCGAAAATATAGTTAGAGCTGCTGAAGATTGACAATACTATTTTTTTAGGGTTCCGTACCGAAATAGTGATGTGAAAAATAAAACGAAGTCTCTAAATAGCATACTTTTTTAGAAATCATCAACAAAAGTTACATTAGTTCCACTATCGATCAAGAGGTGGCGCTGACATAAAACTGCAATATTTTACACCGCAGTGCACAGTGTTAAATTTTTCTGACGAATATAGGCCTCGCCGATGAAAAATTAAAAACATGATGGTACGGAACCCTTGGTGCGCGAGTCCGACTCGCTCTTGACCGGTTTTTATCACATCTATTCAAAAAGAGCTAGCTAGTGTATTCTTTGTAAACACGGACTAAAATAGCTCTTTTATTCCTAGGGACTAAAAGTGTTTTGATTTTGGAATGTGGATATTGTCAATCACCAAAGAGGATCTATCACGAACATTGTATGAACAAGTATCATGCTGAATGATGAAGGAAAAGGCGCGCGAGCCATATAAAAAAAAAGTTCGTAACTTCGTTCGTAATTGTGTACTCAAATTAGGATGTTACTTAGTTTTTTTAAAAACGAGTATGTCTTCCTCAAGTAAGTAATTGTATGTAAATAAATAAACGTACTATTCTTATTCATAAGTTGCACTTACTTATTTTTTCATAACGGGTTATAAAAAGTAGTGTCCACCTCGGGAGCCACACTATTTTAAGCTCGAGTGACGTACTTTGAATCCAGGTTGGAGCGGAGGATTCTAAAGCAGAATCGTGAGCGCAGCGAAGGATTAAAAGAAACACTCTCGCCTTCAAAATAGTTGTTTGCTCCCTTGGCAAACAATCTACTATTGTATTGTATAAATTCAGTCTGCTATGCAATTATACGATACTAAGATTGTATAATTGCATAGCACACGTGTGAGCACTATGTACCTAAACTATAAAGCTACCATTTACTGGGTACGTCTTTCATTGACTTGAATGTGCCCTGGCAGCTGAGAATAATTATGTAATGCCCACTCTCAATCAATCAAAAATCAATCAACAATCAATCAATCTTGCTGATGGTGGCGCGTGTTTGATCATTTAGCTCCCTTGGTGGTGCTAATCCTTGCGTCATGTTGGTGAACAGGCGCCGTCTGTTGGGAACTGGTCATCTCTTAGCTGCTACAGCTTATTTTAATTTAATTTGTTTTTTTTTTTAATATTATCTTTTTATTATGGAAAATTTTGACGTTCTGCGTCATTCTCACGTGTATAATTTCAACATGAACAATGTAACCTATATTTTTATTTAAAAGAGTCTCCGTGGAGTTTCTTGCCCGTTCTTCTCCATAGGTAAGTTACGCTTTAGAATGGGCAACTAGTTCATCTTTCTGACTGACCGATCCCTTGGCAATTCAAAAGTAGTGTAATTGGTTTATTTGAATTATATGCTTTGCATTTAAGTTTGACACTAATACTACGATAAATTATTTACTAATTTGTGGTGCGTTGATGAAAGTAATTGTTATTTAGTTTCCTTACTTATATTATTTATCCATCGGAGCCATTAATTGCAGCGGTCAATACAAAAGCTCAAGTTATGCAAAGAGATTTTACAAACTTTCAAATAAACATAAATTCACTCTCACGTTTGTTTAATAAAAGGGCCAAAAAAAAAATTGGAAAAACATCCAACGAAACATCTATCTAAGATTAATCGATCCTCATCGGTTCTGTGTGTCACACAGACCCGGAAAACACGAATAGTAGGTATAAAAGGTATTTCACATGTCACTTCCATAACCTCCGAAGCATTCTTATTTATATTTCTTGTTCGCTATGCATCACCGGCGCTTTTACTTTTTTTTCGCTTAGAGTTCATTCTGACTTCTTTTTCATTTTGCTCCGCGCTTAAGAATCCTAGCGTAATGGTAAAAAGCCTTCAACTTTCTTCATTAATTGAGCTATCAAAAACAAAAAAAAAAAATCTAGTACCGAAAATTCGTACATCTACCAATCCGCACTGGGGTTGTTTGGTGGATTACAAGCCCACTCTCTCGCACAGAGAAGAGGCCTGTGTTCCATCAGTCCTGTTCATCATAATAATCAAAGAAAAGTAATCAAAGTTATTTTGTAAAATAACTACTTCCTAGCTACAATTCGATTCAAGTCAGAATATTATATAAAGTCAACAGCCTGAAAATTGCGTGACCTAATTCCCGAGCATCAATTTGAAGTTTCCATTCAACAACTCCACCTGCCGATTTCAAACAAGGCATCTTATTTGCAAATTCTCAAGACGGAATAATTAGCTTTCGAGCAATTTAATTAAACAATTTGAACCTGTGATGATAATAAAGACTTATTACTGTGTAGAGTTAACTTCAGAATGGAGAATGTTTCAGAAATTCTATTAAGTCGTGAAGGGTGTTTGTCAATTTGAGGATGTTGGTTGTTACTTGGCTTGTCATGTGGTACTTTGTGATTTTACCCTTTTCTCATTGACTTATTTATGTCTTTGTCCTCAGGTACGTTGTGGCGTAGTATAATCGATGTGCTTTTGTTTTGATAAACTTTACAACGAAGCTGAACCACAAAATACAGATAGTACAGAAGGCAATCACATATGTACTTTACTTTTCATACCTACCCTCGGCGGTCGCGCTAGGGTTGTCAACTTTTACTTATGCACAAAAAACTATCGTGGTACCACGATAGTTTTTAGCTCAAAAATATTAAAACAATACAATATACATAGTATTACAATAAAAAAAATTTACAGAACCAAAACATAATATAAGATTTTAAATTTGTCAATTTTCGCTATTAAAAACAACACAATATCTACACAAACAAAAAATTATGTTTTCAACTTATGTTGTAGCTGGTGGCGTGAATTTACCTTACAAAAAAATGACTTCGTTTATACTGATTCAAAATAGGAAACTATACGCGATTGACACACTGCAGCGCATTAGGCAGCGGGGTGCGCGAAACGGAGTCAAATTCCCCGCACGGAAGCGCGTTTTTATTATGGGGTTCAGGGGATCAGACCGGAATAACTCGGTTAAGTCGTTGGTCCAGGCTGTCATTCGTAAATCTTTGACAGCCGTTACGGGTCGTCAGAAGCCCGATAGTCACTGGGTTGTGGAGGTCAGATAGGCAGTCGCTCCATGTAAAATACTAGTATTCAGCGGCATCCGGTTAGACTGGAAGCCGACCCCTACATAGTTGGGAAAAGGTTAGGCAGATTGAGTTGGTATCATTGACCTGTAAAAATCAAATAAGATTGTTAAATTAAAGATCGGTCAATTCCAGCTGTGGAGACACGTTTAAACTTGGAAATAAGATCTCAACGTTGTCCTTTTCATAATATAAAATAACCTCCTTTTTTTTGAAGTCGGTAACAAAGTCGCCAAAAAGTCTGTATTCGCATAACTTCCGAATGACTGCGCCAAATTGAATAATTCTTTTTTTTTAATGTTGTATTCAGTATTACCAGGACAAAGCTTGTATGAAAGAAAACTTAGGAAATTCGAAAACAAAAATTTGCACCTTACTGAAGAATATAGCTTATACATCAGAATAACACAGAATACTTTTTATCCCGATATTCCCACGGGATCAACACTTTTGCGGGTGAAACCACGGGGCGTTGCTAGTAATAAAATAAATAAAAAAATTAAAGGAGACCCCCATACAAGAAACATGTTTTTTTTACAAGTATAAAAATAAAATATAGTAAAAAATATATTAAGGCTTGTATTCATGCCAACGACCTTGTGCATTTGGGCGGAGCTACGAGTAACTACCCCTCTCCGCGCCACTCCGCCACCCGCATGCAACGCGACGCACGTGGACGTGCGTCGCGTTGCCTAGCAACACGAGGCGCCCTGCACTGAATTCGTGGACGAGTGCGGGGATGATATAGACACGGACATTAAACGATCGCATTTTTAATTTATTATATTAAAAAATATACATGTTTTTAAAAAGTAACAAAACCAAATCATTTTCGTTTGTATTGCAAAGCAGTAGATATTTTTTTATATTCTTTTGATACAAAATGAAGGAGTAAAATGGTTTCAACTCAACGATTTGGAGGTGATTTGGTGGTTTTTTTTTCCTAATAGGTGATATCGATAGAAAAGTTATGGCTAAACCAAATTACGATTCATATCATGTAGATTACCAACTATTTTTTCAGATGTAATTTCTCTGTAAGTTCCGGAGAAAAGCTGCTTCATCTGCACGCTGTTTTTAAGCTTTTTTCGAAAGAGTAGCCTTAAGTATTTATTATATTCGACGGTGGCACGAAACCTTTCGTGTGATAATTCGACTCGTATTTGGCCGCTTTTTACATCATTGTGGAGTCGGAAATGTCAGGGAGTGGGCGTGGGCTTAGCTGAGAGCGCGAGCGTGGGAAGTATTGTGTGGGTACATTAGGACTTTTACTGACTGGGCGGGTTTATGATTCACTCATATCGCAGATATTATTATATGCATGTATATATTTATTTAGATTAGTATAATATACTTTATGTATGTATTTATTGTATTATGTAAATCAAATGGTAGGTACACCACAGACTACCTACAGTATTTGTCTGTCCTTCCCCTTTTTAATCCATCCAAAGGTTGTCTTTAAAAGATCGCTTTTAGCGATAAGACCGCCCATTGTGTCACCCTTTGTACAGTTTCTATATTTATGTCTGTAATTTATATGGTGTACATAATAAAGAGTATTCTATTCTGTGTATAAAAGAGATATGTGGAAAATAAATAATATGTAATGGCCGACACATTTACTACTGTATTGAAATAAAGGGATGATTATGGTGATTTAGATACCTATCTGTCTTCTATACTAATAATATTACAAAGCTAAAGAGTTTGTTTGTTTGCATTTGATAGCCTAATTTTTGAGGAAGACTACTTATTATCACGCTTGGACCCTTAGAAGCCGAGCAAAAAAAAAAAAAGAAAATGAAGTAATAGCGCGGGCAGGTGATGCGTCGCGATGGAGTGGGTCGGGGGAATATGAAATTTCACACTAATATTATAAAGGCGAAAGTTTGTGAGTGAGTGTGTGTGTGTGTGTGTTTATATGTTTGTTACTTCTTCACGCTCAAACGGCTAGACCAATTTTGATAAAATTTTGTATGGAGCTAGCTGACGCCCTGGATTAACATATAGGCTACTTTTATCCCGATATTCCCACGGGATCGACATTTACGCGAGTGAAACCGCGGGGCGCAGCTAGTTAAACATAAATCAGAAAAGTCTTCGTAACTAATTTTCAATATAAGCAACCTTTTTCTACGTCACTGTTTAACCAATTTTCAATTCCACGCACCGGTGACCTCTTTCATTTTCTAATTGAAATGAAGTCAGCTGAAGTTTCAAAGGCTATCTGATGAAAATGATACTAATATCAATGAACATGATTGCGTTTTTTTATTAAAAAAAATCGTTTTGCAAAGTAAAAGGAAATTAAACATTTATTTTCAAGGAGAAGTGAGACAGGTTAGAAATTAATAAAAAATAAATTGTCTGAATAGAAGCTTGGGAGAATAAGGGCTGACTTTTCAATCGACAGATAATTCTTATTCGTGGAATATAATTGACGTCTGACAGTTTCTGTATGGAAGAATTAACATACAAAAAAAAATGTTTATTTCAATTACAATGGGCATTTAGATACATACCTATTTTTTTTTTATTGCTTGTATTAGGAGTACAGACGCCAGCACATCAAGCTACACGAAACTGTCAAACTTTTCCAATCCACCTTGAACCTTATGCTGTACCGATAAAGTTGAAAATCTATTAAAGAAATTTGACAGATTGTAGTAGATTGTGCTGGCGTCTGTACATACTTATCATAATCAGCCTATAATGTTCCCACTGCTGGGACACGGGTCTTCTCTCTGTGAGAGGGAGTGGGCCGTAATCCACCACGCGGGCCCAGTGCGGGTTGGCAGATGTCACATGTCTTCAAATTTTTGGTTCTAGGACATGCCGGTTTCCTCACGATGTTTTCCTTCACCGTTTTGAGAGCAGTGGTGATGAAATAATTTACACAAAGCAAAGCGCCTGTCTGGGTTCGAACCTACGACCTACACCTCGTAAGTCGCGGCCGTTACCACTTGGCCACCAAATTGCTCTATGGAAGAATTACTGTTAAGAGCCTATACTACCTCAAATGGCTTAGCATGATCCTCCGTTATGTCGAAACCTCTGCAGCATTAATTTTGAAATAAATATATGCTAAAGTTGAGGATTAATGTAAGGTCTTATGTTAAACGAAAACACGATTCCATAAAATTTTCTCGATAGAAAAAAATTCCAAAGTTACCTCCAAACCGAACAATAAACCGCTGGTATTCAAAAAATACTTCAAATTAGATCATGAAACTTTGCATACTAACTGAACTAACTATAAAGCAGGTCTTATGTTAGTTAGTTTTTTTGAATTACCTTTATTTTCACCGTAAAAAGCAAATACCTAAACTATTGGCGCTGCCTCCCGCCCAGCACCGCACTCTGTCTCGCTTTCACACAGTCCGCGAGCAGTATCGTGCGAGCGAGATAAAGAGTGAATTTTAGCTGAGGTAGTATAGGCTCTTAATAATTCAAAATTATTCATCGGATATAATTATCTGGCGATGGAAAAATCAGCCTTTATTAAAATACACGACAAATAAACAACATTTGTTTCTAGGGATCAGTATAAAAAAGACTTCTATTCTCAGTGAACTCATGCCTTAGGCCTGAGATCACCAACATTCAAACCACCGGTTAGGTATTTAAACAGTTGGTTTATGTCAAATTTCCCAAGGAAATTTTAAATATAGAACTGATTAAATATTTAATCAGTTGATTTAAATGTTGGTGAACACAAGGCTTATCGTTGTTTAATCGTTTTGTACTTAGGTACTGACTGCCTCGTTGGTCTATTGGTCGCAAGCAAAGCAAGCAATTAAAAATAGAACAAGCATTTTAAATATAGAACTGATTAAATATTTAATCAGTTGATTTAAATGTTGGTGAACACAAGGCTTATTGTTGTTTAATCGTTTTATACTTACTGACTGCCTCGTCGGTCTATTGGTCGAAAGCAAAGCAAGCTAAGCAAAGCAAGCTAAGCATGAGGTCCTGCGTTCGATTCCTAGGTCGAGAAAAGCGTTATTGGATTTTTTCTCAGTAGCAGCCCGGAGTCTGGATTTGTACCCGGTTTATCACAATAGGCCCTTGTTACATGGTACGTAAACATAGATAACTGGCGAAATGTGGGTGTACTAACCCTTTTTTTTTTTTTTTTTTTTTTTTTTCCGCTGAGAAATGCCGTTACGCATCTCCGCTCGTGGGGGGAAGAGACGGAGTATGTGGGACTCCCTGCCAGGGTGGCAGTATACCCACTAAAACTCAGCGGTGTTCCCTCATCGCCTTGATGGGGAGGTCATGGGAATCCGGCTCAGCCTTTGCATCCACAACCCCCCCGGCGCATGCCCGCCTAGCTGGCGGGCCCCGCATGTCCCCCCGTCTGAGGGGGGGCTACGGGAATGGCTAACCCAACCAACCAACCCAACCCCCGCCCACCCCCGATCTCTGCCAACCCTTTGGGAAAACGAGGCGTAAAGTTATGTTTTATAATTACATGTATGTTTATTGAGTTGCTTATTTAATTTCCTAATATAGTTATTATACTTTATTTATAGTTCTACAGCAGCTTTCCTCGATAGTCGCAATAAATTAAAAAAAAAATACCTACCCGACCTTTTAAATATTTCATTAGCTTTGCTGGCTCCAACTTTGTTAAACCAAAACCAACAGAGCAACGATTTCATTATTATAAAATAATGGAATCTGTAGCATTTTCTGTTTAGCTTTTATTATAATAAAAGTTTAGCATATCTGGAGGGTAGTCGCAAAGTATTAGTACAGTTTACGAATTCAGGTGCCACTCCAAACTTGAGTTTTTGAACTACCTTCAATTTATTTGTTCTAGGTTATTGTTTGGTCCTTCCAGTGGTATGCGGTGTCGCTTTCAAGTGGTAGATCATCATCTGCCTAGCCGTTTCCCAACCATGTTGGGGTCGGCTTCCAGTCTAACCGGATGCAATTGAATACCAGTATTTTACATGGAAGGCTGGATTGTAAGTTGCTCGATGAGACTAGTACAGGAGCGTAGAAATTGGTCAAAGCAAAGAGAGAAATTTGTACAGACGGCAGCACATCAAGCTTCCCAAAACTGTCAAATTTTCCCAATCAACTTTGAACCATAATCTTTAGCGACAAAGTTGAAAATCTATTAAAGAAATTTTACAGATTGTAGTAGCTTGATATCCTGGCGTCTGTACAGCTGTAGGTGAGGATGGGGTGGGATGACGTCATGAAGAATTTTGTTGTAAATAAATTAAAAAATAATCACACTGGATAAACACGATTTTATTTAAGAGCGCACTCGATTCCTTCCTAAAAGCTAAATGATCCGAATATCGAATTACATAAATAACAAAACCCGGTCCATTTACTACTAAAACAAATTATATATTTGACATCATTCGATTTACCCGAGCAGAGATAAGGGACAGGAAATAAAATATCTATGGAGGCTCATGAGCCAAAAAAAGGAATGCTTCGTTTAGGAATTAGGGTTCTGTAGCGACACAATTAGCATTAACATTTCTGAACAGAAAAATGTCTCCCCGAGAACTGACGTGTACCTATTTATATTTACTGACGTGCTTTTATAAAAAACCGGCCAAGTGCGAGCCGGACTCGCACACGAAGGGTTCCGTACCACAAGGCATTAAACGCCGAAAAAAGTGTTTCTTTTATACCCCTTTAAATTTTACCTTGATTTTATTTTTATTATTTGTTGTCGGAAACAGAAATACATCATAATATGTGAAAATTTCAACTGTAGCTATCACGGTTCATGAGATACAGCCTGGTGACAGACAGACAGACACACGGACAGTGGAGTTTTAGAAAAAGGGTCACGTTTTTACCCTTTGGGTACGGAACCCGAAAAAGGCTTTTATAAATGGCAACAGGGCACAAAACCAGACTTCGGACTGCTAATGAGAAATTCCAGATAGAAAAACCCAATAATACTTTGCCTAATCCGGGATGCCAACCCAGGACTATGCTTAGCATTAGCGCTTGCGACTAAAGATAGACAGTCATCATCATCATCTGCCTAGCCTTTTCCCAACTATGTTGGGGTCGGTTTCCAGTCTAACCGGATGCAGCTGAATACCAGTATTTTACATGGAGCGACTGCCTATCTGACCTCCACAACCCAGTTACTGGGTAATACGATACCCCTTGGTAAGACTGGTTGTCAGACTTTCGGGCTTCTGACTACCCGTAAGACTGTCAAAGATCCACGAATGACAGCCGGGACCAACGGCTTAACGTGCTTTCCGAGGCACGGAGGGGTCTCGTTATGTAAAGATGGTCACCCATCCACAGACCAACCGCGGCAAGCGTAGCTTGACCTGTGCGGCTGTTATTATTTTGCCACCAAGCCCACAAATGAGGCAGTAAAAAAAAACATCCGAATTGAGAATCTCCTCCTTTTTAGAAGTCGGTGAAAAATAAATAACGATAATAATTAATATCGAACTACGGAACTCTTCGTTGTTTAGGTTTCGAATTGCACTTGACAGGTTTTATCTAAACACGTTCTGCTTTCGATCCCTTGTTTGTATTGTAACCCCTTACGGTATCTACAAACACGGGTTCGAAAGCAAAACGTGTTATCCTTTGAATCAGATCTCTGTAATTCATACTGTATATTTGTGTTCGTTGTAATTTGTGTCCCCAAGTAATGGGGCCTTTTTATTCTCTTTATTTGTTATGCATACATGCGATCGTTTTTTTTTATTAAATTCACATATTATAGAGAGGGAATACGAAATTTTGCGTTTGAAAAAATATTGTTTTTTTTTCGTTGTCGCATAATAGTTAAGTAAATCTTTTATAAGTCTCTACATTGAATTGGTGGTGAATTATAAATGTATGCTCATAAAATAATTCTCGTGCTTCGGTACCACATGCCGAGCGCACGCGACGCACAAACAAGCATTTCATAAACATACACTTCGTGTGATGTCGCCGCGAAATTTAAATTTTCTTATGTTTTTTGCAATTTGCTGGTCAGTATTAAGTTGTACGTTGATTAAATTAGGATTTAAATAAGCCATGGCAGCAAAGAGATGACCAGTTCCTACAAACGGGTTTTGTAAAACCTATATGATAATTTATACGTAAACGTTTAATAACATTAATTGGTTTTTCATCGAAGTGCCTTTGTATGCTCCAAAAGAGTTAACCGATGTCGAATTTAACTTGTCACTCACTTATTTTGAGTAGCTTTTGAACGAGATATATATCATCTGTTTCAGCTTTTCAAAGAGGTTCGATAATATCATCAATTTGACTGGTAGAAAATGGCTCAGGTATTAAGTCCACCTTTTTTTACTTTTTGAGGATGGGAAATCATCAAATGACCCCTCTCGCTCTGGCACTTTTGCAGAGGTTTTTTTACTTGTGCATAAAGTTAGAATATTTAAAAAAAAAAAAAAAATGTTAGTCGCTTAGAAACGTTATCAGAATGTAGATTTAAGATCCGTCCAACACCGAGTGCGATTGCGGTGCTACTGACCCCACTGAGAGACCCACTTGCTGGTTTGCCAGAAGTTTCCGTACACCTGCACTTTTGGGAAACTTACGAATGCCGCTGATGCTGCTGTTTGCGTGGCCACCTGCTGGGCTCAAGTAATTGAAGAAGCCTGGCTGACATTGATTCTCATTTAATTGTTTACTAATGGCTGAGTAGATTTTCCTTGAGCTTCTGATTGAAGCACATTTCGAAGAACTGTAAACTCTTTAGGAAAGAGATGAAACCTGCATCCTACATTTAATTACGTGGGAAAAACTCCATTGTGTGCACGCATACTGATAAAGGCACAACGGGATGGCCTGTGGCACATATGTGACGGTTTAGTGGACGTTTTTGGATACTGCTGATCAAGAAAATTAAAAACTAACCTAAATGCTTGATTTTCGATTTCTGAACATGGTTTATCAAAGGTTAATAAAGATACCTACTGTGTTTTACAAAAAATTGTTTAATTTTCTCATATGTATATGTTTTATTTATTCATTTTGTACGGTGCAACCGCACATTCTGCAATTCAGCAGTTCACGCCACACATTCATTTCAACTCATAATAATTAGTTCAGTTCGCGTTGCGCTATCAAGTCAGCCAGGCGTTCTCGTTACAGCCAACAAGGGCCGCGTCACTCACTTCATTTCCACACCATCAGTCCATTAAGCTCATTTTACCTATAAGTACCTTTGGGACAATACAGTAGTGTTTCAGTACTTACCTTCTTTTATTCCATTCATCCCTCATCTAAAAGTAATGTCTGGTCTAACAAGAGATCATACACATTTATTTATATAAATTGAATATGCTGCATTTTTTAATCGAAGCCAGGTATAATACCTATCTTAACAATATCGAAAAACATATTTCCAAATAGGTTAACTATATTTAAGACATCGATTCAAATTCACCAATATTCAGTACTGGATACTATCTGAATTTCGTCATCGGTCTAATTAATTATTCCGGCTCCGCTTCTGTATTGAATAGTGTCTCAAGAACGCTTGAAGTTACTAGTTTTTAAGGCTCTTTATGCAGTAGGTATACAAATTATTTTGTTCGGTTTATTTACTTTTGCCCAACTTACTTTTGCGCGATTTGCTACAGCTGAAATGGAAATTGTTACTAGTTTTCTGTATTTGTGATAACTTACAGCAGCCGCTACACAAATATTTACAATAGCCACTGTAATTATTATTTTTTTTATTTTCGAGTGGGCCCGCTTTTGACCTCGATCAGGCCTGACGGAAAGCCATGGATGAGGTCTATGGTGGACAGAAGATGCCTAAGGCACTGGAACTCCCACGCATCGACGAAACACAGCAGGCTGCTTGACGCCGGACTCCGGTGGAAGGGTGGACGCAAACCAGGCGGGCGTTTAGCCCTACCACCGCAAGGGAAGAATTGGCCAGTCAAATATGTGTTGGGTGTGACTGCCCAGGTTGCGCCGAGTTCTCGGTTCAGTTGAGTAATTATATTGGAATACTATAGAGGTATGACTTTGAGGCCGAAGCCTAAAAAGGTGGTCGGGTCAAATATTCGAGATACCCAACCAGCTCCACACTCCACCAGGCCACTGATCGTAATAGATGGAGAAAGATTGTTGATGATTTGAAACGGAGTCTCAGCAGTGAGATTGTGATTGAGAAGAGGAGAGGGAGCTAGAGCTATGAGGATCAGGCTGGAAAGTTCTTTATCATCTATAGAAAAGGGATCATCTTCCGACCGCAGACGGGTGAGACGGGTACAGCCCGACGGTTGATGCTGGGATGTTGTACATGTACCTATATGTTACGGCTAATGACCGAAGTGCGGCTACACGTAGTTTTAACCAAACCTAACCTCGGGGTGCCCTTCGCTCGCTCTTGCATCCTACGTCGACGGAGCACCGCTTCGCCGGGCTCCTATTTCTGTGTAAGGGGTTTAAAGGAACCTAACCAAACTGAACCTCGGGGTGCCCTTCGCTCGCTCTTCCATCCTATATCGCCTCCCGAAATACATACGAACCGCATGTGGCTGGCTAAAACTAGGTGTAGCCGCACCTCGGCCGGCTAAAACTAGGTGTAGCCGCACTTCGGCCGGCTAAAACTAGGTGTAGCCGCACTTCGGCCGGCTAAAACTAGGTGTAGCCGCACTTCGGCTATTAGCCGTGACATATACACATTCTGCTAGTCGCGCGGATATCTTTCCTGACGTCAGGTGTCAAGAATATGCGTCATTCGCATGTGGCATTATGGATATTACAGTAGCATATACAATTAAATCGGTTTACTTTGGATTTAATAAATTTTTGGGGCGACTTGAAAACTACATCGCCTTTTGGTTGACCGCAGCATGTTTAGTATGCCCGGTAACATTGCGGTTGCCCGATCTGTTAGCGACCATAGTGGTTTAGGCAACCACATACTACTGGGAATAGAAACGAGATTTAGGAACATTTTCACAGTACGGCTCGCCGCATTGCGGATTACCACAAAGAGCGTATGATTGCTACCTAGCATTCTCTATCTATAGGTAGTAATTTTATTTTTCATGAAACCCTTTATTAAACCACCACTATTTCATTATCACTTTCAAAGCGGTGAAGGGAAACATCGTGAGGAAACCGGTAATTATGTCCTATAACCAATAATTCAAAGATAAGTATGTAACATCTACTAACCCGCACTGGGCTTGTGTGGTAGATTACAGCCCACTCCCTCTCGAAGGGAGGTGTCCCAGTAGTGGGAACATTATAATTGCTGATTATGTTATTCTCTATCTATATATATACAATTCAAAGTCCTGACTGACTGACTGATATATCAACGCACAGCCTAAACCGCTGGTCCTAGAGACATGAAATTTGGAGGGTGTGTTCTTTGTGAAGAGTAGGTATCCACTAAGAAAGGGTTTTTCGAAATTCCACCCCTAAGAGGGTGAAATTTCACGCCAACGAAGTCGCGAGCATAAGCTAGTTGTAATTTAATTTTGCATGAAAAAGTTATTAAACCGCATTCAAAAATGTTATTCAGAACGGCTTTTTCACCAAAATCTCCCAAAAAACGTCATCTTTTCCAGCGATTCCGTGCAAACACTGCACTTTTACAAACTCAGTAACGAGGTTTTAACAGCTCGACTATTATCGCGTGAAGAGCGAGAGGATTTCAGTAAGCGAATCTTGTAAATTATGTGTTAACTGAGGAAATGCAGGGATTTCGTCTGCCACAGATTGCTTCTATCCGTTTAAGAATTTTTTGCTTTATTTTGTCTAATTAAATCAAGTGTCAGGTGGTTGTACCTTGTGTTGTCATCTGACATTATGCTGAGCTGAGGCCCTTTTGGCATTCTCCGGGGAGGCAGCGAGCCTCCTTGCCGGATTGCCGCCATGGGATCTGGAGGCCAAAGTCCTCGCCCACATATGGGAGTGGCGAGAGGAGGTGAAACGCCGGGGCGTAACTCCGCTGCCGCGAGAAATCGCGGTGCAGCGGACAGACCTCCGGCGGGATCTCATGGCGACATGGAGAGTGCGACTGTCGCAACCCAGTGCTGGGCACGCCACAATTGCGGCGATAAGTCCCCACTTTGAGGAGTGGCTAGAGAGGAACAAGGGCAAGTGAAGGAACACGGGTGGGTTTTAGTCAGTAAGAGTCTGACACTCCCTTCCGCTCCACCCAGAGCGGGAGGGGTCATTTGATGATTTCCCATCCGCAAAAAAAAAAAAAAAAATAGGCCCTTCTGGCATTATAATCTTTGTTTTCTGTTTTTATTGTTTTAAGGTGTATTTATTTTGATGTAATGCCAATAAACGCATTTTTCTTTCTTTAAGTGAGGGCTATGTTTTCGTTACATGGGAGTACTAAAGCATCTTTTGATTGCGTAGACTTAGAAGTTTGATTTTTTCATTACTTCAAGGGATTGCAGCCTTGATACTAATTTCAACTTGATAACTCCACGTGATCCTGAGAAAAAGGGTCTTGAGTCACGGACAGACAGACGGACAACGAAGTGATCTTATAAGGCTTCCGTTTTTCCCTTTGAGGTACGCAACCCTAAATCTCCTGTTTCCTACAAAAGCGCCGTTAATTTATTTATTTAATTATCCATTTATTTCAGGCATCAAGGCCCATAAAAACACCATACCATATTAATATAACTAAAAATACTATAAATACATACAACATTATAATTACACTAATAACCCTCCTTCTGACGCAGTCGGGTAAAAACTAACGCACACGAAGCGTGGTCAAAATGTAAAGAAAAGTTGGAGAATTTCAACGCCCCCTGCGTTAAAGAATGCGTTCAGTGGCCTGTAAGTTTTTTCGACTCACGTGCGATTGCGTTAGAATTTTGTATGGGAAATTAGGTTTCTCCTAGTGACCACCAGGTGGCGCTATTACTTTTTGCCATATAAAATTCTAACGCGCTCGCTATCGAACGTGAGCGAAAAAACTCACACTAAGGCCTCAGAAGGGTTGCGCGACGTTGCCTCTGCCACCTTTTATACTAGCCTTTTATTGTCCCAGTAGCATAGTTTCCCCACAATGTTTTCCTTAACCCATGTCAGTGATATCCAAGATAAACTCAGAATGTATCTATAAGACATAATAATTACCTAATGTATTATATACTACCTTCCTGAAAGTATATTCTAAAAATTGCTTCATTCGTTTTTGAGAAAATCGCGGACATACAAACATACCTACATACGGTTCGAATACAGAACCTCCTTTTTTGAAGTCGGTAAAAAAGCCAGAAAACTCATTAAAATAATCAACGCAGGTAAGATAAATAATTACTAAACCGTTGTTGTGTGTTGTGTTAAGTTAATTAACCGACACGGAAATAAATTCGACTGCAGTCTTCTTAAACTTTGTTACGTTTCATTCTTTTAATCATAATAAAATACAATGTAAGGAAGGAGTTAAGAAAGAAAGAAGTAACGAGTGTTTTTCATGCATTTTAATCAAGAGCAGTGTATTATCTGGTTAGATAAATATTTGATGTTCTGACCTAAAGCGCGGTAACTGTCGCTCTGCATAGAAAAGAAAGAGAAGCGCGATGACACAACGCTGGTAATTTTTTACAAAATATGAAGCAATTATCTATTTACAAAAATATATTGTTTGGATTAACAAAATAAAACACTAGCACTTTAGTATGTTGCTTGTAGAATAATCTGACAAAAAATCTGAATGATTGTATGTATATTAAGTATGGTTTTTATTGCGAAAAGTAAGTTTTTAGTGGTATCCTCACGATTTTTTTCTGTGGTATTAAACTAGATGTATTATGTTTTCAACACACTATCTAACTAGCATGTATCCTGAAGAATATTATATATTTTTCTGATTTTAATTACTGTAGTCGATCATATACTATTAGGCATTATAAAACTTGCATTTTAATGTATTTACTGCAACACCTTTTATGCAATAAATTTTTATTTTTATTATATATTATTATTTTTTGCGTTTAGGTCCTGTAGTCCGCTTTTAAAAGGCAATGCCTTTATTATACTCGTTTAAAAACTTATTGAAGCTGATTCCTTCCTCGAACGATATAAGACTGAAATTTACTGTAGTTTACCTGATAGAAATTTATAAACTTTCTTACAATTTTATATTAAAATAATATGTAAATGACAAATGATTTATTACTGTAAGTAGTAGACTACATAATAGTAGTTTATATGATGGACGAGTAAAAATGTTTGAGGAGCTTGTGGATAAGTAATAACAGCCGCACGAATAGATCGATCAGGTTCAGCTACGCTTGCCGCGGTTGGTCCGTGGATGGGTGACCATCTTTTCATACCAAAACCCCTCCTTGCCTCGGAAAGCTCGTTAAGCCGTTGGTTCCGGCTGTCATTCATGGATCTTTAACAGTCGTTACGTGTCGTCAGATGCCTGAAAGTCTGACAACTAGTCTTACCAAGGGGTTTCGTATTACTCAATAACTGGCTTGTGGAGGTCAGATAGGTATTCGCTCCATGTATAATACTGGTACTCAGCTGCATCCGGTTAGACGGGAAGCCAACCCCAACATAGTTGGGAAAAGGTTAGGCAGATGATGATGTGTAAAAATGTTTGCATAGAACACTTTTACACGTCAATTATGTATTATACCTATTGTCAGTGTCAACTCACTTCACCTAAGTTTTCACGGTGAGATTTTTACAGAATCGACCGGCTGATCGGTGATTCCTAATAAGACTACTTTGAGAAGAATGACCAAAAGAAACTCAGGCTCACAGTCTCTTTTGAAGTCCAGACATAATCTTGGTCCGATCATTTGAAGAAGAAGTTTGTAGAAAAAGACCGTCGAATCTCGAATATGTGATACAAAGTGTCATCATTTCAGCCGAAAGACGTCCACTGCTGGACATAGGACTCCCCTAAGCACCTCCACTTCGACCGGTTCTGCGCAGGAACCCGTTGGATGCGAGAAGCACAGAACCGGTCGATACAAAGAGTACCTACCTACAACTTTTTGTATAATAATTATATTTTCCACAGTAACCTCAAGGTTTATCCATTTATTAAAAGTAGGTGTACATTTCATTCATTTTAGTGTCATTGTATATTTCAGCTTCAAATTCCCTGTTCTAACTTTGTAAACAACGTTTTATTCCAATTCATAAGCTGGTATAAAATCTGTATAAAATACGTATTTCAAGAAATGGCATCTTTATTGCGTATGGAGTGATTCCGATGCAAATAAATTGTTCGCACCCTTGAAACGTAGCGGAAAACCAATAAAAATGCTACTTAAGGCGCTGCGCCGAGGTCCGGGCTTTTAGAGGTGGAACGATTTACCTGAGCGGCGTAAGTGATGAGAAAATTACTTGTTACCCGGCCTGAAATTCTTCTAACAAAGTCACTACACAAATCGCATGCCTAATGGAACATTGACCCATTAGTAGATAGGTCAGATATTTTTTTTTTTACTCAGATCTCATCAATAGTTCATATTACAAGCATTCATGATTAATTAATAAACAAATCAGTTTTAATTTTCTGTGTCAACAAGTAGGATAACTTCTCGTAGACAGATCTTCTCGTCTTTTTTGAGTAAAGTCAGTATTCCATCAAGCACGCGAAATGCCATTAGCCAGTTTTCATTCAAAATAGGACCACCATTCTGAATGCAATCGACATAGTAAACAAAAGACTTGTAATGACTAGGTAGTTGACTGCGTCATCGCTTTCCAGTCAGACAAAAGCAGAGGTTATGCAGCCAAAATGAGAGAATATGGACATACTAAGTATTTAAGAAGAGCAGTGCTGGCCCAGTGGTAACAGCCGCGACTTACGATTTGTAGATCGCAGGTTCAAACCCAGACAGGCGCTTTACTTTGTGTAAATTATTTCATCACTTCTGCTCTCAAAACGGTGAAGGAAAACATCGTGAGGCCCATCCAACCACCATGTCCCAGAACAAAAAAAAATCAAAGACATGTGACATCTACCAACCCACACTGGGCCCGCGTGGTGGATTACGGCTCACTCCCTCTCACAGAGAGGAGGTTTGTGTCCCAGCAATGGGAACATTATAGGCTGATTATGATGAAGTATTTAAATTGGTGGTCCAATAATGAGATGAGAGAATTTATTCAAGTCAGATGGGAAAAAAATAGCAACGTATTGAACCCAATGTTTGTGACATCAGGAGGGACGAGTGACGGCAAACGGCGACGGTGTCATGGCCCGAATCGATGACTGCTTCATCAGCCACGGACTTCATGAAATTACCTGCTATAATCGCTACCTCTCATGCCATGTGGGATCGCCTAGCCATCACGGTAAGCAACAATGAAATTCAACATATGCGCCCCCTATGCCAATTTCCGCTTCAACACTACAGAATCCGATGCATGCCACATTTCAGATATATGCCACTCCATTTTCTATTGTAATGCAGTTTTGTCGCCAATATTCAATTTTTCGCTTGAGTTGGAAATATTCAAGTATAGCTTAGTATTATTTCTTTTAAAAGTTTTTAAGTTTTTCTGGGCTTTTATTGTTACGTTACCAAACCGGATACTGATTCTTGACTTCGTTTCATCGTGAGGCCCATCCAACTGTCATGTCCTAGAACCAAAAAAAAAAAGGTTTTGAATGCCGAAATTCGTCGAAAGATTCAATTCGGGAATATTTCCTGTTTAGAAAAATATAATAAGATTAGAAATAGGTAAAGCTATGGTACGTTAGGGTACCATAGCTATGGTACGTACGTTACGTTAAGCCGTTGGTCCCGGCAGTCATTCGCGGATCTTTGACAGTCGTTACGTGTAGTCAGAAGCCCGAAAATCTGACAATCAGTCTTACCAAGGGGTTTCGTATTACCCAGTAACTGGGTTGTGGAGGTCAGATTGGCAGTCGCTCCATGTAAAATACTGGTATTCAGCTGCATCCGGTTAGACTGGAAGCCGACCACAACATACTTAGTTGGGAAAAGGCTAGGCAGATGATGGCTGTATGTAGCGGTCATCGCTCTTCTAGGGAACCGTGTAGTTTAAGTCCTACAAAAACATAAAAGTATATAACACAACACCATGGCTGTGTTCCCGGAAGGGGTAGGCAGAGTTGTATATAAACCCATATTTCGCTCAGTTACCGTATGCTGAACTCCCTGCGTGGGAGTTCAACATACGGTATAGGCCGACCGCTTAACTGAGACGTTGCACGTTGCCTGAGGTAGCAGCGAGGTGCGGGTGATAGTTGTCACAAGTTGACGAATCACTGAGATCTCGCATCACGTCACCACACCCCTCCCGCACCGCGCTGCTACCTCAGGCAACGTCTCAGTTAAGCGATCGGCCTAAAACTATATAGGTCGAGACTCTACTGCCTAAAAAATAAAAAGCACAATAAATATTTTTAAATAGCCTTTTCTTTATTAACTGTGCACCATGTGATTGTTTCTGGAGGTAAGAGAAAAAGACCATTAGAAACGTGAATAAGTGAATTAAGAGTTATGGCTGCCATTATGGCCCTTATGGGAAATGGGCCGTTATGGCACTTAAGGTGCACTTAGGATTTAAAGGGCTAAGATTGATGAAGTTGGGGAAGATAAATCGAAGTGGAAAACGGACACACCGTACTGATTTTTTACATTCACTTTTACGAATGTGCTATGGCTATAAAGGGGGTGACCACCGAGATGACGACTAATAGAAAAGTATGAAAAAGAACAAACTCAAACTCAAACGGCCTTATTACAAAACAAGATTTATCTTTAGAACCAGGTTTAAACCATCCAGCCATTTTTAAATTTCGAACTATAATCCGACGAAGCTAAAGTTCTTTTTACAAAAACTGACGTCAAACCCGAGTCTAAGTTGTCAATTTTGCATTAAGAACTTCACGTTTGTCGGAATAAAGTACAAAACAGACTAACTGGCTCGAAGGTTTAGGCTAGGTCTAAAATTAGATCTCGTTTTGTAATAAGACTGAAAGCATTTATTGAAATTAAACCAGGCACTTTTGAACTGTCGAGAAGTCGGTCAGTCAGAAAATATGAAGCTAGTTGCCCATTCCAAATTGGTACACGGACAGGAGAATGATGTTTTTTTTTTTGCGAAAGCTCATAATCCCAGCAGTGGACATGTATACCCAGTTGATTGATTGATTAATAATATGCGCAAATAGACGAATACACACACCACCCCAAGTCTATCACTCCAAGATTACCTGGAAGAGATCGCAGAAAGCGATAAGCGCCGCACCTCTCGCCGCCGCTCGCCGCCTTCCGTTGTCTCCCGACAGCAGCCGAAGATTGCCGGAGGCGCCCGAACAGACCGCCTATTGTATATTTTGTAGTATTTGATTATTTTTTTTTTAAGTATTTTTGTGGTGTACAATAAAATATATTATAAATAAATAATACACAGCTGACCCATTTTTGCACATCACATCATCATAATCATCTTACGCTTATCTTTGGCCTAAGTGTGATTTTTTTCTACTCACGTTCGATTGCGAGCGCGTTAGAATCTTGTATGGGAAATTAGGTTTCTCTTAGTGACCACCAGGTGGCGCTATAACTTTTTCCCATATAAAATTCTGACGCACTCGCAATCGAACGTGAGTGAAAAAACTCACACTTAAGCCTAAGAGGCTTGGTTGTGAGTTTTTTCATCATAAAAAGTTAATATTGACTTTCGCAGAAACAGAAAGATGGTCTTTTGTAAGCATTAGGGCTTGCAAGACTTAAGTACCTATTCATTATCTGCCTAACCTTTTTCCAACTATGTTGGGGTCGGCTTCCAGTCTAACCGGATGCAGCTGAATACCAGTATTTACATGGAACGACTGCATATCTGACCTCCACAATTCAGTTATTTACGCTTTGCTAAGACTAGTTGTCAGACTTTCTGGCTTCTGATGACATAATTAGTACTTATTAAATAAAAATATAGATAGTAAAGAAAAGCTTAAGTACAAGTTAAGTTGGGCTTCCTGAATCAAATGAAATTCACTTCAATTTCAGAACATTTTTACGGTATTAAAAAGAAAACAGTCGCCACATCGGATATTTTCTCTGTGATGGCGCGGCGCTAAACTAACTCCTAGGTAATAACGTCTCAAGAAATGCAAAGTGGGCAATTTTGTTTCTTTATAGAAAATTACTTGGCACACTGTAGCCTTGCTGAGGTGCCACTGGCTCAATTTAAAAAGTAAATGATACTATTCTATTTTCAAACATTAAAAAATTGTTTGTGGAAGGCTGTGTCATGGACGTAATAGAAGGGCTGTGTAGCTGTACAAGGATCTTCTGGCGCGTGGCCAAAATTGGAACAAATGTCGCCATAAAAAAAAAAAGTTTCACAAATGTTTGCCAACAGCGCCCCCATGTCAAAGTCATTGGAGTGCCAAAATATGCACTATACTATTGTTCAGCTCTCGACCTCTTTAGTCAGATTCCTAGATTTTCTACGAGTTTTTAACTAAGGCAGAGAAGTAATTAAATGCTGCTAATGTGCTTTTAGGCTTAGCAGAGTAATTTTTTACCAAACTTTTTTGGGAAAGTGATATTTGAAATTACCACAAGCTTCATTGCAACGATCCATAGTTGTAGGTTATTACCTGGATTAGCTCGTCGACTGCACTGTTAAGACTTTTGCTGATCAATCAAATGAATATAGTACTGTGAAGGTTTTTGAGCAGACGACATAGTAAAAGTGGCTGGCGAGCAGTGGATGAACACAGTGACAGGAAGAAATGCATTGACATATATATTACTAGCGTAAGGACCGGGCTAACCGCGCGACTAAATGGCACCAACGCGCTGGCCCTAAAATGACGGTTTTAGGGCCAACGCGACTCCTCAGTTGACAGTGGTCCGCGCGTAGGAGAGAACGTGTATTTGCCTGTCATAAAAATGCCTAGTTGCGTGGTAAAAGGCTGCAAAAATTACGATACAAAAATTAAAAAGAAACATGGGATATTGTATCATCGGAATGTAACCTTACATTATTTTTGTTGCAATTAAATGATTAAATAAACACATTTTGTTTTATCTACAGCGACAATTATTTTACAATGGCAGCCATTGTGTGGCCAATGGCTGACAATGGCTCCTCGAAGTGAACAAAGTAACCTTGTACGGACGTAATTTTTTTATTTCTGTTTTATTTTTGTCTTATGAACGTAGTGTAAGTAATTTTGAATTTTGGTATCAAATTAGGAGAAGACAGGTATAAACGATTTTTATACAATATGCGATAGCGAATACGATACAAATAATATTTAAATTACAGATTTCCAAACTAAGGAGAAGGCTTTTTAACTTCATGACAACAATGTCAATGAATCAAAATAGGTAATAATATAAGAAAACCAAACAGTATTTTATTGCAAAATGTGCAATATGCAGTCTATTTGCTGCAAAAACTAGCTAGGTTTTATTTTTTGTAATATTACTAAGTTTTGATTTCGACTGTCTGAAATCTGATATACTGAGAATCTTACGTTTTCAGAATCTGGTATTTTGAGAATTATCGGCATGCAACTGACCTATACTGACTGACGACATAATGTGATAAAAAAAACATTTAAGTAAGTACGCACATGGTACGCACGTACAAGGTTACGTCGTCGACCTATGCAACGCTGCACTCACGTAGTTCGTATGATTTATGACAGATGGCGTTACTTTTGCTTGTATGAAGAACGTCAATGTGAAATGTTCAGATGGGCGTATCCTTACTTTTGAAATCATTGAAGAAATGGAAATATCTAGAGGAGACCTTCACCTTCAATTAAATAAGGAATAAGGGATTCTTACTGGCGCAGAAGTTTAAAATATGCTTAACTCTATAGAATTTAAGAAATTGTAGTTAACTTATGTAGTTATTTTAGTTTATTTATACTTTTCTTTAATTGTAGTTCTGTAATTTTGTTTTAGTAAGAATTATATGGCTTTTTTTATTTATTTATTTAAAGGTTGTCGACTAAAGTCGACCTTATGTAGTGCAGGCTGGCAATAAAATAACTTTGGTTGCATTCGAACAGTCAAGCGAGTTTAAAATGAGCTTTGTAATTTTAGTATTAGATATTTGTTTGGAAGAAAAATGTGATAATATTATACATAGTAATGTAGACTTTCGCTTAAATTGGAATAAACGTAGAAAATATAACGTTGTATGATTTCTACAGTACTGAAACCTGCACCCTATTGCGTAACACACTATCAATCACAATTTGAATCTTTTTGAAGGATATTGCTAATCCATTGCTTCTTATGTTCGAAAAATGTGTCTGCTCAACAACGTAAATAACGCAATGAATGTTGTTGTACTGTCAAATGAACAATATTGCTGCTGTTAGTGTGTTACTCAATTAAACCGCTGAAACAGTCTAGACTGATATACCTACTATTAATATTATCAATCTGAACTTTTGATACTATGTTTTGTCGAGGCTATCTATGTAGCCCGCACACACACTTGACACTTGCTTGAATGTTCGAATGGAACACCCCATTCGAACATTCAAGCAAGTGTCATTTATTTTGATTAGGTATTTTTTTAGTTGAGTGAGTGCTAGTTTTTTAGGGTTCCGTAGTACCTACAAGGAACCCTTATAGTTTCGTCATGTCCGTCTGTCTGTCCGAGGTTTTGCTAAGATACCGTTAGTACTAGAAAGCTGTAATTTTGCAGGAGTATGTATATAAATTACGCCGACAAAGTGGTAAAATAAAATTTTGGAAAATATTTTTTTTTAGGGTAGGTCCCCTACAATTGAAGTGGGAATAAATATTTTTTTCATCGTTTACCCCATCGTGTGGGGTATCGTTGAATAGGTCTTCTAAAATGACTAGAGGGTTGCTAAATATATTTTTCGATTTAATGCTCCATTTACGAAATATTAAAAGTTAAAGTGAACATTTTTGTTCCAGTACGGGGTCCGCCCCCCTCTAAAAGCTAAACTGCGGGCTTGAAAAATCTGGAAAAATTCAAGATGATAGTGCATTTCATGAACTTTAAATGAAAACTATAGGAATTATGATAACATTATTAGTTTAGCAGTAATAGTCGTTGAACTTGGGTGTTGGATAATTTTGTACCACATACAAAATCCTTAGCATTAATCCTATATAGTGACTAAGACGAAGTAGTTACTTGTTTATAACGGGTAAAGACTTGCATTAAAAAACAAAATATGAAATAAAAAAAACCATAATAAATTATCATAAGTTTCATAATACAGCCGCTAGATGGAAAGAAGGAATTACAATTTTGTGAATTGAAATAATAACTTGGCAGCAATCGTACTCTTATTTTTTAGCTTTACAAGGAAGAAAGTGGTTCTTATTAGTTAATGTCTAATCTGTTTAAATAATTATCTTCGCACATCAATATTTTGTTATGTTTAGTATCGCTATTCGATAACAGATGGCGTTGTGCCGTGACGTCACTTTTGTAGATCGCGGTGTTAAGATTTTCTTGCAAGGTATGACCTCCGTGGTTACGTTATGTATTAAAGTTTTGTTTTACTCTGGACACCCTTGCATATATTGTTATTATAACCATTAACTCCTAATATCTTTACCATTACATAATTATTTCATTATATAAAGAACAACAGAATCGTACTATATAGTGATAACGGGGCTACTACGGAACCCTACATTGTGCGTGGCCCGACACGTACTTGGCCGGTTTTTAAATGTGAAAATGTAAAGTCTTTCTATCAATATAATCTGAAGAAATCCTATCGCTGTTTAATTACCAGGCTCTTCTAGATTCTTAGGTATATATTGGTAGAGGTCGCCGAAGTTTCGCCGAAATATCACACGAGGATGAAGATAACGAATTGGGTGACAGACACTTAGCCTAAGTTGAAACCAACTTATAAAAACAATACAATTATGTACGTCATCAATAATAACACCAAAAAACCCAAGAAACATTTAAGATTTAAGTACAAACAAATAGCTTGAACAAACAGAATTAGCTATTTGTTTTGTTTTTGTCTTGTCCTCGTAATTTGGTAACAACACACGTTGTTACCAAATTACCAACGAAGTCGTGGGCAAAAACTAGTATGCACAGACGCCAGCACATCAAGCTACCCGACACTGTAAAATTTTCCCAATCAACCTTGAACCTAATAATTTAGCGATAAAGTTGAAAATCTATTAAAGAAATTTGACATATTGTGGTAACTTGATGTGCTGATGTCTCTACCTAATATTTGCATATGCATTAAGTTGTTATGTTATGCGTTAAGTTGTTGTGTTGTTACGTGTTGTTATTTTCTTTGCACTACACCCACTATCGGCTCAGTCACGAAATTTCACCAACAACATTTGTTAAGTTGACCCAACAACTAATTTGCGCGGAGTCGTCTGGTTCACTTACTGTTCTTGTTAACCACGAAATTAGCCTCTCACACTAATGTGGCGTGAATTTTCGGTTTCCTTAACTTGTTCGGGCGACGATCAACTAAGTTGTGGATACGGTATTTAATCATTTTCTTATTTTTCTCTTGAATCGGCACAAGCTTAGAATTTTCTGGGCTCAGCCCATGCCAATGAATCTGCCTAGCATTTTTTTAGTGAAAGCGGGAGCGGTCCTTTCATGAGATGTTTCCACTGACCTCTACTCCTACTGCTTCACAGTGCACGCGGTGCGGCTGTGGAATTAATTTCCGCCTGAAATTAGGGACTGCCAAACTGTTGCAGTTTCTAAAAGAAGAGTAAAATAACACTATCTTTCCACTTTATCATAGTTGTTGTGTATATATTTATTATTTTGATTACGTTATAACTCTTATCATTCTTAGAAGTATGTATGTTTATTTGTATGTTTGTAAGTATATTATCTCATAATACTTGTTTAGTTTTATTATGTGAATTGTTTTTAGATTTTATGTTTTTTTTTTCGTCTCCTTTACTCTTTCACACGCTGTCTACATCTCTCTATTTATTGTCCTATCGCAGGTATGCTGGAAGAGATTTCTTATGAAATAAGCATCACCTTTGTACATACCTATTTTTCTGTTCTGTTTTTTTTCTTGTCTGTTTATAGATGTGTGTACATCTGTACATAAATGGTAAAATAAAATAAAAAATAAAATAAATGTTTCATCGACCAATAGTTCTTCCAGGCGTTTTCTGTGCGGCGAGCGACTCACAGAACACTATATTACTCCTAGCGGAGGAGCGACTTCTTTGTCCTGTCTCGCCTGGAAGGATACTATTTGGCCGAGGTAAATGTACTCATGGACATATTCAGTCTGCTAACTCCCAATTTCTACGTTGCGTTCGGTGCTGTTCGTCATCAGCTTTGTTTTCGACATGTTCATCTTAAGTCCGACTTGTAGTGATCTTGATGAAAAATACTAAAATATTTCACTTGAGTAGTAGAGTACCTAACTAGTTGTATGTAGGGCAGGGATTTAATCATTGCATTGTGAAGTCTAAGTTTCGTAATGGTCTACTTGTGCATACCAAATACTTATAACTAGCTTCTGCCTGCGACTTCGTTCGCGTGTAATTTCATGCTCCCCCGACCCACCCCATCGCATCGTAACGCCTGTCCGCACTATTAATTCGTTTTCCCTTAGCGTTCATTCTTACTTTTTTTCTTTTTGCTTTTGCTCGGCTTCTAAGAGTCTTAGCGTGATGTTAGTCCTATTAAGCCTATAGCGTTCCTCAAGGATTAGGCTATTAATGCAAAAAACAAACAATACAACTTTATTATTAGTACTAGATTTATTTGTTCTTAAATTGTGCCTCATACAATTTGTATAGTCATAGTGTGAAGCTCTGAATATATAGAGGAATTAAATTTTGTTTAGATTAAGTCACAGTTGCATAATGGTCTACATTACACGTATGAGCAAAATATTGAATAATGTATCACACTAATATTAAAAAGGCGAAAGTTAGTGTGTGTGTTTATATGTTTGTTACTTCTTCACGCTCAAACGGCTCGACCAATTTTGATAAAATTTTGTATGGAGGTATCTGACACTCTGGATTAACATATATGCTACTTTTTATCCCGATATCCCTACGGGATCGACACTTATGCGGGTGAAACCGCAGGGCGCAGCTAGTTTGTAATAAATCGACTGGTGTATTCGTTAAAATACCATTTACATGTTAAATTGCGTAGATATAGGTACCGCAGATTTTAACCGCAAAAAGGTAACTTAAATAATGTTGAAATTATTGCTAAATACCTTCCCAATGATTCATGACCTACCTATGAATGGTCACCTCTTTTCTTTATCCTTATTTTTTTAATTAGGCTACAAACAATAACCACAGAAAAAACCTAAAATGCGTACAATTCAGTGACTACCTATATAGTTTCATGCGTAAATAAAGTGATTTTCTCGTCTGCACCCACGACTATAATGAAAGTGGCGTGATTATTAGTCACGTTTTTAGGTAAATAAAAGTAATACAATACAAATACATTCCAAAAAAAGCTTTTGACACAGTCTCTGCTCCGCTCCTCCTCGAGAAGCTGGAGAGGTTGGGAGTGAGAGGCACGCAACTTAAATTATTTTCTGATTATCTCACAAATCGCATGCAGAGAGTAAGGATTGGTGATATTTGCAGTGATGACCTTGACATAACGTATGGGGTACCTCAGGGCAGTATCCTTGGCCCCACATTATTTTTGATCTATATCAACGACCTTTGTAACCTTAAATTACTTGGTGGCAGGATCATCACCTTTGCGGATGACACAGCTCTGCTTTTTCACGCGGACTCATGGGAAGAAGTCTTTTCAAATGCTCAGCTCGGTTTTGACATGGTCGCAGAGTGGTTAAAAAATAACAAACTCACTCTTAATGTGGCTAAATCTATGTGTATTCCTTTTACCATAAAAAATCACGCGATCCCATCTTGTTCAAATTTTTCAATAACATCACACATTTGCTCTTTCCTGCAAGACAATCCTTGCTCATGTCCTGCTCTCAAAAAAACGGCTGTTATCAAATATTTGGGTATTCAGATTGACGATCGTCTTAGTTTTCAGCCGCACATAAACGCACTTACAGCGAGAACCCGTAAATTAATATACGTTTTTAAGAATCTACGCCATGTGGCGGAAACTAAGACCATTGACACCGTATACTATGCACTAGTTCAGTCAATCTTATCATATTGCATAACGGCATGGGGTGGAGCCCCAAAGACATCCTTGCTGAGGCTGGAGAGAGCTCAGAGAGCTGTTCTTAAAGTGGGCCGTAAACTTCCCTTTCTCTTCCCAACGAAAGAACTTTACCAGCAGTGCAAAGTACTGACAGTTCGCCAATTATTCATTTTAAACACTGTCATTCGTAGGCATACTCAACTTCCATACAATCCTGTCGAAATCCTTGCCAAGAGACGCAAACACGCAGTATGTAAAACAAGGTCCTTCAAAACCAGCTTCAGTCGTAGATTCTTTTGTTTCTTAGGAGATTACCTTTACAACAAAGTCAATAAAGCCATTTCCATCTACTCCTTATCTTTATTCAATATCAAAGCTAAAGTCCAAAATTGGCTTCAATCTCACGACTATGAGGCCACTGAGAGACTCTTGGAAGTCGTCTCATAAAAAAGCAGTTCGGCAGGTCCGAAGTAGGTAACCATATTATGACAAGTTTTTGATTATCACACACACACTCACTACGCACCCACACCCACACACCCACACCTACACTCACACACCTACACCTACACTCACACACCCACACCTACACTCACACACCCACCCCTACACTCATACACCCACAACCAAACGGTACTTTGCTGTCTAATTAATTAATTATTTGTATTTTCCTTTTTATTTTTATATTTTTTTTACATTTCCTTTTGTTTTTTAACTTTGAACCCATTATCTTTGTCTGTTAGTAGACGTTTGTATCAGTGTGACTTGTCCGTGTAGTTTGGAGGCCTGGAGACCTGTAACACAGGTATTCCTAGTACAGGCTCCAGTCTCCACAACATCAATGTTTTTTGTATTCACATTTATGTACTGTACCTACTAACTATTCATTGTGTGGTGGAGAAAAATAAACGTTTTATTATTATTATTATTATTATTCATCTTACTTTATTTGATTTGTTGGAACTCTCGTCATTTGTTTTTATTTTCAGTTGCCGAAATGCTATCTCTTGGGATTTTGTCTACACTGAATAGGAGTGGAAAGAGTTCTTTGATAGTACGGAAATAGGTACGTTTTTGGAATTTTAAGGCGTCTCAAAGGTCGTGCAGACTGGTTATTATTTGTATTTGTTACTAGCTTCTGCCCACGACTTCGTCCGCGTGGAACAAATAAATCAAAATCGAACTTCTATATCAGTGAACGAATATTTTTGTAATCGGGTCAATACCTTAGACCTTACCTTCCAGAGATTACCTCTTACAAACTAACAAATAATTTTACCTCTTTATTTTACATAAACGGAAATTTTTTGATGCCCAATGAGCTCTTGTCTTTTTCTTTATAAAATTTTTTATAAGTATATTTTAGTGTTTGCTTGTAAATAATAAACGGATCAATAACGTTTACCGAATGGACATAATAACATAAATGTTTCGGTTGAATACACACATTTTTGAAATTAGGAATTCTGCACCCGAATTGCCTAACACACTATTAACTTTTTAATCGCCACACGTCAAAAAATCAAAAACGTGCCCTCAGCGTCATGTCTGTCATGTAGTCGAACCGTGGCGTTCTGGGGACATTTTGGTTTGTCATCTTTATGTGGACTGTGGCGGTTAAGAGGTTAAACTCAATCTGAATCATTTTGAAAGATATTGCTAATCCATTGCTTCATATGTTCGAAAAAAATGTGTCTGCTCAACAACGTACCTAAATAACGCAATGAATATTGTTGATCTGTCAAAATGAAACCCATTGCTACTTGCCCTGCTGACGCTTATAAAGATACTAGCTGCGCCCTGCGGTTTTACCCGCGTAAATGTCGATCCCGTGGGAATATCGGGATAAAAAGTAGCCTATATGTTAATCCAGGGTGTCAGCTACCTCCGTACAAAATTTCATCTAAAATTGGTCCAGCCGTTTCAGTGTGAAGAAGCAACAAACATATAAACACACACACACCCCCACACACACTCACAAACTTTCGCCTTTATAATATTAGTAAAGGTATATTTGATCGCAAAGTGATCTCATGAAAAAGGTAGCTCAGCTCATACATGAAACAATACAGAGCAGTAAACCCTCTAGTATGAACTAGTGAGATTATCAGTTTATTTATCTTATTAAACTTTCCTAGAACTACTCACAATATAATGCTATCATAACAATACAGTAACCTAACATGTGCTCGGTTTATTTTACAACGTGTTTTAATAGATAGTACAGACGCCAGCACTATCTATTAAAACACGTTGTAAAATAAACTACAACAAGCGACTACAATCTGTCAAATTTCTTTAATCGATTTTCAACTTTATCGCTAGATCATCATAAGGTTCAAAGTTCATTTGAAAAATTTTACAGTTTCGGGTAGCCTGATGTGTTGGCGTCTGTACCTCCACGTGTTAGTATGTACCTCCACGTGTCTCGTTCTGGAAATTCTCGTGATGCTTGCGGTATTGACACATGTTCCGGTCTATGTCAATATATCGTGTTGACAATGGCATCAACGTTAATGTTTCCTGAAATTCAGTGTGTAATCCAAACTGGCGATGGCGTCTAAACCAGGAAACATTTTCGTAAATGATAAATTTTGATAATTTTGTTTTAAAGTTGATCTGTTTTTAGAAGCTTTTATTTAGTTTCATCGGTCCAGCATATCCCGAAAGTCTGACAACCAGTCTTACCCAGCCCAGAAACTGGGTTGTGGAGGTCGATAGGCAGTCGCTCCATGTAAAATACTGGTATTCAGCTGCATCCTGATAGACTGGAAGCCGACCCCAACATAGTTGGGAAAAGGCTAGGCAGATGATGATGATGGGCCAGCATATCTATTCACAACCACTCGGTACGCTTCCGTACCGTATCGAACATCAATCAATGATAACGTACGAATTTTTAAACCCTGTTCACACGCCCAAAACCCGAAAGTTCCCAAGACGACCGCTATTCTTCCGACAGCTGAGGGGCAATTCTCGTAATTTTAAGAACGTTCACAGTCTGATCTCAGTTTCAATCTGTCAAAAATACCTCTAATTTCCATACATTTTGACAAGTTTTTGACATTTGTTTGTCTCCGAGATGAGACTGCGACTAGATTTTAAACGTTTTAAATTACGAGAATTGTCCTTCTGTTTGCTGTCGGGAGCAAGGCAAATGAGGTTATCGAAATGTGTAATTTTCGATACGATAGCCTGTCGGGTGTTATGAATCGCTAACAGCTATGCTGGTGTATGTCTGTCTGTCTATACAACATTATTTTTAGTATATGCGAAACCCGAAACACATGTCTAGTATTTTTATGTAAAGAATCTATTACTTATGTACAAAATTTCAAAACTGTATGATGAAAACCTATCTGTTAGTCCGTACAAAAACATGCTCACCCGCACCGCTCGCGCCCGCGCCGTCTTGCGCTCATTGATACTCGCCGAACGGTTAGGTACCTAGTACATAACCGTTCGGCGTGGAGATTGGATAACCTACTTAGAGTCGCTCGGTGTCCAACTTTTATCCCTTTTTAAATATTTTTGGGACAAAATGTAACATGGGGTAAAAATTATTTGAATCGATTCAGTTACTTATTCTGAACAAACTATATTCAGGTTTCGCATATACTAAAAATAACTTTGTATATATTGTCTATTGCAAGTTAAATTTGACCCACTTCCCGGTATCCGATTGAGCTGAAATCTTTTTCTTGTAAAAAGACGATTTCATTCATTAAAGCACTGAAAATGTTCAGACAGATTTAGTCCCAAAAATTTTGCTGTAATCCTTCAAACAAAACCTACTGTTAAAAACTTTATCTTTAAAAAGCCTCCTCCTTTAATTCCTAGGTCCCAAATCCAGCTTAGTCTGTATGAAATGAAAACTTGAAACGAAAGTAAAGCGATTACGTGGCGCCCTCTGCTGGCTAATTAGGTGTGTTTAATATTTCGTGAGCTTTGATAAACGAACGTAATTACTTAAATATTTTGAGCAGATATTCAAAGTGTACGAAAGTTTTGTAGCTTTCGTTTATCCTCTTTGTAAGAAATAACATCTATTAGTGTACACATTTTGAAAGGAAGATGAATAAACAAACTCTTCAGCTTTATTATTAATGAAGATTAGTTTTTATTCGTTTTTTTATTATGTTTTTTTGTCCGTGGGATGTTGACGTAAAATATCTTACAGTAGATTTTCTATATGTTATAACAATATTTTAAAAGAATTTATATGGATGGTTTTCTTGCCCGTTCTTCTCCATAGGAGCCTTCTGGAATGGGCAACTAATATATAAGCAGGTTAGAAAACATCGGAATCAGAGGCGTGCCACAGAACTGGCTATTAAGTTACTTATCAGGAAGAAGTCAATGCGTTCGCCTTGATAATATGACAAGCGATGAAGTTTCCTGTTCTTACGGTGTTCCCCAGGGAAGTACGATTGCGCCAACCCTGTTCCTGGTGTATATCAATGAACTGTGCGATATCACTATTAATAAAGCCGATGTCATGATGTTTGCCGACGATACAGTTATTCTGTTCCATGATGGGTCATGGAAAGGTCTGGAAACTGTCTGTGATGCGGGTCTTTCGCAAGTAACAGCTTGGCTGGAAGATAGTCTGCTATCGCTAAACACCTCCAAAACAAAATATCTATGTTTTAGTAAGACTAGAGCAGGAAGCCCCAAAAACTTTAAAATTATCAGCCACACGTTTCCTTGCAATAGGAATAGCAATAACTTTTCCTCCTGCATGTGCCCCAAGCTAGACAGAGTGAACTCCATTAAATATCTAGGAGTAATCGTTGATGACAACCTTAAATGGACACAACATATCCCGGCCACCGCCAAAAGAGTACGCAAGTTGATCCATATCTTTAAAACCCTGAGACATGTTGCTAGTTTAAAACTTCTGTTGCAAACATATAAAGCCTTATGCCATTGTGTCTTGGGATACGCTATTTGCGCTTGGGGTGGGACAGGCAAGACCCACATGATCGAGCTGGAGCGAGCTCAGCGTGCGGTGCTAAAAGTGCTTCTGTCACTGAAATACCGGACGCCAACGACCGAGGTATACGAAAAAGCTAAAGTACTTAGCGTCCGCAAGTTCTTCTTTTACGAATGCCTGCGAAGGTACCACCGATACGCCATCCCGAGTCTGCCGGTCTCATCTAAGAGGATTGACAGGTGCCCAGTTGAAGGTACCAAGAGCGTCTTCGCTAGTAAACACTATAATTACATTGCTCCACGTCTTTACAATAAAATCGGCCATGAAAAAGGGATCAAACTACTTAAAAAACTCAACAACTACCAATTCAAAAAAACTATTATTCATTGGCTGGAAAATTTCGATTACGACGAATCAGAAAATCTATTCGGCAGCGTTACATAACACCCTGACTACCTCTCACATTCACACACACACACATCTCACATACACACCACACACACACACATTCACACACACTCACCTCAGTCACACCCAGATTCTAATAAGAACGCAGTGGTAACTTAATTTAATTAAAAAAAAAAATGTAAACTCTTTTATTATTATTACTTATTTTTTTTTGTTTTTTTATATTGTATATTTGTAAACTTACCTTCTAATGCATGCTTTTTGTCTATCGCGCTTCTATACCTTATTCTCTGCAAATTGAGAGGTCTGGCTCTTGTGATACAGGACTTCCTAGTACAAGAGCCAGGGCTACACTGATGTTTGTGTTTTGAAGTGAAATAAACAAATTATTATTATTAATTATTATTATTATTATTTTCATCTTCTGGATGATCGACTCCAAGAATTAAAATGTATACGTAATTGGTGTAAGTGAAATAAATGCTTTTAGTTTGATTTTTAGTTTGAGAACTTGATTCGTCATGATAGATGTATGCTGAAGTGAACACTGATTAAGATGAGACACTCCGGGCGTCGGGAGCCATGGGATGACTCTCGGCCACAGTAGGCGCGGGCCTGCGGACGTAGAGTAATGGGTAGCTCACCGTCCGATCAGGACCAGGCCCGTGCCGGACGGCGCGTACGTGTTCCACGCGCGCCTCAAAGAGATGTCAGCATCAAGGTAGGGGTGCCTTAGGGCCGAAGCCTGCCGGGTCAGCGGGATTGTCCGAAAGGGTTACCACTGGCCCGGAACATAAAGGGCTAAGGAAGGAATACGGGTGGGTTTTAATCAGTAAGAGTTTGACACTTCCTTCCGCTCCACCCAGAGCGAGATGATTGATGATTACCTACACAAAAAAAAGGCTGATTATGATGTTTGAAAAAAAACACCGACCAAAAAAAAAGTGAAAAAATGATTCGCTATTTTTTCCGTGCTCGTTTGGGATAATATGGAAACGTTTACTTTTAGCCTGACTGCAAGTTTGAACCCAGGCAGGCATTTTACTTTGTGTATTTCATTTCATCACCCACTGCTCTCATAACGGTAAAGGAACACATCGTGAGGAAACCGGCATGTCTATAAACAGAAAAGCCATGGCAAGAGAATTATGGTGTCCCCCAAGGAAGCACCTTGGGGTCGGCGCAACATGTCTTCTTCTTCCATACTTTTCTATTAGTCGTCTGCACCCCATTCTACCCATATCATCTGTCACACAGTCCTTCCATCGTGTCCTTGATCTTCCCCTACCCTTATCTCTCCACATTTCTCCCCAAAACTTTCTTCACGACATTTTCTTCATTCCATGATAACCGGTTTCCACAAACCGTTTTAGTTACCGATGCCACTTGCACTATACACTTAGGTAGACAATATTATGATTTATATGATGTATAATTCCCTTATTGTTACAGTATTGTTTACCAACATTTGTGTTAGCGCGAATGATTGAATAGGTCATTGTCAAAAGTCGGGAGTTTATCGAACTCCCCAATGATACCTAAGTATTGTCGGTAAGGTCATTTGAATTGTAAACCTCTGATGGCAAATTGAGAGTTTTGATTATTAGGTAGCTAGTTTTTTCCTTGTAGATACGTATTTATTATACAATATACTCGTATTTGATGCGGCTGTTTGGGACTTATGAACTGAAGACGGCTGATTTTATGAATGATGATGATTGCGGAATCCTGTTGATCCCTTATTTAAGTTAATTATATATTACACTGGCTAATTGTCACACCAAACCTTCAGACTTCAGTGTAGGAGCACTTCAACATTTTCCCGCCATTCGTAGTGACTGACAGATGACATGAGTGACAGCGACTACCTCACTGTGAGAGTATTTACAGAATATATATAATTATACATAGGGCTGATTTTTCAATAGACAGATAATTTTTATTCGTGGAATAAAATTGACGTTTGACAGTTTTTGTATGGAAGAACTGTCAAAATTTCAAAATTATTCCTCCGATAAAATATCTGGCTTTGGAAAAATCAGCCCTACAGTTGAAGAGTTTGTTTTTTGTTTGAATGCGCTTATCTCTGGAACTCCCAGTCGGCTTTGAACAATTATTTTTGCATTTGATAGCCCAATTACTGAGGTAGGTTATACGTTATTTACCATCACGCTACGACTCCTAGGAGCCGAGCAAAAATAGAAAAAGTCGTAAAGAACGCTAAGCAAAAACGAAGTAAATAAGTCTAAAAATCTTCTATTGTTCTTTTACATTCATATGACATGTAAGTAAGAAATTGACATTGGACATCTGACATTGGCTATATTTAATTATTTGTACTTAGCATTATTATTCTAATTATTTAAATGACATTTATTTATTATTATTATTACTCTTCCTCATTGTAATTAAGTGGCATTTATTTTATTGTTGCTTTATTTTTTTGTGTTTTTTAAGTTATAAAATAATTTTTAATTTTTGACACAATGTAAAAATTGTTATGAAATAAATAAAATAAAATATCAATACTTACTAGAATTCATTATTCTTTTAATGTTTCAGTTTTCACCAGAAACTCCGTTATACGGTACGAATGATGTATGAATAAATGAATGATACCTTTATTTGCTAGAATACTAATAATGTGAATCAATCGTGGCTCTCTGTTGTTTCTATCTACCCCCGGGGCCTACCCCTAACCTACCCTACTATAAATATACCTCTGCTTTTAACCCTTATGGGATTACAGGCGTAATATATGTAACGTTATGGTAGGTATGTGAAGAACAGATCGATATTATGTTTTGTATACAATTTTACTTGACCCAGAACATGTTTTTGTACAAAACAATTTATATTATGTTGACATCGTATATCTATCGGTAAGTTGTAAGCCGATTATATCGGTTCATACCACGCTCAAACATAACAGAGATTACGTTTACGCACTATCCAGATAGTGTTATAGATACCAGGGGACCAATAGTCCAATATTCAAGAGCTGATATCAACATCAACACCCATCCCTATGTAAATGCTTTGATGTACTTTACGTACTTTTTAATAAGAGGTATTTTCCGTCACCCAGTTTACGATGTCAATTTCCTATTTCTGTCGGATTAAGTTACACTAACGGTTACATCAGTTACCTACGTGATACAAATATCACGCCTATATTCCCCAAAGGTAAAGGCAGGCTCCACTGCCTAAAGGCAGAGGTTTACATAGGATGCTAAATTGTCAATTGTCTAATATCAACTAATTCAATCAGTCAAAGTGGAGTTGACACGGTTTGATGAAAAAACTAAAGAATATGTAGCTGTATCTACAACGCCACATGCGAACAACGCGTCATACTGACGTCACGCAAAATCCTGCATTTCGCAAGCAGAGTTTACCGTGCAACTAGCATATATACAACGGCCCGACATGAATCTATAGTACACCCACATTTTACCATATTATTTTGAAGTCCTCACACACATTTCACCAGTTATTTTTAAGTCTTATGTAATAGAGGGCGAGCCTTTTGCCATCAACCGTGCACAAATGCAGAATCTCGGATGTTACTGAGAAATTTCAGACGGAAAAATACGATAACATTTTTTCCGACCCGGGAATCGAACGTCATTACCAGTACCATAAAATTTATCTAGACTTCTCCCAGACTGTATGGTCTGTCATCGGTGTATGAGTAGTATAGATACTTTATGGACACTAACATTTTTTTTTTTTTTTTGCTAGCCTATGCTGTCCCACTGCTGGGCAAAGGCCTCCCCCAAATCCTTCCAGGAACTCTTTTCCCGCGCCACCTCGAACCAGCCCTCGCGGTACGCGTCCAGGTCATCTCGCCATCTCTTTCTGGGCCGGCCTCGGACTAACATTTTATGAAAATAAAATCACGCAACAAAGTAGTGATTATCATCCTCTATAAAATCCGGAACATGATCAGTGAACCCTTTATGACACACATTATTTATCATTTATACCTATTAGGATTAGGATTATTACGACAAGACCATAATTAAAATGCTATCTTTAATTTTCCTTTACTTTTCCATTCGTCATACATAACACTGATAGGTTCTGTACTTTGCACCACGTAACACTAAATGTTACGTGGTCCGAAATACAACCCAAACACCCACCCTAACCACCTAAACTTAACATTGTGACTTAACGAAGGGGCCCGACAGGGCCGAAGCCTGCCGGGTCAGCGGGATTGTCCGAAAGGGTTACCGCTGGCCCGGAACATACAGGGCTAAGGAAGGAACACGGGTGGGTTTTAGTCAGTAAGAGTCTGACACTCCCTTCCGCTCCACCCAGAGCGGGAGGGGTCAATTGATGAATTTCCACCCAAAAAAAAAAAAAGCTTAAACATTGTGGTCATTATGGAAAGCAAGAAGTGATTGAGTGTTGAGTACAAAGTTTTTGGTTCCAACTTCTGGTATAGTCGATGCAAATCAGTAGCTACAAAACGTCTCGTCGCCTATTAGTCTTTTAGCTCTGCATTCCACCAAATCAAGTGCAGCAAGCTGCCATCCCATATGTGGCTGCAATACTCCACATAGGAGCGGACCCGCCGATCGATTCTGCAAAAATCTCACCGTGAAAAGTTAGGTGAAGTGAGCATAGATTGAGCTGTCAATGGTGTCAAATCCCAGCATCTGATGGAATGACAGCTCACTGTGCTTTGTACAGACTTAAGAGCTGTCCTGATGTGAATTATAATCTTATGCCCGTAAGTGGTACGGGCTATGAAACGCCTGTTACTTCGGCCGAAACTACGGATTACCTCTAGACCCGCAGTATCAGAAAGCAGTAAAAAAAAAACTCCAAAGAAAGTCTGAACAGATGACGGTGGCGGTGTAATTTCTTCCTCTGTTTAAATTCATCTTCAAAGTAAGATACCTACAATAATATAAGTAAGTAATAATTTATTGCCTCCCGCCAGCCATTTAATCTCGACAATGTCAAGAGCGGTCGGTGCCACAGCATCGAGTATTTCTAGGTCAAGTACTCTACGTAACGTGAACAACGATATCCGTTCTTTGAGGTAACTCACAAAGGCTTTTGGTATACTGCAGAATTTGTGGTGCATTTAGATATTCTGTATAGTTATGGACGTAGACAGAGTAAACTATAGACTGCTGCATACATGCTGCATATCTTCTTTTTCATTCGCATAAGAAAAAGAGAAATATGTTAACGTCACTAGCAAAGAAAAGAGACAGAGTAAGAATATTTCTGTCCCTTACTGCGTGTCGGCTAAGCACATCAATGTGCATAACAAGTTTGACGTTTATGAATGTTTATGAATGAAATAATGAAAAATATGAATGAAATAATAAATTTACACTGCGATTAAACGAAAAATAAGATCTTTTTCGTGCATAAATCAATAATAGTACATTTGGGCAACTGTGAAAATGGTAAGGTGCGGTGTAATAAGCTGTAAAAATTATAGTATGATGAAGATTGCGAGATTTTTGGTCCCTTTCGGTGACACGGATATCATGAGTCTATAGATTACTCTGTCTACGGTTATGGAGGTAAAATACTGTACTACTGTACTGGTGTACTGTAATATTTTACAGTATTTTTTACTTAGCTAGGTTTCCTATAGTTCTGGAATCTAGAAGACAACCACAATATTATTAATTATAATAATTAAACCTTGGTACGTACAGTCACAAACTTAAGTAGGTAACTTACAGTTATGTACGCAATATTCAAAAGCGTTTTTATCGTGAAATAAAAATTTCAACTTTGAGAAAAAGTCTATTTTTCATAATAGTATGGTTTCGATAATACTATGTTCGTGAAACCATAAAAAACCTATCTCTATAACACTTGGAGAGAAAAACGGGTTTGAACCTTGCGTAAGTGTAGGTAAGGTATTTATGTTCGTGACTGGACCTATGTTAATAAATTCCATTCAATTATACATTGTAATTATAATGATTCATACTGACATAACGATCTGTGTTTTATTCCATTCGTTTATTCCGCACCATACTCTAGAAAATCGCTTAGCGAGAAGCTCATCAGTGGTATAGACCCTTAAAAACAAAAGACAAACATAAAGTAAGAGCCTGAGTTTAACTAGCTGCTGCTATAATTAGTTTAACAACAAGTTACCTAATTAGTTAGGTACTTCGAGAACTCATAGTCAACTATGGTAGCAACCATATTTATTTTAAAACTAGCTTCCACCCGCGGCTTCGCCCGCGATGTATGTCAATAAAAACTATCCTATGTCCTTTCCCGGGATAAAATCTATCTCTGTGTCAAATTTTATCGAAATCCGTTCAGTAGTTTAGGCGTGAAAAGGTAACATACAGACAGACAGACAGAGTTACTTTCGAATTTATAATATTATAGTATGGATGTACCTACACACTGAAACGTGCGTAACGTGGGTAGATTACCAGAATTACAGGCTACTGCTAAGAAGTCTTGGGTTCGATTCCCGGGACGGGTAAAGTGTTACTGGGTTCTTCCATCAGGATTTTCTCAGTAGCAGCCAGGGGCCCTAGTTTTTTGTCCCGGTGATGGCAAAATACTTGCCTTCTATTACATGGGACGGGACTTAAAAGTAACTGGCTATAAGGGGATTACAGGACATAAACGCAAAAAAATCAAGTTTTAGAAGCAATAAAAGTATATGATCGACTACAGTAGGTAAACAAAATCAGAAAAATATATCATATTCTTCAGGATATATGCTAGATAGATAGTGTGTTAGAAAAAAATCATGAAGCTACCTCTAAAAAGTTTCTTTTTACAATAAAAACCATACTAATATACATACAATCATTCTGATTTTTTGTCAGACTATTTTACAAGCAACATACTAAAGGACTAGTGTTTTAATTTTTTAGTCCAAACAATAGTTTTTTGTAAATAAATAATTGCTTCATATTTTGCAATAAATTACCAGCGTTTTGTCATCATCGCGCTTCTCTTTCTTTTTTATCCAGTCCGACAGTGACCGCGCTTTAGGTCATGTAGTCCCCTTAACCCACTGGAGAAAACAGGCGTGATTATATGTTATGTCGTGCGCGCCTGCTGGCTGTGGGTAGGTGGGAGTCGGGTCTTTGGCTTCATGCACTACCTTCGTCGAACATGGCACTTTGTTCGACGATACTACTTTTCGCCTCGCTGCTTCCCTACGACTAGGCACTCCTTGCTGTTCTCCCCATCGCTGTCACTGTGGCGAAGATGTCAACAGCCTCGGACACCACGGCCTGTCTTGCAACCGAAGTGCGGGTCGCTTAGCGCGGCACGCGAACATTAATGACATCATCCGACGAGCTCTTGTCACCGTCGGCGTTCCAGCTGTATTAGAACCCAATGGTTTGGCACGCGACGATGGCAAGAGACCGGACGGTATGTCTTTATTTCCATGGAAGGTGGGTAGGCCTTTAGTGTGGGACGCTACGTGTGTCGATACTCTTTCGCCATCCCATCTTCCTGGCTCGGCATGCTGTGCTGGCGCTGCTGCTGCGGCTGCGGAGAACCTCAAGCGGCGAAAATATAATAACCTCATCGGAAATTATATTTTCGAGCCGTTTGGGGTTGAAACCCTCAGGCCGTGGGGTCCGAGTGCTCATGGTCTTTTTAAAGATATTTCGAAACGGCTGGTTGACACTTCCCGTGACCCAAGGGCTGGCTTTTACCTTGGCCAGAGGCTAAGCATCGCCATACAACGTGGTAATGCCACCAGTCTCTTGGGTACATTACCAGTCGACAGCGATGCGGATGAGTTTTTCGACGCTATTTTCTGGTTTCTGTATAGTTTTAGTTATGTTAGAATTTAATTTTGTTATTTTTATTAATAATTAGATAATTTGATTGTAATGGATTTAGAAGTTCATTCTTTAAAAAAACTAATTTACTTCTCAAAAGCATCGTAGGTATAGACTATATTTATTTATAAAATATTTTAGAAATAAAATTAATATTTTTAGAAAAACAGTTATATAAACTTATAAATATACATAAATTAATATAAGTCTGTCTTACGCCCTTCATCTCCCAGTGGAAAAACTTCACAAACATAACTGAAATAATATCAAAAAACGTAAAAGACATGTAGAAATTCTAAATACTTCATAACAAACCAAATTCTGAAAAAGTTGTTATCTTTCACAAGTATTATTTATATTACAAACGAGACATCAAAGGTATGTATTGTGCCTTTTGAATTAATATTTGCGTGCTTGAAAAATACCGAGTTATTTTTGTTTTTGCTTCTATATTTGGCATACTAATGTGTAGGACCATTAATAATATTTTTAAAGCCAAATTAAACGGAACGGCAGGAGAGTAAACGCCCCCGGTTTGTCCACCGTGAATAGTTTATCCACCCATGTCGCCATGCTCGGAGGGTGGACAAAATTGACAGAGGGGAATAGTATTTTGTCCTCTCCCCGTGGATAAAATGTCTCTGGCCATGCTAGCCAGATGTAATAGCAATAAAATTTCTATTAGGTATGTTACGTTCAGTGTCCTTCAACCGATTATGGCACCAAAAGCCTATTTTTGTAATTTAATATTAATTGCGGCTTTGGATGCGAGAAGCGCAGAACCAGTCAAAGTGGAGGTGCTTGGGGGAGGCCTATGTCCAGCAGTGGACATCTTTCGGCTGAAATGATGATGATGATATTAATTGAGTGGGTTGATGACGGAGAGGCTTGTGGCTAAGTAATAACAGCCGCAAGGGTAGGGTCGGTTGATCAGGTTAAGCTACGCTTGCCGCGGTTGGTCCGTGGATGGGTGATCTTTACATATCAAGACCTCTCCGTGCCTCGGAAAGCACGTTAAGCCATTGGTCCCGGCTGTCATTTGTGGATCATTGACAGTCGTTAGGGGTTGTCAGAAGCCCTAGTAATTGGGTCGTGGAGGTCAGATAGGCAGTCGGTCCATGTAAAATACTGGTATTCAGCTGCGGTTAGATTGGAAGCCGACCCCAACATAGTTGGGAAAAGGCTAGGCAGATGATGAGTGGGTTGATGATCTTGTGAAGGCCGCAGGAATCCACTGGATGTGGGAAACACAGAATCAGTCGAAGTGGCGGTGGCGGCGCTGCCGAACAGTAGACGTCTGTCAGCTGAAATGATACGTGTGAATTTAAGAAGAAAATTATGTGATCTGCTTGCTTAGTTGTCATTATTGTTGATAACTAAGCTACGCTCAGAAACATGAGTAGGAAATACAATATAATTATGCAAAACTATTGGTCTAAAAATAATAATATTCCATTCGAGCAAGTACCTACTTTACGAACACTTAACACCAACTGTCCATAATTGTTATTACTCGTAATACACGTGCATCCTAACGTGGGTGGAAAACGTGAACGTGCACACACATCCATGCACGTGCACCCATACGTTGACAGTAGCACGTGTGCAACGCGTGGGGCGCTCGCTATCCAGACAGTACTTACTTCTACGTCTGAACATCTGTATCTATGTTACAGCCAAAGTAATAAATCCGGATATTATATTATATTATCTAGCCATTATTTATAATGTCTACTCAATTTAGATAAAGTGATATATTTTTTTTGTTTTTAAAAATCGTTGCCCCACACTAGGAATTTCTCCTGTATTGTGGGTGCGTTTACAAACATTTAATCTCACATACACAAACAGCCAGACCCGGAACAACTACTTGTAGGTCATACAAATATTTTGTTCCATGCGGGAAACGAACCCGCGACACGCAGCGCAGCAGTGCCGTCACACACACACAAACAGACAACACAATTGACACAGAATTAATTAAATTACTCCCTCTCACCGAGAGGAGGCCTGTGTCCCAGCAGTGGGAACATTATAGGCTGATTATGGTAATTAAATTAGCAAAGCGGGGCCACGTCGACATAGGATGCTAGAGCGAGCGAAAGGCACCCCGAGGTTCGGTTTGGTTAGGTTACTTTAAACCCTTTACACAGAAATAGGAGCCACGCGAAGCGGGGCTACGTCGACATAGGATGCAAGAGCGAGTGAAGGGCACCCCGAGGTTCGGTTTGGTTAGGTTACTTTAAATATAATGACCAGTCATTATGTATAATAGCTATTTAATCACTATGACTGTAACATCTATATTAATAAAACAAAGTCGGGTTAGTTACACCATTTATACGAGTAACTCAAGAACGGCTGGACATATTTTTATGATCATTGATTTGTTGGATTTGTCTCCGCCCCGAATAGCAGAATAACTATGTATTAAAACATGGGAAAAATTCACGAAAAAATAATAATGAGATAATTCATTGTCTCATAGTATGGAAGGACTTTTTTGATGATTTCTCAAGAATGGATTGACTGATTTAATTTATTGATTCTGAGGCGGTAGGAAGGTCGCCGCCGGCGCCGGTCAGCTAGATTATTATAAACTAGCAGCGCCGCGCGGTTTCACCCGCATAAGTTTCGATCCCCTGGGAATAACGGGATAACAAGTCAATCCTATGTGTTAATGTGTTTGAGTTTTTGAGTTTTTTGAGTAGGTACCTAACACAACATTCATCCATCCATCTTCAAAAACTTTCGCGTTTATAATATTAGTGCGATTAAAGTCGCTGTTTGTGTATGTCTATGTGACCGCGTTGTTATTCTAAACTCCACTACGGATTTTGATGCGGTTTTCAAATCGACCACTTAATTAATGATCGATGGGTTTTCACCATCATTTATAGAATTTATTGCAGAACATGTGCGTATTTAAAACATGAACATCATTAACTTACCTAAATATAATTAAAAATCTCAGTGTTTTGTCAAGTCGCGAACGCCGTGCGAAGCCGGGTCGGGTCGCTAGTAATGGAATAAAACAGAGCGGTTAGTTCACTGTTATCAAATTCAAGGAAATCTTTAATTGGTTAAACGATCCATAATATTTATTAGCAGACTCACGGAATTTAACGACTCGAGGAAAATTTATAAACATTAATTAGTAAAAGTTCTGTTTATCTCTCCACTTTTGTGTGTTTTCATGGCTAAACAACTGTACCTACTGATGCGGGGGAATTTTAGCAGGACGAAGGCGTAATCAGGAGTTTGTTTGAATTAAAAGTTAGTTTAGTGCCGTTCAGATGGCCAATCTTTCAAAATCTGGGGGCCTAAAAAGGCCACTTTGGCAGAATCATAAAAGGATAACATTAAGAATCATAATATGGCGAAGACAGTCCGTTTGTTTCGTTTTTTCGCTGCAATACGTTGGTATAATCAAAGAGATTGGTAAAACTTTTATTGGATTTGGATTGGATTGATTGGTATATTAGCACAGACAAAAAAAAAAACTGAAAAATTCTTCACCAATGGGATTTGATACGATTAACTTAACAGTTAACTGTCCATTATGATTCATAATGTTATCCTTTTATGATTCTATCAAAGTGGCCTTTCTAGGCCCCCTGCACGCGTAGCATGACCGCCGTAGAAAAAGGTTTTATCGACAAAGGAATAGACAAAATGACAGATTGTAGTATTTGTACGCATTCTACGCTTCTAAGCATGGCAATGTGTCATTTTGTCTATTCTTCCGTCGACAAAACGCCGTCATGCTACGCGTGCAGGTCTCAAACGTTCACAGTTTGATCTCAGTCTCAATCTGTCAAAAATACCTCTATTTCCCTAAATTTTTGACAAGTTTTTGACCTTGATTGTCGCTGAGATAAGATTGCGACTTGATTTGGACGTTTTTAATTACGGGAATAGGCTTTCAGACTGTGAACGTTATTAAAATTACGAGAATCGCCCCTCAACTTTCACTCAATAGTGTACAGACGCCAAGCACATCAAGCTACCCGAAACTGTCAAATTGTCCCAATCAACTTTCAACCTTATACTTTAGCGATAAAGTTGAAAATATATTAAAGAAATCTGACAGATTGTAATAGCTTGATATGCTGGCGTCTGTACTTTGTTTACATAGCAAGGCAAAGAATTTTAATTTTCTTAGAATTATTATATTCAATCTATTTCTACTAATAATAAAGCTGAAGAGTTTGTTTGTTTGAACGCATCAATCTCTGGAACTACCAGTCGCATATAAAAAGTTATTTTTTAGGGTTCCGTACCCAAAGGGTAAAAACGGGACCCTATTACTAAGACTCCACTGTCCGTCTGTCTGTCTGTCAAAAGGCTGTATCTCATGAACATGAAAATTTTCACAGAGGATGTATTTTAAATAATTAAAATAAAATAAAGTTAAAATTTAAAGGGGTATAAAAGAAACGTTTTTTCGGCGTTTTATCACTTGTGGTACGGAACCCTTCGTGTGCGAGTCAGACTCGCACTTGGCCGGTTTTTTTGCATTTGATAATCCCATAATCTTTCAAATGAAAACTATTCATACTAATATTATGAATGCGAAAGTGTGTCTGTTTGTTACCTCTTCACGCTTAAACCGCTGAACCGATTTACATGAAATTTGGTATAGAGATAGTTTGAGTCCCAGGAAAGAATAAAGGATAGTTTTTATTCCGCTATTCCCACGGGATCGACACTTATGCGGGTGAAATCGCGGGGCGCTGCTAGTGATGAATAAAGTACAGCATAATTTAAAGCCCGAATTGAAATTCCTCGCTGATTCATTGTTAGCACAGTAACTAACAATTTATCTTAGGTATTACATAACTCACGTGAGTAGAGCTAACATTGCAATATTAGATTAGTACATAGTTATCTGTAGGTACAGTAAACAAAAGAGATAATTAAGCAGGATCGTCGGATATGTTGAAGTTTAGTAGGAAACCGATGGATGTTGTCGACTGAAATTTAATTTCATAAATGAGCTGTTGGTTTTCTATTAATATAATTAAATTTTATTCGAGAACATCTATCGGTTTCTTTATTTATTTTATTTATTAGCCTTTATTGCCAACTATAAGTAATTACAATTACCTAAGTGTGCTACTTTATTAAATTGTCGGCGTGTTCTGCGACACAAAGGCCTCCTCCAGCTTTCTCCATTCTTCTCTTATTTTCGCCGTTCTTTGCCATAATGGGCCCGCAATCTTTTTAATGTCATCAGACCATCGTTTTCTTTGTCTTCCTCTTTTTCGTTTGGTTTGGAATCTGGGCGTCCACTCCGTTATGTCCTTTGTCCATTTGTTTTTGTTTTCTCTGACTATGTGGCCTACCCATCTCCATTTAAGTTTTTTGGTTTTGGTCACAACGTCTTCTACCTTTGTTAAATGTGTCTTATATCTATGGCCTTTTTTCTGTCTCTTTTTGTAAGGCCCAGTATGCTTCGTTCCATGGCTCTTTGGCATGTGGTCAGTTTTTGTGTGTTTGCCCAGGTCTGGCAGCCGTAAGTTAGTATTGGTAATACGCATCGGTTTCTTACTAAACTTCAACTATATCCGACAATCCTGCATACTTATCTCTTTTGTTGACTGTAAGTAGGTACTCATTGTGTTACTTTGTCAGCGCCAGGCAGTCTGCTTCACGTTGCTAAGCGCTGTGAGTTTGACGTGACGGATGCTTAGGTATGTACGTATATAGATAAGTTTGTTAGAAAATATGTTTTGAATTAATCTGCGGGTCAGTTGCGTAACACACTATCAATAGCAATAGGTTCCATTTTGACAGTTCAACAACATTCATTGCATTATTTACGTTGTTGAGCAGACAATTTTTTCGAACATATGAAGCAATGGAAGCCGATACCAAAATCATCATCATCATCTGCCTAGCTTTTTCCCCATTATGTTGGGGTCGGCTTCCAGGCTAACCGGATGCAGCTGAATACCAGTATTTTACATGGAGCGACTGCCTATCTGACCTCCACAACCCAATTACTAGGTGATACGATACCCCTTCGTAAGACTGGTTGTCAGACTTTTGGGCCGAGTATCACTAAATGGGTCAGGGCCTCAAGTCTGCTATTACAATAGTGTTAGAATGGTCTATCATTGATTTCATAATTGTTGATTTTGACAAGTTTAGTAATAATATAATGGCGTCATTATGACTTTCCAATGGTCAACCACTGACACTCCATTGAAAGAAATGGCATAGAATGGTAATAGCAAAACATATAGTAGATTCGAACCCAGACAGGCGCTTTACTTTGTGTAAATTACTTCATCACCACTGCTCTCAAAACGGTAAGGAAAACATCGTGAGGAAACCGACATGTCCTAAAACCAAAAATTCGAAGACATGTGACATCTACCAACCCGCAATGGGCCCGCGTGGTGGATTACGGCCCATTCCCTCTCGAAGACAGGAGGCCTGTGTCCCAGCAGTGGGAATGTTAGAGGCTGATTATGTATAATTATATCAATAAAAAATTAAATATCAGTGCCCTTTCACCCGTTTATTAATGTTTTGATAAGTTTAGTCCATTCCATTTGAGTTCAATGGAATTAACCAACGTCGGTGCATGACCTCGTTAAAAAAGTTTTTGTTTTATTTATTTAGTGCAATGATCTCACACTGGTACCTACAAATTAAAATATAATAACCTAATCTAACTAAAAATATTAAAAAACGAAAATATTGCTTCTATAGAGGTATGAGGAACAGGGTGTAAAGCTCACTAATACCTACTCTAAAAGGGAGGATCTTCCGACCAGACGGGTGTTGTATCTGGCGGGCAACTACCCGATGATTCATGTCGGGCCGATGTATCTATGCTAATTGCGCGGTAAACTCTGCTTGCGAGATGCAGGATTTTGCGTGACGTCAGTATGACGCGTTGTTCGCATGTGGCGTTGTAGATACCGCTACACGTCGAAATATTCCTCTGCATTGCAAAACATCGCATTGAAACCGTCGGGCCGGCCGTGGGGTCCGAGTGCTCATTGCTTGTTCAATGAAATCTCTAAACGGCTGGTTGACACTTCCTGTGACCCAAGGGCTGGCTTTTACCTTGGCCAGAGGCTAAGCATTGTCATATATACAACATGGCAATGCCGCCACTCTCTTGGGTACATTACCAGTCGACAGCGATGCGGAGGAATATTTCGACACAAATAAATAATCTACATTTTCTGACATAAAGGCCTAAAGGCAGACAGGCGTGACGCGACAGCGCGACGATATCTACTCTTCAGGGTGGCAAGGACATCCACGCGAAACTATAACCATGAATTCAGCACAATCATGATATACTTAATATAACCGACGAATAATTTCTATGCTACGGTGTCACCACAAAGCATAAAAAAATGCCACTCCAGGAGTGTCGATAGAAGTGAAAAAAAAAACACAAACAGAATATTTTGCCATCACACTCACATATTGGATATAATTATATTAAAACCGAGTACATCCCGAGGACAGCCGAACACATCCGAAGCGGTGTCGGTTACGGTAACAGTGGCGCAAATTCAACAGTTTTTTCCCATCTCAAAAAATGCCCAACGCGCCTATATAAAGAAGTTTTCACATCAAAATAAAAACACGTGTTTCATAAAAAAGTGCACCATACCTCATACCTCCCTAGTTTTTTCCCAACTATGTTGGGGTCGGCTTCCAGTGTAACCGCATGCAGCTGAATACCAGTATTTTACATGGAGCAACTGCCTATCTGACCTCCACAACCCAGTTACTAAGACTGGTTGTCAGACTTTCGGGCTTCTGACGAATTGTAACGACTGTCAAAGATCCACGAATGACAGCCGGTCTTACCAAGGGCAAGCTTGTACTAGCTTGATGTGCTGGCGGCGTCTTTACGCCAGTTAATCAAGCTAGTACAATCTGTCAAATTTCTTTAATAGATTTTCAACTATATCGCTAAAGCATAAGGTTCAAAGTTGATTGGGAAAATTTGACAGTTTCGGGTAGCTTGATGTGCTGGCGTCTGTACATTATAATTTAATTCAAACGGAATTTCAACTATCATCCAGCCCTCAGCTGTTTACATCAACAAGATTATTAAGTAAGCAGTTCGTAAGTAGTTCGTAAGCTGTTCTTAAATATAAGTTAGATCGTGTATTAATCTTGTGGTGTTCTTATACTCATATTTACATGCAGTATTCACACAAAATTGGTCACATTAGTCCATTATTTAACCACAAAACCAACATTTGACTTACCAAGTCTAGGTTAGGCCTTAACCGACGAAGTAGTTTCAAACTTGCAACTATATTCTGTATATTCAGCCAAAGCAAACATTGGCCAAAACTATCCAACCTTGGAAACAATGTTTGGAGGTAATAACTGTTCAAAGTTCATGCATTATTATGAGAGATTGTGATAGCTTCGCCAAAACAATGGTCATCTAATCTTTTATGAAGTTTACACTATAGTGGTTGTATTAGGAAAACGAGTCCCGATTCCCCGCCCCGACTCCTTCGCCCGGACTGCCCCTTTGGTCTCGTGGTTGCAAGCGCGACTGCTGAGCCTGGGTTCCATTCCCAGGGAAAAAGTGTTATTGGGGTTTCCATTAGGAATTTCTTAGCAACAGCCCGGAGTTTAGAAGTTGGCGGTTTAATACCCCCGTGCCTCGGAAAAGACGTAAAGCCGTTGGTCCTGCGCCAGATATCTTCCTGGTCGTGTCGGATTGCCGTCCCATCGGACTATGAGAGTAAAGTAAAAGAAAGTGCGCATGTGTTTGCGCACACACTTGTGCAATATAATACATATCTCCTGCATACCTGGCTAATCTCCGTTGAGATTGGCCACCGTGACCGAAATCGGTCGGGAGTCTATTAGAAAAACGAGTTATGAAACTCAAATGGAGTTGGGCAGACACCTGGTAAGGTGCCTGGTAAGGGGCCATTTTTTGACTACCTACTCTGACGTCACAAGCACTTTAGAGTGATGGGAAAATCAAATTGATTCAAAGACGCCGCCGCGTGCGGCACTCGTCTCCCCCCCCCTGGGCCTAGCACCAGCGCTCACGCTCAGCCAGCCACAGCAGTACAAAGGACTGAGCGCGAAAGTGGCGGCTTACGATTTTTTTATTTAAACTGGTGCGATTTTTGGCACGCGCGAAGTAGTTGCTCTTGCGTTGTCTAGGTAAATCTATATCTGTTTTATTGCTTTATATAAGTACCTATCATTTTGCCAGTTTATTGGTGTTATCTGCGATAGAAAAAGCACAACTGTGCAGCTAACTTAATTTGGATTTTCTATGGTGCAAAATCATTTCCAATATTTTTTCATCATTGGTATTGAACGGTAAACGAGAATTTTTAATCGCTAACATTTTTCAAGATCACTTCGTTGTCAGTCTCTCTGTCCGTCAGTCAAGATCCTTTTTTCAGGAACGCGTACAATTATTAAATTGAAATTAATATCAAATACTCAATGCTGCAAATCCTTGAAGCAAAAAAAAAAAAATTACTTCCAAACCAACGCAATCAAAAATCAAAACCTATAGGGTACTTCCCGTTGACCTAGAATCATGAAATTTGGCAAGAAGCAAAGCCATGTGGCGCAAGTAAAGGAATAAATCCGGAAACCGTAATTATGTAGTTAGTTACATTGGAAACAATATTAAAACTACCCCTCGGTGCGCGAGTCCGACCCGCACACGTCGGTTGACCGGTTTTTTTTTATTGATGACTTTAGAAAGTTTCAATTTTCTTCTGAATAGTCTCAAAGATAACGCGCTAAAATTTGTAAAAGTAATTCTATACAAGGCAGAACCACATTTTCCTTATCTCAAACAATAAGAAAGAACAGTTTAACAACATTACAAAAAGAAAGAAGAAAATGTCTTCCAGTAGTTTAAATATAAGGAAAGCTTACGGACTAAACTGAGCTAGGAAACAATGCCTCGTAACTTTGCTGAGATCTAGCTGAAGATTAGTTCAAATTGTTACTCGAGTAACAACCCGGGTCCCGAATACCTTTTAACTTTATTCAACCTTTGCTAGTGTTTTTCGGAAAGTAACAATCCTTATTTAATATTTTTCGACTACAAATCTCTCTGCTACAGTAACTTAACTCCATATTATATTCGGCAGAGCCACTCAAGTGCTTATCTAGTACTTAACAACAAAACAACATTTAATAATGCTGATGTCCAAAAACGTTTGTAACGAAACAATAACAGCAAAGGCTTAGCTGTTTAATACAACATTTTCGAAGTTTCGTTTTATCGCGAGCTCGCAGCCCTAGGCCGGTATCGGGCGGATAAAACTGGTTATAACCGGATAGTTGCAGATTCATTGTCATTAATCATTTTGACGGTGATGATGTTGATTGACATGATTTGGTGGTGGTTTGTTATTGTAAGTTGGCAACAGATTGTTCTTTGAGGAAACATCTGTTAGAACTTGACTTGACTTGAGTCATCACTATTATGTCAGACTACACCTACAGGGTTATTGGTAAAACATTAAAAACCTCTTAAGAGGTCATTGTACTGATCATTATGATCAACTTTTACTATGGGACCAAATCTAAAATCGCGAAAAAAAAATCAGGTGTTCCCTACATTTATGTTCGTTTAACTCGTAAAAATGTAGGGAATATCTTTTTTTCTTTATATACAGTGATGACAAATTCCCGTCAATCAAGTGTGATACCTGAAAACATTGTAGCTTGCGAAAAAATCTATTAATTGAGTCATTTTTTTTCGAATCTATTAAAAAAAAAAAAAAAAATCAAAATTAATAAATTGAGTTAATTCATTATTTAAGGTAGTTTATTTATTGAGTTATTGAATTAATTAATTAAGGAACCCTATTGAAAATGGCTCTTTTATTCAGAGTAGTTTAATTATAATTAATAAAAAAATAAAAATTATAAAAAAATAAAATCATTTCATTTCATTTCAATAAAAAACTAACTAATATAATATACTATATCTATGGTTTTTTATATTATGAGCATTAAGAGTTGTGCACTTTTGGATTTTTATTTTTTTGTCTCAGCCTATTATGATAATTATCAATACCTACCCTATACGTCTGCGGTGTTTTGTTAGGTACCTAATTTAATTTGGTCTAGAATAAAAAGAATCATAACAATCATCATTTCAGCCCGAAATCACCCATTGCTGGTTATAAGCCTCCCCTTTCATCTGCCACACTTCCCAGTTCCGTGCGTCCCTCATTCCTGTGTTCCCCGCGATTTTGACGGGATCATCAACCCATCACGCTTTTGGACGGCTCTGGTTTCTTTAACCTAACCTTGACCACCATTTGGTCACAGGCCACAGCTTTAACTACTCCAACTCCATTTGTAAAAACATACATAAATATTGCAATTAATCGTAGCAAACGGATACTGCTGCCTAATCTATGAACTTAATAAAACAAGATTATCGCTTATCCTGTATTTACAAATTTTGCAATATTGCATTATAATATAAATCCGATTATTATTACGATTACGATTGGTTTATTGACTCAATGAGTACGATAACGATTAGACTTTTGGATTACCCGCTGATAACAATTAGTGCATGTGAAACAACGTAACAAAGTTAGAACATACGTAGGTATACAAACATGATAACCTGTTATGTAGATAATTTCTCCGACTCTTTTTAGGGTTCCGTATCCAAAGGGTAAAAACGGGACCCTATTACTAAGACTTCGCTGTCTGTCCGTCCGCCTGTCTGTCACCAGGCTATATCTCAAGAACCACGATAGCTAGACAGTTGAAATTTTCACAAATTATATATTTCTGTTGCCGCTTTAACAACAAATGCTAAAAACAGAATAAAATAAATATTTAAGGGGGGCGCCCATACATACAACAAACGTGTTTTTTTTCGGCGTTTTTGCCTTGTGGTAAACTGAGTGAGTGGGACTCACACACGAAGGGTTCCGCCTTCGTGTGTGAGTCCGACTCGCACTTGACCAGATTTTTTCCTTTTCCCAACCTTTTTATAAACTTCACATTGAACTATCCTTGAAATAGTTACATTACTTTCACTGTATTTAACTCCTGCAATCTCACTGATCGTTTCACATCCGTTGCAAAGTCCCTGCAGCTAAACATCTCCTCCGTAGGGAGAAAGAAGATTTGTGACCGCTATTTGTTCGTCTGCGAACATTGAAGACATTGTGTGCCATCAATTTCAGTGTAAAACTTACTTTAGAATTGATTGCTGGACGTCCGGTCATCGATCGGCTTCTTGTTGTAATTCCACGGAGGAATTCTCTAGAGAGATTGATAGTAGGTAGGGACTTGAATTAAAGGTGTAAGGTGGTGAAATAAATTGTGTAGTTACTGCAAGGTTTACGTTAAAAAGAAATAGTAATGAATTTTTTGAAAATATGTTTTTTAGAATAAGAAAAATTTGACATTTTGGTAAATCTTCACATTCTTCACACAAAAAAAAAACTAGAACTATTTCCTATCTGAATACCCCTGAGAAGAAATTGCGAAACAAAAAAAAAAAAAAAGTGGTCAAAGTCTCTTTTATAGTCCAGACATCATCTTGGTCAGATCATGTGAGGACCGTGTAGATTAGCAAGCAATTGTCAGTAACCTGTAGCTCAACTCAGAGGTCAACGGCTCGACGAACGATACCAAAGAAAGGACATTTGGGTAGGCTGCACAAAGTACTCTAAACTAATTACCTTTTTGAAAATATTTTTTTTTGGAATAAGGTTTTTTTTTAGTTTTTTTTTTTTTTTTGAAACGTTGCCCCACACTAGGAATTTCTCCTGTATTGTGGGTGCGTTAACAAACATTTAAACTCACATACACAAACAGCCAGACCCGGAACAACTACTTGTAGGTCATACAAATATTTGTTCCGTGCGGGAATCGAACCCGCGACACGCAGCGCAGCAGTCAATCGCTTAACCACTGCGCCAACCATGCCGGTGTATTAGTTTAACTCGACATTTTGGTTAACTATGGGTCCATCTATGCCTAAACCTCCGCTGTCTATCCGTCCGTCCGTCTGTCTGCCAACGAGCTGTATCTCATGGACCGTAATAGGTAGACAGTTGAAATTTTCACAATGTGTATATTGCCGCTATATCAAGAAATAATATAAATAAAAAAAACTGGCCAAGTGCGAGTCGGACTCAAATACGAAGGGTTCCGTACCACAAGGCAAAAACGCCGAAAAAAACACGTTTGTTGTCTGGGAGCCCCCCTTAAATATTTATTTTATTCTTTTTTTTTGTATTTTTTGTTATAGCGGCAACAGAAATACATCATCTGTGAAAATTTCAACTGTCTAGCTACCACGGTTCATGATTATACAGCCTGGTGACAGACAGACAGACAGACGGACAGTGGAGTCTTAGTAAAAGGGTCCCGTTTTTACCCTTTGGGTAGGGGGTCATTTTTACTTTATGAGGGTTCATAAAGTAAAAATGAAAGGAACAAAATATACAAGAAACGTGTTTTTTTTGGCGTTTTTTAATAACCGACGAAAAATTTCACCGCAGGGGGTTCAGAATCATGTACTTCATCCACAACTCCACGTCTAAGCACGTATTTGCGTACAGTCACGAGCAAAAGTATGTATACACTTGGCTTTATTCAAAGACGATTTTCTCCTTTAGTTTTGAATGAAATTTTATGATAATACGAACAAAGTATTTTTCGAATCCATAGGTCTGTGTAAAGTGTCGTATTTCAACGTTGCATTCGTTATTTCGCGAAAAAATCGCCATTGTAAGTTCCCAAGTGTTGACATACCTATTACCTAGTGCTCGTGACTGTACAAATATGTATGAGATAACAGACAAGTTGATAGACTCAGACAAACAGTTTAATCACAACATTCTATGATATATAATATTATCAGTATTTTTGTGCGTTTGTTTTGGGTTTTTATATTAGCAATAAATTATTAGTGCTGATTACTTTACTCATAAATTATCTACATCTAGGTACTTATAATTTTATAATCTATGGAAAAAAACGGTCTGGTGATGTTTTTTTTTAATAATAGTAGTAGTAGGTGTTTAGGAAAATTTCCACACTTAAATAGCATTAATTTTATTGATACCAAGTTTTTACTTCCGAATATAATATTCACCTAATACACCGTGTTCCGTACGATATACATAAACTTCGACCAGATGTTCAGACCATGGAAATAAGCATTTTTCATTATGAATGAATTCTTATGTTTTGTTAATTTTCATACAAACTAAATATATTGACGTAAATAGAAAGAAAAGAATGAAAACACGTTTATTCAAACGCGGTTCGGTTTTAAATCACCCGATATGCATGCCTCCTTATCCGAATTGGCAACGATATATTTTCATTGATAAGATTTGGCGGGCTGAAACTTGTCATAACTAAGTTAAGACCCTTTCTTACTGCATAGCTCAATTAAATTTCATTAAATTAAATTACAAATACCTTTGTAACGAAGCCTTTTTAAGTACTACTTCCTTTGTTAGATTTAATTTGTAAAAGCTATAGAAGAGTTTGACAAAGTTTATGGATAACGTGAAGAACACGAAGAGACTTTAAATTATAATAACACCGCTATACAAGTTTATAAAAAGAGAGGGTAAAGAATCATAGGGCATCAAAAAATTCGTCCGCATCTTTGTCAACAAAGTCGATCAACCGCTTGATGATGTCTCGAAAATCCAAGTCTGCAGTCGGTCCCCGTAGTGCTTAACCCCAAACGGCTCAAACATATAACTCCCAATGAGCTTGAATTCTTTTCGCCGTTTGAGGTCTCCCGCAACTTTTTTTTTTTTTTTTTTGTCGGGGGGAAACCTTCAAAAGGCACCCAGACCTCCGGGGAGGGAGGTCGGGGAGTGTGGGATTTTTACCTCACTAAAACCACCCCGGTGATCACCATCAGCACATAGGAGTGGTCCCGGTTGCAGCAGCCGCCCCAGCACAGCCCGCCGTACTAGGAAGATGGTACCTATGGCGCAAGGGTGTCGACACATGTTGGATCCCACACCAAAGGCCTGACTAACTTCTAAGGCATTATGGTCATTCCATCTGGTCTCCTCCCATAATCTTATTGTGCCAAGCCGTTGGGTTCTAAAACAGCTGGCACCCCTGCCGTGACAAGAGCACGACGGATGATGACGGATGATGTCAATAATGCTGGCATGCAGTGCTACTGGCCTGGGCTCTTTTTTTTGATGATGGGAAATCATCAAATGATCAAATGATCCTGCTCTGGGTGGAGCGGAAGGAAGTGTCAGCTCTTACTGCAAGAAAGGTAAATACTTCATCATCCTTTCAGCCGAACAACGTTCACTGCTGGACATAGGACCGCCAGTTCGACCGGTTCTGTGCTTTTCGCAACCAGAGGATTCCTGCGGCCTTCACCAGGTCATAGGCCCATCTTGTGGGACGCCTTCCAACGCTACGTCTTTCGGTACGCGGTCGCCATTCCAGAACCTTTACGGTGCCATCGGCCTCTACTCTTACTTAGAGCAATTAATACCTAAATAATATCTATCTTTATGTCTGATCAGACATAAATATATGATAGTAGGTAGGTTAGGCACACTAATATGTACCCTAACTAACTAGAAGTAAATTAGTGAAGCCATTACAGACGGATAAAGTGATCATAAATATTGCTAAACACAATTTGATAGCGGCAATAATGTTATCTTAATTACAAATAGTTATTATGAACACGTTATAATTCAAAACTTTCCCTAGACATAGGTCCTGTCGAGATTATGATCTGCATGGGTTGTGGCATGCATCCTTTTCTAGTAATAGGCTACTTGACAATGTAAAAAATAAGGTCATTATTATTGACACTCGTATAGATTATCGCTTTTAAAATCGATTTGCATTAATTTTACTACAAAACAATGTATTATTTATTAAAAGAATCCCGAAAAAACTTCATCTTTTTAAATCTGGCGCCACGTAATCGAAAACGGTCTGGATTGGCTGAACATAGATGACATCATGATATAGTCAATTTCTATCTATCGTTGACAGAACAGATGACTTTTGTCTAGTATCTCGACCGTTTCAACGTTTGTTTACGTGTATTGTGACGTCACGACGCCATATTGTTAAAGATAGCGTTTTGGCGGCTTATTTAAACAGTACATTTTTATCTACTATTTTCTAAAAGAAATACATTATGCAATTTGAAGTAATAGGTTTTTGTGGGCTCGTTAGACACCATTAAATAATCTGAGATGTTTATCAGAAACCAGTCAAATAGCCTATTATAGAATAATGGCATAAAGTTACGAGATAAACGCCAATACGAATTTTGGAGGTAGAAATAGTAGATTGTTTGCCAAGGGAGCAAACAACTAATTTTAAGGCGAGTGTTTCTTTAATGGATTCAAAGTACGTCACTCGAGCTTAAACTGTTGCTCCCGAGGTGGACACTACTTTTTATCACCCTCTATGAAAAAATGAATAAGTGCAACTTAAGAATAAGAATAATACGTTTATTTATTTACATACTAATTTTGGGTAAATAATTTCGCGCGGTTTTCATTTTTTCCACAAACATTTTTTTTTATTTGGCTCGCGCTCAGTTTTAATTTATCATACAGCCTGTTACTTGTTCATACAATGTTCGTGATTGATCTCTTTGCTTATTGGAACTTTTACTAACAATATCTACATTCCAAATTCAAATCACGTTTAGTCCTTAGGGATTAAAGAGCTATTTTTTTAGTCCCTGTTTACGATGAATACACTAGCTCTTTTTGAATAGATGTGATAAAAAAGAGATTTAGTGGTCAGTATCTGACAAGCGGATGAAAATAAAGATCATAATTACGCGTTAAAAGGAAACAGGCGTTTTATTAAGATAAGATAATTTTATTTGTCAAAACATGTGAATACATGCAAATTAAGTATACGGGATGTCACAATATTAATATTTCGTACGTACATGTTTCACCGTAAGTAATTTCAAGTAATCCTGCATCTTAATTGCGAAAAACACTATTACTCTCAGTCTGGATAATTTTGAAGAATATTGCTCATCCATTGTTTCATAAGTTCTCAACAACGTAAATAACTCAATGAATGTTGTTGAACTGTCAAAATGAAACCATTGCTACTGATAGTGTGTTACGCAATTACCCCACACAAGAGCTAATAGTAGGTACTTATAAAAATTTCATCTATCATATTAAATTTTATTCGAAAACATCCATCGGTTTCTTACTAAACTTCAACAATTTCCGAAACCCTGGTTACCCTCTTTTGGTGACTGTACGTACAATTTTTACTATGGATCAACCATGAAATTGCTCAAAAAGGAGTCAGTTGGTGGATGTTAAATGTATGGAACAGCAGATTTTTTGACCATTTGTCGCGAATAATGATTAGTTTTTCTGCGAATTTCTTTTGCAAATAACGTACTTATGTATGCACCTCGTCCGTCGATGCAATCAGTCTGTAACTATCTCACATGCGCATCTTTTGGGATTGCTCTCTCAAATATTCATATCATAGCCTTGTATTAGACTAGATATACCTCTACATGTACCATTTGTATGCAGCAGTTACTTCTGTGATACATGGAGCGGTGGCGGGGCGTGAGATTTAACTGGATTTACTTTTTTCATAAAAAGTAATTCGGCTTATTCGGCGCGCGTTATGTCACAGTTCTATCATAACCTAAACCAATTGGTCATGGTGCCCTAGCTTAGTTACTGCGACCAATTCGGCGTTAAAAGCCACACCAAACGCTTATTCTGATATATTATGCAGATAGACATACAACATACAACTCAATGGTAGCGCCTCACGAGACTCCCGCTCTATCCCCTGTGGCGACTAGACGTTCCCCTTTGAGTTGTTGTGTACTTACTGATAATTCGGTGGTTTTACTCTAAACCCTAAGCCCCTAATAAGAGATCATAGTGAACACCACAATAGTAATATGCATCCTGTTAGACTGTAAGACGACATAGTTGGGAAAAGGCTATGCACATGATGATAGACAAGTAAACGATAGACGTAAAACTGTGTGTATGCCATACCCAATGATGTGTGTGTATAGTGTAGTTTCACCTCTACCTACCTATATGACTATGACACTCTGTAATCCCCTCGACGATTCCTTCCCCTTAGTATTGGTTTTCTGGTTTGGGCTGCCTAAAGACACTAGATAATACCTGGAAAAGTTCTAGCATCAAATCATATCCGGTTCTCATTCATAATCATCAGTTATTACATCATAGTCATAATTTTTGTCACGTAATTTATTCACGTGTTGATAAGCGGAAAGTATGTAAACATACGTATATCAACTATGTAGTAACTAATGTACTTAATTGTGTTGTAAAAAAAATAAATAAGGTGCCGATGACACAATAATTATTAATTAAACAAACAACAATGTTTGTTTAATTAATAATTATTGTGTCATCGGCATGAGTCTAGGACTTGTTTTTGTTTTTTTTTTGGAATGGCATCTCGCAGTTCAACCTATGAGATTATCGTCTGCTTAACCGGGCTTGCCTGTGGATGCCTCAATAAATTAATTCCTCCAGCCAGGGCTTAAAAAACTTATAAACTAAGGGACTACACGCTAAGGGCATCCCCTGTGGGGTACGGACCTCGGCTTAGTGCGTCGCTGGGAGAGGGCAGCAAGGGACAGGCTGGATCGGAATTATTTAGGGACGAATTTAAAAATATAGGCTCAGCAGCGCAAGCTGGCTCGAGCAAGGGTTGGGGCGGAACAGGTTTTATTAGTAAAGAAAACAATATTTATGCACGTAATCGTCAAACCTTTTATCATAATGTATGCAATACGTTGGTATCTGCCAGTAATCTGCCTGCAGTCTTTTCTGTAAAAATCTCACCGAGCCCAACATTTCGGTCACTGTGAACTCACTTCACCTAAGTTTTCACGGTGAGATTTTTACAGAATAGTTCGTCTGAAAAGAAAGTGAGCTCCTCATGAAAGGGTTCTTCTAGAGTGGACCACATTACTTATTTTTCCACTAGGTAAAGCCAAATTGATATATCTGTTCAGGCAATTCAAACCCTTATTGTCTATAATCATGTCAATATAATTTATTATTTATTTATTAAAGAGGATAAAAGTATGTTGAGTTAACTAACAAACTATAAAAATATAATAACCTAACCTAACTAAAACTATTAACAAACTAAAACAGGCGTCGAAAAATGTCATTAACGTTGTCGGTAGTCCCAGAGGCTGGCGGCATTGCCACGTTGTATGGCAATGCTTAGCCTCTGGTCAAGTAAAAGCCAGCCCTTGGGTCACGGGAAGTGTCAACCAGATGTTTGGAGATTTCGTTGAACAAACCCTGAGCACTTGGTGCACACGGTGCGAGGGTTACAACCCCAAACGGCTCGAAAGTATAAGAATTACCGAGGATATTTATACTCGTACTTTCGCTGCCTGCCAGCAACACGTGTCAACACGTGTTGACACGTGTTGCTATTTAAATACATTAATCATTGCAACGGGTTTGTCATGCCAATTACGGTATCAAATACAATAACGTGCCAGTAATTAACAATATGCACGTTTGAACGCAGCACGGATCGCGACACGTGCCTTCAAGCATGCGTTGCATTTATTGACACTGTTAAGTGTTTCTAATCAGTCATTACAGTCCAGTATTGGTCATGACGTCACAATGTTGGTACAGCGGGCCAGCGATTGCATGAACCATAAGCCCTTAAGCTGATATCACACGCTTCACTAGACAATGTTCATTTTTGTTAGGGTTCTGTACACAAAGGGTGCCAACAGGACTCTCTGCTATTACTAATGGCGGAAACATTCTTACGTGTCGTGGCGTGTCGTGACGCCTTCTGACGCAGTGTTGGCCAATCAAAACTCGTTGTAATTACGTCGACGACGTAGTCCTGAACAGATTCGTTTGATTGGTACCTGACACCTGTCAGGCAAGACGACACATCAAAATTTTCCGTTTTTACAATTTTAATGTATTTAATTTGAAAAATACGTTGAGTCTCAAAAAAATCGCAAAAAATGTGCCCAATTGGGATGGAGTAATGGAACTGTGGAGTTAACGCTGTGTGAGCATGCGTGTTCCATCGCCGCCCGTTCGATGTCCACCGCGCACAGGATGGATGGAAAGCAGCCATTGACTTATATTATTAAAGCAGCACATGAAGTAATTTTTCGCTCCGCCTGGTGTAATTGCTGTAAGGCGTACCAGTAGGAGGATAATTAAATAAATAAATAAAAATAAATTGGTGTATCCCGAGTCACGACACAACACGACACATTAATGTGTCTCTGGCTTAAGGCTTCGCTGTCCGTATGTCTGTCGGTCCGTCAGTCTGTATGTCACAGGGCTGTTTCTTTTGAACCGTACTAGGTAGACGCTTTAAATTTTCACAGAGTGTGTACTACTACAGCCGCTATAACAGCAAATAATAAAACTAAGTTAAGCTAAAAATTAAAGAGGATGCCCATAGAAGAAAGGTATTTAAAAATATATATTTTTTATTTTATTTATTAAAACTTTATGTACAAGTAAAATAAATACTGTACAAAGGCGGACTTAATGCCTGAGGCATTTTCTACCAGTCAACCTTAGGGTGATGCAGAGACAAAACATGGCATGTGCAACATAGGTACGGGATAAATAGCTAGGAAATTACTAAAACATAAGAATAAATACTAATACATAGATAGATACATACATATATATACACAAAATGAACTGTGAGGAGAAAAAAATATATACTTACTACGGATACTACCGGGCCTGCTATCGGGATACTTTTTATCCCGATATTCCCACGGGATCGTCACTTATGAGACACCGGTGAGACCGCGGGGCGCTGCTAGTCGTTCATAAAGCTAAACTTTTAAGGAAATAAATAAGCAATAGCTATATAGACGTATTTATTGTGTTGTGATAAGAATATGGTAAGCAGCTAGCAACGGAAAAATTCCAGACATCCATACAAAAACTTATCGCAATATAAATTCGCTAGAGAGACGGTAGGTAGCTACGGTAGGTACGGTCAGCGACAACAGTCGCATAAAGGCTCCCGCAGACAGGTGCGACGCGATAGTAGTAGGACAACTCCTACGAAAACTTCACGGAAGTTGTTCTACCAGAATCGTGTCACACCATTGCGTCGAGCCTGTCTGCGGAAGCCTTAACACTGCAACTTGTTTGCATCATCTCTTATAACAGCTTTTTACGAAATTCATAATAATGAAAGTATATACGGTACTTATAAAAAGAAATCTATTTTTTAAATGTTTGTCTCTCTGTTTGTTCCGGCTGATCTCCGAAGCGGCTAGACCGATTTTGACGGGATTTCACTATTAGATAGCTGATGTCATAAGGAGTTACTTAGGCTACTTTAATTTTAATAAAATAATAAAAGAAAGAAAATCAACACGTATTAATGTCACGCGAACGAATTCGCGAGCAGCAGCTAGTTCAATACACAATAGCTGGTTTCAAAACACCACACTAGTTATAAAAGTAAAACATTTACATACATAACATAATCAGCCTATAATGTCTGCTGGGACACAGGCCTCCTCTCGGAGAGAGGGAGTGGGCCGTAATCCACCACGCGGGCCCAGTGCGGGTTGGTGGATGTCACATGTCTTCGAATTTTTGGTTCTAGGACATGCCGGTTTCCTCACGATGTTTTCCTTCACCGTTTTGAGAGCAGTGGTGATGAAATAATTTACACAAAGTAAAGCGCCTGTCTGGGTTCGAACCTACGACCTACAACTGTAAGTAGTACTTGGCCACCACTGCTCTCGAAAAAAAAAGTAAAACAATAAACATCAAATAGAAAAAGACAATTTGTAGAAGTCCCTTAAACAATAAATGAACATTATTCTAACAGATTGAATGACAGCACTTCTATCTTAATCGTTGACCTTTACAGATACCACTATCTTCACGAACTAAATCACTAGAACAAATTACTGAGAGTTAACAGATAATAATGGATTAACGGGGTTATCTTTAGGATAACAGGTTATTTTAGGAGGCTTGTGGAAAAGGTCAAAATGGATATATCGAATAATTTGTCCTCGAATCGTTGAGCTCCTTAAGTTCTGCGTTGAGCTACACGATTAGGTAATGACGAATGCGTGCACTGACTGGACAGGACAATCTGTGTGGTTCATTCTTCAAAAGTCCATTTGAGACACCAATCTACATGATCTTCACATGACCTGACCAAGATCTCATCTGCTTTCACCACTCAGTTGTCCCGCTCCCGCGTTGACGTCATCTAGAACGTCCCAGAACATTTTTTCAGCACGCCGCGGCGCGCATCGCCTTTTACACGCCTTGTACAGTCAACAAAAGAGATAAGTATGCAGGATCGTCGGATGTAGTTGAAGTTTAGTAAGAAACCAATTGATGTTGTCGACTGAAATTTAATTTGATAAATGAGCTGTTTGTTTTCTATTAATAAAATTAAATTTTATTCGAGAACATCCATCGGTTTCTTACTAAACTTCAACTATATCCGACGATCCTGCACACTCATCTCTTTTGTTGACTGTACACAAAAAAAATCTATGGACTGCTGTTAAACTAATGACTGTTTCTTCAAGTGGACAAACCAGCGGCGATGGACTTCTGGGTGGTCAAAAGAGACTGACCTCTGTGCGTTTATTTGTTTCGGCCTTCCTTCTCAGAGCAGTTAAATAGGAAACGCTGACCTCATCTAGTTTTTAAAAATATGATTGACGTGTAAAAGTGATTGTACAAACCTACTTAGTTTACAGAAATAAAATCATTTATAATTTTCAATGCTGCCAGTCTTCTGGGCACGTTTCCTGATGACAGCGATGCGGACGAGTACTTCGACGCCTAAGTTTCCTTTGTTTTGCGAAAAATAGCAAAAAAAAAATTTGCTGTTCCCTACATTTAAGTTCGTATAACTCGTCAAAATGTAGGGAACAGCAGATTTTTTTTGCGCGATTTCAGGTTTGGTCCCATATGTAAAATTTGTTCATAATAATGAGTATAATGACCACTTAAGAGGTTGTTAATGTTTTTCCAATAACCTTGTATAATAACTGCTCTATAGGAAAAAAATATACTTTAAACTAGCTACTGCTCGCGACTTCGTCCGCGTAAAATTTCTAGTTGCCCCGACCCAGCCCGTCGCTTTGCATCGCCTGCCCTCACTGTTAAATCATTTTCGCTTAGCGTTCTTTCCGACTTTTTTCTTTTATTGCGCGGCTCCTAAGGTTCTTAGCGTAATGTTAAAAAGCCTTTCTTAAGGATAGCCTTTCATAAGGATTAGGCTATCAAATAAAAACAAATCCCACTGGTAGTTCCAGGAATTAGCGTGTTCAAACAAACAAACTCTTCAGCGGGGTCATTTTGACAGTTCAACAGCCTTCATTGCGTTATTTTTGCTGTTCAACAGAATTTTTCGAACATATGAAGCAATGGATTAGCCATATCCTTCGAAATTCAGATTGTGATTCATAGCCTGTTACGTAATTAGGGTGCAGTTTTAGTATTAGTATCTATATTGCGTTGATAGAGAATATTGCTGTAGAGAAATCGATCTACATACAAACGAATTGCGATGGTATCAATTAGGCTTCTGGTTGTTTGAAACAAACAAAGGAAGCTAACCTGACACTTAATTAAACAAGAACATGAATACTAAACATGAAGACTAAACATTCAACATCATTTACCGTGTCAACATTGTCTAATTTCCAATGATAACAAGAAACAAAACACTTTCTAATTACAATTTAAGGCGCGGTAAGAAGAAAAAACAAAAGACCAAAGAGATAGAAGAGATTGACGGCACGGTTAGATTGACTGCCGATCGACGTGTCGCGGGTTCGATTCCTGCACGGAACAAATATTTGTATGACCGTGAGATTTTTACAGAATAGCACCTCTGTACCCACATTTGCAAAATAAAATATCATCACTCTTCTAGGAAATCAAATTGTTTTGCCAAAACAGTTATCCTTTTGACTGTTCATTGTTGCGGTATAAGACCCATGTTAAGACTCCCGGTTGATATAAAAACGTAAATTAATGTAGCATGAAGAGCATGAACAAGAAAAGTTAGGAATAAAATTCTAGGAATTACAAGTTCTCTATGTTTTTCTGTAATCATTTCCTAGACAAAAAGTGACTTCAATTCCTGAAACCGTTATCTTGTTGAAACGGAGAATGTATTACTTAGCTATCGCTTGAAAGCAAATAGTTAGTTTAGTTAACTGTTAATCCAGTCGACAGCGATACGGAGGAATTTTTCGACGTCAATTTTAGTTTGTTAATAGTATTAGTTAGGTTTTTTTTTAATTTTAATAGTTTGTTATAGTCCGCGCGGAACTACATAGTTGGCCGCGCCTTAGGTATGTGAGCGGTGGCACGGAAGGGCGGGGGCGCTTTGTCATTGCTCAGTACGTGTGTTGCGAACAATAGGCCACCCTGCTGCCCTCACCCCCGCCCCCACCCAAGGCGCGGCCAATTAGTTCCGCGCGGACTATAGTTGACGTTTATCCAGTGTGTATATTTTTATCCTCTTTAATAAATAAAAGATTTGAATAAACCGAAGACCGGTCGAGATTACGATGTTAGTAGAAGGCATTATGTCCAATGCAGTGGTCAGTGGCCATGTAGCGAAGTGGTGGCCCCGGCTTACGAGTTGTAGGTCGTGAGTTCGAAACTTCGAACCCAGGCAGGCACTTTGCCTCGTGTTTTTAAGTTCGATTCAAATACATATAAACTACCCGCACCGGGCCCGCGTGGCCCACTGCCTCGTACCGAGAGCAGGCCTGTGTCCCAGCAGTGGGAACATTATAGGCTGATTTTATGAATTTATATATCCTGGGACCATGGAGTCCCGGTGCTTTGGAAGGCGTACGAGGGGTCGAAGCCAACTCGCAGAGGCCCCTTAGTAAATTTTAATGAAATGCGGCACCAATCGACGATTATCCCTGTATCCACTATGCAAGTGCACCCAAGGATAACCCCCGGTTGGTAGCACTATTGCAGGAAATAGAAAAATAAAAAGTTGGACTATGGATTTGGGTGGCTAAAGTGGACTGGTTATCAACAACTATGAAAAAACTATGACCCCTGCCTGATCAATGTTTTTATACACGGATAAAATGGCAGGGGGTGACTTGCACACTCAATAATGGGCCCCCGGAAACGGTCGCTAGCACATAATGACGTAGCAACAAGGGGGCAACATGTTCTGAGGTGCTTACGAGGAGTGGAGAGGTATTCCACGGCTATCAGGACAATCCCGGAAGTACAGTCAAGATCCCTACCAGCATCTTACTGGAATATTTATAGGCTGATTATTGTTATGTTAAGTCCAGTAGTAAGACTCTTTTTTCGGCTGCACGATGATAATGATCATACATTTCCTTTCAAAATAACCTTCACTTGACATTGTACGTACAAACTATTAAACAAAACTCAGCCGATAATATTGACTCAGACATTTACCTCCGTTATTTTCCTGTCATTAATAAATAGATAGGTAAACTCAGTAAAAATATGACTACGGGTTTAGAGTCACTTGTAAATAGCGTGATCGAATATGAAATCATCAGGGAAATATTCTTTGATAGTTTTAAGTACGTAAAGACTATTAGGTAAAAGACAACAAAATTAGGTATTATTTGGAGTGTCTCTTGTTATATTTTAGTTACGGGAAACCCTTACGTCATTAAAGGCAGTCTCTGACGCAATCTGTTACGTCATGGTAGCTTGCCTTTCTTTTTCGGGGGTGGAAAATCCTCATGGATGTCCTCCGTCCTGGGGGGCCGGAGGGGTCTGTCAGACTCTTACTGTCTAAAAATCACCCCGGTGTTCCATCTAACACCTACGCCCGGGGGTCGAGGGAACGTATGATCCTTCCGCAACCCCCGACTGGTGCCGACTGGCCCGATTCCTCAGGGTCAGGGGGGGTAGTGAGGTGTTTGACTCCCCCCACGACGTGGAACACTACGCGCTCCATCTCGGGTCCTGATGTGTGGGTGGCGACGGACGTCCCCGAGTCCGTTGCCCCTGGAACCATTTAGGGAGACTGGAAGAGGGCGTTGTACGCCCTCCGCCGACGCCCGGTGTGCCTGCTGCGGGCCGGGTGAGTGGACGAGATCTCCCTCTCCCTTTCCGCAACCTCCTTCTACGAGAGGACTGTTTGCTATTTTATTTATTTATATTTTATTATTTATTTATTAACTCAACATCACTTTCTTAAAGTTCGTGCAGTATCGTTATTGCTTAATACAGGCGTAATAGTTTTGTTATTGTTTTTTGTTATTTTGTACACGTCATTATAGTAAATATTATGAAGGTGTGTCTATTTGCAGAGGTATGCAATCGATAGTCAGGTGCTGCTGTTGATCATACCAGTGACGTATTAGACACGAAATATGTACGAATATGTTGGTTTTACCTGTTTACAACTAGCTGATAAATAAGCTTACATAATATACATAATCAGCCTATAACGAACCTACCCAGGGCTGGGACTCAGACCTCCTCACCGTCGAGGGAGTGGGCCATGATCAACCACGCGGGCCTGTGCGGGTTGGTGGATAGGCCAATAAATAGGCTCAGGTTACTATATTATTATCAATGACAACTGCACCGTTGATCTCGTGGTCGCAAGCGTGACTGCTGAGCGTGGGGTCCTGGGTTCGATTCCCGGGTCGGGCAGAGTGTTATTGAGTTTTTCCATTAGGAATTTCTTAGTAACAGCCCGGAGTTTGGAAGTTGGTGGTGTGAAAACCCCGTGTCTCGGAAAGGACGTTAAGGCGTTGGTCCTGCGCCTGATCACTCTCCGGTTGCGTCGGATTACCGTCCCATCGGACTATGAGAGTGAGGGAAGAGGAAGTGCACTTGTGTAGGTATTATAATATCTCACGCGCCGAATGCTAGTCTCCGTTGAGATTGGCCGCCGCCGTGGCCGAAGGGTCTGGAGGACTTTATTTATTATCAACTAGCTGACCCGACAGACGTTGTCCTGTTTTTGATTCGAAAGACGCGTGGCGCCAGCTATTATCATAATAACGTTATTGTGGTTTGCCTCGGGAACAGCACTTTTTTTCAGGATGAAAGGGTTTTTCGAAATTCCACCCCTAAGAGGGTGAAATTTCACGCGAACGAAGTCGCGGGCATAAGCTAGTTCTTTCCATAATGCATTTCCATACCTTCTCTCTTAATTATTCTAACCAAACACGTGGATAATAGGTACTGTTATAGGTCGGTACATTGGTTTCCTGGCTTCCGACTTCAAGTAGTTGAAGTCAATAGAAGTTAATTGAGTGCTAAAAGTCAACGAACGGCACACTATGCAGTTGCAAAACGTGCTTCAGCAACCTTTGTTCTACAACGTTGCAGTAAATGACGTCACGGGTTTCCACACGTGCTTTTCTGTTCTGTAGTTATTCATATAAATTGTTCACTTTACGCTTCATTAGGCTGATCACAGATGCACGTGTATGCTATGTACTTATAATTGAATAGTTCGTAGATATAATCTCTTGGGATCCAATTAGGTATAGCTAGCTGAGATGCATGGTAAAAGAGTATAAAGCAAGAGAGAAAGATATTGCGAAAAAGCAGCTGTTCCAACCAAATGCCGTTGGTCAGTTGAAGAAAATGAAAAATGTATCATTTAAAACCACACTAGAACTAGAACTTCGCGTTTTCACAGTCTGCGCCCCAATTGCGTAAAACACTTTAAATCGCAATCGCTATTTGGAAGAAAATTATTTCTTATGATTGTAAAATTCTTCTGCTCGACAACATAAATGACGCAATGAATATTGTTGAATTGTCGAAATTATAGGTACCTATTGAAATTGCAAGTGAGTCACACAATTACCCGCTAATCGAGCTCTTGATCAGTACCTACTTAACTCATCATCTGCCTAGCCTTTTCCCAACTATGTTGGGATCAGCTTCCAGTCTAACCAGATGCAGCTGAATACACATACACACATGGAGCGACTGCCTATCTGACCTCCACAACCCAGTTACTGGGTAATACGATACCAAAAACACCTACCAAACACAGTACATACTTAACAAATTTTTTTTTTTTTTTTGTTTTTCTTTTTTTTTTGTTTCGCCTTGTGCTTGACCAAAATATCAAAAACAAAATACCGAAAATTGTAATATTTAAAACCAAACGAAAACTTTACTTTCTGGAAGTCTGCTCAAGTACCCACCTGAATCGTTTACTGAACTAAATGAATAATTCAACCTTACTAAGTTGGCGCTGTGATCGGTTCACCAAAATAGCAAAGTTGATTAAGGGCGGATTTCACCAATGAAGCAGAATGCGATTCTTGTGGATTATTGTCACTGACAGCTCTCGAACGCAGTTAAGGGGCTTACATGACCTAAAGTGCGGTCACTATCGAACTGCATAGAAAAGAAAGAGAACCGCGATGACACAACCTTGGTAATTTATTGCAAAATATGAAGCAATTATTTAATTACAAAAAATCTATTATTTGGGCTGAAAAAGTAAAACACTAGTATTTTAGTATGTTACTTGTAGAATAATCTGACAAAAAATCAGAATGACTGTATGTATATTAGTATGGTTTTTATTGTAAAAAGGAAGTTTTTAGAGGTATCTTCATGATTGTATCAAATTAGTTGTATTATGTTTTCAACACACTATCTACCTAACATATATATCCTGAAGAATATCATATATTTTTCTGAATTTGTTTACTGTAGTCGATCATAAACTTTTTTTGTTTCTAAAACTTGCGTTTTTTGCGTTTAGGTCCTGTAAACCCCCGCGTTCAGTTTCATTGGTTATACTGTCACAAAATAATATTGACTAACTGAGTCGGTTGCTGACCGGTAGATTTGTTATGCGAAGCGCTATCTACGGTATCTATATGGAAAATATCGTTGCCTAGCATAATAATAACAGAATAGCAACCACTATCTGTTTGTCGAACCCTGTTGTTTATAAAAGAGACACTAGTTAACTAGATTTCGATTATATATTATCAGTAGGTAGTAATATACCTAATATACCCTAGCATAAACCGGGATAAGTTCCTAACCCTCCCGGGATAAGTTCCTGAGTTAGGAGGGTCTTGGTTCTCCACTGGATCTAATAACTTTTTAACAGTGTTAGCGTTATTCTTGCCAACCTACTTTACATGAAATGTTTTTATTTTTAGTTAACACTTTCAAGGACACTATACCATGTGCCATTGAGTTACAATTTTTTTTTTTTTTTTTATAAATAACGTTGCCCCATTCTAGGAATTTCTCCTGTATTGTGGGTGCGTTTACAAACATTTAAACATCTAAATGTAAAATAAGTGCATAATTACTCAGGATTATTGTTTTCCTGCAAATATTCATAAAACGCAGTGTTTGGTTGCCCACCGTTACCGGTAACCTATTACGAACAGCTGATGTTCGACTCACGGATTTAAACGGGGAGTATTGTTACTTTTATTATTTAATTACCACATAGTCGTATCTTAGACTCTGTAACACGCTTTCATTGAGTCCTTGAATCACTTTTCTTGGTGGATTTGGCACCTTAAAATACATATAAGTACATAATTATTTAACGAAAATAAAGTAGTGAAATATCGTATATTATTGATCCATAGTAGGTATAATATATTTGAATACTTAACAACAAGAACGTTGATTATCGTTTATTGCATTGTTAACTGTTTGTAAAACTAAAATTAGGAAAAAAACTTTTTAATCTAGGCATCCTACCCACTTAAGGAAAAGTAAAATTATAAGTCAATAGAATAAATGTAACTTTGTACTTGATTTGATCTAGTTGCATTTCGATTAGATTCAGGAGCCTTCCCTACCTCATTTCTCTATAAAGCAACACTAAATTCTCCCATTTTTTTTTTTTTCCTTTCATTTCTAGCTTTCCTTTTTTGTTTGTCTTATTAGTTCTCACCGTTCCTTTAATTCTACTTTCAGTACTAATTCCTGAAACCATGCCTGTGATGACCCGTAAGGCTGCTGCTCAGGAGTTGGAGCTTAAATTGAGAACAACCACTGAAGCTCTTAAGGTTTCAAACAACAAATGTCAACAGCTGTTACAGGAAATAGATGATAGTGAGAAGGAAATCGAGAAGGTCGTTTTCAAAAACACTAGCTTAAAACAAGAGCTGGTAGACCTACATCAACAATACCTGGATGTTATTGATGAACGGGACAAACTGCGGGTGGTCACGGATGGTTTCAACAACTGCAGTAATATATATGAGGAGGCTTTATGTAGGGTTAGGGACCTAGAAGAAGAATTAATTCATGCAAATGTTCGAATCAATAAATTACAGAAACAAAAAGAATGTACTCAGGCTAAGGAATCCAATAACTTGTATAATGAATTATTAAACACTAATTGCAACCCCTTAATAACAATAGATCTTACTGAAGATTCCATTATGAAACATAACAATAGCTGCTATAAAGTAAGTCAAAATAAAATTAAAAAATATGCAAAACTAAATAGAATCATAAATAAATGCAACAAATTTAGAAAACAACAAAAACACAGTTCTAATAATATTATACTAAGAAAAGAACGTGTTTTTCTTATAAATAAATTAAATAATTATCAAATTAAATTAGAAGACAGTAAGAACATTTATGAGATTGACACACAACGCTTACAGTCTGAAATTCAGGTACTTGAAGAGTCGATACATTCACTTTATACTAAGTATGTGCGGTCGGAAAAACAAATTCAGGAGCATATCCTTGCGGCAAATGAGTTAGTGGACATGTGCAACTCCAATGCAGACAGAGTGGACCCGCTGACTCTCAGCGGCCCTCATTGCTCATTGGAAAGCACATCCAATCTTGGCACTCTCCAAACTGAGGGTACGGAGGACCCGTCCCAGTCAGGAAGTGCTCAGGTCTTTATTCCACATCAAGATACGCCAGATATTGAACAAGGTCCATTGCAAGTACTTCAGACAGATGCTAGTTCTCTCCCGTGTAGTAGTAAAGTTTGTTACTGCTCTATTATGTTTTCTGATAGTTTTGGAAAAGGATTAGGTAAATTACTTAGCAACAACCTGTGTCATTCTTCACAAAACTTTTGCATGCCTCAGACTTCCTACAAACAAATAATGTCTTCAATAACCAGGAATGAATATGATCCTAATGACATTATTACTGTACTTATAGGTAATAGTTTAAATGTTATCAAAGATGATATCTCTGATAGTGTCACCGACCTATTGAAGTTAAATTGTAAGAAAATAATTTTGTGTGCTTTTCCATATTTTGAGCACTTGTCAAACAGACAAAACAAATACATTCACATGTTAAATAATTACATGCATTTCTTAGTTAGTCACCATAGTGACAAGTTTATATTTTTTGATACCAACATTTTTGTTGATAAGTTAAGGTCGACTAGGGATACTGTGTATCTGCCCATTAGTTTTAGACGTAAAATAGCTAGGCTATTAGCACTTAATATTAACCCAGACATAATTAGTATGTCGAAGTCATCCATAATTAGCACCACAATTAGTAATAGTACTAATGCTAAGGTGGTTAGCTCAGATATTTTAAACTAGTTTGTAAGACAACAGAAGGTACCAATAACAGTATAGTTACACTTAATAACAAAAAGGTATTTTCTAGCAATAAAATAGTGAACTGTAGAAAAGGGGCTAAGCAGAAATCCTTGAAATTATTTCATCAAAATATTCAAGGTTTTTCTTCCAAACAATTGGAAATTGAGTTGTTTTTAGAAAAAACAAAGTTTGACATTATTTGTATAACTGAGCATTGGTTAAAAGATTCTGAAATGTTAATTAACTATGACAATTATAGTGTGGCCAGTTGTTTTAATCGAAAGTCAATGCTGCGTGGTGGTTCACTAATCCTAATTAAAAGTTGTATTAAATTCAAACCTCGTAAAGACATAGTTGAACTATCAGTTGAACATAGCATTGAACTGTCTTGTGTTGAGCTAGATAAGCATGTTATAGTGTGCGTTTACAGACCCCCACATTATCAAAACTATTCTATATTTGAGTCAGTAATGGAAGATGTTTTGGCAAAACTTGCAACTGGTAATAGATCAGTAATTATCTGTGGTGACTTTAATATTAATATTTTAGAAAATAATTTAAATACCAGTAGATTATTAAATTTGTTTAAATCGTTCAATCTGTCAAATGTGTTTGTAGAACCAACCCGAACAACTACGACTACTGCTACATGTATTGATAATGTGTTTTGTTGCTGCGACTATTTAGATAAAGCCGTTGTTAATTATCTCCCGTCCGATCACAGTGGTCAAACTGTAAGTTTTGAGTCCAACATGCCAATACAAAAAGTGCAGATCCAATCCAGACCAATATCATCAGGTAATTTAAATAAATTTAATAGCACTTTATCTTGTAAATTAAGTAATCAGAACCTTACAGTGAACAATGTTAATATTATGTATAATGAATTCTTTTCGGTAGTCCAAACCGAGTTCAATAATTCTTTTAAGAAGATCACTAAAAGTGTCAGCCCTAAGTTTTTATTTTGTGACTGGGCAACTAAAGGACTTAGGAAAAGTAGGGAAAGACTTTTCGAGCTGTATGGCCTTAAGCCTTATATTAACACGGAAACTTTTAATAAGTATGTTGCTACTTACTCTAGAACTTTTAAGAACGCTTGTAAAGCAGCTAAAGCCTTATACATTAGCAACAAGGTCAAATCAGCAGACAATAAAATAAAGACGGTTTGGAAAATTATAAATAATGAAACGAACAGGAATAAAAAGCATAATTCTGATTACACACTACAGACGTCAAGCGGTCTCATTTGCGATAACAAAGAAGTGGCTCAAGAATTTGTAAATTTCTTTACTAGTATCCCACTCAAAACAACTGAAACTTTAAATTCCTCGCCCTCCCTCGCTTTGGATTTAGTAAGGGCGAACGTTTCAGCCTGCCCGGTTGAATTTAACTTTAGGCATATTAACCCCTTAACAGTAATTAAAGCTTTTAAGCAAATTAAGATCAAATTGACAGAAGATCTTTGGGGAATGTCCATTAAGGTCTGTACCTCCATAATTGAGACTATTGCGCCTTACTTAGCCTTAGTATTTAATTCGTGCGTGGATCAAGGAGTCTTCCCCGATTTAATGAAATACAGTAAGGTAATACCACTTTACAAATCCGGGGACAGTAAAGACACGAATAATTATAGACCCGTATCCGTTTTGCCGGTTTTCAGCAAGGTGTTTGAAAAGATAATGCTTAATCAAATGCTCAATCATTTTAACACGAATAAAATCTTACACGATCAACAGTATGGTTTCACCAAAGGGCGTTGTACGACCGACGCCGGTGTAACTTTATTAAAACACATTTTTAACGCGTGGGAAGAGGCCCAAGACGCAATAGGAATCTTTTGTGACCTCTCCAAGGCATTTGATTGCGTCGATCACGAAACCTTGCTTTTGAAACTTGAGCATTACGGACTTGGAAAACTTGCGCTCAGTTTAGTTAGTTCTTATTTAAATGATAGGCAACAACAAGTTCAAATAAATGGTGTCAATTCACTTGGTTTAATAGTAAAAATTGGTGTGCCACAAGGCTCAATATTGGGTCCTTTCCTCTTTTTAGTGTATATTAATGATCTACTCCATTTATTAAAAAATCAACCACAAATGGTGTTATTTGCTGATGACACTTCCTTAATTTTTAAGGTAAATAGACGTGCTACAAATTTTGACGACGTAAATAATGCCCTACTGCAGGTTCAAAATTGGTTCACTGCTAATAATTTAGTATTAAATGGAAATAAAACTAAGTGCATAAGATTTTCTTTACCAAATGTCAAGAGTAGTGATTGTGAGATAATATTGAATCAAGAGAAACTGGAATTCGTCGATAAAACTGTTTTCCTGGGGATCACGCTCGATTCAAGGCTACAATGGGGTCCTCATTTAACATCTCTTGCAGGACGGCTAAGTTCAGCAGCTTATGCTGTCAGAAAAATCCGTCAATTTACTGATGTAGATACCGCGAGACTAGTCTATTTTAGTTACTTTCATAGTATCATGTCTTACGGTATTTTACTTTGGGGACGGGCTGCAGACATCGATTCTATTTTTATTCTGCAGAAAAGAGCCATCAGAGCTATATATAATCTCCGCAGGCGCGATTCTCTAAGGGAACTGTTTAAGGAAATTAACATCATGACGGTGCCTTGTCAATATATCTACGAAAACATCATGTATGTAAGGAAAAACTTACATCTTTTTAGTAAAAGAGGTGAAAGACATAATTATAGTACTAGAAATAGGGACCTATTAGTTCAACCAGGTTTCAGACTGGCTAAAGTAGATTCATCTTTTATGGGGTACTGTTTAAAATGTTATAATAAAATACCTCCCCACATTCTTCAACTGAATGAGACAAAATTCAAGTCTTGTATAAAACGCACACTATGCAGTCAGGCATATTATAAGTTAGGGGATTACATCGCTGATAAAAATGCCTGGCTCAATGCTGGTCCTGCTCCACAACCACAACTAATTGATTGACACTTGAAAGTATTGTTGGAGCTGCTGAAGATTGTAAGACTATCTTTGTAGTTAATTTCAATATTTGGAAGAGGTGCTTCCCTTTTTATTTTTTTTTGTGTTTCTGACATTACGAACATAACTTTTTTTTAATTTATTCAATCAAGTTTTAATTGTTGAATACTTCAATATTAAATATCTCTTCCTGTTTGGTAGGTAATAAAATTCTATTTACCTCTTAAATTGCAAACTGTAGTTTTGTATAATTTAGAAGCATTTTTTTTAATTTTGTAAATGTAAGAACCATGTTTCCGTTTATTATGATTTTTTGATGTTGACTTGAAATAGCATGGCAGTTGAGAACGTGTCATGCTCACTTAAATGTCTCACCGATGGTGGCGCGTGTGTTGGATCATTCGGTTCCCTACAAAATGGTTGAGCTGGATGGTGCTGATCCACGCGTCATGTTCGTGAACGGGCGCCGTCGGTTGAGACTGGTCATCTCTTAACTGCCAAGGCTTATTTTTAATCTTATGTCTTGAATTGTTTCTTCATTTCTGTCTTTTTTACATTGTTCTCACATATAGAAGCAACAAGAATAATGTACCCAGGATTTTGTAATATCTTGATTTAAAAGAGTGTCCATGGAGTTTCTTGCCCGTTCTTCTCCATAGTGATCTACGCTTTGGAATGGGCAACTCATGGACGTAATATATATTACGTCCATGGGGCAACTAGCTTCAACTTTCTGACTAACTGACAGACTATTTAATTTTGACAATTCAAAAGTGCCTGTACAAGGTTTAATTGAAATAAATGATTTGAGTTTGAGTTTGAGTTTGAGTTAAGTTACTGAAACAGATACGGTACTCAAACTGGCTTAGTTTACCTGGCATAGTTTAGCTGGCTTAGTAGGGCTTGTATTTTGGGATTATTGTTCTAACATCTCTTGTAGAGGGACTTTTAGAAAAGAAACATACTTACCTAAACCAAAAATAGAAGAAAACTGAACAAACAATAAATGTTATTAGTAGGTACTATAAATTAATAATTATTGTGTTCTACTACGTCTATGATAACAGTTTGCGGTGTTATATCTAAGACCTTTGACTTATGATTCATTGCATCATAGTTATCAGTAATCACACCAAAATCAAACTCTAACTCACTGAAACCAATTAAGACACTTTTGAACTGTGAATGAGCCGGTCAGTTAGTGAGAAACTTGCAGCTAGTGTTGTCCTCGAATATTAACCTATAGGAGGCGTATTGTATGAGAGCCTTAAGAGTGAACAAGAAAAGAAAAGATGACTATAGGCCGACCGCTTAACTGAGACGTTGCCTGAGGCAGCTGCGCGGTGCGGGAGGGGTGATAGTTGTCAGAGGTTGACGAATCACTGAGCTCTTGCATCACGTCACCACACCCCAACCACCGCCCCGCACCGCGCTGCTACCTCAGGCGACGTCTTAATATAGCAGCGTACTCTTTTCCATTTCAACATGAAGTATGTCAATTATCGAAAATTTGTTATTCGGTGATCGATGTGTTTTTGTGTGTCATATCGATCAAAATGAACAGACTTTAATTCGGTTTTCGCTATCTTTTCACAGAATTTTGAAGGAGGATGTTGTCAAATATGTTTACAAAATGAAAATAAATAATACTTTGATGCTCTTGATCTCTGATCTGAAATGTCGACTGTGAAAGGCCTGTTATTATTACATTCGATATAAGAAAACGATGGAAACACGATAGACACAGAGAACTTAGAAAATCTTCTCATAAAAATATCTAATAACACGGTCCAAAAAATTCTAGGGTCTAAAATGTCCGGCGGCGGCGGCGATTCTGTAAAACGCCACTCGTAGAGGGCTGTTATAGTGTTTTGACTTTCAACTTTCTTAATTAACACACCTGTTCATAATGATTATCTACTGAATTAAATATGGCGCATAGTGACTGCAGTCTCGTCAGACAAAACAAATACAACATCGCCAACAAGTCTGCTCTTGTTAATTACAAAGCAAACAAAGTATTCTCTTAATTGAAGCTTATCTTAATAAATCTCACACTGTGTAAACATACCGTAAAATAAGAGTTGTACTTATGTTTTTTTATTATGAGTTATAAACAGTTACAGTTTCATCATAAAATTCAGTCTGTTATCATTACGACGGTCATTGGATCATCCAATATTTTTTTTATCTCTGAAATGGCATCCTTTCTGGATGCCATTTCTTTACTAGTGAATGAGACTAGCGAGATTATAACTGAAATATAAAAGAGAGAGAGGTGGAGCAGCGATGGCTACCACAACCTGTCAAATTTCTTTAAAAGATTTTCAACCTTATCGCTAAAGCATAAGGTCCAAGTTGATTGGGAAAATTTGACAGTTTCGGGTAGCTTGATGCGCTGGAGTCGATACATAAGCATAAAGAGCAGTGGTGGCCCAGTAGTAACGGCCCCGACTTACGAGTTGTAGGTCGTAGGTTCGTACCCAGGCAGGCGCTTAACTTTGTGCATATTATTTCATCACCACTGCTCTCAAAACGGTGAAGGAAAACATTGTGAGAAAACCGGCATGTCCCAGAACCAAAAAAATTTAAGACATGTGTTATCTACCAACCCGCACTGGGCCGGCCCCAACATATGTATAGTTGGGCTAGGCAGTATAATGATAGAAATATTTTACGCATGTTAGAACAATAAGGGTGAACGAATGTGATAAAGGGTGCTGATTATGTGACCTCAGACATCGGTAATTTGTAGTTATTATAAAATGTATGGAGAGGGCTATGCTTGAAGTTTCCCTGCGTGATCGAATCAGGAATGAGGAGAACCAAGGTAACCGACATAGCCCGAAGAATTGCCAAACTTAAGTGGCAGTGGGCAGGGTACATTGCTCGCAGAACAGATGGCCGATGAGGCCGAAAGGTTCTGGAGTGGCGACCGCGTACCGGAAGACGTAGCGTTGGAAGACCTCAAGGTGGACAGACGACCTTGTGAAGGCTGCAGGAACCCGTTGGAAGCGAGAAGCGCAGAACCGGTCGAAGTGGAGGTGCTTGGGGGAGGCCTACGCCTCCCCCAAGCACTTTCAGCCGAAAGACGTCCACTGCTGGACATAGCTATGTCCAGCAGTGGATGTCTTTCGGCTGAAATGATGATGATGATAAAATGTAGGTAATTAGATTTAGCATTATCTATAATTTCTATTCCTAGCCGCGAAACTGTCACCGTTTATTCCGCAGTATTGATGTTCAATTCTGGTCAATCAATAAATATTCTCAAGTGCTAATATTGTTATATTGTTATTTACTATAGCAATTGTTCCTAGTTACGACAATAATAAACTGAGCTATTTTTAACCATGCCTAGTTCAAGGTCCAAAGTTTGCTCTCTGATTGTAAACAAACACTGATTGATTGAAAATTCCCGATCAAACTATCAATCAATGAATTGCCAATTGATTGAGGAAATTACTTACATAACTGTATACACACAGCATTAATAAACAGTTCCGAGAAATCATAAAAATGTGAAAGTAAATATTTAGTTTAGTTTCTGCTGTACTAATAATCATTTAGTTAATTGTTTCATATTTGTTAAGCATACACGAGGAACAAACAAAAACTGAGCAAATACAATCTGTATTAAATTGCATGCAATAAAAATTGTCTGCACTGAAATTGTGACTCAGATATTAACTAACAAAATTGGCGTACATTGAAGAGTTTGATATTTATTTTTTTAAGATTGCCGTTAAAAGCCATCAGTGGATGCATCGCTTATCTTTATGCCACGGATCATATAAACAGATGACTGGATCTGTAGTTCTAGTCACAGCTAATCTACGAGTATGTACCACGGCACGCGTTCGCGAAGTGCAAAGTTTACATACACACACAAACATACAAGTGTGTCACCGATACACAGTAATACGTCGACAACGACGATGTGTACCTTTATCAGTCAGACGCTTTGCACGTGCCTCCCAGTATATAAGGAAACGCTGCGCCCCCAAACATCATACCACAACCAGTTCTCGACTGCTCAACACGTATTCAGAGCTGCTAAAGTAACTCTACGTAACGTAACCACCAGTGACTAAGCTGTGTTGCATACTCTGTTTATTGGACATATTCTGCTTCGACAATGGACAAAACACAACTCATCGGCAGCGCCACGAGGTACATCGCCGGCAGGAATGCTGTGCAGACGGTCTACTGGAGGAAGTCAGCGGAGAACAGCAAGGGCCTCGTCAGGACCACGAGGATGACGTTCTTCGGTAAAAACGAGGGCGCCAACAAAGTTGATAGTGCGGAAATGTTCGCGAAAGTACGCGAAAGGTACAATTAGACGAAGAATATTAACCTACCGCGTATTATGACTGTGATAGATCTTAGTATAATTTCTATATGTAAGTTTATGTTATAAGTACCAGTGATTGTTGTGGTTTTGTTTGCCGAACGTGTGCTGATTGGAATCACCGTAATGTACAAATAAATTTATTTTTATGACTATCTAATTCTTTCATTTCCTTCCATAAGGTTTACTGCGATCATTTATCAGTAAATGGTCTTAGAAAATTGTTAAGTTTCTTGTGATATAAAATCTAGTATCTTCACTAACAGGGCTCTTGAATAGTGCTTTATCAAGCTTTCTATTCAAACCTTTCCTCTGAAAAGCTATTTAGATTCAGTTAGGCACAGTCAACAAAAGAGATAAGTATGCAGGATCGCCCGATATATTTATTTTATTTTATTTAACCATTTATGTACACACATATTAGGTATATAAACAGACAAGAAAAAAACAGAACAGAAAAATAGGTACAAAGGTGATGCTTATTTCATAAGAAATCTCTTCCAGCATACCTGCGATAGGACAATAAATAGAGAGATGTAGACAGCGTGTGAAAGAGTAAAGGAGACAAAAAATAATACATAAAATCTAAAAACAATTCACTTAATAAAACTTAACAAGTATTGTGTCAATATATTTACATACATACAAACAAACATATAGTTGAAGTTTAGTAAAAAACCGATGGATGTTCTCAAATAAAAATTAATTTTATTAATAGAAAACTAACAGCTCATTTATCAAATTAAATTTTTGTCGACAACATCCATTAATTTTTTACTAAACTTCAACTATATCCGACGATCCTGCATACTTAGGAATCTCTTTTGTTGACTGTACTTCTAAAGACAATAGTGCAGACAGTCTATTATTCATTAAGACTATGCAAGATCAATGACTTAGAATTTATAGTCACTATAGAAGAACCGAACTTTGTGGTCATGAAACGTAGCAAGTTAATAACAGGTTTATCAATGAAAATTAATTAACAAAGACAATACAAAGAAAACATAAATCTTTAGGTTTGATTATTAAACCTATAAATATAGGTACCTATTAAATACTAAATAAATAGTTCAACCAGGTTTCAGACTGGCTAAAGTAGATTCATCTTTTACGGGGTACTGTTTAAAATGTTATAATAAAATACCTCCCCACATTCTTCAACTGAATGAGACAAAATTCAAGTCTTGTATAAAACGCACACTATGCAGGCAGGCATATTATAAGTTAGGGGATTACATCGCTGATAAAAATGCCTGGCTCAATGCTGGTCCTGCTCCACAACCACAACTAATTGATTGACACTTGAAAGTATTGTTGGAGCTGCTGAAGATTGTAAGACTATCTTTGTAGTTAATTTCAATATTTGGAAGAGGTGCTTCCCTTTTTCTTTTTTTTTGTGTTTCTGACATTACGAACATAACTTTTTTAATTGTTGAATACTTCAATATTAAATATCTCTTCCTGTTTGGTAGGTAATAAAATTCTATTTACCTCTTAAATAAATTGCAAACTGTAGTTTTGTATAATTTAGAAGCATTTTTTTAAATTTTGTAAATGTAAGAACCATGTTTCCGTTTATTATGATTTTTTGATGTTGACTTGAAAGAGCATGGCAGTTGAGAACGTGTCATGCTCACTTAAATGTCTCACCGATGGTGGCGCGTGTGTTGGATCATTCGGTTCCCTACAAAATGGTTGAGCTGAATGGTGCTGATCCACGCGTCATGTTCGTGAACGGGCGCCGTCGGTTGAGACTGGTCATCTCTTAACTGCCAAGGCTTATTTTTAATCTTATGTCTTGAATTGTTTCTTCATTCCTGTCTTTTTTACATTGTTCTCAGATATAGAAGCAACAAGAATAATGTACCCAGGATTTTGTAATATCTTGATTTAAAAGAGTGTCCATGGAGTTTCTTGCCCGTTCTTCTCCATAGAGATCTACGGTTTGGAATGGGCAACTAGCTTCAACTTTCTGACTAACTGACAGACTATTTAATTTTGACAATTCAAAAGTGCCTGTATAAGGTTTAATTGACATAAATGATTTGAGTTTGAGTTTGAGTTTGATACCTCTCTGCATCAATATTTTTAACACAAAACTCAATAATACCCAACACACGAAAGAACACTTTTTTTCGATAAAACCGGATATATCCGTGGATAAAACCATTGTAAAACCCACGGAATGGTAAAACCTAAACAATGTTTTATTGAAACCTACTATTGTGACGGTCAAGGGAACAGTTGACAAGCGATAGTTCTACGAGTATTGCCACTTTATTCAATGGAAATCAAGGACTATTTACATTCGTTTGTTGACCTGCCACAATGCACATTAGCGGAAAGGTGTATCGAGAACTAGGGTCTACATAATTATATTATATTAATCACCTCAAAAAAAAACGATGGTAATAGATCGATGAACATAATCTAGCTGTATACACGGCATCAATCGACGTCGATATGTTGCAGTCGGATTGTATAATCCGCCATATTACATTACGGCTAGCTGTTATCAAAAACAGGGCCGTTTTGAAATAATAATAATAAGTTGGCTTCGGCCCTTCGTATGCCTTCCAAAGGTCCGGGACCCCAGAGTCCCGAGATATGTCAAAGACATAATAATAATACCTTTACTTTCAGGCTACTTTGGCCCAAAAAAAAAATATGCGGCGGTTCAACGATTAGCCGGATTGTCATACGTGCGATACGTTCTTCAATAAGGCGGGCCACGTTTAGCCGCATCGTACTACTACTTAGATTGTAGGGTGACTATGTAAAGGAATTAAAGTAACCTAAACAAACCGAACCATGGGGTGCCCTTCGCTCGCTCTTGCATCCTATGTCGACGTAGGCTTCGCGGGGCTCCTACTTTTTTTTTTAAAAAGGGTTAAAAAAAAGGGTGTAAAGGGTTAAAGTAACCTAACCAAACCGAACCTCGGGTTGCCCTTCGCTCGCTCTTGCATCCTATATCGATGTAGTTCTGTATCCGACGGCATTGTTGTTGTTATGTCACGCAGCGCCACGAGTGTTAAGAATCGGAACTAAAACCTGTCAAAGAGGCGGCTAATGTCTCGCTGTATTACATTATGGCTAGCCGTGTTGAATAACGTATGGCGGCGAATACATTCCGGTGGATTTTTATTCAGTTGCATTCAATCCGGCTAATCGTTGAACCGCCGCATTTCAAAACGGCCCTGTTTTTGATAACGGCTAGCCGTAATGTAATATGGCGGATTATACAATCCGACTGCGACAGATATACCACAATATTTTTGCACCCTAATGTAAAGAGTGAGTGAGCGAGCCTCTGACGGAGAAATAATGAAATTCCTATGCTGAAAATGACCACCGAAAAGTAATGTCAAGGATTTTTGAAGGGGTACTGAAAAGGGTTTAGTAATTATTTAAGCTGTGACCTGGATTTAAGCTCAACAGCCAACAGTAGACATGGTAACTGTTGGCGACTGGCTGTGGTGCGACCTTTTTTGTAAATAAATATGTCATGTTTTTTAAATATAGTATTTTTCTGTTCCGTTTGTCTAATATTTTCTAATAAATTTAAATTGCAAATACGTGTTTCTATCATATTTTCATCTTTAGAGTCCACTAATATATTAATCAAATCCGCTAGCTATCATTTTGGTCCATTCTCGCCGCTAGCTATCAGTAACTATAAGTAGATATGTACAAGCGGATACATCCTTGATATTATAAATGCGAAAGTGTGTCTGTCTGTTTGTTATCTCTTCACGCTTAAACCGCTGAACCGATTTAGATGAAATTAGGTATAGAGATAGTTTGTGTCCTGGAAAAGGACATAGGATTGTTTTTATCCCGATATTCCAACGGGATCGACATTTACGCAGGTGAAAACGCGGGGCGCAGCTAGTAATATATAATATTATAAACGCGAAAGTTTGTGAAGATGGATGGATGAATGTTTGTTACTCTTTCACGCAAAAACTACTGAACGGATTTGGATGAAATTTGGCAAACAGCTTATAATCAGGATTAACATATAGGATACTTATCGCGATATTCCTACGGGATCGAAACTTATTCGGGTGAAACCGCGGGTCGGTGATAGTTACATAGTAATATCTACAAGAGTGCAGTCTGTATACTTCAATCTTTTCTCCATCCGTAGGTTAGGGATCACTGGGGATCAAATTTGGGATTTTTAATCCGTCTGTCAAAGGTGTTCGTAGGAAATTATTCTCAAAATATTCAGGAGTAGGCGACTACAGGGCTAGCGCAGGCTAAGAGAGATCATCGCTTTCTGTGAGTGTCGTTAAAAGTCATGTCTCAAGAGGATCCTCCTCCTACAAACCAATGTTGGTACAGGGTGGCGCTTTTAAAACTTGCTTAAACTCCTGTTGATCCATTTTGTCTAACCTAAATATTATGCTTAAGCTAGTGGTAAGATAAGGCAAGGCCCACTTTCAACAGAAACATAATAGGCTATTTGACTGGTTTCTGATAAACATCTCAGATTATTTAATGGCGTCTAACGAGCCCACAAAAACCTATTACTTCAAATTGCATAATGTATTTCTTTTAAAAAATAGTAAATAAAAATGTACTGTTTAAATAAGCCGCCAAAACGCTATCTTTAACAATATGGCGTCGTGACGTCACGATTCACGTAAACAAATGTTGAAACGGTCGAGATACTAGACAAAAGTCATCTGTTCTGTCAACGATAGACAGAAATTTACTAAATCATGACGTCATCTTAAGTTCAGCCAATCCAGACCGTTTTCGATTACGTGGCGCCAGATTTAAAAAGATGAAGTTTTTTCGGGATTTTTTATATAAATAATACATTGTTTTGTAGTAAAATTAATGCAAATCGATTTTAAAAGCGATAATCTATACGAGTGTCAATAATTATAACCTTATTTTTTACATTGTCAAATAGCCTATTATATCTTAATTTCTTATTTGAAAATTATTGAGAGCATTGATGGCCGAGTGGTTTCGGCCCCCACTTACGAGTTATAGATTGTGAGTTCGAATCCAGGCAGGTACTTTACTCTGTGTATTTAATTTCATTACCACTGCTCTCAAAACGTTGAATGAAAACATCGTGAGGAAACCGGCATGTCCTATAACAAAAAAAAAACGAAAACATGTGACCCGTGCATCAATCCGTACTGCAGGGCCCGCGTGGTGGATTACGTACCGCCCACTCCCTCTCGCAGAGAGGAGGTCTGTGTCCCAGAAGTGGGAACAGTATAGGCTGATTATGCTCAACGTATTTAGTGATTTGTGGTGCAAGAAGGCCTCAGCAGTTCGCGAGCGGGACAGAGACGCGAGACAGGAGACTGCGCTACGGTAGCTGCCCCTACATTGCAAATGAACGACCTTTATACGTCCACGTCTTAACCTTTGTACAATTAATTTCCACTTGCTAAATAATAAAAGACTACCTACTAATACATATGTATTTATCAATGACCAAATTGATAAATACATCAATCGATTCCCACTCTCGTTGTTGAGATACAGACCCCCTATAGAGAGAGGTTCATCGATAACCTATGCCCTGAGAATACTATACCACGTCGTAATTACCTCCTGTCAACTAAGAAACAAAGCTTGCCTGTTTTAAATATCGTAAGATAGAATGACGCATCAACTGCCTAGTTTACCTACAAACATAATATAAAATAATGCCTGCATTCCTCGGAGGCACACCCACATTTGATGGGCTGATAGGTTCTGGAGTGGCGACTATGTACCGGAAGAAATAGAAATAATATTTATTTGCATAAAACATGGAATATAAAGTTGTTTTAAAAATACATAAAAGTAGCCAAAACACAACTTACATAAGCGTAACGTAGCGTATAGACGTAGCGTGTATCTGTGCTAAATAAATGTATTTTCTTCCTTTTTTTTAGCATTGGAAGGCCTCCCACAAAGTGAACTGATGACATGGTGAAGGCCGCAGGAATCTGCTGGATGCGAGAAGCACAGAAGCAGTTGAAGCGGCAGTGCTTGGTCAGGTCTATGCCCAGCAGTGGACGTTTTCCGGCTGAAACGATGATGATGACATCCACATTTTACCATTTATATTTACGTCCCCTTGAGACGAGCCAGTTGTTTTTTTTTTCATTAGTCTATATTGTCCCACAGCTGGGCAAATATTCTTCCACCTTTCTTTGTGCTGTGCCTTCTCCGTCCAATCGGTTAGGAATTGTCATTAACCAGGCAAAATTCTGACACCACAAAAACAGATAGAAAATTGGGCAATTTTGCATGGGAAGTAGGTGGTCTATGACGAAATTGAGATGTGTAGTGTACAGTCACGGCCAGAAGTCCACTTACACCGCAATGACCATTATCGCCTGCGCTATACGGGCTGCGGCGCCTATACACACATACGCATTTTTATCCGTGTGAGTGATGTTCCAACGCTTACAAACTAACATGTCGTGTAGCATCGCGCTACGAGTAGTCATAGATGTGGTCAATGCTAGACAAGGATGACAATATCAGTAACTTGTTTCTTTATCGCAGTCTGATTATTTTTTTCATAGTAATGCAAAATTTCAACGAGTGAATATAAGTTAACATTAGCTAGATCGGTAACGAGGCTGCACTCGCTAATGTGAACGGGATAGGTGTAGGTTCGAATCCTAGTTGGGCCAGTTTTTTTTTGATGTTTTATATAATTATTATTATTTGTATGTTTTAGTAATTTATTTTAGTAAATTACTTTGAACAAATAGATATTACAATAAAGGTAATTTATTATTATAATATGATAATAAATGAAACAAATTTTGATATGGTAACATTGTAAAATTTTTTATACAAAAGAAATCCTTTACACTTATTTATGTTATTATAGGGCCACAATATTTGCCTTGGCTTCAATACTAATTTAGCCTGCATATTGAATTCAGAAGAATACTAAAATAGCAACAACAAGATAACACAAACGCTCGTAACTATGTTCACCAACCAACAATAGCGAATAGTGGAATAATTTAGGTAAACTAGTAAAGTAGTTAAAATATGAGGGTAGATTTACAAAGTGAACTTATCACTTTGTTTCAAATCTACCCTCATATTTTAATAACGACGCTAAGATTATAATTGTAAAACGAAAGAATATTCGTTTAGTTGTGGAATATTTAAAATATTTGTTAGCAACTCGGCATTCTTATTTCACATGATTGTAATACTTAAAAAATATTTATGATGTTTGATGTGAGACTCGAACCCGAACGTTCGCCATGCGAGGCACAATGCTAACTACTTTGGCCACCGTAACGCTCACTTAACTCATTGAAATTTGTAATAACAATCATAAGCGACCAACAAGTTGCCAATGTGTAGTGTTGTCAAACGTTCTTATAGAAGAAGGTCATAAGTACAACTAATATTTTTATGCCATAGTTTTGTGAGATTGCTAGTCGACTTCTGACTGTTATAGTACCTACATGATTTTTTTTATCTTTATTGAACGGCTATTAAAATATCCTTAACGAAGCCGAAAGTCACTGGATTATCCTGGTATTGTGGTCATTATTTGTACTGGACCATACCTGGGAACCTACTGCTTACGGAGATATTGAAAATGTAATATTGATATTGTTTTGACAGATATTGATATTAATAGATATTGAATATATAATAGTTCCAACTTTTATTGAGGTTTACAAAAACAAGCTTTATATTTTACAATTTAAAAAATACTCCTACCATTGCGTGCACCCATGAGCAAAAGGCACGCAAAACTACCGTAAACACCGACTTTTTTCACCAAAAATAAAAGTGGTTTTCCAGCAATTATTTTTGCCAAAGTTATTTAGTTTGGCGCCGTACCGAATGCGTAGATGACTTGTTGCTGGGTCTTACACCCCGTATAAAATCTGCACCAAAATTTCGAAAAAAAAAAAAATTACAAGTAAGGGCGAATAATAGTTATTTTCTATTATTCGCCGCATAACATTCCATAATGAGATATTTTGATGACATCTAAACTAATATTATAAACAAAAAATATTAGAATTTTTGTATATTTTACACTTTCACGCGGAAACGGCTGAAGAGATTTGGATGATGCGCGTATGGGCACCTGCGCTAGGAAAAACTATATTTTTTATCCCGATATTCCCACGGAAACGAGACTTATGCGGGTGAAACCGCGGGGCGTAGCTAGTTATTTGATAAAGCTATGGCCTGATGGGCGCTGACATACAAACTTAATTAATTTCCTAATTACGATAAAGTAATCAATCATTTTGTTTTATCTGTTTTTTTATTTATCAGATATTATATTATCATTCCATAATATTTGCAATATAAAGTAGGTCATTATTATTATTTATTTGGTTGATGAATGTGATGTAACACGTGGCAATGGTAGATCAAAGGAACTGTCAAAATTTTAGCAGATTACCGCATAAGTCAGTAGGTAATTCATTTGTCATTATGTACGAGATTACCATTCTATGCCATTTCTTTCAATGGAGTGTCAGTGGTTGACCATTGGGAAGTCATAATGACGCCATTATATTTGTAGATTACCAAACTTGTCAAAATCAAATCAATGATAGACCATTTTGACACTATTGTAATAGCAGACTTGAGGCTCTGGTAACTTAGCAAGCTTAAAAATTTGTGATTTTTCATGATACAATTTTGAAATTTTGTACATAGATTCTTTACATAAAAATACTAGACACGTGTTTTGGGTTTCGCATACTAAAAATAATGTTGTAATAAAGCTGAAGAGTTTAATTGTTTGTTTGAACGTGATAATCTTGTCTTCAAGAAATCCAATCAGCATCCCCTGATTATAAAAATCAACAAATATAATGTCATGCATAACACTTGTTTGTCAAATCTATCTATCCTACATTATTATTAAAGCTGTAGAGCTTGTTTGAATGTTTTGTTTATTTGAACACGCTAAATCCCGGGAACTACCAACCGGATTGGAAAAAAATGTTTTGAATTTGTTAGCCCAATTTTTGAGGAAGGTAAATGTTACGACCCGTAGGAGCCGAGCAAATTGAATTGAACGGGGTGAAACCGCAGGGCACAGCTAATTGTGGATAATATCAACAAGATAAACGAAAGTGGGTTATAAAATATGTACCTAGTTCGTAACATTGACACAGTAGGTACTGTTGATAATTATGCTCTTTTGTTTCTAACTAATTTTTTGTGAGAATTTATCTAAGCACTTTTTGAACTAGGTCATATCAATCTATATTATACATTTCAGGTTTCAGATAGTAACTGACAGCAAAAAAAATCAAACGAAATATTTAGCAGTACCTACCACAACAGAAACAAGTTATCTAATATTTGTTCTGTATCAAGGACTAACGAAGACTTATCTTTCATTATCAAACATACTACGTTGGACAATGAACTCGACGCAATAAAAAATATTGTCAATCTAAGTATGTTTAAGCAAAACATCCGAATCGTTAAATCTGTTGCTATCTATTTTTTGTGAGACTTTATATGAGCACTTTTTGAACTGGGTCATGTCTATATTATACATTTCAGGTTTCAGATAGTAACTGACAGCAAATGATCCGTATTTTGCAAAATTTAGCAAAAAAAAATCAAATGGAATATTTAGCAGTACTTACCAAAACAAAAACAAGTTATCAAATATTTGTTCTGTATCAAGGACTAACGAAGACTTATCTTTCATTATCAAACATAACTCCGTTGTACAATGAACTCGACGCAAGAACAAATATTGTCAATCTAAGTATGTTTAAGCAAAACATCCGAATCGTAAAATCTGTTGCTATCTGTACATTTTGCGTAACATACAAATATCTGGAAATCCTATCAGTTCATGGATGAACATAGGCCTCTCCCAACCATCGCCACAAGGATCGAATATCCGCTGCCCTCGTCCAGTGGACTCCCGTGACATTCACCAGCGGGATCATTGCGTAACACACTTGAACGCGCCAATCTCTGGAACTACCCATCGCTTTTGAAAAATTCTTAGATAGGCCAATTCTTGAGGAAGGCTGTAATTAATCAGCGGGATTAATTGTAATTGTTCAGCGGGATTGTCCGGGTCAGCGGGATTGTCCGAAAGGGTTACCGCTGGCCCGGAACATATAGGGCTAAGGAAGGAACATGGGTGGGTTTTAGTCAGTAAGAGTCTGACACTCCCTTCCGCTCCACCCAGAGCGGGAGGGGTCATTTGATGATTTCCCATTCGGAGAAAAAAAAAAGACTGTAATTAATTTAACATCATGCTACAATCATTAGGAGCGAAGCAAAAAGAAAAAAGGTCAGAGAGAACGCTAAGCGAAAACGAAGTAAAGCGCGGGCAGGCGATGCGATGCGACGGGGTGGGCCGGGTGAACAAGAAACTTCACGCGGACGAAGTCTCGGGCAGAAATTAGTACACAATAAACGTAGGATCTAAACTAAAAACGTCGATCACAAATGTTTTTGATCATTATAACATAAACAATAGACATGACTTTATGAGGAAACGCTTTCTGGTTAATGACCGTGAAACAATGATTTTTTACAAAATTATAAATATTAACTAGGTACTTGTATGTCCCTATGTTTCCCATTTTGATGATCCATTATTTTTATAAGCACAAGAACCCTCACAAAATGCTGATCTAAGCCGCTGTCAACAGAGGCCTAGTGTACTTTGACAACTATTAATGAATAATGAAAAAGATAGGGACACATATAATATATCCTTCTCATTCGGTTTATGAAATATCTTTTAAATTGGTCCAATATTGGAGGAGGAAATAGACGAGAGCCAAACCTCGAATTACGACTTTTTACCTAGGATTTTTCAAAAGTCTCTTCGACCGCATTTCCTCTTGCCATATTAACAAGCCTACTACAATGTACCTAAGAATGAGTAATCAGCCTATAATGTTCCCACTGCTGGGACACAGGCCTTTTTTCTGTGAGAGAGAGAGTGCAGTGCAGTGGTTAAGCGGTTGACTGCTGCGCTGCGTGTCACGGGTTCGATTCCCGCACGGAACAAATATTGGTATGACCTACAAGTAGTTGTTCCGGGTCTGGCTGTTTGTGTATGTGAATTTAAATGTTTGTAAACGCACCCACAATACAGGAGAAATTCCTAGTGTGGGGCAACGTTTTTTAAAAAAAAAAAAAAAAAAATCCTGCTCCTGCTAAAGCTCCTGTCTGGGTTCGAACCTACGACCTTATAACTTATAAGTCGCGACCGTTACCCCTGGGACACCACTGCTCTTCTAGCTGAGAATATTTAACGATATTTTAATGTTTCATGCTAAAATCGATAAAGATTACCTTCCCCAATTTGACCTTTTTGGCCTTATAACTTTAATAAACCTTTTGCTTTAGTCTATTATGTACTTGCCTTTCTTAATTATACATTTTGAAGACAGCAGACCTTTTGACCCTTTAAAAGAGACTTCAGGGTCAGATTTAGCCTGCCAACAATGCTTTGAAAATCTACTTTAATTATTGTACCAGACAGACCTGTACCCAAATTGCGTAACACACTATCAATTACAGGCCTAAATCACTTTAAAAACATAGTTAATACATTGCTTCATATGTTCGCAAATGTCTGCTCAACATCGTAAATAACGCAATGAATGTTGTTTAACTGCCGAAGTGAAAGCCATTGCTACTGTTAGTGTGTTACGCAATTCATCATCACCTACCTAGCCTTTTCTTTTCTTTTTTTTTTCTTTTCTTTTCTTTCTTTTTTTTTTTTTCTTATTTTATGTTGGGGCCGGCTTCCAGTCTAACCGGATGCAACTGAATACCAGTATTTTACATGGAGCGACTGCCTATCTGACCTCCACAACCAGTTATTGGGTAATACGATACCCCTTGGTAAGACTGGTTGTCAGACTTGTGTTACGCAATTACCCTACTGAATGAGACTCGCACAGACCAGGGACGCAAGAATGGGAGGAGGCCTATTACTGAGCAGTGTGTAGAAAAGGCTGCCACTGGTGATGATGATACGAGTATTACAGCTTGACTTTGTTTGTTGTAAGGTCACTAATTTGTAGTTCATGCCGTAGTGGGCAACATCTTAAACTGGGCAGCGGAACATTTCTCAATTCTCCATAGCCCAGTTGGTATTTGGACGATGGAAACATGTAATTTTCCCCCTAAACCAATTGGTCAAATTTTAATTGGTAACGAGCTTGACTTGGCAGCGCCTGAAAAGATGCGTTTAATTGCATTTTTATGCATGTTGTTTAACTCTACCATGTTTAGATTTCATATTTAAATGTTTGTTAATACTTAAGGATAAACGCGCAATGCGATGCGATTTTTTATCGCATAGCTTAGGCATAGCATAATCAGGCTATACTGTTCCCAATGAACCTATGAAACTGGTTCCTGCATGGTTGATGAAGTTACCTGTGGTGTGGAAAGAATCTATGTACAAAATTTCAAAACTGTATAATTTTTTGTACATTAGATTCTTTACATAAAAATGTGTTTACACGTGTTTTGGGTTTTGCATATACTAAAATAATGTTGTACACACGATTAGTGCGTACTGGCACTGTATATTATGGAATAAGATAGTTAGTTAGGTCACTACGATCAAGAATACGCGAGTATTTGCGTACTACTCTTGTGTAGATTGGAAGACCTTAGTAAAAAAGTGATTTCCAATCCATACGCGATTTTATTTTTGGGATAAAAAATTTATCAATACTGAAAATGACAGAAATCGATTCAGTAAACTATTCTGAAGAAACCACTTTCATAACGTGCATTAAATTCAGGTACACATTGTATAAAATGAAACAATATTTTACAAGCACAATTTCATATTAATATTAGATGCCAATTCACCACAACTGACAGTCTATTAACTCCACATATTTACCCCATTTACTTTTGTTTATTGCAAACAATATAGAACAAACTTGATACTAAAATATGAAGCTTTGCTTGTATGTTCACAATGTTGTCTCTCTCTGGTATAGTATTATAGAGGTATGAGGAACAGGGTGTAAAGTTCACTCATACTCTATAGAAAAGGGAGGATCCTCGGACCAGACGGGTGTTGTGTCTGGCGGGCAACTGCCCCATGATTCATGTTAGGCCGCTGTATCTATGCTAGTTGCGCGGTAAACTCTGCTTGCGCGATGCAGGATTTTGCGTGACGTCAGTATGACGCGTTGTTCGCATGTGGCGTTGTAGATACCGCTACAGTATTTTTATCTTATGAAGCAACGTACGCTTTACTTGTGGTTAACAAGCTGTGAATGTGTGTATAAGCACAGGTGTGTTATGTTCTTGACGCTACTCATCTTGACGCCCCCATTTACAGCATGTTTGTATACTTGGTTGACACAAATAAAGCGCGTGTCGCATTGTGAGATAAAAATACTGTACTTCAAACAAAACAGTAGTGTTATTCCATAAACAACACTAAACGTAGAACGGTGTCGTCATTAAGGTGTCAATCCGCAATGATTTACTTTTAACACAATTGTGTTTGCTTTCGAATAGCTATGTATTTATTTATTTATTTATATGGATCTACAAAATAAGCTAGGTATACAGTTACATGCACGTTTAAAAAACCAGGGACAAATACAAGTGTGCGCCTCAGACCAATAAAACTGAGGTGTGCGCTTCCAATTGTAAGAAACATATTGTATAAATCGAGGTAGGTACAATACGTTAAACAAGGATGAAAACATTAAAATAAACCCCTAAATGTACAAGAAAAACCAAATAGTAAGGGTACAAAACAAATTAATTTTAAACAAATATAAATAAAATTATTACAAAAAATAACAAAATATTTTGACTTGGATACTATGTAGGTACTGCAATACGATTTCTATAAAATGGAAAAACCTCTTGCACTAATTTTTAATCTAAATCGAGAAAAGTCGTCAAAGTCAAATAGAAACAAGATTTATAAAGACACATTTAATCTACATTAATTATTTACAAGAATTCTGCGCCTACAAACTTAATTTCAGAGTTACTAATAAACTTGGCAACATTCAACCAAATATCCAGACACACCGCAAAACCAAGTTCCCCTGGCCTGAAATTGTATGGTTTCAAACTCCATCCAAATCAGTTTAATGGTTCCCTTGGTGAGTAAATACGGGTAGACAAAGTTATACTTACTCGTAGGCAGTTTGAGTTTCTTTGTCTTAATTATAATATACACACTGCGAGAGGTCTGTGTGCAAATATTATGTGGGGCACACGTGTGACGTCATGGGAAAGTGGAGAAGTTAATATCTGCTTGCCCTTTATTGTCATAGGAGTTTCTAAGATGACGTGATGAAAGTTCCATTTGCAGTGCGTAAATTTTACCTGATTTTTTCCTTTCTAACAAATGCTGTCTAGACTAAATTAAAAAAATCCACTGAAAAATATAGCAATCACTTGAAGCATTCAAGTCCTCCAATTCGCGCATTACCTACAGTTTGATCTCAGCTGTCAAAATGCCAAATTGTGTTTCTGCAAAGAGAATTCCTCAACTTTGTACGCATTTCCCACAATTCCGGCGTACTTGCTTTAAATGTGGGCCATAGGATTATGGGAAGCCGGAATTCAATGTTAGATTCAAACCAATCTGTCAATGAAATGATCATTCAAGTGGATTGAGATTTTTTCGGCTTTTACTAAAGTAATTTATTATTGTTATTTTGCTAGAGTAAGCTTGGTATTTTTTTACTTTTCTTTTGTACAAGGTAGTGAAAGATTTTATTGAAAGAAAGTTTTAGGCCGAGTGTATAAACGTTACTTACATGAGGAAGTAGTTTGTATAATCGTAATTCCTGTTACTGTTACACAGCTGTCAAACTACAAGCGCATGATAGAGACGGAAACATGTCTAAGTGAATCTGTCAAACTATAAGAGGAAAATAGAGACGGGAACATATTTAAGTCAAACTACAAGCGCAAGATAGAGACGGGAACATGTCTCAGTCAAACTACAAGCGCAAGATAGAGAAGGCCGACTCATTCATAGAAAATGCACTTAACCTAGGCATCCTAGCATCAGCACTTTATGAACGTCAAAATTATATAAAACAGTCCCCCAAAACGCCCGCCCTTCACCACTTCCTAGTGGTGGTGGTGGTTTAGCTGGGAAGAAGAAGTGGCGCAACAAACTCCCCAGCAGCACAGCTGTCTGTTCAATTTGAAGAATTCACTAAACGGCCAGCAATAGCAATTCGAATAGAATTTGTCGAAAATTGCAATTCACGAACTCACTATTGGATAGCTTTGCTTCAGAACACTAACAATAACATTAAATTAACATGGCCAGTATTTCAATAGGCCGGATATTTTGTGAAATACACTTCCGGACTCATATATCGAGGCACCATGCTTTTCCATGTAAGGTTTAAAGGCCTAAAACATGAAAACAAACATGAGTCAATAAAAAACTATTGATGCAGTTTTGAAGCGGACATACAGGCCGAGTATAAAGGGTTATTGGTAAAACATTAATAACTTCTTAAGAGGTCATTGTACTCGTCATTATGAACAACTTTTACTATGGGACCAAACCTGAAATCGCGAAAAAAAATCAGCTGTTCCTTACACTTGGACGACTTATACGAACACAAATGTAGGGAACAGCTGATTTATTTTTTAAATTAACAACCTCTTAAGAGACACTAATAATAAAAAGGCGAAAGTTTGTGAGTGTGTGGGGGCGTGTGTATGGGGGTGTGTTCATATGTATGTTACTTCTTCACGCTCAAACGGCTGGACCAATTTTGATAAAATTTTGTATGTAGGTAGCTGACACCCTGGATTAACATATAGGCTACTATATATATATTTATCCCGATATTCCCACGGGATCGACACTTACGCGGGTAAAACCGCGTGGCGCAGCTAGTAAATAAATAATTTTTATTATGTATACAAGACCTTGTAAAACATTTTAAAAGAGTAACGGTGGAGTTTCTTGCCCATTCTTCTCCATACGAAATCTACCTTTTCGAATGGGCGACTAGAATCATTTCTATTTAGTTTTTTTTTGACGTTCAAAAGTGCCTTTAATGTGCCTATTTGAAATAAATGATTTGACTTTGACTTTGACTTTGAATAAAAAAAAAAAAAAAAAAATAATAATAATAAAAAAATGCAGAGTGGCTCGATTTTAGAGTCCGGGAGTGTGTTTGGGTATCAAGTGCACAGTGGTTGATTAAACCGGCGGTTATTGTTAATGATAACCAGTGATGCGGCACATCAGTGGCTTATAAAATTTTGTAAGCAATTGTGTTTGGTAGCTCGACCGGAAATCACTGTATGTTTGAGATTGTTTGTGTTATGTTTGTCTGAGTGAATAAATTATTATAACACAAAACAATTTCAGGAAATACAAAATTGTGAAAAAAACATACTTTTAAGTTGACGTAAAAAAAAGATACGGCCGTTTATGCCGCAAAAAACGTATATTTCGATACTCTTAAGGGAGTCAAAACTTATAGGGTACTTCCTGTTGACCTAGATCAAGGTCATGGTCATGTAGCAGAAGTAAAGGAAAAACCGAAAACCGTAAGTTTACATACCTACGGAACCCTCGGTGCGCGAGTTCGAATCGCACTTGACCGGTTTTTCATTTATTTTCTTTTGCTTAATTGAAAATTATGACATACAGTCTAACTAACTAAAATAATAGTTGGCTATTATATATATATTACTTGTATAAATATTTTTTTTGAGCTTATGATAAGTAAAGATGATACAGACGCCAAAAATATTGTTATCAAGATAAAAGAACCACCTGTGCTTGGAAAGATGATAAAATATTTTTGTTACGGCAGCAAAAAAATATACAAAATTTTGTTTTATACAAAATTCACCTCTTTTATACAAAATTTTGTTTCCATGCAAACCGTACCCCGCCATTTTACTAGCAAAAAGTCTGGCAAAAACCCAAATACTAAAAAAAAAATCTGAATTAAACTTTTCTTCCGTCAGTACGAAATTATTATTTTGTTTTTCAGTAAAAAATGTATTATTCCATTGTTTTGTGACTGGCACGTGTAAACACTAAGCCCGAACAAAATGTAAGGTGGCCCCTACACCTACAATAAGTTTGTGCAATATTTATATTGCGCAATATGTTTGAATCAGACAAACGATTCATTATTTTCACGCAATAACATCGGCCCGTAAGCTTCAACTTTTCCCGTGAGCAAGACCGTAGTAGCGTAACACAATAACAGTAGTAATTGCTTTCATTTTGACAATTCAACCACATTCATTGCGTTATTTACGTTGTTGAGTAAACAATTTTTTCGAACATAATTATGTAGCAATGGTTTAGCAATATCCTTCAAAATGTTTCAGATTTTGGATAAAAGTGTGCTACGCAATTAGAGTGATGCACAATACTTCTTATCCTACAGAGTTGAATAAAAATGAAATCCGCTCAAACTTTTGTTAAATAATTGCGCCATATTAACCCTAAAAAAAATTGCGCAATTTGTGGTATTGTGCCCTGTAATTGATCGTTTAGGGCCCGCGTAATAAAACCATCTACAATAGTAGGAATCCTACATTCACGGCGAAAAAAAGAATAATTGAATTCGTCGAAAAGTAGTGTTGAAACTGAACATGCTAATGGAGCACTTCGAATTTTCCTGGAAAATAAAATAGTCAGATTTGTTTTCGGAGAGAGATTTCTTTTTTTCTTTTTCATTGCAAGTGCAACGTACACTTTCATGATTTAATCAGAGTCGAGTTTCGGATAGAAGTTACAATTAAAATTCAATAAATAATAATATTTGTTTGTTTTTTTTATTTTTTTATAATAATATTTGGTATTTGCAATTTTTTCTGACCACTTCTATACTCGTACTACGAACACGCAGCAACGTAACGTATTAGTTAATTGTTTAACGGTAATTATTCCCATACATTATAATGATAAAAGTTTTGTGCCCGATGGTATTCCCCCTTCTGCAAAAATAACGAACTTCTATACAAAGTTTAATTCCCTATGGCCTATTTCATCCATTTTGATGGATGAATTTGATGAACAAAATGAAAATTCAGGTGATGAATTTTCAAAAATCTTGAAATGAATCAATAATTTGTTGCTTGCTTTGTCTGTCAGTGAATTAATTTAAGATTTTTATGAATGATAAATTATTTTATTTTTGTAAGTAGGTTTGCACAACACACGTCAATCATATTTTTTGAAAACTAGATGAGGTCGGCGCTTCCTATCTGACTGCTCTGAGAAGAAAGGCCGAAACCAACTCAGAGGTCACAGTCTCTTTTAAAGTCTAGACATAATCTTGGTCAGGTTATATGAAGACCATGTAGATCGATGTCTGAGATGGTCTTTTTAGGAAAGAATCACACAGATTGAGAGGACGTGTCCAGTCAGTGCACGCATTTGTCAGAAATCGTGCAGCTCAACTATTAAGTAGAATAGAAGAAATCTACAAACTTGTAGAGTTTGAAGTATCTACAGTTTCTCGACGGGGCTACGTTCTTATTTTGTCTGATAATGGTGCCCTCTGATTTAAACATATTGAGGGGTGTGTGCAAAACAAAATGAGCAAGTACAAAATATACTACTTATGTTTTTGTAAGATAAGAATGGTGTATATTAACACTTTTTTTGTTTGTACGGGTCACCAGATAAAATGTGAAAAATTGACGTCAAATTATTACGTTGCAACCAAATTAAAAGTAAACAATATATTGTTATATACGTAAACTGCAGTTTAACGAACACACCCTCCTACGCAAATATTATTTTTGCGTCAGCATTGTGCGTATTGTTGTCGTTTTAATCATCCAAGTATTACGTATTAACAAGGTTATTTTTAAATTTATCAGTAGGTATTTATTCGATTATCAATGATTACAAAATATCGTCTTGGTTCAAAAAACTACTTATACGTACATACGTCTTCGTATCTCTTATTTGTTTTGTTTTTTACCGACTTCAAAAATAAGGAGGTTATCAATTCGACACGTATAGTATGTAATATTATTGGAATTGCATTATATTCACATATGACAATCTACTAGAGCTTCAAAATAAATATACAAAATCTTATAGACGTATGTATGTATGTATGTTTGTCTGCGCATTTCTCCGCAACTGTTAATCGGATTGTGACCATTTTTTTTATTGGCTTACATTTACTTCAAGTTAGGGAACAGTGCAAGTTTCATCAAAATCGAATCAGTAATTTTCAAGATATAGTTGTTCTAATACTTGTGTAAGTGTGACAGTCTGGCTTATTGATACGAGCTACGGGTGTAGTGTCAAAGGGAAAAAATCTCAAAACCTTAGTCAAATTCTAGTGCAATATTTACAACAAACTATTACTTACTTATTACAAACAAATATTCCAGTTTTTACTTAAAACTAAAAATTTCGAAATAAAAAAGTAATTTAAAAATAAAAGGTGGGTGTCTTGGGATCTGTAGTTTTAGTTTTTAGCCACTGACTTCCGAAGTTAAAGTTATTTCATAATGTTGAGTTCATTTCTTTTTCAAGCCGGTTTTTTTTTTTGATTTTCATTTTTCCTATTGAAGGATAATTTAATAGGTACTCTTCGTATGCACCTTTAGCCCACGTACCCAGGCAGCCATGGCGAAATTTTATTGCCCACTGATTTTTTTTTTTCTCAGCTCTCGGCGCTTAGTAGCTATAGTACGTTGAAAATACAGTGCGCGTAAAAACATCGCCGTGGAAAAACGCGTTCGTGTGAACCTGCGCTTATGTATTATTCCAATTTCAAATCGAAACATAAGAACAATATCAGCAAAAATCGGAACAAATAGGTACAATACAAATGCCAGTGAAGTAGCGTTATAGAAAAATACTATTCCGTAAAAGCGATTTGAATAACTAAAATATTCGAAGCCTGTTATTTTATTTCGTTTCCAGAAGTGAATATCATTTTTTGACGGTGATCCATTTTGTATGTTATAAAACAGAAGCAAAATGATTTACCAGATTGTGAAGAATAGAAATAGATATGCAAAATAGAAATGCAAAACAGAGATTTTGCATTTTCTTTTGCAAAGAAATAATGAGCAAAAAGAAATACAAATCAGAGCATAGTTAAAACAGTATTTTTAGGAATTCATTTCGCCAATCCACTTAGAGAAAATTGGAATTCACATTGTATTTCTCAAATGATTATACCTACATTTACATTGAGTTCCAACTATTATGTAAATTAACGGCCGGAGCGTTATTCGGGAACATTGAACATTGCATCGAAGACGGGATCTTGTTGGAATTTCAATGAGCTTTATGTTTTGAAGGATCGTTTGTGTCGCCCCTTATTTAAGTCAGTTTAAGTATTTAAAGAATCGTAAAGGTCAAGTATACGTCTAAAAGTAGAAGCTTCATTTGCATTAAATGGAACGGTTTTATTAAACCCGTTGATTGAATTTGTACAGTATTTAGTTAGCCAGTGAGACTACCTAACTGAGCCTTACATTGCTTAAAGTCTTTAAGGGTCTTACCAAAGTTTTCTGTAGTCGGGAGTACTTGTGAGCCATATTGGCCAAGTTCAGCGAGAACGCGTCGGCTCCAATAAAATGTTTACTTGAGCAAACCACTTGAGACTTTGGCACAACCTAGGATGCACTTTGAAATATAACACCAGATGGCGTTAATCACTAATACTCAAATCCAAACTCTTGTAACTTTGCCATATGTTCAATTTTGCTTCTGATAACTTTAACAGTTGGAACCGGAATTATATGAACAATGATAGTTTAGGCATTTTACTAATGATGTTACAATAGATTAACTTGTGTTATACAAATACAAAAATTTACCTCTTATGATAGAACCGCAGGAACTCGTTGGATGCGAGAAGGACAAAACCGGTCGAAATGGAGGTGCTTGGGGGAGGCCTATGTCCAGCAGTGGACGTCTTTCGGCTGAAAAGAAGAGAACATAAAAAAGTAACGATAGATAGCATAGATTTAGATACGGACATTGGACATAATTCTAACACAAATGAAAAATTCAACATTAGAATCGAACTAAATATCAGTCATTAAGAAAAAAATAATATCACGCCTGTATACTCCGAACGGTTAGGCAGAGGTGTACCTACCAGATGTATAGGGGGCGAGCCTATTTTGGAAGTAATAAAAGATAAAAAAGCGACCATAAAAATGTAACAGGCGTGGTGGAAAGGAGTTCCTCGAAGAATACAAGAACTATTGTGAAAGTTATATAGAAATTCAATCAATAGCTCCTGCGGGGAGCAGAGCCAATGGACAAATTGCGAGGGTTATGGGAAGACAGAAGAACGCCCTAACAATGATCAATAATAATGAAACCGTTGTCTGGAATACGTCATTGGATAGATTTCAACTTGCATTAAACTCTACAAAACTTTTTGGGATGCATGAACAAGCCTCCTGGTGTAGCGTAGTTTGTTCCGAAAAAAAATATTAAAATAAATGGAGGCGTGCTCCACACACGCTACTTACAAGACGTCAACATTGTGTACCTCCTGAACTGCTAAATCTAATCCGACTTGATGAAATGGATATTGATTTTGATGTCCTAGAATAACATGAACAGAAGAGAATGACCGAAGCAGCATCCAAGAATAAAGAAAGATTTGTTGCGATATATATAAGGACTGTGGACATAATTGTAACACAAATGGAAAACTGAGCCATAAACATCAGTCATTAAGGGGCTTACAGGACCTAAACGCAGAAAACGCAAGTTTTAGAAACAATAAAAGTACATGATCGACTCCAGTAAAATCATGATTATGCTAGGTAGATAGTGTGTTGAAAATGTATTACAACTAATTTGATACAATAGAAAAAAATCATGAAGATACATCTAAAAACTGTCTTTTTACAATAAAAACCATACTAATTTACAAACAATCATTATGATTTTTTGTCAGATTATTCTACAAGCAACATACTAAAGAACTAGTGTTTAATTGTTTAGTCCAATCAATAGATTTTTTGTAAATAGATAATTGCTTCATATTTTGTAGTAAATTACCAGCGTTGTGTCATCGCGCTTCTCTTTCTTTTCTATGTCTGACAAAGACCGCACTTTAGGTCATGTCGTCCTTAAAAAGAAAAGAATAACAAGTCTGTGGAAATAGGAGTTAATCCTAAAACTGATTAATAGATACTAGCTGTATGTAAATGTACACTGACCCTTGTTTTGGCGCTACTAGCATGTACGAGGTCTAGTAATTTGGTCCACTCCCAATTAGAATGTAAATTCTCGGAATTAATTTCACGATTCAGCCCTGTTTATGTGATGTGTGGATTACTTGTTTTCATTTTGAATTGTTTTAAAATAATAGCTTTGAGAGCTTCATTGTCCAATTTTCATCGATGATTTTGGTACCAATATTGATTACTTACTTATTAAAACTGTTATAATATGAAATGAAGTTTATGATGTTCACGTATAATATTAGGCCATAATATAATTTTCCTCTATTTGCTAAAATACATGTCCTTTTGTATTGCTTTATTTTTGCTCTGACATCAGAATGATAGGACTCTCACCAATTATTCGTCGTTTTTATATCCTACCTGTCACTGTTCTAATATTAATAACTATCTGGATTTTAAATTGGTAGGCATATCTATACTAATAATAAAGCTGAAAAGTTTGTTTGAACTCGATATATAAATGTCTCATGCGTGCTCGATGGGATTTGAGGCCACGGGAATACAAATGTTTTCTCCAAGTACTCTCTGGTGCCCCGAACTGTGTACGAACGCGCATGTTCTATCATGGGTGGCGATTTCGTGGTATTCGAGGGTGCTGAACCCGATGGTGAGGTCAAAATGAAAATCCAAGATGGCGGATGTGTAAAGTTTCAAATGTTTAGTCATAGGTGTCAATTTCATGGTTTTCGAGTGTGCTGAACCCGAAGGTGAAGTCAAAATGAAAATCCAAGATGGCGGATGTGAAAGTTTAAAATTTTTAGTCATGGGTGTCAATTTCGTGGTTTTCTAGGGTGCTGAAAGCCATGGTGTGGTCAAAATGAAAATCCAAGATGGCGGATGTGAAAAATGTTACAATTTTTCATCATGGGTGTCAATTTCGTGGTTTTCTAGGGTGGTGGACGAAGTTGCGTGGAGAAAGTAGTACTATAATAACCATCTAAGTCAGTTGTTCTTTCCGTCATTGTGATCCAGTGCGTTTTTTTACGAAAACCAATTTTAATGTTATAACTTTAAATACTCCCATGGTTCCTGTAACGTTGTATGCACCCATAAGCACAATATTTTGTGCTGTTAACTGCAAATTATCACATCAAAAATAAGGGTAAGTTTGATGTACTCAAACCATAGATGACGACTTCGAGATGAATCTTTTTACATCCTGTATTTTATCCCTTGTGTTCTTAGTCTTAAGAATCCAATATAAGCTTTAATTTTGTTTTCAAAATTATTTTTTTCAAAATTAAATTTACCTAAGTTAATCTTGCTAAACTTACTCAAGTACGTTATCGTCGATCTCAAGTTTTCTATTGAAAGTAATTCCGTTAACGTTACGCTGTTAAAATTTTGTTAATATGTATTTAATTCTAGTATGGAGGGGCTTGTGGCTAAGTAATAACAGCCGCGCGGATCGATCGATCTGGCTAAGCTACGCTTGCCACGGTTTGTCCGTGGATGGGTGACTATATTTACATATCAAGACCCCTCCATGCCTCAGAAAGCACGTTAAGCCGTTGGTCCCGGTTGTCAATCGTGAATCTTTGGCAGTCGTTACGGGTCGTCAGAAACCCGAAAGTCAGACAACCAGTCTTACCGAGGGGCATCGTAGTAACTGGGTTGTGAAGGTCAGATAAGCAGTCGCTTCATGTAAAATACTGGTATTCAGCTGCATCCGGTTAGACTGGAAGCCAACCCCAAGATAGTTGGGAAAAGACTAGGCAGATGATGATGATTTAGTTCCTTTACTTCTAGTATTTGTGGCAAAATTAATAATAACGCTTACAATGTAAACATAGTTACCAATTTTGTTAATAACATCGTTGTTCGGCAATTTTAGTTGTGTTATTAGTTTTCATCACTGTGTTTCCATTAGTGGTATTCAAATTTCTGATAATCAAACAATGTCTGACATATTTCAGTCGAAATTTAATTTAGGTAACAATTTTTTGTTGTCTTTTGATACTATTATCAGTTTTAGTTCTTCAAGCGAAAACCTGAGAGAAAGAGCAGTGGTGCCCCAGTGATAACGGCCGTGACTTACGAGTTGTAGGTCGTAGGTTTGAACCCAGACAGGCGCTTTACTTTGTGTAAATTACTTCATCACCACTGCTCTCAAAACGGTGAAGGAAAACATCGTGAGGAAACCGACATGTCCTAGAACCAAACATTTGAAGACATGTGACATCTACCAACCCGCACTGGATTACAGCCCACTCCCTCTCGAAGAGAAGAGGCCTGTGTCCCAGCAGTGGGAACATTATAGGCTTATTATGAGTAAGCCTTATATTATATGGCGGTACCGCGGTCTGGCTTTCAATCAACCCTTGTTGATTGTCGGCACTCAAGATTTAATTAGGCTAAAATATCCCTAAAAGCAATTAGCCTTTAATATAACGCTTACATCACAAACTGAATAAAATAACGATACAAATATATTTTTCTGTAACCATAAAATTGGCGCTGTGGCATCTCATAACCATTCATGCTCCGGAAACTCAAAAGATAAAACCTTTAAAATATCGGGAGAAACATAATCCCATCGTTTCATTAAACCGCAAACAGATTTGTTTAAAACAATTTAAAAAAATATTCTCGTAAATTCAAATGTATGGGCAAGCTGGAAAGGAAACGGGGGAGATTGGGAAGCGTTCCAGTTTACATAATTTAATGTGATTCAAGTGTTCGTCGCGGGGTCAAAGGTGGCAGATTTTTCGAATCGGTCGGTTTAAGAATGATCGATTACGGGTGCTTTTTAGTGCATAAACTAACAGTACTTATGAGAAGAATAGATCTATATCAACTGTTTTTAGATGGGAAAAGAAAAATGAATATATTATTTTGTTGTTACTGTTTAATATGTGATATAGATACTTATGTGGAAATCGGTCGTCATGGTATCGGCGAGGTAGGTGAATATGCTACGCATGATAAATGCGACGCTTATGCGAGGAGGAGTAAGGAGGAAAATGTCCTGACGAAAGTTTTAAGTAGGTAGAGGCCATAATAGTAGGGATTGGGGAATGCCAATGAAACGATTGACGAGCTGTGTGAAAGATGATAAATGTGTTAGTAATAAAACAGAGAAAGTAAAAATATAGATTTCACTTGTATTTAAATTAAAAAAAAATGGTGAGTTACACTCATAAACGTTTTACAAAAGTTAAAAAGTGACAATAAAAAGTGTGTTGCCAAACCAAAAAAAAATTCAAAGGTACATTAATGTTGCACACATAGAAATAAGAAAAAACAAAGATAAAAAAATATTTAATTTGATTCCAAATTATTATAAATAATCACACTAATTCATAATAATTTATGTTCACATTGTATTGAACAAATGGCTTGAAAGGGGGTGACTACAGATATGACGACTAATAGAAGAAGTATGGAAGAAGAAGACAAGACAATGACGAGCAAGAGAATGACGAGTTGATATTAGATACTTTTTCTACTCTATAAACTTCAAAATAAAACGTCAATAAAACTTTCCAATCAAAACTATGCTTTCTTGAACGACAGTCCATAAGTAGAAAGGTCACGTTAGTTCGTGACCTTTCTACATTTGGCATTCATCTTCGCTAGTTCATTGTATATATTATTCATTTGGTTTTCGATCTCCAGGTGTATCTCGTAATTGCTTTGGATAGTTGGATATTTCACCGAGAATTCTTGCTTGACTTTTGCTTGGAACTTGCCATTACCGTAATTGAACTGTTAGTTATTCGAGCAATGTTAGCAAGCTGAGGTTGTAAGTTCAAGTTCGTTATTTCAATAAATTTAAGGGTACCGAAGTTATTGTTGCAGTGGATTTGTTTGTGTCTATAATTATACTAATATAAAGAGGTATTGTTGTATTGTGAGTTTGTATGAAGTAATCTTCAGAACTGTTGTTTCGATTCCGAAAATTCTTTCGCAGATAGAAAACTATCCTATTGCCTAACCATCAACATCATCATCATCATCTGCCGAAATCGACTTCCAGTCTAACGGGGTGCAGCTGAATACCATGTTTCATATTGTCGAATGCCATAAAATGTACTTTATAGTGTAGTTGGCTTCCATGCGGACGGCGTGTTGGGCAGAAGTTCTAACTAATATTATAAATGCGAAAGTAAGTTTATTTGATACCTTTTCACGCCTAAACTGCTGAATCGATCATCCTGAAATATATATCCATCTGTTTAGCGATTCATTTTATATTATAGATAGATAGATTGCCACAGACATCTTGTGTTTAATAATTCTCCAGGAAAAGTATTATCACTAATCTTCGTATTTATTTCTGCCACCAAGATTTTTTCTGCCCCTGTAAAAGTTTCAGACTTGTGTTTTGCTGCGACCTTTTGCAGAGCATCAGCCAGCCGCTGGATATTTCTTGTTTTCATGGCACTCAGATATCGGCATTTTTTAGGGCTTACAATATAGTCCGTTTACAGTTATTTTACCTCTAATTTTGCGTCACTTTCCAAATCACAGTGATCTTTATTATCATTCAAATAAGGTTGCAGTTGGTTGCTGCCACTGATAAGTCTGTCAAAATCATTGTGAACTTTATTTTCGTTACATTAAGGTTGCTTTTAGGTTGCTGCTGTCACAGGTAAAATAACTGAACTGACTGTAGACTGATTATGTCGACGACTGACAGTCGAGACAATTTAGTATCATGTTGCTGTGTATCTTCCAAATTGCTTGACTGCGACATTGCCTTTGCACTATACCAAATGGCAATGTGTTATAGTGATTTGCATCTAAAGTGGCTCAATTAAGTCAACTGTACCATCAAGTGATCTAAGATAATATATTATGACCTTTGCTCTATAGAGCTCAGCCTGATTGTCACTGTCAATCCACTGTCGAACATACGATCCAAGCTTCGTTCCTGATATTTTGTTAATATCTTGGCAACATTGTTTCTTGACAGTTTCGGTAACAATGTTATTGATACCTAACAGACAGGAGACATTTTGTCATACTATCTGCAACAATGTTACTAACGAGATTTCGGGATATCTATGTACATTGTTGTCTTAAGTTGTTGAAGACATTGTCGATTTGAAAAGCAGTTACAATTCTTTATGGTGTTTTTTAGGGTTCCGTAGCCAAATAGCAAAAACTGAACCCTTATGGATTCGTCATGTCTGTCTGTCTGTCCGTCCGTATGTCACAGCCACTTTTTTCCGAAACTATAAGAACTATACTGTTGAAACTTGGTGAGTAGATGTATTCTGTGAACCGCATTAAGATTTTCACAAAAAAATAGAAAAAAACAATAAATTATGGGGGTTCCACATACTTAGAACTGAAACTAAAAAAAAAATATTTCATCGAACCCATACCTATGGGGTAACTATGGATAGGTCTTCAAAAATGATATTGAGGTTTCTAATATAATTTTTTTGTAAACTGAATAGTTTGCGCGAGAGACACTTCCAAAGTGGTAAAATGTAGTAGACTGGTAGAAAATGCCCAAGGCATTAAGTCCGCCTTTGTACAGTTTTTACTTGTGCATAAAGTTTAATAAATAAATAAAATAACATGTTGGTCCCCCCCTGTAACTTCTAAAATAAGAGAATGATAAAACTAAAAAAATATATGATGTACATTACCATGTAAACATCCACCGAAAATTGGTTTGAACGAGATCTAGTAAGTAGCTAGTCGGTGAAATTTAAAAATATATGATGGTACGGAACCCTCGGTGCGCGAGTCCGACTCGCTCTTGCCCGGTTTTTTTATTGTGTTCTTAATTGTGTACCAGGGATCAAATCTTTATTTCTATTAATTTCTGAACACAGGCCTCTCTCAGGCGTAGAGTGGGACGCCCACGAGCTAGATGGACCGAACACCTTTAGAAGGTGGCTGGGAGTTGGGACAGACTGGATGCGGAAGGCCGAGGACACGGTGTTGTGGCGTAGATTGGGAGAGGAGAGACCTATTTGTATTAATAAATGGTTGCAAATAATAATAATATATGGTTATGGTTGGTGTGGTAACTATATATATTGTTTGGTGCGCGTGCCGAATTGCTATCTGCCCGTCGTCATGGAAGAAGACTTCTGGCCGCAGGACGTGGTGTTCCGTCGCTTCCGCGGACAAGTACCACAGAACTGCTCAAGAGTTAGCTAGTGAAGTACCGTTTTATAATAAGAATATAATACATGTATGTTTAGGTTAAGGTATTTATCTATGGGCCTGCGTCGCCTGAAATAGATAAATAAATACCTTATTGCTCATGAAGGCCAATGAAAGTCAGAGATCAGCCATGAAAGGCGATCGGTTAAAGTGATGATGATTATGAATGCATTATTATTAAAAACAAAACATTTACTTAGGCAAGATCCACAAAACACTACGGAACACTTTGGGCTCCTAAATAAATACCTTTGTTTGTTTACCTTTTCAACCTTAGAAACTTTGTTAGAAAACATTTCTTGAGTAACCCTTAACGCGGGTACATTTCACCTCTTTATTTTGTTTTGGCTCGTGTTCATAAAACCTGAAATCTTAGGGTTCCTTCTGGACGCAGTTTTGGTTCAGAGGTTCTTAATTTATTTTGTTCAAAAAGTTGTGTATAGAGTACATTTTATTATTATTAATTGATAGTGTTAGTATTAAAAATTGATAATATGTAATTAAGGTATTTTAATGCCTGAAGATAAACGGCGCCGTCGAGGTCAGCCCTGAAAGCGGTGGGGATGACCTGGACGCGTACCAAGAGGGCTGATTCGAGGTGGCGTTGGAAAAGAGTTCCTGGAAGGACTTGGGGAGGCCTTTGCCCAGCAGTGGGACAGATAGGCTACACAAAAAATGGTATTTTAAAAGTGTTTCATCATCCAAAACTTGATCCTAAAAGTCGTTTACTGCTAGGTACAAAATGAAATTATGATTAAAGCCTTACAACAATGAATCTTGGTCGAACATGTACAGACGCCAGCACATCAACCTACCCGAAACTGTAAAATTTTCTCAATCAACTTTGAACCTTATGATTTAGCGATAAAGTTGAAACTCTATTAAAGAAATTTGACAGATTGTAGTAGCTTGATGTGTTGGCGTCTGTACTTACCTACCCATCAACCGTATTACTTACTAAATCGACTGTACTTAAGGACGCATCTAAACTAGACATTTTAACGACCACATAAACTCACGAAGCAATATTCAATTCCACTTACGGAACCCGTGTAACAACAATGTATTGGGTTCTGAAGTGTAAACTTAATACACACGTGTTCCCAGCTCTAAGAACTTTGTAATTCGAAGTCACGTTGCAGATTCACGTCCTGATTGTGGCTGGTTGGAACTCCTCGAATTTATGTCATAGCAATAATACTTGGAGGCAATTAAAGCAATGGTCGAAAATAGAATAGGCGAAATTACCTTAATTTCTAATTACAGGGTTGTCAGGGTTCTATATTAATATTTACTCAATATTATAATTAATTATTCGAGAAAAAAAAAGAGAGAGAATGAGAGGCAGGGGCCGGGTCACATATAAAACAGATCTCAAAAAGACCAATTGCTTGAACTGACAACCCAAGACAGAATAACTTGGCGCAGAAAACTGAGGAGACCCGACCCCAAATAACGAGACCAGGGACGGAAGAAGAAGATTCGAGATTTGTTTAGTAGTGTTATATTGAGGACTGTGAATGATAATTGTTAAACGACTAATTGTAGGTACTCGCTCAATTAGAATTAAGCTACCCACTCCTATTTTTTTTTTTTTTTTTATTAAAACGTTGCCCCACACTAGGAATTTCTCCTGTATCGTGGGTGCGTATTGTGCTATATTAACATGGGATTTATCCCATGTTAATATAACACAATTAATAATACATATCTACATATTAACCTGCCTTTAAGAGGAAGTTTGAAAGTGGCACCGGTAGCTGAAAAGTTGTGTGGGAATCGGTTGTCATGGTATGGGCATGTGTTACGGAGAAATGAGGAAAATGTCGTGAGGACAGTTTTGAGTATGGATGTCGATGGCTATAAGAGTAGGGGAAGACCAAAGAAACGATCGATGGACTGTGTGAATGATGTTATGGTTAGAAAGGGGGTGACTATCGAGATGACGACTAATAGAGAAGTATGGAAGAAAAAGACATGTTGCGCTGACCCCAAATAAATTGGGATAGGTAAGGGCAGGAGAGGGATCCGTGGCTAAATAATAACAGCCGTACAGGTCGATCGATCAGGTTAAGCTGCACTTGCCGCGGTTGTACTGTGGATGGGTGACCATCTTTACATACCGTGACCCCTCCGTGTCTCGGAAAGCACGTTAAGCCGTTGGTCCCGGCTGTCATTCGTGGATCTTTGACAGTCGTTACGGGTAGTCAGAAGCCCGAAAGTCTGACAACCAGTCTTACCAAGGGGTTAAATAGGCAGTCGCTCCATGTAAAATACTAGTATTCAGCTGCATCCGGTTAGACTGAAAGCCGACCCCAATATAGTTGGGAAAAGGCTAGGCAGATGATGATGAGGTAAGGGCAGGTGAATGATGACATATAATAATCTGCCTTATTCCCATAGGGTTGAGCAGAAACAATACCACGCCACTTGCTACAATCCATTTAAATCTTTCTGAAGAACATCACCATTTACTTCAAATTCTATTTGTTTTAATGGCCAGCGAAATTGTTTATGTGTGTCACCTTTTTAAGTACACAAAAAAATAATATAAAGTAATACAAATTCATCAGACATTTTATTTGTCGCGAGCGCCAATTAATTGATCAAAGTAAGTGCACCGACTCAACACAACACGGTTTCGTACAAACGAATTCTGATGTTAAATTGGTCGTACAATGGAAATTGCCGACACTTTTTTATTATTAAAGTCATGCGCTTCAATAAAATCATTTGACTCCAATAAAATGTTATTACTTCCATTTTTTTTATTAATCCAATGTTGCATCAGCAAAAACAGTTGAATGGAAAGTTTGAAAGTCAGGCTATAGTCCAAAATACTTAAATAAGTGCTGTTGGGATGTTAGAAGAGCGCATATAATATTTATTTAGTTTTAAGACTTCATTCAAATCTTTGGGTGGTACTAATTGTGCTTGCAAAACAAAATGCTATGGATAATTTTTAAAGAAAGTATTTTCGAATAAAAAATCCATCGAATTTATAATAGTAAGTATACTCTTGCTTATATGCCTTGAAGAGTATCCTGCCACAGCTTACAACGAGTGCCAAAATTGAATCAAAATTCTTTTTAAACAATACACAATTTAAAAAGCATGGTAACGAGGAAAGTTTCAAGAATCAAGCCTTGTTTCTTATTATTATTTTGTTGTTTGCGATTTTGTATTGTTTTTGGCGTCCATTTTGTGTTTCCAATTTTTGTGTAAGTAGGCTGTTACTTTTTAAATTAGTTTTGAGTTTTCTTTGACAACTTATATTTATTTAATCAATGTGACGTTTTTCGACGCTATTTTCTAGTTTCTGTATAGTTTTAGTTATGTTAGAATTTAATTTTGTTATTTTTACCTGTTTAAAAAAAAAATTAAATGTGACATTGTTTAAAATTGTATCAACTTGATTATATTTTTTTCTGTTGTTTCATCTTTATGGGTATCAATAAAAAAAAAAAGATGATACTTACCACTAGAGTAGTGTATTTTTTTTAAAGATTACTTTTTCTATTGATCCCTAAACAGAATGGAAAAATAATCTACTAAAATTAAAATTCTGTTCGTTGGTAAGCACATCATTTGAGAACGGCTGAAATGATTTGGCTATATTCTTTTCTAAAATGTTTCTAATACTCCAAATTTGGTTTTTATGAAAAAAAAAATGAAAAGGGTTTCCAAAAAAAAAAAAATCGGGATATAGGTACTGCCTTTTTTACCGACTTCAAAAAAAAGGAGGTTATCAATTCGACACGTATGTATGTAATATTATTGGAATTGCATTATATTCATATATGACAATCTATTAGGGCTTCCAAACAAATATACAAAATTTTGTAGACGTATGTATGTATGTATGTTTGTCCACGCATTTTTCCGCAACTATTAATCGGATCGTGACCATTTTTTTTGTTGGCTTACATTTACTTCAACTTAGGGAACAGTGCAAGTTTCATCAAATTCGATCCAGGAATTTTCAAGATATGGACTAATACGTGAAGTGTGACGGCCTGGCTTATTGATACGAGCTTATTGATACGGTGTAGTGTCAAAGGGAGAACATCTCAAAACCTTGGTCAAATTCTAGTGCAAAAACTAAAAATTACGAAATAAAAAGTAATTTAAAAAAATTAAACCGACTTCAAAAAGAAATTAACTCAAAATTAGAAAATAACTTTAATTTCAGAAGTCGGTGGCAAAAACTAAAAATAATAAAATACAGATCCCAAGACACCGACTTCCGAAATTAAAGTTATTTCATAATTTTGAGTTAACTTCTTTTTGAAGTCGGTTTAATTTTTTTAAATTACTTTTTAATAATGGATTTTTTGTATATAAACTACCTATTGAAATTTGGGCCGGGCAAAATCTGTTAGGTTAGCTAGTAAATATATAAATAAAATACAGCAATCCAAGACATAACCTTACCACATACTTTACGACCCCTTTTGGTAATACTACAGTTTTTGTAATAAAATGAAAGCGTGACTGAAGTAAAGAGTATATTATGCTTAGTTATTTCCTTCCACGTGCATGGTCCATAACGTCACAAACAAGAACAGCCATATTTCTACCCCGATTTTTTTACGTCATTAGCTGTATCTTACAAGTGGTCCGGATTTCCTCTTATCTCTACCATTTTATCTTGAACTCTAACATTATCTTAGGCTACTCTTTCTTCTTCTTATTTTTAGTTGCTGAGAGAAAGAATGAGGTCTTACTATACTGGTCCTTTTACATGTAATGCATTGTCAGTAGTTCCGTATCAAGATTTTGTTCTTGCGATATAAAAATGTGAGTTACGGGATTTTTATGTGCAGTGACATAATATGTTAATTTAATGCTTATTGCGTTGTGTTTTGTTTCAGTTCGCACACATGTCATTGTCTTGATGTTTGTGTTCTGTGAAGTTCCAAGAATGGTCTATAAGTAACCATGCTTTAAGGAGTTATACAAGAATCCTAAGTCACGAGGAACCATTTCGTTATCATCATCATTTCAGCCGAAAGACGTCCACTGCTGGAAATAGGCCTCCCCAAGCACCTCCACTTCGATCGGTTCTGTGCTTCTCGCATCCAACGGGTTCCTGCGGCCTTCACAAGGTCGTCGGACCACCTTGTGGGAGGCCTTCCAACGCTACGTCTTCCGGTACGCGGCCGCCACTCCAGAACCTTTCGGTGTGCTTTCCGCCCCATCGGCCATTAGTTCTGCGAGCAATGTGCCCTGCCCACTGCCACTTAAGTTTGGCAATTCTTCGGGCTATGTCGGTAACCTTGGTTCTCCTGCGGATCTTCTCATTCCTGATTCGATCACGCAGGGTAACTCCAAGCATAGCCCTCTCCATTGCCCTTTGGGTGACTTTTAGCCTTCTTATAAGGCCCATTGTGAGCGATCATGTTTCAGTGCCATAAGTCATCACTGGCAACACGCACTGGTCAAAGACTTTCGTCTTGAGACACTGCGGTATGTAGGACGAGAAGATATTGCGTAGCTTCCCGAACGGTGCCCAGCCGAGTCGGATTCGACGATTGACCTCTTTCTCGAAGTTAGACCTACCTAACTGGACAGTTTGTCCTAGGTAAAAATACTCATCCACGACTTCGAGTGTAGCGGCGCCGATCTTTATGAGAGTGGGTGTTACATGGGCACCATGGCCAGTTTTCATTTCTTTCATAAGAAATTTTTTGCACCATAAAGAATCAAAACTTAGCAAGAGTACCTATTGCTGTTTTTACCACAACAGTGGAGATATACACACATCAAAAGTGTCTAGGGATCAAGCATTTTTATGCGGATTTCTTGAGATTGAGATGTGGCTTTGTAATAAATTTATGATTTTATAAATTTATATGGATCCTTTTTGGTGCATTTCATAATTTGAATCAGGAACTGTGAATCAAATTCGAGTAAAAGATGAAAATCAGCTGTCAATATTTTCCCTATAAAAACATACAACGCATTGAAGACATTATTAGTGCTACTGTTTCCCTACTACTGATTAAAACCAACGTTATTATGGAGCGGCGACGTCATTTAAGCAGGGAAGAAATGCTCAGAGCCGTGGGAATGATAGAAGCTGGTTCCCGGCAACGTACTGTGGCTTTAGCTCTGAATACAAGTCAGAGTGTTATCAGTCGACTTTGGACACGTTACCGAAGCACTGGTACCGTGGCTGAGCGCTTGGAGGACGGTATCGCTGCACCACACGGAGACAAGACCGATACATTCAAATCTTAACTCGAAGAGCTCCAACAATAACCGCCATGATGTTAGCCGTGAGGCTTCATCACTCTTCAGGGAACTTAATTAGCGACCAAACAGTCAGAAACCGCTTGCATGAAGTGAACCTTCATTCCCGAAGACCGCTACGGGTACCACCTATAGCAATGCACAATCGTAGGATTCGATATCAATGGGCTCTTGAACACAGAAATTGGGCAGAAGAACAATGGCGTTTCGTGTGCTTTTCTGATGAGTCTCGTTTTGGTATGAGACCGGATACAAGACGTATACGACACTGGAGAACGCCTGGACGCCAACAGCGATTAAAATCCTGCCAGGAAGTCCATCCTTATAGTGGTGGAACCATCATGGTATGGGCGGGTATTTGGATCGGCGGAAGAACTGAGTTGATTTGGATCAGAGGCAACCTCAACGCTCAAATTTATGCTGAGACGATTGTATCAGACGTCATCGTTCCTCTACAAGTGCAAATCGGTCCCTTATTTCAGTTAATGCATGATAATGCACGACCGCACACCGCAAGAGTTGTAAGACAGACTCTCGCCGCAGCTAACATCAATGTCCTGCCCTGGCCTGCTCAGTCGCCAGACTTGAACCCGATTGAGCATGCATGGGATATGCTACAGAGAAGAGCTCTGCCGAATATGGAGGGTATCCAGTCGCAAGAAGACCTTTTTTTGTTGTTGCAACGAACATGGGCGGCCATTCCACAGCGTGATTTGGATGAACTCATTTTGAGTATGCCAAACCGATGTTCTTGTGTTGTTAGTGTTCGCGGTAGAAACACGGATTATTAATTGTTTAAGTTACCCAATAAAATTTTAAAGAAAACTGTTATTTCAGTCTTTTTTTCGAACTTTTGTGTTAGTGGTTCAAATGTCAAAAATCCCTTTATTAGGAAAATGGCAAATTTCTTTATTAATGCAAAGGTGACTTGGTTTATCGTTACTGTGACAAACGAAAACACTTTATTTGATGAATCCTTAAAGAAAATTTTAATTAATATCAATCAGGAGAAAAGTTATTGCAAAAATATATGTTGATCCCTAGACACTTTTGATGTGTGTAGATTTCAATTTTAATTTTATATTGTTCTCAAAATAAATAAATTTTAAGTAAAGAAAACGCTTAGGTTCTTATTAAAGATTTATGCATTTGTAATAAACTGTGATTAGTTTATTCCTTTTTTAAGAAGCAGCTGGCACTAGAAAGATGATTAATGTACTCAGAATCGAACAATGTTACAGAATAATAAGTTTTAAAGAACAATGCGATTCACTTAAATAAAACTTTCAATCAATCAAATATAAATCCAGTTTTTCCAATACATACCAGTTTTAAACCATTATAATTTATAATGTGTTTCTTTGCATTGTATGTCAATAAAAATTACCCATTATAAATTCATATTATTTCCCTAATTTAACAAAATGTCATTCAATTTAATACTAGAAAATGTCACTACGTAGGAAAAAGAAATTTTACATCGAGTTAATGTTGACATTTTCTTGTCAATTACATCAATGTAATTGACAAGAAAATGTTGTCACTCAAGTGAACAACATGTTTTGTAACGCATGTGTCGGTTGAAAATGAGTTAAATGTTTATGAAGGTACTTTGATACACATTTATCCGACGAAAATAGAGGACGTTTGATCCACTTTTTCTTTTGTTTTTATTCCTGAACGATCGTCAGCAACAAAAATAAGTACAGGGTTTATTAACTAAGGCAGAGTTGAAAACTACCAAGACTCACACCTTTCTATTACAGCCTATAAAAACTATAGGAAGTAACAGAAAGGTGCGGGTCTAAATTAAGGGTGTCGTACAGACTATCAAACCGAACAACTTTTTCCATGGGACCAACATTGTTATCGCGAATAAATAATCAGTCGTCCCATACAAAACTTCAATACATAGGTACTCATCCCAAATGTATGAGACGAAATGTTTTTCGCGATTACGATATTGGTTTCATTTGCTTTTAAGACTTTTTGATATCCCAGGGTTTAAATTATACCATTTTATCAGACTACTAACTTCCGCCCGCAGCTTAGCCCGTGAGTTATATCGATAAAACCTATCCTATGTCCTTCCCCGGGATGCAATCTATCTCTCTGCCAAATATTATCAAAATCCGTTCAGTGGTTTAGGCGTGAAAAGGTAACATACAGACAGAAAGACAGAGTTACTTTCGAATTTATAATATCAGTATGGATTTGGAATTACAGAGTAAGCATGTACTTTAGTCTTGTACTGCCTCTTTGATATAGTGGTCGCAAGAGCTACTTTTGAGCATATAGTCCTGGGTTTGTTTCCCAAGCCAGGCAAAGTGTTATTGGATTTTTCCATAAGGAATTTCTTAGTAGCAACCTGGACCGGAGTCCGGATTTGTGCCCGGTTAATGACAATAGGGTCGTCTCCGTACTTGGGACCTAAACGGAACTGGAAAAATATAGGTGTTACTACAGATACATCTCTGACAAACCCTTTGGGGCTTACAGGCGTTATGTTATGTTGAATGTGCCTACTCCATGAAAATTAAATGACCAATTTTGTGAGCACCATTTAAAGGTAAGGTACTCACCTACGTGCATATGTTCGACACATTATATCTCAAGTATTTGTCGTGTACTATAACAGTTCAAACTCTTACGGTATGATACGCGTGCCTTCCGCAAATCACCACCAAGGGATCTATTCGGAAAAGTTTCAATCCAATGGGACTTTGGAGGAAAAACAAGATGAATGAAATTAGTTGGAATGTTCCTCGTGTGAAAGCCATGTAAAAAATAATGTGACGCACACGCGTGACGTGTCGTCTGTATAGTGTGTAAGTGTGTCTGTTGTCTTCGTGATTTTGTTAGATTTAATGTTCTTTTTTATTGTTTGTATTGCCGTGCGTGTCCCAGATAAAATATTTTTCTTTCTTTCTTTCTTTACGCGTTATTTTTTTTACGCTGATATTATGTTGTTGATATCGAATCTTCTATTGTTTTAGTAGGAGCCCGAGATAGTAATCGAACCAAACTACATAGTACGCAAAATACGCGCATCGACGTGGAGTTGCGGACACCAGCCCGTATTACCTATTACCTAAGAACCAAACTACACACTGCCGAAAATTTGGTCCTTCTATATCTCTGCAGGTGAGAATGAGACCGTACCTTATATTAAGAACACACTTTTTTTTTTGTGGATGGGATATCATCAAATGACCCCTCCCGCTCTGGGTGGAGCGGAAGGGAGTGTTAGACTCTTACTGACTAAAACCCACCCGTGTTCCTTCCTTAGCCCTTTATGTTCCGGGCCCGCGGTAACCCTTTCGGACAATCCCGTTGACCATGCCTAATGTGTATCCAGGATTTACTTTGACGCGTTGATTGATAAAAGCCAGAGTCGCCTACGATATCCAAGCTACAAATTTGTACTAACAACCCACTGACTTTCCAATCAGAGTTTGAAAAAGAAAACAAATATTGAAAAGTGGTGTGACGGATTGGATCAGTCTCTAGTAAAACTAGAATTAACAAGTTTTGCAAAAGTTATGCCAACTAAGTAGGTACTGTACAGGCTGTGAAGCCCTACCCTTAGCAATAGGTGCTGGCTGGTGATATTTGCCGGGGTTTCATTCGAACGTTCAAGCCAGTGTCAAATATTTTTTTAAGGCGTTTTTGTTTTAATAGAAAGAGTGCTAGAAATAACGTGAACCTGTAAAGTCTTCTTCTAAAATATATTAGATCCAAGTCAAAGTTCTTTGAATTAAACTGTAGAGGTCCCGTCTGGACCTCTACTGAACTTACTTCACTAAGTATCGATCATATACGATATCATATATGATATCATCAGTATCATGTTTAGATATCAATACCCATCTCATCTGTGGAGTTTCGCTAGCTAATTTAATTTGACCCTGATATATTTTGTATGTATAATGTTTTTTTGTATAAAAAGTGTAAAATTTATTTCATCGCATAATGTGATCCAAGAATCTCATTATATTACTTTTGACCCTTTAAAATTTAGTTCTACATAATATGTTTAGGGCCATAAAATAAAATCCGTCAGCCGTCACATAATAAAATTCAAATGGGATACATTTCACATTTCACCCATTTTCACAACGGGGTTTGGATTCGCAAAGTATCTTCTAACAACATTTGCTGAGGATATTTATTATGACACCACTTACTTGAACAAATATGTTGGTGTGATCCCGCATATAAATGAAATTTGGAACCTAAATCTTAAGCCTTTAATGGACCCAGTCCATTTAAAGCTTGGTCCTGATAACGTTTCATTAACCAAGTTGAAAAAGTGTAAAATTTTTCCACGTTTTAAATTCTTTGGTTCAAATATTAACTGTGTGATGTAAGTGCTCTTTAATTGAGACAGCAAAATAAACGTCCCCTGAATAGGTTGAAAAAATATATACTCGTATTTATGGTTGACTGTTATCTTTCATATTTGGTAAATGACATTTAACCCTTAGTATGCCGGAACGTAGATCCATACGAGACACAATGGCTTTTTAATTGTTTCTGTAATTACAGCATTCAACCTGTTAATTATATTGATTCGAGAGCTGTGGTTGCCAAGTGGTATCGGCCCCGACTTACCGAGTTGTATGTAGGTCGTAAGTTCGGACCCAGGTAGGCACTTGAAAGAAAAAAAGAAAACGGTTTATTTGGACACAGTTCGTGAAACACAAAATACAAAATTACTTAACAAAATAAATATTATGTTTCAACAACAATAGTGTGTGCCTCACGGCTGCGCCAAAAAGGTTCATTTCAGCATTAATGCCAGACAGATGCTGTCTGACGCTGGTTTTCTATTGAACCCTTAGGGAAAAGTGACGGGGAGTACACACAGTTTCAACATACCTAATACATACTTTTTATACTTATAAATAAATAAATAAACTAGTAATCAAGAACGTATCATTACAAAAAAGAATAACGAAAACCACAAAGTCTCATCAAAACCTGTTCTTCGCGATCAATCTAGATGAGACAAATATTGCTCCGTGAACGATGCACTCAAAGCGCAACAGGCCGCCGAGCGCGACGGACACCTACATGTTATTTAGTTTTGCGACAAGAAAACTGGGCTGTTTGAATAAAAGCATGAATAGTCGTAATAATAATATAAACTAACTAACTAAGATAGTTAGTAAAAAAATAATAAAAAGAAATGACTCACAAATTAATAGCACAAAATACACACTTCACTTTGTGTATTTAATTTCATCACCACTGCTCTCAAAACCAAAAATTCTAAGACATATGACATCTACAAAACCGCACTGGGTCTGCGTGGTTGATTTTTCACAGAGAGGCCTGTGTACCAGCAGTGGGAACATTATAGGCCAATTTATGTATTGACTGATGTCATTTAATATAACGTACTCTTACTACTTGTTGCTGTTCATTTTCTTGCCAATCATTCTCAGATTATTTGAAAAGAATAAAGCTCACAAATAAATCGCTTACACTCACAATGCCAAAAAGTTACATCATAGGTTTTTCTTATATATTTTTTTTTATTGCTAAATGGGCCCGCTCTTGACCGCGATCACGCCTGATGAAAAGCGATGGATAGGGTCTATGATGGAACGAGTGTGGGAGGGAACACAGATGCCGGCAGAGAGTTCCACACTTTGGTTTCCAAAAGAAAACCTCTCTACACAATTAATGTCTGAAGCTCGTAGGAATAAGGATATCTCTTCGTAATTATCTTTTCTTCGCCATCGAAACTCATGGGAAACAATAAAAATCCATACCTACTAATATTATAAATTCGAAAGTAACTCTGTCTTTCGATAACGATAAAATTTGGCATAGAGATAGATTTCATCACGGGGAAGGACATAGGATAGTTTTTATCGACATACCTCGCGGGAAAAGCCGCGGGTGGAAGCTAGTATGCTATAAATATAGAAACTAGTGCCATTAGGAGAGGATTAGAGTTGAAAAAACTTATGGCGTGGATGCGCACCGCTATCGATGCTCGTTCGGTTTAAGTTATGTGTTTTCTATAGCAGGAAGTGAAAAAGAGAAAAAAGATTATAGGCAATATAGAAGTTTGTGGTTTCTATTGGCTGGAACCACTGGTTTGATAACAAAACAGTAAAGCTTTCTTAGTTACTAGCTTCAGCCCGTGACTTCGTCCGCATTAAATTCATTGCTCCCCCATCCCACCCCGACACATTGCATCGCCTACCTGCGCTATTATTGCTCCCCCATCCTACCTCGTCACATTACATCGCCTACCTGCGCTATTATTGCTCCCCCATCCTACCTCGTCACATTACAATGCCTACCTGCGCTATTATTGCTCCCCCATCTCACCTCGCCACTTTGCACCGCCTATCTGCGCTATTATTGCTACCCATACCAGCCCGTCACATTGCATCGCCTACCTGCGCTATTATTGCTCCCCCATCCCACCTCATCACATTGCATCGCCTACGTGCGCTATTATTGCACCCCATCCCACCCTGTCACATTGCATCGCCTACCTGCGCTAATATTGCTCCCCCGCCCCACCCCGTCGCATTGCATCGCCTACCTGCGCTATTATTGCTCCCCCATCCCACCCCGTCATATTGCATCGCCTATCTGCGCTATTATTGCTACCCATCCCACCCCGTCACATTGCATCGCCTACCTGCGCTAATATTGCTCCCCCATCCCATCTCATCACATGGCATCGCATACTTGCGCTATTATTGCTCCCCCATCCCACCCCCTCACATTGCATCGCCTATCTGCGCTATTATTGCTCCCCCATGCCACCCCGTCACATTGCATCGCCTACCTGCGCTATTATTGCTACCCATCCCACCCCGTCACATTGCATCGCCTACCTGCGCTATTAGTCGTTTTTGCTTAACGTTCTTTCTGACTTTATTTCTTTTTGCTCGGCTCTTATGGGTCAGCCTATAGCCTTTCTCAATAAATGGGCTATGAAATGCAAAAATATTTTTTCAAATCCGACTGGTATTTCCAGAGATCAGCGCGTTAAAACGAACAAACAACCTCTTCTTCTTTTTTATTTGTATAGATTTTCACATGGTATTTCAAAATAATAAATATTCGAAATGTTTTATTTATAAAAAGATAACTGGAAATCTCTGTTTCTGTGGAAAATTTAAAATCGGTCTAATTTGGCTGTAACACTATTTTTCGAAAATGTTCTTAAATAACTTTTTAGACCTTTGTTCATTCATTTCGAAGTTCATTCATTTCGAAAAACAAGGGCTTGTTTCTGCTTCGGAATTAAAAAAAAAACTTTTTCATATATTTTATCTCGTAGGTTAAATATATGGAATTATATGTATTACATTTTTCTATGAAACAGTGGATTTTTATTTAATAACCGACCAAAAAATTCTACGCTACGGTGTCTAGAATCTAGATTTTTGTACTCTAGAGTCTACCTCTAATAGACTCTAGAGTGCAGAAATCTAGATTAGATTAAGCGGTCGGTAAGCACACAGTTTCAAAGCTTTCAAGAGCAACTATGTTGAGTGGTACTTCGTCAAGGGTCTTAGTAAAGTGTACCAAATAGTGGTACTTAACATAAGTTTGTGCAATTTATATCATAGAAATAAGAGTGTGGATAATGTCCCTAGTTTTGCTGAAATAATCTCGGTAAATAATTTGGGTAAAACTTTTGGCTTACAGGACCTAAACACAAAAAACGCAGGTTTTAGAAACAATAAACAACTCCAGACTCCAGTAAACAAAATCAGAAAAATATATTGTATTCTTCAGGATATATACTAGGTAGATAGTGTGTTGAAAACATAATACAACTAATTTGATACGATAGAAAAAAATAATGAAGATACCTCTAAAAACTTTCTTTTTACAATAAAAACTATACTAATATACATACAATCATTCTGATTTTTTGACGGCGAGCTGCCCATTGCTCGCCGCCCGCAAGCCCGCGCCTACGGTGGCCGGGAATCGGCTATCGACTCCCGACGCCCGGGGTGTCTCCTGCGGACTCCACCTACCCTGAGGACGTCCTACCTTGCATTGCCATTTCGCAGTTTCCACTCAAGAACACGCAATCAATCTTATTCAATTGATTTACTTCCGTACTAACGTCAATGACTATGGACCACTAGACACCAGAGAGGCAATTCCCGTAATTTTGTGTAAAATACCCCTAATTTCCCTACATTTTTGACAACTTTTTGACACTGATTGCGACTAGATTTTGAACGTTTTTAATTACGAGAATTTGTGTCAGACAATATGTAAACTTACCATCAAATAAAAGGTCTCGTTTTTAACGTATGTCTAAAAACTTCTCCTCCCTTTATCATCATGTACTTAGTAACACCGCGTTCTTGTTCACATACGCAGCGTTAACAACACTTGAACAATATTAATTTACCTATATTGTTAAACTTCACGATATTCCTTTATGAACTTTTCTGTGAAAATTAAAAACGAGTGAGCTATAGTTACCCCTCTTTTTCCCACAAAACATGACAAGGGTGAAAGTTTGAGATGAATTATTTATGATAACGAATTTTCAGAAAACGGCCCGCTTTAAGGAAAACGTGCAAATAATGTTGGAAATGGCTGAATAATTGCACTGAAAAACTAATTTGCTTCCTCTTAAAAGAGCTCAGAGAGCAATTTTAAAAGTAGCAAAATTCTATCCATTCTTTTTTCCCCTCAGATCTGCGCTATAAATTTCTTACTAAACTTCAACTTTATCCGACGATCCTGCATACCTAACTCTTTTGTTGACTGTACTAACCGCCGCGTTCGCCAGCTTTTCATTATGCATTTAGTATTAAAACAGCACACCATGCTTGCCTACAATGCCGATAACACTAACAAGAGATGGAATGATCTAGTATGCATATCTAATGAACCTCAAAACATGTCTTTGTAGAAAGATTTTTAACATTCTTAGGCCCATTTCTGTACAATAGATTAAATAGAAAACTAACTAGGTGTCTATGGGTCAATTTATATTTTTTTAATCATTGTTTTTTTTTTTCTTTCACCTTTTCTGATTTTTTTTTATACCTGTATTGTGTCTTTTGTTGCACTGAATAAACGTTTTATCTATATATCTAAGTATCTATGAACTAAATTACTATAGATGTAAAAAAATATACTTAAATATTTACTAACCGTCGACTATTCACAGCCAGAAGACTTACTTATTGTCTGCAAATAGAACTGATAACATGCTATTTTACTTTTATTTACCTAGGTTTTAACTTAGTTTTTACGTTATACTCATTGTTAAGGTAGGTATTCATTGTAAATGTATACCCTTTTTATAAATAAACGATTTATTTATTGAAATATTGATGATGATAAATTGCCAATTTAATTGAGCAAGTAACGTAGGTATTGTTGGCTGAAATATTGTTAACTAGCTGCTGCCTGCGATTTTGTTCGCGTGTCATTAATACCTTTTGATTTTCTTTATTTTTCTTAAATATACTTAAGTTACTCCTTATAACATCGGCTACCTGCCAGTGAAAGTATCGTCAAAATCGGTCCAGTCGGTCCAGAGATTAGCCGAAACGAACACAGACAAAAATATAAAAAAAAAACATATTTATATAATATTATTAACTATAAGTCCAAGTTTCCTCACAATGTTTGCCTTCTTCCTCAGTAATTTCCAAGATAAACTCAGAAAGTATGAATTGACAAAGTCACATTGGTAGTTGCCCGGATTTGAACCGACAACCTCGTGCTTAAGGTGCCACTAGTCGATAATTTTTTCCATACAAATTTCGGGAGAGTATTACTCCACTGTTTGACATTGTGCATCCAAAGCATGATATCGTTTTTTCTTATTATTAATGTTGTCTGTACGGAAACAGAATAGTAAAATAAGAAGACTTTAAAAAGTTATGAGCTAACAAATATTCGTTTTTCTTGCTATTTTTAACGTAACTTTGGGTGTAAATAAATAATAAAAGAACTGTAAAATCTTCAAAACCAAGTCCGTACCAAAAAAGTTTAGTTATCGAAGAGTTCAAAAAACTTTATTTGTAATTGATTTATGTAGCAGTTTTTTCATAAAACTTGATTTTCCGAAGCACTTTTCGATTTTTTTTACGCGCCTATTAGTTCGGAACGCTGTTTCTGTTTTTCAAACTCAGATACTAATTTGACAGGTGTAATGTAAAACTTTTAGACAAAAAAAAACGCAAACACAAAAGACTTAAATGTCAGATTAGTATCTGGGATTAAAAAACAAACTTTAGGCCATCACAATAAAAACTTAAAAACCTTATCTTTTACAAATTATTCTAAGATTTATGTAACGAGGTTTACATTAGATATGGAATGACTGGCACTTAAATCTTCTACATCAGAAAGACATTTACGAATATTTTATTCAAACGCTTTGAAATTTTGTTTTAAATAACAAAACTTTTTTTAGTTTTAAAACCTTTGATCTTAGAAAAAGAGCTGTCCTGATTGAAATCATAATTAAATTAGGTGAGACCTTTCTTCAATCTTAAATGAACAAAAATTTAAATTAACTCCATTATCAAGTTTCTTAAGGTTTTCAATTTGAATATTTAAGTACTTAATACCTATTAACTCTGTGGCTTTATCAAAGTTATTACAATGCTTGTATGGAGTTGGTTAGGTATTTTACATATTTTACTAACAAAACAAGTTTTCCTAATAAAATTGGTAGATAAGTAGGTACATTTGTGCCTCCCAGGACCAAATGATTAGGTAACTCCTGCTCAGCTACCTCCATACCAAATTTTAGCTAATTTGGTCCAGCCGTTGGAGCGTGAAGAAGTAACAAACATATAAACACACCCCCACACACACACACTCACAAACTTTCGCCTTTATAATATTAGTGTGATGTCGTTCTGAATCCCATTGTGCACGCATGTAAGGTCACATCTACAGTAAAATATTCGTATGCGGCTCCAAGGACCAGGAAAATGGAACCATCCAAGAATCATAATGTCCTTTTGATATGACCCATCCGTTACCTTATCCATGTTTTGTTACCCTCGTTTATCATCACGCTGTCACGGAATGAAACACGGACGGAGTAGTGGGGTAAAAACAACGTTTCACGTAATTTATGTTTTTTTAAGCGTATCCTTAAAATAAGCATACAGGAGAATGCCGTCAAATATAGGGCGCCCTGTACCAAACGAAAAAAGTCCGCTGTCACAACCAAACCTTGTGTATTTGGAGGAAAATTTAATGCCCTTCCTATATTGGTAACTATTTTATAAATGGATTCCCGCAATTCGTATTTATTTGCCATTTACCTACTTAATATTTTGAGGTTACGTTCGAAAAAATGATGAATGAACGATGACGATGAATGATGGAGCCATCGCTAAGGATTATCACACAAAGATTACGTTATGGGAATGCACCTGAACGTTTTCGTTAATAATGATTTTAATTATATTTCAATAGTTCAGATGAAACCAATATTGAAAGTAACGTCAAAGGTGACGGCGCAACAGAACAAAAATGGAATACCTACGTCACAATAACAACGGTTTCTTTTTTTTTTAATCGGTCTTTTTTTTTTTTTTTAAATATACCTAATTTAAATTAATACGACGCAACGCGTGACCTAAAGATTTTTTGACACACATAAAAATATAACTAATATTATAAGCAAATAGTAAATCGGTGTCGGTAGGTACTTACGAATATCTTCTTCATTTAAATGTTTGTTGTCAAGTACCTATATTTTTTACGTACCTAGTAACAACATTCGGAAATGAAGTGCAATGGCATTGACGTAAGAGTAAATAAGTACAAAAGTTAAAAAAATACTTTTATTTTTGTGTCCGAAATCCGGGAATCTTTTTCGTAATAAAAACGTAAATCTGATTTAGAAATAGGAGTAATTTTATGAACTACTTATTGTTGTGACACGCTCCCTCGCAAGTTGGTATGGTCCCACGTCATTGTCCTTTGTGCTGCGAAGGGATCTGAACTTACGTATTATTTTCTCTCTATTTTGGTCAAAGATTAGACATGATAATAATATCACCTTTCTTTTCTTTCCACATAATACCCTCAACAACCGGAAACCGTCGCCGAACGACACGGCGCCACGGCGACGGTTTACAAACAAATAAGATTATGAACGATCCTAATCGTATTTTTTTGTTATGTATTTTCTGGCCTACAATAAAGTAGGTAGGTATATATAAATAAATAATTTCCTAATACATCTGTTATTCTGTTAAATACTTTGGGACACATTTAGGATCGAGATCATGTCGATAAACGACCACTTGCACATAAACTTCACACTATATAATATAATATTATAAAGGCGAAAGTTTGTGAGTGTGTGTGTGTGTTTATGTTTGTTACTTCTTCACGCTCAAACGGCTGGACCAATTTTGCTAAAATTTGGTATGGAGGTAGCTGACATTAACTTAGAGGATTAACATATAGGCTACTTTTTATCCCGATATTCCCACGGGATCGACATTTACGCGGGTAAAACCGCGGGGCGCAGCTAGTACACAATAATTCAACAATGTACCCAATAATTTGCTGTCCTAAACTACAAACAGCCCATAATTATATCGTTGATATAGGTACCTCATTTACTTATGCATAGGTACGTGGTGAGTTCACGTTTACCACAAACCTCCAAAATACCGCAATACAATTGAAATAATTACTCCGAACTACAGGCAGCCGCAAAGGCTGTAAACATACAATGAAACCAATTTGCGTAAAGAGACATAATTATTCAACAATATCGAAAGGTTATCTGATATGGATGTCGCGGTACGGTAGGTAAATTGATCGAACGACTCGGGCGGGTGAATAATTTCCGAATTTACTGGCACATTTTTAAATAAACGTAGGTGTAAGTCGAAAATAATTCAGTTCTGCTTGAATACTCCATATGATAAAATGTATTTTTAAAAGGTTGTCAATTCTGTTCAATATTATGTTACTCACATTTTAAGCCGTGTACGCAAGAACGAACTAAACATAGTGAACACGAACATCGATCACGGAACATTTGGTTCGTACGTGTGGACGTAAATTATCAAAGCGAACACGAACACCTTGCGAACACAGTTCTACTTGTGTTCGCGCTCAACCCCTCAGTAACCATGGATTCACCTTTGGAAGTGGTCAACAGTGAAGTAGCATCAAATTTCTCCGAACACCGCACAGAACAACCAAATTGGATCGCCACGAGCATTTTTGACGAACACAGTGTTTGATGTTCGTTAGTGGTACGCACGTGCGAACAAAGTTCTCGATGTTCGTGTTCACCATGTTTTTGTTCGTTTGTGCGTACACGGCTTTATATTATTATGTTCATAATCATCCATAGCCAGACTTCACGCACTGCTGAGCATAATCCCTTCTTTTCATGTGCCAATCCCACACGCTCCTGTGAACGTGCAGACACGTACCTACCTAAGTATGACACTAGAACTATATCCTGGCGTTAATTAGAAAGACTATCAAACAGCACCATTGCGTAACACACTTCCAAACACAATCTGAATCATTTTGAAGAATTATATTTAATTATAATCAAGATATAAATACAAACTAAAAGTAACAAAATTAAATCCTAGCTTAACTAAAACTATACAGAAACTAAAAAATTGCGTCGAAAAATTCATCCGCATCGCTGTCAACTGGTAATGTACCCAAGAGACTGGCGGCACCACGAAGAATATGCTAATCCATTGCTTCAGTTCGAAAAATTTGTCAGCTGAACCACGTAAATAACGCAATGAATGTGGTTGAAGTGTCAAAATGAAAGCCATTGTTACCTACTGATAGTGTTATGTTACCTAATTTAACTTTGTTCTTGGTCTGTTAAGGAATTTTGGTAATAAAGACCCTTTATTCTTATCAATGGACTGACGCACAATGACAAAGGACAGTGTGTGGAAAAGGGAAAGGAAGTTTTTTGCCCAGCAGTCGGATATTACGTGCTAAATATCAACATCATATCTATGGTAACCATTTGTCAATGACAGCGCCTTAGCAGTAAAGGCACCGGGGCGGTTATTTATAACAGATAACCATTCCAATGTGTCTGTCTGAGGATAGATGTAGGTACATATTTTGGTATTACGAAAAAAAATGCGGCAGTTTCAGATGGCGAGCACCATTCTGCTAAATCTTTAACAGAAGGCGTTTGTTACAACAGAATTATCTAGAGTTATAATATACATAAGGTAATTAAGACAACACTTCAAATGCTTTTTTCTTTTGCAATTGTAGCTAAAGGTACTATAAACGGTATAGGAAACCGGCATGTCCTAGAACCAAAAATTCGAAGACATGTGACATCTGCCAATCCGCACTGGGCCCGCGTGGTGGATTACGGCCCACTCCCTCTCACCGAGAGGAGGCCTGTGTCCCAGCAGTGGGAACATTAAAAGGCTGATTATGGTTATGGTTTATGGTACTATAAAGGTTCTGCTTGCGAGGCATTATTAATTAGCCTCTACGAGTATTTTTAGATAGATATTAGTGGCATAAAGAGATAAACACTATTTCATATTTTAGAATCGGTCAGTCCTGTTGACGGACAAGCGGTTTTGGCTGTAAAAAAGGAGATGATTAAAGGAATAATTATTATAATAGTATAAATTAATATGCCTTTTGTTTATGACCGGTACCGCAAAGCGATCAGCACTTTGCGGTCCCTAAAGCCGGGTCCATATTTATTTATGTATCATTTGCCCGATCCGATCGCTGTATCCGTATCACCGTATCATTCGTCGTACTGTATCGAGCTCCGTATCTAGTTGTGGACGCCTTTAATTAACTTCGTATCATACCTGTCGTATCTTCAGAATTGTCAAATAATAACTAATACCTAATGAATTAATAAAAATAACAAAATTAAATCCTAACTTAACTAAAACTATACACAAATTATTATATAGCATCGAAAAATTCATCCGCATCGCTGTCGACTGGTAATGTACCCAAGAGACTGGCGGCATTGCCTCGTTGTATGGCGATGCTTAGCTCTGGCCAAGGTAAAAGCCAGCCCTTGCGTCACGGGAAGTGTCAACCAGCCGTTTCGAAATTTCCTCACCGTGTCATGCCAAAACCACGTCCACACTTACGATACTGTGTCTTGTCAGCGTGTCGCGAAAGCGTATCGTCATGTGTAGACGCTCAATTGTTCCTACGATCCTCGTATCCAAATCTCCTCGTATCCAGTTATCCCAACTCATGATAAAAAATCATCTAAAGTGCATGTCCAAACTTGTCTAGATCGTGTATCGGCATTGCGTAATTCCCTCCGCCTCGAGATAGAACGCGGTGTAGCATGTACCATACATTGTCGTATCGTGACCCAGTGTCAAAATGCGTCCATACTATGTCCAAGTCCATACTGCCGATCACAACACACGTATCCGATACGAAACGTATCAGATACGCGGTTACATACGGATCGGGCTGTATCAGTTTCGGCGCGTGGCATGATACACATAGATGCTACGCGACGGAGATCTGATTCACTAAAATGATACAAGTCTGGACTTAGCTTTACAGTACTTAACACACTTGTTGAATCCTCACTGTGCAAATACTGTATCTATAATACAAAATGGGCTCGATCCATTACCTTTAGATAAAATTCTTCTTACAAATGGCCTTCTACGTGTTGGACCTTAGTCCTACACAAGCCTTCGTAAAAATGAGGCATATTGGCATAGAATGTGCTGTGTGACCGTTAGCGGCGTTTACTAATAAATATCTAGGCACAAATAATGGCGTCCACAGACAAAGAAGTCAGAGAGTCATCAGCCTTCATGGAGGCCGAATGACGTTAACCCTACTCTAATTGGAATTTAAGAATTTGAAGGAAATGCCTAATCCATTGCGTCATATGTTTGAAAAATTCGTCTGCTCGACAGTGTGAATAACGTTATCAATGATTTTGAATTGACAAGATGAACGGCATTGCCATTGTATTTGTTACGCAATTACCCTGCAGTATCTTACGCTACCTAACCTAAATCCAAATAATTAGTACACAAATCTTTGTTTATTGTTTACTTATATAACTTTTACAATATTTTAACACAACTATTTGCACTAGGTACTAAATTAAATGACTAACTACATATACAAATAAATACAAAAACAAAAGGACACTTAGGCGTCGTAGTACTCGTTCGCATTGCTGTCATCCGGAAACATGCCCAGAAGACTGGCAGCATTGCCACGTTCAATGGCAATGCTGATTCTATCGATAAGTACATACACAAATATGTTGGAAGAATGATGACTGAGATAAACAATTTTATCAATAAACGACGACGACGGAATTTCACGAGGTTGATCAGGCAAACGGGTGAAATCCTACCTAGTAACCAGTTTTAGCCACGAAAATATACTTATGAAACAGACACCATGTCTGTTTCATAAGTATATTTTTAAAGCATCCTTTTTCATGTTCAGGGTACCCATCTCATTTAGTTTCATAGCTCTCTATAGCTATAAATTTTTATATTGTGTCTGTTTCATCATAGTTTTCTTGATAGAAAGACTGAGATAAATGTTCCAGGGAATGCAATCATTGTTAAGGTTTGTGCACATTTTTACTACAGTTGCAATCTAAGAATAAGCGTCAAAAATAAATTTAAAATTTCACAATGGACAGGAATTTGTGCTTTTAAACCTTGTATTGGAGACAGCTCCCAAAAATACCCTCTTCGTTATTAGAGTACCTACATTTTTTATCAGATTTTCTTTAATTGATTAGGTAATAGGTAAAATACTTATTACTCACTTAGCTTTACGAGTCTACAAACAAGAAATATATGAATTTTATTCAACTTTAAGGTGGTTTTCGCGCGACGCCGCTCACCACCGCCGAGGAGGGTGGAGGTGGCAAAGCGGATATTCTGGCGGCGTCCCGCGCGGAGAGGCGGTGAGCGCACCTGTCCATGAACACCGAACACCGAAATCCATTTTAAATAAAGTGCAACACACACTTATCCCAAAGTCATCCTTGCTGTAATGCGGTGTTTTGTATGCCAAGCGCCACCACACTGCGCGGTGTTCCCCGCGGAGTGGCAGAGGTGAGTGCTGCTCGTCCGTACAGTCGGGTGGTGTACAATACGACCGACGTAACTTGGCGGGCCTGAGTATAGCCTTTGCGAACTTTCGCGCATGTTCTCTCACTCACACTCGCCTCATGCCACCATTTGGTTCATAAAAAACGTTCGTGCGCAGCCTTCTGCGCGAAGTTCAGGCTCGCCAAGTTTCGTCGGTCGTATTGTACCGGAGCACTTCCACTAACCGCACTGAAACAAAATTTTGTTAAATGCGGTTCGGTGTAACAGTCGGCCTAAAAATAAATCACAATAATTTAAAATATTGCGGCTTGTGGGCTGTGGCTAAGTAATAACAGCCGGACGGGTCGATCGATTAGGTTTAGCTACGCTTGCCGCGGTTGGTCCGTGGATGGGTGACCTTCACATACCACGATCCCTCTGTACCTCGGAAAGCACGATAAATGGCTTATCGCCCGGCTTATATATCCCGGCTGTCATTCGTGGACAGTCGTTACGGGTCGTCAGTAGCCCGAAATTCTGACAACCAGTTTTACCAAGGGGTATCGTATTACCCAGTAACTGGGTTGTGGAGGTCAGATAGGCAGTCGCTCCATGTAAAATACTGGTATTCAGCTGCATTCGGTTAGACTGGAAGCCGACCCCAACATGGTTGGGAAAAGGCTAGGCAGATGATAAATAATTTAAAAGATTCAGTGATTCCCCACCGTGCATGTCTCGGTGGCATTTAATATTCATAGACACAGCTGAAATAGAGCACGATTTTGTTCTATTTACTTTTCAAATAACATTCGCATGTCGTAACAAAAATCGCTGTCTCTTCACTCTTCACATTGTAAGTGTTTTTATTTCATAGATATTTTTTTTTTTTGTTAGCCTAGTTTGTGTCCCACTGCTGGGCAAAGGCCTCCCCTTTTTCCTTCCAAACCTCCCTGTCTTGTGCGATCTCCGGCCATGTTGGCCCTGCGAATGATATATATATATATTATTATCATCCAAATATATTTCAGTAAGATTGTGATCTAATAGAATTCGCAAGAATATTTAAATTTTAACATTTGGGATAAACTGGTCCTTTTATCCAAATAATGTAGGTATTTGGGTTCTGTCTTGTGCATTTTATTTTTCCCTGTCATAATATTAAAAGCACAAATGTGCACAAATGCAATGCACGTAAGCATGTTGTAAATTCGAATGTTGAAACAATAAAACCGATGAATGACTAGTGGGCACTTAATACTCAGGAAATCGGGTAAAAGAAATAATAAATGATTTTATTTTTGTAAGTAGGTTTGTACAAACACTTTTTTTTTTCTCGGATGGGAAATCATCAAATGACCCCTCCCGCTCTGGGTGGAGCGGAAGGTAGTGTCAGACTCTTACTGACTAAAACCCACCCGTGTTCCTTCCTTAGCCCTTTATGTTCCGGGCCAGCGGCAACCCTTTCGGACAATCCCGCTGACCCGGCAGGCTTCGGCCCTATGGGGCTTCCTCGATGCTGACATCTCTTTGAGGCGCGCGTGGAACACGTACGCGCCGTCCGGCACGGGCCTGGTCCTGATCGGACGGTGAGCTACCCATTACTCTCCGCCCGCAGGCCCGCGCCTACGGGGGCCGGGAGTCGTCACTCGGTTATTTCTGTAAGTAGGGTTGTACAAACACTTTTACACGTCAATTATGTTTTTTTAAAACTAGATGAGGTCGGCGTTTCCTATCTGACTACTCTGAGAAGAAAGGCCGAAACAAACTCAAAGGTCACAGTCTCTTTTAAAGTCCAGACATAATCTTGGTCAGGTTGATCTATGAAGACCATGTAGAGCGATGCCTGAGATGGTCTTTTGAGGAAAGAACCACACAGATTGAGAGGACCTGTCCAGTCAGTGCACGCATTTGTCAGAAATCGTGCAGCTCAACTCAAGACTTAAGGAGCTCAACGGATATCTATGGAGCTCAACGATGAATGACCAAATTCTACTAAAGCGGATTGACTAAACTCAATACTCCATCACATAGCTCCTTGTTTACGTGAATTTGTTGAACCAATATTTCCTTTCGATATTAACACCATAACTTATTCAGTATATCAGAAAAATATTTTGTCCCTTTTCTCGATTCCAGTGGGCTAGTGTTTTATTTTTATCTAGCTAATCCTATGCCTCCCATGTTCGAAAAATTTGTTTGCTCAACAACGTCAATAACACAATGAATGTTGTTCAACTGTCAAAATGAAAGCCATTCTTACTACTGATACTGTTAGTGTGTTACGCAATTACCCTGCTTATATATTATCTACATTAATAATCGCTATATGTGGTGTTAACACGTCCATTAATTGTCCTAATCTAATTTACAACGTAGCACAGCTCTGACAAGTTGATAATTTGGTAATCGTGATAATGTCCTGGCATATGACCTACCTGTTGTACCTTGAGATGTCTTGGAAGAAATTATTGTAAGTATCAGTTGCGTTGGTCCCGGCTGTCATTCGTGGATCTTTGACAGTCGTTACGGGTAGTCAGAAGCCCGAAAGTCTGTCAACCAGTCTCACAACCAGTAACAATAGGGTGGCAGGACGGGCAAAATACCACGGGCCCCCAGCCGGAGGGGCCCCATGGTAACACTTTGACCTTGAGGTGTCCTAGCATAGTACGGAAAATAGAATGCGAGGCCAGCATATTATACAGGTTTTCTTCACAACTGACGAGCAGCCTACTGTACGTCAATGAGAACATTAACTTATACACAAGACTCGATGTAAGCTGCTTCCAGAAATGTTTAATAATGTTTCAAAACCACCTCTCACCAAAAGCAAACATTTCATTTCATAAAGTCGTTAAGTCAAAGAGCTTTAGTATAAAAAAAATTGCCACGGTACAAAGCTGAAACCCGAAAATTTCTCACAAAAACGGCTTTGTTGTTCGTTTATTGATTTTGTAACTCCCTATTATTTGTCAAACTCCTACTATATATATTTACTGGCTTCGGCCCGCGGCTTCGCCCGCGAAGTATGTCGATAAAAACTATACTATGTCCTTCCCTGGGATGCAATCTACCTCTCTGCCGAATTCAGTGGTTTAGGCGTGAAAAAGTTTGCATGCCTTATTTGGTAGGACATTATGAACTACGCATTTACTCGACATCTTTAAATGTAGATATTTGTACCATGTATGTTCAGCAATAAATGAATTGAATTGAATTGAAAGTAACATACAGACAGACAGAGTTACTTTCGAATTTATAATATTAGTATGGATTTAGATAGATCACGAGGAGCTTTGCCGTCTTTCTTAGACCTACAAATATAAGCTATTTTTGTATTCATTTCTTTTAGTGGGAAGTTATTGCTGTTCCTGTAATGTTGTTTTGACTTGTACACTGTCGATGTTTTTGTTTTTCAAGTTTGTTACTTTGAGGAAAACAAAGGTAAGAGGGAAAATCGTCAAATAATCAGATGGTAGCTGGTTTCGCTGAAAACAAATATAAATATTGGTACACTGATATTGTTTAGTATTGGTATTACCTACTTAGGTACTTTTATTTGTAAAAATGTAATACACATCTATCACACTAATATTATAAAGGCGAAAGTTTGTGGGGGTGTGTGTGTGTGTTTATATATTTGTTACTTCTTCACGCTCAAACGGCTGGACCAATTTTGATAAAATTTTGTATAGAGGTAGCTGACCCCCTGGATTAACATATAGGCTACTTTTTATCACGATATTCCCACGGGATCGACAGTTATGCGGGTGAAACCGCGGGGCGCTGCTAGTATTTTATAAAATGAGGCTAAAGGTGTTGTAGATATTATCAAACATCAAACAAAGTTAAAAAAAACTTAGTCGTAACTTGGTAACAACTTCTCGCTTCGTAAAAGTCTGAAATTATTCTATGTGATAGAAATTTATGTAAAGATTAGTTACAGGAAAAATAAAACGAAGTCTCTAAATAGCACCCTTTTTCAGAAATCATCAACAAAAGTTACATTAGTTCCACTATCGGTCAAGAGATGGCGCTGACATAAAACTTCAATATTCTACAGCACAGTACACAGTGTTAAAATTCTCTGATGAATATAGGCCTCGCCGATGAAAATTAAAAAACATGATGGTACGGAACCCTCGGTGCGCGAGTCCGACTCGCTCTTGCCCGGTTTTTTTCTTTCTATTTTATTAAGAAAAGGACAAGATAAATTTTACTTTACTCCTGTCAAATTAATCAGCGCCTGACGTAAATTGACGTAATTTTAGTAGGCAAGTTTTTAATCACGTCTTAACTTGTATGGAGTAGTGTCAGGCGCTGATAAATTTTAATTAGTTAATTAATTTTAACTGATTAATTATCACACAAAGTACAGTTGTGGACAGTTTCCTTCACCCCTACAGAAACAGGTGAATCAGGGACTTCCCGGGAATTATTGAGAACATCCGATAACGTTCAGCGCCTGACGTAAATTGACGTAATTTTAGTAGGCAAGTTTTTAATCACGTCACTTGTATGGAGTAGTGTCTGGCGCTGATAAATTTTAATTAGTTAATTAATTTTAACTGATTAATTATCACACAAAGTACAGTTGCCGACAGTTTCCTTCACCCCTACAGTAACAGGTGAATCAGGGACTTCCCGGGATTTTTTTATTTTTTTTTTTCTTTTTATTGAGAACATCCGACAACGTTCAGCGCCTGACGTAAATTGACGTAATTTTAGTAGGCAAGTTTTTAATCACGTCACTTGTATGGAGTAGTGTCAGGCGCTGATTAATTTTAATTAGTTAATTAATTTTAACTGATTAATTATCATACAAAGTACAGTTGTGGACGGTTTTTTCACCCCTACAGAAACAGGTGAATCAGGGACTTCCCGGGAATTATTGAGAACATCCGACAACCTTCAGCGCCTGACGTAAATTGACGTAATTTTAGTAGGCAAGTTTTTAATCACGTCACTTGTATGGAGTAGTGTCAGGCGCTGATAAATTTTAATTAGTTAATTAATTTTAACTGATTTATTATCACACAAAGTACAGTTGCCGACAGTTTCCTTCACCCCTACAGAAACAGGTGAATCAGGGACTTCCCGGGAATTATTCAGAACATCCGACAACCTTGCAAGCGACGCCCAAACAATCTGCTTCCTCAATCATTGTTACATACAACGAACAGGGGCTGTATTACGAAGTATTAATGCCATTATGATTCCAGTACGATAAAGGGATGGTGCTATGGATCTTGTATAGCTCCGTCTCTCTCTTGCACTGGAATCATGAGGGAATTAAACCATCATAATAGGGGGGCCAGGGGCTGTAATGTAGACATTACGGAGGTGTGTTGTCCTCTTGGGCTTAGACATGCCCACGGGATATCCATTAAATAATGATCAAAGCAAACATAAAAAACACAACATTAGGTTTTATTATCTTCATAATTTCATAATAAATGTAGGTACTTAGACATCTTTACACAGTCTTTTTTTTTGTGTAATTTTTGAAGTGAAAACTTGTTTAGGCGCGCATTTTTTGAGATGGAAAAAAACCATTGAACTCGCGACACTGTTACCGACACCACGCTACATTCGGATGTGTTCGGCTGTCCTCCGGATGTACTCGGTTTTAAATCCGATATGTCAGTTAGTGATGGCAAAGTATTCTGTTTGTGTTTTGTTTTTTGTGAGCTTTTTTGTTTTTTAACGAAAGTAGCAATTTCAAATGACAACATGGGCAATATATACCGCACTATTATTATCATAGATACAAAACCATGCAACTTGGATAAATAGAAACAAGTAAAAAAAGACTTAAAAAACTGAAATTCACAATAATTAGACATGCCATGAAATAGTTCACCAACTGGAAAACTGTGAAAGATTAGCAAATAATTAATGTATAGCCAGCAAAAGAGTCAGGTATGCAGGATCGTCGGATATAGTTGAAGTTTAGTAATAAACCGATGGATGTTGTCGAATAAAATTTTATTTTATTAGTAGAAAACAGACAGCTCATTTATCAAATTAAATTTCAGTCGACAACATCCATCGGTTGTACCTACCACCTGTTCTAATTTCAGGCCACATATTCGTCACATACCTTGTTATAACATAATTGAAAGGATTCCCACACCATTCAGTCGTAGTAAAGAGCTTTGAGTAAGGAGTAGTACCTACTATTGTATCACAACCTACTTATATCAACAGCTTGAGTCGGGCCCGCAATCAGCCGGTAACAATTCCACGTAGAACAAAGCAGAGGCGCTGTGGTGTTTGCTAACCCTGCTTGGGTGGGAGCCATGAAAACAGGGTGCTATAGTATATTATTAGTGTATTAGTATGTAGTGTAGTATTAGTGTGATAATAATTAGAATAATTTTAATCCGCAGGGCAGCATGTGGCGAGCTGTTGGGCAGTAGCGACCCCACGGACCCTATCTCCAGTGAGAAGTCTTGTTCCTCACCTCTGGCTTGCCTTTATTGGCCGGCTGGAGTGAACAATGACGAGGAACAGAGCTCCCACCTCATTCTTGCCTTTATTGGCTGGCTTGAGTGGAGATTCGCAAGAGCAAACGTGCTCGGAGGAAGGAAGTATTCCAGTAAGATGCTGGTAGGGATCTTGACCGTACTTCCGGGATTGTCCTGATAGCCGTGGAATACCTCTCCACTCCTCATAAGCACCTCAGGACATGTTGCCCCCTTGCCGCTACGACACTATGTGCTAGCGACCGTTTTCGGGGGCCCATTATTGAGTGTGCAAGTCACCCCCTGCCATTTAATCTATGTAATTTATAGAGAACATCGGTCAGGCAGGGGCTATAGTTTTTCCATAGTCTTAGATAACCAGTTCACTTTAGCCACCAAAACCCATAATCCAATATTTTTGTTTCCTTATTTTGCAATAGTCCTACACCAACTGGGGGTTATCCTTGGGTGCACTTGTAAAGTGCGAACAGGGATAATCGTCGGTTGGTGCCTCATTTCATTGAAAATCTCTAACGGGCCTCTGCGAGTTAGCTTCGGCCCCTCGTACGCCTTCCAAAGGACCGGGACCCCATGGTCCCGAGATATGTTAAAATAGAATAATTAATAAAACTCTCTAAGTTAGAATTGACCTTAAATGTCATACCATGATATAATGAGCCTCTAATATTCCCGCTGCTGCGACACAGGCCTCCTTTGTTTTTGCAAGAGAGCGGGCCGGAATCCACCACGCAGGCTCAATGCGGGCATGTAGATGCCACATGGCTTTGAATTTTTGGTTCTAGGATATGCCGGTTTCCTCACGATGTTTTTCTTCACAGTTTTGAGAGTAGTGGTGATGAAATACCCTCTCAGCGCCTCACATGCTCACTTGTACTGTACCTACTTCCTAATTATTTATATTGAGAGCTTGGGATAAAAAGTCTTAATTTTATTTTTATATTAAATTTGTTTTGTAAAGAGTTCTATCGATGTCAAAATTAGGTATAACCCCTCTTATGTGGCGCCATTTTTGCGCATTTTTGTCCGTGCGTGCGCACTTCCGGGATTTCCCGCGCGATTACGCCGCGGCTGATTAAAACGACGATATCTCTGAAGTTTTGTATGGGAGCTGTATATAAAAGTTATGTCGTTGGAATCGTTATGAAACAAGCTAATATTAAAAAATATAACGCAGTGTAATGAATTATTCATTCTAGATAGAATCTAATTGGAATCCAATAGGAGCGACTTTTTTCCAGTTTATTGTACAATGGTCGTTATAATTAAAAAAAATTACCATTATTTCAAAATATTATTATTTTAATTACGTAAGTATACATTATTTCACATTAATCAATAAAAATAACACACCTCCCCATACATTTTTTTTACACCACGACCTTACAAAAACTTTTTATTGTTAAAGGTCATTCGAGGTCAACAGTCACCTGTAGTTTGTTCGCAAATTTCTAATTTCAGTGTTACGCAAATTCCTAACGGTAATTTTTTAATTAGTTGCTAATTAACAATAATTCTATACGTAAAAACATACGTAATAACGACAGTTAGATACAATTCGTTTAATTATTATTGTAAAACCCGCGCCAAGCGGCGGCCATGACGCGCGTCGCGTGCAAAAAATATTTTCGATGTTCGTGAAATAACAATTTTTGTGCTTAAATTCAATGCCTATGCATTAAAAACTCTAAAGTACTTACCCCTTCACGACGAAATGGTGTTTTTTTGCTGGTTTTCTCACTTATGTAAAAATTAAAGGTACAATTCAACAGCAATGTGTCTGGTAACAGTTTGACAGTGACAGCGGGATACAGTCGTTAGAAAAGAGTCAAAATCATTCCGCCATTTTTTCCTTCTGAGCTTGACTGTGGCTTCCTGTCATTAAACCTTATCTGAAGCCGATTCCCGTAAATAAAAACGTACAAAATCATGTCGCAATACCATCTCGGCGACAATCAATGTCAAAAACTGGTCAAAAATGTAGGGCTTTAAAGGTATTTTTGACAGATTGAGACTGATATCAGACTGTGAACGTTTTTTAAATTACGAGAATTGCCCCTTGTGGTTGCTATCGGTGTATGATAAGATAAGATAATATTTATTTGCTGAAACATCATTCATACAAGAAAATACATGCATGCAAGACGGTAACAACATTATTAGGTACAGGCATGTTTGCCACACGATGTGACGTGCAAATGTCAAGAAATATTATTAATAATAAAATATTCACTTAAAATAATAAAATAACAATAAATTAAGTAATTAAAGAGAAATAATAATATTGTAATAAACTTAAAATAACAAAAATCAAAGAGAACATTAAAAACAAAGATAAGTTCATATGACTGTTATAGAATAATCATTGCAAAAATAAAAAAAGATCGAAAAATAATAATTATAGTATAGCATTGTAAATTAACAAATAAAAAATTTATAATCAAAACAATTAAGCTACCATGCCAACAACATGTAACATGTTTTAACAATTCAACGTACCAAAATGCATAACTTATGGGAGGTAGAAATTCATTGTTCACAGCTAAAACATATGCATGACTCCAAATAAAATATGATATGTATTGTAGCAACTTTCTATGCTTCATCCCACGGAAAAGGCTCACTTGTTTTACACAGCCTATAAATTTTATCGCCAATTTCATAGCCACACTTCCAGTACAATCATTATCTAAATAACAATCAATTCACTCTACTTCACAACAACCACCATTATTTACCGCTAGCAGGTGCTAGCGGACTTGTTAATTGGAGGTGCTTTCTTCAAAAGGCTCGAATTTCTATCGCTTTTCATATTCATCGGCGCGAATTGTGTTTCCATCAATCATTTTTCAGTTTATCGTGTTAAATTTGCGAGTAGATTGGTTTTGTTGTCGGTATTTTGTCATTGTTTTGGTTTTCTTTTGTTTTCTTCTTATTTCGAGTCGATGGCAAATGTAAAAATGTTGTATTACTGGCTTTTGCTAGTGGCTTTGATCGCGTTAAAGTTTTTTTTTTTTGAACGAAAAATACCATGTATCTTATTCTGTACCCCTGACAACGTGTGTACAAAATTTCATAATGATCGGTTGAGTAGTTAAGATGTAAGAAAGAAAGAAAGAAATAATTTATTTTGCAATGAATGTGGGTACAAAATAAGATGTAAACATTCTAAAAACGGTTCCAACACACTCTACCTTACGGCATGCAAAAGTAAAAAGAAAAGGATTTATATTTCCTCAAATAAACCACCATATAAACAAAAAGAAAAACAGGTATTAAGTAATGTGGATCTACAGTCTTCCCACATAAACTAAACATCAAAAAAACAACAATCTTAATTCTAGGTATATTTTACAAGTGATTGATTAAATTGATAATTTTCTTTCATTAACAGCAATAATAACGATAAACAAGGTAGATAGGTATATAATGAAATTTAAAATAAAAAATAATAAATTAATGTAACATTATAAACTCTTATCATTCAAAAAAATTGTATAGAATAGTAGCATTTATCTATTAGTAAGGATGTTAGCCTCTTTTTAAATACACTTATTGATTCTTCCTAAAAAAAAAAAAAAAGTGTAAAAGCGTAACAAATAAACCAACTCACATTCGCATTTATAATTCACACAAGCCAGTGCATACATATATGCTACCTCCAATACGCATTAGTGGCGTTTAGATCCTCAGAAATACACATGTATTTATAAGGGCACTTTGGACACCGGAGTAGTTTTGTTTTGTAGAACTAAGTCATTTATCATTAGAATATACACTCCCGGAGTCTAAATCGAGCCACCCTGCCTGTATAGAAGTATAAAACTTTTTAAATGGTCGTGAATTTTATTGATGACAACAAAATAATAAACTATTTTAGGAGACCGGAATTGTAGTTTAACAATAATTAATATAAAGTGATTAAACAATCGGATTATGATGAAGTTGTACTATATAAAATAATTTCAGGTTATTAAATAAAATATAAAATCCAGAAACAACTTATCTAGGATTAAACAACTGGAAGAAGAATGGATGGATAATAAACGTTTTATGGCTAAGTAGGTCCTCGGTTTCAGCATACTTGAAAGATGAATAAAGCGTTCCCTCTATCTTTATGGACAGTTTTAAGGTCTGTTTGAGACACTATAAAAATGACGCTTGTCTTAAAAACAGTAACCGTAGAACATCAACTTTTGCTACATAGGCGTTTGTTAAAGTTCGTTGATTCGTATTTTTTTATCGAACCATGAGGACCTTCATAAATAGACTTGGAACCCAAGTCAGACGGACGAAAGACAATCTCCACAGATGGGGATCAGATTTCAAATGTGTATTTGGCGTCTCCCCACAGACAATTGCCCACCTTCCATCTTAATGACTTTATGACTTCCACTTAATGGCCTTATGACTACATCATTGAGTTCAGTTCGCGTTGCAGAATTTTTGACCAAACATATTATAACTTTTTGCTATCGGTACGTTGAGAAGAAAAATTTAACATTTTAATAGATTGTACTCTCCATGAATTTGCTATATCAATTCTTAAAGGCGATTTACCTCGCAAAGCGTAGGTAGGCACTTATTACTCAACGTATTTGCACTTCCATAGCAAGGTGTTCTTTATAGGATCATAGTGCGTTATGTATAAACGTTATCATGGTAGGGCATCACAATCTCATTTCCCTTAAATGGCACTTACTCCTAAGCTTTCATACAGCGAAATATCTGTCGTCAGATGCGACGATTTAGAGATTGTAGGATAAAATTGTTACATGTATATTTGCGTAAGTAGGGACAGCCCGATTCAAATTTTATGGGGACTCGGAACATGAGGCGAGTCGCTGCGCAATTACGAATTCATGGGTCAGCGGGGGTGAGGGGTGGGGTACTGCGCAGCGACTAGCGCACTTCAGGACCGTCATGCATTTTGATGCGTACTATACCTATCTTGCAATAATTAGAAGTCTACAACTACTCTTCCGAATAGCTTCATTCTTTAACCACTCATATCGATGAGTCATGTTTTGCCTGAACTACTGTTGCGACCTGGGAAGCTTTGTCGTTTGCCTCAATAAGTCCTTTTTTTTTCGTGTGGATATCAACTTGGATACCATCCGTGTAGAATGAACGGAGGGTTATGTCGGACTCCTACCGACTAAAATCCCACTGTTCCTTCTAGTACCATGAATCGGGGGCCCGGGAGATACTTGTACATACATTCGCCGCACCCCCGACTGGTATCAGCCCGCCAAGCCAAGCGGGGCCCGCTAGGCTTGGCGGGCTGATACCAGTGCAGAGGCAGTGCAGGCTGATACTCGAGGGACGACACGGCCCCAATTTCGCCGCCTGCAGGCCCCTTCAAATGGTGACCGGAGATCATTAAGTGCCCTTCGACGCCCGGCTGCTCTTCTGGTGCGGGTGGAATGAGAGGTATGCTCTCTCTCCCTCTCCGCCGCTGCCTCATTAAGTCCTGGAGGGCTTCATAAGTTCAAAAGGTGCATGTGTTTGTATAAAACTCACAAAAAGTTCATCATGCTCCGTAAACAGTGAATGAATGCCCTTTACGTGTATTAAACAGATAACAATAACTTCCTAACTTGATATCATAATGACCATTTTTTGACAAAATCACATCGATCCCTGAATCAAGACGTTTGAAGTGACTAAGGCCATCATCTTCTGCCTAGCCTCTTCCAACTATGTTGGGGTTGGCTTCTAGTCTAACCTATCTGACCTCCACAACCCAGTTACTGGGTAATACGATTCCGCTTGGTGAGACTGGTTGTCAGACTTTCAGGCTTCTGACGACCTGTAATGACTGTCAAAGATCCACGAATGACAACCGGGACCAACGGCATAACGTGCTTTCCGAGGCACGGAGAGGTCTTGATATGTAAAGATGGTCACTCATCCAAGGACCAACCGCGGCAAGTGATCGATCGACCCGTGCGGCTGTTATTACTTAGCCAGAAGCCCCTCAAAACTAAGACTAAACAACCTAAGTGACTAAGACTAAACCTGATGAATTACGACAGCAGTTTATACGTTAGAAACGATTAGTTTTGGTTCAGTTGCTCAAATGTTGAAGGCAAATTAGTACCTAAGTTACAGTAATACAATATTCTCTCACAAGCATAATTACTAGCTCGTACGCGTAATTAGAATTGTGGTTTAGCCAGTAACCTTCCTAAATAGGTGTGGGGAACTGTACTGCATTAGTCAGGCGTGACAATCAGGGATTTAATCCTATTTCTAGAACTGAGAAACATGTTACGCTACGGGTTTCTTTTAATTTTTTTTTTTGCTGAATGACTCTGCTCATGGAAAGCGATGGATGAGGTCTATGATGGATCGAGTGTGCCCAGAAGATGTCTGTTCACTCTTGCTTTGAGGGCAGACGGGTTAAATTTGGACGGATTCCTATAAGAGTGGCTCTGTCAGGTTCTAACGGCCGTCATGGAAATCTGTCATTTTTACCAGTATTTGACATTAAGGTGACAAGGAACGCTTTGTATTTGGACTGACTGTTAATGAGTGATCGTTCACCGCTTTCTTAAGAAAAAAAAACCTTAAGGAGGTACTCACATGTTGAAATAGAATCCTATGTAAAAGGGCGAGAATGCTACGGTTATAAAGTTTCAATTTGGTATTAACTTAACTTATAATAAGCCCTTTTTACTCTGAACATCTTTGCGTTGCGGCATTTTTTGAGATGGGAAAAAACCATTGAACTCGCGTCACTGTTACCGTAAGCGTTTTGTACATAAGACGATTAAAAAAATACCCGCTTCGGATGTGTTCGGCTGTCCTCGGGATGTACTCGGTTTTAATGTATATATATCCGATATGTCAGTGAGTGATGGCAAAGTATTCTGTTTGTGTTTTGTTTTCACTTCTGTCGGCACTCCCGGAGTGCCACTGTTTTTTTTTTTCAGTAGTTTACAGAATGTCTCTTAGTTTAGTGTGCCTTTTGGCAGAGGCCTCCTCTAACAACTTCTACTGATTCCTATCTCTCACACCTCTTCTCTAATTTGGACCCGCTGAGAGCTTAATCTTCCCATCTTTTATACTGTTTTCCCCTACCCGACCTAAACCGCAACGCAAAGATGTTCAAAGTAGAACAAGGCTTAAAAAGGGCTTATTATAATACCTAGGTAGGTTTCCAAAGGTATACTGTTCGTCACAAATAAATGACATACCTACGTGAATTTTCCGAGCTTTGTACATGTTGTTTCGTAAAGCTTCATTAATATTTTGGAAGAGGGTTTTCCCTGTGTTCCTATTATTTTTAATTCCTAACATTTTGAAGATCGTAACAGAGAGATTTATTATTAAGGGGAATGCGCAGTGGTAGACCGCGAAACTAAAATTTTCTTACGTTTTTTGCAATTTGCAGGTCAGTGTCAGGTTGTATCTTGATCAAAATATGATTCGCGACTATAATAGATATGTATTTACAAAATTATAGTCATTAGAATCATTAATATATCTCTTTAACCTCTCAAGCTCCGCTAATGAGACACAATAGGCTATTTGACAATGTAAAAAATAAGGTCATAATTATTGACACTCGTATAGATTATCGCTTTTAAAATCGATTTGCATTCATTTTACTACAAAACAATGTATTATTTATTAAAAAAATCCCGAAAAAACTTCATCTTTTTAAATCTGGCGCCACGTAATCGAAAACGGTCTGGATTGGCTGAACTTATGATGACGTCATGATATAGTCAATTTCTGTCTATCGTTGACAGAACAGATGACTTTTGTCTAGTATCTCGACCGTTTCAACGTTTGTTTACGTGTATTGTGACGTAACGACGCCATATTGTTAAAGATAGCGTTTTGGCGGCTTATTTAAACAGTACATTTTTATTTACTATTTTCTAAAAGAAATACATTATGCAATTTGAAGTAATAGGTTTTTGTGGGCTCGTTAGACACCATTAAATAATCTGAGATGTTTATCAGAAACCAGTCAAATAGCCTATTGATTTTCTATTGTATCGTATTACATAGAATACGCGCGTTGCTTTTGTTCCATAAGCACTATTATATAAGAGATTTGTTCTTAGGGAACAAATCTAAATTAGAAAGATGTATGAATGATTCTAATGATTATAATTCTGTAAATACGTACCTGTTATAGTCGCGAATCATATTTTGATCAAGATACAACCTAACACTGACCTGAAAGTTGCTAAAACGTATGAAAAATTGAATTTTACGGGCTACAACTGCGCCCCGTTGTAGGGAGTGTAGAGAGCAATAGTGGCTCAGTGGTCGCAACTCACGAGTTGTAGGTTCGAGGTCCCAGCAAGCAGGCATTATTTAATTATTTCATCATCACTGCTCTCAAAACGGTGAACTAAACATCGTGAGGAAACCGGATGTTCTAGAACCAAAAATTCGAAGACATGTGACACCTACCAACCTGTACTGTGGTGGATTATAGCCCACGCCCTCTCACAGAGACAAGTCCTGTGTCCCAGCAGTGGGAATATTATAGGCTGATTATGCTTATGCCATTCCAGGGTAACGACCTCGTGCCCTATTTCCAATTTTCCCGAACTAATGCAATTGGGGGCCAATCCTTTCCAGTCGTTTTACAGTAACTATTATTTATTCGTCGTCTCTAACAATTCAGTAAGTAGTTGTTTACTTGGCTACGAAACTCCTTCGAACTTATGTTAGAATGTGGGGACATTCTAAGGGGTAAGGGGTTACATAAGCTCGGTGGCCATACCTGACATACTTTCCGTGTTCAAGTATGTCGGTCAAGGTCAGTCAAGGTTAACTTTGTGAGTGCTGAAATATTGTAACGTTATTTTTCATGAAAGTAGTTGTTACTTTAATGAGGTTTCTTCTGTAATTTGGGTTTTAGGTAGGTACTTTGTGGAGTAATGTATCATGTTAGGTTGACTTCTTGTATTTTGGCAACATTTATAGTTAGACTGTTACAAGTAAATGCTCTAGTCACTAGAGCATTTTCTTGTAAGGCCCGGCGCCCACTATCGGCATCGGCACGACTGAGGATTTTTATGCGACGAATAAAAATGTAACTTAATTGTATGACGATAAAATTGAAATTTCAATGATAATAATCATCGTAGGTGCAAAAATAAAGATAGGGTAGGTATCCGACATACCGTGTCATTGAAATTTAAATCCAACGAGTGTATTGAAGTAACATTTTATTGAGCAAAGGCACGTGCGCTCAAGAACGCACAATCATCAACAATGAACGAATGTTATAAAAGAGATGTTACAGGTAAATGCTTTTGGAAACTGAGCCTTTGCCTATATTGTACCATTCATGTATGAGATGATGTAACTTTTGTAAACGAAGAACTTCTACTAAGTTATACGTAGTGACAATTCAATCAACAACAAATAATCCCAAATTCAATCAACTCAAAGTAACATACGTCAACGTGTAATATCAAACTAACGAGCAATTTCACTTTTTCGGGTTATATTTTAGCTATATAAAGCGCTGACGTCTTATGTTTTGTGGTACTGCAACGCGTCTGATTCATGAAACGTATGTAAACATTTGGGCCGCCAGTTTGAAGTTAGTTCACGCTATTTTTATTTGATCCAATGATTGCAAACCCCTGAATGTGTGTTTACAAAATTTATAGCTTCTCGTGACGGGGACTATAGTGTCTTCATATTTTTAAGGCGCCTTTATGGAAGAGAAATAAATGTTCATTTAAATGTTTACTTATTATTCATAAGAACGTTACGATTACATGGAAATACTCTACAAAATGCTCTAGTGTATACCTTTAGATAAGTTTGTAAGAACGTTGAAAATGTAATATAATATGACATCACGCGTGTATTGCCCGAAGGTTTAGGCAAAGGTGTACCGATAGTACATCCACATTTCAGTGTCCCATGTAATTGGGGCGACCCTTTTAACTTCGTTGAATTTTCAAACATACATCACCCTTGTTTCCCTTGAGGTGAAGGCTGAGGCAATCGTACACTAAAGGGTCTAAACAGACGGACTGCATTTGAACTGCATGCCACCTGCAGCATCGCAGTTTGGACGTAGTTGACATAACTAGGTTTCGAAGCAGTTAAGTCAACTACATCCAAACTGCGATGTTGCAGCTGAAATGCAGTCCGTCTGTTTAGACTCTTACACAGAGTGGCAGGGGCCATGGACCGATGTCCATGTACTGAATCAGTACATCATACGCATAAGCAGGATACAAAGGTCAAAAAAGTGAGTAGAGAACATTTTCGAAATGTCTTATCTAAAAAAATATAACTGCAGAAATCTGTTTCTATGGAAAATTTAAAATCGGTCTAATTTGGCTGTATCACTATTTATCGAAAATGTTATCTACTAAATTTTTAGACCTTTATATTCTGCATAAGCTTATGAAGTTTCATTAAAATCGATTCATTCATTTCGTAAAATAAGGGCTTGAAAGTTTGTATGAAATGCCGTACGGCGTAAACGCTCATAACACAATAACATAATTTGAGAATCAAAATTCTACTGGCGTAAACAGTAAACAGGAAACTTGTAAAGTATTTTTCCATAACAAATCCCCCGCAGTTTGAAGCCGTTAAATTGTAAGCACTCTCAAACGATTCGGGTTAAGCTTTTGAACTTTATTTTAATCAAAATGTTCATTGTTTGTCTTATCGTTAAGCTTCAGTTATTACCTATCAATTGGCCCATTTTGGAAATTAGTTTTTGGAAAAACAATAGCTTTGTGTTTGTCAAAGGCTTTAATAATTGGGAATGTTTTGATAACACTTGTTTTAGATTTAGGTACCAATTATAAATTGTTTAGTTTGAATGACTGGAAATGTGATGACAGTTGAGATTTTGTAACTTTGTTTTGTAATATGTGTTTGATTTGGTGAGATTAACAATTTATAGGTATTATTTTGATTTTAGGCCTATGTCCAGCAGTGGACGTCTTTCGGCTGAAATAATGATGATGATTTTGATTAAACATTTTAATATTCAGAATTTTAGCTAGGTATGAAGTTTATTTTATTATTGGTCAATTTAACTCATAATTGTAATTGTATCTAAGGTTTCAACTTACATAATGGGCATGTTCGTATATGAAGAGTCATCTGCAATAGTTATAAGCTGCCTTCGTTTATCGTTCTGATATAATCGGGTTTTAAGGTTATAAACGGTGAAAAAAAACAGTGTTAGAGATAGGAAAATAGTTTTTATTTATGATATAGGGCAAGTTCTCTGGAAAATAATCATTCTTAAGTAAATAAAAAAAAAAAAAACATTATTGCCGTGAACACCTGGCTGTGACGTTGAGCGCTCTAACCGTGTAGCCAAATATTAAAAACTCAATTATCTCGAGTCTGGAAGCGATATTGCTAAGTTTGTAAACGTGATCATAAACTGATTATCAAGTAAGCAAATGACGGTATTAGTTTGAATTTTAACATTTTTGGACATTTATCACTATTGCAGTGGACCCTTCATAAAATTAAACCTGTAGGTAGCAAGCCTACCCCCACAGAGCCTTCTTAGGTTTGGACCTATGGGGTATAAGCGAGTTATAATGGGACATGAGGTAGTGGGATCCAGTTTTGACATAATTTATTCGTACAGCGGTATTTTGAACGTTCTAAAGGAAATATTAATAGTACCTAGGTTTAGTTAGGTAGTGAATTTATCATGTATTTTCTAAGATTTTGTTTTTACTAGCTAGGCCTGACCGTTCCTGACTTTTGCATCTCGTGTAATAGGTACCTTATTCGGTAAAGAATTAAATTACACGAACTTTTGTATGTACCTAAATCAAGTCTGCCGGGTAATTGCGTAACACACTAACAGTACCTAGAAATGGCTTTCATGTTGAAAGTTCAACAACATTCATTGCGGTATTTACGTTGTTGAGCAGACACATTTTTCGAACATACAACATTATTTTTCGTATATGCGAAACCCGAAACACGTGTCTAGTATTTTTATGTAAAGAATCTATGTACAAAATTTCAAAACTGTATCATGAAAAATCACAAAGTTATAAGCTTGTTAAGTTACCTGTTCGTCTGTACAAAAACATGCTCTTCCGTGCCGCTCGCGCCGCGCCGTCTTGCGCTCATTGTACCTAGGTACCTAACCGTTCGGCGCGGAGATTGGATAACCTACTTAGTGTCGCTCGGTGTCCAACTTTTAACCTTTTTTAAAAATTTTTGGACAAAATATAACATGGGGTAAAAATGATTGGAATCGATTCAGTTACTTATTCTGAACAAACTATATTCAGGTTTCGCATATTAAAAATAACGTTGTATAAAGCAATGGATTAGTAATATACTTCAAAATGATTCGAATTGTAATAAATAGTGTGTTACGCAATAAGGGTGCTGAACTAATACGAGTAAGCATCAGATTCCTGACAGATTGATAGGTATAAGTTTGACCGCTGATGAACTAGATCTAGATATTTTTATATTCATACGTATCGAAGGCCTTCGGTCCGCAGATTTAATAAAGAAATTGACAATTATTTGTTTTCCTTATTATGATGGATTTCTCAAGTTTAGTTTTATTTATTTTATTATTTTTAATCATGATCTGGCAGTTTGAGTAGTTTATGCGGCCTACGCAAATGTCCTGTCTTTGGTATTGTTCGTCGAATCGTTGAGCTCCTCAAGTTCTGAGTTGAGCTGCACGATTTTTGACAAATGCGTGCACTGATGGGACAGGTCCGCTCAATCTGTGTGCTTCTTTCCTCAAAAGATCATTTCAGACACCAATCTACATGGTCTTTACACAATCTGACCAAGATTTTGTCTGGACTTTAAAAGAGACTGTGACTTCTGAGTTTGTTTCGGCCTTTCTTCTCAGAATAGTCAGTTAGGAAACGCCGACTTCATCTAGTTTAAAAAAAAAATATGATTGACGTATAGAAGTGTTTGTACAAACCTACTTACAGAAATAAAATCATTTTTTAATTTATGATGGAACGAGCGTGCCCAGAAGATACCTGTTCACTCTTGCTTTGAAGGCAGACGGGTTAAATGTGACCTGGTAGATGCCTGGTAGTTAATTAATTCGATGAGTTCGAGAAAAAAACACTAAAGATACAGTTGATTTATTTCTAAACTCGCTTCAAGTTAAGTCATTATTATTGAAAATGGAGAAGTTCTGTAAAGCCATTGAACCCCGTTAATTCTTGGCGTAAATTAACTGAGCCGATACTGTGTGCCTTAAAGGTCTGATTTAGTAGCTATAGAAATTATTGTCGAACTTACTAATGATAAAACAACCGGTTTATATCGATTTGCTAACTAGAAATACCTACTGTGTGTGTATTTTCAGTAAATTGTTCGAGTAATGTTTTTGGCTTTAAAACATTCCTCATTTGCACGTAGAATAGAATAGAATAGCTCTTTATTTGCACAGAAAGTAGGCACAAATTACAGATGTTAAGTAAAAGTCTAATAATAATAATGTTTTAAAAACAACAAAAACAACCTCGTCAAAAGGTCTCTTCGTAAATAATAGACACACACAACTTTTTATTAACAATTCAACTCCACGTCTTCATTATCCGAGCGCGTATCAAAAGACAAACAGTGTTTTAGCTAGAACAAGCGACGGTGTAACAAAAGATCCATAGAGTTGTCTCGTCAAAGGAAGAAGCTTCTATTCACCTACGTAAAACAATAGGGACGGTGTGAGTGACCTTCAAATCGTTTTTAGGGCACGTGTAGGTATACGGGGTGTGGCCTCGTTTACCTAAATGTTTGGAGTTGGTGCAGATTTAGTAATTGCTGTGGTCATCAATTAGCCAATTTTTTTATTTATTTATTAAAATGGATTAACGAATCTTGTTCGAAACACAATTAGGTACTGCGCTCCAAAACAAAGATGCCAACAAAGGATGTTCAACTTGAATGGGACTGGGCAGGACATCATATCTGCCGTATAACAAACTATGCGCCCAAATAGCACAAAACTGGTGCCCTGAGACAGTGAGGCGAGGTCGCGGCAGACCACGTAGGAGATGGCGGGATGAGCTGAATTGGTTACGTCAAAACAGAAGGGAGGACCCGCGGGCTCGCGATGAAGATGGAGAGTGCAGGGAGGCCTTTGCCCAGGAGTGGGACAGCTTGGGATAGTAAAAAAATAAAATGAAAACTACACCTACTTAGGGTAATCGTTTTGTTATTAAAAAAACATACATCGAATCTACAAATAAAGAAGACAACGTTTATTTAAGTGATAATCACTATAATAGTAATATGAATTACGCATACATACCTAACGCTAAAAATCAGCGACACAATCCATAAATTATTATATTGAACATGGCTTCTCAGGAAGCTTAGTGTCGTAAGTCGCGCGCACTCGGTCTCATTCGAGATCGCGACCGTATTGTTCGAGGTCTCGAACGAGATTTTAAGAAAGAGAATGAGTCTCCTGAAGAAGGTGACTTATTAGGGCTAGCGACGAAATAGCTAAAGTGACGAATAGTCATCTCATCCAAACAAATACCTATGCATAGATCATAGATAGATAAAATATTTATTCAGTGCACACAAAAGATGTAGCACAACACACAAAATCACAATTAAGTGATAACAAATTACATTGAGGTTTTAAAAGGAGCCAATGTGCAAAAAGAAAAACATACTTAAAGAAATGTCTAAAAGCGACACTATGACACACTTTAAATCAAATAACGAAGGAAGTGTGGTGTGCGTCTCAAGGTTGCACCAAATGGGAATACAGCTCAGCATGTGTCAGGCAAATTGACACTGATATTCTGCTGGATCCCTGCAGTGACATACGGACGACAAGCAGACGAGATAAATTGGTGTTGTGACGATTTTTTTTGTGTGGAGTAAATTTATGTATTCTAAAGTAAGGTTTCGTAATGGGAAACGTTGTTCGTTGATGTATTGATTATGTTTTGATTTCTTGATTATTTATTGAGTAATATGTTTATATGAATAATCGTATTATAATTAAAGTGGCGCCATAGTCACTAGCAACCATGTTCCATCATAAGGTAGGTAAAGAACCATGAATTTATTTTGATGAATACAAATTTTGGTCCTTCCACTTTTTAACAAATTGGTCTTGCTTATTATTAAACTGATGTAATTTCCGACACTAATAATTACAGTACATTCAGCACAAATTCAATACATCAAAGCTGTAGCTTACCTACCACATTTGAAATTCAACATGCTGCTTCCCGCTAATTGCGTTACATTCACAAACAATGCATTCGATTGCGGAGTAAATACTGAATCAGAACCGTGTTGATGATTTGTGGCTGATGCATCCTTGAGTTGGGTATTTAGTGGATGATGTTGGTGCTGGGTATTGTGTACTGTATTCATTTTAGTAGAGAATTCAATTTGCTGAACGTTGAACACAGGCTTTTCATACTGTCTACGGTCGTGTAGGAGTTTTTAGCTCATAAAAACTTTTTAACAAAAAAATTAAACCGCCGAAAAAACTGAAAGGCAAAAAATAATAAACCTTTTTAGGGTTCCGTACCAAAATGGTAAAAACGGAACCCTTATGGTGAGACTAAGTCTGTCTGTCTGTCTGTCACAGGTGGATATCTCAAGAACTACTAATGCTATTGGAATAGTTTTAGATGACGTTTGCCCAACTATTTTGCAAAAAATATATGTATATTTTTTGTAATTTATATGGTGTACATCATAGATATCCGGTGTACATAATGAAGAGTAGGTATTCCGAGGACAGCCGAACACATCCGAATGTAGCGTGGTGTCGGTAACAGTGTCGCGAGTTCAATGGTTTTTTCCCATCTCAAAAAATGCGCAACACGCCTAAAGAATTTTTCACTTTAAAAATATATATCGTTTTTTAAATTTGTTTGGCCCAACATTCAGCAACGCGGATACCGTTCGCTGACGCAGCCATTAGGTCCTCACGTGAGCTAGTGACAGGACATGCAGCGCAAGATGGCAGCCATTGTCTGTGGAGCGACAAGGGACACCGCATACACACCGGAGACCTTCCATGAACCCCCACTTGTGGAGGTTGACCTTGCTGCGGCCTACTTGGGTACGAAGTCTACTTAAGAGCGTTTATGCCGTACGGCATTTCATACCAACTTTCAAGTCCTTATTTGTCGAAATGAATGAACCGATTTTAATGAAACTTCATACGCGAAAGCAGGATACAAAGTTCAAAAAGGTTAGTAGAGAACATTTTCGAAAAATTGTGTTACATCCAAATTAGACCGATTTTAAATTTTCCATAGAAACAAATTTCCAGTTGTCTTTTTTTAAATATGACATTTCGAAAATGTTCTCTACTAACTTTTTTTTTTATTGATTCTGAGGTTTTCAAGTAGGCCACGGTAACTTGTGCCCGGATTAGACGTTCTCTGACAACATTTAATGGGAAAACAGTAGGTAAAGCAAATAATACTAACTTGATAACTATCCTTCAAACTCCTTACCGCGTCTTACTCCAGGTTGTTCATAAAACCAACTAGTCAGTTATTCTCAAAGCGTAAAGTAATAAAAACTATGACGTCACCACCAGTGTGAGCCAAGCTTTGTTCCATCAGCGAAGAAAATCACAAAGTTGTCTTACAAACTTGTTAAAATCTATTCAGAAACTTGTGGACATGGATACGTGTAATAGAAACAAGGTAAAATTGCGGGAAAAAAACAAACAGGATTAATTATATTCTTACACTTATTTTGAACATGGAATCAAAGCGAAACTGGACAAGAGTTTTCTGTGTTCGATATGAGTGAAAAAAAATAATGTTCAGCAAACTTTTTTTAAATTTTTAGGGTTCCGTACGTCCGAATGAAAAAACGGAGCCCTTATAGGACCACTCGTGTGTTTGGCGGTCCGTCTGTCACAGTCAATTGCCTTCGAATGGACCTGGACCCCTGGTGTTACCACCGACAATATTTATGATGCTATTATGATAAATATGATGATATTTATGTGCTGCAGTTCATTCCGTTGTCCAATACTCAGTTAAAATCCCTTGTCCGCTTTTATGACGCCCACGGGAAATTATGACTTTGTCAAGGCCAAGCGGTTAAGGTCACTAACTACCCTTAGGGACGGTTTGTAATCTACACTCATAGAATAGTTACGCTTAGGCTGGATTGACATATTCTGAATTCCTCTTTGAATTCAGAGTCGGAATTCATATTATTAATTAAGAAAGCAAAATTACATACAATTTAATTATGCTCCACACACATTTCGATTTTTTCAGGTTATGATTTTCTCAGATCGATCTGTAAGAATGACACTGACGAGCGTTCTGAATTCCGGATCGGAATATTTAAGATTACGATTTCATAACGCGCGTTTTTCTATACACTTGAACACGAGAACACTCACACACACCGGATCAGATTATGAATTGTTTCAGTTGACACTGCGAGCGGTAACGGTTAGACGCGTTGCGACTTGTGAAGTTCTGATCTGGGGGCCTAAAAAGGCCACTTTAGAGAATCATAAAAGGATAACATCATTATGAATCGTAATATGGCGAAGACAATCCGTGTTTTTCTTTTTTTCGCTGCACTACGTAGGTTAATCAAAGAGAATGGGATTGGATTTGGATCGGATTGATTGGTATTTTAGCACAGACAAAAAAAAATTACTGAAAAATGCTTCACCAATGGGATTTGATACGATTAACTTAACGGTTAACTGTCCATTATGTTGTCCTTTAATGATTCTGCCAAAGTGGCCTTTTTAGGCCCCCTGGCGTCATATCTTACACGAAAAATTTAATATTGTGCGTCGAAAGCCGCCCTTGTATATGGGACACTTCCATTGAGGACAAAAATCTGCCACGATACTGTCGTAATTTTCTCGCCGTAATGTAGAACTGACTTTCCCTTAACTCACGTTAAGAGAATGAATCCAGTGTATTCGTTTGCGTTTCTTTTGTTTATTATTTAAAGCTAAGAGTAGTGCGATGTGAATTAATTCCTCTTCCATATCCAAGACGTTTGCCTGAGCCGTGAAACACGAGACTACTGATTTATCTGAATTTTTAAGATATGTGTGAGGCAGCTTGCCGGAATTCAAATTATGAATTCCGACTCTGAATTCAGAGAGGAATTCAGAATGTGTGAGTCCAGCCTTATAGTAAATAAGGCGTGTAGATAGGTAACTGCTGCACCCCAATTTCGTATCAATTGTTTATCCATTTCTGCATATATTTAAAAAAATCGTCTGCTCGACAACGTAATACTCGCAATGTAACTTGAATATTGTCAAAATGAATGACATTGCCATTTTAAGGGTGTTACGCAAAAAGTTATTGGGTAATACGATACCCCTCGGTAAGATTGGTTGTCAGACTTTCGGGCAACTAGCTTATATACAACGGCCCGACATGAACAAAAAATGTCAAAATCAAAAGTCATATAACAAAACTAGGCTTAGAATCAGCGCTTTTCGAAGGTCAAAGTTACAAAAGACTGTTCCCCAAAACGCCCGCCCTTCACCACTTCCTAGTGCTTTCATTGGGCAGTTGGCCGCAAGACACGAAACCCATCTGGTCGGAGGATCCTCCCTTTTCTATGGAGGATGAGTAAACTTTACACCCTGTTCCGTTTATTAAACTACCATTTGCAAATACTTATTAGAAACTAAGTTATGAATCCTTATCCAAATACGAACTCCGGGGGAAACTTGTTGAATTCAGTAACAAGTCACAAAGCTTAAACTATAATCAAAATGTTGGCTTTCAGGCGTGCCGACTGTTATATTAAAATAGTTGGCGGTTGATGTGCAACCATCTTAGTTTGTTATGATATGGGTTGTAATTTTGGGTATGTTGATGTTGGTTTTAGGGGTTTAGGGTCTAGATTTGAGGGCAGCCAGGTCAATTATAAATAATGTACAGACATGTATATATGTATGGCATAATCCGCCTATAATTTTCTCACTGCTGGGACACAGGCCACATGTCTTCGAATTTTTGTGGTTCTGGGACATGCCGATTTCCTCACGATGATTTTCTTCACCGTTTTGAGAGTATATTTGTCATGGACCAAGTGATTATTAGGACATTATAAAAAATGCCCGGGCAGTTTAAAATATGCCCAATACGAGAGAGCAGTGTGATAACAACTATTATATAAAATATATCGAAATAATCAAATCGTAAAATAACATCTTTCCATTCATAGACACTCTGCTGGCGATAGGCGAAGTGGGATGTAAGAGCACATGAGTAGACAAACGGAACAGAGGCAAAGCTTCTTAAGAACGTGCAAAATTGTTACCTATTTTGGTAGGGTTGTCACAATTAGGTCAAGACAAATTAAAGAAAACATTTGTTATTCAGTATGATAGAATTCTTTACAAGTTACTTACTCCAATAATTTTCTTTTTACCGACTTCAAAAAAAGGAGGTATAATTTTTCTTTTAATACCATTACCGTTTATTTTGTTGACTCTCATAAATGTCTTGTATTGACAATTATTATTCTATTAGAAATCAATCTCTTAACGTGGTATTAAATATTATCCAGTCAGCAAAATACTTTGGCGGAAAGTCCGCGAGTCAGCAGTAAGCGGTAAAAAAAAAAAATATACGGTCGAATTGAGAAACCTCCTTCTTTTTTGAAGTCGGTTAAAAACCAGTGTAAGCTAGCAATTGAAACTCCGTTCTACAATATAGTCGGACTTTTAATTAGCTGCAGTAAAATGACAGCTTATGTGTTACCTATATGACTGAAATTGGCGAATTGGCTTTTTGTTTTTTCGCGGCCATCAACCAAATCTTGTTTTTTTACCGACTTCAAAAAAAAGGAGGTTATCAATTCGATACGTATGTATGTAATATTATTGGAATTGCATTATATTCACATATGATGATCTATTAGGGCTTCCAAACAAATATACAAAATTTCATAGACGTATGTATGTATGTATGTATGTATGTATGTATGTATGTATGTATGTATGTATGTATGTATGTATGTATGTATGTTTGTCCACGCATATCTCCGGAACTATTAATCGGATCGTGACCATTTTTTTTTATTGGCTTACATTTTCTTCAACTTAGGGAACAGTGCAAGTTTCATCAAGATCGATTCAGTAATTTTCAAGATATGGACTAATACGTGTAAGTGTGACGGCCTCGCTTATTGATAAGAGCTACGGGTGTAGTGTCAAAGGGAAAACATCTCAAAACCTTGGTCAAATACTAGTGCAAAAACTAAAAATTACGAAATAAAAAATAATTTAAAAAAATTAAACCGACTTCAAAAAGAAATTAACTCAAAATTATGAAATAACTTTAATTTCGGAAGTCGGTGGCATAAAACTAAAATACAGATCCCAAGACACCGACTTCCGAAATTAAAGTTATTTCATAATTTTGAGTTAATTTCTTTTTGAAGTCGGTTTAATTTTTTTAAATTATTTTTTTTAGTACAGAATAGTGTAACAAACGAAACTTATTTGACATGCATATCTCTAAACTCAGTCCGAAATGAGTTATTAAAAGTCGGACTATAGACCAGGAACTAGGTCAAAGTATGACCACCGACGCGCGCTCGTGTCTTAATCAATTCAGCCTATTGCAGTCCACTGCTGGACATAGGCCTCTCGCAGTCCGGTCACAACATCCTGTCCTCCGCCTTCCCTTACAGCCTTCTTAAAGTCATGAATCTAGCTGTCTGCATCGTCACTCACAGAGGCTCTATTAATGAAATACCTAGTAGGTAGCTCATAACTTAACAAACGATTAAGGTACAGTATTCATCATTTTCTCGCCTTAGAAATAACAAGGGGCAGGTAATCTTATAACCGGCGGGAGGGCAGCCTGATTACATTTTAACGAACTCCTAAAGGTCACGCTTCCAATTCTTTGCATTTTCCTTTGCATAATAATAGGGAAACACGCCATCTTGGAATCAATTTGAAGGAGCTTACTTGTAGCCAACTTGTTGGCCTTGGAATCTGGGAAAAGATATTTTAGTTTTACAATTTTTCAAGTGGCTGTTAAAGCGAGAATCTTGATGTCTTAGTGGATTTATAGGAAGCAACATTTTAAAGCAAGAAAGTAGTTTTATCAACAAGATAACAAGTTATTCATTAACTTTTGTATTTTCAATGTAATTATGTTACGTAATCAATACTAATAACAAAGCTGAAGGGTTTGTTTGTTTGTTTAAACGCGCTAATCTCCGTAACTACCACGGCATTTGATAGCCCAATTCTTGAGGAAGGCTATTTAACATTACGCCCCATAGGACCCTCAGGAGCCGACCAAAAAGAAATAACGCTAATCGAAAACGAAGTAATAGCGCGGGCAGGCGATGCGATGCAACGGGGTGGGACGGGTGAACAAGAAATTTCACGCGGACGAAGCTAGTCATGTATAAAATTATTTTTCGTCGTCCACCATCCTTTCGACAATGCCATACATATCAAAGAACAGTCTTGAATCACTCACTAAATGATTTACCAACGCTCAGCCCAATTCTTTGGACCTACAAGGGAAATTTTGCATAGAGGTTGCCTTTATAACGTAGGTAGACAAGGAATAATATTTTTTGAAATTTCCACAGGATAGAAATTATAAATAGATAAGACAGTATCGTTGGTAGAACTTAGTCACATCAAAAACAATTTGGAAGTGTCAGTGCATGTCAAGAGTTGATACATCATCTGGGTCGGATCCTACATGTCCCTTAAAGGCCTTAGAGGACTCTAACCGTGACGCCTTTTACCTTAAAGAAAAAACCTAAAGGCAGGGGTGTAGGCTAAACCAAAGAGTAGGGGTAACAAATTATTCCTTCGCACTCCGATAGCGATTACTTAGCAACTCACTCAGTTCATTTTGTTATGGTCAATCAGCTTTTTTTTTTAAACATTAACACGATGATACTAGGATTTGATACTAGATGAGATTGTTACCCTATTTATTAGGTATGTGTATTCGGAATTGATATATATTAAGATATATAGGTTAAGCACAGAGTCTGTGTCCCCGTCCACATATTATAACCTGTCAGCTTTCACAGCAAGAGTGAACAAGACCTCATCCATTGCTTTCCATCAGGCGAGTTCGAGGTCAAGAGCTTTCCAAATTAGCAATAAAATAAAATTATAAGATCATTTTTATATGATCATGACTTCTTTCATGCAACTTCAGAAACAGCATGTATAGTCGATTTCGTAATTTTATTTGACATTCTAAGGCTGAAAAACACTTGCACGTCATAAAACAACAAGGCTATTTGTCTGTGTGACAGTTAAGAAGTTTCAGTTTACTGGGAATTGTTGTCAATTACGAGGTCGGCTATTACCTACGTCTATAGACTGAGTTCTCTTTCAAGTGAAATCGCCTTTTTCTAACTACCTCTAACTCTTTCCAACTATGTTGGGGTCGGCATCCAGTCTAATCGGATGCAGTTGAATACCAGTATTTTACATAAAAATGCTGCCTATCTGACCTCCATAACCCAGTTATTGGGTAATACAATACCTCTTGGTAAGACTGGTTATCAGAGTTTCAGGCTTCAAATTGCGTTCTTGATTTAAGGTTTTAGAAAATCAGTACTACATTTAGTTCAATCCGAACACGCGTTCCATTCATGCCAACCACATAAGCACCAAATTACTAAATAACTATGCTACTAATGGAAGTTTTGTGCAAATACCACCTAATTCCAAACAAACATGTTTAACATTTTGGAATTCCATGTGAATTCGATGGCTAATGCATCTAGTTCGGCAGTGTACTAATTAACGTTCATTTAATTAATACTGGCGTAATTTACACGTTCATCTATAATGATATTATTAGTTCCTAGTATTAACTCTCTTTCATCAGAGCTTTTGATGAGCAGTGGATATAGTTGATTAATTTACGTAGGGTTATACCATCTTGGCATTGATTGTTGACAGGCTGGAGTGCCCATAGATCTGGTATGGTTGGGGCAGGCATGTTGTTGTCTGATGCGTTGCCTGCATTGCACAGTGTCGGACGGAAATGGCCAGGTGTTCCCGGCCATTCCCGTAGCCCCCCAGCCTGAGGGGCATGCGGGGCCCGCCAGCTAGGCGGGCATGCGCCAGGAGGGTTGTGGAAGTAAAGGCTGAGCCGGTTTCCCATGGCCCTCCCATCACGGCGATGTGGGAACACCGCTCAGTTTTAGTGGGTATACTGTCGGTGTCATTCCGACAGGAGTCCCACATACCCCGTCTCGTCGTGTAATGCATTTCTCAATGAAAAAAAAAAAGGCAAGTTGCTGTCTGAATGCTTTCCGAGGCACGGAGGGATCTCGATATGTAATGGATTGCCACCCATCCACGAATCGAGCGGCAAGCGTAGAACAAGTTTAACTTTCGATTGACCCTTTGACAGATATTATCATTTAACCACGACCCCTTAAAGGCTCCTTCAAACAGGCGCGAAAGGCACCGCTCGTTGCGCGACTTGCGGTGCCTTTGTGTCGCGCGCAATTTTATCGATTTATTGCGTGTCGCGCCTGTTTGAAGGAGCCTTAAATAAAAAGGCCAAATAAGAAATAAATAAAAAATAACATGTTTTCCTTACCAACTTCCATTATATTTATTTATCCGTTATAACCCGTTGATATATAAATGACGAAGTCAAACGAATAATTGATTAGCTTAGTCAGCCTGTAATGTTCCCACTGCTGGGACCCAGGCCTCCTTTCTGTGAGAGGGAGTGGGCCATAAACCACCACGCGCGGGCCCAATGCGGGTTGGCGGATGTCACATGTCTTTTAATTTTTATTTCTAGAACATGCTGATGTTTTCCTTCACCGTTTTTAATGTTTGATTAAATGCTGATAGGTAATTCGTTGTTTTACTTCGGTATACACTCATGATGTAGAGCATTCCAATTATTCGTACTCCTCACTGATTGAGATGTCTTGGAGCGAGACAAGCAAGCGAACCCGCACCGCGACCATTCATTCGTCCATACGTTCTTTTATATGTTCACTAGCTGCGCCCCGCGGTGTCACCCGCGTAAGTATCGATCCCGTGGGAATATATCGGGATAAAATGTAGCCTATATGTTAATCCAGGGTGTCAGCTACCTCTATACCAAATTTTATCTAAATTGGTGCTGCCATTTGAACGTGAAGAAGTAACAAACATATAAACACACACACACACCCCCTGACACACCCCCACACTCACAAACTTTCTCCTTTATAATATTAGTGTGATTCGTTCATAAATCATCTATCGTAGCATCTCTTATAAAGAAAAATTTAATAAACGCATTTAAAGTTGGAGTCAGATTTTATCATTCATCGAACCCTGGGTCGAAACACCAATATTACTCAAGAAACTTTTAAATTAAATAACTTTTTTCTTTATCCTTTACTTTTGTCATTTTGTAAATGGTGGCGGTGGCTACTGCTATAAGGAAAAGCTATTAAAAGTGTTAGCAGTCAAGACTGTGAAAAAAAAATTCTTGAAATTACTTATTCTTCTGGGCTGAAACATTGTTTTGAGACCGCTGCTCACTAGATTGTTGAGCACTTTGAGCGACATTTTGAACATTATTTTACCTATTATTTCCACTTAACTTTTTCTTTCCATTGCTCTTTTAGTTGAAGTTGACACTTAAAAAAAAATCAAATAATGTATCCATTATTGACCATGCACACACTTTTAAAGACTTTCGCTGTAATTGGCGTCTATAGGTATTTCAATCTAAACCTTTTTTAAATTAATTAGAGCATGCCTAGCATTTAGCAATATGAGCTTTAATTGAAACGATAATGCTGCAGCTATTCATATTTATTGAGTTTTCAAATGCTCATTTAAATTAACACCCATGTCTAGAAGTGATTAATAAAATATTACCTTCGGATTTTACGGATTTTGCAAATTGTATATTTGTGAATGAATTAACGCGATTAGAGTTGAAATTAATTGAACATCGTTATCATTAAAACATTGCAATTATTTTCTTGGATAAGGGTTTGTTCAGACTCGCCACAATACAAAAACGGGAACCATGTGGCTGGGTACTACATTGTAATTACCTATCGTGATTGGTTTTTATACTGTGTCGTGATTGTGTTAAACTATAGTCTATCACCACCGTATCTTAATTATGGTTGAGATCGCAGTTACATTGTGCTTGAAACGTACACTCATGACAAAAGAAAAAAAAAGAACATTGCAATTCCATAAACCGAGCTTGCCTCTTGTTATTGGTTTGAACGTGGTAACTTTACAACTACGAATTTCAAAAGTCCGACGAGATGATAGGTACCTACGTCGCGATCCTGCATCTGCCTCAAACAGCTCTAAAATACTATTATTTACGTGACAAAAACTGAAGTCCGAAGTATTTATTTGGATCTTTTACTCACGAAAATATCGAAGGCCAAACTCGAAAACAATACCGAACTCGTTTTTATTTCCGCTTACGTCATAACATACTCAAAAATATAGGCCATGAAAGTGGGTTAGCGTAACACGAGATAATAATGGGGAAGTAGGCAAATAAAGTCATTATTATTGCCGCTGGCAACCTCTCAGATAACTTTTTTTATATCAGCACTAAAGTAGATATGTACAGAGCCAGCACATCAAGCTACTACAATCTGTCAAATTTCTTTATTAGATTTTCAACTTTATCGCTAAAGCATTAGGTTCAAGGTTGATTGGGAAAATTTTACAGTTTCGGGTAGATTGATGTGCTGGCGTCTGTACCTACAGTTTACTCTTTGGTGCCAGTTACAAATTTTGTTCGAAGTTTCAAACTGAATTCTGAACGATGTAACGATAGGGGGGATTTTTATCGCAATTTTATGAAGTTTTATGTCAGTTTGAGTCTTTATTTGAAAATAATTATAGAAAACATACGTTTTTCGGGGTGTTTATTCAATACTGCAGTTTTATTTTCGGTTTATAGTTATTTAACGAAGATAACCTTTCATGTTACAGATTTGGAACTTGTGTCTATTTCTAACAGTCTTATTGACAACGAGCTAGGAAAATAAAGTCGGTTACTGGCCTGCCTATAATATTATCTTGCTTGGCCACATAAATGTTGCTTTCTTATCAAACGGGAATAAATTTGAATATTTTTACGACAAAATGTTGATTGGTGCTCAAATGGGAATACCTTTGGTGCTCTAAAAATAGGTGCTCAAACGGCCTCATCATATTTACTTGTCTTCAACGTTGCGCATAGGTACAGGGAGTTACAGAAACATCTAGGATCTTATTCAAAACAAAGAATTATTTTCACATCCTCATCCGCTCACGATTTATAAAGGCAGAGTAAGAAAATTCGTAATATCAAGTATGTGGCAGCCTTATGCATGCATATTATTACGCTTAACGTCAGTCCTGAATGAACACACGAACATAAGTAGATGCAAATACCTTTATACATGTGGCGTCTGGCGTGTGACGTCAGGACTTCTAGATGTTCGCGCTTTGTTAGGGTTGATTCCCGCTAGACTGTAGCGGAGCCGCGTCGAGGGTCGGTATAGTACCTACCTAGTCCCTACGTCCATGATTTTGGCCGTCCGAAAAGCTGAATTTGACAGTTGTTTTGACAGACCAACTGCTTTCGGACGGGCCCGTATCATCGTTGACGGGCTTAGAGATTAGACCCTCTGTCGTCAAATGAGAGTGTTTCTTGTGAAAAATATGGAAGTTTGTTAGTAAAACATTACATAACAACTAAACCTGAGAAATACTCGAAGATCTTGACGTAATTAAGAAAAGTACCCTTTTGGCGCCTGGTGATTACTCTTTCTCGTCTCACGTTATTGTAATTTCAGAAACGAGCTGCAGCAAGCAAATTCTAGTGACTCATCAGTCCATTTGTCAAACTTGCTAAAAACAATTTGGCCTCACGATCTTTTATGAGCTTAACTGTCGCTAACGAGACAAAATTACTTTTTCTATTGTTACTGAATTTAATAATTCTGCCTAACAGACGAGGGGCTAAACTGACTGAGACTGACAACGTGAACGTTCGTTCATTACCCGCACGTTTTGCGCGCGTTTGGTACAGTCCAGTGTGTACCAGTCTTTGTTATGTGACAGTATAGCTTGCATGAAAAAGATATTTCACTCGAGTCGTAGAGATTATCCGAATGTGGGTATTATATTTGCGTTCTCAAGCAGAGAAACAGTCGCATTTCCTTCTGGAGCATTGTCTTGTTGTTTTGTGGATTTTCATACATTTACATTATTTTCTTGAAGAAAGTTAGAAGTTTAATATGTTAAAATAGAAGAAGTTTTGAAGATGTGATAAAATTATATTATTCTGCTGAGATATCATAACAACAAGTAAAATCCTTATTCTTACATAATATTATAAAATGCAATGTATTTCTGCCGTTTAGCGCGTTTATCATCTAAATATCATCGCAAGTAAACGTATTTTTAGGGTTCCGTACCCAAAGGGTAAAAACGGAACCCTATTACTAAGACTTCGCTGTCCGTCCGTCCGTCCGTCTGTCTGTCACCAGGCTGTATCTCAAGAACCGCGGTAGCTAGACAGTTGAAATTTTCACAAATTATGTATTCCTGTTGCCGCTATAACAACAAATACTAAAAACAAAATAAAATAAATATTTAAGGAGCCCCCCTTAAATATTTATTTATACAACAAACGCGATTTTTTTCGGCGTTTTTGCCTTGTGGTACGGAACCCTTCGTGTGCGAGTCCGACTCGCACTTGGCCAGTTTTTTTTTCTTTATTAATGATCTTATAATAAAACCATATTTTTGTATTTCGGGACACACTCTTGTCTTATCATAGTTTTCATGTACAGACACCAGCACATCAAGCTACCCGAAACTGTCAAATTTTCCCAATCAACTTTGAACCTTATGCTTTAGGGAAAAAGTTGAAAATCTATTAAAGAAATTTGACAGATTGTAGTAGCTTGATGTGCTGGCGTCTGTACATTCATTTGTTTGCTGTTTCATAAAGAAGTGCAATACCAAAATGTATGGAACAGTTTTTTTTTTAATAACTTATGAAAAAATTCTAGAGATATGCATGTCGAATAAGTTTCATTTGTTACACTATTCTGTACTAGAAAAACATGATTTGGTGGATGGCCGCGAGAAAACAAAACATTTTCATCCTATTATATAAAATGGCATAAGCATCAGAAAGCCAGTTCATTAAATGTAGTATTAGACGCATTAACCGAATATCATTCAGGCGGCTAGTTGAATGGCGCCCAGTTTACTGAATGGTTAATTTAGCTAGTTGGCGACGACGTATCCATGATAACATACATTTTACCAATAGGTACCAATGTTCCTTTCTTTCTAACCGACGACGCGCGCGATCACACTAATATTATAAAGTTTAAAGCGAAAGTTTGTGAGGGGGTGAGTGGGGGTGTGTCTGTGTGTGTGTTTATATGTTTGTTACTTCTTCACGCTCAAACGGCTGGACCAATTTTAATAACATTTTGTATGGAAGTAGCTGACACCCTGAATTAACATATAGGGTACTTTTTATCCCGATATTCGCACGGGATCGACACTTACGGCCCGTTCACAACCTTGCCGCTGTGAGCGGCGGCTAGGCGCGGCGCGGCGAGCGGCAAGAACAAAGCCGCGCGCCTAGCCGCCGCTGTTAGACCGAAGTCGTGAACGGGCCGTCACGCTGGCGAAACCGCGGGGCGCAGCTAGTAATATTATATATGCGAAAGTGTGTCTGTCTGTTACTTCTTCACGCTTAAACCGCTATACCGATTTAGATAAAATTTGGTATAGAGATAGTTTGAGCCGGGAAGGGACATAGAAAAGTTTTTATCACGATATTCCCACGGGATCGACACTTACGCGGGTGAAACCGCGAGGCGCAGCTAGTTACTCCATAAACCACAAACAACGTTGAAGAAAAAGGAAATAAAGTACCATTCCGATTTTACGACGGTCCAAACTGTATCTCGTAGTGCTGATTTTATAGCACCATAAAACAAAATCACGTAGTATCGCATCCAAAAGATATCCTTTATCTTTTTGTACTGCAATTTTGTGGTTTATCTGTGTTAGCAATTCCACCATACAAGCACCTTCCTTAACTATAAATAACATCACGCCTCGTTTCGCCAAAGGGTGGGGCAGAGGTAACTGTTCGGGATAATAACTATAAGTAAATAAAAAGAACATAATAATATTATTTAAAAAAATCGGTCAAGTGCGAATGGGACTCGCGCACCGAGGGTTCCGTACAGTAGGTATGTAAAGAGTTTATCACGTGATTTTTTTTTGTAATGTAACTTTTACGGTTTTCGGATTTTCTCCTTCACCACTGCAGCCTTGAGTACCTACCTATTTGATATTAATTTCAACTTGATAACTCGACGCGTTCCTGATAAAAAGGGTCTTGACAGACGGACACCGAAGTGATGTTGTAAGGGTTCTTCAAAATAAATTTCACGTGGACGAAGTTGCGGGCAGAAGCTAGTATAAAATAAACGTCGACGAAATTACGTGAAAATTATGTAACAGCGCGGACAGGTGATGCGATGCGACGGGGTGGGTCGGGGGAAAATAAATTTCACGCGGACGAAGTTGCGGGCAGAAGCCAGTATAAAATAAACGTCGACGAAAATTGTGGGAAACAGCTAGCGGTTACATAAATTAAACAAAAAGCTATTAAAATGCTAAAATGATCTGAAGGGATCTTCAGCTAAATCATCCCTTTTATAATATCCATTAAACCCATTTGGATGTCATAAAATATAGATGTTACATTATTTACAAGCACTAAAGGTTACTTAAACTTAGGTTTTACATTGTTTACAAGCACTAAAGGTTAATTATACTTAGGTTTTGTTAAAATAAATTTTAAGCAGCAAAATCAGAGGTCATTCTATCAAGCTAACACAAAAGAGTTCGTAAATAAAGCGAGACTCACGTAAATTAATAATAGTTGATATTAATTCAAAAAAGGAAATGTTATTTTAAAGATTCAAATGAATTTAGAGATCTTTTGCGATTTAACTTATGAATTTATTTTACAATTTGATTTTATATACTTCAATTTTAAGCATGCATATGAATGCATATAATGCATGTATTTTATTCTTTGTTTATTTTTTAAGTAGGTATACTAACATAAATATGGATGACTGTGTCTGACTTACATGAATAAATAAAATAAAAAAAAAAGTTACCCCAGAATTATAATGTTTTAATTTAAACTATTGAATATACTTTCGTAATAATAACCTACTTGCAATAAAAATGGGCAACAAAAATATATATTTTTTTTAATATATTTTTTTTTATTTAGCAAACTCATATTTATATATTTTTTGCATTCATATTGAGATCTTAGAAATACTCATAAGTCTTAAATCAGGCAGATTATAGAGAATAACTGGGATACCTACTGCCCTGTAAGTCCGTCAACGAAGATTCTACTGAATTCATATTGAGATCTTAGGAAGATTTATTAGTCATATGGAACCTAAACACAAAAGAAGGAAAGTTTTAGAAACCTTACCTTACCTTTAAAAATCAGAATGATTGTATGTATATTAGTATGGTTTTTATTGTAAAAAGAAAGTTTTTAGAGGTATCTTCATGATTTTTTTCTATCGTATCAAATTAGTTGTATTATATTTTTAACACACTATCTACCTAGCATATATCCTGAAGAATATCTTATTTTTTTCTGATTTTGTTTACCTACTGTAGTCGATCATATATTTTTACTGTTTCTAAAACTTCCGTTTTTTGTGTTAAGGTCCTGTAAGCCCCTTAATCTCTTTTCGGAATTTTAAATTAGAGCACGTAATATCAATTTATCAGAAATGTATCGTGACTCCCTTGTTGGTGCAGTGGTCGCAAACGCTACTGCTGAGCAAGGTCCTGGGTTTGATTCCCAGGTCATGTGCAGTATTATTGGGTTTTTCTTCAAGGATTTTTCAGAAGTAGCCCGGAGTCTGAATTTGTGCTCGGTTGATGGCAATAGGCACTGTTACATGGGACCTAAATATAACTGGCAAAATGTGGGGGTACTAATACGTCCACGTATGCCTAACTCTTCAGGGATTACAGGCGTGATGTTATGTATAATCTCAATTAGAAAAACAGATGTTACTCAGTTTCCATTATTCATTACTAGCAGGTTAGACTGGAACATAGTTGGGAAAAGGCTAGGCAGATGATGGGAATATCGGGATAAAAACTATCCTTTGTCCTTTCCCGGGACTAAAACTATCTCTATACCAAATTCATCTAAATCGGTTCAGGTAACAGACAGATAAACTTTCGCATTTATATTATTACTAGCTGCGCCCCGCGGTTTCACCCGCGTAAGTGTCGATCCCTTGAGAATATCGGGATAAAAACTATCCTATGTCCTTCCACGGGATGCAATCTATCTCTCTGCTAAATTTTATCGAAATCCGTTCAGTGGTTTAGGCGTGAAAAGGTAGCATACAGACAGACAGACAGAGTTACTTTCGAATTTATAAAATTAGTATGGATTCATTTTATTTATTTTTTTCTAGGATGCTCGCAATTTATAGGAAGAAAACATCATACTATAAAGGCGATAGTAATTTCCCAGTAGCAGTCCGGGGAGTCTGGATTAGTGACGTTTGTGACAATGCGCTCGCTTCGCGACAAAAGCAGCAAGAAAGCGAAACGTGAGAGTACTATACACTGCGTGGGTGTAGTAAATCCCTTTGGGGAAAATGTAAATACGACTGGCTTGTGCCCGCAACTCCACTGTTGAGCGCGTATTTCGTATAGCACTTCAAGGCATAGCAACAACACACCAGGGGGGCCTAAAAACGGGGTCCGCTAGGGCCGATGCCCACCAGGGTCGCGGGTTGTTCGAAAGAGATACCGTGGCCCCTGGCACAGGCAACTGAAGGAACACGGGTGGGTTTTAGTCAGTAAGAGTCTGACACTCCCTTCCGCTCCGCCCAGAGCGGGAGGGGTCATTTGATGATTTCCCACCCAAAAAAAAAAAAAAAAAGGGGGGCCTAAAAAGGCCACTTTGGCAGAATCATAATAGGATGACATAATGGACAGTTAACCGTTAAGTGAATCATATCAAATCCCATTGGTGAAGCATTTTTCAGTAAATTTTTTTTGTATGTGCTAAAATCGGTACCTATCAATCCGATCCAAATCCAATCCCAATCTCTTTGATTAACGTAGAGTGTCGAAAAAAAGAAAAACAAGGACTGTCTTCGCCATTATCCTTTTCCTTATCCTTTTATGATTCTCCAAAGTGGCTTTTTTAGGCCCCCTGCTGTGTTGTCACCGGGTTGCTGGTGTCAATCTTGTCACATAAATAATATTAATAAACATCCCGCATTCCACTGAATTATGTCTCATACACGTCGTGAATACTCACGCATATTAGTAACAACTCCCAGAACAACCATCAGTATGAATAGCAAGCTCTGCTATTGTTTAGATCGGCACCTCAAAATATAAATTCTATGTAACACTGTACCCCCTATCGCAGGCAACAGGTAACAGAAGCTAGTGGGATAAAGAACCTTCCATTGGATTTTCCATTAACTCCAATACCGCTGACCGGTGATAGAGATACAGTATAGATAGGTACAGAAGGCTGGCTTCCTTTAACGGGCGAAAATGGGCACGCACATAGACGCGTAATTTCTGTTCCAAAAGTAACTGATGAAAGTATTGCAGAGGTAGTATGGTATGCGAACAACGCGTCATACTGACGTCACGCAAAATCCTGCATCTCGCAAGCTGAGTTTACCGCGCAACTAGCATATCGATGCCTTAGTTCACAATTGTACTAACTACAAAATTTTCAATTTTCACTTTTTTAGTGCCAAATACACTAAATGTCGTGCTCTTTCGTTTGCGCGTATCGAAATACCGATAATCCGTCTCTTTCTACCAAAAACGTAGTTCACAGTTGTATTAAATAAGTTCCATGAATGCCTTATGAATGCTCTACTACACTAATGACCTTTATTTTTATAAATCCAAACAAGACATACTTTAACTGATTTTAAGTTTCTCAACTGCAGAAAATTTCAAAACACAAACGTATTATATACACTTGCAATATCTGCTAATACTTTTTAGCAGTGCTTTATTAGTGAACTATGTGTTGATAGTACAAAAGAATCACTTTTACTTTAAGGGTTTGGGAATTTTTGAAAGTGCACAAATGCATTAAATCGTTTTGAGATATAGTCCCATTTGTACAAGTGTGCTTAGTACTATTTACTTAAAGGGGTTTGGGAATTTTTACGTTTTTAGATTCACATGACAACACTGTTATGGGACGAATGTAATGGCAAAAAAAGGTTCTACTAAAATCTCTATCTGAAACCTGTATAGAAAGAGCGCGAAAACTTATAAGCATATTCACTTTGCGTGAATATGCTTTGGTGATAGGGTCTGCTAAAATCAAAGTGAAACCCTACGATGTTATTATTATAAAACACGGGCTGGATGAAGACACATACTTAAAATGAGCCCGTGCAGTGGTTGAAAATTAAATGGCTACGACTGAAGAAAGAATCCCCCGCTTCCATTTTTTACAAATACGATTTGACTGATACACATTTCAATGAAATAGACATTTGTAAGCCAAAAAACAAGGACAAAAATAAACAATTCAAAATCAGTAAACAAAAAGAGTTAGACCATCCGCTTCTGCGGCTATTGTTAACCTTGATCCCATTGTTGAAGAAATTTAAATGTTTCTCATTAAATAGCAATCGATTATTGTTACCAAACTGAAGACTGATTAATAAATTCTAATCTATAATATTAAGAAACCAATTTATTTGAGAAATAACATAAAATTGGGCTTCGTCCTCTTAAAATTTTGATTGCAAGTTCGAAAAATATTTCATGATTGTAGTTTGAAAAGTGTTTGTATTATACAGAAAAAAAAATTAACAGTATGAATATGAATCACTGATTTATTATTAGTTGTTGGACCTTGAACCAGCCTGATAAAACTGTTAAATATTTTGAGTTTTTCACTTAATGCACATCAACATAATCAATTTTAGTGCACAAATGTAATAAATGAGGGGTTGTATGTTTATTAAGCTATTTTTTAAATGTTATGGATATACTAATATTACAATATTGAGTTAAGATGGAGTTAAAGGACTAGTCTTGTGAATAAATGCATAATTGCTTTATTATTTTACTTTGTTTTCGTACTGTTCACGTCTAAACTTTAAAAAACTTTAAAACGCTCTCCTCAAAATTGTTAATTTTGTAGTTAGTGCAATTGTGAACTAAGGCATCGATATATACAACGGCCCGACATGAATCATGGGGCAGTTGCCCGCCAGAGACACCCGTCTGGTCGGAGGATCCTCCCTTTTCTATTGAGTATGAGTGAACTTTACACCCTGTTCCTCACACCTCTATAGTATAAACAAAACAGAGGAGCAATACCAGTATTTTAGGAATGTTCGTACCCTAATCTCAATCTTTACCTGTCAAAGATATCTTGAATTTCCCTAAATTATTTACTGTTTTTGATTATCGCTGAGGTAAGATTGCGTCTAGATGTTGAACGTTTTTGATTACGGTAATTTACCTACTGGTTAAATTCTTACGTAATCACTTACAAAAAATAAAATTACTTAGTAAGATTATTTAGTAGATTTCATCCATATATTGTTCCGAACCTAAACTCTCTCGGGCCACTAAACATGACCCTCCACACCAATACTTCACAAAAGAAACATAATAATATCTTGGTGGTACTAACCTTAAGTGATTGTCGCGCGAATACGCGATCGTTACATGAATTTTGACATACAAAGACGACTAGATTGAACGCGCAAGTAAGTCATAATTCATCTCACCACATTTCCAACAATAAATTATGAATAGTAATTTACCTCAATTTGTCAATTATTAAACATCCATACTGTGATTTCAAATTAGAATTTCGGGTTTAAATAAATATGGATTTGATCTTTTGAATTTTATTAAAATTGTTCAATTATTACAATATAGGATTTTTATTCAATTTGTAAGCGACACTACAAATTGGCATTCACAGGAACTTTTTCTGTTCCATTTGTTTACATTTTGATCAGAGATTTTTGGAACAGACCATTCGTACGGAGATCTCAAACTATGTCAAACGAATGCCAGTTGTTTGCACTCACTATAGGCACACGTGTGTCTATGTGTGCGTTATATTTGTCGTATGTAGGTACTACAGTCCGTTCACAGTTATTTTACCTCTGACAGCAGCAACCTAACAGCAACCTTATTGGAATGAGAATAAAGATCACTATGATTTTGACAGACTTGTTAGTGGCTGCAACCCAACCAACAGCAACCTTATAAGAATGAGAATAAAGATCATTATGATTTTGACAGACTTGTTAGTGGCAGCAACCCAACCAACAGCAACCTTATAAGAATGAGAATAAAGATCATTATGATTTGGACAATGAAGCAAAATCAGTGGTACAATATCTGTGAAAGGACTGTGACAGACCTTCTGTTTCTATCTATTTTGTGATCGAGTAAGCAACACAATGGATGCGACCATCCACCGCTCGTCCGCTGCAATCAAGATAGAAGAGTTTTATTTCGCTTTAGATTTATTGAACTGTAAAATAAATTAAGTCTAGTCTTATTGGTCTGTCGATCATAAACAAGGAATGGCGGTGGTATTAAGAAGATGGATGAAAGAGAAATGGGATTAATAATAATAATCATTTTATTATCTTCCTTTATTTCCTTCCATGCTGATCTGGGAGCAAAAGAAAAACATAGAATGTATCAGCTGCTTATCATCCCGCGCAGGTCGTAAAAGTCGACTAAGGGAAGAGTTTACCTCAACATCTGGTGAACCCCCCCCGCCCTTGATCGTCTTGTGCGACACCCGACGAGTGTCGTGAGACGACTAGGGGCAAAATGCAGACGCACATCATATGTCTGCACACTTGGGTTCCATTTCGTAACCCAACACTAAGGTATCCGAGGGCTCGGGAAACAAATACGTTCCTGGAGGCCCGGATCCCCCCCGTGGTTATTTTTTTATAAACCACTCAGAAGTAGGAGCCCCGCGTAGCGGGGCTCCGTCGACCAAGCTCACCCTCGACCATGCATAGAATATTTTAAATATTTTTCTAATCATTATTATGGCATTTAAATATTATGTCTAACAATCATTATGGTATTTAAATATTATGTCTAATCATTATCATGGCATTTAAAAATATGCAAAACAATACGTATGGCACTCGTATCTTATGGCATCTAAGTTTCGGGCAATTAAAAGTATGTCATATGTCTTTTAGGGCAAACAAATCATTCGGGCAAATGAAATTCGGGTAAATGAAATTCGGGAATACGATGATTATGGTATATAATCTTCGGGCAAACAATACCAAACCCTGTAAGAGGCTAAGAGGTAATCTCTATAAGCAATGTTTAAAAAAAAAATCCGATGGAAAGCTACACTATTGCCGATTGCCATTGGATTTCTTCCAGGCGTACGATGTCGCGGCCAGAATCTAGTCCATATTAACATAATTATATTTGCATCTTCAATTAACTGTAATAATACACATCACTCACAGGTACTTATTATGAGAGGCTTGTAATTCTGAACACTGTAGCTGATTAATTAACTGCATAATTACTCGAGGTATTTGCTAATATCAAGAGCGGTGTACCTACATAAATTAAGTTAGTACAATGTAATGCAGTACTTCACTATTGGTTTATCAATGTCACTTGAATGTTAATACAAATAGCATTTGTTTATAACGAGATTTTTTCTTGTATCGTGTCAAAATAAGCTCCAAAATATTTTTATACACACTTGAAAATTAGTGGATAAAATTTTTGTATTAACATCTTCCGGCACACTAAACGCCCAGAGACGTAATAATAATAAAACTTATATTGTTTTTCGTTCAGTGTCCTATAACCGATTAATTATAAAACAAAAAAAAACTGGCCAAGTGCGAGTCGGACTCGCACACGAAGGGTTCCGTACCACAAGGCAAAAACGCGTTTTTAAACGAAAAAAACACGTTTGTTGTATGGGAGCCCCCCTTAAATATTTATTTTATTTTGTTTTTAGTATTTGTTGTTATAGCAGCAACAGAAATACATAATTTGTGAAAATTTCAACTGTGTAACTATCGCGGTTCTTGAGATACAGCCTGGTGACAGACCGACGGACGGACAGACAGCGAAGTCTTAGTAATAGGGTCCCATTTTTACCCTTTTTGTATGGAACCCTAAAAAAGGGGTTTCTCTACACTGCATAGAAATAGCTACACAATATTTACAATGTCAATATACTCGTAAATTGAAGCATGTCGTGTTTTTATTCAAACCAAAAACAAAACTAAATCCTATATCTAAACAGTGCTTTCCCATGACTCTACCTACATCAAAATATCTATTTTGTTTAATAACACGTTGTGGTAGACTAAACGCCCACAGACGTATTAACAATGAAACTTCCATTGTGTCTTGTTCTATGTTAATTTTAACAAAGACTGTCGACTAAGTTAATTTTAACGAAAAAGATTCTGGTCAGAAACAACCTAGCGAATAGTTTCGTAATTTAACATGAAAATACTTCAGGAAACTGTAAACTAAAGTTTTAAAACATGATACTTATCAGAGCAGAGCTTAAGTAACACCCTAAGTAGCTTCATACTTAGTGAAATATCGAAATATGAACAGAATGTTCTTTAGGGAAATCAAGTGATTATTACTTACAGGGAATTTTAAGGGAAAGAAAATGGTGGAAACAAAGATAAAAAGGCCCCTTGGCTTATAAGATTTAATTAGGCAATATTAATTAATAAAAGGCTCTCTTCATCGAAAAAATAGGCTCCCGCGTCATTTCTTGGGGAGGAAAGAAATGTTTATTGTTATTATTATTAATATAGGGAGTTTCTTTCGCAGAATTATGCGTCGTATATTTGCTGGGTAAATAATAGTGTGATGTGTGATTGTAGCTTTGGGTATTCTGAAGAAAAATTTCCACCTTTTGGGTTTTATATCTTCGTTTGTATTGCCGCCTACTAACCCCGCCTACTAACCCTTTAACTGCCCCGTTGGTCTCGTGGTCGCAAGCGCGACTGCTGAGTGTGGGGTCCCGGGTTCGATTCCCGGGTCGGGCAAAGTGTTATTGAGTTTTTCCATTAGGAATTTCTTAGTAACAGCCCGGAGTTTGGAAGTTGGCGGTGTGATACCCCCGTGTCTCGGAAAGCACGTTAAGCCGTTGGTCCTGCGCCTGATCTCTCTCCGGTCGTGTCGGATTGCCGTCCCATCGGACTATGAGAGTGAGGGAAGAGGGAGTGCACCTGTGTCTGCGCGCACACTTGTGCACTATAATATCTCCCGCGCCGAAGGCTAGTCTCCGTTGAGATTGGCCGCCGAGGTTTTTTTATTTATTCGGTGTCAGATCCGGGCCCGCACCAGGTTCTGCCAAATTTCAATTTTAGTATTCATCGTTGGCGAAGTTCAAATGAGAGAGTAGTGGTGGCTCAGTGGTAACGGCCGCGACTTAAGATTTGTAGGTCGTAGATTCGACTCCAGACAGGCGCTTTATTTTGTGTAAATTATTTCATCACCACTGCTCTAAAAACGGTGAAGGAAAACATCGTGATTTTAGAAAATAAAAAATATGAAGACATGTGACATAAACCAACTCGCTCTGGGCCCGTGTGGTGGATTACAGCCCATTCCAGTAAGGGCTGATTTTTTCAACGCCAGTTAATTTTATACAGGAGGAAAATTTGGAATTTTTGACAGTTCCACCATACAAAAACTGTCAGACGTAAATATTCCACGAATAAAAATTATCTGTCGATTGAAAAATCAGACTTAAATGGGATAGAATACCGTCATCGAATACCATCGATATAATGTAATCACAATTTCTTGATAGTACTTACTCGGTATTATTAGAATCTGTTTTTATTTAGCCATGGGCCCCGATTACTCAAAGACGGCAGGACCAATTTGGAAAATTCTTTTTTTGTTTAAAAGGGTATACATACTTCCCAGGTCTCATTGTCATGAGGCCATGATCTGATGACAGTTTCCTGGAGGAATGGAGGGAACTCTTCAAATATTGTAGGTACACCTATAGCGATTTGTGTGAAAAATGTTTTACTGATTTTTTACAACCGCCACGCCTGTTGTAAATTTTACAAGCAAAAGCAGAATTTTAAAACTGATATTCCGAGTAACTACACTAATTGCTTCTCATATTGTTCAATCAAAAACTTCCGAGAGTCTCTAAAATTTATTAAACTCACAAACAGTGTGCACTTTATGTAACAGATGCTTTTGAAATTCGCCAGTGAGCCCACGTGCGGACCGGACGTAAAAATATCTCGACGAGATTTCATCTCGCTCTGGATTTTCAACTTTCGGTATAGAGCCAAGCGTTGAGAATCCAATAGAGCGCATCGTAGCACGTCAAAAAAAATAGTGGCTCTCCAGGAGTGCCGACAGAAGTGAAAACAAAACACAAACAGAATACTTTGCCATCACTCACTGACATATCGGATATACATTAAAACAGAGTTCATCCCGAGGACAGCCGAACACATACGAAGCGGGTATTTTTTAATCGTCTTATAAACAAAACACGCGCGGTGTCGCTTACGGAAACAGTGGCGCGAGTTCAATGGTTTTTTCGCATCTCAAAAACTGCTAAACGCACCTAAAAAAGTTTTCACTTCAGAAAAATACTGTTGGATTTTCAGCTCTCGGCGCGTGAAAAAAAATCGCCGCGGGAGAAAGTCGCCCGTGCGGACCTGGGCTGAGGCGCCATATTTGAAGTGGTTTATTTATTTTTTTTACTGACTTTAGACATTTATATTGATCAGAGGATTTAATTTTGTCTGTGAGGTTTTATCGCTTATCTATTCATAGCTTAGTAAAGTATTTGCCCAAAGTTTAGGGTTCATGCTTATGCTATTAGTGGTGGATTTACAAATTGGCTTAAGGTACTTACGCACTATGTGGTTAGCCGGTATGCATTCAACCGTCCAGCTGAAGAACGGCACGACCGTCCGGCATCTCAGTGCGGATAAAAACTACTTATCGTACATATTTTTGATTTCAATTTTCATTCCGGCTAACGGCATTGTGCGTAGGTACCCTTACACTAGAGGTTACTTTTTCAAATGTATAATTATGTAAAGTCAGAAAAATTTATTAAAATTAAATATAATTATAAATATTATGGTCAATTTAAGTTATTTTATTTGTTGATAAAGGTATCACTAAATAAAATAACTTCAATAGTCCGTATATTCAAATCACAACTGTCATTCTTTGACAGGTGTGTGAAATGGCTATAATAGGGCCAATTGATATAGGATGTCAATTCGATTAACAATTAATACTTTAATCACACGCACACGCACACAAATCATTACGCCTGTTGCCCCAGTTGACTTCAATCATGTTATTTAATTATCCCCTCGTCAATTAGGCAAGCTTATTAAGTTCGGTAATAATAAAAAAAGTAATTTTGTCTCATTCGTGACAGTTGAGCTCTTGAGACAATACTGACCAAAAGATCAAGGAAAATAAAGTAGACAGAAGTGACAAAAATATCTAAGACAAAATCTAGATTCCCTCACGGTGTGTATCGTAAACAAAATATAGTAATAAAATAATTTTCTCACAATGACAAGAAGCTTTTGCCCAGCAATATTTTTTTTTCTTTTTATTGGAGGAAATTTTCTTTCTGCAGCAGTTTGGTCCTGCGCCTGATCTCTCTCCGGTCGTGTCGGATTATCGTCCCATTAGACTATGAGAGTGAGGGTGCACCTGTGTATGCGCGCACACTTGTGCACTATAATATCTCCCGCGCCGAAGGCTAGTCTCCGTTGAGATTGGCCGCCGAGGCCGAAATACGGTCTGGAGGACTTTAATAACTTGCGTAATTTATGCGGCCTATTACCAAAATGTCTTTTCTTTGGTATTGTTCGTCGAATCGTTGAGCTCTTTTAGTTCTGAGTTGAGATGCATAATTACTGACAAATGCTTGCACTTACTGGATGGGATCAATCTGTTGGTTCTTTCCTCAAAGACCATTACAGATATCAATATACATGGTCTTCACATGATCTGACCAATGTTATGTCTGCACTTCAAAAGAGACTGTGACCTCTGAGTTTATTTCGGCCTTTCTTCTCAGAGTAGTCGGATAGGAAACGTTGAACTCATAATTTTTTTTAAATGTGATTGACGTGTAAACGTGTTTGTACAAACCTACTTAGGACTGATTTTTCAATCATCTGATAACTTTATTTAGTGAATAATTTAGAAATGTTGACAGTTATTTCATACAAAATCTGTTAAACATCAATTTTATTCCTCAAATAAAAGTTATAATCTCGCGATGGAAAAATCAGCCCTTACAGAAATAAAATTATTTATTTTATCAAACTGACGTTATATTTTTATTATCACTTGATTCAATTATTACTCTTACTCTGATTACTACGTTATAATTTGTTTATAGATACGTGGGTACTTTTGTAGGCATGTGTGTGTACTTAGCTCCAGGCTGTCTGGCGTGACCTGGTTGTGATTTTTTCCCCGTGATGACGTCAGAAGTAGGGCGGCTCTGTCCGTGAGAAAATAACAGACGCGCCTCTGTCACGAGTAGGAAACTAATCCGTTTGAAATGAAAATGTTGTGGAGTTATTTGGAATAGAAACATCCTCTTGGTAGAAGGTCCACGTTATGACTGGCTAGTTTGATTGACGTCAAATCGTATTATTCATGATAATGTTTTCGGGAAGCTTCTAACAAAGGACAATGCCATGGGATCGTACCAACTTACGAGGGAGCGGGTCACAACCAAATGTAGTTGATAAAATTAATCCTATTTTTTAAATTACATTTACGTTATGAAAATATATGCTTTTGTTACGAAAATGATTCCCGGATTTCGGACATCAAAAATAAAAATAAGAGTTTATTCAATTTTTTACGTCCATTCTCATTATGTCACTGCCGTTGCACTTCATTTCCGAAAAAATATAGGTACCAACAAAAATTTACTTAAATGAAGAAGATAATTTGTAAGTGCCTACCGATTTTAGAATATTAGGTATATATTTTTGCGTGTTAAAAAAAATAAAACTTTAGGTCACGCGTTGCGCCGTATTATTTTAAATGATTATATTTTAATAATTTAAAGAAAAGAGGACCGATAAAAAAAAGAAATCGTTTTTAATGTAACGTATTGCATTTGTTCTATTGCGCCGTCACGGATGACGTTACTTTCAATATTGGTTTCATCTGTATTATTTAAATATAATTAAAATCCTTATTAACGAAAACGTTCAGGTCCTTTTCCATAACGTAGTCTTTGTGTGATAATCCTTAGCGATGCCTCCACCATTCATCATCATCGTTCATTCGTCATGTTCTCGAACATAACCTCAAAATATGAAATAGGTAAATGAAAAATAAATACGAATTGCGGGAATCCATGTAAAAAATAGTTAGCAATATGGGAAAGGCATTACATTCTCCTCCAAATACTAGGTTTGGTTGTGACAGCGGACTTTACGTTTGGTACAGGGCGCCCTATATTTGATGGCAGTCTTCTTTTTTATATTTTTTTTGCAAATTACTGGGAATAATACCCGTAATTTGCATAAGCACTGATCAAGAAAATATTGTAGTGGTAGCGAATAACAAGCAATCATTTTGCCCTACACTGTCCCACTGCTGGGCATAGGTCTCCCCCATCTTAATCAGATACAAAATAAAAGTAGATATTTTTAATATTTTTAATGATACAGCCCCTTACCTTACCTTTACTTTCAACAATGTTCCGATCTTAGAATACCAGTATTCACAAATGGTGCATTAAAATGTTTTTAATCAATACAATTACAATAATATAGCTGTTACAATTTCAAACAGAAATGCTATGTTTAAATGTACCTAATTGCCCAAATTAAAAACATAATAGCAAATCGGAGTGGCGATCGTTGCTGTTCGCTTAATTGGATGGTCGAATTGATCAATTAAATTTAATGATCAGTTCCATTGCATGCAGTTTAGGATTTGCACTACAATATGGGGTTATTTTGTTTCAGATAGGTATATTTTAGAGAACTATTAGGGTATAAAATAAAATGTATCTATAGGTATGAGTTTATATAGAGGTATGAGGAACAGGGTGTAAAGTTCACTCATCCTCCGTAGAAAAGAGAGGATCCTCCAACCAGACGGGTGTTGTGTCTGGCGGGCAACTGCCCGATGATTCATCTCAGGCCGTTGTATCTATGCTAGTTGCGCGGTAAACTCTGCTTGCGCGATGCAGGATTTCTCGTGACGTCAGTATGACGCGTTGCTAATTTGTTAGCTACAAGTTGTTGATAGCACCACATTGCTCGAAGAACCTATGGCCGATGGGGCCGAAAGGTTCTGGGGTGGCGACCGCGTACCGGAAGACGTAGCGTTGGAAGTTCTCCCACAAGGTGGACCGATGACCTTGTGAAGCACAGAACCGGTCGAAGTGGAGGCCTCTGTCCAGCAGTGGACGTCTTTCGGCTGAAATGATGATGATGAGTTGTTTAATATGTACAGTACAGCTTAGATAGTGAATTAGAGTCCCCGACATCATGATACTAATAGACTTTTATTTCCACAAAAAAATAAGCTATTATATAATTTCATTTGTTTCGAGGTAATAAAATGTTCATTTATGATTTTAATGAAATTCTTGTTTTTAATTCTTTCAATTTATATTGCTTTTAATTAATTTAAAGAAGTAAAAGATTTTAACAATTTTGATTTTATATTTCAGTTATTTAGTTTTAGTTATAATTTAATATTATAATAATAATAATAATAATTTTTGGCTGAAATGGCTAATTAGTTCACACACTTGCCTGGCATCTCAGTTCCAGTCATCCTTAGAGTCTGGGTCGCTACCGCAGTTTCTAACAACAGGCGTTACCCACCTGCTCCATAAATCAGGTAGTCCCGCGGAACCCAAGAATTATAGACCGATCACGTATTTGTCGACGGTTTATAAACTTCTTACATCTATTTTGAGAGCGAAAATTAATACACACATTGAGAGTAACTCGGTTATGTCTGCCTCTCAAAATGGATGTAGGAATGGGTCCCGCGGTACTAAGGAGCTACTCCTCATAGACATGGCCATTAGCCAACAGGTTCGTCGATCCCGCAAGGATCTGTCGACATGTTGGATAGATTACAAGAAGGCCTACGACTCGGTGCCACATACATGGCTCATGAGGGTGCTGGAGTTGTACAAGATAGATGCAACTCTACGCACCTTCCTTGAGTCGTGTATGAGGCAATGGAAGACGGTCCTTCGTTATCCAGGATGTCGACAGATCCAGGGGAATGATGAGCCTGTATGGATTAAACGGGGAATATTTCAGGGCGACAGTTTGAGTCCACTTTGGTTTTGCTTAGCCCTGAATCCTCTAAGTACACTACTGGAGGATTCAGGTCTAGGCTATCGGTTGAAAAGAGGTGGTCAGGTCATATCTCACCTCCTTTACATGGATGATTTAAAACTCTTTGCCCCCAACAAATTGCGTCTGATGGAGCTACTGAAGGTAACTGAAACTTTCAGTAGCGCCATCAGGATGGAATTTGGTGTGGACAAATGTGCAGTCATGCATGTAAAGCGAGGGGAGATTATGGAATCCGAGGGAATTCAACTCTCCGATTCCATAAGCCTCAGATCCCTCTCCTCATCCGAAAGCTATAAGTATTTGGGTATGTCGGAAGCGTTAGGCATCATAACGATGCTGACATGAAGCAATCGTTGAAGGAGCGCTTCTTTTGTCGCCTGAAGAAGGTATTAACTAGTCTTCTTTCGGGCGGAAATAAGGTGCGCGCCTTCAATGGTTGGGTCATGCCGGTTTTGATGTACTCTTTCGGCATACTCAAATGGACTCAGACCGAACTCGACGCCCTGGATAGAAGAGTCCGTACACTACTGACCGCAAACCGGATGCATCACCCACGATCATCGGTAATGAGACTGTATATCCCGCGGAAGTGCGGGGGTCGAGGCTTTTTAAATGCGAAAACCCTCCACAACCGCGAGGTGTGCAGTCTCAGGGAATATTTTTTAAAAACCGAAGTGGGTATGCACCGTGATGTGGTCGCAGTGGACAAGGGGCTCACCCCGCTATCCATGGCTAAAGAGAACTGGCGCAAACCTGTAGTACTTTCTACTGATGACCGCAAGAAGGTATGGCAAAGCAAGGAGCTTCACGGGCGCTTCTATCGGGCTCTTCATGAGCCCGGTGTAGACTTCTTAGCGTCCGTATCCTGGCTACGTTTTGGTGACCTTTTCGGGGAAACTGAAGGTTTTGTCTGTGCAATTATGGACGAAGTTATCTTAACGAATAACTACCGGAGACATATTATGAAGGACGGGACGGTTGACGTGTGTCGGGCATGCCACCGTCCGGGTGAGTCTATCAGACATATTATCTCTGGTTGTTCTCGTCTGGCTAACGGCGAGTACTTGCACAGGCATAACCAAGTAGCTAGGATTATTCACCAGCAACTTGCTTTGAAATATAAACTTGTGGATTCTGAGGTACCGTATTACAAGTATGTGCCCGACCCAGTTCTTGAAAATGACCATGTCACATTGTACTGGGATCGGTCTATCATTACTGACAGGACTATTGTTGCCAATAAGCCTGATATAGTGGTGATAGACCGATTAGCGCGCCGCACAATGATTGTCGATGTTACCATTCCACATGACGGGAACCTCGTGAAAGCTGAGAAAGAGAAACAAATTAAATATCTCGACTTAGCTCACGAGGTTGTTGACATGTGGAATGTGAGCTCGGCTATCATTGTGCCGATTGTCGTATCGGCCAATGGACTGATAGCCGAAAGCCTCGATCAACATCTATCGAGGCTCTCGTTAGGCGGTTGGATCAAGGGCCTGATTCAGAAGGCAGTACTCCTTGATACGGCTCGCATTGTGAGGAGGTTCCTGTCTCTGGAGCCCTAACCACCGGTAGCTTGGACCCTGCTCCCGACACCGGCGGACAACTATTTTTTTATATTTTTAAATGTTTTTTATACTTACTTTTATTTATTAAGAAATATTTAAAAATACAATAAAATAAGATTTGTAAATGAATAAAGGAGATAATAATAATAAAATATAATAATAATAATAATATTCCACAACTATCACACAACGCCGTCTAGTCTCAAGCTAAGCAGAGCTTGTGTTATGAGTACTAGACAACTGATAAACATACTTATATATTTCTAAATACATACATATATAGATAAATTACACCCAGACACAGAACAAATGATCATGCTCATCACACAAACATTTGTCCTGGGTGGGAATCGAACCCACGACCTCCGGCATAGCAGTCATAGTCACTGACCACTAGACCAACAGGCCAGCCATTATAATTGTGGCATGTATTTTTAATCCTTGGTTACTAACATAATTTTTAAGAATACTAACATAAATATGGGTCTGAATTAAAGTAAATAGTAATAATATTTGTCTATGTTTTTTTTTATATAAATACTTATTATTCACGTAAAGTGTTACACTGTCTGTGAAAGCTAAATATTGAGTACAAAGATTTTAAAATTGCAAAAGTGGAAAACAAAGTTTTGAATCAACTGAAAGATGCAGTGATGCACAAGAAAGCCACAAGGGAAATTAAAAGAAACCAATCTTGTACAAACAGCAGGTGAAACCATTGTTTAAAATAAAATGTAAGTACTACAATGTTCGTACAAAATGGAGTAATGAGAATAAAGTATTATAAAATAATTCTTGACCCGTCTAGTCGTCATATATTATCTAAGAAACGCAAACTGTCAAGTACAGAGAGAGCTGAGCTGAATAAAAATTATTTTGTGAACTTTATGGCACAAAGCACAGTTACAGTATATCACTTGTGTAACATATATTGTTCATATTGCTGATACATAAATTAGAAATAAGTTTTTCTAGTTAAGGCCCTCTTGTAGTGCGGTGTGTAGGTATGATAACGTTTCCTCACTCCCCGCATTATAATATATCAGGGCATCTCTCTCTCGCAAGCACGGGCCGGCCACTGCGGCTGCTAGATTTTGTGTATATTTGTTTCATAGAAAAAAAAAAAAGAAAATTATAAAATGTGTTCTCACCAAGCCTTAAAAAACAATAAGGCTTATCTTTTGGTATAACTTTTACCGATGTAAAAGTTATACCAAAGATAAGCCTACGGTATAACTTGAGGAGATTACATCGTTAAACCATTTTAACGATGTAATCTCTTCAAGGTACACGTTTTAAATAACGATTTGGTGTCATTTTTCTGATTTTTTTTACGAGCCATTTTAATTCACGTTTATTATCTTCACACAGTGCTTGACAATGTATATGTCCATTTTCTTAAAACATTTTCTTTTTGCGCGAAATTAATATTTTGCTAGATTTTCAGAGGTCTAAAAAAGTTAAAAAGTACTGCGACCTCGCCTTAAGGGGATTACAGGACCTAAGCGCAAAAAACGCAAGTTTTAGAAACAATAATAGTTTAAGATCGACTACAGTACCTAAACAAAATCATAAAAAATATATGATATTCTTCAAGATATATACTAGGTAAGTGTGTTGAAAACATAATAAAACTAATTTGATTCTATAGAAAAAATCATGAACTTAAAACTTTCTTTTTACAATAAAAACCATACTAATATACCTACATACAATCATTCTGATTTTTTGTCAGATTATTCTACAAGCAACATACTAAAAACACTAGTGTTTAAATTTTTTGTCCAAACAGCAGATTTTTTGTAATCGAATAATTGCTTCATATTTTGGAATAAATTACTTACCAGCGTTATGTCTTCGCGCTTCTCTTTCTTTTCTATGCAGTACGACAGTGGCCGCGCTTTAGGTCATATAAGCCCCTTAAGATTTATTTGGTCCTACTTGATAAATAGCGCTGCTGCACTGGTTGCTTAATTACCATTTTTGTAGGTAAGTACCTAGTCTTACCGATTACTTTCTCGCTCTCCTAATGAAATGTTTTATGTCCTTTTATATTGGGTGTAAAAAGACAGTACAGAATTCGGAACACCACCCTGCGTTCCAGCAAGAAGGCTGCCAAGCTCAAATGGGATTGGGCGGTTCACATCAGCCACAGAAGGCTGCCAGGCTCAAATGGGATTGGGCGAATCACATCAGCCGCATGCACGATGACCGCTGGGCAAAAGCCTACACACAATGGTTGCCTGAGGATTGACGGCGCGCAGCCGAGTCCGGCTCGGAAAAAGGGAACGAGATGACCTGGACGCGTACCACGAGGGCTACTTCGAGGTGGCGCCAGAAAAGAGTTCCTGGAAGGAATCGAGGGAGGCCTTTGGCCTGTAGTGGATAACAAAAAAAAATGTACAGGTAAACAAACGAAATATTAACAATTTGTGAACGTCATTTAATTTAAATCGTCATTTTAATTAATTAGCAAAACGTTATTTCTTTTTGTTACTTGTAAAATAGAACCATTTTTGAGGCGTATCCACATTATGCAGCTATAATTTCGGGCGTTATTAGTAAAGTGGTACGACTTTTCATTTTTTGTGGAGTTCTGTTAGAAGTGCCTAGTTAGTGGCGCAAATGGGTCTTTTCAACAATTTGGCAGCACGTTTAAACGCGGTTTTATATAAGATTTTTTTTACTGAAATATTTTTGGTAATGAGTGTTTACAAAAACGACCTAATGAAGTGGAAGTTGGTTGGTTGGTTCGCTTGGAAGTCGTAAGACACCACAATATAATAAAAAAATATAGCCCATATTACTCGCTGATAATGTAGCTTTCTATAGGTGGAAGAAATTTTAAAATCGGTAAAGTATTTTTTGAGTTTATCCATTGCAAACAAACATACTGTTGGTCTAGTGGTCAGTGACTATGACTGCTATGCCGGAGGTCGTGGGTTCGATTCCCACCCAGGACAAATGTTTGTGTGATGAGCATGATCATTTGTTCTGTGTCTGGGTGTAATTTATCTATATATGTGTCGCATCAGCGGGTGGCCGAGATGCGATACATCGGGTCTTCTTCACGATCCGACATAGTTTAGATAGGTGTGGGCACTTCAGTGGGTACTCGAACGAAAAGATTATTTTAATTTACAGTAACTTTAATAAACTAGCTATTTACAACCGAAACGCACACGTGCGTCGGAAACAAACACGTGCGTTGGTATTGAGCGATTGCCGAGACTGTCCGAGCTCGACGGTCGACTGTAGACTGACTGTCGCACCACTCGGTCTCTCCACCAGTCCTCGCGGCATCCCCTCCACCGACGATCGCGTCCAAGCGGTAGGGCTCGCTTGCGTTTCCGATCACATGATTCTTCGTTTACCAAACAAATTGTTAGATGGCGCCGCTCACTATACTGTGTTGCCATCTATCCACGACATATGTATGTATTTAGAAATATATAAGTATGTTTATCAGTTGTCTAGTACTCATAACACAAGCTCTGCTTAGCTTGAGACTAGACGGCGTTGTGTGATAGTTGTGGAATATTATATTATATTATTATTATACAAAAAATCAAATCTTTTCTCTTATAATAATTAATTTACCTCCTTACTAAACGTATTTTTCTTATATCAGATGAATACTTACACACAGATTTCTCTCTTTCAGTCGTCGTACACCCATATTTCGCCAGTTATATCTAAATTCCATAGAAGGGGCGAACAAAGTAATTTCTCCATATTTTTTCAAAAAAATAAATCTAGCCTATCTTCAAAAGAAAGTCTGTACTTTAAAGTTTTTATTCTCAAAGGAACATTTCCATATCAAATGCCAGACACTAATTAGCTAATGCGATGGCAAGAGTCATTAACTGCAAAAGTTTCATGACTTTTCAGAAGAAAATTATGCAAACGACGACTTTTAAAGTAGGAAAAAGATTTTACTGAAGCTTAACAACAAATCATATATGCGAGATTTGTAATTTCACTTTTATTTTTTGATGTACAGTCAGGGTATTTAATCGTTTATCAAATTGACATATATCGTAAATTTTCTGTGATAAACTCATTTTATGCAACTGTCAAAGAATGACAGTTGTACGGACAATTTAAGCGCATAGTCGATTTGCGTATAGAGCCACCTTGATCCAACCCTTGCGGTATGCGTCTAATCTACGTTCTAGATTTAGTTGTCAAAAAAATATGAGTTTTTGGAAAAAAAAATACTATAATTCCTATACAATAAAGTTCAGTTTACACTTCAACTTCAATCATTTTCAATACTGCTAGTCACTTTGAAATCAACAAAATGAAGTTGATATTTGTTTAACTTGAAATAACACCAATTGGAAACATGATGAAACATTTAACTTCGTCACCAAGTCGTCTCGTCGCCTCTTTAATTTACTTATCAATTTATTTCACTATCTTTCTTTACCTACGATTATTTTATTTATGACTGATCGTTTTATAAAGCTCCTGTACTACCCACATTACTTAAAACAATTTTCGTAAGAGTCTGACACTCCCTTCCGCTCCACCCAGAGCGGGAGGTGTCATTTGATGACTACCCATCCGGAAAAAAAAAAAACCCTGTACTACCCACATTACTTAAAACAATTTTCGTGAAAATGTGGGTGTAAAACAGGGTAACCTTACTCAATATATTGTTTTAAGTATAAACATATAAAAAATTCCTACAACTAGAATTGACATCTCGTACCTTGATAATAAAGGTCACCTCGAGATATAAATAGTACTAGACAACTAGACCTTCCCTCGCCTACGTAACCCATTAAAATTACCTTCCATTAAAAACCGTTTATCTACATAACAGAATTATTTACCATTCTGAAAAAATGATAAGTTACTTTTATATATAAACTGATAAAAAATGTTCCAACTTTGGTATTTACCTTTATTAGTAAATTGGCGGTTACTTTGTAGAAGTATTAGAAATAAAATTTTCGATTTCAGTTATCTGAATCGCCGCAGAATGTCTGTTTATAGAATTACTGATTTCTGTTCGTTAGAACAATAATTTTATTTATGGTTCATTACCCATATGAACTACTATCTTCTGCCTGCGACTTAGTCTGCATGAGATTTCACCCTACCCCCGTTCACCCTCTTAGGGGTGGAATTTTGAAAACTCTTCACAAAGAACACACCCTCCAAGTTTCAGGACCAGCGGTTTAGGCTGTGCGTTGGTTGGTGGTTGTGGACACAACCTGAAAACGCGAAAAAAAAATCAGCTGTTCCCTACATTTATGTCGTCAAAATGTAGGGAACAGCTATTTTTTTTTTTCTCTCTCCGCAATTTTGGTCACCCATCCACGGACCAACCGCGGCAAGCGTAGCTTAACCTTATCGATTGACCCGTGCGGCTGTTATTACTTAGCCACAAGCCTATCTCCTCCTTGAACTTCGTTCTACTTACTATCAACAATATACAGGTCAGGAGAAAGTAGTTGTCAACTTTCCTAAAAAAATCACCATTTAGGAGCGTCTATACCAAAGCAATAAATTACATCGGCCTTCTCGGAAAACAACCGAACTGAAAACAACATAACGACCAACAAAAAACAATTGAAATCTAGCATCCTATTTCGGAACCAGTCATGTTTGTCCACTAGATTTATTTATGGACGAATAGTTTTCGTAGGTCCAACTGCAAATATTCCTGTGGTCAGCTTTTTGGGTGAATTTGCGGTCGTGGTTTCTGCTTTGATTAAAACTATAATTTATGTGGTCGTACCTACTGGTTTAAGTGGTTTTAAGCTGACCATTTTTTGGCTACGATGGGTTTTCTATGAATATGATGAATACGTACATCTGTTTTTCAAGTGTATGTAGCAGTGTTGGCCAATGCGGATTTAGTTTTGACTTGGCTTTATAAATCCGGAACGTTGCCAAGATTTTTTTTTTATTGTTGAATGGGCTCTTGACCTCGATCAAGCCTGATGGAAAGCGATGGATGAGGTCTATGAACCAGCGTGCCCAGGAGATGCCTAAGGCACTGGAACTCCCACGAACTCCCATTCACTCCCAGATTCTTTTCGATTTGATTTTGTACAGAAATAACTTACAAAAACGGAATTCTAAAAATAAAAAATAGACTTGCTGAATTATTTGATTTCACTTTTTTCTAGAAAGATTGGGGCTTAGGGACCTAGTGGTTTAAAATTACCTACATTTGTAAGAGGCAAAATCTACTTGATATTCCTAAAACACTGAATCTATATTCAATTAGGTAAAAAGGTTCCATTTACGTCTTGAAAATGATGAATAATTTATAACCGTCTCTATTAGTCAACTGTGTAATTTAAGGCAGAATTTATTGTCTCAGATTTTAGAGACACAAAGGCCCCATCCAAGGAGACTAGCTTCCGCGTGTGCTAAGGCGGGGTTAAAATGATTATCAAACATGTGAAACATAACGCGTTCATCTATCCACTCACATGAAAATGTCCGAGATTTTGCATCGTGTGCAATTCACCGATCGGACGTCCGCCAGATCTGGCTATTGAAAAAACTGTGACAGCAAGCACGTTCCACGCCTCAGTATTTTATTTTTTGTAATTTTGTCTATGGGAGTATTGCTTGCGTTCCAGGTTCTTTAGTCGAGTTGTTAAATATAGTACATCTGTGCCAAAAGTGCAGTGACATACTAGGGGCCGTTGGCACTTTTTAACCCCTCCTCCCCTTTGGTGATACATGGTGAGGTTTAAGACTAACCCCCCCCCCTATATCACGTGTATTTTTTAGTACCCATACAGAATCTTATTTTTTTTTATATTTATAAAATACAGGTATAAGTATCATCTAATTTTATTATAGAAAATTAAAGACTACAATAATAACGTTTAGAGGTAGACAGAAAGGTTGCAGGTTGTTTTTAACTGACATAATTAAATACACGTAACGTCGCTTTTCGGTTGAGTATCGCGCGTTTGCCGAAAAAATAAATACACATGATAGGTATATTATTATATAACTCCCCCCTTGTGATATTTCGTGATTTTTTATGGACCCCTCCCCCCCCTTTTGAGCCTCACGTGATTAATGGACAGCCCCGTAGGGAGCACAAACCATAAAGAAGCGGGTTCCCGGTAATGACAAGTCGGTACTGGTTGGTGCAGGTGATGTAGTCATGCGCTCACACATAAAGAAACAGGTAATACATGTAACCATTTATTTCCGCTGTTAATCTTGCAGTCGTCTACTCGTCTTGTATCGGAGTCGGGCCCAAAAACCCGCCTCTTTATGCAAGCACCCTAAGGCGATTTGTCTACCGCCACATCAACGGAACGTCAACGAGAACAAGATAACGGGGCGCCGAAGTAGCGATACCTACAATACGACTGACGTAACTTGGGTCTGGACTTTGCGCAGAAGGCTGCGCAGTAAGATTTTTTTGGAACCAAAATGGTGACATGAGGCGAGTGAGAGAACATGCGCGAAAGTTCTTAGTGCCTATGTCCAGGCCCGCCAAGTTACGTCGTCGGTCGTATTGTACATTTACTATGACAGCGTGTCCACCGCACGTCTGTCAATGTTCGGTTCGAATAATCTGGACGGGTCTGCTGCCGTATTATGACGTTGTCGTTGACAGTGCGAGAGAGAGACGGAGCTATACATGACCGATAGCACCATCTCTTTTTCAGACTGGAATTATGATGGCATTCATTATCATTTGCCTAGCCTTTTTCCTATGTTGGGGTCGGCTTCCAGTCTAACCGAACGCAGCTGAATACTAGTATTTTACATGGAGCGACTGACCCAGTGACGAACCCAGTTACTGGGTAATAAGATGGGGTATCTTATTACCCAGTAACTGGGTTCTGTTGGGAAGACTGGTTGTCAGGTTTTTCGGGCTTCTGACGATCCCTTATGACTATCAAAGATCAGCCACGAATAATGAAGTATCATGATCCCAAGTGACCTGTCTAGCAAACGACTGTCTATTGTTTTATTCAGTGGAAACATGTCTACATTCGACTATATAGCCCCCTACTACTAAGTACTATTAGTTATGCTGTGCCGCTACAGCAACTCGCGGTGCTCTGTGACGTCATAATCGCGCCCGCCACCTCGCCCGCTACCGCCCTAGTCACGCGCGTTCACTCTAGACGAGGCCTAATATTCCTAGAAATGATTAGAGACAAAATTTTCGACGGACGTGATCAATCTTTCTGTCATTTAAACCAAAATATTCTCGAATATTTTGCTACATTATTAAACAGCTCAGAGAAGACTGATCCGTATCTTTCCCATTTCAGGCTTTAAAGTTTGTGATGTCCTGTCCTAAAATTTTGACCGGCACGTTAATTTTTTATTGTGCACATAATTTGTACCTACTATAAAGTACGGAATTAGGTTGTGAATGTAAATTTTAATAAGGTATTCTAGCCTTAGATCCTAATTTATGAGTTAATTTTGAAGCGTGAAGTGTGATTAAACCCTTTTTGTATAACAAACTTCCAAAGATTAGGTTTTCGTATATAGAATGTATTTTTTTGTATTTACTTTATGTTAGACTAGCTGTACCCGCGACTTCGTTCGTGTGCATGTCGGAAAAAAAATAAGGTTTTAATTTTTGTGCGCGGAACCCTATATATTTTTACACCAGCTATTTTCTAGTGAAAGTCCTTTCAAAACAGACGGCTGCGTTGCCCACACATTGTGTGCAACCCGGGGTTTGTGGTCAAACACCACCGTCACTAAGTACTTGACCGCAGGCAATAGAACATACTCAAAAATTAATATACTAAGCAAAAATATAAAGCCGTTGAGAATGCATGATTGTAACACCCTTGCACTGAAAAAAATAATTAAGACTTACTGACTATAAACAGTAAGAAGAAATGTTTGTAAAACAGTAAACGACAAAACAGTAACTTTTAATGATTGAACATACTATTTACAGAAAAAACAACAAAAAAAAAGGAAAACCGTCATTACTGTAATATGAGTAAATTTCAATGGTTTGAACGATATCACCATTGAATAAAACAGTTAATTTTGTGACCTTTTAGCTACTTAAAACGTTAAAGTTTACTGTCATGACGGTAACATTTTGCCTCAAGCTTTAACTGTTTTCGGATCAGTAAAACATACTGTTTTGAACATTAGGCTCATCAGAGCAGTTCAAATTAATGTTTGTTCATTTTTATTTACTGCTTATTTCTTTCAGTGTGTAAGTACATTTGATTCCTGTTTTACTTATTGTTATTGCTTTTGTTTATTGTTTGTGTTTTCAAATTCCGTAAAACGATGCATTCTTTTCACGCATTTACATTGACCAAAAGCAGGACTCATGTTAGCGAGTGCAGCAGTGGACACGTTCGCCGCATGTCGAATGATTCGTAGGCCAAATCTACCACCACGTGGGTCCCAGAAAACGTCCGGCGACATCGAGGCATACCCAGGAGAAGATGGTGGGACGAGCTTGACGCTACAGACAGGCTGGATTGGTCCACACTAGCTCAAGACAGAGAGGAGTGGAAAGGACAAAGGGAGGCCTTTGTTCTGCAGTGGGACAACATAGGCTAAAAATAAATTTAATTATAACATATTGAAGCATAGGGGCCATCAAACGTATGTTTTTGCGGGAACAAGACTTGCGCATTACTTATCGAGCACGGGGCAACTAAAATAATGGTAAAAAAAAATTTATCGCTCAAACTTTTGTTTAATCACATAGCGCAATCTTCAATTGCGTAATTTACTTATAATTGACCGTTTAAGGCCCGTCTTATAAGAAAATTTCGGTATGTGTTCTCTAAGTACATAGAGAAATAGAAAAACTCTTTTTTGTTTTATTTTAATCCAACCTAAATTTTTTTTTTTTTTTTTTTTTAAACGTTGCCCCACACTAGGAATTTCTCCTGTATCGTGGGTGCGTTTACAAACATTTAAACTCACATACACAAACAGCCAGACCCGGAACAACTACTTGTAGGTCATACAAATATTTGTTCCGTGCGGGAATCGAACCCGCGACACGCAGCGCAGCAGTCAATCGCTTAACCACTGCGCCAACCGTGCCGTCTTAATATATAATAATTATTGAATATAAAAATAATATAATATATCATTAATCTCAAGTCACGTGATTTCTTCCAATAATCGAAACATGACTTTGAAACTTCGAGAGAGAGCCCTTTACCAAAACGTGACAACTGTTACTAGCAAACAACTCGAAAAGTAACTTTCATTTTACAAGCACCACTAAAACATCTCAATACAAAGTTGTATCATTAAAACATTGGACGACACTGAACACCTTACATCGGTCGTTTGTGTAAATGTCAAAAATTTTAATATTAAAAACTTGGTGACGGAAAATTGAGATGCCGACGATTAGTCTCCCGTCACGTAGCCGTCGTCAGGCTAACAGAAAGTTATAATGAAGCTGAGAAGTCGCAGCTGACGATTTAATCCTACCAGTGATCAGTCATCGTGTTTGGAGACGTGGTTCTAGTGACGGCGGGTCAGGTTACCCGGTGCTGTAATGGTGGATATTTGATGTCTGATTTGTCTCGTACATTATTGAGATGGATTCACATGTCATAGCGAAAATTAACGTAAAAAGATAATGTTGTGGTACGTGACCTTTTCCTAGCCTAATAGCCTCCCCGACCGTTTTCGGTCACGGTGGCCAATCTCAATGGAGATTAGCCAGGTACGCAGGAGATAATATAGTGCACGAGTGTGTGCGCAAACACAGGTGCACTCTCTGTTCTTTTATTCTCATAGTCCGATGGGACGGTAATCCGACACGACCGGGGAGAGTTCAGGCGCAGGACCAACGGCTTTACGTGCTTTCCGAGGCACGGGGGTATTATACCGCCAACTTCCAAACTTCGGACTGTTACTAAGAAATTCCTAATGGAAAACACAATAACAATTTGTCCGACCCGGGAATCGAACCCAGGACCCCACGCTCAGCAGTCGCGCTTGCAACCACGAGACCAAAGGGGCAGTAAAAGTTTTCCTAGTAGGTACTGTAGAGAGAATAGCCTATTTGGTGCTTACATGAAGAATCGCGAGACCAACATTAATTTGTATCAACAACACAGAGCAATTTTATAATACTGATCAAGAATAAGAGAAAAAAAAAACAGCAGGGAGTCAGATTCGCTGACAAGCGTATGACACAAGATGAAACAATATAAAAATGTATTAAAACGAAGAACGGTTTTCTAGGAATAATTTATCGATGTTATATGACAAACCGTTGTTTACTTTACTTATCCCGGTAACGAAAGCTCGTAAATAGCTTCCAGTACTGACGAATTATGGTGATACAAGCCGTGTACTAATTGATTTTATGGGTATTTAGTCTGAACGGCCCAACCTGCCCCCAGAAAGAGGGATACTAGCCCTCAAAAAGTAAATTTCAGTCTGTACCATTGCTAAATGCTACCACCTTTTTGATAAGCGTTGCCTAGAGAGTCAGTCTGTGACGCGAGCGTGTTACTCTCAGCTCAGATAGCACTTTGCGGTCACTGCACCAAGCTCATGTCTCACTGACCACTGTCCGTAGCCAAAACTATATTTATGTATTTGTGTACCTAGTTTTATTAGCTTTTTTAATTTTTATCATTGTTCTTCTCAACAAAAGCACTTGCCATCCAATCTCTTCACCACCCTTGGTTGACTGGTAGAGAATGCCTAAGGCATTAAGTCCGCCTTTGTACCTTTTTTGTGCGAAAAGTTTAAATAAATAAAACTTTAAACATTGTCATGGCTAACCGCTCGCTTGTTAGATTACATAACTATGCTTTCACCATTCCATTCCTTCATCGATTGGATGAAGAAATGTTTTTTCTACTTTTGTTTTTTTTTTCTTTTCGTTTTTATCTTTAACGGGCAAAAGGTAACAAGTCGAGTATATGGTTATTTTTTAATTTAATTTATATCTGTGACCCTTATAATTTTACATTTTAATTTACTTTCAATTTTGTGACCCTCATAATTTGTAACCTACACATTCGTTAAGTTTTGAATTTGATCTTTTATTTATATTTTAATTCTGTAACCTTTATAATTTGTACCGACATATTCGTTTATTTAAATTGCATTGATTTTTTTATACTATTCTATCGTGTTATTGCGTAGCACACTAATAATAGGAATGGCTTTCATTTTGATAGTTCAACAACATTAATTGCGTTATTTACGTTGTTAAGCAAACAACATTTTCGAATATATTAAACAATGGATTAGCAATATCCTTCAAAATTATTCAGATTGAGCTTGATAGTGTTATACAGGGTTATTTGTAAAACACCAGTAACCTCTTAAGAGGTCATTGTACTCATCATTATGAACAACTTTTACTATGGGACCAAACCCGAAATCGCGAAAAAAAATCAGCTGTTCCCTACATTTATGTTCCTATAACTCGTCAAAATGTAGGGAACAGCTGATTTTTTTTTCGCGATTTCAGGTTTGGTCCCATAGTAAAAGTTGTTCATAATGACGAGTACAATGACCTCTTAAGAGGTTACTGGTGTTTTACAAATAACCCTGTATAATAGAGGTATGGGGAACAGGGTGTAAAGTTCTCTCATACTCCATAGAAAAGGGAGGGTCCTCCGACCAGCCGGGTGTTGTGTCTGGCGGGTAGCTGCCCAATGATTCAAGTCGGGCCGTTGTATCTATGCTAGTTGCGCGGTAAACTCTGCTTGCGAGATGCAGGATTATGATGAGTTGTTCTTATGTGGCGTTGTAGATACCGCTACAGTGTGTTACGCAATTAAGGTGTGCAGATCTATTCTATTATACGAGTAGTATTTTGAAATTTTATTTTATTTTTATATAATATGGGTTTTGCCAGAATTAAATATTAAAGGAAAGACTTTCTGAGTTATTAACTTCACATGGGTGGATCATAAATATTTAACAGTTTTCAAAATTAAATCAAACAGACACACTCGCATGCAATTAAATCTCTTTGCTCGCATGCATAATTAATCGCGGTTAAATGAAGCCGTACTTAAATATTATGAATAATACATGAAAATTGGTAGTAACCGTCATGGAACCTGATATTTGTTAAGCGTAATTTAATGATCTTACAGTTGACTTGATCTCCACTGAGCATTAGGGCCGGCGCTGACTGACGTCGCGACACGGTAAAGGATTTTATTTCTGATTAAGTTCTTTTTATCCTTATTTCAATAAGTTTAGAACTCATATGACTTTATTTCGATACAATCATACCGCGGCACGTCGTGGCATGCCGCGGGACGTCGCGGCACGTCTTGTCATGCCCTTTCATTCCACGGATTGCAACGGCGCGCCACCGTGTCCCGCGAGTCACATAGGTCACAGGATTATAACAGTGACACGGCATGCCGCGTCGTACCAAAGCGTCCTTCGGGCTGCCGAAGCACGTCCTGTTGTGCCGTGCCGGGCCGCGACGTCAGTCAGCGCCGGAGAGAGCCAAGAGCCTTAAGCATAGGTAGTCAGCGTCAGCCTATAATTTTCCCACCGCTGATACACAGGCCTCTCTCCTCTTTGTGAGAGGAACCGTCATTCACCACACGGGCCCAGAGCGGGTTGGTAGATGTCACAATGTCATCGAATGTTTGGTTTTAGGACATGCGCAGCATTAAAGACTTTAACGCTGCTCCAATTCCAAAAAAGGAGAGCAAGACTTTCCAACCTAACAACACGTTGAAAAAAAAAAGGAAATCCCACCCACACCCACATTTCACCAGTCATGTTTTAAGTCTCATGTAATAAATAGGCGAGTCTATTATAATAATAATAATTTATTTATTTCAGACATAATTCTAGTCCACAGTCTTACATTCATAGATTTAAAAATTACTTATAAACTATATTAAATTCTTAACAGATAAAAACCCAAAATAATTCTGTGATTAATTAAATTTAAATATAAAAAATACGATTGTCAAAAAATTATAAAAAGGTCAGAATCGTATAAAAAAATAAAATAAAATGCCAAATATTAAATTTTCAAATTGTAAAATGTCTAAATAAAAATATTAAAAATTAAAAAAAATATATTATTATTATTATCAAACGGGCACAAATCCAGACTTTGGGCTGCTACTAATAAATTCCAGATGGAAAAACCCAATAACACTTTGCCTGAACCGGGAATCGAACCCAACCTCATGCTCAGCTGTAGCGCTTGCGACCACTAGACGAAGGAGGCAAAATGAAATTAATTAAACTTAAAAAAACTCCGCTGACGAAGAAACCCCATCTGAAATGGAAACCGTCAGTTTTTCCTTCTTAGTGACATCTAATCTGCGTTCGCGATTTATTTGCCAAAAATGTAAACAAATATGAATTAATGGAAAAATAACTTTAATTCCTACACAATAAAGCTCAGTTTACGCTACAACTTCAAACATTTTTCAATAGTGCTAGTCACTCTGAAATCAATTTAATTGTCATTGAAATAAAGTTGATATTTGTTTAACTTTTACTATAAAATGTTTTATTCTACCTACTTGTTTGAGGATTTACATCTTTTCCTCTCCATCAAAACTTCTTACTGTGATTAGCCGAGTACTTACTTCAAAATTGTGTCAAGTTTTTTGTTTGAGTTCCTACTTCAATTGTTTTTTTCCGTAAAACACGCTTTATTTGTGTTAGGATCCCGTAGTCTATCGAGAATATAGAAGTATTAGGTAGGTATCTCATCATATCAGATGGGCAAATTCCGTAATTTTAAGAACGTTTACAGTCTGATCTCAGTCTCAATCTGTCAAAAATACCTCTAATTTCCCTATCTACATCTTGACAAGTTTTTGACATTTGTTTGTCGCCAAAATGAGACTGTGACTAGATTTTGAATGTTTTAAATTACGAGAATTTTCCTTCTGATGGTTTGGATATATTGTGAAACCCTTGAAAGCCTCCTTAAAGTTGCTTAAAGTTATTGAAAATTCGAAAATAAGAACATTCAAGAAAGCTTTAGTCGCGTAGTTTACGCATGATTCCTTACTATATTTACTTATCATATATTCGTAAACTTTTTTGACTTTTTTTAATGAACTTTTTTTAATGAAACCAAAAGCAAATTCAATATCTTCAAACACTATATGTCTTAGCCTATTAACAACGAATACGTTACTTTCAAAAGGGCGATTTCAATCTGATCGGACATTTTATGAAAGCACTTAATAATACAAATGACAAAAAATAGGCTGTATACGACAGAGAAAATATATAACTACATTATAACAATTAAACCATGAAAGAAAAATTGTCATCGCTCCCGCCTAAGTATACTACGGCGTAGACAGTTCGTAGCGTCAGTTGATAGTCGGTCGCTACGGAGAACACCCGCTACGGGCCCCGCCGACAAATGTGCTACGCGAGAGTGCTACGAAAATATAGCTTTAGAACTTTGAACTAAGTTGGATAGAAGTGATTGTGGAACCAATATTTAAACTATGGTAATTATTCTGAGTGAGAAAATAACTCTGCATTAATAATAAACTCTAATTTCTGTTATTTAAACTTTTGTTATAAAACTATGGATATAATGTAGTGTATGTGAACAGAATAAAAGAATAATATACAATGAACACACTTCTAACAGAACCGAAAATTAAATAGGTAAGTGGAAACTAAGAGTTATTATAACTGTAAAGTACTCATTGGCTAAGGATAAAAAAGTTTTATGAAAAAAAAAAAAAACTTAAGGAAAAATAAAATAAAATTGGATTCACTATTTGAACTGTAAAAATAATAAAAGTTTTATTGAAAAGGTTTCTAATTCTAAATAGGTAAGAGAAAAAAAAAACAAAAAAAAACGCACATATTTTTCATTACATCTTCCAAATCGCTTTACGAATAAAAATACCTTGTCGCGATGCCTTGCAATCCTAGAAATCATACAGTCACTGAGCATTCCAGATTACATTTAAGGTACCTGCGTCAAACGTCTTATGGAACGGTAAAAAATATTTGAAGGAAATTCTAGAATAATTTTGTGGTAAGTCGACTGAAACCGCGGCCATGTTTTACTTCGAGGAAATTATTCTCCGGCGATCACGGTAGAACTCTCTAATGATTCGATGCGGTATTATTTTACCCTTGCGGGTATAAATAAGGATATATAATATCACCTATGTACTTGGCAGTGTTATAATTATAATATTATGAATTTATTATAATATTATGAATATATTATAATTTACTTTTTGCTGTACTTTTGATACACCAAGGAAGCTACTTATTTTTAAAATTAGTGTAATTTCTTTCGTTTGGTTTTTAAGATTTAATTAGTCGTGGATAGGTAAGCAGCGCTGTCAGTCTCAAAACCTTTTGCAGTAACAGTTTTGTGTTGGTTAATTTCCATAAGTTTTTACCGCGTGTTTGTGTAAAAGTCCGCTTGGGTAAAAGAAATAGGTAATCCTTAGTTGACAAAGTCGTTTATTAATGAGAAATAATTGTAGTTCAAGACCATTTGGTAATATGTTACGGGTCGCAATTATGGCCCTTCTGTACAGAGATTACTAGAATGTGAATACAAAATCACATTGTATCTAGTAATTTATGCGTTGTATATTATATATTTATTTTTTACACACTCTCCACATAAAACATAAATGACAAACATTTTTAAAAGTAATGTTCAACGGGCGGACTTACCCCACCAGGCGATCTCTTACTAGTATAAAATAGAATAACTGCCTACGTATTCCGGGATGGTTTTTATATGGTGGCGAAAAATTATGAAAATGAATGTTACTGGACAAACTTAGCACACTCTCAAAAAATATATTGTGGTTTATTTATTTACAAACTAAAAACGTGTAATAAGAAACTTTTTAAAAAAATGGGGCAACTAGATGATAAAATGTTTTTTTCCTCATTTTAGTTTGGGTTTTTCCTCATTTTAGTTTGGCTCATTTTACTGGCTAGGAGCCAAAGTATTACCATACAGAACATGTTTAGTTAGTCCGTAGCATTATTATTTATTCAAGAAGATGTGCAGCAGCGTCTTCTTGTATTAATACGCCGTTGGACTATTAACTCGTGTAGAGCTACCTCCTTGTACAAATTAGTACTTTTATATCCGGAGAATAACATCATCATCTGACAAGCCTTTTCCCAACTATGTTGGGGTCGGCTTCCAGTCTAACCGGATGCAGCTGAAAACAATCCGGAAGAAATCCGTAGAATAACATAATTATGTAAAATTAATTGCTATTTTCTGAAGGCACATGAGTTTTTAATTGGTGGAAGCTTTTAAACAGCAAACAATTGATATTTAAATTAAAAAATTAGCGCTTACAAAAGCGCTAATTTTTTTATTTATATTTACCTAGAATATTAAGACTGTAAGCTTTCTGAAGAATAAATAAATAAATATGAGATTTTTAACAAAAAGTAAAAGTCAGACATGACCACCCAGAGCGGGAGAAGTTATTTGGTGATTTCACACCCAAAAAAAAAAAGAAGAAAAATGGGCGTCACTCATTAACTGACGAACAAATTGCTGGTGTAAACGACACGGCCCATTTCTTCCTGCTTCTCAAATTTAACGCTCAGGTTTTTAAGACAACGTAAATGGGGTCATGTTTCAAAGATATTTTTGTTATACGTAAGTATTGTATTGTTATCGAGGCTTCAAGTGGTTTTTGAGCTGAATATGAATTATTTGAGTTTTATTATAATAAATCAATTAACTTTAGCTTATTGTGACCGCGCCCACTCTAGTAGTTACAGACCAGGAGACCCGTAGCGCAGGTTAGTATGAGCTCCTGAAACCCATCATCAAAATTTTTGAAATATAAAGTTTTAATTTTGATACTTGTGGGAGATTTATTTTTTATTATAGTTATAGGTATTGAATTTGAAATTGCTCAATAGCTTTTACCAATTCCTATTGAAAAAATATCGGACTGAGGTATGAAATCTATTGAGGTTCCAGTCAAAATTCCTTTACCCTCTTCAGACACAGACCTCATTCTTGGTCAAACTCGAACCGATTTATAATACAACGTCGAACAAATAGAGAAGCGAAACCCATTTACAGTTCCACCTACTTCATCGCAGGTTAATCTGTTTTAGAAGGAAATTGCTTGGAAAAAATCAAGCTAGTTGGGAATATTGCTCGCAAAAAGCGTTACTAGAAAACTAATTTATAAAGCGCTTTACTAGATTCTATTGAATTTGGTCAACTTTACCATAGAACTGCTTACGACAGTAGTTCTATTCCATCGCGAACTGGTAGGTTCGTGGAAAATTATTCAATTATTCAGTTGAATAGCTTACAAATTTAATCTTTTGTACGCTATAATTGCAATATTTACTTAGTAAATTTGTACAATGTTCCTTTAATATTATTGTCCTAATAACAAATTCTTTGTATTGAGATGATTTATTGCGATTGAAAGTCTATTATTAAATATTATCCGACGCTTTATAATAATACTAAAGATAAAATTAGATTGTGTAGTGGTAAAAAATGTAATAAATTAAAATAAAAAGAGAAAAGATTACAATTTTTGTATGTTTGTTTGTAACTCTTTCACCTACAAACGGTTGAATGGATTTGTATGAAATTTGGCACATGGGTAGAGTATGACCTGGAAAAAGACATAGGTTACTTTTAATCCTGCAACAGCTAGTTCGTATATAAATGATAATTTTACAATATTTTATTTAGTCACTCTAATTTCTACAGTACCTACCCATCGTGTGTGGCTTTACAAATATATATAAAGTGAGAAAAAAATAATAAATTAATCCAAATAATTATCGGTAATTTTCTTACTGTACCTTCTTTAAGTATAAGGGTAATTTTTACACAGGGGATCAACATTAGACCGCAGTTATTCGTATAATTAGGTATCACCAACAAATGGTCAGTTCTGTGAGAAGTCACGACATGTAGATGACGAGTCTAAAAAAGCAAAAGTAAATCTGGACCCCCGGCTGCTACTAAGAATTTCCTAAGTGCCGCTGGTGTATTCGAGTACCTACTTAACTTACGGCAGCCACCTGGCCGACGGCTGCAGTTGCTTCTGCTGTAGGCGCATGCCGCTCGTGTGTATGAGCACTAATGGAAATACGCAATAACAACTTGTCTAAACCGGGGATCAAACACCGAACCAGCTTAAGAGGAAATGCGGGTGGTCGTTTCTCCATAGAAATGCTCTAGTACGTTTTCTTCCTGGTTAATGACCATAAAGCAATGAATTTTTACAGAATAATAAATGTTAACTACTTGTATGTCCCTATGTTTTTCTTTTTGATGATCCATTATTTTTGTAGGCACTAGAACCCTCAAAAAAATGCCGATTTAAACCGCTGTCAACAGAGGCCAAATTTGACAATTATTAATGAAAAAAGAAAAACATTGGGACACAGTTATATCCTTTTTATTCAGTTTATGAAATATCTTTTAAACTGTTCCAATATTGGAGGAGGAATTAGGCAAGAGCCAAACCTCGAATTATGGCTTTTTACTTAGGCTTTTTCTTTTCTTTCAGGCTGTCTCGCCGACCGCATTTTTCTTTAGAGAATGAGCGACGCAGTCAGGATTAATTAGTGTAAAACCACCTTTATTTCACGAAGGGTACTTGTACTTTTTAACAAAGTAATAAGTCATGCCTACTGTAATTTATATGATGCGAGTAAAAAATCCTATTTATAAAACTCAAACCGTAATACGGATTATACTCGTTACACTGTGTGGAGCTGTGTATAGATAATGTATAAAGTTGATTAACATAATTAAGCAGTTCTGTAGTTCTGCTATTAACTACTCCGGGCCTTCATATTTAGGTCACTCGAGTAATATTCAACTGCTTTAATTACTAATAGAACCATTTTGATCTTTAAAAACAAATTAAATACTTTTATAGGTTGTTATATTGTAAACAATTTATGTTTGTTCATTTAGAGCATTCGACCAAACTTGTAAACCTAGAATAAGTCTTAACCTGTGAATAAATTTTGAATTTTTTACAGTTTTTCCATACTAGAACTGTCAGACGTTAATTTTATTCCACGAATAAAAGACAGGTATCTGACCAATTTTATTCCACGAATAAAAGACAGGTATCTGACCAATTTTATTCCACGAATAAAAGACAGGTATCTGACCAATTTTATTCCACGAATAAAAGACAGGTATCTGACCAATTTTATTCCACGAATAAAAGACAGGTATCTGACTTTGGTAAAAGGACGCTTTTAACGTGTACCTACATCTTTTTTACATCGTTCTCACATATAATTTTAAATTCAACATTAATGATGTAACTAATATTTTTGTAAAAAAATAATTTAAAAGAGTGTCCATGGAGTTTCTTGCCCGTTCTTCTCCATAGGTACCTACGCTTTGGAATGGGCAACTAGCTTCATATTTTCTGGCTGACCGACTTCTTGACAATTCAAAAGTGCCTGTAAATGGTTTAATTGAAATAAATGCTTTGAGTTTGAGTTTGCCCTTAATGTTAAAAACCTAATTTAGTGTTTACTTAGTAAGAAGACAATGGAAAACAATTGTTTAATTTCAAGAAATCACGATATGCCAGTAAGTAGTTCATAACCCCAGAAAGCCTAAAGCAAAAGATTGTCAAAAGAAAACAAAAGTTTGTTTACCTCGTCTCTTAGGCCCTGTGGTCACAAACAAAACAACATCTGTACATTTTTTACGCAAAGAAATACGGGACAAATTCACAGGCCGTCGCCCTACCCTATCTGGTGACGTCATCAACCCATCTCATAAAGAAGGTTAAATTATTGGCGCTCAAAATTGATAGGCCAAAGCTATGGAAGTGACAAATGGAGGGGCAGAACGGATTCAGTTTAATGGAATTTGATCCTAATAATGATGGTATAGTTTGAAATGGTTTTCGATGAAAGTTCTACCGTTTTCGAAATGGTTGGGGACTATTGTGAATTGGGGTAACTGTTTTGGAGGATTCCCATAGTTTATGGAAATATTTTTTTATGGTATGGCACCAGTAAACTTTGCATAGTAATTGCTAGGGCAATTTTGTGCTGAATTACTAAAATAATATTTCATCACCATCCCCAATTAAATCTTATTAGTCACCATCTCTGTTTACTATCTTCAATAATCTCATCATAATAGAATAATGTATTACTAATAATAAAGCTGAAGAGTTCATTTGTTTAAACTTGCTAATCTCTGAAAGTACCAGTCGGATTTGAAATTCTTTTTGCATGTGATAGCCCAATTCTTGAGGAAGGTTATAGCTATTTAACATCGCGATACGACCCTTAGGATCCGAGAAAAAAAAGTCAGAAAACGAAGTAATAGCGCGATAGTGTGCGACGCTAACTCGCCCTCACTCAACTCAAACGGTTTTTGTCAAACGGTGGGTCGGCCCCCGACCCACCGTTTGACAAAAAGCGTTTGTGTTGATAAATTATGTTTAGGTTTCAACAACACAAGACATCTATTAGTATCGTCATCACTTCCGCGAGGTCTGATTGGCACACCCAGCATAGTCAGCCCCGCTTTCAGTCTTGCTGGGTGACTAATCGTTTTAACATAACATTTTTGCATCACTCATGCACACACAAGGTTATAGGCCGTTTGCTTAACTGAGACGTTGCCTGAGGTAGCAGCGCGGTGCGGTTGGGGTGTGGTGACGTGATGCGAGAGCTCAGTGATTCGCTAACTTGTGAAAACTATTACCCCTCCCGCACCGCGCAGCTACCTCAGGCAACGTGTCAGTTAAGCGGTCGGCCTATAATGGTAATGGAAAAGACATTCATTTAGATGGCATAGCTTCCCCATTGTGCGAATAACACAAAACCTAGCAATTAATAATTGACTCCGCGACCTCATTTTCGCAGGGACCCGAAACGTTAAAAAACTGTACAAAATGAGGGTAAATCTTCGTGCCTTTCTATCTTTTTATTCGTATAAATAAAGGGACGGAGACGGCACGTTTTGTTTAACCGACTTAGAGAATAAAGGGCCTTTTCCTCCCGCGTACATGCCCGTATTTTATAAGTGAAATGGAGGGCAGTACGGTGCGTTTTATTTACAAAAAAACAAAACATGCCTTTACAAAATAATATTTTATCGGATAGTCGGTAGTATCGGATAGTCTTGATTAAACAGTCGGTATAACTTTTATTTGCTTGTCATGAAGCATGAGAAATGTAACAAAATACAAAACTTACAAAACCTCAGAAATTAAATTACAACTACCTACTTAATTAATTACATCAAAACGGTCTTAATAGCTTAACAGCCTTATTATCTATTGTTGTCCCTCTATGATTTCTCATCTTCATCTGCCGAGCCTTTTCCCAACTATTTTTGGGGTCAGCCGGGACCAAACAGCTTGACATGCTTTCCGAAGCACGGAGGGGTCTCGGTATGTAAAGATAGCCCATCCACGGACCGACGGCGGCAAGTGTAACTTAACCTGATCGATCGACCCGTTCGGCTGCTATTTCTATACCTAAAATGTTACAGTAATCTAGTGTAGTGTAAAATCAAGACTTCATTGCACAAACAGGATAATTCAGGCAAGCTGCTTCGAAGCGCGGAGGCGATCAAGAGTCAAACTTATAAGTTTGAAGCACTACAAACATGCCTATCCGATTACACCAAGACTTTACTGCGATGCTTTTAAGATCCAAATAGAAGTGTTCTAACAAAGCTTCGATTCTAAAGAGAACAAATAAATAAACATACTTTAAACAAAACAGACAACATAAACATACTTTATGTGTTGTTCACTAGTGGTTTTATGCGATAGAGTTATTTTATATAAATAAAATAACTGTGTGACCTAAGCCCGCACTTATTCCACGCTTTTCTGTGACTTAAGTAGTCCATTTTAACATAGAAAAGCGTGACTTAAGGGGCTACATGACCTAAAGCGCGGTCACTGTCGGACTACATAAAAAAGAAAGAGAAGCGCGATGACACAACGCTGGTAATTTATTGCAAAATATGAAGCAATTATTTAATTACAAAAAATCTATTGTTTGGACTAAAAAATTAAAACAGTTTTAGTATGTTGCTTGTAGAATAGTCTGCCAAATAATCATAATGATTGTTTGTAATAGTATGGTTTTTATTGTAAAAAGAAAGTTTCTAGAGGTATATTCATGATTTTTTCTAGCATATCAAATTAGTTGTGTTATGTTTTCAACACAGTATTTGCTTAGCATATATCCTGAAGAATATCATATAATTTTTCTGATTCTGGTCATTGTAATCGATCATATACTTTTTAACCGACTTAAAAAAGGAGGAGGTTCTCAATTCGTCGGAACCTTTTTTTTTTTTTTTTTTTTTTTTATTTTTTTTTTTTTTATGTATGTTCCCCGATTACTCGGAGACGGCTAGACCGATTTCAAAAATTATTTCTTTGTTTGAAAGGGTATACTTTCCAGGTGGTCCCATTGTCATCAGGTCAGGATCTGATGATGGGATCCTGGAGAAATCGAAGGAACTCTTCAAGTATTATAGGCACACCTATAGCGATTTGGGTATTTTTTATAGTAACTCGTGCATTTGCTCTCTGAAAGCATCATTTGGTGAAGTGGAACTGATGATGAAGACCACAAATGGCCACCGGAACTACTCAATAATAAGTATTTCCCGGTTTGCGATTCGATTACTTACTTTAATATGGTTGCTAAGCAAGTTATGCTCGTCACAATGCGAATGGTGAAATGGAGCTGATGGTGGAATACCAGGAGAACTCCTCAACAATGAACGTCCCTGCATCGGGAAAAGCAATATTTTGTAAAAGGCGATGAGCAAGTTGGCATCAGGCTATTGTAACTTAGATACATTATAAACAGACACACTAAAAAGCGAGAAATAAAAACTTTTTAACAAAAAAAAAAACCGACTTCCAAAAAAAACACTACAAAGTGAAAAATAACTTTTATTTCGGAAGTCGGTGGCAAAAAACTAAAATACAGATCCAAAGACACCGACTTCCAAAATAAAAGTTATTTTTCACTTTGTAGTGTTTTTTTTGGAAGTCGGTTTTTTTTTTGTTAAAAAGTTTTATTGTTTCTAAAACTTGCGTTTTATGCGTTTAGGTCCTGTAACTACTTATGCCACACGTATCGTATACCTACTATTTAAGAGCTATTAAATAGTATACGATACGTGTGACTTAAGTAGTCTATTAATGTACGTATCGTAACGTATTAATGATAGTAAAACAATAATTATGAGACGAAACGACCACATTCACGAGTACGATTACGAGTTTAGAAATTGACCAATTTCCAATTTCCTGAATAAGAAACTCATAACTTTTCAGTTCATGGTATATTTTATGTACCTATCCTATATTTATATTAATTTGTCTCTTCCGTTTTTTTTCTATTTTTAGCGTACTGACGTAACCATAAGTGAATCAAGCACCATAATTAATTTATATGTACAACCTTTTCATTGGCAGGAAAACATTGTTATCAATCCGGTAAACACGTGTATCCAAACAGATCACCAAAGACTACAAATCTAATGGGGAGATTAGATTTGTAGTCTCGAACGTAGGTTCAGTTTAATGGACTGAAGCCCCCTAGGTGTCAAACTAACGTACGGTCAGCAACGGAAGTTGGATAACGCTATTATTTTAAAATACCCAAAACTGTTCAAGGTATACAAATTATGACTTCTTCTTTCTTTTTAAATTTTTCAACATTTTGTGTAAAGTCCGAGAGGTTATTTGTTCAGCTAATTGACTAACAACTTTAATTGTCTAGAAAACCTTAAACGGCGCAAATATATCAACCTTATTGGGAGCTATGTCTTTGAGCCTTTTGGGGTTGAAGCACTAGGGCCTTGGGGTCAGAATATTTCGGGACATCGCCAAGCGGTTGGTAGACTCCTCACATGACCAGAGGGCTGGCCTAAGAATCAGCATTGCCATCCAACGTTGTAATGCTGCCAGCCTTTTGGGCACTTATCCCATTCACAGCGATACGGACGAATTTTTTGATGCCCAATGAGCTCCTCAATTTTTCTTTTATTTTTTATTATACACCGTGTTCCGGACGATATACATAAACTTCGACCAGATGTTCAGACCATGGAAATAAGCATTTTAGATTATGACACATTAATTAATTCTTATTTTTGGTTAATTTTCATACAAACAAAACACCTTGACGTAAATCACCTGATCACCTTGACATAAATCACCTGTTCTTAAGTAACGTTTTAGACCTTTGTATCCTGCTTATGCGTATGAAGTTTCAATAAAATCGGTTCATTCATTTCGAAAAACAAGGGCTTGAAAGTTTGTATGAAATGCCGTACCACGTAAACGCTCTTAACCACGTGTGATTTATCTGACGGCAAAAGGGTTAACCGAGTCTCTCAGCTGACTGTACCATCCCTCTACCACAAACTGACAGAGCTTAATGACAGCGCAATTACTTTAAGATTGGATGTGCTACGGTGACTGCCTCACCGATGAGATTGTCACTTAGTAGTGATACGGCGAAATCTCGGAGTAGACCGCAGAGGAGGTGGAGGGACGGCTTGTATAAGTTTAGGTGGTTAAAGCTGAAGAGCTTAGATATCAGAGGGACAATTATTCCAGTAATAATAAATAATAATAAAATGTCTTTATTTCAGACCTAAAAGTCCATAAGTTGTAGGGGGGGGGAGTTGTTGTTGTTGTGGGTGTGTTGTTGTTGTTGTTGTGTGTGTTATTGTTGTTGTGTTGTGTGTTGTTGTAGTTGTTAGTAACAGATTGTGCTTATATGCTATGTTAGTGTTGTTAGTAGGTACTTCATATCAAACCCATTGCTATTTCCACCCAGTGACTCTGGATGGGGCAGTTTTTAGTTTTAATTTTAAGAACGTTCACAGTCTGATCTCAGTCTCAATCTGTCAAAAGTACCTCTAACTTCCCTACAATTTTTATATGTTTTTGACATTAATTAGATAGATTTTGGACGTTTTTAATTAGGGGAATTGGCCTTCTGACCGGTGATAGAAATGTTCTGACTGACCCTAAAGATGACGATTACAGCGATGCGGACGAGTACTTCGACGCCTAAGTGTCCCTTTGTGTTTGTATCACACTAATATTATAAAGGCGAAACTTTGTGAGTGTGTGTTTTTTTTTTTGCGGATAGGAAATCATCAAATGACCCCTCCCGCTCTGGGTGGAGTGTCAGACTCTTACTGACTAAAACCCACCCGTGTTCCTTCCTTAGCCCTTTATGTTCCAGGCCAGCAGTAACCCTTTCGGACAATCCCGCTGACCCGCCCCTTAAAGTACGAGTTAAGAAAATCTGTTTTATTTTGTTTTAAGTTTACAAAAAACTTATTTTTTTAACTGATATTTCAAGTGACTACACCAACTGCGGTCGATGACCCACAAAAAAACTTCATCATATATTTTTTTTTGTTTTATCATGTTTAGAGTTTAGACCCATCACGGCTGCGGAGTTGCGGTAGGTAATTAATTTACCCTGTAGATCATTTTTGACGTAAATCTACCTACTGAGTAAAAGCATGCCAGGTTGAGGATCGAGAAGTTGGAGTTGCGTCACAACCAGAACTTCAAGTCGTTCATGGTGCGTGTTCTGACATATCATCTCGAGAAGTTAATCACGGAAGAGTTCTGGCCGAAGGGTGTTGTGTACCGCCGGTTTCGTGGCCGGCTACATGACACCTGTCAGCGAAACACGACGCAGACACTTTGTGTGCGTTTTTATTAGTTTTTTAGTGTAATTATAATTTTGTATGTATTTATAGTATTTTAAGTTATATTAATATTGTCTGGTATGTGTTTTTTATGGGCCTTGATGCCTAAAATAAATGGATAAATAAATAAATCAAAGCGTTTTACGTTTATAAATTAGAAATATGAAGATATACTACTACTTTTCTTATTGTGATGTCGGTTCTGTGGATTAGCGATAAGACTGCCTTTTGTAAATTATTTAAAAACATATCCATCATTACTCACGGGCACACAATAAACAACAGGTAACGCATTGTACATAGTACCTATTATTATTAATGAGAATTGATTGATGTTCCATTCAGTAAAAAAAAACCTAAAAATAATTCCTACAAAGACTAATCCATCAAACAAAAATATTTATTCAATCCGCCATATTTCTTTTGCTAACCGTCTGATCCAATTTGACATAAAAAAAAAAAACAAAATAGATATTGGAATACCAATTCTTACCTATTGAAAATACACAAACCAATATTCTATCAAAGAAATATTATTAATTGATTGGTGACAGGCAAATTTAGGGTGAGTGGAGTTCAAAGGATTCCGCCTACCTGCCGTTTGGTGTTTGTTTTGTAACAAACGATCAGGAAAATGTGTCCTGTAGATGTCGAGTGGATAAGGTATTGTTGACAGAAATTAATTGATGTTTTGTTGTTTTTCTCGCACGAAAATATTCGGCTGCTGTCTATACAACGTTATTTTTCGGTATATGCGAAACCTGAATATGGTTTGTTCAGAATAAGTTACTGAATCGATCCCAATAATTTTTACCCCATGTTATATTTTGTGCCAAAAATATTTAAAAAAGGTTAAAATTTGGACACCGAGCGACACTAAGTAAGTTATCCAATCTCCGCGCCGAACGGTTAGGTACCTAGGTATTATTAAATATCAATGGGCGCAAGACGGCGCGGCGCGGGTGAGCATGTTTTTTTACGGACAAACAGGTAACTTAACAAGCTAATGACTTTGTGATTTTTCATGATACAGTTTTGAAATTTTGTACATAGATTCTTTACATAAAAATACTAGACACGTGTTTCGGGTTTCGCATAAATACTAAAAATAATGTTGTATACAGGGTGTCCGGTAATTAATGGATAACCTCTGCAGAGGTATTAAATTGTACCTATCATTATGAGCAACTCGTGGGACCAAACCTGAAATCGCGAAAATAGACTCAGTTGTTTCCTACATTTTGACGATATAAGCGAACATAAATGTAGGGAACAGCTGATTTTTATTCGAGATTTCAGGTTTGGTCCTGTAGTAAAAGTTGTTCATAATAATAAGTACAATGACCCCTTAAGAGGTTATCCATTATTTACCGGACATCCATTATTTACCGGACATCCTGTATATAAAATTCAAAGTCTTGACTGACTGATATATCAACGCACCGCCTAAACCGCTGGTCCTAAAGACATGAAATTTGGAGGGTGTTTTCTTTGTATAGAGTAGGTATCCACTAAGAAAGGGTTTTTCGAATTCCACCCCTAAGGGGGTAAAATTTCACGCGGGCGAAGTCGCGGGCAGAAGATAGTAATTACATATTTTTAAAGTACACATAGAACGCACGCACATTTTTTTCCAAGGCGTCAAATTGCAGAACAATTTGGGTTCGGAGATATATCTACTTCCTATCCTACTAATATTATAAACGCGAAAGTTTGTGAAGATTGATGGATGGAAGTTTGTTACTCTTTCACGCAAAATCTATACTGAACGGGTTTTGATGAAACTTTACAATATTATAGCTTATACATCAGAATAACACAAAGGATACTTTTCAACCCGATATTCCTACGGGATCAACACTGCTAGTTATATATATTTGGAGGCGGAAGGAAAGATATATTATGATCGTTGTACGAGTATATCTTTGTTCTCAAATTCATTACAGCGTTATCGCCATACAAATAAATGTTTTTACTACTGCCAACATTTAAATAAAATGTAATTTATTCCTGGCCCAGATATTTTTTATTCCAAATCACCGAACAACATGGGTGGTCTCCTTTATTTGTACTTAAAAGTATCTTAGAAGATCCACTTACAGAAATAATTGCTGCTATCTTCTAAACTTAAAGAGGAAAGATTTGATTCGTTGTATGTTTGTTTGCTACGCTTTCACGCTGAAACGGCTGAACGGATTTAGATGAAACAAGGCACATGGGTAGACCATGACCTGGATTAGGACATAGGATACTTTTATCCCGATATTCTTAAGAGATAGAAACTGCGGGTAAAACTGATGGGCGCAGCTAGTTTACCGATAAAATTGCAATTCACTTTGATTTTCAATCTAATTCTCAAACCAGTATAGTAAACCCACTTATTTTTCAATTCTATCTAATATCTTTAGTCTAGACTGTGTGGGTAATCGGCTGTCTTTAAAACCCACATCTGGTAGAAAATATCGAAAGGTTATTTCTTTCATAAACGTACCTAAAGCAAGGGTTTCCTAAGTTTGCGGCGGCCACCACATAGCGGCGGCTATTTATCGGCGAATGTCGTCTGAAACATTATTTGTGAAAGTTAGTTGGTGTGTTTTTACCCGACTGCGTCAGCTGGAGGGTTATGTTTTCCTAGCGAGCGTTTTTTGACACCGTAAAGTCAGACCCCAGTGCCATCATTTTCACGACAGCCGCTATTTGGCGGTCAAAAAAAGTAATTTAAATAAAAAAATCCGACTGCGGTAAAAAACTTAAGTTAAAAAAAATACTGAAAGCTGAAAACAAGCCCATTTTAAATTAAATAAAAGTTGGAAGCAGGCGGGACCCATTTGAATTTGAAAATATAATAAAAATGGTATGGGTCTCCAGCAATTAAATAATTATATTCATTAGAATCATTAATACATCTTTCTGAGTTAGATTTCTACCATAAGCACTTTTCCATAAGAGATTGGTTATTATTGTTGCGCGCCACAATTAATGCCTGGTACATGGTGACATTAGTTACCACTAGCGCCATCTAGTATCGAGTAGCAGAACTAGTCGAGTCACGATCGTTCTAGAAAATTCGATACTAGAACTTTGTAGAACTTTCTCGAACTATCGACACCTAGTCGATCGGGGCCGGTATGTACTCGAACATTCTAGATGTTTCTACAATGGAAGGTTCTAGAACTATCTGCGGCACTATATAAGGCCGGGATGCGCGACGACCAACACAGTTTGGATAAAGCGACAAGAGCGAAAACATCTAAGCGATCTTCAAGTGCGAATTAAGAGTGATCAATAGTGTGATTGTGTTCTTTTAATTAGTGTTTTGAGTTGTAATTAGTGTTGTAAAATAAATTGTTATTTTTGGTTATTAAATCGGCAGTTTTTATTGTCACGAACCCGAAGCTCGTAACATTATGGTAGACATCGAACTTAGAAAGAGAAAGATTAATGATTATAATTATTACAATTCTCTAAGTATGTACCTGTTATTGTCGCGAATCATATTTTGATCAAGATACAACCTGACACTGACCTGCAAATTGCAAAAAACGTAAGAAAATTTGTATTTCGCGCTCTACCACTACCCATTCACCATAATGCAAACATTTTTTGTGATTTACTATATACTATTAAAAGGGTTCCTAAGCACTAAGTTAGAATAACGCTTAACAACAATAAGAAAGGGGTTCCTAGAACGGTAATAGGAAGCACCAATCATTTTTTGCTAGCGCAGTCGAATCTTATTAGGTCACATTTCACTGAGAGATTCTGTAGCGTAATATTATACTAAGAATATTACCGGAATTGCCCTAGAAAGCAGAGGGGCCCGTGGCTAAATAATAACAGCCGCACAGGTCAATCGATCAGGTTAAGCTACGCTTGCCGTGGTTGGTCTGTGGATGGGTGACCATCTCTACATACCGTGACCTCTTCGTGCCTCGGAAAGCACGTTAAGCCGTTGGTCCCGGCTGTCATTTGTGGATCTTTGACAGTCGTTATGGGTAGTCAGAAGCCGGAAAATCTGACAACCAGTCTTACCAAGGGGTATCGTATTACCCAGTAACTGGGTTGTGGAGGTCAGATAGGCAGTCGCTCAAGGGGGTTCCCCCACAGAGCTTACTTCCACGCAGTAACCCCCGGGCAACGCCGTGTCTGACCACCGTAACGGAGTGGCAGACCGGCGGCTAAAGAGCTCTGTGACTTGCAGCAACAACAAGCGGACGGCTGCAAGTATGCCGAAAAGCAAACCCATGCGCGACGCCTCCGGGCGATTTTTAACCTCGGCTCGTCCCTCCCAGGACGAGGATGCAAATGGCCCTTCTCAGGGCCAACTCAGTGGCCCTTCTCAGGGCCAATCCACCGGCCCTTCTAAGGGCCTCGCCGAAGCTGGCCGCACACCATCCGCGGCCAGCTTATCCAGTCAGCGGGCGGAGTTTTCGGACTCCGACGAGTCCGTCATGGACACGTCGGCGGCCGAAAACGATCGCCTTCAGCGGAAGCGGGCCTACCTGAGGCTCGGGTCCGAGGGCTCCTCGGAGTCAGTGGGCAAGTCGAGGAAGAAGCCGAAGACAAAAAAGGCTTCGACTTCTGCATCGACCCCCACCCACGATGTGGGCCTGGTGGACGCCGAGCGTCAGTTAGGCCTAGCAAGGAGGCAGCAGCTGCAGCAGGACCTCGAGGAGAAGGTCGCTGCCAGGGAGCAGCAGGCGCGGGCCGCCAGGTCGAGGGCTGGATATGGCACATCCACAGTGCTGTACGCCGACCACTCCCTGGCGGAGCTGGAGCGCATGGCGCTCCAGGACAAGGAGGAGGTGCTGGAGGTCGCCTCCAAGTCCTCGAACCTAAAGGGGACCTTCCAGAAGGCCCTCAAATGCCGGGCCGTGAGCATGCACGGCATCGTCACCGAGCTGGTGCAGCGCACGGCCACAGACGAGACGCGGCAGCTGCAGGCGAGGGTGGATCGCCTGCAGCTGGAGGTCAGCCAGCTGCACCAGAAGCTGGCTGAGGCCACGGCCCGGCAAGCCCTACCTGCGCCTGCCCCTGCCCCTGGTCCGGTAGACGGAGGCTCCTCCCCCCCTGGCAACCTTGTGGAAATAATCCGCAGGGTTGTCATGGAGGAGAGGGCCTTTATCAGGGGCTGCTTCGCGGGCATTGAGGACCGGCTCTTGCCGGAAAAGCGGCTCCGCCCGCCGTTAGCGGCGGATAAGAGTCCGCCACCGACGGAGCCGGTGCCTGTACCTGCGCAGCCTGCGGTGCGATCGGGTGCGCAGATCCAGGCCCTGAAGCCCTCCAAGGGCAAAGGGAAGGGCAAGAGGAGCACTGTGGCCCCTCAAACCCCCACCACATGCGCGGAGGGAGCGTCTGCCACTCCGGCAGCCCCCCAGAACACGCAGCGGGAGGACGCCATGCTTCCCTCCACCACCCCGTCCAACCAGGCGTGGACGGAAGTGGGCAGGAGGGGAAAGGCCAAAAAGCCCAAGCCCGCTGCGACTGCTTCGGCAGCCCAGAAGGCTCCGGCGGGCGGGAGGAAGTTGGTTCCTCCCAAAACTGCGGCGGTCGTGGTGACCATCACCCCGGAGGCCGCGGAGCGGGGCGAAACGTACGAGTCCGTCCTAAGACGGGCTCGTGATAACGCGGATCCCTCCCGGCTGGGGATCGGCAACATTTCGTGCCGCCGCACCCAGGCCGGAGCCCGAATTTTTGAGTTCGGGGGAGAGCAGCGCGGCGCAAACGCGGACCTCTTTGCAACAAAGTTGAAAGAGGTCATCGCAGATGTGGCGACGGTCGCCAGACCGGTCAAGACCGCATCCTTGGAGGTGATCGATATGGACGACTCGGTCACCAAAGAGGATGTGGTGGCGGCCGTTGCCGCTGCGAGAGGCTGCAGCGCTAGCGCGGTGAAGGGGGGAGCCATCAGGCCCGGTCGCCGCGGCATGCGCGTAATCCGCGTCGAGTGCCCAGTCGCCGCGGCGGTGGCCGCCCTTAAAGCGACCAAGGGACGGCTGCTCGTGGGTTTCAGCTCGGCTGTGGTCCGGCCGCTTGAGGACAAGCCTGCGCGGTGCTTCAAGTGCTTCGCGCCGGGTCACACCCGATCTACGTGTCCCTCCAAGTCCGACTGGGGAGAGTCTTGCTTCCGGTGCGGACAGGAGGGACACAGGAGTGCCACTTGCAGCGCCACCACGCCACACTGCCCGGCGTGTGCTGCCAGTAGCCGCCCTGCGGGGCACAGGATGGGGGGCAGGAGTTGCCAGCCGCCCACGAGGAAGGGCATAGTGCCGGCGCAGGTTCGCCCTGTCGCCGCCACCGCCGCTGTCGCCGCCGCTGTAACTCCAGCTCCAGCGGCGGTAACTGAGGAGGGGGGTGCGATGTCGGAATAATGGTTTCCAATCATCGCATCCTCCAGGCGAACATTAACCACTGCAGAGCGGCCCAGGACCTGCTAGTGCAGGCCATGGCTGAGTGGTTGGTGAACGTAGCGGTGGTCGCCGAGCCCTACTCGATCCCCGGCAGTTGGCTGGGTGACGAGGACGGCTTGGTGGCACTAGCGGCGCGGTCCTCCACAGACTCCCCTCCCCTCTCGCTATTAGAGAGGGGACCGGGATACGTGGCCGCCGCGTGGGGAGAGGTAGCCCTCGTGGGCGTCTATTTCTCCCCAAACCGCCCTCTCCAGGACTTCGAGAACTATCTCGGAGTCCTGGCCGCCGTGGTCGGCAGGGCGGCGCCGCGTCAGGTCTCCGTATTGGGAGACCTGAATGCCAAGTCGGTGACCTGGGGCAACCCGGCCACCGACCCTCGCGGGCGGGCGGTGGAGTTGTGGGCAGCCTTCTCTGGGCTCTCCCTCCTCAACAGAGGGAACGTCCAGACGTGCGTGCGGCGGCAGGGTGGCTCGATAGTGGACGTCACTTTTGCCACCCCTGCGTTGGCCGCGCGCGTGCTGAACTGGCGGGTGGACCTGGTGGAGACCATGTCGGACCACCGTTACGTGCGGTTCGACATCTCCACCGGTGGCCCCGGAGAGACGCGGCCCCCCTCGGGGCGGTCAGCGTTTCCACGGTGGGCTCTCACCCGCCTGGACAGGGAGGCGGCGGCGGAGGCGGCGTTTATCCAGGACTGGCTTTCGCCGCCCTCCGCTGGCCTGGACGTGGACACCGTGGCGGGACACCTGAGGGAGTCTCTGACCGAGGTGTGCAATTCTAGCATGCCTCGGTCAGGCCGACCGCTGCCCAATCGGGCGGTGTACTGGTGGTCGGTGGAGCTGGAGGGGCTTCGAGCGGCGTGCGTGGGGGCCAGGAGGGCCTACGCGCGGAGCCGGCGGCGGCGTCGACGAGACCACGCCCACGAGGACCACCTCTATGAGGTGTACATAGAGGCAAAACTGGTCCTCGAGCGGGCCATCGCCGACGCCAGGGACTCGGCGAGAGCGGAGATGCTGGAGGGTCTCGACAGGGATCCCTACGGGAGGCCATACAGGGCGGCGCGCAACAAGCTGCGCCCCTTTGGTCCCCCGGTCGCCGAGACCCTGGAGCCCTCATTCCTGGATGGGGTGGTTCAGTCCCTGTTCCCGTGCAGGGACAATTTCACCCCACCAGTGATGGACCCTCCGCGGGGGATGGCTCCGCCAGCTGAGGAGGAAGAGGAGGCCCCTCCTGTCACGGAGTCGGAACTTAGCGCGGCGATTGTGCACATCCGCGCCAAGAAGACGGCTCCGGGCCCCGACGGTGTCCCGGCGAGGGTGGTGGCAATTGCCGCCACCCAAATGGAGGAGCGGTTTCGGGACCTCTTTAACGCATGCCTTGCGTCTGGGAGGTTCCCGAAACCGTGGAAGGAGGGGCAGTTGTGCCTCCTTCGCAAGGAGGGCCGCCCTGCAGACTCGCCCTCGGCATACCGACCCATCGTCCTGCTCGATGAGGTCGGCAAAATGTTCGAGGGGATAATCGCTGCCCGCCTAAAGAGCCACCTGCGGAATGTGGGGCCGGACTTGTCGGACGCTCAGTTCGGTTTCCGAGCTGAGCGTTCCACAGTGGACGCACTGGCCCGCCTTAAGGGCCAGGTGAAGGATGCGATGCAGGCGGGGGACGGATTGTTGGCGGTGTCATTCGACATAGCCAACGCCTTCAACTCTGTTCCCCACAGCACCATCCTAGAGGCGCTCCGATTCCACGGAGTGCCTCTATACATGCGGCGTCTACTGGCCAGCTACCTGGAGGATCGGACGATCGTCCTCGTGAACAGGGCTGGCCAAGTCCGGCGGTACGCAGTCGAGGCCGGCGTTCCACAGGGGTCAGTCGTGGGACCTCACCTCTGGAACGTCGGCTACGACTGGCTCTTGCGGGGAACTCTCCTCCGAGGCACGAGTGTCGTCTGCTACGCGGATGACACTCTCCTCACCGCCCGGGGGGAGAGTTTCAGGGAGGCGGCCAACTTGGCCTCGGCAGGCGGATCCTTGGTCGCAGGGAGGATCCGCCGCCTAGGACTGACGGTGGCGCTGCACAAGACCGAGGCCGTGTTCTTCCACGGGCCTCGGCAGCGCCAACCTCTAGACGCCCACATCTTCGTGGAGGGCGTCCGAATCGAGGTGAAGGCCCAGATGAAATATCTGGGCCTTGTACTCGACAGCAGGTGGCGTTTCGGCCCGCATTTTAGCGGGCTGTCGACGCGCCTGCTGAAGACTGCGGGCGCCCTCTCGTGGCTGCTCCCCAATCTGGGGGGGCCCAGCGCGAGATGCCGGCAACTCTACGCCGGCATCTTGAGGAGTATGGCCCTTTACGGGGCCCCTATTTGGGAGGACTCCCTCCACAGGAGGGAGAACGCCGCCGCATTGCGGGCCCCCCAAAGGGCCATAGCCCAGCGGGCGGCGAGGGCCTACCGCACGGTCGGCTTCTCCGCGGCATGCGCTCTGGCCGGCACCCCGCCTTGGGAGCTCGAGGCGTGGGTGCTCGCCAGAGTATATGAATGGACGGCGGGGCGGAGGGCGAGAGGAGAACGCCCAGCCCCGCAGGAGCGGGAGGCCGTCCGGCGGGAGGCGAAGGACGCCATCGTCGTCCACTGGACGCGGGACCTCGCCGCCGCAGCCTTCGGCCGCCGAACCCTCGACGCGATTGGGCCGGTCTTGCAAGACTGGCTCGAGCGGTCGCACGGGTTCCTCTCCTTCCGTCTGGTGCAGGTGCTGTCCGGACACGGTTGCTTCGGATCGTACCTGCACCGTATCGGGCGGGAGGAGACGCCGTCGTGTCACGACTGTGGCGCGGCGGAGGACACGGCGCAGCACACTCTCGAGGTGTGCCCGTCGTGGTCCGAGCCGCGCCGCAGTCTCACCGCGGCGATCGGAACGGACCTCTCGCTCCCCGGCTTGGTCAACGCCATGCTAGGGGATGAGGGGTCCTGGGCGGCAGTCGCCTCCTTCTGCGAACACGTCATGTCCCAGAAGGAGGCGGCGGAGCGCGTGCGGGAGGAAGACCCTCTCGCGGCGCCGCTCCGAAGGCGGAGGAGGGGTCGAAGAAGACGTCAGTATGACAGTCATCTCCGACTCCTCCCAGGTGGAAGCCAGCAGGCGACGGGTGCGGGGGCACCCTCGCCTGTATTGCACAGGCTTCCACCAGTGCCGGACGGGAATGGCCAGGTGTTCTCGGCCATTCCCGTAGCCCCCCCTCAGACGGGGGGACATGCGGGGCCCGCCAGCTAGGCGGGCATGCGCCGGGGGGGTTGTGGATGCAAAGGCTGAGCCGGATTCCCATGACCTCCCCATCAAGGCGATGAGGGAACACCGCTGAGTTTTAGTGGGTATACTGCCACCCTGGCAGGGAGTCCCACATACTCCGTCTCTTCCCCCCACGAGCGGAGATGCGTAACGTCATTTCTCAGCGGAAAAAAAAAAAAAAAAAAAAAAGGCAGTCGCTCAAGATACCTAGTGCATTCCTCTGAATATCAGCATTTGTCGCTGTGAGCGTCTAAGTTATGCCACTCTAGGAAAAAAACTTGGCCGTAATAGCCAGCTTGTATGATAATTAATTTAGTAACTGGCTGTTGACACGTCTTTTTTGCACTTCCTATTTTCTTGCAACATTTCATTGGAAAATGCCCAGAAAGGCCTGGCAGCTTCGTATTGACCCAAAGTCTGTATGTATATTCAAACGGAATTCTTTCGCACTATCACGAAATAATTCCGTTTCACACTACCAGGATCTACTACTAATTGGACTATCAGGGTGACTCAGCGGACATAACGGAAGTGCCGTTCAACCTGAAAACGAAGGTTTAACTCGGCATTTATATCAATTTGAAATGCTTTTAGAATTACACGACATTAATTTATGAGAAAGAGAGTTTTTCCATTAGGAATTTCTTACTAATAGCCCGGAGTTCGGAAGTTGTCGGTGTGATAACCCCTTGCCTCGGAAACCACGTAAAAGTGACAGATTGCCGTTTCGGGTGACGTCAGCATCGCAAGGGTGGTCACAACTGTTACTTGTAGATCTTTGACAGTCGTTACGGATAGTCAGAAGCCCGAAAGTCTGACAACCAGCCTCGTGTTACCCAGTTACTGCGATGCGGAGGTCAGATAGGCTGTCACTGCATTAAAATACTGATATTCAGCTTTATCCGGTTAGACTGGAAGCCAACCCCAAAGGCTGATGTTGAAGCTGAAATGTTGTTGTGGTTATAAAAAAACCCTTGAACATAATCTTTTCTCGTAATCTATTGAGTTCATTGTGGGTTCAGTTCATTGGAACTAAGCCCTATATTCCTTAGGATACTTTTAGCATTTTCAGACAAGTTTCTAAACTAAAGGTAATGGTTTACCTACCCACTTACTAAGTTTTTCTTTCATATTCCTGTGAGGTCGGAAACTTCCATTATTTCATTATGTTCTGTGTTCAAACAATATCTACCTCTAGGTCTGTTAAGAAACTTAGTTTCAATGGACTTAATATTATTAATAAACTTTGAATAATTTTAATAAGAAGGACGTTGTATCAAGTTCTTGTTTGTCTTATAAAGCTGCTGTCACAGTTCTCTTCAAATTTTCTTGTAGCATTGACTTGTATACTAATTCAATGAATTCACCTGAACATTAACCGGTTGAATGTCGTAATTACAGAAACAATTAAAAAGCCATTCTGTCTCGCGTGGATCTACGTTCCGACATACTACGGGTTAAGCCGGAGACTGTTGTTTTGTCAAAAGTGAGCACGAAACGCGAAGTAAACCAATGTAAAAATAACGATTATTGAATAGGCAATGGTTCACATAAAACATTAATATATTTTGTTTGCTTAATTAAAAAAAAAATGTTAATTTGCGGTAAACATACACCACCACAACACACAAAGAAAAACACAAACAAAACAAAGACGTTGGGGAAATGTATGCGTCAGATCCGCAAAATAACCATATTTTTACAATATGATGCTAATTGTGCTTGTCACATAATTTAAACCAAAATGCTATAAGATAGTTGTATTTTAGATTCAAGAATTGATATAATTTTTATCACATTGATTTGTACGGAAACCGGCATGTCCTAGAACCAAAAATTCGAAGACGTGTGACATCTACCAAACCGCAATAGGCCCGCGTGTTGGACTACGGCCCACTCCCTCTCACACAGAGAGGAGGCCTGTGTCCCAGCAGTGGGAACATTATAGGCTGATTATGTATGCATATTTATGATTCTTTGTGCGTCCGTGCTAGGCGTACTGATATCGTTTTGGTGCGCCCACAATATGCCCCGACATAATACATAGTGTGAACTCAGCTTTTACCTACACAATGGTTTTATAAGGTAGGTACCAAATGAAGTTGCCAATAGTATTGAATGAGATATTATTTGCTTTGTTGAAACTATTTCATTGAAGCGGGAATATAATGAACATAAGGACGATTTGGACCATTATGGAGTTTTAGGGGCTTCCGGCTGTCGTGGACAATGAACTCGGAAGATGACTGCCGATTTAGGTACCAGAAAATGAAGACCGTTGATCTCGTTCAGCTTTTTACATTGAATAACTCTTTATATCTTTCTATTCTACTGGCTAACCCTTGTTAGGTTCGTTTGTTTTCGACTTATTGGATTAAAAAAGCATTCGATAAACAGACTCTAAATTATATCATTTTGTGCGTAATGCGATTACATTTAGACAGATCTATCATAAATAAATCCTTAATTTACCTATTAACTTTAATTTATTTTCAATTATTTATTTAGATAAGTATAATTTTTGTTTTTTAATCAGTCATTTGTTTCGATTTTTATATTAACTACTTCAATACATATCATTATTAATTGATCTTCTCATGACTAACATAGTTTTAAGATAATGTAATACTAACAAAATATGGACATTTAAATAATCTGAATTAAATACATTTTATTTATAAAGTCACTTACAAAATTGTTTATGATGTAGGTACTTACTTTGAAATATTGTTATAAGTAGCTTAAAGTCCTGCCTCAAAGTAAACAAAACTGAACCAAGTCATTTATATGTAAAAGAAACTTTCGATGTAATCCAATTGATTGCAAAGGGTCGCACACTGTTCACAGCCCAACAGTTATCTATTCAATTAACTAATGCGAACATTCGATTAGCATTAGAACCTTAAATTCCATTTTCATTAAACTTTTAGAATTGGAAATTGAAAAGTGATGATATACTCATCATCCCTAAAATTTCGAGAAACATGTGAAGTCTATGTGATTAAGATTCGATATCTAATCAATTGATAATCTCAATGAAAAATAGATTTCTGTGTCGAAACAAATCTAATACCCTTGTGAGTGGAAGCCATTAATTTTGCTCAATTCTTAATGAGCTCATGAAGTAAGGGATATACATACAGGTAGACCGGGCATTTCGCTCTTCACAGAATTTTAGAAGGTTCTAAAATGGTCTGTGGATCTAATTATATGTTCGCATGTAAACTCGCCCGTTGGATGCGAGAAGCACAGAACCGGTCGAAGTGAAGGTACTTGGGAGAGGCCTATGTCCAGCAGTGTACGTCTTTCGGCTGAAATGATGATGATGATGAAAACTCTGGTGAATATTAATTGAATAGCGACCTTCAACTGTTTTATAAATAGACAAGCTGCGCCCCGCGGTTTCACCCGCGTAAATATCGACTGCGTGGGAATATTGGGATAAAAAGTAGCCTATATGTTAATCCAGGGTGTCAGCTACCTCCATACAAAATTCTATCAAAATTGGTACAGTCGTTTGAGCGTGAAGAAGTAACAAACATAAACACACACACGCACCCCCTCACAAACTTTCGCCTTTATAATATTAGTGTGATTATAATGTTCCCACGACGGGGATTCGGGCTTGCTCTCTGTGAGATTCCTGTGCCGTAATCTGCCACTTATGCCAGCACTTTGATTGCGTAACACATAATTAATCACAATCTGAAACATATTGATTGATATTGCTAATCTATTGCTTCTTAAGTTCGTAAATTTGTCAAAATGAAAGCAATTCTAGTGTGTTAGGCAATTACTCCGCAGAGCGGATTTTTTGGTTTTAAACGACATTATTTATATTGAATTCCGTAATATGCCTTGTGGTATTAATAGGCCTATTGGATAGACACTTCAAGCTAAATCAATTCTTAGCGCAAAATTGTAAGGGCGCTTTCAATTTAGACGTTTCGTGTCGGTCCGCTGCGGTGCGTTTGTCGTATTGCGCACGGACGGTCGTTTGTTTTCATAAAAAGCGCGCGGTGCGGCAACAGTGCGGCGTCGGTACCGCGAACGCTCGACAACCCGATTGGACTGGATTCGATTTTTTTTTCTTTTGAATTTGATAGCCTGGCCCGGCTTTTAGCTTGAGGAAGGTTAAAGGCTACTTAACATCACGCTAGGACCCTGAAGACCCGAGCAAAAATAAAAAAATCAGAAAACATAATAAGGCGGGGGGGGGGGGGGGGGGGTTGGTAGGTTGGGTAAACAAGAAATTTCACGCGGACAAAGCTTTTTGTATTGCGTGTGGCGAGTTGATTCCCGCACGGAACAAATATTTATATGACCTATAGAACCCGAATACCCCGCAAATGTCAAAGATTCATAATGCTATAGATTTATAATAACAACAAGAATTTTTCGACGACTTTGCGAAAGCGTGGGTTTCCTATTTAACTTTTGTAATTACTTCGTTCTAATTGATGTTTTAATTATTGTAGGCTGTTTGATATTTTACATCTTAGAATGTAAAATATATTCGTTATAAATAAGTTGACGAGAAAGTAACAATTTAGATTCTAGAGTTCTTTGTATCGACTAATTTTTTTTGTATTTTACAAGCTTATATTTAACTTGCAATGTAACATGTTTGTTCGGGTGGACTCTTGCAACTCAATTTTGAAGCAGATATCTTCAACCGATTGAGCTAAAATTTTGTATACACTTTAGTTTGGATGACAATGCATGGTTTGCTGTGTGACGTCATTCTAAATCCAACATGGCGGAACACCCAAGATGACGGACTAGTTATTTTTTAATGCACTCCTACAATAAGGGTATCAAATGAAAGGGCTTGCTGAGATAACTCAAAAATTAAGTGACGTCACTCTAAATCCAATATGGCGGACTTCTAAGGATGGCGGACTAAGTTTTTTTTTGCTTTCCTGCAATATGGGTATCAAATGAAAGGACATGCTGAGAATACGAATGCGAGTTATACTCCGTTGCTCCAATCCATCTGAAATTTTGGTGTACTGGGGTTTTTGAAGTCGTCGATTATGATATTGAGGTCGAATTGTTCGAGTCTGTAGCATCGGTTGGTTAACTTTGACTCGTGTAATTTGGTAAGATAGGCGTCAACAGCATTGGTTTGCAACCTGTCTATGAGAAGGATAACTCCAAAATCAAACCCGGAACTGTATTTCGTAAGGTACAAGTAAGCTTCAAGCTAAAATAAGTGGCGCATTCCTCTAAACACCCAAGTCAAGGTGAGAACGTGCCGAGGACTGACTGGCATCAGGGTGTAACGTGATGACGTGAACGAGATGAACAGACTGAGAAACCTGTCCAGCGATAACTAAAAAGTAAAAAATAAATTAAAAGTAAAATAACTTTTTTTTAAACAAGCTTTTATTTAAATGCGCTAAAAAGAATAAAATAAACTTACCTTACCTTTAACTTACCTTTAAAACTTTTACTATCAACTTATAACGTCATTACACAATTTATCTATACTATATAATATTATAAAGCTGCAGAGTTTGTTTGTTTGTTTGTTTGTTTGAACGCGCTAATCTCTGGAACTACTGGTCCGATTTGAATGATTCTTTTAGTGTTGGGTAGTCCATTTATCGAGGAAGGCTATAGGCTATATAACATCACGCTACGACCCTTAGGAGCCGCGCAGCGTGTGACACCGCGGGGAACAGCTAGTATGATATAAAAGCTTGTCGCGAGATTTACCTGTGTAGATAAACAAGTAAATTAAATAACATGATCTGATTGATTTAATTTTTTAAGTTTCCCAAACTAAGAAGATACGAGTAGCTACTTAAATCTTACCAAAAGAAAGACACCAAACCACCCACCACCAGCTACACTTAAATAATTACCAAAAGATGTATTCATTCATTCGTTTTTAATTACATTCAAACCTTTTATTATTCAAGCCGCTCACTCGAGCATAATTTAAGTCGTGTCACAGATCCCCAAATTGCTCTAAACTCCCTTAAAAGAGGAGGAAATTGTTGTTTATCAAAAGGAACCAATTCATCATAATCTCTCACTGGTGCGTTCGTGCATAAACCGGACCTTTTTAATGAAGAATAATTTTCACTTTGTCTGGTTTTGTCGTTGAACTTGGTTCATATAAACTGACTGGCTTATACTTCTTTTCAAAATTTCTTTTTTCATATTTATATGTTTTGAATAATTGTAATAAGTACTTGGCTTCGCCTACGTAGTGTGCTAAAAACCTTGAAAAATGTTATTATTAAGATAACGTAGAAATAAAATACTATGTAAATAGGCGAACTTAGTTATACGATTACGTTGTAAAGTAAAATATGTTTGTTTAAAAACCTAGAATAACGTTCTACGCAACCGTAACCTAGTCGTTGAATTTAGAAAAAATATGTGTCAAATAGGCCGCGGGAGCCGTAGGTAGGTTCAGTATAAATAATATTCATCATCATCATTTCAGCCGAAAGATGTCCACTGCTGGACATAGGCCTCCCCCAAGCACCTCCACTTCGACCGGTTCTGTGCTTCTCGTATCCAACGGGTTCCTGCCGCCTTCACAAGGTCGTCGGACCACCTTGTGGGAGGCTTGTGTACGCGGTCGCCACTCCAGAACCTTTCGGCCCCATCGGCCATCTGTTCTGCGAGCAATGAAAATAATATTAAATGAAAATAATATTAGGCCAGCATAATATCGCTATTTGTTGCTCTGATACGTATTTTTAGATAAAATAAACCGCAATTTGCTGGTCCCTTGAGCTATTAAGAAAATGCTAGGATCAACTTACAGACCACCAAAGTTTTATCTTTGGTTTACAAAGTCGTTTGACCGTTTTTATCACCCAAAAAGATATACACTACAAAATAATAAAATCAATTAAGATACACAAAAAGAAATTGTATTTTCTTTCGTATTTCATAAAACCTTTTTATTTATATTATTGCTTTTCCAAATCAATTTTCATTTTCGCTACGAGCGCTGGCTCGTTTGTCTTCATAAAACTTTATTAAATTAATACTAACTGTTACCCGCGCCTTCATCTGCGATCCAGGGTGAAAAGTAGCCTATGTTCTTCTTCAGTTCCCTGGTTACCTATCTGTCAAATTTTATATCGACATTATTAACTGGTTGTAGGGCTTGAAAAGGTAACAAACAGTTCCTTTTACATTTATAATAATGAGTATGAAGGTATCATCATAATCAACCTGTAATGTTCCCACTGCTGGGACACTGGCCTCCCTATGTGAGAGGTAGTGGGCTGTAATTCACCACACGGGCCCAGTGCGGGTTGGCGGATGTCACATGTTTTCGAATGTTTGGTTCTAGGCACGGATATCTATGGTTCTAGGACAAGCCGGTTTCCTCACGATGTTTTCCTTCACTATTTTGAGAGCAGTGGTCATGAAATAATTTACACAAAGTAAAGCGCCTGTCTAGGTTCGAACCTACGAGCTACATCTCGTAAGTCGCGCCCGTTATCACTGGGTCTCACCATTACTCTTGTGAAAGTATAGATTACGACAAATGAGATCGATCCATCAAATAAAATCAGGTCAATCTCTTCAAATGACAAAACAGGTACCTGTGAAAGGGTAAGGAAAGTTTCCGAAGTTCCTTTTGCATATCTATTTATCTAGATACCAATAAGCCCCAGACATTTCCAATACGCAGGATTATCCAATGAAGTCTTTTAGGTATTCATTTCCATGACTTTGGCCTAATCTGATTGGCGGCTATCTCTTTCAATCTTCGTACAATGGGAGGCAGTGAATCAATGCGACCTCATGGCTCAATTTTATGCTATCTCGCTTACTTTCGTCTGAAAGGAAGAAATTGTGCTCTTGAAGCAGATCTTTTATAGAGTACTATTCTTGTGAATAGGAGATATTATGTGAACACTGAAGCTGTTCTAAGGTCATAGCGCACATATAAACTCGGAAAGGGATCGTCACCGTATCAACTCAAGCCATTCAATATTCTTTGTATGAAACTCACTACTGCAACGCACACTAATCGGAATCGTAACGTAATCACCTCGCCTCGCGACAAGCACACGAACCGCGGTGTGGTGCTGGACATAGGTATGCCTCCCGGACTTAGCCTAAACAGTGACTGCGCACAAACATTTCTAAAAGGTGTGACGTAAATCATGAAAAGTATTTTTAATGAATTTGGTGTCATCAAAGCGCTATACAAAACATTGCTGGCTGGATGCACAGTATTTTTTTTTATTAATCCACTCTCATCTTGGTTATTTTTAGTAGCCGTGAAACTCATTAGCCTTTCAACCTTAACAACAACAACATAATGATTAAAATCGCTTAAAAACATGATTTATCGAAATGCTTGCACGGAGTACTCCAAATGTTCACGATAAGGTTCAAATTCGCTATCACTCAAGTGGGTCAGATAATGTTGGCCACCGAATGTATATATTTGTATTTATTTGTGTAGTTAGTAATTTAATCATTGAATTCAGTACCTAATGTAAATATGTAGTTATCTATACATACAATAAAAACATATTATTAAAAAAAATAGCTTTTAAACTTGATTATATTCTAAAGTTATAAGTTCTTCTCTGAATTGATCCTTCTCGCCTGTAATTTATGATAACTACCTAAAAGTGTAGCTGAATGCCTGTTTCAGTGAATTGAAATAGTTCTAAAGCTGAGGAGAATACTTTGAATAAGGGATGAGATAAGCTTCCTGGGTAGGTACGATGAATTCATTTCATAAAAGCGTTTGTGCCTGTGGATTTAGGGTCTTTAATTTCCGGAATATTTTGTCTCCTTTTATCCTGGAGTAGCAAAAATACCTTATCTCAGGTAAAGGTAAGATGGTAGGCATGAAAATGAATTAAAAGGAGACACATAAATTCCTTTTCAATTAAATATTTGTAATATTGTTTTTGTTGATGATATGAAAAACTTAATGGAAAGTATGCAGATATAAAAGAGCGGAGGATTTTTACCTCATTAAGAAACATGATCAAGACATTCAAATCATTATCATCAAGAATGTTAGGGATGTTTTGCGGAAAATTTTATGGACAACATATCGCCTGTCTGATTAAAAAGATCCTTTCTAAATTGCTTGAAACCTTCTTGAGCTCAAGTAACCTAGAAATTCACAGCAATCACAGGGATCCAGCATCGCTTTAATTCCACGGATGAGGACTCTTGTCCTTTGATCAAGAGCAGCAACAATTAATGAATCAGACTCAAAGAAAACTGTTCACTGATCTGTGTGTTCTTGAAATTAAAATTCAAAATGGGAATTAAATTTAAACACTTGTCAAAGAATAATAAAATGCCAGCAAGAATATTAGATTTAAAACCTACCCTGTTTCTGCGAAATGAACAAGGTTATTCCTGTAACCTAAATGTATTTTATCCGGTTTCTATTTTAACTTGAGGCTACAAATATCCATCTACGGGTGTACGTTAAAAATGTTATCATTGGGGATCTAACTCACAATCATTCGTTTAGCTTATGTTTGTGGAAAAAAAATACGCTTTTTGAATACAATATTCGTATGGATTTGAGGGATTCTGTTTCAATTAGTACGAAAGCCTCCAAAACTGTGTGTGGGTGTTGAATTATTCGATCAATCGGTTTGATATATTCCAGTTATAAAATTGGTTGTCGCTCATAACAACACTAGGCACTATATTTTAATGCTTTTGTGTGCTCTCGATATTTGATTAGATGCGGTATTAATAAGTACCTAATGTGAGCGATAAAAATATCTTGACAAACAGGCGGTTCAAAACTAAGTCAATTAAACTACTAAACAAGGTGGAGACGACAATACGACACTATATTAAACTGCGTATAAATATCTAGTGACGTTTCCAGTCTGCATTCAACATTTTTATCAAATATATCCTATAGTTTAGTCACTTTATTTAGCTAGTCTAAGATTGGGAAACCCATAGTTGGCCCATCATTACTACATATTTATTTAGTTTGTTTGAAAAAAAATCACCTTTTAATTTCGATTTATTTGACAGTTCCAAAATACTCTGTACATAAGTATTGCCGGTATATTAATTTATTGACGTATTTTTGCCTCCACATTGTATTTAACAACAAATATCCAATTCAGATAAAAAAACGGTAAAGTGCGAGTCGGACTCGTGCACCGAGGGTTCCGTTTTTCAATGTAAGTACCTACATATTTACGGTTTTCGGATTTTTTCCTTTACTTGTGCTACATGATCTTGCTTCTTGCCAAATTTCATGATTCTAGGTCAACGGGAAGTACCCTATAATTTTAATTCCCTTGAGTGTCGAAATATATGTTTTTTGCGGCATAAATAACCGTATCTTTTTTTTACGTTAACTTAGGTGTTTGATTTTTTCACAGCTTCAAGGGACTGTCGAGCTGAGTATATGATTTTAATTTCAACTCGATACCTCCACGCGTTCCCGATAAATTGTCTTGACAGACGGACGGACGGACAACAAAGTGATCCTATAAAAGTTCCAGTTTTTTTCTTTTGAGGCTAGGAAACCTAAAAACAGGTAACTTTAAGGTTCGTCCAGATATTTTTGTCACTATTGGTAACTACAGTTATGTCCCAATTTGCGAATCACATGAACCAAACACGCAATTTAAAATAACGAGATCATATCACAAATTCAGATTTAAATATCGAGCTCATAAATATGTACACGATAACATCATATAAATTACCGTGAGTGGCCTTAAAATAAATATAAAGTAAACATCACACGTGCGGAGGGGATTGTGACAGTTAAATAATTCATGTCAAGGTTGGGAACTCTGGTTACCGCTGGCCCGGAAGGTTACCGCTGGCCCGGAACAAAAGGGCTAAGGAAGGAACACGGGTGGGTTTTAGTCAGTAAGAGTCTGATACTCATTTCCGCTCCACCCAGAGCGGGAGGGGTCATTTGTTGAATTCCATTCCGCAAAAAAAAAAAAAAATTGTGATAAAAATAAAATCACCTAAAATGGAATGTAATGAAACTTCTATGTAATAATAATGATAATATTAATGAACTTTAGTCTTTTATTTTTATTAAGTAGGTATTTCTATTTTTGCTTTAATGTTATTCTCTTTTAACTTTTGTTGTTCTTCTTATTTTTCATTGTATTATTATTATGTATTAATTATTCATTCATTTTATTGCTCATTTATTGGCATTTATCACCATTTTTGTTTGTAATTTGCGGATAATGTAGTGGGCTACAATATTGTTAACACTCCTTATATTATTTTTACAACATGTCATATTTTATATTGTAGCTGTTTATTATCCCACAATAAATAAAATAAAATAAAATAGGTAAGTAGAAGAGAAATGCGAGATTTTCCACAAAAAACAGATATAATTAACAAAGTTGGAGTAGGTAAAGATACCTACGCCAAACTTACACCTCCAAAATAATTATGTTAGCTTTTGCCCGCGGCTCCGCCCGCGTATATGTCGCTTACCGGGATAAAAGTAATCGTATTATTATGCTAATCCAGGTTATAAACTATATTATAAATTATGTGTGCCAAATTTCATCCAAATCCGTTCGGCCGTTTTTGCGTGGTTGACTACAAACATTCAAATATACGAACTTTCAAAGGAGATCACCCATTCTGGCATATGATTGTTTTTTGTCTGCCATCAATAATAACATAAGTAGGATTAGCGTAGCTGCCAATTTAATTACGTCTTTCACCAATAAAACTGTGCAAGTTTTATAAGTGAAAGACGAAATTACTTACTTACGTATGACCACGATTTTCACGATTTACGATTTTCAAATCTGCAGCCAATTTTAGATAATCGTTTCGCACTCAGCCCGCTTTTAGCGTTGGGGCGTAAAACAAATGAGTAACTACATAGGGACTCGGTCGTATTCCTCTTTTTATTTGTACAACTTTACCGAGGCTCAAATCAATCGTTACTCGGGCCGTAGGCAATCTAGATATTTTCACGGAAAAGCTTCGAGCAATCCAATTTTATTTTAAATATGCGGTGCTGATTCCTATTTCTGTAAGCCAAAAAATAAGAGTAGGTATTGGCTAGTAGAATAAGTGAAATCAATATTTATGACGTGATCATAGAATAGAATAAAATACTCTTTATTATGTTCACCATATAAATTTCAGACATAAATATAGAAAAACAAACAAAAACAACAAAAATAAAACAAAACAAAAAACAACAAAAACAAAACAAAAAACAATCAATCATAAAACTTTTTATGTAATAGTTATTAAATACCCGGTAAAGCAGCTAAATAATATATGCCTGGTTGTTTATTTTTTATTTATAAATGTTATATCGAAAACCAAATAATTATTTAATTCCTATGATTAAAAAAAAAACAAATAGAGCTTGCCAACAAAGTTAAACACTTTTGTTTCACAAAATTCTTCACCATCATCATTTCAGATGAAAGACGTCCACTGCTGGACATAGGCCTTCCCCAAGCATCGCCAGTTCGACCGGCAGGGTAATCGCGTAATACATTCAGTAGCAATGGGTTTCATTTTGACAGTTCAACAACATTCATTGCGTTATTTACGTTGTTGAGCAGACACACTTTTCGTACTTATGAAGCAATGGATTAGCAAAAAGCAGATTCAAATTGATTCAAATTGAGAGTAATAGTGTGTTACGCAATTAGGGTGCGGTTCTGGCCTTCACCTAGATACAAAAAACTTTTTTCGTTAAAAATACCTAATATACAAAACAAGCAATAAACCCTTAATGTACAGATTAAAAGATCTCATAAACGATTAAGAAGGGATTTAGAGTCATAACCATGATGATTTATCGCGGAAGCGGCGTTAAAGTCGCGCTTAGCCCATCGTCAATGTGAATGCAGCCTTATGCGGTCGGCTGTCGTGATTGCCCCGATAACCCGATTTGTAACACGCTGACAAACCACCTATTATCCGGCAGATGAGAGGAGAATCGCTTTATGTCACAGTATTCGCGTATTAATGTTTAATGTCGATGTTAACTCGATTTTGCCGGGTTTCAACTTGGCATTTTCGTGAAAAATGTTCATGGATATATTTTTTTTTTTATCAAATTCTTTGAAGTCACGGTAATTCCGTATCCCAAGGAAACAAAAAGTTAATAAGCAATACCTATTTGTGTTTAGGCATTCACATTTATGATGATTTGTTACACGGATAGTTAAAATCCTTGAAGATGATGACACTTGATCGATGGTTACACATTCTGAATTTTGAAAATACTCGCTCAATTAAATAAAGCCCGCCAAATAAGTTCATTATGGCCGCGTCCCTGTGGATTATCGTTCTTTACTTTTATGCTCTACTAGCTTTTGCCCGCGACTTCATTCGCGTGAAAGGAGATGTTCCAAAAATGTATGGAGCCTAGGCTAGCACTATGTACACTAAATGTAAATATCGCTACACAATATAGAAACCGTTTCTTAATGTTAATTTTCTAATTTGACTTCGTTTTAATGTACATTAAAATTAACTCTGTCAAGGAGAGCAACACATAATAAATATGGTGTGAAATGTCACTATGACAATGACATTAAATTGATGTGTCGTAATATCTGAATAAAATATCGTGAAAAAAAACAAAACACGAATTCCGAAAATACATGGTTTTTGACTAACATTCAAAATTGAAAACATACAAAACAAAAACTATCACTAAAAACTCCGAAACACATCCAATTCAACACGCGGGAACACAACATTCCAAAGACAAAGTCAAACTGTCAAAGAAAGACGTCACTCACGAAACTTAAAACTGTCAAAGTCGTCAAACGACATGTCAAACACAACTGTCATGGCTACCTTAAAAATAGGGTAATCTTATCAAAAAACTTCCCAAATAATCATTTGTGTACACCTGTACTTTTCTTCAAATTAATTTGTTTGTATTTTTATGAAAATCCGCTATTTTTTTCCTATTTATCTATGTAGTGTACATGGTGGTAGCCCAAAATCAAACATCTCCTTTAAGGCTCGACAGGTATGTCGCGGGCCCTAAATTCACATTCATTTCATTTAATTTGCGTCGCATCTCATCGCTCGTGACATGACTTCATTTTCACTTAGCGCTTTTTTCTTTTTGCTTGCCTCCTAAGGGTTGTAGTGTAATGTTTGCTAGCCTATCCTTCTTCAAGAATTGGGCTAAGAAATGCAAAAATAATACTTCAAATTGGACTGGTAGTTCCAGATATTATATCGTTCAAACTCTTCAGCTATGATTTGCCACTAGGTAGGTACTATAGTCTATTCCATCGTAAAAAAAACCAGACTAATTAGTCAATAAGGTTGGGAAAACAGGAGTGTGTAGATTACTTTGGTATAATCACTTGTAAAAGGCCTTTTCTTCCTGTACATGTCCAGTTTACTGTTATTTAAAAACCGTATAAAGATAATCACGAAGAAGGTTTAAGAGCTTGTAAAACAAACATCGTGTTAAAAATCTAGATTCGGCTTGGCCGGTATCCCAAGTAATGCATATTAGTCTTCATACGGCTTCCAGCCAAGTTTTCCTTGCCAAAATCTAGATCTGAGTCAAAGAGCGTAAAGGATTTGGTCCTCTAAGTGGAAAGCCGGTTAAAGTTGGACATAAGCCGGTGGATGACGGAACGAATTGATCTTGTTGTAGCAAGAAATTGCTTCAAAGGCACCACAGCCGGTACCTTTAACCTCAGCTAGATCTGAGGTATGGGTATCGGCTGTGGTGCCTTTGACGAGATTTAATTTTAATTGACTTAATTCGAAAGAGTGGTTTGTTTTCCATCAAATTTTTTATTATATTTTTGTTTCACACAGAGGTAATAGGCAAATGGGTTCGTCATTTACGTGATTCTCTGTTTTTGGAAGACCAAGCCCGAGAATTTATCCCAGGTGCGTTTATTTTTTGTGAAAAGTGTAGGTCGTCATAGGAGTTGTAGGTCGTGGGTTTGCACCCCGTTACTCGCTCTCAAAACGGTGAAGGAAAACATCGTGAGGACACCGGTGTGAAAATTGGGAGACTTGTGACATCTATCAGCTCGCACTGTGCCCGTGTGGCGGATTACTGCCCGCTCGCTCTTAAAAGAGAGGTGGCCTGTGGCCCAGCCGGAACAATATAGGTTGCTGCATCATCATCATCTCCCTAGCCTTTTCCTAACTATGTCAGGGTCGGCTTCCAGTCTAACCGGATGCAGCTGAATACCAGTATTTTACATAGAGCGACTGCCTATCTGACCTCCACAACCCAGTTACTGGGTAATACGATACCCCTTGGTAAGACTGGTCGTCAGACTACCCGTAACGACTGTCAAAGATCCACGAATGACAGCCGAGACAAACGGCTTAACGTGCTTTCCGAGGCACGGAGGGGTCTTGGTATGTAAATATGGTCACCCATTCACAGACCAACCACGGCAAGTATAGCTAACCCACCAAAAACATTTTCATGTAAAATTTTGCCAAGACGAGACCACATATGGCTCGCACTGCCAAAAGTTATCAGATCTCATGTAGAGCCAAGCTTCTAACTCTACACGCCCTAACTTCACAAACTCTACACCTTAGTCAAAATATGAGGCTTGGCCGTTTCGTTACTACAAAAACTATTGTTTAACAGAAAAGTAATGAACAGTGAATAAATTTTTCACCTTACGCCCATGTGATGGTAGCGAAATGATAAAGAAATAACCGCAAGAAATAACCTTCATGTTCAAAAATACGACGAAGTGCTTCGAGAAAAGGTAGGTAGTGCCCTTGCGCTTCGCTTGGCCGCCAAGACGATATTTTTTAGATAAGCTGCTTATGTGCGGTTATTTCTTTATCCAGGATCAATAATATATGCATCCAATACTAAAGAAATGTGTTATGAGGATAAGCTATCAGTTTGATAGGTACTCGTAATACGTAATACGAGCTGGTGTCCGCAACTCCACGTCATTGCGCGTATTTTGCGTACGGTATCAGTTTGCTAATAACCATTTCTCTAGTACAGTAATTATACAAATTGCCTCTGATAAATTTCCAATTTGCAGGTTTATTATAGGCTGTTATGGGAACGATATCATAATTATTATAATAATGGTGGCAGTTTTCGGCAAACTGAATCTCTTTCTACTTTATTTAGGGCCGCTTTTCAATTATTGTCAGATAACGTTTATCTGTAGAATAATCAATTTTGGCGACATCATCTTTTTTTTTTGGAAAAGCTGTCTAACTGACATGATTTACTTATTTATTAAAACTTTATGCACAAGTAAAAGAAATACTGTACAAAGGCGGACTTAATGCCTGAGGCATTTTCTACCAGTCAACCTAAGGGTGATGCAGAGACAAAATATGGCAGGTGTAAAACATACGGGATAAATTGCTAGGAAATGATTATATAATACAAAAATAAATACTAATACATAGATACCATAATCAGCCTATAATGTTCCCACTGCTGGGACACTAGCGTCCTCTTGGTGAGAGGGAGTGGGCCGTAATCCACCACACGGGCCCAGTGCGGATTGGCAGATGTCACATGTCTTCGAATTTTTGGTTCTAGGACATGCCGGTTTCCTCACGATGTTTTCCTTCACCGTTTTGAGAGCAGTGGTGATGAAATAATTTACACAAAGTAAAGCGCCTGTCTGGGTTCGAACCTACGACCTACAACTCGTAAATCGCGGCCGTTACCACTTGGCCACCACTGCTCTCACTGCTCATAGATAGATACATAAATATATAATTATTATTTCTCACTAGCTGCGCCCCGTGGTTTCACCCGCATAAGTGTCGATCCCGTGGGAATATCGGGATAAAAAGTAGCCTATATGTTAATCCAGAGTGTCAGCTACCTCCATACAAAATGTTATTAAAATTGGTCCAGCTGTTTGAGCGTGAAGAAGTAACAAACATATAAACACACACACACACCCCCACACACTCACAAACTTTCGCCTTTATAATATTAGTGTGATTAGAAACTTTAATTTGCTGGGTCCGTGGCTTAATGATTACAGCCGCAGGGTTCGATTGAAGGTTAGTAAGCTACGCTGCCCACAGTCGATTCGTGGATGGGTAATCATCCATTGCATATCGAGAGTTCGAGACCCCCCCGTCCCTGGGAAAACACGCTTAGGCGTTGGTCCCGGCTGTCACTCGTAGTTCTTTGACAGTAGTTACGCCGTAGGAATAAACTTCGTAATAACTCAATTTGAAAACCCGACAAAATTGCAGCAGTTCTTTGAAGCTCAAGTTTTTCAAATAAACAACGTTGTGCATGTTTATTTATGCAGTACAGTCAGCAACACGAAGATGAATTTCCGTCACACAATTCGCATATTCAAAGAGCTCATCTTGGGTTGTACGCTGTACAATGCTTAAGCTGAGGGAATGTTGGCTGTTTCAGCATGATAATGTGGCGTCACACCACAAAATAGATAGGATACAGAAGGTCAGCTGCATGCAACGAGCGAAAACGCACGCACATAGACAAACTTCAGGTACAGTCACGAGCATAAACACCTTAGATTTACACAAAATATAAAAAGTTTTTTTGTCGTAAAATAAAAATTGCAACTTCAAGAAAAGACCAATTTCATAATAGTAGAGTTTCGCTAATAGGTTTACAGGTCATTTGATTTTTTCGTAAATTAATGTAGTGAAGACATCTGACTTAGAACGTCACCTTGGATGAGTCTGTAAAGGTGTTATAATTGTGGTTTAAATAAAATAATATATCTATTAATACTTTAGGAGGAAATTGCTTTGAATCTTGCGTAAGTAGGTATTTATGCTTGTGGCTATACAGCGAGTGCAAGCGCATTCGTGAAGCGCGAAGTGCTTTCAACCGTCGCTTCAAAGATCGCCATTTGCACGGCATACCCTTCTTACGTGTGCGTGCGGCTTATTTCACGCTTTGTATGGAGTCGACCTTCTGTACGTACTATCCGTTGGACACACGTTCCCATGTAAATTGTATTACCAGGTTTTTCGTTCCTTTAAAATTGAGAAATTCTCGTTTATTCGAGGCGTTTGTTTTGTATGTATGTATGGTGTGTTTTAACGGCGAAAATTAACAATTTGATCATTGTATGATATGAATATTAAAGCGGTTCTACTTATGGTTTTTACTTACTACCAGAAAATAAGTTTTTAAAGGTGTTTTTGCCACAATTTGCAAATTAATAAGAGACTATGCTATGTATTAGGTCAAAAAAAATTTTTTTTTGCGAAATTCGAAGATAGCTTTGCTCTTTTCAACGACTCTCTAGAAAATATTTCCCAATTACTCCGTACCCGTACTTTTCACATTGGGGAAAATAACGTTGTAGTAAAATACACACTACCAATTACAATCCAAGGCTTTTTAAGGACATTCCTAATCCATTAAGTTCATAGGTTTGAAAATTTAATCTCCTCATTAATGTAAATAACGCGGTGAAAAGGGATTTCGATCAATTGTCACCTTACGCGTGTTACGCAATTACCCCAAGGATCCGAATTTTGTTTCAAGTGTCCCATTATCTTACGACCGGTTTTTCTTTTTCTGATTTTACTTCGTACCCTTACGTTCTTCAAAATCAAAGACATTAAAGCAGTACTTACGAATTTTCCACGTGTGCGGTGCCAAGACCTAAATAACAGTTCTTAAACAATTTTCCCGCATCGCCATTTTCATAATGTGTGTGCCAAAGGAGCACTTTACCAAAACGTCTGCTCCAAGACTTATATGAGAAACTTTTTGGTTAAAATACAGATTTTGTAATAATTCAATGTCAAATTTCTTTAATGGATTTTCAACTTTATCTCTAAAGCATAAGGTTCAAAGTTGATTGGCAAAATTTGACAGTTTCGGGTAGCTTGATGTGCTGGCGTCTGCAGTAGGTACTTGAAAACTGGTGGCTATCGATAGATTGGCTCGTAAAGCACTGGAAGGACGCTAGAATGCTGTTGTTTAGAACCTGCTTGCTGTGATTCTGTATTTATTTATGGTCGTACGAAATCTTAGAGGAATGGGAAAGGACAAGAGGATAGCCAGCAGCGTCAACAAAAACAAACAAGCATCTGTCGGCGATAGTAAGGAATTTTTTCTCTGTAGACCGAGCAATTTTTTTTTTAAGTTTTTGGCTTGGCTGATGTTTATAATTCACTAGCTTCTGCCCGCGACTTCGTCCGCGTAAAATTTCACCCTCTTAGGGGTGGAATTTCGAAAAACCCTTTCTTAGTGGATACCTACTCTTCACAAAGAACACACCCTCCAAATTTGATGTCTCTAGGAGCAGCGGTTTAGACTGTGCGTTGATATATCAACAATCAGTCAGTTTACCATTTTATATATATAGATTACCATTTTATATATATAGATTGTAAAGTCTGTTTCATGAAAGAAGTCTCGTAGAAATGGCGCCACTGTCGTGCGACGGAATCCTAAATATTGATTGGTTTATTTATCTCGACGTCTTAGTAGAGGCACTGGTTAATAAAATGAACAATCTTAAATAGAAAAAAGTGTCTGAGGTAGGAGGATGGTGTAGGAATGTTGCTAACTATATAATAATTATTAGTTCCACTGATCGCCGCGGGACTTCTTTCGTGAAACGGACTCTACGTACTCGTACATGAGTGGTGGCCCAGCGGTATACGACTTATACGATGAGTTATAGGTCGTAGGTTCGAACCAAGTCAGGCGCTTTACTTTGTGTAACTAAATTATATCATCATCACTGTTGTCAAAACGGTGAAGGAAAACATCGTGAGGTGGCTGACATGTCCTAGAACCATCAAATTCAAAGACATTATGACATCTACCAACCCGCACTGGGCCCGCGTGGTAGATTACAGCCCAAACCAGAGCGAAGAGAGGAAGCTTGTGTCCCAGCAGTGGGAACTCTATTGGCTGATTATGTACCTACACCATAAATAAAGATTTGAAAATAATTCAGGCAAGAAAACCAGAATGTGGTCGAAGTATTTCTACTATCTGTCTATCTACGTATTTCTTCTTTATGTTATTATTTACCTAATAACTTGGTTATAAATTTAATAACTGTTGAAAAGTGGTACCCTTCTTTACCTACGTACGGAATTCTAAAGATATGAAATAGCATATTTTCGATAAAATGCTAATAGACTTTGCATTCTTGGTCGTAGCAAATATTTTTTATTAACTGGTACATCACATACGAGAAAACCTTTATCATATTAACTTAATACACATTCCCTACTCTTCTGAAGAAATTCTGATGAGAAAATTCCATTTTTTATTAAAAACTCCTTCTTATGAGAAGGTGCTTCATTGATTCAGTATCATGAGATTGTGTACTGAAGCTGGAAAATTGAGACTATCGTCTAAAAGGAAAACTGTTGAAGGGAATATCTGATGTCAAACTAAAGATAAACAATCTTGTCTGCTCCTGACTACCTGGGAGTTTAGTAGATTATCTTGTTGTAGTTTGGAAACTATTGCTTTCAGAATTGTACTTGTGGTAATTTTATTTATTTATATACAACATTAGTTTTTCAAAGTCAAAGTCAAAGCATTTATTTCAAATAGGCACATTAAAGGCACTTTTGAACGTCAAAAATTACGATAAATAAAATAGAATTGATTCTAGTCGCCCATTCGGAAGGGTAGTTTTCGTATGGAGAAGAACGGGCAAGAAACTCCACCGTTACTCTTTTAAAAAGTTTTACAATATTTTGCATACATTCATTATATAATAATAATATGTGAAGACGATGCACCTACAATAAAATTACTATACCACAATAGGTAAAAGAATTAAAAATGAAACCATGATATATAAATTAATTAATTATCTGATAGATACATGGTGCTCACATATTTACAAACATGGTAAAAGTAAATGATTTTCATTTAAAATAATAAACAAAAAAAAAATTATTCAAGTTGTCAGGGTCAATGTCAGGGTGTGAGTTAAAGAAAAATAATTACAGAATGTAATGAATGTCAAAAAATAAATAACTATTACTTTCTTTATACTAAACCCGAAAAGAGGTCATTGTACTCATCATTTTGAACAACTTTTTCTATGGGACCAACCTTGAAATCGCGAAAAAAAAATCAGCTGTTCCATACATTTTGTCGATTTATGTGAACAGTAATGTATGGAACAGCTGATTTTTTTTTCGCGATTTCAAGGTTGGTCCCATAGAAAAAGTTGTTCAAAATGATGAGAATGACCCCTTTTCGGGTTTAGTATAAACAAAAACTAATGTTGTATATTTATATATACACCAAAAAATACATAACAAAAAAATACGATTGTTACTACAAAACAAAAACACACAAAAAAAACAAACAAAAAAAAGGAGCTACGTCTGTATATTTTGTAATAAAATATTTCTCTGAATAAACAGTTTTTAATTTTTTTTTTCACATATACAATGGACGGCCTTATCGCTTTCTGCGATCTTTTCCAGGCAACCTTATTTGCTTTTTTCCTTATTTTGTGATGGTTGTTGTTCAATCATGACTAACAACTTCACAAAATACGTTCAAACTCCATGCATAGCATAGCATAATAAGCCTATAATGTTCCCACAGCTGGGACACAGGTCTCCTCTCGGTGAGGGGAGGGGGCCGTAATCCACCATGCGGACCCAGTGCGGATTGGTAGATGATAAATTTGTCTTCGAATTTTTGGTTTTACGACATGCCGGTTTCCTCACAATACTCCATAGGTACTAATATTATAATGTGAGGTATCACCACAGAAATACCACAACAGTATCGCTATTGATTCATAGACCACTTTTGATCAGTCTCCTTTGAACATTCTCCTTTAATTAATTTCACCGTTACTATGACAGGAATCAAAGTTGTTCCAAATGTGATATCAATTCAAATATTCCTTCGCAATAACACGAAGTTTAATTTTGAAGGTTTATATTATATTATATTCTACGTTAGATTATAATATGACATAACATAACGTCTATATTCCCCGAAGGGTAAGGCGGATTAGGGTTATAATATATAAATCATCAATATTACCAACCAAAGACAAAATAAATTGGAATTCCAATTTTCGAAAATACAAGATTAATATTTCCAAGAAACGATATGAAATATTACTGGGCAACGCTAGGCGTCCTAAGACCCGATAGACGGCACAGCGCAAAGCCAGTACGTCCGTAAATTTAATATTATGAACACTCCGTCAATATAGAACGTTGGCCGGACTCCACAGAATAGGTACAATGTTTAGCCAAGATACGGTTTTACCCTATCTAAGCCTAGTTTTAGTAGCAATATTCCCGCCAAAGCTTTATGAATATCTTCGTAAAGGGGTCAAAGTGAATCGTTTTTGGTATCGTCGTATTTGTGGCTTGTACCTAGAGATAAATAAATTACTGCATGACTTAGAGAGAATTTGGAAGACGCTGGTTTCTGGTTTCCATGGTTTTTGTGCGGTTTCATCTTTTATGTTTCCGTCGTTATACGATCCTTTGACCCAATTAATTTCATTCTTCAATAGGTTTTTGATGGCCTTAGGTTTTTCATTGAATTTCAGACTCCGATATGTTGGAGAAATGTTATAAACAATTAATTTCAGTTTAGAAATCGTACATGCCTCTAAAAATCACGGCAGGTCCAGACGGAGATGGCGGGATGAGCTGGACTCTTTTGATAAAGATTGGTCCTTGGCAGCTCTAGATAGAGAGAGGTGCAAAGAGAGTAGGCAGGCCTTTGCACAGCAGTACGACATTAATGGCTAATAAAAAAAAACAGCGGCTCTCTAGGAGTGCCGACAGAAGTGAAAACTTAAAAAAGCATAGTAATTTTATAAATATGTATGAAGGTCATTCTTCCCAAAGAAAATGTACCACGCGATGATGTCTTTATAATGGCCAAAACTTAAAACAGAGGTGTCGGTTACGATAACAGTGTCGCGAGTTCAATGGTTTTTTCCCATCTCAAAAAACTGAGCCCAACGCGCCTAAAGAAGTTTTCACTTCAATCCTCTAACAGATGGGACGCCGGTGTCCCAGCAGTGGGAACACCATAGGCTGATTATGTATGTATGTATGTATGTATGTATGTACCTCCAATCAATAGACAAACCCCGAATCGTCTCCCAGAATCTACAAACGATTCAAATATCCCCAGAAGTCTTTATCACAGAACTTCAAAGCTACACAATACAAACACACGCTTACACGAAACCTAAAAGTAGCTTCTATTTCGTGCAACACTTGGAACTCAATAGACTAGTTCTAACAATCATGGAAGTAAACAGTCTGCACCCGACGTAGTTCGTTTTCAACGCTCTTTCCGTTCGGAGAGCCTATTCTTCCATCTTGTTTGTTCGTTTGAAAGGAATCGCAATTATCGACTGCGTTGACGTAAGCCTCTGTGTAGAACGTACCTATAGCATAGAAGAGAGGCAATGTTTAGTAGAAATAATATATATACAAGGTTATTGGTAAAACATTAACAACCCCTTACAAGGTCATTGTACTCATCATTAATAACAACTTTCACTATGAACAACTGATTTTTTGTTTCGCGATTTCAGGTTCGGTTCCATGATAGTAGTAACATTTAACTAAAAACTTCATAGAAACATTAAACATAGGTTTACTAAAATATAATATACTAGCTTCTGCCCGCGACTTCGTCCGCGTGAAATTTCACCCTCCGCTCATTCACCCTCTTAGGGGTGGAATTTCGAAAAACCCTTTCTTAGTGGATACCTACTCTTCACAAAGAACACACCCTCCAAGTTTTATGTCTCTAGGACCAGCGGTTTGGGCTGTGTGTTGATATATCAACAATCAGTCAGTTTACCATTTTATATATATAGATAGATGAACTTCCGGCTCCTGACCATTCGGGGCGTTCAGCAGATTGATCGTAACGAGCAGTATGGGTACACACTGGCGGCGCTGCGAGCAGGCACCGCGAGGCCCAGGCGCGCGACACCCGCAACACCCACAGCCGGTCCAGAGCAAACAATGAACAGCGAGCTAGTGTAGTCGCATCATCGATCTTATTGTTGAGCAAAGTGAAAGTCAAAGTCAAAGCACTTAAATTTCAAATAGGCACACAAAAAGCAGTTTTGAACGTCAACAATTACAACAAAATAGAATTGGTTCTAGTCGCCCAGCAGTAAGTAGCTACAGCGATGAACCACACCCACATGTACATCCTCCCTCATACACAAATCCACACCAACCACACACCCCTCACACCTCGCACACCCCAAAAGAAACTAAAAATAACATAATTTTGTAAGTTGTACAAACAGCCAAAGCTATGGAAGTGTGGAGTCTCCTAAGACAGGCGTCATCATGCTTAAATGGAGGCTCCAATCATAAACTAATGTAAACTAGTTGGTACAGAAATAAACATTTTGTATTTTGTAAGGTAGGAGTGCATCAACAGCGCACACTTACGTCTGTGTTAACTCCTACCATTCCCGCAACAAACTATTGTGACAGTTGGGTTTGATAATGAGAGTAATGAACCGAGATAGTGTCGTCATTCAATCGTCGTATTATTGAATTAATTTTATCGGTGATTGAGTTTGGGGAATTCAATTTGAGTTAGTGTAGGGTCTGATTTGGGGGATTTCAATTTCCACAATAGATGACTGTGACCTTATTAAAAGCGGTTTAATTCCCATTATTGGAACAAGTGACCCACACTCATGGCGGGTGAAGTGAAACTTTATTGCACGACTCATAATGCGAAGCATTAGAGGATGCTTTACAATCGGAAAAAAATTTTTTGCCTCCTTTCTGCAACTGTTTCTATTGTTATACTTCCGCTAGTACACAGAACCTACTTAATTTAAATACCATTGTATATATAATTTAATGGAGATTAATTCTGTACTTTTCAAAAATCCAAATATTTATAAAAAAATTCACATCAATCAAGTGTGAAAGTAGCTTTCGAAAAAATCAATTAATTGAGCAATTTTTTTTTAATAGATTCTTTACTCCCTTAAGAGGAACCCTATTGAAAATTAATAAAAAACTAACTAATGTGGAAAGATATTAGGGAGGCCTTTGCCCTGCAGTGGGGACATCACAGGCTAATAATAAATAATAATAATTCCTGCCATACTCCTACCCTACTCCTACCCTATTCCTATCCTACTCCTAACCTACGCCTACACTACTCATACCCTACTCCTATAAGTAAAAAAAAAAGATAAAAAGTAGGATGTCCGTCTCCTGGTTCTAAGCTGCCTCCCCACCAATTTTCAGCCAAATCGGTTCAGCCATTCTTGAGTTATAAATAGTGTAACTAACACGACTTTCTTTTATATAAATAGATATATTTTCCAGTATAGTGTCATTAGTTCACCGGTAGAAACTGCCACCTTAACATGATCCCCTACTTCCCTTCATCTTTCTGTGACACAAGCGAATATCAGAAATTGATCCTAAGTGCTTGGCCAGACTGGCAGCGTGGGGCGGAAGCGACGCGGGTGAGGGAACGCGCGCGATCTGCCTGTCCGCAGTCGAGCGCGGCTTCCTTCTGAGTGTTCTCGTGTCCATTGTTTGTCAAAATATAATATGGATGAAGAAGACTTATTCTAACTAGAAAAAAGCTCGAGCTAGTTTCAGAACCCCGGTCCACGCGTGGGCCGCCCGCGTACTCACTGCGGCTACTTGTCTGAAAGAGCTATGGCGTGAGTTGCCCACGCGCTCCCCGCGCCATGCAGCCTGCCCCCTCACCGTACCTGCGTGCCCAATATGGACGTTCAAATGAAGTTCTTATGTTTGAATACGCCGCGCCACACCCGCCCCACGCCCGCGTTTGCAGTCTGGCCGAGCATCAAGGGTAAAATATTCAATGTCACACAAGTAGGGAAGGACTTGAGAAGGGTATTAATGGAGCTTATGGACTGCGGGTCAGCACTTTTCTGTGATGTGCACCTACCTTCACCTTTTGCTCACCTCGTATTTCTTTTTTAGGGTTTTTTTTTTACCCAAAGGGTAAAAACGGGACCCTATTACTAAGACTCCACTGTCCGTCTGTCTGTCACCAGGCTGTGCAAATAATATTATGTTTCATGAATAAATATTTCTATGGAATATTTTATCGTTATACGTTACATGACACGTTGAAAGATTTGTTGCACTTTGTAATAGTAAATGTGATTGGCTTTGAAAAGCACAAACTTTTTTTTATAGAATTAATTAGTCTAGGGTGTGAGCTTCAATTAAATACCTACTTGTTCCACTTAGCGTATCGTTGGCGAAAGGTTTAAATATTTTTGGCCAAAATTCAGCTGCGCGAATTCCGCTCACTGACGCAGTCTTATTATCCTGGATCATCAAGGTGATAGCGCAGGGTGGACGGTGGGCCATGGTCTGTGGAAGTGCCGCATACACATTTCCAACCGCTCCCGCCACAATCCGCGTGCTTCTGGTGGAAATACCCCTCGGTCCATCTCGGCCAATAAGGGCAAGTAGAAGTTTTCTAAACGTTCTAGAGGCTTCCTTTACAAACATACGACGCGCACCCTTCTTTTGACATTAGCCGAATGACGTCCGTCAACTGGGCTGCGCACCGAAAAAGGGTTCTCTGTTATATGATTTACGAAACTTTATCTTCGCCCCGAACCCTATTGTTTTTATATATATTTATGTTACTGAAAATAATGTTACCCAATAACACTTACGGTACATTTTTGTCTATGTTAAACCTACTAATTTGAATGACAACAAAAAATATTTTTTAAACTTTATGAGAGAAAAATACTTTCTTTGAAAACAATTCCAACAAGAAAGCACTATAAGTTGACACTATTTTTCTTCCCTAGTACCTATCTTTTTACCTAACGACTTTACTTTTATCTTATTTATATTGTAAGCGTATTTTCTTACAAAGTAGAGAAAGAAAATGCGCTGTCACTAACCATTAGACCGGATGTCACTAGACAGATTGTTAGTAATTGTGCTGAAAAAAGAACTCTCGTTTCGTTTAAGAAAAATATATTTTCCATTGAAAATATCTAGTAGCAGATGTCTGCTTCGTCGACAGTTCCTGTTCCAACCAGGTCAATCGAAAAACGACGGGAAAATGAATCTGAATATCCTTTTGTAACAATAATATTAATTGAAGAGCTCTTGTGTTAGCATTCAACTGCAAATACCTATTTGTAAATTAAAATTTTAACCAAAAAATATATATTTATCTAAAAACCATTGAAAATACCTACTGTTTTTTGTGTAGGGTCTTACACGATGATTGGTAATTGGATGGGTTGTGGAGGTCAGATAGGCAGTCGCTCCATGTAAAATACTGGTATTCAGCTGCATCCGGTTAGACTGGAAGCCGACCCCAACATAGATGAGAAAAGGCTAGGCAGATGATGATGCTTGACCCTAATAACTTAAGTCCAAAACGGGTTGTTTTCGAGATTATATATTTTTATTGATTCGATGCTAGAGTACCGTGCCACATGTAAGACAAAAAAAAAAGACATAAGAAGCACCTAAAATACTTATAAAATACACACCAGCCGGTCGATTCTGTAAAAATCTCAACGTGAAAACTTAGGTGAAGTGAGTTTGTTTTTGCTAGGAATTGACATCTACATCCATGCTGACTTCACCTAAGTTTTCACGGTGAGATTTTTACAGAATAGCACCGCAGTTGCGTTGTAGCTTCGTCGTAGTTGACAATATTCACATGTTGTGACAGGCGTTGGTCTTTAAACTCGTCACAGAATGGGGTCAGTGTGATACGACTATGCGTTCTTTTGTTTATTTTCTTTTTCTTGCGCACACGAAGTTGTCATATTGTTACTTGAAATTATATCGTGGGTAGTCTTATCGCTTTATACAATCTTATAGGCTAGAGTCGTTTGTTTATGTGTTCATTTACAAATTCATGCTCCCCTTTTGTGGTTGCGGTGTATTTTAAAAGTGGTTCGTCTATATGGATCTTTAGGTACCATACACAAAATACACGTGCCGAAAATGTAAATGAAAGCAGATTTTAATTACTTGCCCTAAATTCATGACGTTTTCATAAAGAAACTTAATGTTTTGTTAGATTAATCGCCTAAAGTATAATTTTAATTAAAGATACGTTTGTTTAGGTAAATGCTCGTACCTACATTGTTTCTGATTCAAGTTACATAATATACATTGTATATTAATAATATAATAGGTAGGTAATGGCACGGTATAATTATTTATACAGTATTGTGACTCGGCCCTGTTCTAGAAACGCGCGGTACGTAAACACGCGATAGGGCCGGGGGCCTACAGTAGGTATTTTAATTTCATCAACCTACTTGAGTTTCTTTCTAGTTTTGTGATTGTTTATGTATATGTTATATTCTTTTATATAAAAAAAATAATTAAATTCGTTGTGAATGAAATAGGAAGAGTTCGATAAAAATACATGTTGTGTTTTTTGATTAGTAGATTTAATAAAAAAAAATATTGACGAATTCAAACAACCAAAAACAGCACAATATAGCTATAATATATAATATGGCTCTTTGCCATATTAAGTGAGTACTTGTACTTATTTGAATGAATATTTGCCACAAATCACACGCTTACTGCTTACAAAACCGTCAAACCGTCTGGCGTCCGTTCGTCACGCGGAGCATCCGAACTTGAGGCGCGTAGGTATGACTTGCGTTCCGACCGTTTGTATGAAGATAGAATACTGTATTGATATTATACCGTGGTACCTAATGGTTCTTTACAATGTTGAGTCTTATTTGAATGTTGATTGTAGGTATCTATGGGATAGTGATTTTTCCAAAGCCAGTATCTATGCCGACATCTTTCACAGCATTTTTTTGTCATCTTCATAACTTTATACTTATAAAATACACACCAGCCGGTCGATTCTGTAAAAATCTCAACGTGAAAACTTAGGTGAAGTGAGTTTGTTTTTGCTAGGAATTGACACTATTGACAGCTCACTCCATGCTCACTTCACCTAAGTTTTCAGAGTGAGATTTTGCGCTATCAGCAACTGCAAAATTACTTTTCTTTTCTTTTTTTTTTAGCCTATACGGTCTCACTACTGGGCAAAAGCCACCCTGAAGTCCTTCCAGAAACTTTTTTCCCGCGCCACCTCGAACCAGCCCTATTAATTAATTATAATTAACTATGATGGTAAACGATGAAAGGTAAGGTATGCCGCAGGAACCCGTTGGATGCGAGAAGCACAGAACTGGTCGAAGTGGAGGTGCTTGGGGGAGGCCTATGTCCAGCAGTGGACGTCTTTCGGCTGAAATGATGATGATGATGGTAAATGTATCCAACATTCAGGTTTGAAACGCCATCCATCCATCTTGCCACGAAGGATAAGTTTCCATCCCCAATACTGTATCCCCATTAAAAACCATAATGGAAATGTAATGTTTAACAACAGGCGCGTCACATTTACCTCAAAATACTGGCAAGCAAATGGGACGAATAAAATTAAAATTGCGGTTTTTCTCGTATGTATGTACGTTCCGACTTTTTTGTTTTATTCTACAGTAATTATGCAAAATGTTTAGCTCCGCATAGCACCTTCGGGCGGTTTCCGACTTAATTATTTTTTTGTACAGTCGGAACCGTCTCTCGAGGGATATTATTTAAATTGTAATTAGGAAGACTTTCTTCAAAATTATGAAATTAACTTATGCCTTACGTTGAGAGCAGTGGCGGTGATGGCCTAGTGGTAAAGGCCGCGACTTACGAGTCGTAGGTTCGAACCCAGACAGGCGCTTTACTTTGAAGTGATTTCGTCACCACTGCTCTCAAAACGGTGAAGGAAAACATCGTGAGGAAACCGGCAGGTCCTAGAACCAAAAATTCGAAGTCATGTGACATCTACCAACCCGCACTGGGCCCTCGTGGTGGATTACGGCCCACTCCCTCTGACAGGGAGGAGGCCTGACAAACATTCCTATCTTAAATATAAACTTTCATAATTGCCACTATATTAAAACAGGATCAAAGAGAACGTTATCAAGAAAGGAATTCAGGGCAGTAACGGAAATGTTTAAATGTTGAGCCAAACTTAATATTTAATGGCAAAGGGAAAACCACAGGCGCCTTCGCTATGAGCACCCAATCTAGCTGATAATTAAAACATAGCTGGTTTGTACCAGGGTCTGGCTAATCAAAGACATCTTCTTCATGTAGGGGCAGACAGAGACTACAGAACTCCTTTGGCCTCGTTTACGTTCATCACACTCATATTATAAAAGCGAAAGTTTGTGAGGGTGCGTGTGTGTGTATAGACGTTCGTTCGAGGAACGATCATGTTCGGGGTCACCACCAGTATAGAAGTATGAGGAACAGGGTGTAAAGTTCACTCATACTCTATAGAAAAGGGAGGATACTCCGACCAGACGGGTGTCGTGTCTGGCGGACAACTGCCCGATGATTCATGTCGGGCCGTTGTGTCTATTCTAGTTGCGCGGTAAACTCTGCTTGCGCGATGCAGGATTTGTGTGACGTCAGTATGACGCGTTGTTCGCATGTGGCGTTGTAGATACCGCTACATGTGTGTTTATATGTTTGTTACTTCTTCACGCTCAAACGGCTGGACCAATTTTGATTACATTTTGTATGGAGGTAGTGGACACCCTGGATTAACATACGAGTATAGGCTACTTTTTATCCCGATATTCCCACGAGATCGAAACTTATTATTATTTTAATTGTGTATTATTTTTATATTAGGTACCTACGTCATGTAGTACGTGGTTTCAAGTAATATGATATCTTAATCGCCACACTGTATATTGTGAACCAGATACATAATCGAGTAAGTAAATTAATGGTTTATTTAAATGACGGTACAATTTGGATGAGATCCATTAGTACCTGTTTTTGCATATTTCAATATTTATGAAAAATGTGGTGAACGATAGACTGGGTGTGATGGAGTCTAGACTAAAATCATGGTTTATGCAAATGAGTGTTGTGTCCTTAACCTTAGAGAAAGTGTTCTGATATTAATTTTAAGGCTTTTGTATGTAAAAAAGGTCCACTTCAGCATTCATGCCAGACAGATGACAAGTTGGCAAGACAGACTGTCTGATGCTGATTTTATTTTCGACTGTTTAGGGACAAGTGACGGGTTTTTTTTTTTTTTTTTTTGAAAATGGCATCTCGCAGTTCAACCATAGGGGTTGTCGACTGCTCAACCGGACTTTCCTGTGGATGCCACAATAAATTGGGCCTCCAGCCAGGGCATAAAAACTTAAAAACTAAGCGACTACACGCTAAGGGCACCCCCCCGGGGGGTTCGGACCTCGGCTTAGGGCGTCGCTGGGAGAGGACAGCAAGGGACAGGCTGGATCGGAATTATTTAATTGGGACGAATTTAAAGCTACAGGCTCAGCGGCGCGGGCTGGCTCGAGCAAGGGTCGGGGTGGACATGGTACGGGGTGTCGCGACGGGCCTCGACGGCGAGGACGGAACGACGGATGTCGGGACTTGTACTTCTTGAGAGTACTGGTAGATTTACTACTCTCCTGGAGGAGAGTAGTGGCGTCGTCGGGGGTGGTGAGGGTATGCCTTGGTCGGCGAATCCTACTTATACGGGAGGGAGTGTAACGGGAGGCCGCCGCAATCAGGGGATTGGGATGCTTAATAGCAGAATCGAAGTAGCGCTTGGAGAGGCGCTTCATGAACTGCTGGACGGTGGGGAGTTTAAGATCGACGTGAAGATTCACGTTTCGGACATAGAAGGGGGCACCCGTGACCTTTCTAAGGAAACGGTTTTGGAGGGTCTGCATTTTATGCAGGAAGCGAGGGTTGGCGTGCGCGAAGATTACGCAAGCGTACGTCATGATGGGACGGATGACCGCGGTATAGAGACGCAATTTGCACCTGAGTGACAATTTGCTGCGGGCGGTCAGTAAGGAGTGGAGCCTACCGAGAGCGAAAGCGGCGCGCGAACGCGCCGTCTTTATGTGCTCTTTGAAGTTGAGACGGTGATCGAGAATGACACCTAGGTACTTGGCTTGCTTACCCCAAGGGATCGGCTTGCCATACATAGAGATCGGGCTGGGGAGGGGGGTGAATTTACGCGGCTTTGAGAAAAGTACCGCCTGACTCTTGTCGGGATTGACCTCGATTCTCCATTTCCGGAACCAATCGCCTAAGGCGTTTGCGGAGGTTTGGAGCTTGCGAGCGATAGAGCCCTGATTGGGACCTGAGCAGTAAACGGCAGTGTCGTCGGCGAAGAGAGCCAACTGTGCCGAATTACTTTTGGGGATGTCACTGGTGAACAGGGTGAAAATGAGGGGGGATACTACGGAGCCCTGGGGGACTCCGGCGCGGATCGGGTGGGGGGGGGAGAGAGCACCCTCGATGCGGTAGCGGAAAGTGCGATCCGACAGAAAGTCTCGAAGGATGAGTACGAGACGGTCTGGCACACCGAGAAGGTAGAGCTTATATAATAAGCCATTGTGCCAGACTTTGTCGAATGCTTTCGCTATGTCAAAGAACAGAGCGCCCGTTGACGCACCGCGCTGAAAGGCAGCGCTAATGTGCTCAACGATGCGGTGGACCTGATGGATGCATGAGTGTTTAGTTCGAAAACCAAACTGCTCGTTAGGGATAAGGCTCTTTGCTTCGGCGTAGTCCTTGAGACGCTTATAAATAAGCCTCTCGTAGATTTTGCCAAAGACATTGAGCAGACTGATGGGGCGGTAACTGGAGGGCTCAGACTTGGGCTTGCCTGGCTTTGGGATACCGATGACCGTGGCTTCTTTCCACGCTTGGGGGAAGATGTTATTGCTCAGAGCGCCATTGAAGATGGCGGTCATGAGTAGAATGAGAGGAGCGGGGAGGAGTTTGTACACCCTATTGGTGATACCGTCCGAACCGGGGGCTTTGCGAGTTTCGAGCCCTTTAACGATGTCTTGCACTTCGTCAGGAGTGACGGGAGGCAGAGGATCATCAGGGTCTTCGACTGGCGGTAGGGAGGCTCTACGTTCGACCTCAGCGTTCACCTTATCGATGTGCGCTTGATCTACTAGTTGAGAGCTGGGGGAGCACTGGGACTCTAAGCTGGCGGCGAGGCATTCGGCTTTGTCGGGGTTGTCAAAAGCTACGGACTTGTCGGGGCGTATGAGAGGAGGTACAGTGGCCTCTTCGGGGGAGCGAAGCTTCCTCTGAAGCTGCCAGAAGGCTAAGTGATTGGGCTCTAGTTCGCCGAGCAATTTGGCCCATCCCTCGGAACGCAGCTCCGCTATGCGTTTCTTTACAGCACGCTGTAAATGGCGCATATGGGCTTTGTTCGCGTCACAGGGAAAAGAGTCGTAGGCACGAATGGACGCGTTCTTCTCGGTTATCAGATCACGTACGTCAGCGGGTAATTTCCAGCGATGGTCTTCCATCACTGGGACTTCCCGTGAGCAATCCGTCAATACGGATTGAACGTGATCTGTAAACGAGGCGATCGCTCCCGTCGTGTCCGCGACTGAGACAATCTGCTCGGGAATAGAGTCCAAGTGTGGTGACGTGGTGGATTTCAGTCTTTCGCTTACTTTCCTCCAGTCGGTTACTATCTTGGTCGGAGGGGGCTGGTTGGAATCACGGGGGCCCGAATAGGGGGCTAGGTGAATAATGACGGGACGGTGGTCGGAATTGAGCTCTTGGTGCGTCTCGATAGATTGCAAACGGAGGTTTACATTCTTGAGTAGCGCTACGTCGAGCACGTCAGGAAGATGGTTGGGATCACCGGGATAGTGAGTGGGATGCATCGGAGCGAACAAGTGACGGGAATGTAAATTTTATACTTATAGCTAAGCTGCGTCCCGGTTTCACCAATTCTCGATCCCACTAGAATATCTGGATAAAAAGTTTCCTATATCCTTATCCAGGTCATGGTCTAACCATGTGCCAAATTTTATCTAAATCCGTTTAGCCGTTTTAGCTTGAAAGCGTAACAAACAAACATAGTAAAAAATATAAAATCCTTTCTTTATAATATTAGTTTAGATAAATAAACCAGCAATCAAATATAATTAAGTGCACAAAAAACTAAAACTCTCATATCAAAACATGAAGAATGAATAACTCATCATCTGCCTAGCCTTTTCCCAACTATGTTGGGGTCGGCTTCCAGTCTTACCGGATGCAGCTGAATACCAGTATTTTACATGGAGCGACCGCCTATTTGCGCTCCATTTCCCAGTTACGTCAAAGATGAATGATACGATACCCCTTGATAAGACTGGTTGTCAGACTTTCGGGCTTCTGACTATCCGTAACGACTGTCAAAGATCGACGAATGACAGCCGGGACCAACGGCTTAACGTGCTTTCCGAGGCAAAGAGGGGTCACGGTATGTAAAGATGGTCACCCATCCACAGACCAACAGCGGCAAGCGTAGCTTAACCTGATCGATTGACCTGTGCGGCTGTTATTATTTAGCCACGGGCAATGAATAACTCTTTACCTCTTTGCTAAATTGATACTTGACTTTCGAATGTTGTCTCTAACTCACCACGTTTGAAATCGTTCAACACTCAGAACGGCCACCTTTTTCATCAAATTTATGCTCTGTTTACATTCCATTACTTTACGGTACTATGTCGTCGACCGTAGGTTCAATTGAGGTAAGGGACAAAATACGATTTTTCAGGAGAGGCCGACAAAGATTTTTTTCGGATTAAATCGCCTATAACTTTTTTGTTATTAACCTTTTTCGGATCTGATTTCACACATAATCTTGTATTTTAGTGCTCTATCTACCTGTGTAACATTTATTTAAATAAGTTAGCTATTTAAGAAAATAGACGTCCCTTACACCAACGTATTTTGTTAGTAATGTCCCTTACATTAAATTGATCTCTATGTTGGATCCAATCTATAATGAAAAAATAGTGTAAAGGTCTTGTTGAAAAAATGTGTGAAGAATAATTCGTTGATTGGGAAGACCATTACCTTATTTGAAGTGGATTGGCGGCGGTAATTGCACCATTTCAAGTTGCTATATTGCATAGTTTTTCAGATACATTGTTATTATGGGGCTGATTCGAAATTCGAATCCAAAACTCAGTAGGGTAAGGGACATTTTTTTTAAGCTAGAATTTTATCATAATATACACCATTCGAAAGAGCGCAAAATTCTGAACAAAACTGTATACTCAACTCATTTTGGGTATTTTGTCCCTTACCTCAATTAAACCTACGGTCGACGTGTAGTGCTATTACAAAAAGCTCACAAACATCAAACAAGCGGCCTTTACCACACACACCCATACAGAATTCATAAAAGTGTACCTACTCTACTACCCATCCCTCAGAATAAGGGTCGCTAAGATAACTAAATATTAATGGTGAAAAAACCCGTTGTCTCTACAACTTATTTTTCTAGGCCAAAATTTTTGCCTCATAAAATCTGTCGCCATTTATCTTATACATGCGGGGAATCAGCTGAAACAATAACTCCTCATTTCAGGAACATTCTGGAAGTTCTGAGAGCTTGTGGAAGTCTGGAACTAGACTAGACTTTCTAACTACTAGATTTATGGAAGACGGAGTTTGACAAAGGACGATTTGGTCTAAATGTGACTTTTGTTTCCCTTTTTCAACTTTTTAACCAACAACATGCATAACGATTTTTAATGGAGGAACACTGACTGCCAGGTCACAGGTATAAACCTAATTTGGAGCTGGGAGACCTATGCATAAGAAACTACTTCTGTATGTTGTAAATGTAATGTCTGTACCTTCCCCGGGATGCAATCTAGGTATCTCTCTGCCAAATTTTATCGAAATCCGTTCAGTGGTTTAGGCGTGAAAAGGTAACATAGAGACAGACAGACAGAGTTACTTTCGAATTTATAATATTACTTATAGTATGGATTATAATTTTATTTATTTCTCTTATTCCTCGCAGTAAAAGTATAAGTTCCTAAATAAAGTTCTCCAGACCTAATTCCGGCGCGGGTGCACAAGTGCTTAGTGCTTACCTAGTAGGTACCTAAAATACCTACTCTGATAACAGAATACGATTTATTCTTCGTTCGTCCCGAAGTTTTGTCCCACATTCCAAAAAATTCGTAGTTTGTCCCACATCACTATTAAAGTGGTGTTTCGTGCCAAATTACAAGTACTTTAAAGGTACAGTCAACAAAAAAAAATTACTTATTTGTGAAAATCTGATCTACATATATTGGTTATTTGCCATGAAGGTAATCGAATGAAATCGAAAGCGAGTCGATAATACTTGTAGGTAATGTAATGACACAAAATTTTGTAATACCTTTTTTATCGTATCACCTAAAAAAACAAAAACAATAACGAGAACCACAGAGAAACGAAATAAACAGTTCCTATATCGTGAAGAGTTCCTATATCCTATACGTGAAGGTTTAAATAACAATTTAGGCTAGCATTAGTTTTTTTTTAAGTGCTTCGTGAGCCAGTTAGAAGCCATGACGGGTTCCGAATGTTTTTCGTGCGATGAAATTTGGAGATAGTAAAAACTCTGTCTTTTATTGCTATAGCGTGACTATTATATCTTGGTAGTTTATGTTAGTTTTACTAGCCAAGGGCGATGTACAGTCAACAAACGAGATAAGTATGCAGGATCGTCGGTTATAGTTGAAGTTTAATAAGAAACCGATGGATGTTCTCGAATAAAATTTTATTTTATTAATAGAAAACAAACAGCTCATTTATCAAATTAAATTTCAGTCGACAACATGCATCGGTTTCTTACTAAACTTCAACTATATCCGACGATCCTGATATATCTTTACACTTTAATTTTAGTTCAATATTTCGCAGCGTTTAAATCAATCTTTCGCTTAGCCTTTTCCCAATTATGTTGGGGTCGGCTTCCAGTCTGACCGGATGCAGCTGAATACAAGTATTTTACATGGAGCGACTGCCTATTTGCGCTCCACATTCCAGTTACGTCAAAGATGAATGACAGCCTCCGACCAACAGTTAAACGTGCTTTCCGAGGCACGGAGAGGTCTCAAATCATGAACTGACCGCGGCAGCGTTGCTTAACTTTTGATCGACCCGTGCGGCTGTAATTATTTAGCCACGAGCCTGTTTATGGTAGCTTACAAGCCATGGCCGATGTACACTTTCATTTTAGTTTAATATTTCCAGCGTGTCAGGTTGAATTGGGTGGATTCTAGTTCTGTCACGCAAACGTGCTGTTAGTTTTATTGTCTTTAGGTGTGTACCAATTAGGTATATTTTTTTATAGTTATGAATGCAAGAGGTACCTATTAAACTGTTAGGGCTTGTCACGATATACCTACGGAGAATAAGGTACCTACTTATCCTACTGTAATTGAGTAGCTGAGTTGAAGGGCGATATAGGTGTATAATTAGGTATGTAAAGGAGACTGGGTAAAACCGTACAAAGTTAATTGTAGCATTATGAACTATGTTAATTTTTGTTGCCCTCATGGAGTAGTTTAATTAATCCTTAGACAGAATGTCTGAATTCTCTCGGACAAAAAAGATATGTGAGGAAAATAAATTGATGTAATAAAGGGAAACGTTTACCTTATCCTCTCAAAACTCTCTGTTATTGATCTGTTAATGATGGACAATTTTTGGAATTAATGAACATCCAAAAGCTTTTTGCGTTGCTAATGATTCACTTTTCTTTTTAATAATTGAGCCTCTTTTTATCTTCCTGTATTTTTGAGGTGTACAAAAGAAAGTCTGTATTTATTCGAACCTTAAAAATATTATTGAACACTCTAATACAATGATTGCGCCTGTTTTTGTGAACTTCAAACCTATTCTGGGGTCCTAAAAATACTAAATGGCCAAGTAACTGCAACCAACTTGATTGCAGCCCTCGCCTGCCGTTGGCGCTGCACCGCTTGCTTTGCTCGCTGGGCCTGCGCGATTGGTCACAGTTCCAACCTTACCTTACCCGTTTAGTCGGGGTACCCTAGCTTAGTAATTACCACTACTGTGACAAAAGGCCAGAAAGTTAAAAAAGGCTCAATTATTTAAAAATAAGTGCATTATTAAAAGCGCAAAAAGTTTATGAAGGTTTATTAATTTAAAAAATGGTCCTTAACCCTTTGTATGCTAGAAACGTGGATCTACGCGAGACACAATGACTTTTTAATTGTTTCTGTAATTACGGCATTCAACCGTTTAATCAACAGGTCAAGAAGTTTTTAGAGAATAAGTTAAATATTTCCCTTTATAAATCAATCTTACTTCCTCACATCTTTTTTGTCCAAGTGATTTCAGACATGCTTTCCTAGGATTAATTAAACTACTCCCTGTGGGCACAAAATACAGACATGGTTCATAATGCTATACTTAATCAATTTTTTTTTGGATACGCGGCCCATACAAAATCGGCCATTGTCCTTTTTATTTGGACTACTAATGGAAGCCGTCTGATGAAACTTGGGAAATCATTGGGTTTTGTTTTGGGTTTCATAATAATAAAATGTTAAGTCGGATTTGGTTACAACACTCATAATTATACAGCTTCAAAATTACATTATTTCGCATCCTTTTATTATAATAGTCTACCCATTGAAAAAATACTTTATGCATAAGTTAATTTATTGTTCACCTCGGTTTGCTGGGAAACAGGTCAAGAGCACACCGCATCTCGTTCCATAATGAATCCTGTCATTTCTTCGCAAAGTCTTGCTTTGACTCCTATCTGGCACAAACTAAGAGATGCTTTTACTGGCAATTAAAAACCCATTAGTTTATCGTTAAATAAAATAAGAGAAATGTTATAATTTACCCTTTTTAGGTCAGCAATTAAATAATCACAATCATTTTGAAGAATATTGCTAATCCAAGGCTTCATATGTTCGAAAAAATTGTCTGTTCACAACGTAAATATGATGTTATATATTTATAATGCAATGAATGTTACTGAACTGTCAAAATTAAAACCAATTACCCCGCTGAATAGAGGAGCCACCTTAAACGTCCTGTAACATTTTATGGGTTTCACTAAAAATTCCAGGATCGGGTCTACAAAATCGGCAAATTTACTATCAAATATTAATAGAAACCGAGTTTAAATATGAGAAATGGCTTCCCAATCCATACGGACACCTTTTACTAACCATCTATTAGAACTATAAAGCTTTTTTTTATGCGTAATATTTGCCGAAAATAAACATATTTTCTTTGATTTTCTTTCCATTAGTTTTTCGTTAAATAAGATTCGGAAAAAATGTTTAAAGACACCTCTTTACATTCTCGTTAGACGTCTAATTGCTTACCTAAATATGTCTGAAACATTCACGTAGGTTTACAAGGGCAGGATAATCTGTCTGATCCCTGAACGATTTTAAACTGCGTACTAACCACTTATGCGTAACTACCGAGCAAAGTCACTAAGATTGCAAGTACTGAACTTAGGCTTAGTTTGAACTACACAAACTAAGTGATGCTTTTACTGCTGACATTTCATTTGAATTAACAAGCCATGCCGCCAGTCTCCTGGGTACATTACCAGTCTGAGAGCCAGATGAGTTTTTCGACGCTATTTTCTAGTTTCTGTATAGTTTTAGTTAAGTTAGAATTTAATTTTGTTATTTTTACCTGTCTAAGCAAATAAATGATTTTGAATTCATAAATAAAAAATAAAAAAAACAAACCATTAAAATACCCTTCTATATAATAATACTAGCTGCGCCCCGCGGTTTTACCCGCGTAAATGTCGATCTGGTCGATCAGGTTAAGCTACGCTTGCCGCGGTTGGTCCGCCATCTTTACATACCAAAACCTCTTCGTGTCTCGACTGTCATTCGTGGATCTTTCACAGTGGTTACGGGTCGTCAGAAACCCGAAAGTCTGACAACTAGTCTTAGCAAGGGGTTTCGTATTATCCAGTAACTGGGTTGTTGAGGTCAGAGAGGCAGTCGCTCCATGTAAAATTCTGGAACTCAGCTGCATCCGGTTAGACTGGAAGCTGACCCCAACATTGTTGGGAAAAGGCTAGGCAGATGATGATGGTCTAGTGGTCACAAGCGCTACTTCTGAACCTCAGGTCCTAGGTTTCACCCGCATAAGTATAGAGGTATTTCAAATATTTTTTCCGTCGATAAAATTAAGCTATGTTTCCTTCATTTCGTTATGTGCACATTGTGAAGACTCACACTGTATAATATTAGTAGCTTCACTCGCGCGATGATTAATTTTGGTTTCATTCATATTTCACACGACACCGACAAAATTTTATAGGAATGAACGTTTCATCCGCTCTTTTCATTACATTTTTCGATTATTCTGTAGGAGAGTAAACGATAGTGCCGAAATTGAACATTGTTGGATCAGTTCACTAATTAATTCAGTTTATACTTTTGGTTCTTTTTGTGTTCAGATGTTTCACTTCGAGTGAAAGTTACCGAATGAAAGTATTTGCTAACTGAACCGACAGCTGTGCTGCTGGGGAATTTGTTGCGCCACTTCTTCTCCCCAACGATAGCACTAGGAAGTGGTGAAGGGCTGTCGGTTTGGGGGACTGTCTTTTGTAATTTTGACGTTCGAAAAGTGCTGATTCACAGCCATAATAAAAACATTGTGCTTAAGCAATCCTGCAAACAGAAAACACAAACATAGACTAACTACTTACTTATTTTCCTTTAATATTCCTAACAATTTATGCATTGTTTGTTCAAGATTTTTAATTAATACATGCTAACTTATGGAAGCCTGCAGTCGACACATTTGTTTTCTGTCTATGAAAGTCAGAGAAATTATTTGCTAAGCAACAATTTAACTGTCCGTATATTTACAGTTGTATGTAAAGGGTATAACATGACGAAGGGCCAATTTGTTTAGCAATTACTTTCCCTGAATGCACATGAGTAGGTACCTACATCCGACCAAAAGATTAATGGGTGGGTGGTAAAAATTGTGGGCAATAAAAACATTTGTGTGCAGAGGCGTTTATTACGACATTCCTGGGTTTAGGCTTGCGATGTTGGTACAGTCCACAAAAATCTCACTAATATTATAAAGGCGAAAGTTTGTGAGCGTGTGAGGGGGTGTGTGCGTGTGTTTATATGTTTGTTACTTCTTCACGCTCAAACGGCTGGACCAATTTTGATAAAATTTTGTATGGAGGTAGCTGACACCCTGGATTAACATATAGGCTAATTTTTATCCCGATATTCCCACGGGATCAATATTTACACGGGTGCAACCGCGGGGCGCAGCTTGTGTCACTATAATTTTTGAATATTTAAAAAATATCAATTCATGAAAATAAGAATGACATAGGTATTAGAATTTATAAGTCTGAGTACCAGTCTTTAGTCTTACCAAGGGGTATCGTATTATAACCCTGTAACTGGGTTGTGGACGTCAAATAAGCAGTCACTTCATGTAAAATAATAGTATTTAGCTGCATTCGGTTAGACTGGAAACCGACCTAAACATAGTTAGGAAAAGGCTAGGCAGATGATGACTTATAGGTAATAGATTATATTGTACCGCCTGCTTTTTATAGCCTCCTACGACCCTTAAGAAAAATAGGCCAGTCGTTTTCCAGCTGCAAACCAAACAAAATCACTTCCATTTTATGTTTCCTTATGAGGAAATAACTAAAATTTTATGTCATCATTACTTTCAATAGCCCCTCGACCAAATCGTCCCATTTCAGTTAGATCCCCACTACTGAATAACTTATGACTGTATTTTTTTTTTGTGGATCATCAAATGACCCCTCCCGCTCTGGGTGGAGCGGTAGGGAGTGTCAAACTCTTACTGACAAACCCACCCGTGTTCCTTCCTTAGCCCTTTATGTTTCGGGCCAGCGGTAACCCTTTCGGACAATCCCGCTGACCCGGTAGGCTTCGGCCCTATGGGGCCCCTCCTCGATGCTAACATCTCTTTATGACTGTATTGTAATTTGCACTATGCTCAAGGACTGCAAACCATTCCCTGGGCCCAGATAACGGAAACTGACCATATATTCCTGCCAAACAATAGATTCCTTTTATATTGTCGTTTTAATAACAACAGTTATGGCAAAGATAAAATTATTTATGTTAGTGCTGCTATTCACGATTATTTCTCAAAGTAATTTCGACTCTATCGTCGAAGCGTAAAGTTGGTATTCTATTAAATGGTCGGTGGAAAACAATTTGATTATTTAACGCAGCCGCTGACCGTGGTTGTGAAGCCTTATTGGAATTTCGCGAGACGACAGAATTGCTGTTTTAAAATTCTATTTAAGTGGAGGTATTTTGAATGTAAATCTCACAATAAAATTGGTTTTCGGCGGAATATTGAAATTAATTTAAATGTTACGGGCATTTATCCCGATTGATCAACACTTTATTTTTATATCCTCCCATAGGCCACGCCACGCCATTACACAATAAAGGTTAATACAGGAGATATGAATTAATTATGTTCATTGGTTACGAGTAAATAACCAGCACCTTAATTGTGTAACACACTATCAATCGGAATCAGAATCATTTTGAAAAATTGCTAATCCATTGCTTCATAAGTTCGAAAAATTTGTCTGCTCAACACGTAAATAACGCAATGAATGTTGTTGAACTGTCAAAATTAAACCGATCCCAATTGATAATGTGATACGCAATTGCCCCGCCGACTGTCATTCGTAGATCTTTGTCAGTCGTTACGGGCAATTAGAAGCCCGAAAGTCTGACAACCAGTCTTACCAAGGGGTATCGTGTTACTCAGAAACTGAGTTGTGGAGGTCAATCAATCAATCAATCAATATCTTTATTGTGGATCATAGGTAGGTACATAATACAGGTCTTAAATAATTAAATGCAATCAGCGATGTCCCGCCCTTAGGGCATAGGTACAATAGTTAGGTACATAATAAATTAAATTAAATTTACTTACATTATTGTTCAAATTATTAGGAAAAATATAAAAATAAAACGGAACAAATTAGAGTAGGTACAGATACAGTGGGCCACTGAACGCATCATGACTGAGGGACACTGTATTGGAGCAGTGATTTGTCTGATAGGAAGTCTTTTATAGAGTAGTAGCACTTGTCTATTAACAGATCATGGAGACACTTTTTAAATTTTTAGGTCAGATAGGTAGGCGCTATGTAAAATACTGAGGGGCGATTCTCGTTATTTTAAGAACGTTCACAGAATAATCTGTCGCAATCTGTGAAAAATACCTCTAAAATCCCAACATTTTTGACAAGTTTTTGACATTGATTGTGGCTGAGATGAGGCTGCGACTAGATTTTGAACGTTTAGTTTGCCTTCTGGTATTTAGCTGCATCTGGTTATACTGGAAGTCGACCTCAACATAGTTGGGGAAAGGCGAGGCAGATTAGTTGATTGGTTACGAGTAAATTAAAATAAATGATATACTAAAAATAATGTTGTATATTATCGTGTTTAATCAGAATAATTAGTCATACCTACTTTGCTTTATATTTTGGTTTATTAAGGGGCTTACATGACCTAAAGCGCGGTCACTGTCGGACTGCATAGAAAAGAAAGAGAAGCGTGATGACACAACGCTGGTAAGTTATTGCAAAATATGAAGCAATTATTTTATTACAAAAAGTCTATTGTTTGGATGAAAAAATTAAAACACTAGTATTTTAGTATGTCGCTTGTAGAATAATCTGACAAAAAATCAGAATGATTATATGTAAATTAGTATGGTTTTTATTGTAAAAAGAGAGTTTTAGAGGTATCTTCATGATTTTTTTTCTATCGTATCAAATTAGTTGTATTATGTTTTCAACACACTATCTACCTAGCATATATCCTGAAGAATATCATATATTTTTCTGATTTTGTTTACTGTAGTCGATTATATAGGTAGTTTTATTGTTTCTAAAACTTGCGTTTTTTGCATTTAGGTCCTGTAAGCCCCTTAATGCAGTGCATGCAACTGCACAAAGGGCGGTGCTTGCGGGCTTATTGCTTTTTAATTTCTTAAAGTCACGAATTTCAGCCATTACTTTCAACAAAAGTCAAGGTAACATAGCTATCAAACTACTTTAATTACTATTGCACTCACAAACGATCAATTTCAACTGCAAATCGGCGAAAAGAACAGGTGCAGACGAAATCAATATCTCAAATATTTATAGCAATGAATGAATGTTTGATGCTTACCGCGAGGTATTGGCAGCCTTTGTCGCCATCGTGGCCTTAACCTGTCAATCGATACACGTAACATCACGCCTTGTTACGCCGAAATGTTGGGCAGAGGTGTACCTGTACTATAAAGCTACCATTTAACGGGAAATATGTCTTTCATTGACTTAAATGAGTCCTGGCGGCTGATTAGTACGTCATGCTCACTCAATTGTCTCGCTGACGGTGGCGTGTGTTGGATCGCTTAGCTCCCTTCAAAATGGTTGAGCTGAATGGTGCTGACTGACGGCGCCCGTTCACGAACATGACGCGTAGATACGCGTCATGTTCGTGAACGCGCGCCGTCAGTTGAGGCTGGTCATCACTTAGCTGCCTCGGCTTATTTTTAATTATTTTATTTTTGGATTGTTGTTTTGTTACTATATGCTGTACTCTGGACGCCTTTAACGCGTACCTATGTCTTTTTTTTACATCGTTCTCACATATAATTATTAAAAATTCAACATTAATGGTATAACTAATCACACTAATATTATAAAGGCGTGTGTGGGGGTATGTGTGTGTTTATATGTTTGTTACTTCTTCACGCTCAAATAGCTGGACCAATTTTGACAAAATTTTGTATGGAGGTAGCTGACACCCTGGATTAACATATAGGTTACTTTTTATCCCGATATTCCCACCACGGGATCGACATTTACGCGGGTGAAACCGCGGGCCGCAGCTAGTGTGAAATAAAATATTTTTATTTTGAACCGGGCACAATTCCAGACTCCGGGCTGCTACCTACTGATAATTCCAGAATGAAAAACCCAATAACACTTCGACGTATTTCACATTGGCGAGTGAATGTGCCGCTGTGTGTCAGGTGCATTCACTCAGGTGCCATTTAAGCAGGTGCCCAATGTGGAATACGTCAACACTTCGTCTGACCTGGGAACTCAGGTCATTAAACCAATGAGGCACACAATCGATACTGCTTCAGTTTTATAGGATCGTGCAACAGTAGGCCATAAAATAAAATTAAAGGATAAGTGCCAATTTGCACCACATTGCCCAGGGGCTTAGAGTGTGTAAATAGTAACATGTTTTAAAGGTTGTGTAAGAATAACGATCTGATTTAGTATATTTATAAGGTGTTTCAAAATGAACCAGTCAAACTTTAAGAGGTGCTTTAGACCATCGAACTGAATAACTTTCACTATGGGACCAACTCTGAAATCACAGATTTTTTTTCGTGATTTCAGACTTGGTCCCATAGTAAAAGTGGTTGAGTTTCACTATGGGACCAACTCTGAAATCACAGATTTTTTTTCGTGATTTCAGACTTGGTCCCATACTAAAAGTGGTTGAGTTTCACTATGGGACCAATTCTGAAATTACTGATTTTTTTTCGTGATTTCAGACTTGGTCCCATACTAAAAGTGGTTGAGTCTCACTATGGGACCAACTCTGAAATTACTGATTTTTTTTTCGTGATTTCAGACTTGGTCCCATACTAAAAGTGGTTGAGTTTCACTATGGGACCAACTCTGAAATTACTGATTTTTTTTCGTGATTTCAGACTTGGTCCCATAGTAAAAGTGGTTGAGTCTCACTATGGGACCAACTCTGAAATTACTGATTTTTTTTTCGTGATTTCAGACTTGGTCCCATACTAAAAGTGGTTGAGTTTCACTATGGGACCAACTCTGAAATTACTGATTTTTTTTCGTGATTTCAGACTTGGTCCCATAGTAAAAGTGGTTGAGTTTCACTATGGGACCAACTCTGAAATTACTGATTTTTTTCGTGATTTCAGACTGAAATAGTGAAAGTGGAAAGCACCTCTTAAAGTTTGACTGGTTTATTTTGAAACACCTCATACAGGGTGTTAATGAATTACCCAAAACCTCTTAAGAGGTCATTGTACTCATCATTATGAACAACTTTTACTATGGGGCCAAACCTGTAATCGCGAAAAAAAAATCAGCTGTTCCCTACATTTTGATGATATTGATACTTTGATGTTAATTCATTAACACCTTGTATAGGTAGGTATTGCATTGCAACTATTTAACGTTTTCTGTAAGTAAATAATAATAATATAACATAATCAGCCTATAATGTTCCCACTATTGGGACTCGGTGAACGGGAGCAGGCCGTAATCCACCACGTGGGCTCAGTCCGGGTTGGTGGATGTCACGTGTCTTCGAATTTTTGGTTTTGTGACACGACAGTTTTATCGACGTTTCCCTTCTCCGTTTTGAGAGCAGTGATGCTGAATATTGGATGCGAGAAGCGCAGAACCGGTCGAAGTGGAGGTGCTTGGGGAGGCCTATGTCCAGCAGTGGACGTCTTTCGGCTGAAATGATGATGATGATGATGCTGAATTAATAATGTACACAAAGTATGCACTTCACTGGCACCTCCTGGGTTTGAACCTACGACCTACATCTCATAAGTCGCGGCCGCTTCCACTGAGCTACCACAATCACTGCTCTCAAGTTTTTTGTATACAAACAAAAATTTCCTTTTATAAGTAGAGACAAGTTTGGAAACAATTGGACAAGAATTAGGAACCGGCTTTTAAAACAAAGAAGAAAGGACACTGAATCGACTAATTGTTTCCTCGTGCGTAATAAATATCGTGAAAGGAAATATTCATTACTTTATTAAAAAACAACTTTAGAACACTTTTATTCAATTCAAAGACTCCCGAACATTTAACACGCCACAAGTTTAAAGTTTAAACAATTGAAAGCAGTGTTATTCGAAAACCGGATCTTATTCGAACTTTGCTCGGAAGTGTTCGGGAAAATTCGTGTTTTCTCGGCGTTTAATGTCAAATGTTTCAATGATTTTGTTACCACCGACTGTATGAACCTCGATGTTTGTTTAATTTATTCGTAAAAGCCTTTTCGTTATCAATCTTTGATGCAAGTATTAAAGTTTTTGTCTAAAATTGTTGCCGAGCGAAACTTTTGTATAATAAATCGTATAGTATGAGAAACAGGGTGTAAAGTTCACTCATACTCTATAGAAAAGGGAGGATCCTCGGACCAGAGGGGTATTGGGGGGGTCGGGCCGTTGTATCTATGCTAGTTGCGCGGTAAACTCTGCTTGCGAGATGCAGGATTTTGCGTGACGTCAGTATGACGGGTTGTTCGCATGTGGCGTTGTAGATACCGCTACACTGCTATTGATGGACTTTTTTTAATAATTGAGCCTCTTTTTAACTTTCTGTAATTGTTTGGGGTGCATAAAAGAAAACGTGTATTTAATCGAACTTTAATCATTCTCATTATGCGCTGCTAAAATATTATTGAATACTCTAATATAATGATTGCGCCTGTTTTTGTGACCCTCAAACCTATTTTGGGGTCCTTAACATACTAAATGGCCAAGTAACGGCAACCAACTTGGTTGCAGCGCTCGCCGGCCTCTGGCTCAGCACCGCTCGTTCGGCTTGCGCAATTGGTCACAGTTCCAACCTAACCTAGTCCGGGTACCCCAGCTTAGTTACCTACTGTGACGAAAGGCTAGAAAGTTAAAAAGATGCGCAATTATTTAAAACAAAAGTGAATTTTTAGAAGCAAAAGTTAAAAAAAAAGTTTGAGTTTTTAGAATTCTAGTTACAACTTCAAATTAAATTACTAATAAATACAACAAAATTAATAAATGAAAGTAAATTATAACAAATGAATACTTATTTCGATTTGGATTATACTCACACATTCGGAATCAAGCTCACTTGTTTTCGAGTGAGTGTTCGAATTTCAAAGTGATGTTTATAATACAACTGGATCATTATCTAACCTCATTAGCCTTCCCAATGGCACAGAATACATAATCTGTGATAGTACTACGTTTATGCAAAGCTTCAGTCATTTGTTAGCCAGAACTGATGAAGTCTGCAAGTACTGAGTCGGACTTGAACTTAGTAAGTTACTAATGAGCGATATTGAGTTAAACTTACTTGTTCCATGGCTCCAAGTTATAATGCTGCCGACTTTGGTTACGGCTCGTTGTAGGTATGTACTTGATACGATTTATCGTTTATTTACTTTTACTGCTAATAAGAAGTTTTTAATAAAAGTTAATAAATATTTTTATAGAAATAACACACACACTGTGAATAATTAACACATAACAGTAATCTGTTTTACAATGTGTTTAGTTTTTACTGAAAAAGAAAAGTACACTTGTATGATGGACTGTGTGATATATCCAACTTCCCACCTGTCAATCTTTCGATTTATGTCAAACACAGGTTGTGTTTGACATAAAGCAACCCATCTTTTTCTGCACTGATTATAAAATCGTGGCGGAATTTACACCGCCACATGCGAACTACGCATCATACTGACGTCACGCAAAATCCTGCATCCCGCAAGCCGATTTTACCGCGCGAATAGCATATATATAACGTCCCGACATCAATCGTCGGGTTCAACCAAAGAGAATATCAACCATCCACCAGCCAAGAAGCAAACCCAATGAGGGGCCTGTTTTGACAGGCCACCGTATGGCTTTTCGCGGCCAGGGGGCTCTGCCCCGGTAACGTCTATGAGTGCAATCGTCGAGTAGTAGCCTACCAGATACAACACTGGTCTGGTCGGAGTGTTCTCCCTTTTCTAAGGCGGATGAGTGAACTTTATATCCTGTTCTTAATACCTCTTTAAAATATTAACAGCTCAACTGTCACTAATGAGACACAATTACTTTTTCTATTGTTACCGATCTCTTGGAGATTTCGCGATATATCGGAGCGGATCTTAAAGTCCCGTAAGCCTCATATTTGTCTTTTTTTTTTTTTTTTTTTATTACTAAATGGGCCCGCTCTTGACCCCGATCACGCCTGATGGTAAGCGATAGATGAGGTCGGCCATAATCTCCTTTACTAAATTCTACAATTAAATGTTATTCTTCCTAACTTTGACTATTGACAAATTGATTCCCTCGAAATCGAATAAAGTTTAATCCCTTCAATTTATTTTCGCGGATGTTATTTTAATCCGGATATTCCGTGATGAACGTTAATGAGATGTATGCTTTGCGATAAAATTATTAATTAACGTTTTTGTTGTAGGCGTAAATTGGTTCGTAAAGTAAATATATTCGGTGTTACGGATTATGTTTTAATATTAATAAAATGTGATATGTATTTAATTATTTAGAGAATGGTAATTTATTGTGATAACTATTGTGTTTTTGCTGTACTACATTTAAAAAGCGGCCATGTGTAAGTCAGACTCGCACTCGAAGGGTTCTGTACCACAAAGCATAAAACGCCGAAGAAAAACACGATCCCTGGAGACCACCTTTAATTTTTATTATTGATGTTATAGCGGAAATACACATATATGAAAATGTCAACTGCGTATTTATTACGATAAATACCTAAAACCACAGCGGCTGCAAACTCAGCCATGCGCTCCGTATCACTTGATATGTTTGAAATTTGGATTAGCGACCAACAGCCGTGGGAATGCTCGGCACGGGCTGCAACAGGCCTTGACACTAGCGCAACCTGTGTTAACGGGCCATGAGGCTTTAGGTACGCTTATGACCCGATACACTAACATTCCAAATTCCGGAGGAGCTCGAAATACGCAAAAACATGTCTTACCCTCATAACTAAATTTTATTATGACAAACAATACGTTATTCGTGGTTCACTACATTTACTTCATCCGCTAATAAAAACAAAAGTCGTGACTTGCAAATCTATTAATCAAAAAGTCAGAGCGACCATTTTGTCAGTCAGGCCAAGGAATGTCTATTAATTGCCTAAAGTCCCGTCAACTGGGGAGAATTAAGTATGACTTAAGTTGAGTCTGTCGGGACGACACCCCATTAGTGGAACGACTAATAAATAAGCAAAATGTCTCAGTTTTCACTTGAAATAGTTTGTAATTTATTTCTAAAATATTGAAAAGGATTCCATGTATCCATTTTAGACTCTTTGTAGGCAGTATGTTGGTTTTGTTTTGCTTGCAACGCCCCATAAGTGAAGAAATGGATTTAATTTTCGCAGCAGACAATATTGGATCGTTTGTTAATGGCCAGACGTTGCTTCTCATTATTTAGTGCGAAGAATAATTCCTTTTCCTTTAGCGAAGCATTTGTTAAACCAGATTTTAAAGGAAGTTTGATATTGATGCCTGCTGTGGGACCAGGGATCCATCTCGTTAAAGTAAGCTTCATAAATAAATGATTTGTATGTACCTTTCTCCTCCCCTTTTATTTTTTTATCTGTAGTATGTCGGTCCGTTTATGAACAAAAATCTCACATGGATAAGGTAACAGGGTCCTACTTCGTACTAATATATGAATGTAAAAATTTGTATATCTGAATGTTTGTTACTCAATCAGGCAAAAACGGCTGAACGGATTTGGATGAAATTTGGCACACAGATAGTTTACGACCTGAATTAACACAGGATTATTTTTATTGCTATAGTACGTTTCCGAGGAAAAATAACAATGAGGGTAGGCAGAAACTACAGAACGCCACCTGCTACAATCCTTACATGCTCCTTTTGCTTCGTTAACATCATACATCTGGTCATCATCATCATCATCATCATTTCAGAGCACCTCCACTTCGACCGGTTCTGTGCTTCTCGCATCCAATGGGTTCCTGCGGCTTTCACACGGTTGTCGGACCTCCTTGTGGGAGGCCTTCCAACGCTACGTCTTTCGGTACGCGGTCGCCACTCCAGAACCTTTCGGCCCTATCGGCCATCTGTACATACGGTCATACATCTGGACTTCCATTTGTGACTTCAATAGCATCAGTGATGTGAAGAATAGTTAGCTGATAGGTAGGTAGGTATTCAACCTTATTGGTATTAAAATAAATAAGCTAATGGGTCCTGCAATTAGCATGCTAATGGTTCCAGTAAAAATGGAGTGAATGCACGTTCAGAAAACTTAGAAGTTTTTAATTGAATTTATGCTAAACTGGCGACACAGCTGCAGCAGATTATTTCTAAACATTGAAAGTGCTTCGTGTTTGGTTTAAAAATCTAAACAAAGGCTTTAAAAATCTGATGTTTTTTTTTTATTTTTATTTAGGAGAATCATGTTGTTTGTTATACTTAATTAAATATTAAACTTGTAAAAATTCCTTTGAGAGTAAAACTTCATTATATTGAATATCAGCTTGTAAAAGATTTTTGGTGGCTAAATAATAACAGCCGCACAGGTCGATCGATCAGGCTAAGCTACGCTTGCCACAGTTGGTCTGTGGATGGATGACCATCTTTACATACCGTGACCCCTCCATCTCTGACAGTCATTACGGGTAGTCAGAAGCCCGAAAGTCTGACAACCAGTCTTACCAAGGGGTATCGTATTACCCAGTAACTGGGTTGTGGAGGTCATATAGGCAGTCGCTCCATGTAAAATATTGGTATTCAGCTGCATCCGGTTAGACTGGAAGCCGACCCCACCATAGTTGGGAAAAGGCTAGGCAGATGACTTACAACAAACAAGTGAAAAACGTAACAAACATACTCTCGAAATTAAAAGCAAGTAGCGTTCAAAATTGTTGAGTTACGGGCTATAATGTGGAGGATATTATTACTGCTCGACGTTGCCAAGTTTTAGATGTAGCCATGTTGTAATTACTTACGCTCAATAGTGTATGTTTTTTTCCCAATAGAAATGGCTATTTACAGCTATGATGATAAACTATAGGTACAGGATTAAAATGAAAACTTACGCCAAGTCGAAATAGGAGGTGTATTTTTTTTTTTTAAACGTTGCCCCACACTAGGAATTTCTCCTGTATTGTGGGTGCGTTTACAAACATTTAAACTCACATACACAAACACCCAGACCCGGAACAACTACTTGTAGGTCATACAAATATTTGTTCCGTGCGGGAATCGAACCCGCGACACGCAGCGCAGCAGCCAATCGCTTAACCATTGCGCCAACCGTGCCGTCAATTAACGCACCACACATACTCAATATAAATTGTCATTTCCCAAATCTAAGCTCTAAGCTCCAGTTTAATTCCTAAGTAGTCCAAAGTGTTATTGGGTTTTATCTTTAGGAATATCTCAGTAGTAGTCCAGAGTCTGGACTACTACTGAGTTATTAGTAATAGGCCCCAACAGCGGGATCATTATAGGCGGATTATGCGTATACTTGGGACTTAAACATAATGACATCTAGGCATGATTATGACCCTTCTTTCAAACGTCATGAAAAGAAATCCTTTTTACTTTATAGACTACTTTGGGAACGTGTCCAGGTGCGTTCATTTCATTCAATTAGCAAGGTTGTGTTGAATAATTCAATAATCAATTCTTTATTGCATTTTATAACTTAAATTGGTCTAGCGATCGCAAGCGCTACTGCTGATTCGTGCTCTTGTATATGTGTCTTTTTGTCTCGACTGTATCCACGGGTAGCTTTAAACAATAGATGTTCTTCTAAGTTTGAATGTGGGTCCAGTTAACCAATAAAAATACAGAAAATAAATGATGTGGTAAAAAAATAAGGTTAGGCATATAAGGTATCGTTGGAAGCGTCTTAATCGTCAGCTGGTTATAGGCTATGTGACGTCACATTAAATTAAATATGGCGCCCACTAGCGGACATAAAATGTTTTTTCTTTAATCATGCCGTGTGTAGTATCAAATGAAAAGGCTTAACCCGACTGCTGAAAAGGATGAAACAGGAAAGTACTTTCCCGTGGTCGCATGCCGCTGTACTAACATATTATAAGCTATGGTACGTTATTTTTTAAGTCTGTAAGGTAGAGTTTGAGAGCTTTAGAAGTGTCCCAGCAAGTTAATTTTTACGTCGTTGAGTCTTTCCTTGTAATTCTTGTAGGAATCTCCTACAACCTTCTTGATAACTATCAAGAAGGTAAGGAAAACCCAACTGGGTTTTGTAGGTATTTATGTACTTCTTTGAGATGGTGGTTTAATGCGTTGCTTCCAGTCACATGTTGAATAACTCATTACTCAATTCACCATAGCATTTCATACATGATTATTATGTTATCGTAAATACTGTTAGAAATATTTCACGTTTACCTTTGTGTTCATGATATTGTCACCCATATTCCCTATGTTTGACACATCAAAGCATAACATGTATTAACGTAATTGCGTCATTATTTGAATGTGTTTGTGTAGGCACGAAATATTATATTAATTTTGCGTGAACTGAATTTGTCGTCAGTATTGCTGACTGATGCCTTTGTAAGCTGCGCTAAACCATCAAATGGCGTAATGCCCGTTTTCCTGAACACTAACCCAAACCTAAATCCAAACGAAACCGCTCTGTTGGATTTTCTACGCTAGGATCAGCGCAGAGAGTTGGAAATCTAAAGTGCAATAAAATCTTATATGCTTTTGTTTAGGCTTTATATCTAAGTATCGCTTAGTGTTAGTTAAAACGGGCATACATGTTTTGTGACGTGGCCGCGTTACCAATATAATTTGATATTCTGTTATTGATTGAATAGCGGTACATGTACCATTGTATACTAATCCTTATGTATTTTTCAATACATTGATAGGTAATGGCTGCCTTACTTCTTTAGATACCCCAGGTTCATACAGGTGGATAGGTTAAATAAGGGGCATACTTTTTTTAAGGTATGTAGTACTCATGAAAATGAACAACTTTTATTATGGGACCAACCCTGATATCGCACAAAAACCGCTACTCCATATAAGTTCGCATTACTCGACAAAACTTAGGGAACAGCGGTGCTATTCTGTAAAAATCTCACCGTGAAAACTTACGTGAAGTGAGCGTGGAGTGAGCTGTCAATAGTGTCAATTCCTAGCAAAAACAAACTGACTTCAGATAAGTTTTCACGGTGAGATTTTTACAGAATCGACCGGCAGCAGTTTTTTTTATATATTTCAGAATTTGTCCTATTGTAGGTTATGCATGAGTACTTCACTACTTTTTTTTTTTGTGGATGGGAAATCATCAAATGAGCGGAAGGGAGTGTCAGACTCTTACTGACTAAAACCCACCCGTGTTCCTTCCTAGCACAGTCACTTACAATTCAAATTAAATATCATGTAAAATAAGCATTTCAGTAACCATGCAAATAACAGGTATGCATAACATCTAGAAATATATGAGACAAAGGAGAACAAAAAAAACTGTGTCTAGTAGATTTTCTAGAACACTACAAAAACAAACCGATTAGAGCTACATAGACATGCACTCTAATAAAAAATAAAGTCCTCCAGACCGTATTTCGGCCACGGCGGCCAATCTCAACGGAGACTAGCCTTCGGCGCGGGAGATATTATTATAGTGCACAAGTGTGCGCGCAGACACAGGTGCACTCCCTCTTCCCTCACTCTCATAGTCCGATGGGACGGCAATCCGACACGACCGGAGAGAGATCAGGCGCAGGACCAACGGCTTAACGTGCTTTCCGAGGCACGGGGGTATCACACCGCCAACTTCCAAACTCCGGGCTGTTACTAAGAAATTCCTAATGGAAAAACTCAATAACACTTTGCCCGACCCGGGAATCGAACCCGGGTCCCCACGCTCAGCAGTCGCGCTTGCGACCACGAGACCAACGGGGCGGACATGCACTCTACACTCTGTCTAAATAGGGAACGTCTGTATGAAGCGAAACTCATGGAGAAAATGTGTATGTGTTTTACTGTAGCGAATAATATACTTTTCTTCTCATAATCACCTTGTTTGAACAAACATTCTAATTTAATAACACTACATAACGCAAAGCTCCTGGGAACACGCAGCTAATGACTCCATTAAAACAATTACATTGCTTTCAGTGGTAGAAATTGCCAAAGCTTCCAACATTAATTCACTGCAAACCCTTAGAGCCCAAACAACTTTAACTAAACTACTGACGAATAAAATTGAGGTATTAAGGGAGAACTTTAGGTTTATTTATTTTCGTTTATCAATATATATTATATTTAGTATTATCAAGGTATATTTGTTGATTGGTTTTGGTTACGGTACATTTTATTTAGGCGTTATTGAAGACAGGACGACCAAGTCAAAAATAGAATTTATATATTTTTTTTAAACGGTCAAGTGCGAGCCGGTCTCGCGCACCGAGGGTTCCGTACAAATTTGTAGGTATGTAAATCACGCATCATCACGGGTCTTTATATTTCTACAAATTTACGGTTGTTGGATTTTTCCCTTTACTTGTGCTATACATAAACTGGCTTCTTGCTAAATTTCATGATTCTAGGTCAACGAGAAGTACCCTATAAATTTTGATTCCCTTGTGAGTGTCGAAATATACGTTTTTTGCGGCATAAACGGCCGTATCTTTTTTTTACGTTAAATAACAAGTTTTATTTTTTCACAGCTTCAAGGGGCTGTAAACTTGAGTGTATGGTTTTAATTTCAACTCGATACCTCCATGCGTTGCCGAGATAAAGGGTCTTAACAGATGGACAGACGGACAGCAAAGTGATCCTATAAGGGTTCCGTTTTTCCTTTTGAGGCACGGTAGCCTAAAAATAAACAATATTCTAATAACTTTTGAACCAATGGGTTGGAACACACATCATCATTCTCTTGCCCTTAACCCTCTTGTCTTCTTCGTCCATACTTCTCTATTAGTCGTCACGGAACTCACACTCTTTCTATCCATATCATCGTTCACACAGTTCAACCATCGTCTCTTGGGTCTTCCCATAATCTTATTCACATTCATTTTACATTCATGCTCAAAAATTTCTTCAACACATTTTCCTCATTCTTTCGCATCTCCCATAGTTGGAGGAACAAATATGTGTGTTCATTAAATTAAATAGATGGTAATTGCGGCCCTTTATTACCTTGCTTCCGTTGATCCACATTTCGCGGTACACCATGTACCTATATAAATATTTAGAAAGAAAGAAAATTTGTTTATTCTGCACAAACAAAACGCACATTGCAAATAAAAAAAAAATAAAAAAGACAAAATTTACACACACAACGTAGTCAAAAGCAGAGTAAACTATAGACTGCTACATATCTTCTTTTTCATTCGCACAAAAAACAGAGAAATATATTAACGTCACTAGCAAAGAAAAGAGACAGAGTAAGAATATTTCTGTCCCTTACTGCGTGTCGGCTAAGCACATCAATGTGCACAACAAGTTTGACGTTTATGAATGAAATAATAAAAATTATGAATAATAGTACAAAAAATAATAGTAGGTACATTTGCGCAAATGTGAAAATGGTAAGGTGCAGTGTAATAAGCTGTAAAAATGATAGTATGATGAAGATTGCCGGAATTACTCTGTCTACGCCAAAGACAGACAACACACATTATTAATCGACATTGACATTGACAATACAAATCAATCCGTGATGCGCCCGCGACACTGGCTTATTAATGACAACAAAACGTGAAAACAACAACAATTTACTTGTATCTATTTTCATTTTATCTAATACGTCAATTTAATAAAAGACAACGCACTACGTAAACCGCTGCTGGGTCAAAGCGTGAAAGTTTGCACAAGAGCTCCACGAAGGTGGTGAGCACAAGGGAAAGCCCATCAATTGAGCGCACGGTTTTTATATAAATAGTTGAAGTGTTTTTTTTAACATCGACTATTTCATTTTTTTTGGTCTGTTGGACCAAAATGTCAACAAAATAAAGTTAGAATTTTCTCTTAGTTAAATTGTGTGAGTGGCAGTCTGAGATAACATTTTACCAGGACAATTCGCAAGCCTGATAATACGGCCCAAACTTTGACCTCGAAGCCCCGACTTTGGCTTTGGGATTTTAAATACAAACTCCATTATATTTTTGACTGATTTTAGTCTCTTATTATGTTTCTGTCAGTTTTATGAGAATTATTAAATTAAATGTCACTAGGTATTTTACTTTTGTCAGGATTTTGCTTGTAATTTTTCATGTTTTGACGGACATATAAATAAAAACGTCACTCGCAACTGTGATAGACAAGATAATTAAAGTAGCATAAAAGTTTCAAAACACAAATTGAAAAAGTGTAATTGGTCCTTCAATTCTATATAATTGTTTGATATTATTAAGAACAGGGTAGGTACCTACTCGGATATAAATAAAAACCCCCGGTTATTTCGACTCGGTCAACCATAACTAATGTTCAAAGTATGATTAATGACTGTAGCCTAAATTTTATACGATTATCGTATGTATTCACTGGTAAAAAGCCTTTTAAGGCCTGCGCAGACGACGGACTTTTGTCCGCGGACTTTTTTGTCCGCTAAAATAGATCGCTTACAACTGTATCGAGTAACGCAAACGAGGGATTTAAGTCCGTCGTCTGTGCAGGCCTTTATATTCACTAAGCTTATCAAAAGTCTTGTTGATGTAGTGTCGTCAAACGCTAATACTTAGAGTAAGGTTTTTCATTAGGAATTTTCTCAGTAGCAACTCGTTGTCTGGATGTGTGTCTGTTTATGTCAACGAGCTCGCCTTCTATTATATGGGATGGGACTTATAATATCATCATCTGCCTAGCCTTTTCCCAACTATGTTGGGGTCGGCTTCCAGTCTAATCGGATGCAGCTGAATACCAGTATTTTACATGGAGCGACTGCCTATCTGACCTCCACAACTTAGTTCTGGGATGGGACTTATAACATAACCAGTAAAATGTGGGTTAGTTAAAAACTTCTGCCTTACCCTTTCTTTTGTTTTAAAGTATCTAAACAAGTCGAGTAGTCTTTATAATTTAATTTAATTTATTTCAAATAATCAGATAACAAAGATCCGTAGTGTTAGTAAAGTACCTTATGTAGCAGAATCTAACTTATAATTCTCACATAGTGTATTAAAATTTCTTCTAATCGGTTTCTCCCTTTATCTCTTAATTAACAAACAACTTACTTACACTTATGCATAACTAAACTAAACATCAATTATTTATGTAAACCAATAACATACCATTAGTCCCGTACAGTAATAGTTGATGAAAGGGTCGAATCTATTAGGACTGTAATGGCTGAGCAGGGAAAACAAATTGAATGCTTGACTTAAAGGGTTGTAATATGATTGATACGCCTCATCATTTTGTAATTTGAAACTGTGTATCTATGCATGTACCTACCAGGTACCTACTAGTGCAGCAGTACAGGACTTTTTGGCGCGTGGTTAAAATCGGAACTACCGCCAACTTGTTTTTTCAATACAATTTCTCTGACAATGTCATAAAATGTCGTAAACAAATGTTTACCAACAACGCCCCCTGTCAATGTCATTCAGGAGCCAAAAATTTGTACACAACAGACCGTTCACTGTTATTTGCCACTGACAGCAGCAACCTTATTGTGACGAGAACAAAGTTCACAATTATTTTGACAGACTTGTCACTGACAGCAACCTTAATAGACTATGAATAAAGGCCACTGTGATTGGAACAGCGATGCAAAATAACTCAATCAGAGGTAACATAACTAAACGGAATATAGCACTATTTGTAAGGATGGGTGCATGTGACGAAAATCTTTTTCTAATTTCTTTGACACATCGAAAGTTTTTAGTATTTGACGAATTTTATTTTATTTATTTATTAAAACTTTATGCACAAGTAAAAGAAATACTGTACAAAGGCGGACTTAATGCCTGAGGCATTTTCTACCAGTCAACCTTAGGGTGATGCAGAGACAAAACATGGCAGGTGCAACATACGGGATAAATAGCTAGGAAATGACTACTTATAAAATACAAGAATAAATACTAATACATAGAAAGATAGATACATACATACATACATACATATAAACAAAATGAACTGTGAGGAGAAAAAAAATATCGGTAGAGGAGAAAACGAAACCAGCAAATCAGCGCTGAGATGCTACAGCCAACTTTTGACGGATATATTCACGAGTTTTAGCCACATAGAATTTTTAATTTTTGCCGACTGCTAAGTTCATTAAAACAGATGCAGCCTACCAACCATGTTAGTTCTCGAACGTTCCACTTTGTACGTAATCAAACAGAATGCTAGATGAATCAGGTTGAATTGATTTGATCGAAGATCCATGTTTTTTTCGGGATATGTGCAAATGTCAGCAGGAGTATGTAAGCGAAGTAGGTGACATACATAATATAAGGGCCTATTTTGGTGCATTTGGATCTTTTGTATAACATTTCTTCAAATTAGGCGTCGCGATTGCCTCATTGACAATCCTTCCAATTCTTTTGAATGTGGATATGTAGGTTTATGGATTTGTATGGTAGCATGATACATTTTTTCAGTACGAATATTTCTGTAATCTTGTACAAATACACAAACTTCGCAAATAATAATTGCAATAGCAATTTTTAACAAACTAATTTAATAACTCATAATATTATTAAGGACTTCTTGTAGACAAGCTTTTGCTTCCGAGGCTCGAAGAGAACTGAACCATGTCTCCATTCGTCGTCATGTTTCCATTCCGTTCTGTTAGAAAAAAACCAGTACTTTTTCGGGTACTGTTAAATCAGATACTTTTAAACTTCATGAACACAAAAATAATTTGAGGCACATCACATAATTTAAATTTTAATTAAGTATTTAAAATTAATAATGCTGGTATTCAGCTGTATCCGGTTAGACTGGAAGCCGACCCCAACATAGTTGGGAAAATGCTAGTCAGATGATAATTTAGTATTTGAAATTAATAAAACTTATTATTATTTGTAAATCGTGAACATAATGATGGGCATTTTGCGTCCTACATAAGTTTGTGTTCATTTTAATTCAACCACATCCCTCATGTACAACAATGCCTACTGATTGCCTCACGGAATTCAGTCCAATGTACGAGTATCCATGCAAATAAGTCGTGACAATCCTCTTGTCACCACTCCAACAAAGCAGGCTTCATTACATCTATTTACCATCCCATTCTACGTTCAAATAAACTCATTCTTCGTTCATTCATTCGTTCCGTTCAATATCTGTGATGGCGCCCGTCTAAACCGCGCTTTCGAAGTACATTTCTATTATGTTGGTACGAGTACCAACGCTTTGTAATTATGCGTGTCAGTGCGCCTAGTTGCCTCCTATTGTGTAATAAAGGTTTATACGGGAGGAGATTAACTGGATACTGTGTTTTCTGTGTTCCATGCTTGTTAAATAGATTACACTTTTTGTGTCACTTTTGTTATCCCTGCATGTCTCGTTGCGTAGCATTTCTTTTCAAAACGTTTTAAAATAAAAATAGGCGATGTTACTTTTTAACATGAAAAACTGTTGACACTTATTGATGGTTGATGAATGGCCGATTCCTATCATTTCTATATTTATCGTAATTCCTTAAAATTAAGACTCTTGTATCCCACTAATAATGAAGCAACGGCTACTGCAGCGCATCAGGGATGTTCGCGGACGCACATGTGGATTCTTTCTTTGCCACAATCAATGATATTATATTAAAGAGGTAGATATGGCACTAGCGCGCGCAAATTGTTGCAGACAAATTCAAACAATTGTTGTAATTTCATTGTGTCACACGTTCCGTATTTATCTATCGCAGTTGGAGTTGTAAGTCTTTGTAATAACAACGCAACAATACAGAACGTCGCTAAGTATGAACGTAGCGTATCTTTCCTTTATAATATCACTAGCTGCGCCACGTGGTTTTACCCGCATAAGTTTCGATCCCGTGGGAATATCGGGATAAAAAGTAGCCTATATGTTAATCCAGGGTGTCAGCTATCTCCATACAAAATTTTATCAAAATTGGTCCAGCCGTTTGAGCGTGAAGAAGTAACAAACATATACACACCCCCATACACACCCCCACACATACACTCACAAACTTTCGCCTTTATAATATTAGTGTGATTGGCCACAATGCGTAAGCGCTGTGCGTCCCTAGTGCGTGGGTGTGAGTCAGCAACAACAGTATCCTGTCGCTAATTTCGTGAAGGCTGGACTGTCCGTACGTGAATCGCTGCTGCGCCATTTTCCATGGAAAGGTCGTTACGCATCTTCGCTCATCTCCTGTGGAAACGCAGCCTAATTAAGGTGTTTGGTGATGTGCGTTAATTCCGGGATATGTTGTATACATTAATTAGAGCATGTTCCGTCCAATGCCTTCAACATCAATTTAACGGTCATCGCACACATATAAGCGATGCACCGGTTTGCATCACCTCATCTCATCGGCTCGATTTCAACCAGCCGTCAATCAAACGTAAGCACATAACCGCAGCCCCTCCGAGGCGAAACGTCGGCCTGCCGTAAGGCCGGTGATTGTATACTAGCTGACTCTGAGCCTAGACGATACAATACGACGCTTATAGATATGTGTTGCGGTAGGAAAGTTTCTTAGAAAGAATCTTGAATGGCTCGAGATAAGGGGCTTACAGGACCTAAACACAAAAAATGCAAGTTTTAGAAACATTAAAGTACCTAGGTATGATACATGATCGACTACAGAAAACAAAATCAGAAAAATATATGATATTCTTCAGGATATATGCTAGGTAGATTTTTGTCAAATTATTCTACAAGAAACATGCTAAAGCACTAGTGTTTTAATTTTTTTGGTCCAAACAATAGATTTTTTGTAAATAGGTAATAATTGCTTCATATTTTGCAATCGTTTTGTCATCGCGTTTCTTTTCCTTTTCTATGCAGCCTGACAAAGACTGCGTCTTAGGTCATGTAGTTGCCGCTTCTGATCCTGCGCATTGCTTGTACGTTAGCGTTGACCATTAAAGTGTAAAAGCCCTTAATGACACTATACTTAAGTAAATTTAATCCGTCAAATGTCCCCATAATCTTATAGTTCTATTCAAAGTTCGTAACTTTGTTTATTAGTTTCAAAGCCGAGTGACGTTTAGCGTAATCGAATATATTTTGTATGATCTCCTTCGGGAATTAAAATGATTTGTATGTGTTTTTCTGAAGGATATTGAAAACAAAGAATTGGTACCACAGGAAAGATTAATGGAAACATATTTGCTGAAGAATTTTCTTTACAACACTAAAGAAAAAGAGAGTAGAATATAAGAAACATCGGGAAAATTCTTAGACGCGTGATTGAGTCACTACTCAATCACGGTACAGGCATGAGGTGCTTACCAGGTATAACCTTCTTAAAAAAACCGGCCAAGTGCGAGTCGGACTCGCGCACCGAGGGTTCTGTATTAATTTGTAGGTAAATAGTTTATCACGGGAAAACATTTTTTTTGGTTATGTAACTACAAATTTATGGTTTTCTGATTTTGTCCCTTACTTGTGCTACATGACAATGTTTCTTGCCAAATTTCATGGTTCTAGGTCAACGGGAAGTACCCTATAGATTTTGATTACGGAACATAAACGCCCGTATCTTTTGATTGCGCTGACTTAGAAGTTTGTTTTTTTTCACTGCTTGAAGGGATTGCAGCCCAGTATTTGATATCAATTTCAACTTAATAACTCCACGCGTTCCTGAGAAAAAGGGTCTTGACAGACGGACAGACAGATGGACAACGAAGTGATCTCATAAGGGTTCCGTTTTTCCTTTTGTGGTACGGAACCCTGAAAAGTGTCTGGGATATACTGGATGCGTAATGCGAGAACTAGGTGTTATGGCGCAACTTATTAGAGCACTTTAACCAGCAGTGGTCAACGATAGGTCAATCGATTGATGTAGGCAATATCCAAGCAAGATTTAATTTAATTTTCTTTCTTCCGACGATTAAAGATGTAGTCTTTATTTCTTAAGATAAAAACACTGACTGGATAAAATTCTAATGCTAAATGAACTAACAAACTATTAAAATAAAAATACAATATCCTAACTTTACTACAACTATTAACAAACTAAGATATGTCGTCGAAATATTGCTTCGCATCGCTGTCGACTGGTAATGTACCCAAGAGACTGGCAAAATGGCCATGCTGTATGGCAATACTTTGGGCAGGGTGCAAGACAGCGTCGCGGGAAATGTGAACCAGTCCATTGAATAATCCTTGAGCACTCGGACCCCACGGCTCGAGGGTTTCAACCCCAAACGGGTCGAATATATAGTTAATTACCGATAAAGTTATTTTATTACTAGCTTCGCCCTGCGGTTTCACCCGCGTAAATGTCGATCCCATGGTAATATCGGGATAAAAAGTAGCCTATATGTTAATCCAGGGTGTCAGTTACCTCCATACAAAATTTTATCAAAATTGGTCCAGCCGTTTGAGCGTGAATAAGTAACAAACATATAAACACACACACACACACACACACCCCCACAAACTTTCGCCTTTATAATATTAGTGTGATAAAGATCTTAATGACACAGTAGAAAGAGTGCCTACTGCGGACCACAACGTGTAGGTACTTGTATATTACGAAATGTTACAAATATGTCGGAATCATCATCATCATCATTTCAGCCAAAAGAAAATCTCTTAAATATTAAACTGTTATCACAAAGTAAGTACCGTTGACTTGTTTATGCGCTCATGAATGTAATGTATGTTGGGTACATTTCACTGCGATTCGGAAAAATTGTGATAAATATGAGACATTGTTCGCTTTTCTTATGCTCCTTGTTTACATATTTTTGTTTGCTTTGTATGGTATATTGTGAGTTCATTTAAAAAAAAATTATAATAATAATCTTGAGTACACACAATTTAGATGAGAATTAATATCAGGATTATCCATTGAGCTCTCGTATAAAATTGTAGTTTTTGATAACAATAAAATCAGATGGAAAAATATACTTAAACGGTTCGTCTGCTTTCTTCATTCTTTACTAATTAAAGTACTAAATAATCATTATAAAAAGTGTTACAATAATTAATAAAATTGTCATAGAAGTTCTATATTTAAAATAAAATTACAAAGCTTTATTTATCATTTCAACTTTCTATTGTAGTTCATACTGTAACTAATAGCTGATCAAAGCTTCACGCTACGCCGTAGCACCGTAGCACTCTGCTACGAATGTGCTCATTACATATCCGCTCACCGTGTAATGTCATGCATCCGGCGTAGCACTGCGTAGCGGACATACATTTCTCTAACGATTCTTGTTATACGAGGTAACTAGCCACGATGTTACGCTCAACATCGCTTGGGGATTATATTGAGCGTACATTACATTTACATAAAATTTTGCTTATTAGAGTTCCTGAGTGTACCCGTGAAACTGACATTGTCGGTTCAAAGACTTTATTATTATGTAGTAACAAATTCGGATTTGAGCTTTACGTGAAGCAATGTAATCCGTTGATCTTTACGGATTAACTGAATACGATTTCTTTCGTTTAGAGACAAACATAGTAAAACTTTTAATTTAAGAACACTGTACTTATACATAATTATGTCTATGAACTACAACGTTAAAATATTTTTAACAACTAGAGCGAACCGCACCCAAATCTCCAATTGACATGAATAGGTACAGTGATTCCATGGAATCACGCATTATATAACGCAAAGAATTTAAAAATAAACACGTTAATGTTCATAACGAACATTTCCAAGTTTAATGTGAGCTAAAAATAGGAATTTGCGAAGCTTTGAGCAATTATAAAACCGCAGACTCGCGTGAATTAATTTGTAATACATTTGAACGTACCTTTCGTTTATTCAGGTTAGGTAGCATCCCGTTACCCTTAATGACGTGTTAATAGGGAGGTTGTGTTACTGGGTTTTTCTATTAGGATTTTCTTAGTAACAGTGGAGTTTGGAAGTTGGTGGTGTGATACCTCCGTGCCTCGGAAAGCACGTTAAGCCTCCGATGCTGAGATGAAGAGGGAGGCCACTTGTGTCTGCGCACATATTTGTACACTATAATATCTTCCGCGACGAAGGCTAGTCTCCGTTGAGATTGGCCGCCGTGACCAAAATATGGTCTAATTATATAATAGGGAGAATCGTACTTTAAAAACGTTCAAATTCAAGTCACAATATCACATAACAGCGATTAATCAATGCCAAAAACATTGTTAGTAAATAAGAGGTTTTTTTGACAAATTATGAGAGACTAGCTGCGCCCCGCGGTTTCACCCGCACAAGTTTCGATCCCGTGGGAATATCGGGATAAAAAGTAGCCTATATGTTAATCCAGTGTGTCAGCTACCTCCATACCAAATTTTATCTAAATTGGTGCTGCCGTTTGAGCGTGAAGAAGTAACAAACATATAAACACACACACACACCCCCACACACACACACACTCACAAATTTCGCCTTTATAATATTAGTGTGATTAGAATAAGTACGATAGTGTAACGTAGTGAGGGTCGCCCCCAGGATGTTTTTTTTTTATGAAAAACATTTTATGACTATCGACACTATGAAAATTTCTACATTAATTAAACACACGCGTCGATTCAATTTAATTATCTAGGTCACTGAGCTGAAGCGCGACTCTTTGTATGGTATAAAATACGTGTATTCAATGAATCGGAAAGTGTGAGGTCTTTAATCATGTTAATGTGTGATTGTATGGTGAAGAGTCCTCAATATGTACTGTTACCTGTTCACGCCTAAACCACTGAACGGACTTCGATAAACTTTGGCAGAGAGATACAACACACCATTCCACTTTACGTCCATAAGCATAAAATAATTATTTAATGAAAAAACAATCAACAAGTAGGATATAAAATGATACCAATCAATTGGAAAACCAATTTCCTTTAAAATACAACATCAATGAAATTGAAATTTCTTCAATTCATTATATTATAATTACGATCTTTTCCACTTAAATTATCCTTCTATATTTCAGCTTATTCTACAGTTTTATATTAAACATAATTCAATTGGTAATAGGGATATGCTACTAAAAGAAAACGAGAAAATTGTCGGTAGAAAATCGGTCAGCGGAGTTGCCTTTTTCAAGTTCTGAAAAAGAATTTGCTTTTAACGTTTGAGTCTTTAGAATTTTCTCAGCAAGAATTTTCTTAGTTTAAGATTCAATGTGATTTTAATTAAGACCCATTCATTAGGTTTTACCACTGTCATCGAAGAATCGTTCATTTAGTTTTAAAATACTTTTATTAATCTGGGCTAAGTCTGCATCTTGTTAACAAAATTCAAATACAAAGTTGTTATTGAAGTATGTATTTGTCGCTGGCAGTAGGTACTTATGGCAGTCAGAACTGTCGAGATAAAGGAAAGACGATCATGTACACCAATGAATAAATGAAAACAAAAGACAAAAGAAATCATCCATACATATTTTAATCCAATATCGTGAAGCGAGAATAATATTTATAACGTTACTTGAGAAATCACATACGATACAAGACTGGGAAGCTCACAAGTCAATGTTTTATTTAAATAACCTATAACGTTGTACAGTCTAGCTCATTACATACCTACAACTGTATAAGAATGGCAGTTGTTACTTGAATATTTGAACAATTTAAGTTGGTATCGTAGTCAAATAATTTTCCTGAATTTACAGTCACACAGCACATCAGTGGTAAAACTTGCACTACGAAAACCGCCCTTACTGCTACGACATTATGGGCTGTCATTGTCAAATGGTTACCACATTATGTGTGGTTGACTGTAGGTACAGCTTTGTAGTAACTTACAAGGAATTTCAGCTCATTTGGAAATATTGGAATGTTATAAGTAGTTCGTAAGTACTTATGGTCTTTTACCAATGTTGTTGTGCTGATTTTCATATTATGACAAGGATTAACAATATTTTTTTTTATTTATTAAAACTTTATGCACAAATTATAAATACCGCACAAAGGCGAACTTAATTTATTTATTTTATTTATCCATTTATTTCAGGCATCAAGGCCCATATAAACGCATACAATACAATATTAATATAACTTAAAAATATTAGGTATAAATACATACATCATTATAATTCCACTAAAAACTAACGCACACGAAGTGTCTGCGTCGTGTTTCACTGACTGGTGTCATGTAGCCGGCCACGAAACCAATGCAGAGACAAAAAATGCCAGGTGCAACATAAGGGATAGATAACTCTAAAATCAATAAATACTAATGAATTTATAATGTATATCTTTAGTAATAGACAACGATACAAAAAAATATTTCATTTGTGCCCTGCATAAAACTGATGGGTGAAAGTGAAAAATGGGTTTTCTTCAAGTATTCAATATGACGGCTAGATACCTCCTTTTTTTTTTTTTTTTTTTTTGCGGATGGGAAATCATCAAATGACCCCTCCCGCTCTGGGTGGAGCGGAAGGGAGTGTCAGACTCTTACTGACTAAAACCCACCCGTGTTCCTTCCTTAGCCCTTTATGTTCCGGGCCAGCGGTAACCCTTTCGGACAATCCCGCTGACCCGGCAGGCTTCGGCCCTATGGGGCCCCTCCTCGATGCTGACATCTCTTTGAGGCGCGCGTGGAACACGTACGCGCCGTCCGGCACGGGCCTGGTCCTGATCGGACGGTGAGCTACCCATTACTCTCCGCCCGCAGGCCCGCGCCTACGGTGGCCGGGAGTCGTCGCGCGGCTCCCGACGCCCGGAGCGTCTCCCGCGGCGGCTGGGACGGGAGGCTCTCTCCCTGAGCCGTCCCGCCACCTCCCCGTCCCGCCACCTCCGCTAGATACCTCCTTTCCTTTCCTTTCGATAGGAATGTAGTCGTAAGTCCCAGTTGCTTGATGGCTTACTAAGATACCCAGTTCTCGATAATTAACCTTGCACATTAATATCGGGAATATTATGTGCAAGGTTAATTACGGTGGACGTCAACAAACGCGACGTCACAGGCAGGTGTGACCACGTCTTGCGGTTATCGTACCCAGTTATTGACATACATTCGGATTTCAGTTGAGGTAGGTTTTAGTTCTGTTGTTCTGGTGCGCCGGTGATGGGGAGTACTCCCCAGAGGAGGGTCCGGTGACGGACAGCCGCGGCGGGTTCACGGATAATAATAATAATATTCCACAACTATCACACAACGCCGTCTAGTCTCAAGCTAAGCAGAGCTTGTGTTATGAGTACTAGACAACTGATAAACATACTTATATATTTCTAAATACATACATATATAGATAAATTACACCCAGACACAGAACAAATGATCATGCTCATCACACAAACATTTGTCCTGGGTGGGAATCGAACCCACGACCTCCGGCATAGCAGTCATAGGCATAAGCGGCAGAGGAGGACACCGTGGAGTTTTAGTGGGTTAGAGTCCCACATAACTGCACTATCTCCCCGTGGTAGTGCAGAATGCATGAGCATTCCTCCAGGTAAAAAAAAAAAAAAAGGTTTTAGTTCTGTAGTTAGTGCGAAGTTCTAGTAATCTTATCTGTCTGGAACTTGATCTAGTTCCGTGATAGATGCTTGCAATCTAATTTCGTAACACACTTTCTATCACATCTGAATGATTTTGAAGGATATTGCTAATCCATTGCTTCGTATGTTCGAAAACTTTGTCTGCTCAACAACGTAAATAACGTAATGAATGTCGTTGAACTGTCAAAATGAAAGGCCAGTAGCAATGGCTTTCGTTAGTGTGTGACGCAACTACCCCGCCTGGACCGTATGATAACAATGCGACACAGTTGTCAGAAATTACAGAGTTTCACGACATGTGGGTATAAAACAGAAAACTATGAAAGAAAATTGTGGGACTGTCACCATATTCCATTATCCAAAATGTATTTTTTTATAGCCCTTTTATTTAAACTTCGTTGCGCAACGTTAGTACTAGGTAGACTAAAGGTTAGAAAAACAACTTATAACACATAATCTGCCTATAATGTCCCCACTGCTGGGACACAGGCCTCCTCTCTGCTAGAGGGAGTGGGCCGTGAGTAGATGTCACATGTCTTGGAAATCTCACGATGTTTTCATTCACCGTTTTGAGAGCAGTGGTGAAGAAATTATTAACTTATAACATTAGGATGATAAAGATGAAAGATCTATTTCAGTACCTACAAAAAAAACAAGATACACATACGAAATAACTCTTAAGAGGAAATGTGAGTGGTCATTTCGCCATAGAAACCCTCTCGGCTGTTTTCTTTCTGGTTAGTGACCATATAGCAATGATTTTTCACAGAATAATAAATATTAACTACTTGTATGTCACTATGTTTTCTTTTTGATGATACACTATTTTTATAAGCACTAGAACCCTCAAAAAATGCTGATTTAAACCGCTGTCAACAGAGGCTCGGGTACAAATTTGACAACTATTAATGAAAAAAGAAAAATATAGGAACACAGTATAATATCCTTCATATTCAGTTAAAGAAATATCTTTCAAATTGATCCAATATTGGAGGAGGAAATAGGCGAGAGCCAAACTTCGAACTACGACATTTTACTTAGGATTTTTCAAAAGTCTCTCCGAACAAATTTCCTCTTAAGTAACAAGCTGCTTGCAACGTACGCACACCACACGAGTGCTCGCGAGAATCCTCAAGTGTTCCTGCTTTGAGTACTTACGACTTCGCAACATCCCGCGAGGCACGAGAGGGTTATCATTAAAGGGAGACTTTCCTATTTGTTTCAATGTTTTTGTAATGCCATACGGTATGAGGCAATTACTTTTACAAAACGTGTCGTGAGGAAAAATGTTTTTAAACAAAGTAAAAATGTTCTGTTGTGATAAAAAGAACATTAAATGTGTTCAAGATATTTTTATAAGTGCTCATCCTGTAAAGTTAAAAACAGGCTCCAGAAGTACGTACAACTTTTATAGCTCATCCCTTTCATTTTTTATGTACAGTCAACAAAAGAGATAAGTATATAGGACCGTCGGATATAGTTGAACTTTAGTAAGAAACCGATGGATGTTGTCGACTGAAATTTAATTTGATAAATAAGCGGTTTGTTTTCTATTAATAATATAAAATTTTATTCGAGAACATCCATCGGTTTCTTACTTAGGTAACTTGAACTATTTTTTGTTGACTGTATCTACCGAGAACCATCATATAGCATAAGCATAATCAGCCTATTATGTTACATAACATAGTCAGCCTATAATTTTACATAACATAATCAGCCTATAATGTTACATAACATAATCAGCCTATAATGTTACATAACATAATCAGCCTATAATGTTACATAACATAATCAGCCTATAATGTTCACTACACGGACCCAGTGCGGGCTGGCAGATGTCACATGTCTTCCAATTTTTTGGAACAATCAAATTTAATTACCCAATCGTCTATAAAATTAAGATAAAGAAAGACTAAATTACTTCGTAATCTTTTGTTTCTTTTTTATTATTTATTTATCATTTATACAAAAGAATATAGGATTATTCATATTAAATAGTAACCACTAAGGTTTAAACTTGTGTTATCATGTTATCTCAATATCGAACTATACAATGAAGCATTTTATAAGTATGCGTTAAAGTCGATACAATTAATAACACCTTTAGGTATTTAAATAGTTACGAGTACATTCATTCCTTACTTAAGTAATAATGCTTAAGTTTACATTTGATATTTTTCTCTGTGATACATTTGTTTATTTCTGAGAGTAGACTATTAATAAGTCTCGGTATAATATAACCGGTAGCTCGTTCGCCATATGTATTGTTGGCGCGCGATGTACGAAGCCTATTCTCAGAAACTGCCCGAGTGCATACAGGATGTTCGATTTTGTTTCTCAAAGATATATTAAAAAAATATTATTTTAATAACAAAAAAAATATTTGTCTAAAAACTGCTATGACATTACAGTGTTTAAAGAGGCCATTTATATTGTCGTCAAATTGATTTCTAATTTTGGGAGATACTATTGTTTTTAAAATTCGAAGCAAGTTCGTTGCAAGCGCATTTCTGCTATCACGCTAGATTACCAACCTATTCCATCCCATTATAATTCTTACTACATAGAGATTCAACTACGTACCGTCTGTATTTTCAAAACTATTATCTCGGCATCCTATTTTAAATTAAAATAATACTTTGATGTACAACTTTAATGAGAAAAGTAGAACGTAGGTTGTTCTTCTTTTCTAATTAAAATGGTTTTTCTTATTTTCAGTAAGAACAAGATCAAGCTTGTTAACCATTTTATGAAGAAATAAGCAATGTTTTTAATAAATATCTAATTTATTCTTACTCACAAACTGCTATAAAAGAAAATAATCAGATTAGGCAGCCTCTCATCTCGCTATAAAGGATCGAATTAAAATTCGACTGAGAAAAAATAATATACGTTTCAGAAAATTTGGGATGTAATAGCTATTAACTCTCTATTTGTTTTTTTTCTATCAACGTGCACCCTTATTGCGTAACACATTATCAATCTCAATCGGAATAATTTTGATGGATATTGCTAATCCATTGCTTACTAATCTCAATAGTGTGTTACGCAATCATTGTTCCATTTCTAGGCAAAGTTCTTTCTTATTACTTTCCACTGTTCCTTGTGTGTTGCCTTACGGCCAATCTCCCGTAAACGGATCTGATGACCATTCGTCACATTGCCTATTTCGTCGCTATCCATAATAGGTCACATTCACTAATACGTCACCTTGTGCATCTGGTCAGTTTCTTAACTCGTGTCATGCTGTATTTCGACTCATTCCCAACTCGTCCGATGGATATGTACCCACAACAAGCTACCCGAAATTGTCAAATTTTCCCAATCAACTTTGAACCTTATGCTTTAGCGATAAAGTTGAAAATCTATTAAATAAATTTTATAGATTGTAGTAGCTTGATGTGCTGGCGTCTGTACAGTGTCAAAAATGTCGGGACGAACAGACTGTTCACAAGTTGCCGTATTAGTGAATGTGACCTATTAGGGATAGCGACGAAATAGCCAATGTGACGAATGGTCATCAGATCCCCGTAAACACATCTAAGTCATCACGCCAGCGATTCCTTGGCCACCCTCAGCGACGACACGCCCGTCTTCTAGCACCCACTGAGAGATGACTTTGGCCCATCTGTCTCGATGCATCCTATATACATGGCCCCCCCAGCTTTAGTAGATAGATTACCTGATGGTCAGCGGTGACCGCCGCCGCACCGCCTATAGACATCTTTTTTTTTTTTTTGGAATGGGTTTGCTCTTGACCCTAGTCTAGGTCAGAGGTGACAGATACAAAGTCAACGATGAAGTGAGCTTACCCAGAAGAAGCCTGTTTACTCTTACTTTGAAGAGATTCGGGTTGTATGTTGTACGTCTGCAATAATAAAGGTACTCGCAGTCCGTTGATATCCAAAAGTCAAAGAAAAACTTACGACTGGAGCCGAATATACGCGATTAAGCACCGAGTATATGCGATTCAGCGTCACCGACCCGAGAGTAGTGACGGTTTAGTTTCATTCACTGTTCAGAAAGAGTGCAAAGTGCGCCTAAAGAAGTTCTCTCTTCAAAAATTTAATGTCTCTTATGCTTGCAATTTCTTTAAGGCTGAACAAAATATCAACATTGTTGGAAGAAAAAAAAAAATATTTATAGCCAATAGGCACTATTTATTATAACTTTGGTTTCCTAAGAAACCGGTGAACGGTCTCATAATAACAGCATTCCAAATACGCGATGCAAGACTTTGCGGGAGGTCAGTGTGAGTAGGTACAGTCAACAAAGGAGTTAAGTATACAGGAGCGTCGGATATAGTTGAAGTTTTTACTAAGAAACCGATGGATGTTCTGGACTGAAATTTAATTTAATAAATGAGCTGTTTGTTTTCTATTAATAAACTAAAATTTTATTCGAGAATATCCATTGGTTTCTTAGTAAACTTCAACAATATCCGACGCTCCTGTATACTTAACTCCTTTGTTGACTGTACATAGCTATGTAGCTGTCATTATTATTTTGTTACCTAGACCTACTCGGATTAACGATGACGAAGACTTGGTTCCCTAACATACATTTACAAAGCTCTCATGCATGGCACACAAAGTAAAGATTTTATATTCCGTACGTTTTCATAAAATATCCTAAAAAAAGCCCTTAAATATGTAAAAGCCATAGTCGCAAAATCACAACGTTGCGATTTTGTAAATACTTTTAAAGACGGAAGTTCCACATTCTACTTGTACGAGTATGGAAAGTAGGGTTGAAATACTTTATCGATAAGTACTTATTCTATCAAGGGAATAATTTACTGAGTGCTTGAATAAAACCTTCTTACACAGACTATTGTCTTGAATCACTGGGATACACACTTATTCAAAAAACAGGACTATTATTTATTATAATGGTACTAGCTGCGCCTCGCGGTTTCACCCGCTTAAGTTTCGATCCCGTAAGAATATCGGGATAAAAGTAGCCTATATGTTAATCCAGGGTGTCAGCTACCTCCGTACAAAATTTTATTAAAATTGGTCCAGCGGTTTGAGCGTGAAGAATTACCAACATATAAACACACACACACACACTGACAAACTGTCGCCTTTATAATATTAGTGTGATGTATTTTTCTGCAATTAAATTTAAATTAAATCACACACAAATACGTCATACATTAAATGATTTTTTCTCCCTTTATAATAAGTTACGCTCTAGAATGGCAAAATGCGGTCAGCAAGAGACAATAATTGAATCAATTACATCCCTTAAAGAAAAATCAGTTTTTTTTAAATCCTCTATTGGAAAACGAATGTCATTCTAGAATGAATGCTGGTTTTATTGCTATTGAAGGCAAGCTGATGTTTTCTTATCTAAAACTTTATTTTTACATTGACTTACAAAGTAGACCTTCAAGATACAGGATTTTCCTAGTTTGAAGGGCAGGGGTCTTCACAAATGTAATAGCCATTCCCATCCTTTATTGAATTAACACTGATGTTACTTAGGCTAAGTCTTTTAGTAAAATAAATAATTATTTAATAAAAAAAAAAGTCGACGCAAATTATAATTGTTATAATTATTTTTGTTTAATTTTAATAACAAACAAGCTACTCATTTTTTAAACATAATTATACCTCCAACATTAACTAACTGAAAACTAGACATTTTTAATTTAATTTTAAGAGAAATTACATTATTTTCAGCATTGGAAAGTAACGTCAAGGTTACAATTTAATTGGTATACTATTCCCAGATCACATCTCGATTTTTTCTCTGAAAGTCTTAGAAACATGATCGAATTTAGGACTGTGGGAAACCTATTTCGTTTTGTCCTTGCCACGCTTTCTATTACGTCAAAGCTTTTTTTATAAATCTATCTGGAAGTAGGTCCTAGGGAAAACGAGGTTATTATCGAAAACAAACAGAGTTTGAGAGGCGTTCTACTTTTTAACTTTAGTTTTTTATTGAGGACATTTCAAGACCTTTTTGTTTTAGAGTTTGGCACTGATTTGTAATAGATATGCCATATATTCGGTATTAAACACTATAAATATTATTTGCGGTATTATTTCGAATTATTTCTAGCAGTCATCCATCGTTTTGTCATACATTTGTCTGATGAATGCTCCCTAAGATCGCATAACGTGATAGCGTCTCCTACCGTTCCTGCCTTGTAAAGGATATATTCCTTTCATACCTCAATGACTCTGATATATGTTCTCTTTTGTTGCAGATTCGCTTACGCATCAAAAAATGAACAAGTCACACAAATGGGACTTCCTAGTAAAGATTTCCAGCAGGAGGTAATTTATACGTTACACAACTTGCTCGCCTTTACACGACCCGCTTTGATAGGAAAAAATCGCCAATACATTTCCATTACGCACTAAAAGGGTTATTTATTGTTACAGAAAATTGGAGTATGAAAGGATGAATAAAGGAAACGCACCCGTCTCACACGAGAAGAATTATCGACGGATGCTGACAAATGCTTTGAAAGAATTTCGCGACTCTCGGTCGTTCCTTACAGTACACCGTGAAATGTAGCCGAGTAATACAACTACTTCAAAATGGGGCAAGCAGGCACACACGTTGACGCAAACCATACATTAATAAATTACACTGATGAAGTCATCGAGTATGAAAGAGACGCTTGCGCAGTCGCTGATGATCCTAAATATCCGAGTAGCTTCGGGATAACACTAGCAGTGCCGGAATGGGAGGCAATCTGTACAGCAATAGTCCTTACGCTGATAATAATCTCGACGATAGTTGGAAACATTTTGGTGATCCTAAGCGTATTCACATACAAACCTCTCCGTATCGTCCAGAACTTCTTCATAGTATCACTCGCCGTAGCGGATTTGACCGTAGCAATATTGGTGCTACCATTGAATGTGGCGTATTCCATTCTCGGGCAATGGGTATTTGGGATATATGTGTGCAAGATGTGGCTCACGTGTGACATAATGTGCTGCACTTCGTCCATTTTAAATTTATGTGCAATCGCATTAGACAGATATTGGGCGATCACAGATCCTATAAATTACGCACAGAAGAGAACTTTAGAAAGAGTGCTCTTAATGATTGGGGTAGTTTGGATTCTCTCATTAGTTATAAGTTCGCCGCCATTACTAGGCTGGAACGACTGGCCTGAAGTGTTCGAACCGGACACGCCTTGTCGCTTAACCTCCCAACCAGGCTTTGTCATCTTCTCTTCATCCGGATCCTTTTACATACCGCTAGTTATAATGACTGTAGTATATTTTGAAATATATTTGGCCACCAAGAAAAGACTTAGAGATCGCGCCAAGGCTACAAAAATCAGCACTATTTCTAGCGGTCAAAATAAATACACGAATAAAGATGATCACCATGATCAAGATTCTCTAAGCTCAGAAGCAAATCACAACGAGCACCAAGGTGTCACTCGCTTAGTTTCAGATAATGAAAAGAAGAAACGAACTAGAAAACTGACGCCAAAAAAGAAACCCAAGCGACGATACTGGAGCAAAGACGACAAATCACAAAACAAATTGATTATACCAATTTTATCAAACGAGAATTCCGTTACCGATGCGGGTGATAATTTGGAGAATCGGAACACATCATCGGAGAGTAACTCAAAAGAAACTCATGAAGATGATTTGATTGAAGTAAGCGAGACAGTGCCAGTCAAGGTCAGTCATAAGCGACCAAAACCTAATCAACAAAGCGCAGTTTATCAATTCATTGAAGAAAAGCAGCGTATTTCATTAACTCGTGAACGCCGCGCGGCTAGGACTCTTGGCATAATAATGGGTGTATTCGTGGTCTGTTGGTTGCCCTTCTTCGTAATTTACCTCGTCATCCCGTTCTGTGCGAGTTGCTGTTTGTCCAACAAGTTCATTAACTTTATAACTTGGCTTGGATATTGCAACTCTGCCCTCAACCCCCTTATATACACCATATTTAATATGGACTTCAGGAGAGCATTCAAAAAACTACTTTGTATAAAACCGTGATCGTGCCAAAGACAGTTTGTGTAAAATTAATGCTTATACTGAATGATGCTGATTTGCTCAAATGTTTTAACTCATTCGCAAGTAGAGTATTAGCAATGGTCGAGTAAGATAATGAAAATTCGAGTATATAAAAGTAAACGATTACGAATCTCAATGTACATTTCTAATATACCTACAGAAATATTATAATGATATTGCATAAATAGTATAATATCTTTCAAACAAATATTGTAGAGTAGTTTCATGTACATATTTAAAGGTTGAATAGTGCATAGCACTTTTAGATTTCTATATGTATGTGTGTAAATAATGTTTTGTGAATTGATCGAATTTGGACGAATCATTGATAACCAACGAAAACTTTCAAATATGTAATCTTAATATGTAAATACATATCGTGGTCCGTTTGTATATAAGTATTAAAATATTTGTAAATTACAATATCTGTAACTGTTCATACTTAAAATATTAATTTATTTGGTAGAAATAAAGTTAAGAAGTTCTTTCAGACATTAGATTATGATTGTTTTCACATTATATATCCCTTTGAAATAATTTGAGCCCTTATTTAAAGGGGATATTAGACTTGCAACAGTTTTGATTTATTCCTGGATTGTAATAAAATTTGAATTGCCTTTTGAGTTTTTTTTTTCACGCAAAGAAGGACACTAATAAACAGAAATATCCTGTCTTCTCCACGTTACAGGAACTGATGGACGCTAGTGATGTAAAAACAAAGCAAAAAACAAAAACACGAAAAAAAACACGTAGCCGAATTCAGGGCCGAGTGCATTTAGATTGCCATCGACATGCTAAGAAGAAGAACAGGAAATGTTAATAGTCTACTATTAAAATTTAAACCTTTTAATAATAATAATAATAATAAACCATTCATTATCAGGTAACAAAGACCCATAGATACATACCTTAACCTAAGTATACATAATTATAGTAACAATTTTGTTAGTAAATAAAACTTAATAACTATGTTAGTATCACTTAGTTGCACTAAGTCTTTGTGCGTTCCGGTGGCACTTGTCCGCAAAAGCGGCGGAATACCACATCCTGCGGCCAAAAGCTTTCTTCCATCACCAGGTCCAGGAAACATGTTGGTATGCGCACCACAAACGCCTTAAAGTTGACGTTGCGATGCGACTCCAGCAGCTGCACCCTCGGCGCGTACTTCAACCTTTGGCGCACGTACGTCACGATGTCTTCCTCTTCAGTGGTGTAGTGGAGGCGGGAGATGTACTCCGGTGTGTTGGGCTTTGCGGCACGCAAGCTGACTTCGGGTAAGCAGTAACAATTAATTGTATTAAAAGTTGGAGGTGAAAACAATATGCGAAACTTTGGAAAGTTCCGCAGATAGTACGAGGAACTTTGTAGGTATGTAGGTACTCAAATTCGTTAGTGAAACTTGCCATGGCCTTAATTTCCGTTTTGTAGTGCAGTTTTTTTCGGTGAAGTGAGAGCAGAGGGGCGATCAGGGGACCAAGGAGGGGGGGTGGAGGGGGGTTCAGGGGATAAGACCGGAATAACTCCTCGTAATTATCGTAATTATTAAGTTTTCGACATTTGTTTGTCGCCGAGATGAGACTGCGACTAGATTTTGAACGTTTTAAATTACGAGAGTTTGCCTCCAGGTATATTATTTTAATTGTTGTTGTAGATTTGACGTTGTTTCTGGGTTAATCCCGCAATCTTTTATCTAAACTTAATGTTATAAAGAGATAAGATTTGATTTTTTGTATGTTTATTTTGATGCACTTTCAAGCTAAAACAGCGGAACGGATTTGGATGGATTTTGGCACATGGCATGGGTAGAACATGACCTGGATTAGGACATAGGATACTTTTTATCCTGATATTCCCTCAGGGATCGAGACTTATAAATAATAAATAAATAAATAAATTCTTTATTCCACCAAAAGCCAATTCATTACAAAATCCAAGGACAAAAGAGCGTGAAGGCTTATAACTAGGTCACAATAATGATAATACTCTGACTCCTAAACTAGGTGTAGGTGCCTGTGTCTTAGGAGTCAGCGATTCTTCGTTACAAACAAAGTCATATTATACTAAAACGGGACGATTCAACAATAAGCAAATGGTGTAAAAGAAAACAGGATATAATTTATGTAAGGGAAACACAAAAGAAAGACGTTTAACTGTGTGAAGTGCGCGGGGCGCAGCTAGTTTTAATATATTTTGGTGTCTTACGACTTACACGCGAACGAAGTCGCGGGCAAAAGCTAATCTAAAATAAAATGAAATCGTAATTTTTTCGAGGGTTACATGTCTTTTCTTGTCGTCATCTCGTGAGAACGCTAATTTTACTTTTTCTGCTTGCTCTAAATAAATGTGTAATGTAATGTCTTATTAATGTTAATGTTTTCTTTGTCCTGAAACAAGTATAGGTACCCACTACCCATGTATTCTTCACTAATTTTTTTTTGCGTTGAGGACTAATTTTATTGAACATACCAACTACACTTCGTATAAATAATGATAGAAATAATTAAGGAGGCATCGCTGTAATTCCAAATATTAGTCCTAGATAAAAAAGTAAACACGAACCTACCTACAAAATGTAATATTTACGGCTTGCTGGCTTGCTGTATCTAATGGCAAATTTCACATTCAATACACTTTCAATTAGTATTTCATTTAAAATTCATTCGACCTAAATTATGCGCTGAATGTATTGATACTTTGATAAAGTACCGATAGCATGTACAGTCAGCCTCGAATATTGACAAAATCCTTTATTCCATAATAGTGATGATAATATGTCACTACGTAGCCTTAAAACATATTATACTTGGGTACTTAATTGCGGTATTACGGGAAAAATTGACAAAGAAATGAATTATGGATGATGTATTCTTTGTTGTTTTGTTATATTGGCGTGTGCTAGCTGAAATATATGGCAAATAATTTAATGATTTGTGTGTCGGAGTGTTAATTACTTAACATGTTTTTCTAACTAAACAGACGGCTGTGCTGCTGGGGAGTTTGTTGCGCTACTTCTTCTTCCCAGCTAAAGCAGTAGAAAGTGGCGTACCGTTTTATGTCATTTTGACGTTCAAAAAGTTCGATAAATGACTTTTGATACATATTTTTGAGGCTGACCTTGCCTTTTAACAAGAACAATAAAATAATATGATTGCCAATTATACCGGAATTTTTTGGCTGTTTTATGACATATAAACAGCCAAAAAACTTGCTATAAGTCACACAACACTCAATTTAATTAAGCATTTACATCACGAAACAATGGTATAAATTGACATTATAATGACAGTGCCTGCTGTCACAACCATTTTTGGGAGTAGGCACTATCATTACGTCACGTTTGTAACGTTTGTAAACATTATATAGAGTATTTTTCTCTCAAAATAAGGTTGTAGTAGGCAATAACTTAGGATCAGTTTAAGTTTATTGCTCAACTTAGTTCAATGCATCATCATCATCTGCCTTCTTGTCTATGTCGGGGTCGCCTTTCAGTGTAAACCGAATGCAGTTGAATACCAGTATTTACATTAAGCGACTGCCTATCTTACCTCCACAACCCAGTTGCAAAGCACCAGACTGGTTGTCTAGACTTTATTTGGGCTTCTGACAACCCGCAACGACTGTCAGAAATCTACAAATGGCAGCCGGTATCAATGGTTTAACGTGCTTTCCGAGGCATGGAGTGGTCTCGGTATGTAACGGATGGTTACCCACGCGGGCCCAGTGCTGGTTGGCAGATGTCACATGTCTTCGATTTTTTTTATTCTAGGACATGCCGGTTTCCTCACGATGTTTTTCCTTCACCGTTTTGAGAGCAGTGGTGATCAAAGACTACAATATGATGCTGTATAATAGACAGGAAGCTCTCTTCATTTTGTGTTGACAGCACAATTTGCCATCTAGTGTACGCGTAACCAAAACTATTACCTATAGTCACGGATATAGATGGTAGATGGAGCTTTATTATATTATTATTGTGTTAGAATTTTTACATTGTCGTATAAATTATTGTTTACTACCTATTAATGTTTTTTTAACAATTACATAATTATTAAAAACACATTAAGTAGTAGTAAACAATAATTTATACGACAATGTAAAAATTCCAGATTTTTACCTGCAATAGGAATATGTACTTAAAGGAATGAAACGTAACTCAGAATATTAAAGATGAAAAAACTGTTTATTCTTATAAAAACACAGAAATACATTCAAATTAAACATTTACTAACATATTAGAATCAAAATCATTTAGGCTGAGAATCAGCACTTTTCTTTTCACATCCAGGTACACAACAAGAGTTTTGAGACATGATGGAAATGCAGTCAATGTTCAGTTCACTATTCACAATAAAAATTATGGGTCCAAACTATAAACAGTGCTTATGCTCACTAGCGAAACAACCAGAATTTAATTTTATTGCAAATTGCAAAAGCAAAATCCGAAACTGGCACTCGCGCTGACAGACATTTGAATTAAAGTGTTACCAATGCAACAATAACAAATTCCCATTATTGAAATGAAAAAAAAACTCCTTTCAGAACTCTGTTGCACACACCATCTCCCAGTATCATCAATAAATATTTTAATATTGTATCACAGTATTTTTAGTTCTGCTACGCGTCCAGAAGACGGCGCTTGTGTAAACCGAAATTGACGTATGTTCCAAGCTGCCATAGCATGGTGGTGATGAAATAATTTGCACAAAATAAAGCGCCTGTCTGGGTTTGAACCTACGACCTGTAACTGATCCCCTGAACCCCTCTCCACTCACCCCCCTCCTCGATCCCCTGCTTTTTCGTCTTCTGATTTAATCTCTGTTTTATCCACTATAAACTTTCTCATTCCGGTTTCGACCAATCATGACGCAATTTCGCTCGCTGACAAACGTCGGTTCGAATAAGATGTTTGGGAAAGGAACACAATAAACACTCATTTCCTGTTTTCTGAGGACCCAAAGGCGCGGTATTTGGTTCCTGTATTATGAGTATTGTGTATCAATATTCTCGTGGGAATAAAAACGTGTATCTACGACTGACAAAAATAAATGAGGTGTTCCTGATAGTCATGAAAATAATTTGTACTGTTTGTGTTTGTTGTATTGTACAACCTTTGAATGTTGCTGAATATTAGTAGTTAGAGTAGAGGGGGAACCGCTAGGGTAGCCCGGGAAATTCAAATTTTCGTAAGTTTTTTGCAAATCAGTGCATTTGCAGGTAAGTGTCCTGTTGAAATGATTCGCGAGCCTAACAAATATAATTAATTAATTTAATATAATTAATTCTGTATTTCGGCCCTAAATTCTGCAACGAAAATACCGTTTGCTGACGCTCCTCACGTGTGCAAGCAACAGGGCAAGCAGTGCAAGATGGTAGCTGAGCCGTTGTCTATGAAGAGACACCGCATGCGCACCGGAGTGTGTGCGTAAACTCCATAAGTAGAGTGCTACTTGTGTAGTTTGTCCTTGGTGCGGTTTTATACTTGGGTACGAAGCCTATTTATGTTACCCTTGGGTTTTTCAATGAAATGCCAAACTCAAATAATAAGTACATTACGATACGTGTGTACTTAAGTAGTATTTAATGCATGGCGTTTCACGCTGTGCAATAATGGACTACATAAGTCACACGTCTTCATCTGCCTAGCCTTTTCCCAACTATGTTGGGGTCGACTTCCAGTCTAACCGGATGCAGCTGAATACCAGTACTTTACATGGAGGGACTGCCTATCTGACCTCCACAACCCAGTTAGGTACTGGGTAATACGATACCCCTTGGTAAGACTGGTTGTCAGACTTAACACTTACATAAGTCACACTTATCGTACCTAAGCTATTTTATAACACGTGTGACCTAAACGCGCACTTACTCGTAAGTCACAATTTTCTGTGTAAAAATGGACTACTGAAGTCACAGAAAGTCTTCTCCATACGAAAACTTCCTTTCGGAATGGGCGACTAGAATCAATTCTATTTCATTGTAATTTCTGACGTTCAAAAGCGCTTTTTATGTGCCTATTTGAAATAAATACTTTGACTTTTGACTTTGAAAAGCATGAGTTAAGTGCGGGTTTAGGTCACATAGTGCTATAAAACATTTTTGTAAATTGCCGTCATTCTATTGAATTGATTCAAGTACTATTTTCAGACTATTATTCTGTATACATATGTATTTTTCTTTCAAACTCAAACTCAAAGCATATATTTCAATTAAACCATTTACAGGCACTTTTGAATTGTCAAGAAGTCGGTCAGTCAGAAAATATGAAGCTAGTTGCCCATTCCAAAGCGTAGGTACCTATGGAGAAGAACGGGCAAGAAACTCCATGGACACTCTTTTAAATTATATTTTTACAAAAATATTAGTTACATCATTAATGTTGAATTTAAAATTATATGTGAGAACGATGTAAAAAAGACGTACACGTTAAAAGCGTCCAGAGTACAGCAAATAGTAAGAAAACAACAATCCAAAAATAAAAATAAGCCGAGGCAGCTAAGTGATGACCAGCCCCTACTGATGGCGCCCGTTCACGAACATGACGCATAGATCAGCACCATTCAGCTCAACCATTTTGAAGGGAGCTAAATGATCCAACATACACGCCACCGTCAGCGAGACATTTGTGTGAGTATGACATACTATCAGCCGCCAGGGCACATTCAAGTCAATGAAAGACATATTACCCGGTAAATGGTAAATAAGGTCTTTTATATTTATGTCGAAGAAATGACAAGTATATAAACATATATCAAGAAAGTTATTTCTATTTCGGTAAACGAGAAAAGGTAAGCTCGTTATTGCCGTTCCTTTATTCCAACCTTTTGCTTTATGTTTGTAACATCTGTGAAAATTATTTCCGAATCGCTACGGTACCTACCATTGATACGGTTTTTATTAAATTCCACCCTTTCTCTTTATGGCACTAAACGGTACTGTTTTATGTACACCTTTGATACATGCTTTTTGTTTACCAGGATTTTAGAAAGATTCAGGGAAATAACTTCTTTTTGTCTGTAAATCGACAAGGTTTATTTTACCCAAAGACATTTTTTTTTATTCTTTAAATTTTAGGGACTTTTATAACGCACAGCGTATGTCAGTCCCATCGTAACCTAATACAAGATACACATCAAACTAATGAGATTAATATATCAGGGCCATAAAGTCGAACAACTTTCTCGCATCTTCTGAGCTCGGCTTAGACAGTATTTGGTGGAATGTACCTATGTCGTTCTTGTCCAACTTCAAAGCCCCGAACAACTTACTCCTATCAGCCTCAAAGCGAACACATTCCATCAACAAGTGATGCATGTCCTCCACAACTCCACACACCTCACAATTGGGAGAGGTATTTTTTTTTCATCAAGAAAACAAATTTGTTACATGGAATATAGATAGAATATAGATCTGAGTCTGTGAGCCGTAACCACTAATTTCCTGCTTAGATTTGCTGTTTGCAGTCGAGTGCACATCTGGTGGTATCACTTCTTTGGCCTTCAGCTGATCTAGCATAGTAAGGAGATTCAATAAAGTCAAAGTCAAATCATTTATTTCAAATAGGCACATTAAAGGCACTTTTGAACGTCAAAAAAAAACTAAATAGAAATGATTCTAGTCGCCCATTCCAAAAGTTAGTTTTCGTATGGAGAAGAATGGGCAAGAAACTCCACCGTTACTCTTTTAAAATGTTTTACAAGGTCTTGTATACATAATACAAATTATATGTGAACACCATGCACCCATAATAAAATTAGTCTACCACAAAAACTAAAAAGAATTAAAAATTAAGCAATGACAGGTAAATCAAATAAGTGATAGATACATGGTGCTCACATAGATATTTTCAAGTTATTTAAAAAAAAAATGCAAAAGTAGTTGAACTTTAACAAGTGTGTGAGAATAGAATAAGAGGCCAGTTTACACTGGTTTTATCACCATCTGATGTCCATCAAACTAATCCGCCGTGCTGTTGGCACAGACGCCAGCACTTTAAGGTACTACAATCTGTCAAATATCTTTAATATATTTTCAACTTTATCGCTAAAGCATAAGGTTCAATGTTTATTGGGAGAATTTGACAGTTTCGGGTAGCTTGATGTGCTGGCGTCTGTACATAAACTCAACAACTAGAAAACTTATCCCAAGTCAAAGCCGCAGCTGGCTTACGATATTTATCAGCTCAAAGTATTATAACTGTATTAATTAATTTTCTATGACTGTAGCTAAATCAAATCAAAGGTCATTTATTCAAAACAAGAGAGAATCAATACCTTTTGGATGTCAAAATTACATAACACAGCTCCAAAACGCTCGCCCTTCACCACTTCTTAGTACTGGGAAGAAGTGACGCAACATGGGCGGAACTAACTAGCCTGTAATCAAGCCGAGCTGCCTGCCTGCGCCTTGCGGGAAAACACCGCTAACTAGTTAGAACAGTTTGATCCTCACAACAAAGTAGTCGAACAAAAGACTGAGAAAACACAAACAGAATGGAACAAAAAAAGTATGATAGCTAATTAGGTAGAACTTTGTAAACTTATGCGCAAGCTCAACATAGCATAGCTGTTAAGGGTGCTTGTCCATTGAGTGCAGCAAGTGAGCAGAGTGGAGCGAGGAACCACTGCTGCGGTGCGGAGCGGCGCGGCGGCAGTGGACGGAGATTAAAGCGTTAGAAGCAACATTGCAGAAGTTATAAAGAATCTCATCGGCAAAAATGATGAACTTCTTCTTCTTGAATGTGGATCTTTGACAGTCAGTCAGAAGCCCGAAAGTCTGACAACCAATCTTACCACGGGGTATTACCCAGTCCAGTTACTGGGTAATACCCCTTGGTAAGATTGGTTCTGGAGGTCAAATAGGCAGTCGTTCCATATAAAATACTGGTATTCAGCTGCGTCCGGTTAGACTGGGAGCCGACCCCAACATAGTTGGGTTGGTTGGGGTAGTAGGTTTATAATTATGTATTAGTTTATTATTTTATAAGATTATTTTGTGTATTTTATTTATGGGCCTTAGTTGCCTGACAATAAAATGATTATTATTATTAAAAGGCTAGGCAGATGATGAAAAATGATGAACTTTCATACAAACTTTCCTCCCCCATTTAACTCCTTTAAAATCCTTGCAAAAAAATCCTTCCTTATTCCTCACTTTCTTTACAATTTCTTTATATAGGGAACTTTTGTACAAAATTTCATGCTTCAAGGTTTAGACTATACGATAGTCTATCAGTGAATTAATAAATGAATTCAAGATTTTATTAAGTAGAATAGGAGATATCGACAACTCTGGACCACCTTGAAATGTATGTATGGCTGTATAGTAAGTAATCTGTGCTTTACTGCAGCCATTTCCACTGACTAGGAACGAAGCGGAGACGTGCTTGAAAAATTAATAAGTAGTTTTTTTTTTAATGACATTTAATTTTTTTTTATTATTTTTTTTTTTTATTAAATAAAGTATTTAATATATGCCCTCTCCGCATACCGCGCCAATGGAAAGGCAGCCTAAGACAGTGTTGTACCAACACTGGTTCATTAAGCAAATGTTCTCTGCGACTGCAGCTGAGTCTGCAAACTGTGTATAATTTCCTACTCATTTGGCAGCAATGTACAAACAAAACCTTGTCTCATTCCTTAAGGAAGCCCGCGGCGTGAACCTCATACTTATAGGTACGTCATTTGTATTAGGTATTTTTAAAGTAAAATAAAACTCGAGGACAAACAAAGGAAGAGTATCTAAGTACGTATATTGAAGGAGGAATGAAACTCATCTGTATAGAGAGGTGGCACGAATGATATTTTATACCTACTGTTTTATTATTTTGCGACACTTTATTATAATTTTGCATCAGCGTAAAAGTGAGCGTTAATCACAAGAATGGCAAAAAAATGCGATGACACAAATTTTTACATGTATTTGACATTTATCACGCAGTTTATTTGATTTATAAGATTAAATTATTAATTAATTTATTATATTTGACACAATATGTTATTTAGAAAGATTGATTTAAAGACTTTCCATCATCATCATGATCATCATTTCAGCCGAAAGACGTCCGCTGCTGGACATAGTCCTCCCCAAAGCACCTGCACTTCGACCAGTTCTGTGCTTCTCGCATCCAACGGGTTCCTGCGGCCTTCCATCAGTGTCTTAAAATATAGAGGCACCGCTGCGCAGTTGCGTTGTCCTGTGGGATGTCACATGTGCTGCCGGCACTTGTGTAAAACCTTGAAAGCAGAACACAGCTACACTACTTGGTACACAAAATAGGTAGGTACAGTAACAGTGGTAATATTTCTTCAGAAAAGTATACACGGCCTCAGGCCTCCTCTCAGTGAGAGGTTGGTGGCCGTAATCCACCACGCGGGCCCAGTGCGGGTTGGCCGATGTAACATGTCTCCGAATTATTTTTTGTTTTCTCACGATATTTTCCTTCACCGTTTTGAGATCAGTGGTGATGAAATAATTTACTCAAAGTAAAATGCCAGCTTGGGTTTGAACTCACGACCTACAACTCATAAGTAGCGGCCGTTACCACTGGGTCACCACTGCCTGCTCTCTCATTAATAATACATTGACCTACATGGACCCGATGTAGATTTACTAGCGTCCGTAGCCTGGCTGCGTTTCGGTGACCTCTTTGGAGTAACCGAAGGTTTTGTCTGTGCAATTATGGACGTAGTTATGATGACGAACAATTACCGGAGATTTATTGTGAAAGACGGCACGGTTCCCCCGGCCGGTGGCATGCCCGACAGATATCATCTGTCGGGCATGCCACCGGCCGGAAGAATCAATCAGGCATATTATCTCCGGGTGTTTTCGTCTAGCTAACGGAGAGTACTTGCATAGACACAACCTTGTAGCCAGGATAATCCATCAGCAACTTGCTCTAAAATACAGCCTTGTGGAATCGGAGGTACCGTACTACAGGTATGTGCCCGACTCAGTTCTCGAAAATGGAAATATCACATTGTACTGGAATCGATCCATCATCACTGACTTGGCCGTTTCGCCACCATCACATGGGCGTAAGGTGAAAAATTTATTCACTGTTCATTACTTTTCTGTTATACAATAGTTCTTGTAGTAACGAAACGGCCAAGCCTCATATTTTGACTAAGGTGTAGAGTTTGTGAAGTTAGGGCATGTAGAGTTAGAAGCTTGGCTCTACATGAGATCTGATAACTTTTTGGCAGTGCGAAACATATGTGGTCTCGTCTTGGCAACATTTTACATGAAAATCTTTTTGGTGGGATAATAAAGTAAAAAATATTTTGTTGGTATTCCTGAAACCCCCCCATACATTCTATTCTATGGTGTATAACTGTACATACAGATCATAAAGTCTCTTATCCCTGATTAGTATGCATACGGGCTGCCCTCGTATCTTCCCGGAATTTATATCGGTGTTACGACAATGCCTGCAAAGAGAAACAGAAAACTTTATGCTAAAAGCGTTGTGAAGAAACTTTAGTACCTACGTTTGAGTTTGCTGCAGAATGCAATTAAAGAAAATATTGGTTAGCTAAGCTAGGTACGGTACGGATTCTCAGGATTTAACTATGTAGATATTTTCCTTAAAATGTTATCGTCCATTATGGAATATTCATTACATATACACACATCAACCAACCATTTGGGATGGTGAACTACAGAACGCCATCTGCTATGATTAATTATATATTCTTTAATAATGAATAAGAGATGGGTATCGCTTACCCTAATCCTTTTTCAACTATCACACTAATATTATAAAGGCGAAAGTTTGTGAGTGTGGGGGTGTGGGGGTGTGTTTAAATGTTTATTACTTCTTCACGCTCAAACGGCTGGACCGATTGCTGACAGCTGACACCCTGGATTAACATATAGGCTACTTTTTATCCCGATATTCCCCCGGGATGGACACTTACGCGGGTGAAACAGCTAGTGTAAGATAAATTGCGAGCTCATCTCTTCCCATTATCTCAGCCGTTTCCTACATTTTACTCCTACTACATCACATGCAACCACTCTCTCCAAACGTACGTTGAATCAAACAAAAAAACATGTAAACAGTACCCACTAAAGATTGAATCACTCGCAAAATGCAAAGAACAACCGACAGATCCCATTAAAAGTAGCGAAACACAAAACCTCAACAGTAGTAATGGCAGAATGGTTCACATCAATAAGGGTTAAAAAAGAAAAAAAAGGAACCCGCTGCATAAAACTGTTAAGGATAACGCACCCTGTTGTTAAGTAAGGAAGTTGAAAGCAAAGTTTATCTTTTTATTCGAGGCTGCTACTTTTACAACAACTTTCGATGAAAATTCGGTAGTAATTTCAATGAGACATTGTGGGAGGTGCTTTTATGGATGTTCTTTATGAGTTTGTTTAGTTGATGAACTGGCTTAATGGTTATGAATATTTGAATTTTTATGAATTTCTGGTTACTATTATTATATTATGGTGTGTGCCAACTGCCAACGGAGTTTCAACAGATTTTTCAAAATGCTGAGGGATTTTTTTTTTTATTGCTGAATGGGCTCTCTCTTAACCTCGATCACGCGTGTTGGTAGGCGATGGAAGAGGTCTATGATGGAACGAGCATGGCCAGGGCACTGGAACTCTCACGCATCGACGAAACACAGCAGGCTGCTTGACGCCGTGGACTCCGGTGGGAGGGTGGTCGCAAACCAGGCGGGCGTTAGCCCTACCACCGCAAGGGAAGAATTGGCCAGTCAAATAAGGTGTTGGGTGTGACTGTCCAGGATGCGCCGAGCTCTCGGTTCAGTTGAGTAACTGGCGGAACAAACTGCGTTACACGAGGAGGCTTCTTCATATATCTCAAAAATAAAAATGTCACGTATCTTATAAATAAATCGAAATTATATAAACCTGTGAAAAGATACGTACTGCTCATAGATGAAACTTTAGTCGAAATATATATTGTTTTCCTGTTCATTTTAGACTAGTTCAATAGTGGGACAGTGGTTAATAGTGACAGTTAATAACATTTGTTCAATCTGGAAATAAATCCAAGGGGATGAATTATAGACACTTCATTAGCTAGACAAATGAATCCTACTTAATTGTTTAATGCAGGCTGTTAGTTTGTACACCTGTATCCGTTAAGAAGTGGATTACTTTACCCGGCATTCCCAATAAAACCTATATTTCAATTAAGAATTTGAGATAATTTTCAAGTTGTGGAAAAACAAACTGAATGTCATACTTAACAATGTTGAAATTCTATTGCAACCAAAAATATATTAGGAGCTTTTTGTTACAAATGTTCACTCAAAAAGCAACTCAGAATGCATTTCACTAAAGTAGATAACTGATTAATTGGCGATGGAATGTAGATACATAATCTGAAATTTTGAATTCTGCTTTTAAAACCGTTTCATGTAAAACATAATAAAATACCTCAAAGCAAAACCTTTTACGTTCAAACTTTTCAAGCGGGATTCAAAATAATTTGGTTTGGCAATCAATTCGTCCACTAAAACCATGCTACGAACAGTCGTTGCTTTCAGATAACATTCATTTGATCTATCGTAATTGGCCATCGATTCGTTTGTCGGGCTTTAATAGGAAATGTTTCATGCTGATCCATCGGCATCTGCTAAAGCAATCGAAGTTTGTTTATAGAAAGCGGTATTCAAATAACAGAATCGAAATATTTTCTAATCAAGCAATGTTTTGGAAAGTCTCATTAGTGAGTATTTCATTTTTGAGTAGGTCCTATTCCTAGTGCATGGGCAGCCAGGAAAAAAAAGAAGGTAATTATCAAGGTTATTTTAATAAAAACTAATCTTACAGATTTATAATAAACACCAACGTATCAAAGGTATCTAAACTAAGTAATCACTGTACTACGCTAAAATCCACGTATTCAAACATCGATCATCGAATAATCTAGATCAAATTATGGTCCGTCTTGATCATATCAGCTGCCTTTTCTCCAATCATAAAAATGGAACCCACTGGATTGCCTCTAGTGATTGTTGGCATCACACTGGCATCAGCTATACGTAAGTGTGTCACGCCATTTACCCGTAATCGTCCATCTACTACAGTACCCATGGGACATGTGCTGGTCATGTGACTGAGTCCAGAAGATACACACATAACGTAACAACGCCAGTACTCCCGACTTCCTGCCTCGAATGAATTACAAGCAGGATTTGCATCTGACATGATCGCATCAACTTCTCTATAGTAAGTCGTATTCATGACCGGAATGTAATCTAGTATGTAATCAACGAGGTTTTCAACATCTTCTTTGTTTGTGAAAAAACCATTGTAAACAAGAGGAGGATCCTCTGGATTAGTACTTTTCAATAACACCTTGCCTCTTGATTTAGGGGCAATGTTAAGAATTTCATTGAACGCCTGAAGTCTGTCTATTCCCTGTTTGTACATATTGTTGCAGATTTCGTCGCTGAATCTAAAAGCAAAAGTGCAGTAAAACAACATTACTTCTGCTGAACCTAAATAAGTTATCACTTGGTAATCAGGATAGTTGGAAGATTTGTTAAGCGCAACAAAACCAGTGAAAGAAGATCCAGGCAATTCATAAGGACTAGGTTGTGGGAACGGCTCTGTTAATTTATCCAAATTATGAATAAGGACTACGCAAACATGCTCTTGCAGATTTTCGCCTACAGGTAAGTTCGATATTACTTCAATATTTTTACTCTTCAAATGCTCTTCGGGTCCCACACCAGACAACATGAGGAGTTTGGGTGTGTTAAATGTTCCAGCAGATACAATTACTTCTTTTTTGGCTTTCAGATTTAACTTTTTACCATCTTCGGTAAGAATTTCCACACCAACAGCTCTTTTACCTTCATCGATAAGGATTTTAGTGACTAGAGTATTTTTCAAGACATGGAGGTTATGGCGATCTTTAACTGAAGACAAGAATGCAAATGCCGAGCTCTGTCTGGATCTTCCAGATATAGTGACAGTTTGCGCAGCATAACCTAAAGGATGGCGTTCGTTGAAATCTAAAACTATGTCATTTCCTAGTTCCCGGTATGCGTCTAAGAACTTGTTGATTTCAGGGCGGTGGTCTCTTGTGATTCCTATATAGCCATCAGTTCCATAGTATTGCTTATCGGATGTAGCGAGTAATTGTGGATCTTCTAGCCTTCCAGTCTTGAGGAAATATGGTAAAACATTTTGCCACTTCCACGATTCATCTTTGGTTATTTCCGCCCAAGAGTCGAAGTCACTGGGCTGTCCTTTATGATAGATCATGTAATTAAGGGAGCTAGTTCCACCAAGCATTTTACCCAGAGTAAATTCGTAGTAGGACTGGAGGTGACAAGTGTCATTATAACCGTCGTATTCTGCGGTGTAATTCCAATCGTAGCGAGATCTTTTCATCAGTAGCGGTAAACCGGGGAGCTGAAATAAAACATTAAAACTTTATTTATTATTGTAATTCAGGGCTGGAAACCAGATAAAGACCAAAAACAACGTTGCATTTATGCAAGTTTCTTGTCAAAAGTTTCTTACAAAATAGTACAGTGTTATTTTGAATTGTCTAGCTATACGCCGCAGACGCGATGAATATTGATATCTAAATGGGATAAAACAAAAAATAAATTAATTTGATGATTTTGTTTTCTGCGGTCATCGATCGCTGATATTGTAGTCATTTGAAATATCAGTTTAAAAATGTGTTTTTTTTTGGGTAAACTTCACATGATAGGTACTAAAACATAAGTACCAAATCTTTTTATTTTTCTTTTCCCATCACGCCACATACATACGTCAGCCCTGTATACATATATATATTTTTTTTTTATATGACCGTAATATGCAAAATAACTTACGTCCGACTCAAAAGGTGGATCGCCACCAGCTTCGATAAGCAGTACGTTGACATGCTCGATTTCCGACAGTCTGTTCGCAATGAGACTTCCCGCTGTTCCCGCACCAACCACAATGAAGTCAAAACTTTGGTCATCTGTAAACGATTAATAATATTAAAGGGCTAAATAGAAATGTAAAAAAAAAGTTGAAGGAAATAATTCATAAGGAAAAATCTCAATCATCGAAGGGTTGGTTACAAACGAATGTTAGCAAATATTTAATCTAGAAAATGTTGCCATGCCAACCTCTTTAGAATATTTCCATTCGTCTTGCTCAAACTCAAAGCATTTATTTCAAACAAACCAATTACACTACTTTTGAATTGTCAAGGGGTCAGTCAGTCAGAAAGATGAAGCTAGTTGCCTATTCCAAAGCGTAGTAGGTACCTATGGAGAATAACGTGCAAAAAACTCCACGGACACTCTTTAAATATGCATAGTGAAATTATACATGTGAGAACGATGCTGAACGTTAAAAGCGACCGTAATTAAAAGATAATATAAAAACAATTCAAAAATTAAATTAAATTAAAATAAGCCGTGGCAGCTAAGAGATGACAAGTTCCTACAGACGGCGTCTGTTCACCAACATGACGCATGGATTAGCACCACCAAGGGAGCTAAATGATAACACACGCGCCACCATTAGCAAGACATTAGAGTGGGCATGACATACTCTCACATTCAAGTCAATGGAAGACGTACCCAGTAAATGGTAGTTTTATAGTTGGCACACAGTACTTACGTCCTATCTTAAATATATAAAATTCAAAGTTCTGACTGTTAAATCAACGCACAGCTGCTGGTCCTAGAGACATGAAATTTGGAGGGTGTTCTTTGTGAAGAGTAGGTATCCACTAAGAAAGGGTTTTTCGAAATTCCACCCCTAAGAGGGTGAAATTTCACGCGAACGAAGTCGCGGGCATAAGCTAGTGCAATTATACAACACTAAAAGCTTGAATTTATACAAAACAAAGATTGAGCATAATAAGCCTACAGGCCTAGTTTTCATTAGCATACAGAGTTTAGGAAACCTGTAGATATTCTTCTACATATTGAATTGGCAGTTATGCGGAATTAACAGACCCCTCTAATTGGATATATCATCATCATTTGCCTAGCCTTTTCCCAACTATGTTGGGGTCGGCTTCCAGTCTAACCGGATGTAGCTTAATACCAGTATTTTACATGGAGCGACTGCCTATCTGACTTCCACAACCCAGTTACTGGGTAATACGGATAATACCCCTTGGTAAGACTGGTTGTCAGACTTTCGGGCTACTGACGATCCGTAACGACTGTCAAAGATCCACGAATGACAGTCGGGACTCGGGACCAACGGCTTAACATGCGTTCCCCTATAATTGGATATAATGAGAGCGATAAAGTAAGGATGATTATCACTTACTATGCACATGGGCTTGATGTGGCCACAAGTAATTGGTGAGGTGCAGCGCAGCCATTACCCTGAACGCCCCTTGCAGGACATGCACCGTCTTAAAAGTCGCCGCGGCATCCATGGCCCTGCGAAAACAATTAAAAAAGTTTTTTTATTCATTTGGATCGAGGTAGCTCTAGAAAAGGATGCTTGGAAGGATTTGGGGGGGGCCTTTGCTCGGCTGTGGGTCAGGAAAGGACAAGTTAAAAAAAAATTACGTAAATTTTATCGAAAGATTTGCTTGACTTACGGCCTGGCAACGACCTTACCGCTATCAGCTGCAGCTTAGCCACCCATGACCCTATGTTTTTGATGGTATAATAACCTTTTTGATGATATATTATTTTTATAAGCTCTAGAACCCTCAAAAAATACCGATTTAAATAGCTGTCAACAGAGGCCTAGTGTACAAATTTGAGAACTATTAATGGAAAAAGAAAAATATAGGGACACAGTATATCCTTCATAATCAGTTTATGAAATATCTTTTAAATTGGTCCAATATTGAAGGAGGAAATAGGTGAGAGCTAAGCCTCGAATTACGACTTTTTACTAAGGATTTTTTGTCAATTGAAAGTCTCTCCCACCGTATTTCCTCTTAAGCATAGCATAATTTTCAAAACTCAAACTCAAAGCATTTATTTCAATTAAACCTTGTACAGGCACTTTTGAATTGTCAAAATTAAAATAATCTGTCAGTTAGTCAGAAAGTTGAAGCTAGTTGCCCATTCCAAAACGTAGATCTCTATGGAGAAGAACGGGCAAGAAATTCCATGGACACTCTTTTAAATCAAGATATTACAAAATCCTGGGTACATTATTCTTGTTGCTTTTTTATGTGTGAACAATGTAAAAAAGACACAAATGAAGAAACAATTCAAGACATAAGATTAAAATTAAGCCTTGGCAGTTAAGAGATGACCAGTCTTAACCAACGGCGCCCGTTCACGAACATTACGCGTGGATCAGCACCATCCAGCTCAACCATTTTGTAGGGAACCGAATGATCCAACACACGCGCCACCATCGGTGAGACATTTAAGTGAGCATGACACGTTCTCAACTGCCATGCTCTTTCAAGTCAACATCAAAAAATCATAATAAACGGAAACATGGGTCTTACATTTACAAAATTAACAAAAATCAGCCTATAATGTTCATATTGCTGGGACACAGACCCGGGCCTGCTTTCTTCGAGAGAGAGTGGGCTGTAATCTACTTCGCTGGCCCAGTGCGGGTAGGTAGATGTCACATGTCTTAGAATCGTCAGTTCTAGGACAGAGAGCAGTGGTGATTAAATAATTCACACAAAGTAAAGCGCCTGCTTGGGTTCAAACTCGCGACCTACTGGGCCACCACTGCTCCCTAGGTAGAAATGGACATTCCAAAAATTAAGTGTAGTAATGATACAACCCACAAAAAATATATTTTTTTCAAATTCACTGTACGCTCTCAATTTTGCTTCATATGGCCGTTAAAATATGATAAAACATATTATTAAAAAAAACTCAAGACGGTACTCATTGCATACCAAAATAGAGGCATTTCCAGTAGGTTCTACCGTAAAAGCTACATTAATATAAATTAAGAACAACGCAAGTTTTATTTTAATAGCAATGTCCTGAACACTCATTCTCAACTACTACTTTTAAAGCAAGAATCAACAATAGTGACCACGAGAAAAATGTCGAGAAAATGTAGTTCAAGGAGACCCGGAGAAGTTATTACACAGTCTTGGAAACTGCAACTAAATTAATCAGAAAAGAACAGTGTTTCTACATCCCAACGAAAATAATATATAAAAAAACATACCTGTGTGTGTATTACAAAGATGGACTTATGAACATTGAAATTGTCCTACCCCACTAGTAACTCAATTGTGCTTACTTTCCACTACGCAATAGAAATTCTAAGTGCAAGTTGAAAGTAAGTTAACTTGTATTTATAGGCAGCAACTACAAATAAAATAAATATTGGTATCATACAAACGATCGCTTTATTTGCTGATCTGTTAATAGGCGCTGATGACACGTAACGTAATGTAAGTACGCTACCGCGCAATTGGTCTTTTAGATCGTTGAAAACGCCAGGAGGGGACACCCTAAAAGGACAAGTGACCTTATTGGTGATGTTCCTCAAAAAGGTAGGTGCGTAGTAGTCGCAATCGGCGTGCGAGTATGACCAGAGGAGCAACTCTCGTAATTTTAACCTTTTGCCGTCAAAGTAGGTATGTCATGTAGTCGAACCGTGGCGTGCTGGACACATTTTGCTTTGTCATCTATACATGACTGTGGCAGTCAAAAGGTTAAGAATGTTCACTGATCTGATCTTAGTCTCAGTCTGTCAAAAATACCTCAACTTTCCTAACATTTTTGTTTTTTTTTTGACATACTCGTAGATTATCATTGAGATGAGATTGCGACTAGATTTTGAACGTTTTTAAGTACGGGAATTGGCCTTCTGCGGTGCTATTCTGTAAAAATCTCAACGTGAAAACATAGGTGAAGTGAGCGTGGAGTGAGCTGTTATTAGTGTCAATTCCTAGCAAGAACAAACTCACTTCACCTAAGTTTTCACGGTGAGATTTTAACAGAATCGACCGGCAGATGTATGAACGTAAACGAAGCAAAAGGAAGAGATATTAATAGGTAAGGATCATTGCAGGTGGCGTTTTGTAGTTTCTGCCTATCCCCATAGGAAGAAGGCATGAGTTTATGTTTGAAGATCGTCTATTTAATATCTACTTATAATTTATTTTGGATAGCTTGAGTATACGACTAAATAAAACAGTCAATTAATGTACGTACCTATTTTTCATTATTTTAATAATTCTGTATATTTCTATTATTGTAATCTTTAATGTAGGCATCTAAGTCTTTCGAGCGGAGAGACTGTGAGAAGTTAGTTAAAGATCATTTATTTGTTTATAACAAGCATACATATTAGGCAATTACGAACGTTTGTTGCATGTTTATCGCATATCATCATCATCATCATCATCATCATCATTCAGCCGAAAGACGTCCACTGCTGGACATAGTCCTCCCCCAGCCATCTCCACTTCGATCGGTTCTGTGCTTCTCGCATCCAACGGGTTCCTGCGGCCTTCACAAGGTCGTCGGACCACCTTGTGGAAGGCCTTCCAACGCTACGTCTTCCGGACCGGATCCTACACGGTGCATTGAAAAAATAAGGTTCAATAAAAATTAAACTAGCTCAATCTTTTGTTCAATTATTGCGCAACCTTCAATATTAATCCTAACGGTCAAAAACATAACGCAATTCGTGATATTTTTCAATATAATTGATCGTCTAAATTAACAGACAGGTGTCCTGCTGGGGAGTTGTGAAGTTTTCCAGCTCGCCGTCCGGTAAGGACCAGGCCCGGGTCGACAGTGCGTTGTGTTCCACCCGCGTCTCAAAGTCATGTCAGCCCTAACTGACGGGGTCCGCTAGGGCCCGATGCCTGCCAGGGTTGCGAGCTGTTCGAAAGAGATACCGTGGCCCCTGGCACAGGCAACTGAAGGAACACGGGTAGGTTTTAGTCAGTAAAGGTCTGACATCCCGCTCCGCCTAGAGCGGGAGAAGTTATTTGATAATTTCCCACCCAAAAATAAAAAAGGGTGTCGTTTTGGGGGACTGTCTTATATAATTTTGGCGATAAAAACTAATTTGAATTTTTGGTTTTAAATTAGCTCAAAGTTTCAATCATTGCGCAATCTTAATTAATAATCTTAGATGGTCGAAAGCATTGCGCAATTTGCAATAGTGTACGATATGTTTGTACTAGGTGGCGGCCGCCTAAGTCTGTCTATTTGGCGCGGATACGAAGTGTAATGAATGTGAGCCGGTCAGCAGATTACGAGTAAGAATGTAAATAAAATGTTTATTAATAATTAAATGGAAGATTAACACAATTAGCAACGAGTAAGCAATTAATTAGTACGTGCTCAATTAATAAATAATCGTTTTGTGAGGTAAAAACATAATTCAATATTATCTACTCGTTTCGTAAAAGTATTTTTCAACACACTTGCTCGTAAAGTGGCTCTTATTGAACCGCTTTTAGGTCCTTAATGGAGTGTATTAAGAACGCGTGCTTGTTCTTTACTTTAATCCACTTGTGCTGTAGTACCGCAGATAACTATTTTACTAGTCGGAGATGCGCGCTTTTTTAATCTCATCAAAGAGAATTCATGGCAAAAAAAATCTGCGGGCTATATTTCACTTTTTTTTTATATAGTATGTATTGTCCTTAGTCGCAAAATTAACTAATATTTATTTATCTTAAGGTGAATGCGCAGGGACCACGGACAATTTAAGGTGAATGCGCAGTGGTAGACCACGAAATTCAAATTTTCTTAGGTTTTTTGCAATTTTCAGGTCGGTGTCAGGTTGTATCTTGATCAAAATATGATTTGCGGCTACCAGGTACCTCTTTACAGAATTATAATCATTAGAATCATTAATACATCTTTCTAAGTTAGATTTGTTCCTTAAGAACAAATCTATTAAGGAACAAATCTAACTCAAGGATTAAATTCTAATGACTATAATTCTGTAAATACAAATATATTATAGGTAGTCGCGAATCATATTTGATCAAGATACAACCTGATATATATGGTGAATACCTTAAATTGTCCGTGGTCCCTTGCGAAACCAAACGGAAAAGACCCTGACTGGCGTTCTATTATTGCGGATTCTCACTGAACGAATGTATATTTCTCTATGCCAATAGTACTTTCTAATTCCATACTAACTAAACTACAATTTGACGCACGACGACACTACGATCAGTCTAAACATTACAGTTTGTGTTTATTATATTTTTTCTATAGGCTGTATAGCGGTTTTGTCAGTGCCATAATATATTTGGGAAAAGCCTAGCATTTTCCCAACTATACGAGTATTATGGATGGCAGGTGATTAGATCAGGCTCTATGGGATTGGGATTTTGGATGATATTACCTTTTATAGTACATTATGATACATGTGTGCTATGTTGATCATTATACTCGAGGCGATATTATTCGCGCGAGCCGCAGGCGAGAGAGATAAGAAAGCCGAGTGTATATTGATTAATACACACGCGTTTCATACGACGTTTTTCAACACATTTTCGAGGAAAAAAAACAGACTTGTATTGCTTGTATGGAAAATGGCGCGCTGGTTTTGTTTTCCCGCGCGCCGTGCTAGCCAGCACTAGCGATGCAGGTGTAAATAAAGCACTGACTCTCATTTTAAATATATTATTAGTCTATGGCACTGACAAAACCGCTATACCGCTATGGATGTAGTGAAGGCCGCAGGAAGCCGTTGGATGTGAGAAACGCAGAACCGGTCGAAGTGGAGGTGCTTAGGGGAGGCATATGTCCAGCAGTGGACTTCTTTCGGCTGAAATGATGATATAAATGTACATAAATGGTAGAATAAAAAAATAAATGACGACCATGCAAGCACTAGGTATCATAATTATAGATATTTAAATAATTCATGAGTTGTAATTGTTATAATTTTGTCATTAATTTTTATTATGTATTAAAACGTCACCTATTAAATAACTTTTTTACAATTGGCTATTAAGATAAATTATCATGTTTATTTTGGTGTTGTTATAAAGTTAATTGTAAAATGCAAAGTTGCGTTAGCATAATTATCACATTGTTAAGCATAATATTTTATTATCAAAATAGCTACCTACTATTGTCGTATCTGTACATATAATGGACTATCTTAGGTTAGGTTTGGTTGGGTATCCCTCTTCCAGCCCCCCTAAAGGGGTCCACGGCCGACGGACTCCACGCGCGCCCCTCTTAGACGTCGCGGGGGGAGTCAAACACCTTTTTCCCCCCTGACCCGAGGAGGTCCGCAGGCACTAGTCGGGGGTTGCAGAAGGATCGTACGTTCCCGGCGTAGGTGTGAGATGGAACACCGGGGTGGTTTTTAGTCAGTAAGAGTCTGACAGACGCCACCACCCGCCCCAGGGCGGCGGATATCCACCAGGATTTTCCACCCCGGAAACAAAAAAAAGTTTGGTTGGGTATGTCCGTGTGTGATCACATACACGCAAAACATAAAAAAAAAAAAAATACTACCTAACTTACTATACTAATAAATACAAATCAAATGACACTTCACAAGACGTCGATATATTTGTCTTCATCGCTGTTATCCGGAAACGTGCCCAGAAGACTGGCAGCATTGCCACGTTGAATGGCATATTTAGGAGAACCTACAGCTATAGCACTGGCATAACAATAGTATATGAGACAAGCCAGTTACAGATTCTCACGGGTAAAAACAGAAAATGTAGTAGAAATATTAGAATCACTAACAAGCACTATAGAAAGGAAATACAAATATAAGGTACTCGTATATAAGCACTATGCTCTTTTAAAAAGTCAGCGTTCAGCCGAGTGCGTGCAGAATAGGTTTTGATGGTATATGGGTCAAATGAGAAGAAATTCTCTTTGCAGAGAATATTAAAGTATTATCCTATATCGATGTCAATAATGTCCAAGATAGAGCAGTGGTGGCCAAGTGGTAACGGTTACGTTTTATAATAACTACAGTTATTCTAACTATTTTCGATATAACTACGGTTCGTAACACATATTGGTCGATTGAACTACTGGTTTACTTACTTAATTTTGATTAAACTAAAATTAATTGCACTAACGAACGATTAATCTAATGGTTTTTTAAAGATATTGGATATTTTAACTATTTAGGAAATACCTAATGGACGACTCGTCTAAAGCTTATTAATACTGAACGCTCGTTTTGTTTCTCTAGTTGACTAGCTGCGCCCTGCGGTTTCACCCGCATAAGTTCAGATCCCGTAGGAATAGCGGGATAAAAAGTAGCCTATATGTTAATCCAGGATGTCAGCTACTTCCATACAAAATTTTATCAAAATTGGTCCAGCCGTTTGATCGTGAAGAAGTAACAAACAGATAAGCACAAACTTTCGCATTTATAATATTAGTGTGACGACGTCAATCAACCTTAGGTTTATTAATTGTAGCTGAAGAAGGTGAGTTAACCGTAAGTGAATTCTCCTTTATGTATTTCGTTCATTAGTTATTACAAAAATCGGTGAAACGATCTTTAGGTATTTTAAACAGTAGGTCTTTTGACCGTAGTTATCTCTAAAATAGTTAAAATAACTTTAGTTGTTGTAATACGGAACCGTGATATCGGTCGCGACTTACGAGTTGTAGGTCGTAGGTTCGAACCCAGATAGGCGCTATACTTTGTGTAAATTATTTCATCACCACTGCTCTCAAAACGGTGAAGGAAAACATCATGAGGAACCGGCATGACCCTAGAACCAAAAATTCTAAGTGACATCTGCCAACCCGCACTGGACCCGCGTGGTGGATTACGGCCCACTCCCTCTCACCGAAAGTAGGCCTGCGTCCCAGCAGTGAGAACATTATAGGCTGATTATTACGCATGTCCAAGATAAACTCAGAAAATAGGAATTAAAAAAATCACATTGGTAGGTACTTGCCCTAATTATTAGTAATTAATTAATATACAACTTACATTTTCGTTCCAGCCACAAGTTTTGAGTGACGACGTACTTCGACCGCTTACAATACAATAATAACAAAATAATGTAAAATGTATAAATTATATATAGTGACGGGGAAACAAAAACGAACATGTTTCCGTTTATTATGATTTTTTGATGTTGACTTGAAAGAGCATGGCAGTTGAGAACGTGTCATGCTCACTTAAATGTCTCACCCACGGATATCTATGGTCTCACCGATGGTGGCGCGTGTGTTGGATCATTCGGTTCCCTACAAAATGGTTGAGCTGGATGGTGCTGATCCACGCGTCATGTTCGTGAACGGGCGCCGTCGGTTGTGACTGGTCATCTCTTAACTGCCAAGGCTTATTTTTAATCTTATGTCTTGAATTGTTTCTTCATTTCTGTCTTTTTTACATTGTTCTCACATATAGAAGCAACAAGAATAATGTACCCAGGATTTTGTAATATCTTGATTTAAAAGAGTGTCCATGGAGTTTCTTGACCGTTCTTCTCCATAGAGATCTACGCTTTGGAATGGGCAACTAGCTTCAACTTTCTGACTAACTGACAGACTATTTAATTTTGACAATTCAAAAGTGCCTGTACAAGGTTTAATTGAAATAAATGATTTGAGTTTGAGTTTGAACATTGCGTCTGCAAAATGACCTCTCTATTATGTTATGATTTTATTACAATAAATTTCAGGGGAAACAGGTTCAAATTGACTCTGACTGCAAACGTATTGAAAATTGTCACAGGAACCAAGCTTTTATGTGTAAAATGCTCTATAGAACTATTTCAGTTTGGAATTGCTATTCGAATTAAAAAAATAACTGACGAAGAATCGTTCAATCAGCCTTACATTCAGTATTTTTTGGTAGAAATCGTTCCAAATATTGGGTCATCATCTGCCTTTTCCCAACTATGTTGGGGTCGACTTCCAGTCTAACCGGATGCAGCTGAATACCAGTATTTTACATGGAGAGACTGCTTATCTGACCTCCACAACCCAATTATTGGGTAATACGATTGGTACCTCTTGATAAGACTGGTTGTCAGACTTTCGGGCTTCTGACTAGCCATAGCGACTGTCAAAGATTCATGAATGATAGCCGGGAAAAACGGCTCAACGTGCTTTCCGAGGCACGGAGGGGTCACGGTATGTAAAGATGGTCACCCATCCACAGACCAACTGCGGCAAGCGTAGCTTAACCTGATCGATCGACCTGTGCGGCTGTTATTATTTAGCCACGGGCCCCTCCAAATATCTAACTCCAAATATTAGGTATTGAAATAAAATATGCTTTTTGTATTGTATGAAATTCATTTCTAAAATATAGTATTCAAACTCAAACTCAAAGCATTTATTTCGATTAAACTATTTACAGGCACTTTTGAACTATCAAGTAGTCGGTCAGTTGGTCAGAAAGTTGAAGCTAGTTGCTCATTCCAAAACGTAGATGTCTATGGAGAAGAACGTAGTAGTACAGACGCCAGCACATCAAGCTACCTGAAACTGTCAATTTTTTTCAATTAACTTTGAACCTTATGCTTTAGCGATAAAGTTGAAAATCTATTAAAGAAATTTGATAGATTGTAGTAGCTTGATGTGAGTGTCTGTACAAATGTAGTAAGTTTATAACTACACAACTCTCAGATATTTCGATGTGATTACATGGGTACGTATTTGAATATCGAAAATTAAAATATCGACTGTTAAAATATCGATGTTCAAAACATCGAAAATTTAAATATCGATTGTATCAAAATGTCGAAAATTGTTATACCTACGCTTAAAACGTCGAAGATTGAAATGCCAAGTGATTAAAATTTCGAATGATTCAAAATATCGAATGACATTATGCCTAAGTTCAAAATATCAACATTTAATACATCGAAGTTCATAATATCTACGTTACGTTACGTTTGGGTTAAAATTTGGCTTTAAATAATTAAAGTACCTACATTACATGAGGTTTTCCTTGTTTTTTTTTGTAACACACCTTTTTTTTTTTTTTTTTGTTGTCGGGGGGAAACCTTCAAAACGCATCCAGACCTCCGGGGAGGGAGGTCGGGAGTGTGGGATTTTTACCTCACCTTATTTTTATTTGTAACCCACCTAGTAACTGATTACCATCTAGCAAACAAGCATGCAGCAATCATGTAACATGCAAGCAAGCATGGCTTCTGTCACGGCTCCGGCGCTGCAGGGCTCCGGCAGTCCCACGCGAGCTTAACGTCGCAGATGGTCTAAACGCTCACCACCGCAGCTTCGGCTTGTTGGCCGGCTTCGCCGGCCAGCCTCAGCTGCGGCGGCGGGTGTTAAAACCACCTGCTCCTCAGCTCGCGGGCTGCCTCGCCCCTCCGCGACTACGCGATTCTAAATTACACTCTAGGGGTAGGGCAGACAAGACTACGTGGAGTCGGTTTTGCAGCGATACGTTTCTGTCACTAACTTTAGTAGCACAACCTGCACAACATATTGACTTTCAAGAAAATATTTTAATTTAAATAATACCTTCACGATTGACCTAGGCTTGTACACTGGACACTGATTTTCATGGATAAAATAGGTCGAAATTGTTCCAAAACCGAATTGGGGCACCCCGAATTTACGTAGTCTTTTGGCTGTTACCCCTAGAGTGTATATAAAAATCCGGAGGCGCGAAGGGAGGGCAACCCCCGCCCGCTGTAACAAAGCATAGGCACCCGTGGGAGCCGTAGCGGCTGAGGCTGGTCGCCGGAGGCGACCAGCAAGCCGAAGCTGCGGAGGTGAACATGGGTGCCTATCCTTTGTTACGCAAGGGCGAAGGGGTTGCACTTCCCGTAGCGCCGGAGACGTTGCAGAAGCAACCTTTTTCCATTCATACTACTTATATCAGTTTTTTTAGGGTGAATTAATGAATGTATTAAATGTTGAAAATTAACCCATTTTTACACGTAGGTATATTAATTTTCGATGTTCAAATAATATATGTACCCATCGATATTTAGGACGTTCGATAATCTGTATTTCGATATTTAGATCTTTCGATGTAACTTTTGTAGATATTTAGATTTTAGATATATTGGACGTAGGATATTTAACCATTCGATAATATAAACTTTCGATATTTTAATTTTCGGTTATATGATCGTTCGATATTTCCATTTTCGATGTTTCGAACATCGATATTTTAACAGTCGGTATTTTAATCTTCGATATTCAAATACGTACCCGATTACATAACTGAAGTAGAATAGAATAGAATTTTTCTTTATTAAAGTAACTCAGACTCAAAATCAAACAATATTGTTAGTAAAACTTATGACTAGGTATGTTAATAAGCACAGACACTAAACAAAAATTTACGAAATAACGGTGGTCACCGTTGCGACATCCCATGAGAGACGGCACAACAGTGACCCACGTAAACACAGTCAAGGCGACTCGCAACCATGTTTAAGACACTGTTGAAGTAATAATTATATTTGTAACATACATAACATTCATCATTTGACGAAGCGGTGTTCAGCATTAATCAATGTTTTTAATATAAAGATGAAAACATTTGGACTCATTAAAGCTATCTTTAACTCTATTTATCTCGGTAATGTGACAATTTAAGATATCATGTTACTTAAGTGACATTTTTTGTTCCTATATATATGTCCTCTATCTATATATATCTACATAATGTATAGGTATTATCGTGTGACGCTATTTTGAAAAATAATAACAAAATGGCGAACCGGGACGAGGCCAGTCTCCATACAAAAAAGTTCAATCCCCATCGTAACAATACAAAAAAAAAAACAGGTGATAAACTATTTACATACCTACAAATTTGTACAGAACTCTCGGTACGCGAGTCCGACTCGCTCTTGAACGGTATTTTTAATATCAGTATTTACGAAACAAGGGAAAAAATGTAAGTAACTACTACCATCTATTAAAAACCAAAAAAAATCATGTTTGGACAGGTTTCAAACGCCCGCACCTCCTCCTTAAATTGTTTAAAATTAACTTCGAAAAAATGACTTTCCCACGATTTTCATTCTATCTAGATGGGATTTAAATATAAAGGAAAATAATCACATGTAAACATAAGATAAAACTTTTAATGTTACAGTCAAGAAATTCGTTCGAAAATTATCACATTGAGCCCGTTGCTGATTCCGAAGAAATCACGATTTTCGTTTCGAGAACTTTCCGTGCCTCGGAAAGCACGTAAAAGCACTCATATCAACTCGGAAAGGGAACGTCACCGTATTGCTTTTCGCTTCGGCGTCAAACAGTCTTCAACGTAACGTACTCGTATGTACGAAACCAAAGCGGATCACAAGCTCCGATACGTCGACTCGGCTAAGGCTAAGAGACGCTAGCCGCGCTTACGGCTCGCCGACCGCTTGTCGATGGTGCTGCAGGAAGGCCGCGGAAGGGGTGAGAGGGGCAAGGGTGGACGAAGAGACGTAAGCTCGGGTACGAAGAGACGTAAGCGCGGGGACGACGAGTCGTAAGCACGGGAACTGCAAATTGACCACGGACCGCACCGCGGTTCGTAAGCGTGTCCCGAGGCGAGGCGATTACATTACGATTCCGATTAGTGTGCGTTGCAGTAGGGAGTTTCATACAAAGAATACTGAATGGATCCAGTTTATACGGTGACGCTCCTTGTCCGAGTTGATACGTCGTGTGCTATGACCTTAAGCCGGTCCCAACTGTCATTCATCTTTGACAGTCGTTACGGCTCGTCAGAAACCCGTAAGTCTAACAACCAGTCTTCCCAAGGGGCATCGTGTTACCCAGTAACTGGGTTGTGGAGCATCAAGGCGATGAGGGAACACTGCTGAGTTTTAGTGGGTATACTGCCACCCTGGCAGGGAGTGCCACATACTCCGTGTCGTCCCCCGACGAGCGGAGATGCGTAATGTCATTTATCAGCGACAAAAAAAAAAAAAAAAAAGGCAGTCGCTCCATGTAAAGTTCTGGTATTCAGCTACATTTGTTTGGACTGGAAGCCAACCCCAAATTAGGAAAAGGCTATGCATATGAGATTAGTTGGACAGGGATCCATAAAATGATAAGTTTACAATTATGTACCCTTTAGCTTAAAATTCATGAGGTTTAAAATAAAACAGAAAACATAATTTGCCAATAAACGGTTTGAGGACAATGGGCAGCCTTGGCCCCACGCTCCACTCATTGAACATACATAACGCAAAATTAGTAGGAGGTAATTAGGATAGTATTACGAATACGGTCAATGCCGGAATCTCAAACTTATCGGGAGTTTGCTATTATTAAATGTATCTCAATGTTAACGTCAAAACATTACTTGTATCATATTATTATTCAGTGTGAAGATTAGTGCAAGTCATATTCTTCGTTCTTATATACCACTAGCTTCTGCGACTTCTTCCGCGTGAAATTTGGGCCCCCACCGCGTCGCATCCCATCGCCCACCCGTGCTTTTACTTCGTTGTCACTTAGCGTTCTTTCTGACCTTTTTTCTTTTTGCTCGGCTTAGGCTATCAAATGCAAAAAGTTTATTTCTAATCTGACTGGTAGTTCAAGAGATTAGCGTGTTCAAACAAAAAAACAAACAATCTTTTCAGGGTTATTATTAGTATATAAATGTTTCCGGCAATATGTATAATCCGGTATTCTATACAATACCTAGGCAATGTAAAGAATACCTAAAACGTTTAGGTCATGTATGAAATATTATTTATTTTATACTTTGCCGAGGCATTCTATACAGTACCGAATGCGCAACCGGCAATGTGTGAAAAAGACATAAGCGCGGGGTGCCCTTCGCTTGCTCTTGCATCTTAGGTCAACGTAGCCCCACTTCGTGGGGCTCCTATTCTTGTGTAAAGGGTTTAAAGTAACCTAACCAAACCTAACCTCGGGTTTCGGCATATTTAAAAACAGCGATCGTTCGTAAACGGACGACGCCGTTTGTAAAACGCGGAATCAGACAAATTGCCTACGATTGTTACGATGTTTACGATATAGGTACATGTTCGTTTCTTGCATGGTACTTACTCGTATATAATATTGATAAATATAGACCAAATCTATTTACTTTACACATTGCCTGTGAACCAGCAGGTATTCTATACAATCCCTGGGAAATGTATACATTACCTAGGCAAAGTATGTAACGGACAATAACATTCATAATATTTCATACATTGCCTGTACGCCTCAGGTATTCAATACATTGCCTAGGTATTGAATAGAATACCTGATTTATATAGATTACCGGTAACATATACATACATACATACATAATCAGCCTATAATGTTCCCACTGCTGGGAAACAGGCCTCCTCTCAGTGTGAGGGAGTGGGCCGTAATCCGCCACGCGGGCCCAGTGCGGATTGGCAGATGTCACATGTCTTCAAAGAAGAACCATGAACCATGTCGTCTTAACTTGATGTTAACCTGTGAATCTGCTTATACCTGGACAGTAAAATATTGTCTAATTTATTTTTAGGGTTGCGGACCCAAAGGGTAAGACAGACCGACAGACGGACAGTGGAGTCTTAATAATAGGGTGCCATCTTTTATTTAGGTAAATAGAGTAGGTACACAGATGCCAGCACATCAAGCTACCCGAAACTGTCAAATTTTTCCAATCAACCTTGAACCGTATGCTTTAGTGATAAAGTTGAAAATCTATTAAAGAAATTTGAAAGGCTGTAGTAGCTTGATGTCCTGGCTGGCTGGTTGGTTACATGGCTGTTAGTAAAATATTGAAAACTTTTCCTTTTAGAAATCGGTTTTGCTGTCTCATTAATAATTCATCTTCCTTCGATACCGCGCCATATTTTACTTAACAATTTATTATTCAATTCAAAAACGTTCAGAGCATATCATATTTCTAATGCATTTTTCTAGACCGGAAAAATGCTTGTAGATGCGGAAAATAATCTTGTACTTGCTGCTAATAGTCGCTTTGAGTTGCTTTAACTGGATAAATTCGTACCTAATGATACCGCTTGCAGCTGCGATGAAGCAAAATTAATAGCCCTGTAGATATTTAACAGAATACTTAATCTAATATGTAATAATATGGAACATTTTATCCGATGTGAGCTTTAAAAGTACTCCAGCCGTTCATCAAAGGATTAAGTTCTGAAAAAGTAAAAACCATTACATCTATAAATGGGTTTAACATTCTCGCCGTCAGCTACGGGCATTAAATAGATTTGAATAATTTAGACAGGCATTAAATAGAGTATGCTGTCTATTTGAAAAAAAATATTAACTTTTGTTTCAGTTTAAAAAAAATATTTTTCAAATTAAAGTGACCTTACAATAAAAATGTCATTATGGTATTACTTTTGTGATTACGTAACGGCCTCCTAACTCTGACGCCACCTTTTTGAGGTCGTCGATATATATATATCTTACAAGAATAGTACGATAATAATAATATTAAGGTCCCTTGATAAAGACACACAGCTTATAATAATCTAAATTGTGGAAGAAACCCTACTAGGATGGTTTGTAATTCTCGTAAAATCTTTCCCTATTTTCCGCAAACAATCCGACAGCATTACGACATTCTTTTGTCTTGATGTATTATTTCCCTTACCTACTTCAGCCAAATAAACCAGAATCTTATAGTTATAGGTGTATGACATACACACAACACGTCTCGAACAGAACCTCTTGAGCCATTAGCTAATAAGTTTCCTTTATTTCCCCGTAACAAAGATAATATCATTATTTGCGATAACAACATTGAACAGGCTGTCTTTTTTCAGAATGGACCCATTGTTCCATCAAAGGCGTTCGCAATATTATATTTGACGTACATAAGTAAATAATATATTCATGAAGTAAAAAAGAAAACATGTTTAGGTATTTGCGGCAAACGTGACGAAGAGAATGAACAACAACACAAAATAAAATTAAAATAAAAAAGTTTCTAAAAACAAGCTTTTATTTAAATAAAAACGTAAAATAAAAAAGAAAGAATAACGCGAACGCTACCAGATATCATTTGAAACAGGAAAATGTAATCTGCCATCTTGGAGCGGCGGCCATATTGAATTTAGTGTAACGTTACTAACTTTATCGTTTCATAGATACTCTTCAACTCCTTTCATTTGATACCCATATTAAAGGGGGTGAAAAAATATATAATCCGACTTCTTCGTGCGGCGGCCATATTGAATTTAGTGTAAAGTTACTAACTTTATCGTTATCTACTCTTCAAGCTCTTTCCTTTGATACCAGGGTTGAAAAAAAAAATGTAATCCGCCATCTTGGAGTGGTGGCCATATTGAATTTAATGTGATGTTACTAAATTTATCGTATTATATATTTAGCTCCAGCACTAGTTTACAGCGACAGCCGGCGTTGACGTGATGACGTCAACCGCCGGTGCACATTTGCAAGGAGCACCGGTGAGGTCATCTTATATTGATCTGTCCTTCCCCTTTTTAATCCATCCAAAGGTTGTCTTTAAAAGATCGCTTTTAGCGATAAGACCGCCCATTGTGTCACCCTATGTACAGTTTCTATTTTTATGTCTGTAATTTATTTGGTGTACATAATAAAGAGTATTTCTATTCTATTCTATGACACTTTTTAAATTCCTTTGTATCTCATACCTCATAATCGTAATTATCATTTTACGCATAGTTTCATAATACAGCGTATCTTAGAAATGTGTAATCATACTATGGGTGGGATACAGACCATCAAACTGAACAACTGTGTCCATGGGACCAATATCGTTATCTTGAAAAAAATATCAGCTGTCCCATACAAAACTGCAATACCTACTGGATCCAAATGTATCCATAAATATAACCACATATTTCTGATACACGCTGTATATTCCATTTCATTTCATCAATAGAACGTTGATTTAGAAAATCATTTATGAAACATTCAGATTTACAGACTTACTTTAATCGCAAACATAGGTACTCATATAATTCCGTACAATGATAGCCTAAAAAATACCCTTAAATAAACGCGCAACCAAAAAGACTAAATTAAATTATGATCCTCCTTGATCATATCAGCTGCCTTTTCACCAATCATCAGAACAGGACCCACAGGATTACCTCGGGTAATGGTTGGCATCACACTGGCATCAGCTATACGCAGACCTGAGACGCCCTTCACCCGCAATCGCCCATCTACAACAGTACCCATGGGACACGTACTGGTTACGTGACTGAGTCCAGAAGATACACACGTGATGTAACAACGCCAAAAATCTCGACTATCCTTCTCGAATTCCTTACATACAGGACTTGCATCTGCCATCACAGCATCAACTGTTCTATAATAAGCCGTATTCATCACTGGAATAAAATCTAATATGTAGTCAATTAGAGCTTCAACATCGTCTTTATCTGATAAAAAACCATTCTGTATAAGAGGAGGGTCTTCTGGATTATTACTTCTCAACAGTACCTTGCCTCTTGATTTCGGGGCAATGTTGATTATTTCGTTAAACGCTTGTAGTCTTTTCATTCCCTGTTTGTGTATATTATCACAGACTTCATCGCTAAATCTAAAATTAAATGAGCAGTAGTAAAGCACAGTTTCTGCTGGAGCCACATAGGTTATCACTTGATAATCTGGATATGTAGAAGATTTGTTAAGTGCGACGAAACCAGTGAATGATGATCCTGGCAGTTCATACGGGCTCGGTTGTGGCAAAGGCTGAGTTAGTTTATCCAAATTGTGTACTATGATTGCAGCAAAATGCTCTTGCAGATTTTCTCCCACAGGTAAGTCCGAAATGACTGTAATATCCTTACTCTGCAAGTGCTCTGCAGGTCCGACACCTGATAGCATTAGCAATTTAGGAGTATTAAATACACCAGCAGATACTATGACTTCTTTTATGGCTTTAAAATTTAGAGTTTTACCATCTTTCGTAAGAACTTCTACTCCGATAGCCCTTTTGTTATCGTCAAATATAATTTTAGTGACCAGTGTATGTTTCAAAATATGAATATTAGGTCGATCTTTGACCAAAGATAAGAATGCATAGGCTGAGCTCTGCCTGGATCTACCAGAAATAGTGACAGTCTGTGCAGCAAAACCTAAAGGATGATTTTCGCTGAAATCCAAAACTATATCATTTCCCAGTTCTCGATAGGAGTCTAAAAAGTTCAGTATTTGTTCGCGGTTGTCTCTTGTTATTCCTATAAAACCTTTGGTTCCATAGTATTTCTTCTCAACTGAGTGAAGTAGTTGTGGATCTTCTAACTTTTCGTACTTGAGAAAATATGGGAAAACATTTTTCCACTTCCATGAATCATCATTGGTTAGTTTGGCCCATGAATCAAAGTCATGGGGCTGTCCTTTGTGGTAAACCATGTAATTAAGGGAGCTTGTTCCACCGAGCATTTTTCCCTGAGTAAATTGGTAATAAGATTCAAGACGACAAGATTCTTGAAGTTCACTTAATTCTGCAGTGTAATTCCAGTCGTAACGAGACCGTTTCATAAGGAGCGGTAAACCGGGAAGCTGAAATCAAGAAAGTTGCTTATTTAGTGTATCAAAAGATTTGTGTCGGAATTCTAAATTGGTAGGACAATAGACATTAGATGCATTTGAAAATATAGCCCAGGAGGAGATGACGGGACATGATCGACTCTTATCTTAAAGATTGGCCACACACAGCAATGGATAGGGAAAACGGAAGAGAGGATTTTGCCGTGTAGTGGGACACAATGTTTATAGTAAATATAATGCTATGAAGCACACACAATAATGTAACAATCATTATAACGCATCAGACAAAGAAGTGGTTAAATACAAAATTAAAGCCTTATTTACACGTTGCAAGTTTTTGCCTGTACCTTACGATAAAATTGAAGCAACATAATGTATATGACTTGCATCGTCTAAACACTGTTTAGATGGGTGCAACTTTTATAGTTGTTTCAGCTTCGGTTAGCCACAGACAATGAAATAAATAAAAAATTGTGAATACATAAATTAGGCGGTTATCACACTGCACCGGACACCGCTTCGGTGTGCGGTATTGTGGTTTTTAAGTTTGACTATAGAATCTCTGACACCGCATCTCCTTGCGGTCTGCTACAGTCAAAGATAAAAACTGCAGCACCGCACACTGGTGTACGGCGCGCGGCGTGGCGCAGTGTGATAACTGCCTCAGATATTTTACTTACGTCGGACTCCAAAGGCGGATCTCCTCCAGCCTCGATGAGCAGTACGTTGACGTGCTCGATTTCAGATAGTCTGTTGGCAATTACACTTCCTGCTGTCCCAGCACCGACCACGATGAAGTCGAAACTGGCGCCATCTGTATAATGTTTGTAGGGGTTAATGATTTATTTTAAAATGGCTCTTGAAAAACTTCGTAAACAATAATAAGTTTATGAACAATTTATTGGTCCATTATGAAAGGAAAAACATCTTAAACAGAAATTCGTATTCTGGGACCTATGTGAACACTGGCACTGGTGCATTAAAGTATTTTTATTTTTCAATGTGTTTTTTTTATTTTTATTTTTTTTAATATTTTAAAATGTATCGAATATAAGTAAGAAAATCAACAAACGAGAATAATTAAGAATAATAATATATGATTGGTCCATTATTACAAAATAAATGTCAAATTATTATGATATACGTATATGCGTACTGTAACTAAAATATTTAACTTAATGCAGTTATTTGAGCAATGGGAGTTCTGAATAATAAAGTAATAGATCAGCAGCCACCTAACACACACACAGTTATGTTTTTTATTAGAAAGTAACCACCGATATTGATAAAAAAAAATCACTGTGATTTTAACAGTGATTGCAAAATCCGAGCTAAAATAACTATGAAAGGACAGGGTCTTAAACAGAAATTCGTATTATGGGACCTATGTGAATACAGGTACCCGCTTGTATAAAAGTATTTTCACTCCCAGGTTATACACACACATAATATAGTTATTGGGATACCAGAAACAGGTAGGCAGTTCCACTGCTTAAATTAAGGGGCTTACAGGACCTAAACACAAAAAACGCAAGTTTTAGAAACAATAAAAGTATATGATCGACTACAGTAAACATAATCAGAAGATATTCTTCAGGATATACGCTAGGTAGATAGTGTGTTGAAAATTTAATACAACTAATTTGATACGATAGAAAAAAATCATACTGATTATTTGTCAGATTATTCTACAAGCAACATACTAAAACAAGTGTTTTAATTTTTTATTCCAAACAAAAAATTTTTTGTAATAAAATAATTGCTTCATATTTTGCATTAAATTACCAGCTTTGTGTCATTGCGCTTCTCTTTCTTTTCTATGCAGACCGACATTGACCGCGCTTTAGGTCATGTAAGACCTTTAAATAAATAATAGAACTTACCTCGAACAACGGCTTGATGTGGCCACAGATAGTTTGTGAGCTGCAGCGCAGCCATAATCCTGAACGCATTTTGTAAAACTTCCACAGTCTTAAAGGCTGTAGTGGCATTCATGGTTCTGTAACGAACATTATACCACTGTCCATTAAATCATTGTCCATTCCAAGGTTGCCTGGAAGAAATCGCAGAAAGCGATAAGGCTGCCCATTGTATATTTGTAGTGTTTGATGTATTTTTCTCATATTATGTATTTTTGCGGTGTACAATCAAGTATATATAAATAAATTATAAGTACCGATTATTACATTTTATTTTAACAATACCTGTGAAATTATAATAATGATTAAATCTCAATAGCACATTGTCTAATACATCGTTTTGATTACAATAATTAAAATAACAACCGAGGCGCTTGAGGCTAAATAGTAACAGCCCTTTCACACGGCAGTCCAGTTTTGCAGGACCGGCTTTTTACTGGATCCTGCAAATACGGACACTGTGTTCACACGGTAGTTCAGTTTTGCAGGATCCGGTAAAAAGCCGGTCCCGCAAAACTGGACTGCCGTGTGAATACGGTTGCTGTTTTTTGACCATTCCTACGCTAGTGATCAGGCGCAATGGACGTGAATACTTTGCTAATATTCTATTGGTATTATCGGCGTCGTCGGCAGCGAAATAGAAGATTCTGAGTTTATCCTATCGTGGCACAACTCTCGACTTTAGGTATTCTTGTAAATCTAATGAGCGATTTGAGAAGAAATGAGTCAAAATTTTTCAATTATTTTAGGACCACTATCCCGCAAAAAACAGTGTCCAGCAAAAAACCGCACGCAGGAAGCCGTGTGAACACTGCTATAGAAATATATGTGTCATTAAATGGGATCCCGCTTTTTACTGGACGACGGATCCAGTTTCCGGTGACAAAACCGAACTGCACAAATCGACGGGATCAGCATTTTGCAGGATCCTGCATGCGGTTTGCTCGTGTGAACACTAGCATAATATAATCTCTTTTGCGATCAAACGGGATCCTGTAGAAAACGGGATCCCTCTAAAAACTGGACTGCCGTGTGAAAGGGCCGTAACAGCCGCACGGATCGAGTGATCAGTTTAAGCTACGCTTGCCGCGGTTGTTCTGTGGATGGATGACTATCTTTACACCCCTCCGTGCCTCGGAAAGCACGTAAAGCTATTAGTTCCGGCTGTCATTCGTGGATCTTTGATAGTCGTTACGGGTCGTCAGAAACCCAAGTCTGACAACCAGTCTTACCAAGGGGTATCATGTTACCCAGTAACTGGGTTGTGGAGGTAAGATAGGCAGTCGCTCCATGTAAAATATTGGTACTCGGCTACATCCGGTTAGAATGGAAGCCGACCCAAACATTATGTTTGTAGTTGGGAAAAGGCTATGCAGATGAATTAAAACAGCACAGGATCGATTTATGTTTTAAAACTGTTATTAGATCCAAATATCCGATAGCTAGATCATTTGTAAGCAACAAAATACCAAACACCTTTATTTACTTAGTATTAATTGAAATAAATTACATTGACAATTAAAAACTTACATTAATAGTAAAAGCCAAACTTGTAACAATGCTCCTCTCTCACCAGTCAAAACACAATAGGTTATATTAAATTATTTTAATATATATTTATACCAGTATAAATATCCAGTTTCACAGTGTGTACAGTCAGCTTCAGAGAAAAGGAAACCCCTTTGGTAATGATATTATAGAGGTATGAGGAACAGGGTGTAAAGTTCACTCATACTCTATAGAAAAGGGAGGATCCTCCGACCAGACGGGTGTTATGTCTGGCGGGCAACTGCCCAATGACTTATGTCGGGGCCGTTGCATCTATGCCAATTGCGCGGTAAACTCTGCTTGCGCGATGTAGGATTTGCGTGACGTAGTATGACGTGTTGTTTGCATGTGGCGTTGTAGATACCGCTACATCACTCCCCCCGGAGACCGGAGGTCGATAGTGGGCTGAGTCTTGTATCTTGCGATGCATGCCAGGCCAGCTGAGGTTCCAGTGAGTCGGAACCGGTTGCCGCATAGTTCACGGTGAGTCGGAACTGTCTGCGAAGATGTCCCCAGTGAGTCGGGGTGGCGCTGCGTTATGCTCCAGTGCGTCGGATGTTGTACAGCGCCGGGTTGAGGCTGACTGCTGGCGTCGACCAGGAGAGCGTTTTTCAAGAGCCCTGCTTGTGGACCGGCCGATAGTGCAGTGTGCTGTGCCGAGGTTGCTGATAAGGCTGAGGGAGATGACCAGGAATGCGCGGTCGCTGCATGCTGGTGCTCAGGATACCCGTTGAAGCCGTGGAAGCTGGCTGGCTTGGTGACTCGCCGCTAAAGCTTGCGGGAGTGAAGATGACGTCACGCTGGAGTAGGCGCACGAAGGCTGCGCTGACGTTCATGTTCGGGGTCACCAGTATAGAGGTATGAGGAACAGGGTGTAAAGTTCACTCATACTCTATAGAAAAGGGAGGATCCTCCGACCAGACGGGTGTTATGTCTGGCGGGCAACTGCCCAATGACTTATGTCGGGGCCGTTGTATTTTTGCTAATGGCGCGGTAAACTCTGCTTGCGCGATGTAGGATTTGCGTGACGTAGTATGACGCGTTGTTTGCATGTGGCGTTGTAGATACCGTTACAATATTAAGCTTTTTGTAACGTAACGTAAATGTCGTGTTGGTCTAGTTGTTAACACTGCAGCTTAGCAATGCGATGGTCACGAGTTCAAATCCGCGGATGAAAACTTCTTTTCCTTACTTTAGTTTCTTTAATAGGTGATTAGGTGATTTTCGTTAATTATTATTTAAGAAATCAAATGTTATCATAGGAATGAGGTTTGTAATAAAAGCTAGGCATTTTGCATAAACAATATTCATTTATTATTCTAATTACATTTCTAGGACTTCATTAAATCCACTTCCTGGTTGAGTATATAGTTTTCTATCTGTTTTAATTTGGAGTTATTTACTTAGTATATTAACTAAACACAAAATGAATACCCTGGGTGAGGTTTAGAACGTTTTAACGTTTAACGTTAACGGACGGGAACGGTTTAACGTTAGATATCGGTTTGTTTATAAGATATTTCTAGAAACATAATTCTACAATAATATTTATTTATTTAAAGTTGTAAAAACATTTTTTTTTATACTCTGTATGTATCTTATCGGAAAAAAGTCTGGTTAAAAAATGAAATGTTGTATATTGATACATCTTTCTCTTTTGTCACATTTTCTGCTAACCCTTATTTAACACAACATTAGAAAAATATGTGAGGTCAGATAGTGCATCGTTACGACATTACTTACAAACCTACTTGTTAAAAATAGTAACTGTATTGATGATAATAAAGGTTGTTTATTTTTGATTAACTACGAGATAATGATGCCACAAATATTGGGAATTATTAACACTTGCTCATATGTGTGTTAAGTTTCTGAAGTAAAATTACGGTAGTGCAACAATCGGAATCAACATATGCTATTCATAAACATTCATGTTCGATAAAAGGAGTAAAGCTTTACCCAATTTTCGTTGAGATTGATAACTGAGCCAATAGCCTAGTAGTATAGGTAAGGCACGGTCTAGATGATCAGCTGGCGCCTGGTGATGCGGGTTCGTATCTTAATCGCAAGCAAAGTGTCTTTTTGTAAGTTATTCTTAGTATACGGTTCGGTCAGAAGGAAGTCGAAAAAGTACCATATAAAATTATTAAAAACTTGCAAATAAGAATCACGTAACGCGTCCGCCGCCGCTCGAGAGACGAGCGACGGTGGGCCCGAGCGTGCTCGGGCGATAATCTTTAAGTCTTGGGGGGTTGCTTTTCTCTGACGCTGTCTGTACCTTTGTTATTGTTAAATCCTGGCTGACGTAAAATCACAAGAAAAATCATAGAACAAATAAAAATATTTTAACATAATTAAATCATACGAAGGACGGAGTCGTGTTACGTCCGCTACTCGTAACGTCCGTTTATGGCCCTATTGTATTCTTGAAGGTGATTTTTTTTCGGATCAGTCGCGTTACAGGCGTTCTACCTAAAAGTACACTCAATGCCAAAAGTTTAGAAAAAAATCGCTCAGATCAAATTAATATTTTGTGAAGCATGGTAGGTACTATCACGGCCTTTTCCGCCTGCTCACTTAAAATTTTTTTCGCCTAAATCCTGCGGCGGCGCCACGCCACGCCCCCTTAAAGTTTTAGCCTATTAGGAAAGCGATAATGCAATTAGTTGCAACCTGCACTGCGCAGCTTAGTGACGCATTACGTGTACTCCTTTTGTGAATTTTACGGACGAACTCTTTGACCTTGGCGCGCTTTCCGGACCTTTTGAATATTGACCATTGCTCTGTTTACCTGACCCTTGATTGCCTAAACGTTAACCTGTGCGAGAATATTGGACAACGACCTGTGCTGGATCATTTTTGTGCATAATGTCTTCCAGAAATCTCATACGCGAAGAACGTAATCAAATAATAATTTTGCATGGACAAGGATTTAATATTAGTCAAATTGCTGAGCAGCTGCATATGAGCGTAAGTAGTAAATCATTTTATTATTGTCATGGTAAATTTTGTTGCTTTAAAATACCTTAATTTATAAATAAAACCTTTATTAACGATGCAAACTTTATCATGCAAATGTTAACTTGTGTAAGTAATTGAATACTTTCTAGTTTGTTTTACAACAATAAAAGTATTCGATAAATATAATTAAACGAGAAACAAACAGAAAAAATAGTTACTTATACCTTTTAAGAGACTGGTATGCTTTGTTGTGACGAACTCGCGAATACGAAATAACATTTATTTTAAGTAATGTTTGTTTTCGTCTAGTTAGCTCGGAGATTTAGACTAAAACAAACATTACTGAAAAAAATGTTCTTTTATATCGATTTTATGCAATTTCGAGCGGCCATTGTTGTTTACATCTTTGACAAATTTAGCGCGGCCGGACCTTTACCTAGATTCCGTGCAAATAAGTAGTTAATTACTCATTATTAAATAATAATACATTTCTAGAAATTTTAAAATAAGCCTAAGCCTGCACGTGTACGAACAAAAGAGTCATAAAAGTCAATAACCGCAGTGGGCAAAAATCGGTGGCATCCTTTGATGCTTTTGTTATAGCATATAATATATATAGTTATAGCTGTTTGTGTATCACTAACATAGTTGTAAGTTTATTTTATTGTTACTAACACTGTATGAGTCTCATAGTTACTTGAAATAAAGAATTTATTATTATAGCAGGTTTTGGTAATTACATAGAGGTCTCTCTTTCTCTCTGTCTCATTCATTTATTAAGAAAAAAAATTGATTTTAAGATCTCTAAGATATGAAGCATCTTTCTTTCTTTTTTTTATGATAAAAACGTTACCCCACACTAGGAATTTCTCCTGTATTGTGGGTGCGTTTACAAACATTTAAACTCACATACACAAACAGCCAGACCCGGAACAACTACTTGTAGGTCATACAAATATTTGTTCCGTGCGGGAATCGAACCCGCGACACGCAGCGCAGCAGTCAATCGCTTAACCACTGCGCCAACCGTGCCGTCAACACAACACAACATTGACATTACAATGCTGCCCCAGTGCAACTGATAACAAGTCATTTTATGTATATACAGTGTCAGCAACATGTCAGACGATAGTTTAAATTATTTTATACTGTGAATTTTTAACAGAGAGCTTTAATTATTATTATTTAAAAGTCGGTAATTAAAATAAATACAAACCATACAAGCACTTTTCTTACCATCAGTACTTTTGCGCCTTCTAACTATACAATCATGTAGATATATGTATACGGACCGGGAAAGTTGGGACTAGGGTTCAGTAGACGAAACCTGACAAGTGATTTGTTTAGAACTATTTAGTCAGTTATTTTAAATGAAGCCACTTCTTATGAGACTATTTATTGCTTGTAGAGAAACACTGTCCGGCTGTGGATCAGACGCCATGAAGAAGAGGGTGTCATAGAGGATAGACCGCGGGCACCACGTCCATATCTTATAACGGAGGACAACCTCCAGCGTATGGTGGACACCTACCAACAACAGAACGCGTTCACGCCGACGAGAGTATTCGCCGAGGAGTACGACACGTCATTGCGCACGGTTCGTCGTGCGTTACATAGAGCGGGGCTCCATCATCGGAAACCGGCAAAAAAAATTGTGCTCACCGAGGAACAAAAAGCGGCGAGAGTGAGATTCGCAAGAGAGTACAGAGACATGGATTTTAGAACTGCTATATTCTCAGATGAGAAATGTTTTAGGTCGAGCCAACATGGTCGTCGACACCTGTGGCGCGTGATGAATACACGCTACGAAATTAGAAACGTAATTCCAAATAATGATTCTGGAAGGATATGTGGTAATATGTGGGGTTGGATGAGTGCTGATGGTCCCGGAGAGCTTGTCCATTTCCCAGGGCGAGCAAATGGCGAATCTTACAGGGACCTATTAGAAAACATAATGGTCCCTACTGTTCGCACAGTTTATCCGAGAGCAGAGCTCCCAGAATTTATTTTTATACAGGACAATTGCCCCATACATCAAGCACGCATTGTTCAGTCTTGGATCAACAACCAGCCAGAGATAAGAACCTTACGCTGGCCATCACGATCTCCTGACCTGAACCCCATCGAAAATTTGTGGGGTATAATGGTCCAGAGATGGGATCACCGACGGGAAAGAACGCAAGTGGAACTTCTTGCTCATTGTGATGAAGTTTGGGAATCTCTAAGGGGCTCCAACTTGTGTGAAGTTCTTGTACGATCTATAAGAACGAGATGCGATGCCGTTATAGACACAGGAGGCGCGATGACCAAATATTAAAATTTGGTCATCGCGGTAATGAAAAAAATGATGAACGTGACTAATTGATGATTATGTTATAAACTAGTATTTAATTTTTAATTTGCAATAGAAAAAAATATTATTTACTAATTGTTATTTAATTCTAGAGAAGTTTTTGATTATTGTGCCTTTTTATTGTTCTTTTTTTTAATGTTTACAGATAATTTTTAACACGCTTTACCTGTTTCACCATGTATAGATAAAGAAAGCCAAGAAAGTTAATTGAAGCTAATTTTTATGAGAATCTAAAATGAAAACCTTCAATTTCTGCTTAGTTGGTTTCAAACAATCAATACTTGCCAAAATGCTTGTATAAAATATTTTTTGTAAAATATGTTTGGTTAATAATAAAAGTCATTTTATAAATAAAGCCCCTTCATAAGAGAATCTCATAGACAAAATATTGATTTCTTGTTTTTTTAGTAACCTAGTATTCTGATTTACTTTTTTAACTTAGTCATCCATTGCTTAGGTGTAACTTTACTTATTATAATAAAACCTTGTATTAAATATTTAAAAAGCAATGTTTACCTTCGGTTAACTTAATTCTAGAATAGTTTTTGTTTGTTACTGTTTTATTATTTAAGTATTTTAGTTTTATTATTTTTACTACAGATAATTTAGATTATTTCACTTATTTGTCTGTTACTAATGAGACACAATTACTTTTCTATTGTTTCCGGCCATAATGGGTCTGTCTAACAGACGAAGGTATTATAAGAGTTTTTATTTATTATGCCGTTCTAAAAGTTTTGTATTTAAATCTACCACCGACAGTAGATCGTAATTTTGTAAAGAAAAGTGTTGCTTGTATTATGAGGTCACAAGAAAGAAAGGGTTTTATTTGTTTAAACGGGTAAACTATTTTTGAATTTCGCGGGCTACCCTGGCGCATCCCCCTTTAGTTGATTTTATTACTTGTTCTTTTTTTATTGTGTGTTTTACCTATTTACTATATTCAATTCCTATATCCAATATTTTATGTATATCTTTGTTTAGTTTATTAAGTTAATAAATAAATAAATAAAACTGATAAACCTTCAAAACAGTATTTTACTTTTTAATTAAGTAATGCCTAACCGACAATAGGATTTATCAAATCAAATTTCTAGTTAGAAATAATAAAGAAAAAATGTATTAAGTATTTTCCCCATAATAGAGATAATAGCAGTAGCACATGAGTAGACAAACGGAACAGAGGCAAAGCTTCATACAACTGCGCGAATCGGTTGCACTACTACAAGCACGCGGGGCATGTGTGCGTGACCACTGGCCGCTTGTCGCGTACGCGGCGAGACTGGAAAAAACCGGTTTACGCTGATACAGCCAGTTGACAATCTCAGAGTTGCGAATTGCGACGAACGTTGTTTGTTTTTTTAGTTGTAAGTTAGCCATCGCTCTTCTTTTGCCTTTCAAAAGTAATTGCATCACTTTCGCTCGCTTAGTAGGTTTTCGAGGATTTTAGATTTTCGAGGTAGCGCTATAATAATGGTTGTTTATTGTACTGTGTGTATGAATAATACCAGAAAAAATTAAAATATATCATACTTTAACTATCCCAAGGAGTACTTACAATAGGTAAGTAAATATTTGATTATTACTTTTTCAAGTAAGTTTATTTTATTAATACATATTATGATAAAGAAAACCATATTTTAAATTTCTTAATTTGTATTTATTTATCTGACGTTTTGTCAATAAGCTCAAATATCCATAGCAACCACATGCAGATGAAATGTAAATGAATAAACGGTAATGGTATTAAAAGAAAAATTATACCTCCTTTTTTTGAAGTCGGTAAAAATAAAATTATTAGAGTAAATAACTTGTAAAGTATTCTATTATACTGAATAACAAATAATTTGTTTAATTTGTCTTAACCTAATTGTGACAACCCTACCAAAATAGGTAACAATTTTGCACGTTCTTAAGAAGCTTTGCGTCTGTTCCGTTTGTCTACTCATGTGGCAGTAGTTTGAAAATAACAATAAATCTCGAACGGCGCATACGTCACCGCGTTATCAGTGCGCTCGGTGCCGCCGGCCGGTCTTGTCTTTCATTCGTCTATTCAAGGTCAACGGGGCGGGGCTAGAGAGCGCTTCTATTTTTTGAGTGCAAGCCAAAATGAACTTAGTGGTGGTCAGGCGGAAGTGTCCATGATAGTACCTACTAGCCAAGCAGACTTATCAGGATATGCTTTTTGTCGCCCGCACACACGCATATTTTTATAGGTGTCTATGTATGTATGTTTATCCACGCATTTCTCCGTTCATCGTTTCCTCTATGGATGAAACTGGTCAACTAGTCTTGGCCATTTTCTGCTTATACCTAGAATTTACGTATAAAAATCTTCAGTCCCCTACTGAAGATTTTTATTTGGAGACTAGAATAGATAGTGGCGCCGATTCTGTTGTTCACAAACTAAACTAAATTTAAGTTCAGGCATCTTTTTCTTTCTATTTCATTAAGAAAAGGACAGAAGATAAATATTAGTTTAGTCCTGTCAAATTAGTCAGCGCCTGATGTAAATTGACGTATTTTTAATAAACAATTTTTTAATCTCGTCTAAATTGTCTATGGAGTATCTTAATTTGACAGGACTAAACTAATATTTATCTTCTGTCCTTTTCATAATGAAATAGAAAGAAAAAGATGCATGAACTTAAATTTAGTTTAGTTTGTGAACAACAGAATCGGCGCCACTGTCTGCTATTTTGTTTTTTTTTCTTAAATAGCGGCCACGCAAGAAATGGATGCCATGTGATCAACTTTGAACATTAATATCTCGGAAACGCGACACTTTAAACTAAACTTTCACGGATTTGGTCTTATTATGTTTTTTGTTTGCATTGATGGCAGCTCTAGATTTCAGTTTTTTCTTTTTTAATTAGTTTTAGTGTTTAATTATCTATTTATTGTATGACTAGCTGCGCCCCGCGGTTTTACCCGCGTAAATGTCGGTCCCGTGGGAATATCGGGATAAAAAGTAGCCTATAAGTTAATCCAGGGTGTCAGCTACCTCCATACAAAATTTTATCAAAATTGGTCCAGCCGTTTGAGCGTTAAGAAGTAACAAACATATAAACACACACTCACAAAACTTTCGCCTTTATAATATTAGTGTGATGTAAGTACTAGTACGCTAATTGATAGTGCTGTGCTTTCCTATAATTTAAATACATGCGAGATCAATATTATGTCAACGACTCTGGGTTAATGCTGTGTATGTGATTAGTTAATAAGCCTTATTAAATAAATAATAAGTACTTACATGTTTCATGCGAGGCCACCATTTTGAAAAAAATAACAAAATGGCGCGACAGTCGGTACCTATACCACGGACCTTCAAACCCCTTGACGTTACTTTTACTTCGCGCATTCATGCTAGACCCACAGTACCTGCCTATTCCTACGCATCCTGAAAATGTACGTATAAAGTCGAACATAAACAAATGAATTTGAAGTTACACACCGATCTCTCTCTTTCAGTCGTCAGTAATTTGACTTTCGAAAGAAGAACACAAAGCGTTGTGTAACTATACAAACGCTATACAACGTTTATTAATAGGGGGGATATTGTTACCCTAAAGGTATTAGCGTAAGAAATACCATAGCGCCAACACATGTCTGCCAGCACTTAGGAAACCTAGTTGAGTTAGGAATGTAATTAAGGCAGGTGTATGCGGTGCCGACTATTTTAGAGCAAGGCTTCGGAATAAAACGGATAACTTCTCTAGAATACTGGGGAAAGATAGCGCTTTCCTGTTACAGGCTATTTTATGTATGGGAGCAGAAGTAATACATAGCATAAACAGCCTATAATGTTCCCACAGCTGGGGCACAGTCCTCCTCTGTAAGAGAAGGAACTGTCAGTAATCCAACACGCGATTTTTTTATTCTAGGACATGCCACTTTCCTCTCGATGTTTTCCTTCGCTGTTTGAGAGCAGTGGTACCTAATGAAATTATTTACACAAAGTAAAGCACCTGTCTGGGCTCGAACCTACGACCACAACCCATAAATCGCGGCCGTTACCTCTTGGCCACTACTACTTTATTTTTTTTTTAGCCTATTTTGTGTCCTATTGCTGGGCAAAGGCCTTCCCTTTTCCTTTCAAACCTCCCTACTACTCTCACTATATGTAAATTTGCTTGCAAGTTTTGAACAAAACATATAGGTAAGTAGATATAAGTACTGACTAAAAACAATCAAGAATAGTTGAAAAATGGAAAGGAAATGATGTCGAGCCGAATTCCGAAATGAAACCGCGTGTTACCCGAATAAGAAAAAAAAAATACTGAAAACTGAAATTGGAGCCTAGATTTAAATTGTGAATTGTAAACCGGTTTCCATTTTCCGTAATGAGAACCGAAAGCTTTGAACGAAACTTTTGAACTTCTCTTATTTCATTTTCTGTAAGATGATGCTACTTCGTTATTTGCTAAGCGGATTAAGACGGGCTGTGAATGCATTACAGAAACCGGTTTCAGATAATTATTTATGCAAAAGAGAGACTGGATTAAAACATGGTTTTGAGGACTCAAACGCGGATATCTTAATGTAATTAATTAAGCACGTGTAAGTAGGATGTGTAGCGATTCTTGTAGGTATAGCTCGTGCAGATATAAGTGAAGTAGGTTCCTTGATAAGTACCGACGCCAGCACATCAAGCTACCCGAAACTGTCAAATAATCCCAATCAACTTTGAATCTTATTATTTAGCGATAAAGTTAAAAATCTATTAAAGAAATCTGACAGATTATAGTAGATTCATAGTTGCGGTGGTTTATGTGTGAGGTTGTTGTTCCTATTATAAGTGTTTTGAGTTACCCACTAATTAATTAGGTAGATTAGACTTCACCAACATTTCCTTTTTCAAATACTCGTCGTAGACAACAATAATATTATTGTAAAACAGACAGAATTTACTACAGAACAGATAAAAGAAGTTCCTCCTCAGAGGTTGAGGAGGAACTTCTTTTATCTGTTCTGTAGTAAAACTTGATCGAAGAGTAAAACACAACAGGTAGCGCCATCTGTAGTCTCCAATAGTAACTAATGTAAGATTACAGTTTACTCTTGATCGATAGGTGTCGCTTCTGTAATGGTGGGCAAGATTGATAATATTTTATACATTCCGGAAGTGACTATAGATGTCTATATCATGGTGTTATTTTTCTTGTTGCAAGTTGATCCCTTTCTGATTGTTGCATTCTTATTTTAATCTATGAGTACAATGGTTTTTTGAGTAAAATTGCTTACCAATATTTGGGCCAGGAATTTGAGATAATTATCGAGTTATTAGGAAAATAATTTTGTTACAATTGGTCACTCTAAAATCAAGATAGAATGCATTTCACTATAGTAGATACCTGATTACGTGGCGATGTAAATTATCTGAGATTATGAACTCTGCTACCTATACCTATTTTTTATTACACTCACATACAAACATACGATAGGTACATTTTTGTTAAATTCTAATTAAGTAAGTTCACTATCGCAATTCCCCAAAACACCTTTTGCGTGACTTCATAAAACCTTTGATGAGGGCCTTTTCACACAAAAACCGCGTCCGAATTACAACAATTTTGGTTACAAACCATTACTTAACGTAACAAAACAGAGACAGCTAAAACGAGTTCGAAACACAAAAACGTTGCAATAAACCTATACGTACTTATTGTCTTACTTTTATTACACTACCCAGATGTGTCCATTGCGTTTTTCAGTACTTACTTCAGTTTTGTAGAAATACCTAGAAAACAGGAATATGAACTTTAGAATGTAAGAAATAGAGTTTAATTTCGCTGGTTGGTCTAGATTTCTTTGATGGATATAAATCATGTAATAAGTTTACTATGACGTTGCTTAATGTAATGGATGTCTGGATATTATTCATAAACGTTGAAGTATTTATTTCGTACTTTAAAAACGCCTTCTATACTTATTTGTATGGTAAACTAAATATTAAGTGTTCATTATAAGTTTTTGAAAGATCAGCACTCAGTCTCAAAGAACAATACCTAATTATTTATGTTCTTTTATGATTATCTTGGATATATTCGATCAGAAACCTGCTTTATTCCCCGATTAAAATTGGACAAGTTAAAATGTAGTAAAAGTATTGAAACATGTCGAATTTTGAATCACGTCAAGCAAGCAACATACGACAAAAGATGACACGCTACGGACGACGTAGACCCATGGACGTAATATATAGAAGTTACTTCTATATATTACGTCCATGCGTAGACCGAAGAACTATTTCAGTCTATCAAAAAGTACTCTGTGACTAACTGTTATTGAAATATTTAACAAGACATTTTCAAAATAAGAATGTGTCGAAGTCAGAGAAAAGACACAACCTCTTTATTTATTTCTCCGAATTTAAATTCGAATACGTTGGTTCAAGTTTTAATAAAGAATGTTAAAAATGCCAGTAAAAAAATTTAGTTTATTAGCTGGTTTCATGTCCAAACAAATCGTTTTCTATAACAATTGTTGGCCAAAGTGCAAAGGGTGTATCAGAAAGGTGTGGTCCAATTTAAGAGGAAATGCGGCCGGAGAGACATTTGAAAAAGCCTAAGTAAAAAGTCATAATTCGAGGTTTGGCTCTCGCTTATTTCCTCCTCCAATATTGGACCAATTTAAAAGATATTTCATAAACTGATTAAAAAGAATATATACTATGTCCCTACGTTTTTCTTTTTCCATTAATTGTTGTTAAAAGGCCTCTGTTGACAGCGGTTTAAATCGGCATTTCTGAAGGGTTCTAGTGCTTATAAAAATAATGTATCATCGGAAACATACAAGTAGTTAATATTCATTATTCTGTAAACAATCATTGCTTTCATTTCTGTGTGTATTTGTTTGTGTGCGAGAGCGTTTCTATGGAGAAACGACCACCCGCTTTTCCTCTTAAGGCTGTGTTACAGACCATCAAACTGAACAACTTTCTCCATGGGACTGGGGACTGGGAAAATCTTAATCGAGAAAAAATTATCAGCCGCCCCATATATTAGGGTCGAGTAGATTGAAGTTTTGTACGGGACAGCTGATATTTCTTTTTTCGATTACGATTTTGGTCCCATGGAGAATCGTTCAGTTTAATGATCTGTAACACAGCCTTAAATTGGACCACATCTTTCTGACACTTGTGATTTCTGTTAGGTATCGTATCTTTTATTATTATTTTTTTTTAACTATTTTATGATTTAAAAGAGGTCCGTGGAGTTTCTGCCCATTCTTCTCCATAGGTACTACGCTTTGGAATGGGCAACTAGCTTCATCTTTCTGACTGACCGACTCCTTGACAATAATTAAAAAGTGCCGGGCGTCATTGGTTTAATTGAAATAAAAGCTTTGAGTTTGAATTAGTCAAATCAACTCAAGTTAGTTAGCCCAATAAACTACAAGTATTTAATAGTAGGATAAAATCAACAGTGATTGTAGTTTTACAGAATACTAAGTAAAATCGCGAAAAAAAAATCAGCTGTTCGCTACATTTTGACGAGTTATTCGAACATAAATGTAGGGAAAAGCTGATTTTTTTTTCGCAATTTCAGGTGTGGTCCCATAGTAAAAGTTGTTCGTAATGATGAGTACAATGACCTCTTAAGAGGTTGTTAATGTTTTACCAATAATAGCCTCCCCGACCGTTTTCGGTCACGGTGGCCAATCTCAATGGAGATTAGCCAGGTACGCAGGAGATATTATAGTGCACAAGTGTGTGCGCAAACACAGGTGCACTCTCTGTTCCTTTACTCTCATAGTCCGATGGGACGGCAATCCGACACGTCCGGGGAGAGTTCAGGCGCAGGACCAACGGCTTTACGTGCTTTCCGAGGCACGGGGCAAACCGCCAACTTCCAAACTTCGGACTGTTACTAAGAAATTCCTAATGGAAAACCCAATAACACTTTGTCCGACCCGGGAATCGAACCCAGGCTCAGCAGTCGCACTTGCAACCACGAGACCAACGGGGCAGTTAACTTTTACCAATAACCCTGTATACCAAGGCTAAGGAAGGAACATGGATGGGTTTTAGTCAGTAAGTGTCTGACACTCCTTTCCGCTCCACCCAGAGCGGAAGGGGTAATTTGATGATTTCCCAAAGGCAGAAAAAAAAATTGGTTTCGCCTGAAATAACTTTGAACACAATCTTTTGACGTATTACTTACAACTTCTGAAAGGAGTAGGCGTTACAATTCCTTTGTATGATTCTCAGTAGGGTATAATTTTACATTATTAAAAAATATATTGAGCAAGTACAATACCTATATGTATAATCTACGAGCATAATAATATGAGTAGACTTGAATGTTTCATAACACGGTTTTTTTCGAATGGAAAAAATAAATCGCATTGAAGAGGCATTTACTCGTATCTAAGCCGATCGAATGGTTCCAAACATTATATTTTACTCTCACGTAATGCGTATAAAACTTAACGACCCGTTTATGTGTTTTTCTATCGCAAAAAAATTATGAGAATAATATTTTTTGCTATCTACTTAAGTAGGTAAGTATATACCATTAAAAATGTCTACATGATAAGCTAGGGTGGTAGGAAAATTAAAACGATATTTCATAATAACTGAGTTTACATAAACGCAATGCATGTCAGATTAATTAGGACATGAAACCAATCCAAAGACGTCCAAAAAGAGATATCAGCATTATCTGAAGGGGCCCGTCATTGCCGAAGCCTGCCGGGTCAGCGGGATTGTCCCAAAGGGTTACCCCTGGCCCGGAACATAAAGGGCTAAGGAAGGAACACGGGTGGGTTTTAGTCAGTAAGAGTCTGACACTCCGCTCCGCCCAGAGCAGGAGGGGTCATTTGATGACTTCCCACCCAAAAAAAAAGGACGTCCAAAAGTCGCACCTGACACTAGCACCATACTTGCGTAACACAGTTCACAATCCGAGGGTTTCGAAGGAAATTTCTAATCATCCGGGTGATAATACGTGTTGAGCACAGCACACGAAACTTATATACCATCAACCTGCGTGCTGTGCTTTGGTGGTTAGACTCTGATAGGCGGGGGTTATAACCGTCTGCTCGCAAATTAAACCAGTGCACTATGATTTACACATTTATAATTAGAAAAAGCACGTACACAAATCAGCAAACACGAAATACACAAAAGACACAAATCACAATAATCACAAAACAATTTAACTTACTTAACACAATTAAAAGGCAGACTCGCGACTAATTACAGGGCTCCGTCGAGCATTACGACCGCTATATGTTGCTCGATCAGTAGATTTTCCGGACTAACTAACAATTTCTATGGCGAGGCATATTTATAGTTTTGTCTCTATGGCTTACGTAGTGGGTACACCTCACCCCACCCTATTATCTTACACCAATCGGCGTGGCTAAAACAGTGGCCACGCCCCCATTTTTCAGCTACACCGGTCGTACAGGTCGCGACCTGTCGACTTCCAACAGACAGGCACAAACCTGTTCGCAGTTTTTCTGTTGTTTGCCTGCGAGCAAGTCACGACCGGTTCATGCCTTGTACCGACTCCCTATGGACAAGCACAGTCTTGTTTACATTTATTACATAATCAGTACATTACCAAACGGAGCTAGAATTATAGTGCTTCTCCTACATTCCACCCCCTGTAAGAGGATTCAGCCGACTTACATCCATTTCTGTGGGAAGCACAATAATCTTTGCTACTGGTCGACGCAGGACCCCGTTTGCTGTCTTAACATCTACAACACGGACGATACCGTCATCGCCTTGATACACAGATTGTATTACACCTTTTGTCCACGCACTTCGTTCTCTATTGTTGTCTACGATCACAACCACATCACCGACACGCACATTTGGCACACTATTTGTCCACTTCTCACGACGTTGCAGAGTCGGGAGATACTCCCGCAGCCAGCGGCGCCAGAACATGTCGGCGAGCGCATTCACTCGCCGCCACTGCCGGCGGGAATCGACGTCCTCGTAGCTGCTCGGCGCAAACGGTGTACTCCCGGACGCCGTGCCCAGGAGCAGATGGTTCGGCGTCAGGACCTCAGGTTGCTCGTGATCGTCGTACACGTAGCTCAGCGGGCGGCTGTTTACTATTAGCTCTGCCTCAGTGAGGAGGGTGTAGAGGACCTCCTCACGAGGGGCCCGCTCCTTGAGCGTGCTTTTGAGTGCATTTTTCACCGACCTGACCAGGCGTTCCCAGCAGCCGCCCATGTGTGGCGCTGATGGGGAATTGAAGTGCCACTCGATGCCTCGGTTGGTGGCCTCGTCTCTCAGCTGGTCTTGATCCAGTTCTTTCAGGGCTGCTCGTAACTCGGTGTTGGCCCCGATGAAGTTGGTTCCCTGGTCGGAGTACAGGTGCGTAGGTTGCCCCCGGCGCGCTATCAGGCGCCTCAGGGCCAGTATCGCTGAGTCGGCGCTTAAGGTGGCGGCCAGTTCCAAGTGGACGGCGCGCGTAGCGAGGCAGGTAAATAGTGCTCCCCACCTCTTTTCGCGGCGCCGCCCTATCGCCACCTCCATTGGGCCGAAGTAGTCTACACCCACTCGCACAAAGGCTCTTCTTGTGGTTTCTACCCTTGCGAGTGGAAGATCACCCATCTTTGGTGGTATGGGTTTAGCTCTGGTGATGCGACAGTGTTGGCAATTCGCGACCACGGTCTTTACGGATGTTCTGATTTTCGTGATCCAGTACGTCTCTCGTAGATTGTTCACTACGGTCTCGTGATTCGCGTGCAGAGCCATCGCGTGAAAGTGTGCGATTAGCTTCCTTACCAGAGGGTGACGCCCGTCGAGAATAATCGGGTGCTTTTCACCGAATGTGAGCTCCTCGCAGGCAGTCAGACGTCCCCGTACTCGCAGCAGCCCGTCGTCGGTGAGCATCGGGTCTAACGACTTTATGTGGCTGTCGTCAGGTGCGGGCAACCCTTTTAGGATGGCGGCCCGTTCTCGTTGGAAGCTGTCGTTCTGGCACAACCTCATCAGGTGGAGGTGCGCTTCTTCCAAGTCGTGTGGACGCAGCTCTGACGTCGCTCTTCGTTTGCGACATCGCTCGACGAAGATCAGCACGCGCGCCATAACGCGCTGCACGCGCTTCCATGTAGAGTAGCGCTCGTAGTCCAGGAGGGGCCCGGTAGGGGCCGCCGCCGCCGCAGTGTGGACTCGTTGGATGCGCTCGAGGTCTGCCTCTGCCGCCTCAGGTTCGCGACACGCCGGCCACCGCTCCTGTGAATCACACAAAAACGAGGGGCCCGACAACCACGCTGCATGGTCATCAGGCCAAGACAATCTGGTCGCCTTGTCAGCTGGGTTGTCCGCCGTGGGGACCCAGCGCCAGTTGCCTCTGGCTGATAACCTATCTATCTCGGCTAACCTATGAGATATGAACTTTTGGAAGTCTTGTGCTTCCGAATTTATCCACTTAAGTACAGTGGCACTGTCTGTCCAGTAAAACTTTTCCCTGACTGGTAGCCCTAACTCTTTCTCAGCGGTGTCCGCTACTCGACACGCTAGCACCGCTGCCTGGAGCTCTAGCCTAGGAATAGATATGACCTTCTGAGGGGCCACCCGCGCTTTGCCAAGTAACATGGCGACCTCTCGACGTCCTTCAGAGTTATGACCCACAAGGTAAGCTACCGCGGCGTAGGCTAGCTCACTGGCGTCCCCGAACACATGTATCTCTAAATCGCTGAGGTTCAGCCCGTACCACCGCGGTATCTTAACTTCGGTCAGACTGCTCAGATGTTTGAGCCAGGCGAACCACATTTTTGCCTCTCCGTCTTTAAGAGGCTCATCCCATTGGATCCCCGACTTCCATATCTTCTGCATCAATATTCGTGTCTGGATGACGCAGGGATAGAGGAAGCCGAGGGGATCATAGATAGACATGATCGCGCTTAAAAATTGACGCTTGGTAGGTACCAAGTCGCCGTTTATTATTTCAGGTGGCAACCGTTTGAACGACAGGTCAAACCCTAGTTCGTCTCGTTTGGGTGACCACGTTAACCCTAATGTTCTTTCCACCGTCCCGTTTCCCTTCTCGAGAGGGACCTTATCGGGCATATCTACTTTTAACTTTTCCCTCAAATCTGCTGAGTTGGTTACCCACCCCCGTATGATAAAACCCCCGGAGGCGTGTATCTTAGCTACCTGCTCGATCAGGCTGTTGGCCTGCTCTACGGACCACGTGCTATCTAAATAGTCGTCCATATAATGCTTATCTCTTATGGCCTCAACAGCTTCGGGGTAGACGTTAACCCACTCATTGGCGTTTTTATTAAGTATGTAAATCGCCGTGGTTGGTGAAGAGGCGGCGCCAAATATCATCGATGTCATGGCGTAGGTATCTGGTTCCCTACTATCGTCCGCGCCTCTCCACAAAAACAGCTGTGCGCCCTGATCTTGTGCCCTAATCTTAACTCGCAAAAACATATCAGCTATATCGCCTGAGAACGCTATGGGGCCTACTCTAAATTTAATTAAAATACCTAACAATGAATTTAATAGATCAGGTCCGGTCAATAAGTTGTCATTCAAACACGTACCTTGAGACGTAGCAGCAGCGTCGAAGACTAGGCGCAGCTTCCCTGGTTTGTTCGGGTTTACAACACCGAAATGCGGTAGGTACCAAACCGGTGAGCTGTCCACCTCGCTTTCTACCTTGCGTGCATAACCTTCATCTACTAAACGGTCTATCTGTTTCGCGTACGTCTCAGCGAAGCGAGCGTCCTTACGCATCCGCCTCTCGATGCCGTATAACCTCTGCCGGGCCTGTCTGTAACTATCAGGCAACAGAATGTTGTCCTGCTTCCACAAAAGACCTACTTCCCATTGCGTCTTATCAAGGGTGCGTTGACTCGTACTTTCTAGCACCTGTACAGCTCGTTCTACATCTTTATGTTTGCGGGTTACTTGAGAAATGCCTATCGATTCTAACTCAAACTGTGACTTTACTAAATCATGCAAATCTGGGAGGGAAACTGTTGTGCAGTTCACTGCTTCAGTACTACTGGCGTTATCAAATGGTCCATGTATGACCCAACCTAGCTTAGTAAGTGAGGCAACTGGCTTACCGGATCGTCCACGGCGGGTGTCCCCGCCGACGAGCAGCTCCCAGTTGTCCTGCCCGATCAGCAGCAGCGGCTTGGCTCCCCTCATTTCTGTGCAACCCAAGTCGCGAAGGTGCGCGTTGTCGTTGATCACTGAAGAGGTCACTGTTTGTGTAGGCAAGTTCAAGTTCACTAGTGTCCGGCACTTGATATTATGGCACTGTCCGTTGGGGCCTTTTACACTCACTTGCACCACCCGCGAGGTGAGGTCCGATACGGCATGACCTCCCGCGGTTTTCAACATTAATGGCACACGTGGGCCCGGTAGGTTAGTGGCGAGCGAGCTGTCAATCAGCGATATTGTTGCCCCGTCGTCCAGCAACGCATAGCACTGATTGTCATTATCACCTTTGTTACACACTGACACTGGCACTATTTTTAGTAATGCTGTGGCTCGCCACTCACCTATATTGGTTACACACTCCGGTTTCGTGTCTTGTTTCGACCTGTCTTCGTGTAACAGTACATGATGTCTGTAGTCGCACTTTTTACACTTTTTCGCACGACAGAACCTTTTCGTGTGTTTTGTACTCAGGCAATTAAAACACACTTTTTCTTTCTTGATTAGTTCCCATCGTTCTTGTACGTTTAGCTTTTTAAAATGGTCACAGTCTTCTGTGGCATGTTTGCCGTGGCACATTACGCATTCTTTCTGTATGCTATTCTCGTCGCTCTGCGTATTTACACGATGCATCATCTGTGGTTTATTTGTGACTGGGCGTGCAGCGTTCGCTGGTCGAGTCCGTCCGCTGGTCTGCTGCTGCTTCACAGGAGGTTTAGCTTGGTCCGGTTCATACACGGTTGGTTGTAAGTAGTATGATGTAGAGCGTGTCACGTGTATGAGGAACCGTGACAGTATTTCCAAGCTGGGTGATATTCTTAGGTCCACCCCCTGTGAGTTGTCCAGGCCCATAGCGAAATCACCATACTGAGCACGTTGAACTGGCGTCAGCTTGTTCAGCAGCTCACTTACCAATTGTGGGTTGTTCAAGTACCCATCTGCTCTGACATTCTTCAGTAGCGACACGCAGTTCCTAACCGTTGACGAGAACTTCCTCAGTTCCTGGCCACTTTCCGATACCTTTGGTAACTCTCTTACCTTCTTTAAGGCGTATTGAAGTATGACGGTCGGGTGACCGTACTCTTCTTCCAGCGCGCGTATTATCTCAGTGGGGTCTCTCGACGACCGTAACAAGTCCTCCACTGCGATCTTCGCCTCTCCATGTAAAGAGGACTTCAGCCGCGCTATATTCTCATGCGGCCTAAAGTTATACAATTCAGTAGTGTCCCAGTACATATTCCTATAAGATATCCAATCGGCTGGGTCACCGTTAAAATGTGGCAATTCGTAAGCCTGTCTGGGTACCGGGTGCGGGCGTGCCATGTTCGTGATCGCTTCAGCCAGCTTATCTATCTTCCTGTCTCTATCGCTCGACGATAGTCGCTGCCTTTCTGCTGCGCCCACTCCGCTATTTCCGTGTCGCTGTGTGACCGACTCGAGTGTCGATACTCGAGGTACACTTGTGACCGGAGTGGTGAAGGCGGGATAATCGTCGGGCAAACGGAATCTAACCGCTTCAGTATGGGCTGGCGTATGCATAGGCCCCGCATTGCTCACTGGGTTTCTATACGGCTGCGACACACTATTCTCGCTTAACATAGCCGGCACACGGTACATATCAGGTTCAAGATTCACTCTACTTACGTTTCTATCTTGAATCGTAGGTGCTTCATACGGCGCTGTGCCCTCGAGCGGCGCGTGCGACGCCGACGGTGCGCGTGGCGCAGCCGCCGTAAACAGCGCCGTGTCTGCCTGCGGCGCTTGGGGCGTTGTGTCTATCCATTCTTCAACGCGGTGCGCCGTATCCACCTCTGAGTTTGAGTCATCACTTTCTGCATTCGCCTCGATCTCTGCTATTTCCACCTCCATCCTTTTCTTCACCAGGCTCTCCCTGATGTGCACCAGGTCACGCTCAGCTTCGTATTCGGCCTTCTTCCTTAAGAATTCGACGCCCTTGCGACTATTCTTGGACGAAACTCTGCTGCTCCGCGTCGATCTTGCGACTGTCTGCCTTGATACGCCCTCTGCCGGCTTTTCACTGTAGTCGATTACTCGACCCCCGGTCAGCGGTATATTGGGGGCAGCCGCTGATGTTATTGTTGGTGCTATTGATGGTGAGCCCGGTGGTACTTCGGACAGTAAGCCTGAGTCCGAGGCGATGGCGGCTTCCCTGCGCCGCGCGTCTGCTTTTTCAGTCATTTTGCGTAGTTTGCTTCGCGTGGTTACGGCACTTTTCTCACTCATTGTCACTGGTTAATTCGCCTATTAGCGTAATCCGACTCCGAACGCTAGTTTGTAAGACTACGCCCGGACAATCGGTTATCCGGCTCGCAAGGACCAATGTTGAGCACAGCACACGAAACTTATATACCATCAACCTGCGTGCTGTGCTTTGGTGGTTAGACTCTGATAGGCGGGGGTTATAACCGTCTGCTCGCAAATTAAACCAGTGCACTATGATTTACACATTTATAATTAGAAAAAGCACGTACACAAATCAGCAAACACGAAATACACAAAAGACACAAATCACAATAATCACAAAACAATTTAACTTACTTAACACAATTAAAAGGCAGACTCGCGACTAATTACAGGGCTCCGTCGAGCATTACGACCGCTATATGTTGCTCGATCAGTAGATTTTCCGGACTAACTAACAATTTCTATGGCGAGGCATATTTATAGTTTTGTCTCTATGGCTTACGTAGTGGGTACACCTCACCCCACCCTATTATCTTACACCAATCGGCGTGGCTAAAACAGTGGCCACGCCCCCATTTTTCAGCTACACCGGTCGTACAGGTCGCGACCTGTCGACTTCCAACAGACAGGCACAAACCTGTTCGCAGTTTTTCTGTTGTTTGCCTGCGAGCAAGTCACGACCGGTTCATGCCTTGTACCGACTCCCTATGGACAAGCACAGTCTTGTTTACATTTATTACATAATCAGTACATTTCTTAATCCTAAACTTATATCTAGTACCAAACGGAGCTAGAATTATAGTGCTTCTCCTACAATACGTATATTACGACATAATCACAAAATGAAATCTTTAGTCATCTTAATGAGTTCTTAAAGTGATTATAATTTAATCAGTGCATTCGGTTAATCAAGAAACTAATTACTTACCGACACAATTTCATCTTTTGCTTCCCTTTGAAGGCAAGACGCCAACAGAATGTCGTCGACGAATGTCCCCCGGTCAAAGCATTATGATGGACGCGTACTGGCAGGCAAAGTGACTATTTCTTTGAGTCTAAGGTGCTATAATATGTACCTAACCTTCCTATCTACGAAAGCTTTGTACGAAAGAGTAGGAAGACAACAGACTGTCACACAAATCACACTGATATTATAAAGGCGCAAGTGTGTGAATGTGTGTGTGTTTATATGTTTGTTACTTCTTCAAGCTCAAACGGCTAGACCAATTTTGATAAAATTTTGTATGGAAGTAGCTGACGCCCTGGATTAGCATAAAGGCTACTTTTTATCCCGATATTCCCACGGGATCGACATTTACGCGGGTGAAACCGCGGGGTGCAGCTAGTTAGAAACATATGTAATCCGCCATCTTGGAGCGGCGGCCATATTGAATTTAGTGTAATTTTACTAACTTTATCGTTTTCTACTCTTCAAGCCCTTTCATTTGATACCCATATTAAGGGGGTTGAGAAAAAATATGTAATCCGCCATCTTGGAGCGGCGGCCATATTGAAATTATTACAATATTGAGTATTGCACATTATATTGTTACCAGAACTAAAGGTGTATGCAAAATTTCAGCTCAATCGGATACCAACAAATGTTCGAAAAATGGTTTGAAAATTTTGACGGACAACTTACATACTTACATAGGAACAGTGCAAGCTAAATAAAAAGCTTGTAAAAACGGGCCAAAACTACCCAGACTTTTAGAAATCAACTCAAACCCAGAGTTATAATGTTATATAGTTATATTAGGTATTCAGAAATGATAAAATTTTCGAAATTCTTCTAACCCTCGACCGGTTACAAAAATGACGTCAGGTAGGTATCACGTTCCTATGTTTAAATATTTTTTGGCGAATGACCGATTAGTTATTGGGTTATTAAAACACAAGACTTCCATTTCGCAACCTTTTTGGTGAGTATTATAACAATATTCGCCACATTCATACTTAATCACGCTAATATTATAAAGGCGAGAGTTCGCGTGTTTGTTCCTTCTTCACGTACAAACGGCTAAACCAATTTTGATGAAACTTTACAGTAATATAGCTTATACATCAGAATAACACATAAGTAGAATACTTTTTATTCCAATGTTCCTAAGGGATCGACACTTATGTGGGTGAAACCGCGGGGCGCTACTATGCCGGCTGTCGCTGAAAACCAGCGCTGGGGCTCTGTCTCGTATAGGGTCTTAGCATTATGCTGAACGATGGCCGTTTTGCGTAGATGTGACGCATACTTTCTCCCAAGTTGTTATTTTGTTTTATTTTTTGTTCGTGTTTTTATTTTTATGCGTCATGTTTGCCGCAATTAAACGTATTTTCTTTCTTTTCTTTTTCTTTTACTAGTAACAATTATAAACTAGCAGAGCCCCGCGGTTTCACCCGCATCAGTGTCGATCTCGTGGGAATATCCGGATAAAAACTATCCTATGTCCTTTCACAGGACTCAAACTATTTCTATACCAAATTTCATCTAAATCGGTTCAACGGATTAAGCGTGAATAGGTAACACACAAACAGACAGACATACTTCCGCATATAATATTAGTATGGATATGGATGTGAAGTAACATTGTCTGTCTGTTTGTTACCTTTCCACACCTAAACTACTGAACCGACCGTTATTAAATTTATCAGATAGGTAGCCTTGGACCTGGATAAGGACATTGGCTACTTTTCATCCTATGCACTTGTGAAAAAATATTACACTTGTGAAGAAAGATTAGACGAAGTAGCCGGCAACAGCTAGTCATAAATATTGCATGACTTTCAAAATCAAAATATTTTATTTCACATAAACCTACATGGGACATGAAACGTCAGAAGCTAGTTGCACGGTTCCAATTGGAAAGTGACAACCGAAAATCATTGTAGAATAATGATTTACTACGAGTTTTTACATGCAGGAAATTCAATTAGTCTCAGTGAAATTGTAATCTCTTAAAGCAAATAAAATGCACTCAGAATTCCCACTTTCCAGCATTAAATTCAGATTCAGAGCCCTGGGCTACCTAAATAGATTACATGTGCTCAAGCACACGTCTAACGAATCAACACAAAGGCTTGCACGTTCTTAAGTCGACATTCCTAAAGCTCAAAATAACGCAGAGCTTTGAAGAGGATTGCTACAGAGCACTGACTGCTGCTGGTATTGGACTGTGTTTAACACAGTCCAATACCAGTATGCAGACACACACACATACTAACTCTAGAATCCTACTAATATTATAAATGTGAAAGTTTGTGAAGATGTTTGGATGTTTGTAACTCAATCACGCAGAAACCGTTGAACAGATTTGGAGGAAAATTGGCACATAGATAGACCATTTCCTGGATTACCACTTTGGATAATTCTTATCCCGATATTCCCACGGGATCGAAACTTACGCGGGTGAAACCGCGGGGCGCTGCTAGTAAGTAATAATTTAAATTATCGTGTCTCATTAAAAAATGGATCTGCGCCGGGAACATCTTCGTGCTATGATTTTTTACGATTTCAAGTGTCGCCTGAAACCGGACGAATCGTACGATAGACTTCAAATGGCATTTATGGATGAAGGCCCTTCTAAGGCAACCGTGTATCGTTGGTATAACGAATTCAAGCGCGGTCGACCAACTTTGGGGGATGAAAAAAGAACCGGTCGCCCTTTGACGGCTGTTACGGAATAAAACGTGCTAGCAGTGAAAAATGTAATCCAAGACAATAGGCGAGTTACGTATCAAGAGATTCAGCACATACTGCAAGTTGGATCGGGAAGCCTTCACGAAATTCTACACGTGCATCTTCGCGTCAGAAGAATAGTTCCACGCTAGGGCACCCAGCACAACCTCACCGATGCTCAGAAGCAGGCCCGGGTGGAATGGTGCCGTGATATGATAAACAAATTTGAAGCAGGCTCGTCTCGGCCTGTTTACGACATCATTACAAGTTATGAGTCTTGGATTTATCATAAAGATCCAGAAACGAAGCGCCAGTCGACGATTTGGGTGTTTCAAAAATCAAAATCCCGAATTTTAAAAGACCGAATTTTACAATATCGATGGACGAAATCCCGAAAATTTAAACGCCGAATAGGTAGTTGTTTGGTCGAAAGTTTAAAATCCCGAAAGTTCATATGCCCGAAAGTTTAAAAAGCCGATGTTTAAAATCCCGAAATTGCCACCGTTTCCGAGAAAAATGATTTTTTGTAAACCTAACCTCAAAACACTTTTTTTTTTGCCCTAAGGTCCCCGCGAAGAGGGGCTCCGTCGACTTAGGATGCAAGAGCGAGCGAAGGGCACCCCGAGGTTAGGTTACTTTAAACCCTTTACACAGAAATCCAGAAACCTCGGGGTGCCCTTCGCTCGCTCTTGCATCATACGTCGCCTATTGCGTTTGGGATTTCATCCATCGGTATTTCGTCCATTCGGGATTTCATCCTTTCGGGCATTTAAAACTTTCGGTATTTTGAATTTCGGTCTTTTGGACGTCGGTATTTCAATCATCGGTATTATGAATCTTCGGGATTTTGATACGTACCCGTTTCAAAACGAATCAACGCCTACCAAAGTGAAGCGATCTAGAAGCGGGGGGAAGATTTTGATCGCGAGCTTTTTTAATTTGACTGGCTACTTGGTGTCAATTCCTTTACGGAACCATAGAAGCATCAATGCTGAATGGTACACTACCAAATTCTCGGTAGAACTTTTCTATGTTTCACAACATAGAAAAGCAATGAGCGACCAAACACAGGGCTCCGCGGGCTACTGCTCTACCACGACAACGCGCCTTCGCACACCGCGTTCAAACCGAGGGACTTCCTGGACAGGACGCCAGTCAAAGGGATACAATTTTCGTCGCCGGAAGATTCGCTGTCAGCGTTCGAGAACGCTGTAAACGAGGTGTCAACGGCGGACTGGAAAAAGTGTTTCGAAAACTGGTTCAGACGCATGAAACTTTGTATAGAGGCTAGTGGAGAGTACTTTGAAAAGATTTAATAAAAAAATATTTACCTATAAAACATTTTTTTTCTGAGTGTCCCACGTATTTTAGCATATTTTTATAAAATTTCATAAACTTTTATCACATGCGCTGAATTTGTTTAGCCCCTTTTCGTCCTTAATCCATCAAAAGTTGTGCTATAGTACGAGAACCCAGAACCAAAACCACATCGCATCGTTTTACGGTCAAAACCGTATAAAATCGTTAGTTTAGATGATTCTGAACCCGACTCGGTAGGCAGTACCAGTCAGTAACATCGCAGTTTTACGAGGGCCCATATCTGCTATGACAAAAACATAGGCAGGCGGTTTTATCACATTATACATGTCTGATACTAAAAATGTACACAGGTTTCGTCATTTTATTACGAAAAAGTTATTTTTCCGACATTTTGCGTGGGCTGAGCGCATTTTCAATAATGTCATAAAGTTTAACTTACCCGTCTCATAGCAACCTGGTTAATTTTTTTTTTTTTCGTATTTTGCATGGCTGCCAGGGTAACCAAAAACCTGTTATCAGACATTTTAAATGTCATCTATTGAACCAAAACCGAAACCTATTCCCAAAACGCCCAGTCGCCCAGCAAACCTTCTTTCGTCCTTTTTAAAATAAATAGCTTTTTTCAAACGTTATCCCAGTTTCCTTTTGTAATTTATTAAAAAAGTCCTACAATATTCTGACTATCGAAAAGTTGTCTGATTAGTAACGTGATCTATCTGATTTAATTTTTTTGTAAATCTGGGCAATTTTTTTTATCATGTCCAACAGTTTTTAGACAGAATGCAGAATTCAATATTCTGTAATAGCCTTCTGGGTACGTGCGACGCTACTGGTGTTTGAATATTATGTTTTCGGTATCTAAAATCTACCGTTTTCCAACCAAATCTATCGATTTTATACGGTTTTAGTCGTAATACGATGAGCTAAAAATGTTGTTGATGGGCTTATAGGAATGTATGATGGGTATGAGGAACAGGGTGTACAGTTCACTCAACCTCCATAGAAAAGGGAGGATCCTCCGACCAGACGGGTGTTGTGTCTGACGGGCAACTGCCCGATGATTCATGTCGGGCCGGTGTATCTATGCTAGTTGCGCGGTAAACTCTGCTTGCGAGATGCAGGATTATGCGTGACATCAGTATGACGCGTTGTTCTGATGTGGCGTTGTAGATACCGCTACAGGCTCTCGTAGGTACTAATATAGTTAGTCTAGTTTAGCCTCTTATAAGATTAGTGCTAGCAACTTGTTTGTACTGCACGAGTTGTTTGTTTGTGGACAGACTAAGATGCATGGATGTGGACAATGTGGACGGTATGGGACTTAGACTGTCACACATTTCCAGCTGGGAAACTTGTTCCTTAGTTTAAGATGAATGTGCTGTTCCCACATAAGCTTGGGGTAGGTACAAAGTCTGCTACTTATGGTCCGTTGCAGCTCTGAGATCAACAGATGCTTACCGAGTACAGTTTCAAAATTTGGTATCTTTTTTTTTTAATAAAACCTGTATTTGGCATCAACTTCCAAAACACTGTATTTATAATATTTGTACCTATTGGTTTTTATAGCGTTTTTATAGCGTTTTTTTATTATTTTTATTAAGTTTTTTGGTACCGTTTGAAATAGCAAAAATGTGAACAGGAAAATGTCAAAAATCAAAATGTATAATATCTGGTACAAACCTAATCATTCGATGATGCCATCAAGACAAAGTATAAAAAAAATAAAACATGATAGATCGTTTTTGACTAAAAGTGAAGATCTACATATTTATACATCCCACTGTTTTAGACACATACCTCAGTTTAAATTAAACAAAATAAACCAATCGTGGTGTACTATGTAACCTTCGTCGGAAACGCCCGTCGATCTCATCTTCCATGATTGGATATTCAAATATGATAGAGGGATGGTATACCATCCCTCTAAGTACTTTGAATATGTAAAAGGTAAGTGCGAGATCCCTCCTGACCCTCAGTTCGATATATCCACATCATAGGAGGAGGGGAGGGAGGGCGGGAGGAAGGGGGTGTTCATAGGTTTGTGTCACGGATATCTATGGTTTGTGTGTTACGCACAGGTACGTGTGGCGACGACGACAGCCACGGCTGTTGGCGGAGCCGCGCGCTCGGACCAATCTTTTAAGTGAGCCGCCACCGCCACTGACGCGTGCACCTCGCACTCTCAACCTCATAGCTAGTGACACGTACCTATTTTGTTGTTCTCTGAGTGAGTACACAAAGAATGCATTGTTTGTACTAAGTTACAAATTTTAAATATAAGAAGTTAGTAATAAGTTACGATAAGAGTTTCGATAAATGTACACTATTGCAATAGGTTTCCCTGTAAGGATGGAATGGATAGTTGGAAAAAAAAAATCCTAACAACTTTTAATGCGTTTGACCTAAAAGATATTGGCCATAAATTTTGGCTGGTAGTTTCTTTCAACATCGTATAGGTACACAGCTACACATCAAGCTATACAACATTATTTTTAGTACTTTATGCGAAACCCGAAACACGTGTCTAGTATTTTTATGTAAAGAATCTATGTACACAATTTCAAAACGTATCATGTATCACGAAAAATTACAAAGTTATAAGCTTGTTAAGTTACCTGTTTGTCCATACAAAAACATGCTCACCCGCGCCGCTCGCGCTGCGCCGTCTTGCGCTCATTGATACCTAGGTACCTAACCGTACGGCGCGGAGATTAGATAACCTACTTATTGTCGCTCGGTGTCCAACTTTTAACCTTTTTTAAATATTTTTGGGACAAAATATAACGTGGGGTAAAAATTATTGGAATCGATTCAGTTACTTATTCTGAACAAACTATGTTCAGGTTCGGCATTTAAAAATAACGTTGTTTATTTCCAGTTTTAGCTGACCTCGCATTGTAAAAGTTTTTCATTCAGTCAAAAGTCAGCTTATACTGGTTATGTATAGCTGGATGAGTAGCGGTGCGTACCGGGCACCTCCAATATGCACACTATTTGCAAATCTCCTGGCATTATTGCCAGCTTACACCAGAAATATGAAGTTACGACAACTATTTTTCCTCATATTGAGTTCAAAAAGATAATATATTCTGACATGCAATGGCGCTTTTTGAGTCTAATAGCGACCTCCCTACATCGCACTTATAACGCGTTTCAACAGACAATAACAAAATATTTTGCATGATAATAAAATCATTATATAAAACGACGAAGTTTGCTATTTATGTAAACACAATAAAATCTCAAGATCCGGTACCTACGCAAAACATGTTTTTGAACTGATAAAAACGAACCTTTATCAACAGTTTGATTAAATAAGCTTTAGGTCGATTATCCTACTAATCTTAGGTTTACCTATTCGGTTGAACCTTTTTTACAATCAGTAGATCTAGGATAGGTACAATACGACCGACGTAACTTGGCGAGCCTGAACTTCGCGCAGATGGCTGCGCAGTAAGATTTTTTAGGAACCAAATGGTAAATCATGAGTGAGATAACATGCGCGAAAGTTCGCAAAGGCCTCACCCTCAGAACCAAATGGTGACACCATTTGGTTCTTCTAAACTGAAGGGTATTTATAAGATCGTTCGCATTTTAATCACAGTCTGTCAAAAATACTTAAAATTTTCCTTAATTTTCGACAATTCTTGATATTGATTGTCGCTGAGATGAGGGGGCCTAAAAAGGCCACTTTGGCAGAATCATAAAAGAATAACAGTATGGACAGTTAACTGTTAAGCTAATCGTATCAAATCCCATTGGTGAAGCATTTTTCAGTTATTTTTTTTTGTCTGTGCTAAAATACCAATCAATCCAATCCAAATCCAATCTCTTTGATTGTACCTACTTACTTAATGCAGCGAAAAAAAGAAAAACACTGACTGTCTTCGCCATTTTATAATTCATCATGTTATCCTTTTATGATTCTCCTAAGTGGCCTTTTTAGGCCCCGAGATTGCGACTAGATATTGAATGTTTTTAATTAAGAGAATTGGCTTTCAGAGATGATTATGTTTGAATTTTATAAATACCAAGATAATGTTCTCTCATTGAGCATATAAATTTGCAGGTTTTTTGTTATTTTTATGAAATTCCAAACTTCAAATACACAAGCGTATTCGCTCAATGGACTAAAGTCGTTAAAATGATCACTAGAGCAAACCAATTTCTTAGGAACTTGATCGAGTAGAACTTTCCTTGGACCAGTCTTCACGCTTAGCCAGTTTTATGGTTCGTTTCGAACATAAACGTATTTTACGGAAGTCAAGTAAAACCTTGGAACATTTGTTACCACATAAAAATGGCCATTCGAAATTTTTCGTAAAGGTATTTGACTTTACGTTTTTTATTGGTTCTGTATCGCGGTATTAATTCCTTGAGCAGCCTTAGATAAGTTTTTTTGGTCCTGGTAAGTCCAACTAATTCATTATTCTCCAGCCCTAAGTGTCTAAACACACTATGCCGAAGGTACGCGACCGAAGTTCGGCATGATTACGCCTGCAATGCTATTTAACGCAACGTAATTTCGGCATAATGTGTCGTCAGTAATTCAAATAGCATTGCAAGCGTGATCATGCCGAACTTCGGTCGCGTACCTTCGACATAGTGTGTTTAGACACTAATCCCAATTTATTTGGGGTCGGTGCAACATGTCTTTTTCTTCCATACTTCTCTATTAGTCGTCATTTCGGTAGTCACCCCCTTTCTAACCATATCATCATTTCGGTTTAAAGAAGTTTTATTTCTCAAAAAGAACATTACATAGTTCACTTAAATATGAGAAACTTAACGAAAATAAACACACAAACACACCCCCACACACACACATTTAAACACTATCCATCGTTTCTTTGGTCTCCCCATACTCTTATAGCCATCGACAGTTTAGACCTTAAGTTTTGAGTTGAGCCGCACGATTTCTGACAAATGCGTGCACTGACTCAACAGGTCCTTTCAATCTGTGTGGTTCTTCCCTCAAAAGACCATCTCAGACATCGATCTACATGGTCTTCTTAGAACCTGACCAAGATTATATCTGGACTTTAAAAGAGACTGTGCCCTTTGAGTTTGTTTCGGCCTTTCTTCTCAGAGTAGTCAGATACGAAACTCCGACCTCATCTAGTTTAAAAAAAATATGATTGACGTGTAAAAGTGTTTGTGCAAACCTACTTACAAAAATAAAATCATTTATAATTAACATGAGGAAAAAATGTCATAAGGAAAGTTTTGAGTATACACTTTCCTAATGACATTTTCCTCATTGCAAGTCCACCTAATTATGATTATTAATTAATAGCAATCAACCACTGGGACATCGTGATGTGATTCGCTCTCATAACCTTTTTCTTGTTCGTCAGTCCAGCCTCTTGTGTCATACACAATATAATCGCGTAAATAATGTATTCCATCGCAATTTGTAGTCGATCCGCCTCATTCTGCGCGCAAATTTGGTTTGCTGAAGATGACACTGTGTGACCTAATGACATATCCCAAATAAATATATTTTTCTTCTTTCTTTCACTGACTGCATCAAATTAAAATTCAAAATACTTTATTTCACATAACCCTACATTAGCACTTGTGAAACGTCAGCAGCTCGGTGCACAGTTCCAACTGTCGTGTACGCCGTCATAAACTAACGCAACCTAAAATACGCCGCAATGACAACTGGATAAAACTCACGTAACATAAACTGTGACAGCAAGCCCCTCAGTATTTATTTTTTTGTAATTTTGTCTATGGGAGTAGTATACTAGTCAATATCGAGTCTACCTACTGTGTCTTATTTCACGGCCAATCGATTCAATTTTCCACTGCTAAAATAAGATAGTCATCTTACTAGGCATATACATTGATTTTTGTCGCCTTCAGCGGACAAGCGATTTCGAGTCGTCGATTTCTAAATTATAGCCATTAGCAGGCTATTCTTTTGTTTCGTTTATTACTCTTAGGGCTGATTTTTTAATCATCTGATAACTTTATTCCGAGGAATAATTTTGACAGAACTATTTCATACAAAAACTGTCAAACGTCAATTTTATTCCTCGATTAAAAGTTATCTGGCGATGGAAAAATCAGCCCTAAAAACAAAAAACTGGCCAAGTGCGAGTCGGACTCGCACACGAAGGGTTCCGTACCAGAAGGCAAAAACGCCGAAAAAAACACGTTTGTTGTATGGGAGCTCCCCCTTAAATATTTATTTTATTTTAATTTTATTATTAAAGTAAAAATACAACTGAGTATTTTGTGAATATTTCAAGTGCCTACCTGTTGCCATTATTGATATCGAGCAAAAAACTACAAAAAAAACGCGTTTGTTGTATGGGAGCCCCCTTAAATATTTATTTTATTTTGTTTTTAGTATTTGTTGTTATAGCGGCAACAGAAATACATAACTTGTGAAAATTTCAACTGTCTAGCTATCGCGGTTCTTGAGATACAGCCTGGTGAGGTTTATTCCCGGTCGTCCCCACCCCGTCGTCCCCACTGGGCACGAGTGGGAAGAAAAAGTTTCGTTCCTTCCAAGTGGTGACGATTGGAACTTTTTATTTTCCACTCGTTCCGCTATAGACCGAGAGCCAAAATGCAATAATGGGGATTGGAGATTTCACGGAAACTTTTTTTTCCCATGACCGGGAATAAACCCCTGGTGACAGACAGACGGACGGACGGACGGACGGATAGACAGTCTTAGTAATAGGGTTCCGTTTTTACCCTTTGGGTACGGAACCCTAAAAAGGAACTTGCACCCTAATTGCGTAATTTTAAATCACAACCTGAATCATTTTAAAGGATACCTAGTGCTAAACCATTGCTTCATATGTTCGAAAAATTGGTCTGTTCAACAACGCAATGAATGTAGTTGAACAGTCAAAATGAAAGCCATTGCTACTGTTTAGTGTGTTACGCAATTATTCCGCTGCAGTGAATCTTAGCTTCAATTTTATCACCTGTTTAGAATGCAGTGCATGTCGTAAAAGATAACTGTTGAACAAATAAATAAACAATAGACTGAGTGGGAACTACGTGCTACGATTTTATCCAGATAAATTGAACGAAGTGGCTTTCTTTCTCAAATAAATCTTTGTCTACTAGCCATTCAGTATCGTACACGATGGTTTGGGCCATAGGTTTGGGCAGAGGGGAACTGAGTACACGATAGTTTGGGCCATAGGTTTGGGCAGAGGGGAACTGAGTACACGATGGTTTGGGCCATAGGTTTAGGCAGAGGGGAACTGAGTACACGATGGTTTGGGCAGTGGGGAACTGGGTACACGATGGTTTGGGCCATAGGTTTAGGCAGAGGGGAACTGAGTACACGATGGTTTGGGCATTGGGGAACTGAGTACACGATGGTTTGGGCCATAGGTTTAGGCAGAGGGGAACTGAGTACACGATAGTTTGGGCATTGGGGAACTGAGTACACGATGGTTTGGGCCATAGGTTTGGGCAGAGGGGAACTGAGTACACGATGGTTTGGGCCATAGGTTTAGGCAGAGGGGAACTGAGTACACGATGGTTTGGGCAGTGGGGAACTGGGTACACGATGGTTTGGGCATTGGGGAACTGAGTACACGATGGTTTGGGCCATAGGTTTAGGCAGAGGGGAACTGAGTACACGATAGTTTGGGCATTGGGGAACTGAGTACACGATGGTTTGGGCCATAGGTTTGGGCAGAGGGGAACTGAGTACACGATGGTTTGGGCCATAGGTTTAGGCAGAGGGGAACTGAGTACACGATGGTTTGGGCAGTGGGGAACTGGGTACACGATGGTTTGGGCCATAGGTTTAGGCAGAGGGGAACTGAGTACACGATAGTTTGGGCAGTGGGGAACTGAGTACACGATGGTTTGGGCCATAGGTTTGGGCAGAGGGGAACTGAGTACACGATGGTTTGGGCCATAGGTTTGGGCAGTGGGGAACTGAGTACACCCACATTTTTTCATTCCCATGTAAAAGGGGACGAGCCTATTGCTATCAACCAGGCATAAGTCTAAACTCCAGGCTGCTACTGAGATGTTCCTACCTAATAGCAAATCGAAAAACCAAAAAGTTTTAACCCTTGTTTGATTAGAACTAATTTCGAAGACTTTCATAAGCTGATAATTGATGATTATCGTGGCAATTTATGATACATCATCATCATCTGCCTAGCCTTTTCCCAGATATGTTGGGGTCGGCTTCCAGGCTAACCGGATGCAGCTTAATACCAGTATTTTACATGGAGCGACTGCATATCTGACCTCCACAACCCAGTTACTGGGTAATACGATACTCTTTGAAAAGACTTTCGGGCTTCTGACGACCCGTAACGACTGCCAAACCTCCACGAATGACAGCCGAGACCAACGGCTTAACGTGGTTTCCGAGGCACGGAGGGGTCTCGGTATGTAAAAATGGTCACCCATCCACAGACCAACCGCGGCAAGCGTAGCTTAACCTGATCAATCTACCTGTGCGGCTGTTATTATTTAGCCACGGGCCCCTCTCTCTCATTTATGATACATGGATACATAATTAACTCGCGCCTTCTTTCATAGGATAGGCAGAAACTACAGAAAGCCACCTGCTACGATCATCACATACTTCTTTTGCTTCGGTGTTTCTTTTTTGCTAGCCTATACTGTCCCACTGCTGGGCAAAGGCCTCCCCCAAATCCTTCCAGGAACTCTTTTCCCGCGCCACCTCGAACCAGCCCTCGCGGTACGCGTCCAGGTCATCTCGTCGTCTCTTTCTGGGCCGGCCTCGGCGGCGCCGTCCATCTTCATGCACCCATTGTGTGGAGATTTTTGCCCAGCAGTCATCGTGCATACGGCTGATGTGACCCGCCCAATCCCATTTGATTGATCATTAAAATAAAACAGCACAAATTATGCAAATAATATGTTTATATTTAACTAAAAATATCAGTCGTCCTTATTTAGTTCATGTTCATTTAGAATCTCATTATATACTTAGTCTAGGTAATTGACTATCTAACAAAAGTTCTTAAATATTAGTTCTGTATTTACATTCATTCAGTACACACATATATAAACCTGTTATATATGTCACATAAAAATACAGACATTTTATAAAACAATATTTTAATAATTATTATTATTTGATGTTCCATTATGCAATTTATATGATTTCAATTAATACGATTAACATAATAAATATCGTCAGTTGTTTTACAGACGCCAGCGCATCAAGCTACCAGAAACTGTCAAATTTTCCCAATCAACCTTGAACCTTATGCTTTAGCGATAAAGTTGAAAATCTATTAAAGATATTTGAGAGATTGTAGTAGCTTGATGTGCTGTTAAAGTTATTTCACTGAGATGTGTCCACGTTTTTTTTATTCTGTTAAAGCAAAATGCTGTCATCGTTCTATGTATTATGAACGAAATTCAATTTAGTCATAATTTGGCTACGATTAATACATTTCCTTTATATATTTTAAATAAAAAAGTACATTATCATTAGGTAGATAAAGGTAAGTACATGATATACCTTTGACAATAATCTATATAACAATCCCATAAATTATACCAACATATTTTTCGATACAACAAACAAAACTCATCAACAAACTAACAACATCGTCGAACTAACGTCGTCATCGTTCATCGAACTATAAAATAACACACAGTCATTATAACACCTAATCACTACTAATAATATTTTGATCGGTTTGGCGATAGGTACGTGTAGTCATTAAGGCTATATCGCACGCTCTAGCTCCTAAATACTATTATAATCACTTTTATATTACCGTAATTATATTATGAACGAACAAGTTATCCCTTAATGAGAAACGTTAAGCTTGGTCATTATATTAACTGATTTTATATCATACTTTTTATGGGTTCGATATAAAAACATGACACGTGACACGTGCCATTTTTTATTATTACCTATAGTGTTTACTTTAATTGAAGATGAGAAATAAAGTGGATTGATTACTGGAATCATTAATCATACGTATTTTTTATTATGCCGTACGTAATTACTTCATAAACGTTCTTGAGATTGTTTACAAACATGACAATTGAAAATCTGCGACGATTTTTTTTGCGCACTGGTATTTCAAGGCACTTCTTAGCATCGAGAGTTCAAAATCCGTCAGTATGTTTTTTTAACGCGCTAGGTAGCTTCCTATTGGATTCTCAATGCAATTGAAAATCTAGCTCGCGATAAAATCGCGCCGCGATAATTTTATATCCGTGCGAACATGAGCTTACTCGGACGATATTGAATACAACCCATTTTCGTAACAACATTGTACTATACTACATTCGGTCATAGTTTTAGTCGAAAAAAACGTACCTACTACTACAATAGGCAGATTATTAGATCAGCAGATGAATTTGCACAATATGTAATCAAACTGAGTTTTTGGCCACAATGTAAGGTGACGTCATAAGCAAGCTATAATTATGTAGTCAATCGTTAGTGTACTACTCTCAAATCATGAGGCCCTGATAACATCACTAAGTCATCACAAAAAGGTACAATGGCTTTAAAATTATTTGTTTCTGACCACATCATAAAAACAAAGCAAAAAGGTATTGTATTCCGGCAGTTAAAGCAAATCATCTGATTGAAGCAAATCATGAAACCTGTTTTTGGTTACTGCTATTACAATACTTATTCATTCAAGTTATTTACAAGTGCAAACTGAGAACCTGTTCCATTACTTTGTATTCACAAGATCGTATGTAATGTCATTTCACAATAAACTGTCAATACCCACAAGTTAATGCCTCATTGTCATAAATATATAAAAGTACCTAGTTTTGTACAAAATCGTATCCTTGCGTTAACTGAATGCTTTGCACTTATTATTATTATCAATTCGACATTGTGGTAGCCCTACTCGACTTGTCCTAAACGGTCACATGCCTTATATGTAAGTTGTTTGTGGACACATCAATAAATTATGTTCTAAGATACATCACAAATACTCACGGTTTTTGCGTCGGTCCTAAGTCCTAACTCATAATTTACCTACGAGATTTGCATAATCAAGCAAATACCTTATTTTATGTCACTGTTTTACAATCTTAAATATCTTCATAAATAACTTACATTAATATCAGTATAAATAATACAGCATATCTTATGGCATTATCGATAGAATCTTCGAGATCTTCGATCTTCTTCATTTGTTTTTGTGTCACACGGCACTTTTCGCGCACGTCTCCAAACTTAATTATAATTATCTCACTGGTAACTTGTCTTGTATGTTGTTTTGGTGTTCCACTTTTAAATTTTAATCGGTCGGGAAAAAGAATCCCATATCAACTGGTGGTGGTGGTGGTGTTGTCGCAGGCACTTCAATTTTGCCAAATCTCGGGTTGATAAGGAGACTTATACTGTCTTCATCCAAAACTTCATTTTCGGAAGCTTTCCGAGTGTCATAGTTCGTGGGACCCTCAAAAGCGATCGAAGAAGGGTCGTCAGGGTTGAAGTAGTACAACTTCCTCGGCTGCACGAAGTTTACTAGGCACAGCAACACGATCACAAACTTTGTTCCGCACATTTTCGACACGACCTTGCTTAGCGACGCTGAATAAACAAATGTCCAACAACTGGTTGTAAGCGTGAGTTTTAAACGTCGTCGTCGCGTTTTATGATTCGCGCTTGAATGAAAACTGTGAGTTGTTCTGCAATATATATAGTAGTTAGTTTCCCTGCGAACTTTCCTGTTAGTACCTACTTTCGTTCAACTAAGTGAATCATATGGTGTTTTGTTATGATTTATTTGCTAAATCAACGATAAGCATTCTGCTGCAGACGGGCATTCTAAATTAATAATTTTTCGACCATTTACTTTAAATCTTCCCCAAAATACAACCATTATAGATTTCTCTAATCAATTATGGCTGCATAATACCTGTTGTAATATTGTTTTGACATTTTTTTAAGAAAAAATAATTAAAATAATATCACACTACGTTATATTACATAATTTATGCAAGTAAACCAACCTAATACTTAGAGAAACTTAAATCATAATATTTTACTTTTACCGACAAGGATCATTATTTTCGAAATAAATTATTATTTATAAAAATAATTCTTACTTTGTCATAAACAATTCTTATAAGTAAACTGGCATAATTTTATCAAATTGCAGAATATTCGCATCTCGGTGAAGCCCCGCGAGCCGGTATGCATTACCGATTACCGTCCTAGCGGCACCTACTTATTTATTATACAAGTACTTGCAATAGTAACAAACTTTTTTAGAACTGACTTGAATACACACTTTTTGTTATAGATTACATAATCGATTGTATCGATAATTCACAATCAGATAAAAAAGGGATATGCTTATGTATCTACAAATTCTTCAGTTATCGATTCTTAAGAGTCATGACTAACAGATTTAAGCTTCATAAAAACTTATTCCGGATTTAAAGTCTTGAGTTTTTGTTACTAATTTGCAAGTGTAATTTTATTAATGTTATTATTGTAACTTGAATGTTTATTATTACATTATAAGTGCAATAATATTGTGCTTATTGATCCGTGCAGAGACGTTTTTTGTGGTGCAACATTTTAAAAGATCGACCATACCTTGTCATTTTAAAACAATTAATCTTCGAATAACGAAATTTAGACATATGTTATGCGACCGTATCTAAAATATAGTCATAGGTTTACATAAAGATATAAGTAGATCTTCAATCAAACAACTCAGCCTATTGCAGTCCACTGCTGGACATAGGCCTCTCCCAGGCTGCACCACAACACCCTATCCTCTGCCTTCCGCATCCAGTCCGTCCTAGCCACCTTCTATAAGTCATCCGTCCATCTAGCTGGGGGGCGTCCCACACTACGCTTGCTGATAAGCGGTCTCTCCTCCAGGACTCGTCTGCTCCACCGGCCATCGGTGTTTCAAGGTCCTTTAACAAACATGGCCAGCCCACTGCCACTTCAGTTTGCTTACTCTGCAAGCACAGGACTAAACTAAAATTTATCTTCCGTCCGTCTTTTCTTAATGAAATAGAAAGAAAAGGATGCAATGAACTTAAATTTAGTTTAGTTTGTGAACAACAGAATCGGCACCAGTGTAATATTTATTATGTTATAATAAGTTTCATAATTTACCTCTTATGATAATTATAATTATGGGCATGTACTGAACATAGAAATGCATAGTTGATGAGTCAATATTGAAACAACAATATCATTTTTGATATTTTAATTAGAGGAGAATCCCATGCCAATATTGATGTTATAATAAAATAGGGATTATCCCGGTTTCTTTAAGTGATCGATTACTGTTAGTTATATTATTAGGTACTTAGCAATTATGTTAAGTACTTTTAGGTCTAATAGTATATCTAAGATTAAAAAAGTATACCTTTTACTCTAGTCAAGTCCCCGTAATCACCGTAGGACTGTTTGCTTAAGAGTAGGTCCCTCCCCACTCCCTATCCGGCTCGAAGGACCATGTTAAACTTACCTTTTTTGATGTAAGTATTTGGCAGTCCTTTCCTACAAAAATTCCCGATCAAAAGTAAAATTGACATACGAATAATGTAGTTACAAATCTTTTTTTTTTAAATCCCTTACCTATACTTTAACCCAAATAACTTCTAAAATTGTAAAGTTCAATTTTGATGTAACTTTGATGGACTATGGAACTGTATATCCTTGATGCCTTTTCTGTTCTTCAATAACGATATTTGACATTTTCCTTTGTACGCCTATTTTAATAATGAAAATAATTTGTTTGCGTTTATGTCTTTTGTTCTATTTTTTATGTAGTCTTATATAGAATACATTTTTTTTTTTATTGCGGTATGGGGCTGGTTTTTACCTCGATCTTGCCTGATGGAAAGCGATGGAAGAGGTCTACGATGTAACGAACGTACCCAGAAGATACCCATTCAATCTTGCTTTGAAAGCTGATGGTTTATATTATGTGGAAGGCAACACAGACGCTTGCAGAGAGTTCCACACTTTGGCAGTGCTCATACTTTATCTAAGGAAAATAAGATGTAAACATTATTTATTTAAAAAGACACCATCATTACAATTTACAAACTAACACCAAAATAATATTTATTATAATTACAAGTATATAATTATATTTCTTTAATACAAAATTAAAGAAAAAGGAAGGAGCTCATTGGGCATAAAAAAATTCGTCCATGTCAATGGGATAAGTTCCCAAAAGGCTGGCATCAAGCACTTTGGGTGGCAATGCGGATTCTTTGGGCTGCGGCGGTAACCGCTCTTCTACGAAGCCGTAGCTTCAGGTGATTACCATTTTTTGGTTTGCCTACGTCTTTCTGAAGACAAAATGTTGTAGTTTTTGTCACGTAGCGAGTGTACACGTCCACCAAAACCGCAATACTTAGTGGTGCAGGTCCAAACAATTTCACTATTTAAACACAAAAATATATGAATAATGTTTTTCCTTCCTCCAAAAAACATTATACTTTTGAGAAAGGGGCGAGACTAGAGTCAAGAGCAAACCCATTTAAATAAAAAAAAAAAAGATTTGATTGGTGTAGGTACCTAAAAATTTTTTGGTTAAAAGTTTCACAATTAGTCACAATCGGGTGCCGCATCACCTACGCCATTAATTGACTCACTTAGAACCGTTGGATCGTTTATTGTGAGGAAAAGTATTCATTTAGTATGACTAACAAACTGCACCCCATTTGCTTAACACAATTTCTATCAAAATCCTTAGGATTTTGAAGAAAATTCCTAATAAATATGATCCATCCTTCATAAGAATAATGTTTGAATAATTCGTCTGCTTATCAATGTAAATTATCGCAAATTCTTCAATTCAACAAAATTCAATTAGATGTAGAATAGAATAGTTCTTTATTTGCACAGAAAGTAGGTACAAGTTACAGATGTAAGTTTAAAATGATCCTATACTAACTACCTTAACTAAGGCATGCAAACAGTTTTAGCTATAATAAATAAGATTCATTAATATAATATTATTAACACATTGAATCAAGTCAATATAAGTTTATTATGTCAAGATGAAATTCAGTACAGAATTTGGCAATACAATACATAATGTCAAATTTAAGAAAATGCATACTAACATTATAAATGTGAAATGCAATGGATGTCTGTCTGTTACCTCTTCACGCTAAAACCGGCAAATTTCATCTAACCGATTTAGATGAAATTTGCTATAGAGATAGTTTGAGATCCGAGAAAGGACATAGGATAGTTTTTATCCCGATATTCTGACGGGATCGACACTTCTGCGGATGAACCCGCGGGGTACTGCTACTGGTATTATAAATTCAGCAAGTTTGAGGTCAAGGTTAAGGGTGTGTTACGCAATTACGCCGCTGTTCCCAAACAGTGAAAATGGCTCCTATTTTCGATATAGTTTTTATAAAATTTTAATATTAAAGATAGAAGAATATATGAATAATAGAAAAACATATTTGTAGCCATGTTATGTTAAAAATACATTTAATACATACCTACCTAATCGTTGAACTTTTTTGCACTCACATGTCATGATGTTGTGATTCATGTCAAGCCTCTTGAGTACATGTTTTGGCAACAATATGGCAAATCACGGTGATTTTATCAAGCTTATAACAACTTTCGAGTTTGATATTACAACGTCTCAAAAGGGATCAGTGCCTTAAAAAAATAAAGTCACGAAAAAAATACAAATTGGTTTTGAAAAATCCAAATACAACATGTATCCAAAAAAAAAACGTACATGTGTTTGGTATTGGTTAATTAAATCAGTTTCAGCAATTCCTTCGTCATTGTAAATATTTATTAAATCCTAACTAATGTTATTAAAAGGCTTACAGGACCTAAACGCAAAAAACGCAAGTTTTAGAAACAATAAAAGTATATGATCGACTACAGTAAACAAAATCAGAAAAATATATGTTATTCTTCAGGTTATATGCTAGGTCGATAGTATGTTGAAAACATAATACAACTGATTTGATACGATAGAAAAAAATCATGAAGATACTTCTATAGACTTTCTTTTTATAATAAAAATCGACTACAGTAAACAAAATCAGAAAAATATATGTTATTCTTCAGGTTATATGCTAGGTCGATAGTATGTTGAAAACATAATACAACTGATTTGATACGATAGAAAAAAATCATGAAGATACTTCTATAGACTTTCTTTTTATAATAAAAAACATACTAATATACATAATTACATACAATAATCCAGATTTTTTGTCAGGTTATTCACAAGCAACATACTAAAACACTAGTGTTTTAATTTTTTAGTCCAAATAATAGATTTTTTGTAATTAAATAATTGCTTCATATTTTGCAATAAATTACCAGCGTTGTGCCATCGCGCTTCTCTTTATTTTCTATGCAGTCCGACAGTGACCGCGCTTTAGGATAGTAAGCCTCTTAATGCGAAACTAAAGTTTGTTTGTTTGTTACGCTTTCACGTTAAAACGGCTGAACGGATTTGGATGAAATTAAGTACTGGGTAGACCATGACCTGGCGAAGGACATAGGCTACTTTTCATCCTGGAACGCAGACATAGTCGCGGCCAACAGCTAGTATTTAAATAAATCTTAGTTCTAACCCTCAATAATCACAACAGTAATTGGTCATACAATTAATACGACTTTAATCTCTCAGATCACTAACTTATACCATTAAAGTAAAACTTTAAACAACTTTTATGAATAAAGGGTTTGTGTTTTGGCAACTTTGCAAGAGAACCAAGCTCAAAATGATCATAAAATATATTTTTTGCTAAAAGATCATTTTAACGCAGCTCGTTTTAAAGAATTTGTGTATCTGTGCGACATTGAACTCTTCGTCTTGTCGACCTTGAGTGATTTACATAATTTTGCTCTGAGTTTTAACTGTACGTAAGTTTCTTGATTGATTTTACTTTCCTAGACATATTATTTTCTTTTCTTTTTCACACATAAGTGTAAGTAAGTTAGATTTTTTTCTTTCGAGGTCAAGTGCCGTTGAAATCGGTTGTCTGAGTGGACTGCCTCTTTTTTCTGATTAATTCTCTCAGTGAAAGCAGACTAGCTCGGTAGAAAGATTTACAATGGCTTAAAAGAATATTTATAAATTGTTATCTGCCAGTTCCCACACCCTCTCAGAGAACACCCTCACACCCTCTCCTGTGTCCCAGCAGAAAGAATGAAAGAAAGAAAAAATACTTTTATTTGCAGCAAACAACAAAATAACAATTTGGGAGAAAGTATACATCTACGCAAAATGGCCATCGTTCAGCAGTGGCTGCGCAGTGGCAGCGCTCAACAGTGCCACACATCATGATAGGCTGATTATGGTTATGCTACCAGGTAAGCTGGTGAAATCCGGAATTGAATCACCAATCAAATATGTCATATTTCTAGAAATAAACACACATGTTTACAAGGATATGCGATAATAAGTAATGACTGCATTGTATGCCATAAATGTATTAATTACTATTTTACTACGAAATCATGACAACGTTGATGACTGATTAAATGTCTAATGTCGGGACAACTCAGCCCGCCGCGCCGGCGCTGCCCGTGTCCCGGACATTATAAGATCAAGTAAAAAAAATGTGCCTTTTTAAATGATATTTATGTACGTACTTTTTCTCCTGACTGACTGTGAAAGAAACATTGTAAAGAAACGAGCCGATATTATCTGTAAAAATCTCACCGTGAAAACACAGATTTTTTTTTTTATTCATAGCCGGCAAAAGTTTCTACGCTATTCTTGAATCATGTGCCGAAATCATAGTTACAGTTTGCGCACAAGTTAAAAATTTATCCTGTATACTTTGCTAAAATATTCCACAGAAAAAGTGCTCTTGGGTAGTTTCAATATACGCTAATAGCTTCATGCTCATTTTTGGAATAATGCCAAAATTACCGCAGAACCTCTGCACTAAACTATGAAACTATTTTGACACTAATATTGCCTGTTTTCTATAAAGTTGGAAGTTCCTAACGAGTGTTTGATTACCTAAGATTAATTACCCACTTAGGTAAAATATTTTGTTTTCGAAAAATAATACCTGATTTTAGTTATTCATTGCATTCGTGTTTGACTTTTATAGTGTAAGTTTTTGTAAAATAAGACGGTAGTTTATGCATTAGCAAAACACGATAAAAACGTATGAGAATAGAGTCCGTTTTAAATATTTTGATCATGTTAAACTTAAAATAAAAATATCAACTCCCATCACTCAAAGTCGGTCAAAGTTCGCATCACAGACGGCCTTTTCTTCGTCATTATTAAAATAACAATTGAACTGGGCTACCCAATGAACCGTGAAGAAAGTGAAAAGTAATAAAAAGTCTTCAAAATCCATCAATATTAAAATTCCTTGACGGTTTGACGAAAGTTTCCAACCATCTTTCAAGTCAGTTTGAAAACTTCAAAGGATTTGACACTTTCTATTATAAATCTTAGCATGAAATTAATGACGATTGACGAAAACGTAGGGCTGGTTCAATTTTCGTAACGGTAAAGTGTGGTCAAGAGGACCTCTGCAACTGTCGGTCTATATGAGTATTTTCGGTGTAATAAATTGGTGTGTCCCTTCTTCCTCCCTTGTTACCGTAAACCATTATCCTTTAATCCCCATGGGTGGAGGCTGATGAGAATCGGGAAAATTAAGGTTTAGAGTAAGGTAGGATTAGGATATTGTGATCCTTATCAACTGAAATTGATTAAAACGATTTTTTTTTTGGTTTTTGATTTGTTTCAGTATTTGGTATACTCGTATAAGTAACATTATAATCTTGACTTAATTATTCCAACCTTTAACAATAGATACGGTGTTTTTTTTTTTGTTTTTTTTTCAATGTTTGGTATTTATGTAACATTATAATCTTGACTTAATTATTCCAACCTTTAACAATAGACTAAATAGTAATCATACACAATTAACACAGTAGAGGATAAATAAACAGGATAAAAAATATTACGATGTCATACAAAAAATTAAGAAAATATTTAGTTTGTAATATAGCTTATATTATACTCCAGTAACGAACGTTATACTGTCCAAAAAATGTGTATTCTGATCGTCTTTTTATGTGATATCTTATGACGTCATAAAGGACGTCATAAGTGTGATGTCTTATGCCGTCCTAAAGCACGTCATAAGGTATCACACGCACGATGTAACCGGTTCTATAGAACCGTTACAGCTTTATATCGTGCCTCAGACTATCTCAATGACGACAGTCTTATAACATTTTGCGTAAGAAGACTGATTTATAATTCCAATACGTATCTAATTCTAGCATCCACACGTTTGGAACCGTTTGACGCATGTCATTGCCTCAAATCCTTAAGTTTTCCTCAATATAATGTTGCAACATTATCTTCTATTTCCTCTAGTTCCGTTAATGCACGTCAATCCGTCGCTCTAGGAGGAAATTATCTTCTTGTTAGCTGTCCGAATTGTCGCAATCGTCATTAGGATACCTACGTCAGTCTGACGACAGAATTCAATTAAGGACAGCTGGATGTTACAGCATTTCTAAATTACCATACATTATTGAATTATTATAAGCTTTTGAATTATTAAACCTGTGTCCCAGTTACTAAGATAAAAAAATCTGACAACAAAATATGACCCAAGAAGGAGTTCTATGTCAAATTGATAGGAGACATACATTTTTGTGCACCGTTCCAATTAACAAAGGTTTGTAATAGTCGAGAAGGTAGTCGTGGAATTTCTAGGTAAGTGGTTTAGTGGTAGTGCTCATCATATTAGCATGGAATCACCCTCTGTTTAGTGATTTTGGTTCCTTTAGTTCCTGCTAGTCTCCACGGTTATACGACTATCCTTTGAGGTGTTCCACTTGAGCGATTCGTCGGCCCAACGTAGTTTTGGAGGGCCCGTATTTCTGAACTTAGGCTTACACAAAGTGACATTCTGTCACCGATAACGATGGACGGAAAAGTCACTTTTGACTTTTCCGAAAACTTTCTTCTTTCTTTCTTTTTTTCTTTTTTCTTTTTCTTTCTTTCTTTTTTTCTTCCTTTTTTCTTTTTTTTTTGTCAAAACTGATATAAGCTTTTTGGTAGCTTAGGTATGTAGCTACCAAAAATCTTATAAGTATCAATTTTGATGAAAGTAGTTGAAGAAATACGAAGCGCTATCAAAGCGATTGCGTTTACTTGTCTATTAGGCCCTCTGATATTGGCCACCATTCGATCAAAACCCTTCTTCTTTATCTCCTGCTCATTTACACTTACAAATAACCAGTAGTAAGTACCTAAAAACTAGTGACCATTATACTAATCCTCCGAACGGTTGCATAATACTTAACAAAGTACTTACAATCCTGTGCAACACACCTGTTTATATTGCGCAATTTGTGAGGCTGTGGCCAAGGCTATATAGCCTATTTCGATTTATAACACATTTAATAAAGATATCATTTATAAATCTCGTGATTTTTTTTCTGTGTTGGTATGTGTTAAAAGGTTACACGTGTAGTGAGGGCTGGAGTTATAATATAGGATGTAAGTTGATTACACAAGTGTTTGAATAATCTGAGCTGTTAATGCGTAAAACCCTCGTTTTCTATGTCAACACATTCTTCCACCATCACTATCTTCCAAGGATTAAAATTATATACAAAATTATGATATAAACAATATTTGTGGGACGATATACTGACCTATAAATAGAATAGCTTAACTATTCTAGATACTAGATAACACTTTCTATCAGCACCGATCAAAATCATTAATTATGTATGACGTATTACGTTCAAGGTTTAAACTATCGTACGTCGTATCTGACGTCTCTCTGCGTCACCGAGCTTGCTGATCGCTTTCATAACTTTACGTAAACAAAAAAACAAATGAAAGGTGACTAGCTCGTCCAGAAAACGTCGTCACAGCCTGTTTACCTAGTCAGGCCAAGTCTGCTAAAGTAATTACCTATTTGTGTTGAAATTGCCGATCATTGACACCGTAATTGTAGATTTCGTCAGTTTTGGTAATCTCCTAATTGAAAGGTGTCATTAAGACTTTCCACTGACACTCCACTGGAAAAAAAAATGGTGTAGCTGTACAAAAATCTTTTGGCGCCTGGCCAAAATCGAAACTAGCGCCGCCAACTTGTTTTTTTTTTAATAAAAGCAACGAGATAAAAACGACACGTTGACCTTTGGGTTGAATGAATTAATTACGTAACTTAGTAAGCCTATTTAAATGTCGTTAGACGAAAAGATCGTAAAGACTGACTTTAAAAAGAATAATTATGGTAATAATGTAAATTTTCTTTCAATGTAAGCCACTTTACATTTTTGATGTTTTATTTTTTGAGATTTTAAAAACGAAATATAATATTAATTTAGATTTTACTAAATATTTATTTACTTAAATAATGTATGTTTTTGTTAACCACCGGGCCAACAAACCAGGTTGACACACGAAAAAAAAATAAAGCGTTGAAAATAATCAACGCTGTTGCAATCTTCGTTCGACCCAATCTTCAATTAATCTCAAATTTCTCAATAACAAAAAACAATCTTGTTTTTATTGATAAGGAAAATAAATTCAAAATAATATTTTAAAAGTGTTAGATTTATACCTACTAGCAATAATCGGAGCCAGACCAAACAAAAGAATCGAGAAAAACTGGCTGGTTGTTGATAAACCTAAAATGGCAGTCAAGAAACTAATCTTCAAGGCTGCATTCGGTTCCCTACAAAATGGTTGAGCTGGTTATGGTGCTGATCCACGCGTCTTGTTCGTGAACGGGCGCCGTCGGTTGAGACTGGCCATCTCTTAACTGCCAAGGCTTATTTTTTTTTAATCTTATATTTTTAATTGTTTCCTCATTTGTGTCTTTTTTTACATTGTTCTCACATAAAGAAGCAACAAGAATAATGTACCCAGGATTTTGTAATATCTTGATTTAAAAGAGCGTCCATGGAGTTTCTTGCCCGTTCTTCTCCTTAGAGATCTACGCTTTGTTATGGGCAACTAGCTTCAACTTTCTGACTAACTGACAGACTATTTAATTTTGTCAATTCAAAAGTGCCTGTACAGTCACGAGCAAAAGTATGTATACACATGGCTTTATTCAAAGGCGATTTTCTCCTTTATTTTAAAATGAAATTTTATATTAGTAGGAACATAGTATTTTCGAACCCATAGGTATATGTAAAGTGTCGTATTTCAACGTTGCATTCGTTATTTCGTGAAAAAATCGCAATTTAAAGTTGCCAAGTGTTGACATATTGGTGCTCGTGACTGTACAAGGTTTAATTGAAATAAATGCTTTGAGTTTGAGTTTGCACATGACCTCGCCAATTACCGAACTTAGTGAATACAAAACTTTACAGTCCCGCCTTCGTCGAGAGAATGCGTTCCTTACACCAATTATTGCGACAATTCTAGTAGCTAATAAAGAACATATTCGCAAAACACGTAAGTATTCGTTTAATTGTATGAAACTGACAGGTGTCAAAAACTCATTCTGTCGTCGGCCGCACTGTAGTTAGGAATAAACCCTAAGGCAAAAGAAAGAAACAAAAAAACAAACGGATTATTAAAAATAAAACCCGCTCGCAGACCGGTATAACGAAAACCAAAAAAAATATCAAAAAGAAATTCAAAGAGAATAAACTGATATTATACGTAAATATATATTTTTATTTTTATATTTATGTAATTTAATCTAATTTAATTTAATATCTATTTCATATCTAATTTTCTAATACTATGGGTGTATGTGTAAAAAGTGGCCTGAAATAAAAGAATTTATTATTATTATTTTACAAATTCTTCTACTTGGTCTAAATATTCCACTTTTTTTTTTTTTTTTTGCGGATGGGAAATCATCAAATGACCCCTCCCGCTCTGGGTGGAGCGGAAGGGAGTGTCAGACTCTTACTGACTAAAACCCACCCGTGTTCCTTCCTTAGCCCTTTATGTTCCGGGCCAGCGGTAACCCTTTCGGACAATCCCGCTGACCCGGCAGGCTTCGGCCCTATGGGGCCCCTCCTCGATGCTGACATCTCTTTGAGGCGCGCGTGGAACACGTACGCGCCGTCCGGCACGGGCCTGGTCCTGATCGGACGGTGAGCTACCCATTACTCTCCGCCCGCAGGCCCGCGCCTACGGTGGCCGGGAGTCGTCGCGCGGCTCCCGACGCCCGGAGCGTCTCCCGCGGCGGCTGGGACGGGAGGCTCTCTCCCTGAGCCGTCCCGCCACCTCCTTCGCTAGCATGACTGCTTCGCAGAAGGAGGTGACTGCCTCCCACTCCCTCTCGCCCCGGACCATGGCTTGCACCAGGGCCGGGCGCGAGAGGTCGCCGCCGCTGCCGATCGCCTCTACGAGGACACGGCGGTGCTCCGCCCAAGCGGGGCAGACCTCCACCGTGTGCTCCACCGTGTCCTCTGGGCGATCCTGGCAATGGTGACACCCGGGCGTTTCCTCCCGCCTGATGATGTGCAGGAACCTCCCGAAACTTCCGTGTCCGGTGAGGACCTGCGTCAGGCGGTAGGTGAGGGCGCCGTGGCGCCTCCCTAGCCACTCCTCAAAGAGGGGTCTTATCGCCGCTATCGCGGCGTGCCCTGCGCTGGGTTGCGACAGTCGTTCCTTCCATGTCGCCATGAGATCGCGCCGGAGCTCAGTCCGCTCCGCAGCGATTTGCCGCGGAAGCGGAACTTCCCCCCGGCTTAGTGCCTCCGCGCGCCACTCATAGACGCGCGCGAGGACTATCGCCTCCAGATCCCATGGCGGCAGTCCGGCAATGAGGCTTGCCGCCTCGCCAGAGATCGTGCGGTAGCCCCGGATAAGCCTTATGGCTACCACCTTCTGGGGCGCGTTCAGGTAGTGGGCGGCTCGCCGCCGCAGTGAACGCGCCCACACCGGGGCCCCGTATAGGGCCATGGACCGCACGACCCCCGCGTAAAGCCTCCGGCAGGAGGCGTTTGGCCCCCTCAGGTTGGGCAAGAGCCGCTTGAAGGCGGCCCCGGCCCGTTCCAGTTTGGGGGCCAAACGTCGGAAATGCTCGACGAAGTTCCACCGGCTGTCGAGGACGAGACCCAGGTACCTCATCGTTGTCTCGACGCCGATGTGAACCCCTCCTACCGTTAGTTGGGATCCCGATGGTGGCGCGTTCCGGGGCCCATGAAACGACATGGCCTCGGACTTGTGCAATGCCACCTCGAGACCCAACTGCCGGATCCTCTCCACGACTATCGCAACCCCGCGTGTCATCGCGTCGGCCGCCGCCTGATGCGACCTCCCCTGCGCCAGGACCAGCGTGTCGTCAGCGTAGCAAACCACGCTGACGCCCTCAGGGAGGTCGGCCCGCAGCACCCAGTCGTAGCCGATGTCCCACAGGAACGGCCCCACGACCGATCCCTGTGGGACACCGCACGACATCTCTCGCCGGTTCCACTCCCCATCGCGACCGGGGTAGCTGACGGCTCTGTCCGTCAGATACGCCTCGACTATTCGACGGAGGTAGGGCGGCACCCGGTGATACCGGAGTGCCTCCACAATGCAGCTCCAGGGTAAATATTCCACTTGCCATAACGATATTTAATAGTACCGGTTTAAAAAAAGACGTCTAAGCAATCATAATCAGGATTTTAAATTATTCAAATTTATAGTATGGATGATGCAGAAACGTGTTTGATATAATTGCGTAGCTTAGAAAGGTTCTGATCGGCGGTGACCCAAAACGTGAAAAAATATAATCGTGGTAAGGTCATTGAAATCAAAATGATCATTTTAAATAAATAAAAAATAATTTTGCTTTTTCGATTAAAAATGCAAAAGGTATCAACGTACGTTTTGAGGGGGACCAGTGAAAAAACTAAAGCTATTTTTACTTAATTATTTTGTAACAAAATTTTTGGGAAAATGCTTTTCAAAGTTCACACTTAATGAATCATCAAAAAAAAAAATTTACTAAAACATCGTGACTAACGATTGACGGTAATCATGCAGGCCAAACCACTCAAAAAACAGTAATTAAACTGTCGTCTACCTATGCATGTAGCGGCTTTATCCTAAATTATATAAGTAGATGACAAAGGACCAAGGACGCGATAAGCAAAACCTTAATAACCATTTACGCAGCTTTATAAGTTAAAGGTCATTCAATGATGATATTTTATGAATTCAAACAACTGATTGGTTTAAGGACCAACTTAATTTTAAATCCAATACAATTCTAACTTAAAGCCAATTATTTGAGTCAATTTACATGGATTTGCATAACGTTGTTGAATTATTATGAAATAGCAAACATTTCGAAATGATGAGACACTACTTATCAGAAATCAAGACCATAACCAAAACTGTGGGTTCAAGATATTGTTCAATTAATTTCAGATCTAGTTTTACTGGCTGATATTTCCACAGTTGCCTTGAGCAGCTCTAAAGGTGAGGCCAATGACCCGAGATTATTTGAAACTCCTTCAAAGGCCACGATAACTGGGACATGTTTCGCTGGAACCTTTAACATTTGCGACAAATAGGTACAGTCACATACAAAATATGTTCACCTCCAGGGTTATTTTTGTTAGCTTATATTGCACGATAAAATCTGCTTTGTCGACTCAGCATTATAAATTGCGTCATAATGACAAAGCCACAGAATGACATTCAGCCATCTTCTTTACATCCTAGACTGAATTAGTAACACTGACAGACTCCGAAAATTTAATTTAAATAAATGTATTTATGATGCATACAATGTCTAAGTTATTGCCAAAATGCAGGGCTTGCGGCTAAATAAGAAAATCCGCACGTCTCGACCTTCAGAGTTAAGCAACGCTTGCCGGGGGCGGTCCGTGGATGGGTGACCCCTCCGTGTCTCAGAAAGTACGTTAAGCTGTTGGTCCTGGCTGTCATTCATAGATCTTTGACAGTCGTTACGGGTAGTCGGAAGCACGAAAGACTGTACACCATTCTTGCCAAGGGGTATCGTGTTACCCAGTAACTGGGGTGTGGAGGTCAGATAGGTAGTAGCTCCATGTAAAATATAGATAACCTGCTGGACCAGCTTAGACTGGACGCTGACCTCAACATATTTGGTAAAAGACTTGGCAGATATACATACTTATATTCAAAGGCTAAACCATTATAATGGTTTTAGGTTGATGTCAACTCGACATTGCCCAAATGCATATATGCTATTTTGATCTTTATTTTCAAGTAATTAAATACAGATTTCACAGTGCCGCAACTTCAAAAGTACTGTAAAGAAAATGTGTTCTGACTGATAAAGGAAACAATTTGAAAATGACGAGTATATAAAAAACTTGACTGTACAGACGCCAAGCACATCAAGCTAACCGAAACTGTCAAATTTTCCCAATCAACTTTGAACTTTATACTTTAGCGATAAAGTTGAAAATCTATTAAAGAAATTTGAAAGATTGTAGTAGCTTGATGTGCTAACGTCTTTATATAACCAACAAATAACCAAGAAGTAACTACGTACATACATGAGTACCGTGAATTATGTATAAGGGGTTTTCTGATCGTACACAATCATCAGCCAACAAGACTTGTAGTAAAATATTATTTGGATATTACAATATCAAAGAAAAGTTACATGAATCTAGGACAAAGTTGCCTTTGACCCTTCAGTCGTCTTTATCTAAATAAATTACAAGTATAGGTATTCATGAATCAAGCACGTTTCCAAAAGATAAAGGAATTGAGTACCTACCTACCTATAATAAATATCAAAATAAAACGCCCCACCTAGTCTTACTTTGATATTTGATAATGATAACTTGTCTGATATACTACGATCTTACAGAGGGGCTTGTGGCTAAGTAAAAACAGCCGTATAGATCGATAGATCGATCAGGTTAAGATTCGCTTGCCGAGTTGGTCCATGGATGGGTCACCAACTTTACATATGAATACTCCTGCGTGGCTCGGAAAGCACGTTAAGCCGTCGGTCCCGGCTGTCACTCGTGGATCTTTGACAGTCGTTACGTGTCGTCAGAAGCCCAAAAGTCTGACAACCAGTCTTACCAAGGTGTATCGTATTACCCAGTAAGTGGGACGACGAGGTCTGATAGGCAGTCGTTCCATGTTAAATACTGGTATTCAGGTGCATCCAGTGACCCCAACATGGTTGGAAAGAGGCTAGGCAGATGATGAAATTACGACCTGACCAAAGTGATCAGCGGGGAAATTGTGTAACACACTATCAGTAGCACAACATTCGTTGCGTTGTTTACGTTGTTGATCTGACAAATTTTTCGAAATAATTATGAAACAAAGGATTAGCATTATCTTTCAAAATGAGTCGGTGATTGGCAATGTGTTACGCAATTAGGGTGTGGTTCTACCTTCAGTTACGCACTCAAAAATTCGTACCGTGTGTAGCCAATACGTCAGCCTCAAGGTCATCAGCATCATCTGCCTAGCCTTTTTCCAACTATGTTGGGGTCGGCTTCCAGTGTAACCGGACGCACGTCAGCCTCAAGGTCTGCCTTACTAATAAAATAAAATAAAGAAAGCCAATCGTCTCGTCATTTAGTATACGGTCACGTCTCGGGTAAGGTTGTATATCAGCCAAAAACGTTCCCACTGCTGGGACACAGGTCTCCTCTCTTCGAGAGAGAGTAGGCTGTAATCTACGATGCGGGCCCAGTGCGGGCTTGTACCTAAATGTCACATGTCTTCGAATTTTCGATTCTAGAACATGACGGTTTTCTCACGATGTTATCCTTCACCGTTTTGAGAGCAGTGGTGATGAAATTATTTACAAAAAGTAAAGCGCCTGGCTGGGTTCGAACCCAAGATCTACAACTCGTAAGTCTGGGGTCATCGGCTTCTGCGGGTTAGGCTAGACTGATGCAAGATACTAACTTAACATATTCAGCGATCTGAACATGCTAACACAGTAGCGTGCACCAGTTTTTTCCTCTTCAAGTATACACGTGTTCGTGTACATGTGTGTAGTGTCTATCCCTGACACATGATATTTAAAGGACACCTGGTGATCCTTCACAAATAAATAGACTATATAAAGATTCCTTTTATCCCAGAAAAATTTAAAACCGGCCAATTGTGAGTCGGACTCGGACTCGGAGTCTTAGTAATAGGGTCCCGTTTTTACCCTTAGGGTACGGAACCCTAAAAGATGGTGGGTAATGACAAAAGATTTAGACAATGCAGATACACACGAAGGCAACAAAAATAAAGTCAAACAAATGAAATATTCTAACAAATGGAGTAAAGACATTACAATGAAGAGACTCTTGTCGTGTATCAAGTCTTTTAGATAAAAGAGAATACGTGGAACCAACGCTTCTTCGAACGATTCCAATTACATTGTTAAAACGAAGGCTCAATTACCATGAGAGAGATTTCTCAATCTTTGTAAAATGTAAGCAATTGTAAAGACCGGTGAAGGTGTCTTTGAAGAGAATTTGGAGTGTTTGAATTTCTGGGAAAATATAATTTCATTAACATTAAAATACTTTTAAACAATTACTATACTACTAACTATTGACACAGGGACTAAATTACTATAAAAATAAATACCAAAAACAAAGGCGTCGAAGTACTTATAGCATAATCAGCCTATAATGTTTCCAGTGCAGGGACAACCTCACCTCAGAGAGAGGGAGTGGGCTGTAATCCACAGTGATCCACAGTGATTTGTGAAGAGTATTTATTGCGAAGTAAGTCCCTCTCACCGAGAGGAGGCCTGTGTCCCTGCAGTGGGAACATTATAGGCTGATTATGTTATGTAAGTCCCGGACAAATAATTTGTTCAAGCAAGAGGTAATCAAGAGATTCACTGCCGTAAATGGACTAATGAGAAAATTCACAGGATTTTTATAGGATAAACAATCTATCATCCACACAAGATCCATATAGATCTCTGTACCTAAGTGATACTCATTTATACAAAACATAAAGCATTTATTTCAATTAAACCACTTAAAGACACTTTTGATTTGTCAAAGGAGTCGGCCAGTCAGAAAGATGAAGCCCGTTCCAAAGCGTAGTGGGATCCTAGGGAGCAGAACAAAACCGATTTAGACAAATTTCCAGGAAACTACTGAGGGAACAAATTTATTTCTCTCTAGTGCTAATTTCGATCAGAACACAAAAAAACGAAGTCGAAGATTTTTTATTACAAATTCTGGTAAATCCGTACCAAATTCTAATAGTTTCAGTAAAGTCTAACACCATTCAAGTCTCGAGACTGTTGAATGATTAGAATTTAGTCGGATAATTTCCATGTGGTTAGTGAGAGCAAATGCGGGATATGGGCATGTTCGCATTGTTTGACTATCGTACATTCCATGTTTAAAGAGGTAAAAAACCGTAACTTTTCAAATGTAATACTGTTATATCATTCTCAGAATTTTGATGACATCTCATAATACGGGTCAAGCCTGTTCCTCATGAAATTCATAATACATCTCTTTAGTAAGTCATATACTGGTGTGTGTGTGTGGTGGCTGGCTCGTTTACAGTAGTTTTAATTTTTGAAGCCTTTGAAAATCTGGAACGAATTCTGTCGAACAAAATTTTTCCCTTTGAGATAAGTTATCTTTTTAAATTATAAATAATCGCTGAACATTGCATTGTTGGGGGTATCTCGGAAAGTCCAAGTAGAGAAGCTACTAATAAATCGTTTTGGCCAGCTTGTTTTTACCTTTGTGTACCGTGCAGGAAAGATTGACGATTCCCTTAAGATTACAATGTCCTGTAGAGTCACCTTGGTCCTTCTGGTTTTATATCTTAAACCTAACACCTGTTAGTAGGTAGTTCTGATTTTATAAGATTAAAAAAAACCTGGAACCGGATTGTAAAATAACTTTCAAAATATAACTAATACCCACTGTGGGGTAATCGTAACTATTTCTTCCCAATTTACAAAATATCGTTCCTTTGAACATATAAGATGAGTATTCTGCTTAAGACCTACGTAAGAAAGATCTCAATTAAAGCTTTTATAACATACATTCATTTAATCTACCATAACGTATTCAAAGATGGGTGTGCAGACTTTTGAAGCTGACGTTTGTGTTTTTATAGTCGAAATAGCCCCGACCTTATCAGAAAAAAATAATTTCTAAAATAAATGAATCAGCAAGCATTAAGACAAATTCATAAATAAATACAAATAACTCGTATTTTAGTGACTAATCGTGTGTTATTTATCACCTCGGTAACCATGTTCCGCATTCTGCGGTTGCTGTGTATGTCCTAAAGTGTAAATGTTAGTCTATTATTGGCAAGGCCTTTGAAATATGTGCGTTTAAAGGTGAAATGACTTGTAATACGGTCACCGGAGTGTATTAATAATACATGCATGGCATTTATTTAGTTTTAAAACCTCTTTCCTCTATACTAATATTATATGTGTGGAGTGAGGTGAGTTTATTTGTGTGGAGTAATTTTTGGAGCTACAGCCGGTCGATTCTGTAAAAATCTCACCGTGAAAACTTAGGTGATGTGAGTTTGTTTTTGCTAGGAGTTGACACTATTGACAGCTCACTCCACGCTCACTTCACCTAAGTTTTCACGGTGAGAATTTTACAGAATAGCACCGCTGTTCCGATTCCTAAAAATCTTTGACAATGGAAAGCTACAGAGTATTACCAAGTTAAAGGTTTATATTTTATGTGGCTTACAGGACCTAAACACAAAAAAAAATAAATAAAATAATTAAAAAACCCCCGACTTAAAGAATTTATGTAACGAGACTAAAACAGATAAATTCATATGGAAGTCGTGGGACCTCTTATATTAAAAGGTGTTCCACAGAACGGTCCCCCGACTTCCATATGAATTTATCTGTAACAAACTGAAATACTAGTGTTTAAATTTTTTAGTTTAAACAATAGATTTTTTGTAATTAAATAATTGCTTCATATTTTGCAATAAATTACCAGGGTTGTGTCATCGCGGTCACGTAAGCCCAGAAATATGCGGGCGGCGGAATTTTATGTTACTGTTATCCCACTGCTAACAAGGCTTTTCTCCATAACTTACAACTCTTCCGATCCAAGGCTAATGTTGACCATTGGACATTTGTTTTGTTCAGCTTGTTACGCTATCTCTTACGAGGTCTGCCGAGACGCTTTCTGACCGTGTCAGTGTCCATATAGTGGGCTATTATAAAACATGCGGCAGGCGTTACCAGTCCAATTCCACTTCAGTTTAGCGGCTTTTTGAGCAACGTCTGAAATCTGTGTTTTGGTGCATCTGTGTTACAAGATTTCTATTAAGTAGTTACTTATATGTCTACGCTTACATGAATCTAATAAATAGAATTGGTAAGTTAATTATTAATTTAAAAACATTAACCCAAATTCTCTATATATGTAACCAATTACCTACTGTTTTATAGCCTACACACAGCACTGATGTTGTACACAATCAACAGAGCATACTTAAATGCATGAATTCATTAACAATTTAATGAATTCACACATTTCATCATACGGGGAATAAAAATATATGCTGCATTTTAAACAGAAATAATACCTACAGAGTGGCAATAAACGAGATATAATGCATCGTGTTAGTAATGAATAATATTATACGAGTATCAGCACAATCACATGTAGTGTCAAATTTAATTTGCATTTGAAATCATAATTAGGTATATACACCATTATACCTATTATACTTTTCTGCTGTAATCAATTCATAATCAGCTTAGAATGTTTTCACTGCTGGGAAACAGGCCTCCTCTTTGAGAGAGGGAGTGGGCCGTAATCCACCACGCGGGCCCAGTGCTCTTCGTCTACTAAACGAATTTCTGTAAAAATAGCCTAACGTAAAGCGACAAAATGCGTAAGTGAGTCCAGTGCCCTAATTGCGTTACAGACTTTTAATTAAAATCCATTTGTGAAGCACATTCTTAATCCATTGCTTCATAGGTTTAAATAATTCGTCTGCTTAGCAACGAAGTTAACGCAATGAACGTGGGTACACTGTCAAAATGAAAAGCAAGGCGATCGATTGACATTTTGTGTGTACCATAATATGTCCCACTGCTGGGACACAGGCCTCCTCTCGGTGAGAGGGAGTGGGCCGTAATCCACCAAGCGGGCCCAGTGCGGATTGGCAGATGTCACATGTCTTCGAATTTTTGGTTCTAGGACATGCCGGTTTCCTCACGATGTTTTCCTTCACCGTTTTGAGAGCAGTGGTGATGAAATAATTTACACAAAGTAAAGCACCTGTCTGGGTTCGAACCTACGACCTACAACTCGTAAGTCGCGGCCGTTACCACTTGGCCACCACTGCTCTCATTTTGTGTGTGTTACGCAATTATTCCGCAGGTTGGGAATAAAATAGGTGGGTAAAAGAAAATTTATAGAAATACCCTGATATCTGCGCTGCCATAAATCAGTATCCTTAATTATTCGGATCTAACGAATTTAATCTCCGGACGGACCATTTTATTATAGCAAGACAAATGGTTTGTTTGCCAAAACCAATCAGATAACCAAGATGCGACGGTAGTGACCCCTATACATAAATCATTAGAGACATTCCTTTATTGCAAATTTTTTATCAACAATTTGGCAATCGGGTACGCGTTTCCTTATCTGATTCTCATATTTTGCGTTATACTAAAAAATAAACAAACTTATTACGTAGGTACATATATTATTTACACTCAATCTTTATCGCCTTTAGGTACATAGTATAAAACGAAGTCGCTCCCGCTTCCTGTAAGCTTAGATCTTTTTAACTACGCAATGGATTTTCAGCAATAGATAGAGTGATTCGAGAGGAAGGTTTATATGTATAATATAAACCTTCCTCTTGAATACGAGGATGGTTCTTACGCAGAGAAAAATTTAATATATCTATGGGAGTAGGGTAGAAGTAGGGTAGGAGTAGTGTAGGAGTAGGGTAGGAGTAGGGTAGGAGTAGGGTAGGAGTAGGGTAGGAGTAGTGTAGTAGTAGGGTAGGAGTAGTGTAGGAGTAGGGTAGAGTAAGGGGTAGGACACCACGCAAACGAAGTAGCGCCGGGCAGCTAGAAATAATTTATATGGCAAAACAACGTTTGCCCTTTGGGTAAGCTAGTAATGTTAATACATTTAATGACGACAAACACCAAATAAGCTTAATTGATTTCGCATAAACTGTTGCTTTGTTCATCGCCTATTGGCTTCATCTCACGATTCTTTCTTCGCGTTTTTTTGCCTTTATTTCTCTTGGTTTATATTCGTCTATTATTGTATGTTTAAGCCCAAATATTCAACCAGTCTGGCAGACTATTAACTATGTCTTCTTTTGTATATTATCTCATCATCTCATCTTGTATATCTTTAATACATCACTTTGTTTGCTTTTATTCAAATTGTCTATCAAGAGTTTTGATATTACCCAATTATTTTATGTTCATAGAATAGGTAATGTGAAAGGCCATTATTTATACGAGTTTTCAACCCTTTCTTAGCTTTTGAGATCAGAGTTTTTTTCTTAAAATATCAATCATGATAATGAAAACAATAGAAAAGATATGCTGTATTTTTTAAAAGAATATGTTGTGGATAGCATACAAATAATTTTAAACTTTAATTGATCATGTTAGCATTGGCAAGATGGCCTGAGATTGCACAAGCCAGGGAGGATGGGCCACAATGAAGGCTTACAAAAAATAAGCGTAAGCAAAATCGCGCGTTTTTAAGCGTAAGCAAAATTTTGATTGCATCCATTCAAATTCATTATTTTGTAGACAGTTGTAAACAACTTTGCTAACGAGATAAAACACAAATGATGCAGAATAAAGGGAATAGTGGAAATTGTTGGAACATTTCGGTTGCAAGAAAGTTTTCAGCAATAATGTTATAGGCGAACGTGTGTCGACGACATTTTGGCTTTGTTTCAAAATTAGAGAGCTGCTTATTACATTTTCAGTTGCCGCAGACCCGCAGTGCATGTTTCGATGGGTGAAGTTTTTTTCATTAAATTCTACAGTTTTTTTAATATCAACTTTGTAAGCGTACCTACTAAAGAGAATAGTTTGACACATTACCTTAAGTTAGTTCTCAATTTACGTAAGGAGTTTAACAGCGTTTATCATAAAGGTGTGGTCAAATTTAAGGGGACTACATGCCCTAAAGCGCGGTCACTGTCGGACAGCATAGAAAAGAAAGACAATTCAAATTTTTCATCTCTTTATTAGTGGTTGTAATGGGAATCCACTAGGTTTTATTAGGTTTTTATTTTTTATTTTATCCTTTTGATAGATTCTTATTTTGTAAATGTGAGGACTTTGTAGGCCTTGTAGACTTTAGATCTGTAGACCATTTTTTATCTTATCAAGTACCTGATACTTGTTGACAGGCCTATGCTATCCTCCAATACCTACTGTAATTTGAAAATATTGTAAAAGCCAATTATTTTTAAAAAGAGTAACCGTGGAGTTTCTTGCCGGTTCTTCTCCATAGGAAACGACCAATTGGAACCGTGCACCTAGCTTCTGACGTTTCATAAGTGCCCATGTAGGCTTATGTGAAATAAAATATTTTGATTTGATTTGATTTGATTTGAAGGCAGACGGGTTAAATGTGGAGGGAACACAGGCTATAACAATGTGGCGATTAGTTTATCACATTACTCTTAAGAAATCATTGTACTCATCATTAAGAACAACTTTTATTATGGGACCAAAACTGAAATCGCGAAAAAAATTCAGCTGTTACCTACATTTATGTTCGTATAACTCGTCAAAATGTAGGGAACAGCTGATTTTTTTTTCGCGATTTCATGTTTCCATCCATCCATTTTCGACGATTTCAAAGAGTTGACAAGTGTGTTTTTTTTTGTTAGTATATCGGACACATTCCACCAACACATGCTGTGCATCCTCTACTGTACCACACACCTCACAGTTAGGAGAGTTCGATTACCACATGAAAAAATCAAAGTGGTTTAAGTAGTGGAATATGTCCTGACCTCAAAAGATGCGCAAACAAGTTGCCAGCGACTCAGTTTCGATCCGAAGAACCAGGGTATATGAGGAGGCTCCCTCTGTATACTTACCAGAGCCTTTACCTTTTACCTGTACCAGATTCCTTTCGTTTTAGATCTTTCATTAAAATGTTCTTTGTCCAACAGGTACAACAGATGGACAACAATTGGTCAAAACCAGCGCTGGGGCTCTGTCTCGTATAGGGTCTTAGCATTATGCTGAGCGATGGCCGTTTTGCGTAGATGTGACGCATGTTTTCTCCCAAATTGTTATTTTGTTTTTTTGTTCGTGTTTTTTTTTGATGCGTCATGTTTCCCGCAAATAAAACAATCTTTTTTCTTTCTTTCTAATTGTATAAGAGACATGGGGACATTTGTTGCCTTATAGCTATTTCCTAACATTTATGTAATTAGTTGTTATTTAATCGTGCTTTTGTACATTATGCTGTCTTTTGTATGCACAAAATAAACGATTTGTCTAACTATCCATCTTAAAAGGGTTTCACAATGTAGTGTTATTCATACACATATAGTTCGCGTCAAATAACTTTGCCGCTCTGAAGTAGGCAACAAATCACTGTGCAGTAGTTAATCCTATGAATAAAACAGCAGCGCGCATGGCGAGGATTGGCGCGGCTAGCAAAGAACCTAGCTTCAGAGCGGCAAAGTTATTTGACGCGAACTGTACTTTAGATACTTTACATATTATTATAAACTTTATACTTTTTTTTTTGGATGCAGGGTTACTCAAAATGACGAGTAATGTCATTTCTGTCCTAAAATATTTGCACCTATAGGCCGACCGCTTAACCGAGATGTTGCTTGAGGTATCTGCGCGGTGCGGGAGGGGTGATAGTTGTCACAAGTTGACGAATCACTGAGCTCTCGCATCACGTCACCATAATACACCCCTCCCGCACCGCGCTGCTACCTCAGGCAACGTCTCAGTTAAAATATTCTAGTAGGTACCCTTAATACATTTTATAATTATTATCTTTTAGAACTCTCTTCGATACCGTAATGAGATGAACCTTTATTTGTAACAAGTCTCAAAGGGCTTTTGGGCGATTGTTTATTTTTATAATGGAATCCTAAGGCTGGAATGTTAAAAGAGTTAGGAATTTATGTTGCTTTTTTAGGATTCTTTTTCGTTGTTTTGAATTTCGAAATGGCTATTTCTTGACATTTTTACTTAGCAACTTGTATTTTAAAGATAGGTATATTAAGTTCCGTTTCTTCATAAAATAGTTATAGACAAAAGGTAGCCCAGAAGTAATGGCCCTGACTTACGAGATGTAGGTCGTGGGTTCGAACTCAGGAGGACGTTATACTTTGTGTAAATAATTTTATCACCGCTTCCAGTGGCGTAAACCGTTTGGGATGAACCCGCTGGTTGAACTTCTTTACATTGAGGGAGCCCTCCCTCAAAGTAAAGAAGCTCAACCAGCGGTTTTTTTTTACTAGCTCTTTCCGCGACTTCTGCCTCGTAGATTTCATATTTTCCCCTACAACATTTAACACCTGACTGCTTCGTTGGTATAGTGGTCGCAAACGCTACTGCTGAGCATGAGGTCCTGTCCAAAAAAGTAGACAAACAGTGGGAAAAAGGTACAAAATGTTCGAAACCTGAATGATGTCCTTTGTTGCACATTTTCAAAAAAAGTTTGCATTTATAAACTTATGTTAGGATCCTCCTGTGCTCATAGCCCTCTCGGGCCGGGGGCCACCTCTGGCTGGGGGCCCGTGGCATTTTGACCGCTACTCACAAAACGATGAAGATGAAAAAAAAAAAATTTTTTTTTAGAACCAAATATTCGAAGACGTGATATCTACCAACCCGCACTGGGCCCCCGTGGTAGATTACAGCCCACTCCCTCTCAAATAAAAGAGGCCTTTATCACAGCAATTTATAGACTGATCATGCTCTTATTATTACTTCAGGAAGCTTTCTGAAAAATAATCCGTGCAGCCGTAGTTTTTCCCGGAAGGCAAGACCTAAACCAGTCATTAATTTCTATTACTAACAAATAAATAATTCAGGAACAATCAGGAACAACTGTGCGACTTACATTCGTGCTAAGTACCCATTTATTTCTCACTGAGTGAATGTTAGGTGAGATTTTATTCTTGAAAATTCTCAATTCTTTCTCAATTCTTTTTTACCTATACGACGGTTGAAAGGATTTACGAGGTGTGACCCGGGTAATAAATAGCCCACCCTGTCCGTTTTCGTGGCTATCCATAGGATATTATGTGATTGGAGCAGCTACATTTTGTTAAACAAAGTGGAGCAGTATCTAGCTATGTATGATAGCATAAATAGCCCAGCTGAAGTGAAATTTGGTCTTTAGTGGATACCGAGGTATTTAAAACGGAATCTAGAACATTTGTAGGCTTTGCTTACATTTGGGGCTTGTGCGCTTCTGACGCGCTTCGCATATATTCGCAGAAGCCTGTGTTGACGATTTTCAAGCAATAATGAGAAAGCTTCAACAGAACCTTAAAAACATTGCTTGAGAAGGTGGACAGCCCCTTTATATTAGACACTGGGTGCAGAGGTAGTTTTGGTAGGTCTTAGAATAGGTCGTAGGCTATTTTTTATACCCCTAGATGATAAGGGTGGCCCTCTCCAGATTTTTTTGGAATCGAAACTTACGCGGGTGAAACCGCAGGGCGCAGGTAGTATAATATTATAAAAATAAAAGATTTGATTTTTTCTGTTTATTTGTTACGCTTTCACGTTAAAACGGCTGAACGGAATTGGATGTAGCACATGGGTAGACCATGACCTGGATATCCAGACATTTCCACGGAATCGATACTTATGCGGGTGAAACCACGGCGCGCAGTTAGCAAAAAAAAATATTTTGCTATATGTTAGTTCGATTTTAACACTGATGTGAAGCGATCACCATTTTGTTTTCCTTCTGCACATGTGGCTTAACTATGTAAATGTTTATTAACTGCTCTCAAATTACGATGTTTATTTTTTATTTATTTTTTTACATACTTTTTTGACATAATCTCTTTATTATTTGACATTATATACCGACAATTCAAATTTTTCACCTCTTTATTAGTGGTTGTAATGGGAAACATTTCACTTGGTTTTAGTAGGTTTTTATTTTTTATTTATCCTTTTGATAGATTCTTATTTTGTAAATGTGAGGACTTTGTAAGCCTTGTAGACTTTAGATCTGTAGACAAGACAAGACAGTTTTATTTTATCAAGTACCTGGTACTTGTTGACAGGCCTACGCTGTCCTGCTATACCTACTGTAATTTGAAAACATTGTAAAAGCCAATTATTTTTAAAAAGACTAATGGAGTTTCTTGCCGGTTCTTCTCCATAGGAAACGACCAATCGGAACCGTGCACCTAGCTTCTGACGTTTCATAAGTGCCCATGTAGGTTTATGTGAAATAAAATATTGGCTTTTATTTTGAAAGTTCAACAACATTCATTGCGTTATTTACGTTGTTGAGCAGACAAATTTTTCGAACATATGAAGCAATGAATTAGCAATATCCTTCAAAATGATTCAGATTGAGATTGATAGTGTGTAACGCAATTAGGGTGTCGTTTTGATTAATTGATTTGATTATATGCGCAGTACCTACTTCTACACATAATAAATTAATAGCAATATTGTTTCCTTATATTTGTAATAAAATATAATACAGTAGACATAATAAATGTAGTAGGTGTAGTTACCTACTACATGCTACCATAATTATATAAATAATACTGACTGCTTAGAAGCGTTACTATTATGTAATTCTTTATTTTATCGTCTCGTGCGGAAAAACGTGCTAAAAGCGTTGCGTTATACTAATTGTGAGATCATAATACTATTATAAAATAATATACTTACCTATTATATATAATGCTCACATTATTATATTATTTTATTGTTAACGCATCTTAATGCATGAATAAGGAAAAACATTAAAATATTTATTATATTCAAAGTTTTTGATTTCGCATTCAAAGATCGAAACCTGTAAATAAATAAAGCATCTAAACTGGTTTTAGATTTGAATTTCTCATTCCATTTATGTTTATTTTTTTAACAGATACCTATATATACAGCGTTAGATTTTAATGGTTGTTTTCCCGAAGCGAAATGATTTTGTCTTGATAGTACACTCGATCTATAAAAAAATAAAAATAAAGTATTAAAAAATGACAGATCTACAATTGTGAAAAACCACCCTCGAACGCGATCTCGAACCAATAGCATAGCTATAGCGCAAAAAGACGACTGCGCGTGGTCGTCCTGCTACCTGCAAAGATGTTAGGGGCGCACGTGAGTTACTATTGATTCTCTTGCTTTCGAGTTGAGATCATATTTTTAAAATAAATTGGAAAAAAAATAATTTAACTCCATGAATCGGTAGCACTACTGAGTACAAATCGTTCTGCCGCGGGAAAACAACCATTAAAATTTCACGCTGTATATCTGTGAGGCCCAGTGGTAATGGCCGCGACTTGCATGAGTTGTACAATACCTAGTACAATAGTAGGCTTAAATAATTATTTCACCAGTACCTACCCTTAAAACGGTGAACGAAAACCTCGTGAGGAAACCGATGTCTTAGAACGAAAAATTCAAAGATATGTGACATCTACCAACCCGCACTTGGGCCGCGTGGTAGATTATAGCACACTCTATTCCAATGAGAGGAGTCCTGTGTCCTAGCAATGGGACCATAATAAGCTGCTTATGGTAATCCGCAAAGTAATAAGGTATGGACCTGACGATGGCGTTGCAATCAATTATATTAGTTAACACATTAGTAAGTCGCGTCTTGTACGATCTAACGGACCACCATTGAAATACTAGTTCTGTGACATTCTGGCTAACAATGGTGATTGAGTTTGTAACACAATATGGTCTTATAAGTTTTGTCATGGAGTCTTAGGATGGGTTATTAGCTACGGAGTTCCAAATGTACTTCATAATTATATAAGTAGGTTGAAACATCCCCACTCGTAGAGGTAATTTTAATTATAGTGGATCCCAAACTTTCAGTTTAAAATTTAATGCACATTTTACACTGTTTGAATGTTTGGGCCTCATTAACAATTCGTCATTAGGACTTTAGGAGTACTTATGCTGTGCAGCTGTGAATGTGCTGAATCAAAAACACAATAGGACCGTTTTTAGATAAAAATACTATATTCCCATAGTTAAGTTTTGAACTTCAAAAACGTATATAAATAATTTATTTATTTATTCAATTGGTCTTACAAGCTAACAGATTTGACATCCAAAACGCTCGTACGATTAATTTTCTTACAATTAAATTATATCTTAAAATATTACACATGCTCGTCACATTACCTATACAATAGATTTTATAAAATAGCAATAATGTCCAAGTCTATACATAATAAAAAAATAAATTACAACGAATAAATAATATCATACTCACTAACAACTACAAATTAACGAACAGAAAAAAGTAAGACCCAATGACAGCTAAATGAATAGAAAGGAAATAAAACATCCAGGCATGTCAGCAAACCATAGTCGCAAAAATCTTCGCTATTTTTTCCCATATCGAACTACTCGAAATAAAAACAAAAGCTGATCTAGAATGTTCTATCCCGTTAGGCTCTTCACACATTGAGATACTAAATAGTAATCAAATTATTAAGATGCATGCTTACTAACCTGAGGAAATCAATTATCTAAATGAAAAACTAAAACAAGTTTTTATATTATTATTAGTGCACCTGAATGATACTAAGTGGTCAAAGCCGTCAATGGAGATCTGAAATTTCAGAGGTAACGCTAGTACGTGCCCATACTATTGGCTGAGTTTTTTTATGTGCCTGTAAGTAACTGTTTTCAAGTGACTTACTCTAAAGAATAACTAATAGTACTCTTACTCTAAGTTATTGACGAGACCAGATAACCAAACGAGACCTAAAAAGCTTTATTAATAGATGACTAAAACAAAAAAGAAAATGTGATGCCAGTAATACCTCCTGATCGAATTGGTCATTAACTTGGTAAGTACAGGTCGTGATGTTAGTTAAGTGTCAGTATCAGCTTCACAGAATACACCTATTCTGTAAAAATCGCACCGTGAGTGCTTAGTGAAGTGAGCTGTCACTCCATCAAATGTTAGGGATCGACAGTGTTGGCAGCTCACTTCCAGCCAGGGACTTAAACCTTACTCAAAATAACGTTACGCGTAACAATAATTTGTACCGTTCCACCAGACCAGGATCAATATATCGTTATTAGCATAACGATATAATAACGTTATTCATTTCGATACTCAACTTTGCCAGCTCATGGCATATAAGATGACGAAAAAGATGAAAAAGTATGAAGAATAACGTTACAAATGAATCTGTAACGTTTCTCCTGTAACGTTATTACAAGCGGATAAGCTTAGTGTTACTAATACCTATAACGTTACTTATAATATTGTTCTACGAAAATGATATTCTTTAACGTTTTACTTTGTAACGTTATTGATATTTTTAGGTTTTAGTATCGTTACTAATTTTGGAACGTGTTACGATAGCATTAGTGGTAACAGAACGAAATTAATTTCGTTTTAAAGTCCCTGCTTCCAGCTCACTTCACCGTAATTTTCACGGTTACTTTTTTGCAGAATAAACCGCCAGTTCTTTTGAGTAGCCGCATGTGAGAAGGGCCTTAAATTTGGTTCCGTTCCGGTTGACGCAGTAATGGCGCGGAAATTCTACACATTTGCACTTTGAATATTAACACAAATCACACAACAGCTGATAGTGACTTGTTCGCGTTTGCTGAGTATGGGATATATATTGTGTCAGCAGTAGACTGGATTTTGTTTGAATTAGGAGATATTCGGGGAGAATATGCTGAAGTAATTTTTCTGATTTGTGCTGACAGCGATAAATGGATTTATATTTAGGTCGATTAAATTAGAAAGAATTTTTTTTTTAGTTTAGGTAGGTACCTCTACTCGTAAAGTGGGATGCATTTTTTCTCGTCTACCCCATGGTGTGAGGTATCGTTGGATAGGTCTTTCAAAAATATTTCGGGTTTGTGAAAAGAATTTTTCGACTCAGGAATCCGTTTGTGAAATATTAAGCTTTAAACTGCTAATTTTTGTTAGAGTCAAGTGTGAGGCTGCCAGCTAAATGGTTGTTTTACAGACTTAAAAAAAAAGGAAGTTATTGGATATGTGAAAAAAATCACGGTAGCAGTTTAAATAACGAAGTTAAAAGGAAAACTATCACAGCTAAATAGGCTTTACAAGTTTACGAGTAATAGTCAATGGCGTACATTTGCAGTTGCAATGTTAAGTTTGTTCTTAGGATAAATTCATTCCAACTACGGAACCCTTCATTGTGCGTGGTTCGACACGCAGTCTGCCAGTTTTCTTTGACTGTACCACCTCGATTTAGTCTGATAAAACGGGATTATAAAGTATATTACTTTTCGTGTGGAAACAAGAACGGAGGGAATCAGTACTAACCCTTATCTAGCAAGAGTCACAACGCATGTAATTAAGGCATAAATCATACAGATTACGTGTGACTCCGGTGATCATTATTCACATATCTAACAACCGTCAGAAATATCGCGATAATAATATTTTGTATCATGATGCTCCAATAAAGATTATGTATATTGCCTATAATATTTTGTTTGTGTACATACCTACATAATATTTTCTTCTCGGAATTCTGTGAGTATCAAATATAATCTACTCACTTATATTTCGTTTCCTTATGTTATTTTGTTGAAGGAAAATTATTGTTTTTTTTTTTATAAAGAAAATGGAAGAAAGAAGAGGTTTGCGTCGTTTTCTAAATTCTTGTTCTATTGCGTCGTATCGATGATTCCATTTATATATTTCAAATAAGCTAGGTACTACCAGAATTCGGCCATTTCGTTACATACTATCTACACATGTCATGTGCCCGGGCCGTGGACGAACCATGCTTCGTCAGGGGCTCAAAAAAATATCGGTGTGTACATTGTACATACGCCAGCACATCAACTTACCCGAAACTGTCAAAATTTCCCAATCAACTTGGAACCTTATACTTTAGCTATAAAGTTGAAAATCTATTAAAGAAATTTGACAGATTGTAGGAGCTTGATGTGCTGGCGTCTGTACATATTATATGAACTCGTTCACTCATGTCCGAGTCATGGCCAGCGATGGAGCTTCAATGCCTGCTCTGTGTGTGTCACAACACTGGGGGCCTACTCTAAGTCAAGTAATTCGATAATTCGAAATGAACCCTCCCGATTAATTAACTTTTTCGGAAGGGTAAAAACATATCGGGAATAAGGACAACTGCCAAATCGTGTTGTCATTCGTTCTTAGTTCGGGCCCCGAAATAATATTATGTCTGTAGATGACACGGTGTAGGCAATGCCGGTAACTACTCCCGAAACTACGGATTTCGTGGTTGATATGTGTGGATAGACCTTTATCGTTGGCCTCGCAAAGGTCTTTCATAGTGCAAGGAGTTCTTCCAGAGAGAGGTAAGGCATCGTCTGTGATGAGGCTCTATTGTCGCACTGTGGCTCATACTTGGTTTTCTAAATTAGCTAAACGTTCACTTTCTTGTAACCATGCGTAAGTTCGTTCGAATAAAAAAAACCTTTTTTAAAACAAAATTTTTCATGTTTTCTGAAATATGCTAAGGCCTTTGTACACACACGTTTTTCTGGAGTATTCCTGTTTGAGCACCTATTTTTAGAGCACCAAAGGTATTCCAATTTGAGCACCAATCAATATTTTGCCGTGGTGCTCAAAGGGGAACAATAAAAAATATTCAACTTTATTCCCTTTTGAGCACTCTACAGTGTGGTAGCTTCTGGTGATGGTGCCGTGAAAAGCTTCGGTTTATTGGTCGTGTGTAAGCACACATCGTCAGCGTTTTATGGAAGCTTGTACACGCACACGTTTTTTCTACGGCGCGGTTTATTCGCCGTACCACAAATAAACCATACCATACCATAATCAGCCTATAATGTTCCCACTGCTGGGACACAGGCCTCCTCTCAATGAGAGGGAGTGGGCCGTAATCCACCACGCGGGCCCAGTGCGGATTGGTGGATGTCACATGTCTTCGAATTTTTGGTTCTAGGACATGCCGGTTTCCTCACGATGTTTTCCTTCACCGTTCTGAGAGCAGTGGTGATGAAATAATTTACACAAAGTAAAGCGCCTGTCTGGGTTCGAACCTACGACCTACAACTCGTAAGTCGTGTCCGTGACCACTGGGCCACCACTGCTCTTAAAATAAACCGTGCCGTGTACAAATGGCCTAACACTTTGAAAAACCACAAGTCAGCCTAATAATAGATTAATCCTATTAGGCATTTACACATTAAATTTGATGTTGTATTGTGAGTTGTTATCAAAACCACAACTTTGCGTTGCTATACACAATATTGTATTTCCTTCTATTATTACTTAACTTGGTTATAACATGCCTCAGTCATTTCCACATTCGCATACCTACTAATAATTTTAATATAACAATCATCTGGAATTTTAGGTCTGAAATCTATTTTATTATATTATAAAGCTGAAGAGTTTGTTTGTTTGAATGCGCTAATCTCAGGAACTGCTGGTTCGAATTGAAAAAATATTTTTGTATTGGATAGTCCATTTATCGAGGAAGGCTATAGGCTATATAACATCACGCTACGACCCTTAGGAGCCGCGCAGCGTGTGACACCGCGGGGAACAGCCTGTGTTTCCCAAAGGATTAGGCAGTAGAGGTAGGTGCTCCCGCAATTCGCAGTTATGTTTTCAGTCCCATGTAAAAGGGGCCAGACAGGGGGGTGAGGTGTCTCAAACATAATATCAGAATATTAAGTAACTTCTGTAACTGCTCCGTTGTGTCTTAGGGCTGCGTCTAGATTATGTTATTTAACACATAAACTTATGTTATGTAACACTTCCAAATTATTTAACAGAATGTTAAATAATCTATAGAAACATGTGGTATAACTATTTTTTATAACATATTCTGTTATATAGTATGGGCACACCTTTACCAGATTTCCTCAGTTACACTTATAATTGGAAGAAAATCAGCAGTTTAACTTCAGCTCCAGTTCCGCTGCCGTGGAGGAAAGTACGACAATGTCGTCAGCAAAACGGAGGTTTGTTAACTGCACCCCGTCGACTTCAATGCCGCATCTCCCCCAATCTGCCGATAATGTTTTAAACAGTTACAAGATTACTAGTTGCGCCCCGCGGTTTCACCCGCATAAGTTTCGATCCCGAGGAAATATCGGGATAAAATGTATCCTATGTCCTTTCCCGGGACTCAAACTATCTCTATACCAAATTTCGTCTAAATCGGTTCAACTGTGAAGAGGTAACAGTCAGACACACTTTCGCATTTATAATTTTAGTATAGTATGGATAGACTGTAATTAATTAAGTAGTTGATAGGGTAATCTACAGGAAAATTATATTTAACCTGCAAAACTTGCATAGTGTCAGATGATTAGCTGCACATTTTCCGCAAATATTACCTGCGATTTACCTCATTTACCTGGCCCCGCTTTTTTATCGCTTTTTAATCGGTTTTTTATCTTTCCATTTTGCTTTGTTATTCCTCAATTATAATTATCAACAAATTTTCCTAGACGCTCAAACTGTGTTGTGTTTTTGTTATTTATAAGTAGATACGAGTTTTATGATCTAATATTATAACCTTTGATGCTTATGTAATCACGTTTTATTATACTACTAGCTTTTGGCAGCGGCTTCGCCCGCGTTGTTATCGGAAATTATCCCACGGGAATGTACTATCGGGATATTGTATATTTTGTGTTAATCCAAGTTAGAAGCTATCTGTGTGCCAAAATTCGTACTGCCGTTTTGGCGTGATCGAGTTACAAACATACATACAAATTTTCATCATCATTATCATCTGCCCAGCCTTTTCCTCCTTTTATATTAGGCTTCCAGTCTAACCGGATGCAGCTGAATACCAGTATTTTACATGGAGCGACTGCCTATCTGAACTCCACAACCCATGTTACCAACCCAACCCAGTAACTGATAATTAGACTGGAAGCCGACTCCAACATAGTTGGGAAAAGGCTAGGCAGATGATGATGACTACTATTCTTCACAACAGAAAAATTTCACGGTCTGTCGGTAATTTGGTTGGCATTGACCTCGTATATCGCCGGACACAATCTGCACGTGTAGTTCACAAAAACTACGTTGGTAATTACTGTGTCAACGGATTCTGAAGCTATGTATTTAATTTTGTCGTTGAACTATTCATTGTCATACATAGTTTACAAGTCATATCAGTTAGTCACAACTTTTCGGCACCAATGAGGTCAATGACTTCTTTAACGCTTAGTATTTCCTCAATCACATCTGATAGATCTGACATATTAATAGATGATAGAGAGAAAAAATGTCTAAGATGTCCATACAAAGACGGTTCTTTCAAATGGAAACAAGATGCCGCTCTATTCAATAGTATGCCTACTGCCAGTGAAATGTTATTTCCTGGATCGTTTTAGAGAAAGCGGTTTCCTTAAAGCAAATTTCATTAGAATCCAGTCCAAGTCTGACGTCAATCATTACGTTTAACGTCAGCTCTTACACGGTACACTGTCGTGCGTGACCGACGTCAGGGTACAGAAGGACATCATTTACGTCATCAAAAATGTAAAAAAGTCTTATTAAGATAGGAATGCATTTATACATAGCTAACTACGTCATATAAACCTGTAATTTATAAATAGATTTTCAAATTAATGTTAACTATTGTTAAGTGTTATTATAATATCTATGATGATAATATTGTTGTGATGGAGTGACGACATTGAATAAAGTAAGATTTTTTATTATAAAGTATCACAGTTGGTGATATTTTATTCACATTACAATCTAGCCTATTAGCTAATAAGTTATTTGAATATAACTTAAACTACTAAGTAACTATAATATTAAGAAATCGTCCGTAACGTCTTTCTTATTAACTTTGTTAAGGGGAAGACACTTGATTCACGTGTTGTGTAGAAGTAAGAAATTAGTATCTAAGGGGAAGTTTGTTAGTGGCGCCAGGGACAGAAAAGTTGAAAGGAAATCGCTTGGCATGGTGTGATGTGATGCGGAGGGATGATAATAAATAAATGATGACGGGATGGCGAGGCAGCCAAAAAGAGGCCAAAGAAAAGATGGATGGATTGTGTGAGGAAAGAAGTGGGAGTGTTTTTTTTTTCATTTTGAATGATAGCGTGACTGTTGACAGGGGAGAATGGAACAAGAAAACGTGTTGCATCAACCCCAAATGACATGGGACAAGGGCAGGAAGAGGATGATAATGAATAACAATGATAATATTATTATAATAAAAACTTAGTCAATTTGAAGAATATTAATTTGTTTTGATTTATACTACCTAAGCTGAAACTATAATAATATGTCGGAGAAATCATTAGTACCGGAGCTGACTTGACAACGAGGCGGAAGCGCTGCGACGACAACGCTTCAACGGAGTCATTCGTTTGACTATTCGGAACGCCAGCGCCATCTGGTGGCGCTCGACAGAGTCTAGCCTGAGTTCGTGGGGAGTCGAAGAGAATATGCAGTGAGGTGGAGTGGCGCTCTTGGAGATTGGACATCGTACGGACAACATGTGCTCAGAATCTGTCCCGCGTTCCGTATCTGGGTTGTGTCGTACCTACAGTGTGTGATTCGCTGGTGTGATTAATTTGTTTTTATTGAGCAATAACCAACACCACCCAATAGAACGCCCACAGTAGTTAAAATATGGCTGATAATAACGAGACACACACTTCTCCGTCATCATTATATTCGAAAGTATTAAAAAAGTACAAAACTTCACTTCGCAACAAAATACTTGAACATGTTTTTCAAGTATTCGTCTCTATTGTGAGTTGTTCAATAAAATGATACGGTCCACATGAAAAATCCGACGCGGCTCTAGAAAAAATGCGACGTAGACTGAATATAAAATCAAATAAAAAAATATACTGCGTCGCTGTTGTCGCTACCTCATCCGGTTTGACTACGGTTCACTATCTATCATACTGAGTAGTTTCAAGTCTAGATAAAATATTATTTTCTTCTACAATTCTGCTCCTTTTTTTATAGGTTCTGTGTTTAACTCATTTCTGTTAGTCAAATACAGCATGCATTAAATTAACACACGTAATACGGTTTCGCGTTTTCGTTTTATGAAGATATTTTAATTTAATTATACATTATTATTTTAGTATTTTCAATTTTCTAAAATAGCATCTTGGAGCAACATGTCCTTACTTAAAGAATTGTAGCGCAGGAGTCAACTACCGAGATCAAGGATCGTAAAATTGCATTAAGGGGTTTACAGGACCTAAACGCAAAAAACGCACGTTTTAGAAACAATAAAAGTATATGATCGACTACAGTAGACAAAATCAAAAACGAAATATGATATTCTTCAGGATATAAGCTAGGTAGATAGTGTGTTGAAAACATAATACAACTAATTTGATACAATACAAAAAAAAACATGAAAATACCTCTAAAAACTTTCTTTTTACAATAAAAACCATACTAATATACATACAATCATTCTGATTTTTTGTCAGATTATTCTAGAAGCAACATCCTAAAACACTAGTGTTTTATGTGTTTAGTCCAAACAATAGATTTTTTGTAATGAAATAATAGCTTCATATTTTGCAAGAAATTACCAGCGTTGTGTCATCGCGCTTCTCTTTCTTTTCTATGCAGTCCGACACCGCGCTTTAGGTCATGTAAGCCCCTTATTGAAATGAATAACATGCAAAGAGTGGCCGAATTGAAGGAAAAAGAGATAGCCCTGTGTCGACGAGTGGCTCAGGACGGCTACCCATGTGTTAAAGGTCAACGTGTCGCCATTGTTGCGGCACGTTGTATACGTAAAGAAAATTGGTGAAACTTGGGTCGCTATCGCACGGTACCTAAATCTTTAACAATTTTATATTTTCTTAAATTGCACGTCAACTTATTTATCATTACATATTATTTTTGTTATCATGTAACATGTGGGTAGAGCAATACTTATCTAAATCAGATACAGATTGTTAAATTGTGACAGGAAGCTGGCTATTCAGCATTTGACACGCGTGTCAGAAAACGGAAATAAATCGCGCTTTCAGAAAAAAATAAACTTTTTCATTTACTTCTCTCCTTATACATGGTGACAGGGACATGGACGCGAAAATTGTAACTATTATTAGATTTATTACTAGACCCCCTTTTTTTGTGGATGGGAAATCATCAAATGACCCCTCCCGCTCTCAGCGGGACTGTCCGAAAGGGTTACCGCTGGCCCGGAACATAAAGGGCTAAGGAAGGAACACGGGTGGGTTTTAGTCAGTAAGAGTCTGACACTCCCTTCCGCTCCACCCAGAGCGGGAGGGGTCATTTGATGATTTCCAATCCGCAAAAAAAAAAAAAAAACCCCTCCCGCTCTGGGTGGAGCGGAAGCGTGTGTCAGAATCTTACTGACTAAAACCCACCCTTGTTCCTAACACACTATCAGTAGGAATTCATTTTGAAATTTCACCAACATTCATTGCGTTATTTACGTTGTCGAGCAGACTAATTTTTCGAACATATAAAGTAATGGATTAGCAATATCCTTCAAAATGATTCAGATTGAGAGTGATAGTGTGTTACGCAATTAGGGTGCAGATTTACTGTCTGTCTAATGTTTGCAAACAGAAACAAATTCATTAGCACACGTGGCAACAAATTCTTGTGGTAGCAAATTCTAGAAATAACAATTTTTGAATAACCTTTTTCATCTATTTTAAATCGTAGCATGAGCTGTGGTTATTTATAGTCAGTAGCAAATCTTATTAGTTACGCTATCTACTCCTGCCGCGGTGTGGTTTGAGACCAAAGGTATGGTTATTTTCACACGTCTACCGCCTTTGGCAAGCGGCACCCTTAAATTTGAGCTAAGATGAGAGAAGTCTATATAATTATTATGGGCACAAAGATAATTTCCATGTGTACGTAGGAGTAATTATATCATGTAACAACCTGAAGTACGGCCAAGGACGAATTAAATCACGCTTCGTCGCGTGCCCATTTACCTGTTAACGTTAGGTAACACGAATTCATATGAGAATTATTTACCTATTTATTTATTTGAATAACATGGGACTTACAGCTAAAACCAACAGATCAAGGACAGTACAATACGACCGAGGTAATTTGGCGGGCCTGAACTTTGCGCAGAAGGCTGCGCAGTAAGATTTTTTAGGAACCAAATGGTGACATGAGGCGAGTGCGAGTGAGAGAACATGCGCGAAAGTTCTTAGTGCCTATGTTCCGGCCAGCCAAGTTACGTTGGTCGTATTGTATATTAATCTGAAAGCCAATTACAGGTCTCTCAGGTCTCTTATTTAGATTGGTATTCCTGTTTTACGTACTGTTGAGTGTAATAATTATGGAGTAGCTTTTGTGGGAGTATATACATGGCGACTTTTTCTTACTTTCTGTAACACAAATAATTTTTTAAATACGTTTTTTATAGAGGTAGCAAGGTGATAAGGTGGTGTTTTTCACAATATAACTGGTGTCATTTCATGTAAAGGTCCAGTCGATCTCACATAATCGAGACAAAGGCCTCCTCTCTTCAGAGGGAGTGAGCATGTAATCTACCCACGAATATCGAATCTACCAAACGGGCCCAGTGCGGGTTGGCAGATGTCACATGTCTTCGAACTTTTGGTTTTAGGACATGCCAGTTTCCTCACGATGTTTTCCTTCGCCGTTTTGAGAGCATTGATGATGTAATTATTTACACAAAGTAAAGCACCTGGCTGGGTTTGAACCCACGACTTACAACTCGTTATCCGGGGCCGTTACCCCTGGGCCACCACTGCACCTGAGCCGTTCTATTCATCACTAACAGAGCTGTCAGTAGTGTCAATCCCTACCGTTGGGTGAATGACAGCTCAGATCACCTAAGTTTTACACGGGCAATTTTTTGAGTAACAATTGCTTGGCAACACTAACGGATCAATCTGGATCAATTAAGTGCAACAACAATAAGATATCAAGCAATTGTTTCGGTAATATTGCTTCTAATTGCTCCATATATTTCACATTTCAATGTCGCCAATATGAGTTGCCAAATATCCATTCGGGAATTTTTTTGTCAATTTTCTTTCTATCTTGTTTGTCTCGTTTTTGCGAGAGGAACCGGCCGGCGGTTAGGGAGGTCGTGCGCCATTTTTTTCAAACTGCTGGATGTAGTCGTGACGTCATAGTGGACTAAAATAGACCAGGATTGAGTAATTTTAGTTGCCCGTGTAAGAGCACCTTTACAGAATAGACCAGCCAGGATTTTCAGTGAGCATCTATTACAGATTAACATAGGTCTTCTTCTTAGCGTGTCGATGGTAATCTAAATGGACTCGGCCCAAAATTTGGCTACGTGTTTGGCACCATCACTAGCGTCCATCAGTTCCTATAACTTGCAGCTCCACATTACTCTAAGGTGGAGTCGCCTTTTAATCTCCACCTTATCAAGTTTTCCTTACTTCGGCCAATCTGAGTTCGGAGTCTGTTTAAAGACTACCAGGTTACCCAAGTCAACTCATGTCCAGGTGGGGGTAATCTTTAGCAGGTGGAACGAATGGTTTGGGTAAAGAAGCACTTTCTCGCCACAGCTTCATTCTTAACATAGGTGTAGATATTAATATACTTGGTTACTCTTGTTTGCAGTTTTTGATTCAAAATGAAACTGCAACGTTGCTGAAGCAAAAGTAAATTTAAAAGAATGTGCGATTTACTTCAACAGTGAAGATTTCATTTACTAAAACGAGTTAATTTAAAATTCTCGACTACGAGTAAGTCCATTACGTAAGTTCACTAAGAAGTAAGTTAATTAAACTTGAAAGAGATGTTTTCAGGTGTCCAGCTATTAATTATGCTAGCTTTAAACGTAGCTACAGAATTAAGATAATGAAAGATATATATATTCTTTTTATTAACCCTTACTATGGCGAGCGCTGTTTGTAATTAAAGAAAACGAGGAACCTCTTTTGTATAAAACCTGATTTAGCTGTTTTAAGTCTTTTTTCACTTGTAGGACATATTAACTCAAGTATGATATAAAGAGCTTTTTTAAACAGGTTACAAGGGACATCTACGTGCAACCGCAATGGATTCTGTAAAAAATAGAAAACAGAAGAAACATCGAATTTAATTTTATTATTATTTTATGTGAAAGTAAAAATAAATAAAATAAAAAACAAGTCATAGAAAAAGGGTTGCAAAATAATATTTACGTAAATAACATTTCAAGTTTCTGGTTAATATTCTGCACCAAAATCCTGAGCGTTCATTCGTAGCGTCCGCGTCCGCAGCCCATTCAAAAGTGTATTTACAGTTGGTAGTTTTTTTGGTGACATCGTTTACATTGGACTAAAAAATGTACCTGTGAAAGCTACATTTTATAGTCCTGCATTCAACCTACATTTATATAACGGTCCCGCATTTTTGGAGTTACGGCGAGAGATTATAAATCGGTCCTTTATACCTTTAGACTTTATTGTATAAATTGTGTTATCACTTCCAGGTAACCTTACGTTATCAACGCTATAACGGGTATACAAAATAAATCAATTCAATTCAATTCAACAGGGTCAAATTAAATTAGGTAGCGAAACTCTGCCGACTTGACAGGTATCGATATCTAAATACGATAAAATTTGATGATTTTATTGGGGTCAACGACCGCTGGTAGAGTTGTTACTTGAAGTATGAGTTGCGAAAATATGTTTAATTCGTATTTAGTTAACGATACCAATTATGTGTGCTGTGAAGTTTACACAAAAAATCTATGGGAGTAGGGTAGAAGTAGGGTAGGAGTAGGGTAGGAGTAGGGTAGGAGTAGTGTAGGTGTAGGTTAGGAGTAGGGTAGGAGTAGGTTAGAAGTAGGGTAGGAGTAGTAGGTACCGAACCCGGTACGCGACGGCCGCTGCGTGCCCTTTACTCCACTCAGCTCACAGACGCGCTCAGCTACGGGCATTTCATTGTTTCTTTTAAGTTGAAGTAAATTATGGTATTACACCTATTTTAATACAGTCCACTACTTCTTTTATTATAAAGTCCCGATTGAGCCCATTCAGGTGTTCATGTTTCATAACATGAAAAAAACAATGACAAAAATACATTCATGATAATCTTAACATGAGATTTACCTTTATGGAAGGTACGTTCTCATTCACCAAGAAGCATTCACAATGAATGAATGACTGACATTAATAAAAAAGCAATTTCTGCACACGGATATTTTTCTAGCGAGTAGGAACATAAATATTAAGTATGCTTAGAACAAATTCGATCCAACGTGTCCAAGCATATTTTGTAAAGGGTAAGGAAGGGTTGGACAAGAAAATTTACCCACGATATGTTTATGGCTAGAAGATTTTGTTCCTACGTCTAGCGTGAAGAATAAGAAAAACATTTTTCAGAAAATAAAGGTGTTACTTACCGGTGCAGCAGTGCTATTCTGTAAAAATCTCACCGTGAAAACTTAGGTGAAGTGAACGTGGAGTGAGCTGTCAATAGTGTCAATTCCTAGCAAAAATAAACTCAAGTCACCTAAGTTTTCACGGTTTTTTATAGAATCGACCGGCTGCGGCTGTTGTTATTGTAAAAGTTGGTGGTTTAATGTTATGTTACGGGCAACGTGATTAACTGGGCATTATTAATAAGGACCGGCCATTATTAATAACGCCCAAGAGCGATGGGCAAATTGATTAATTCACCACTTTGACCGGCCATTATTAATAATGCCCGACGGCCCGTTGTCCATGTAATAAGTCAGTGTTTGAGATAGCTTGAATTTATCACTTGGACCGGGCAGTATGTATAATTCCCTACTTGTAACCGGGCAATGTGATAATTAATCATGTCACTCCGTCGACATAGGATGCTAGAGTGAGCGAAGGGCACCCCGAGGTTCGGTTTGGTTAGGTTACTTTAAACCCTTTATACAGAATCCCCGTTAGCCGAATGTACGTTATAGGGACAACGCGACATAGGATGCAAGAGCGAGCGAAGGGCACCCCGAGGTTGTAAGTTTAATTACATTTAATAAACAAAAACACTACAGTTTACCTATTTTATTACTTTGCCCAAGATAGGGTGGGCATTATTCATAATGACCGGGAAAAGAGATTAATCGTGCTGTTTTAATCACATTGACCAATTGAGTCGGGCATTATGAATACACACCGGCCATTATTAATAGTGTCCGGACTTATCAAATTGCCCGTAACATATACATCTACACTGAATAATCTTTTATTTAGAAAACAGATTCCAAAGTGTCTACAAAAATAATTGACCTTTGTAGACATTCTTTACTAATTTTACGGGATGTCAGGACTTCATGCTCCACTGGCTGCGAATTGTGCTATGTCTAGGTCACCTAGGTGCAGTACACGAAGTGAATAGGTATAGGTATATTATAGTCAATAGTATGTATGTGTATATAACCTATTTATGTATTTGTGTACCTAATTTTATTTTTTTTATCATTGTTCCTCTCAACCAAAGCACCTGCCATCCAATCTCTTCACCACCCTTGGTTGACTAGTAGAGAATGCCTAAGGCATTAAGTCCGCCTTTGTACATTTTTGTGCGAAAAGTTTAAATAAATAAATAGGTACACTGTACGAATAAACTGTTATTCAGCTGCATCCGGATACCTGGAAGCCGACCCCAATTATTCATCATGGAATCACCTAAACACCGTTCAGATTTCAAAGTGATGAATGTATAGAACAAGGATATACTCAAGTGAAATTCTTTCAAAACGAATCCCAAAAGGTTAAGTATGACGTAGGTATTTGTCATACTTAACTGCCCTGTTGGTCTCGTGGTCGCAAGCGCGACTGCTGAGCGTGGGGTCCTGGGTTCGATTCCCGGGTCGGGCAAAGTGTTGTTGATTCTTCGTAACAGCCTGGAGTTTGGAAGTTGGCGTTGTGATACCCCCGTGCCTCGGAAAGCACGTTAAGCCTTTGGTCCTGCGCCTGATCTCTCTCCGGTCGTGTCGGATTGCCGTCCCATCAGACTATGAGAGTGAGGGAAGAGGGAGTGCACCTGTGTCTGCGCGCACTCTTGTGTACTATAATATCTCCCGCGCCGAAAGCTCGTCTCCGTTGAGATTGGCCGCCGTGGCCGAAATACGGTCTGGAGCAGTTTTATTTGTCATACATGACATATTAAACCGACATGTCACAACAACGGCTTAGACAGATAGGCGAACCACAACAAAGAATCCGTCCTTTTCTCGACCTAAAAAAACAAAGGATGGACCTGAAAAAATAAACGGAAAACGTTTTTGGTACTTGTAACATCCAATCCGGACAAAGTAATCTTACCGCTATTGTAACGTTTTGTTCGACAAAGGACTTCTTACCTATGTAAATATTTAATAAGGATTGAGAGTTTTATAGCATGACTCAAGATAGTTTCATATCGGTAATGATCCGTGGTAATGAGCCTGATCGTCAAGTTACCAAACATCTTCGAACATTATACCTCAGAGGCAATTTGTTGTGTAAGTAGCCAAGTGGCACCTTACTGCTTCTGAGTGTTTAAAAAAAATCAATTAAATAATATTTCAATATATCTACATACTTACTTATAGGTAGTACTCAATGTCTGTTACACTGAAACACTCTTGATGTTTCCATATACAAAAATATTGCCTAAATTACGAATAGATTAGAAAAAAAAAAGTTGAGGAAACTACAAAAAAAATATTAGATAGGTACCTATCTAATATTTTTTATATAGATCCACGAGAAAACCCAAAACCGAAGGATACCGATACCACGAAGGATAACTGACGACATTACCATAATAGGCTTTTCCAATTAGGTACTCTTACATAAACTCTAAGCCCTATTTTGCCTAAGGTTATTCTCGGTTAATCCCCCAGGAATCAATGAACCTTCTCGGTTAATCCCCCAGGAATCAATGAACCTAACTCTTTTAGGTACCTACTAATTAAACAAGCCAGCCACAATGAAGCCTACTTTTCTCTTTGTTTATTCCTTAATCTTGTTTACTAATTAAAATTCTGAAAAGTGAACAAAACATGTTTTGATTTAATAAAACTGACTTGCTATTATTCATCGCTTTTTCCTGATGTAAAACGTTTACGGCCAGGTATTCAGGTATCACGACAATTTGTATAGATAACAAATAAAAAGAAAATGATTTCAACTAAACTTTTCGATGAATACAGATCATCATTATCATCATTTCAGCCGGAAAACGGTCATATAGGTACACACGCCAGCACATCAAGCTACCCGAAACTGTCAAATTTTCCCAATCAACTTTGAACCTTATGCTTTAGTGCTAAAGTTGGAAATCTATTAAAGAAATTTGACAGATTGTAGTAGCTGGATGTGCTGGCGTCTGTACATTACAGTACACACAACACATACGCGTAGAAGCTTACATCGATGCGTAACACACTATCAGTAGAAATAGCTTTCATTTTCACAGTTCAATAACATTCATTGCGTTATTTACGTTGCTGAGCAGACGCATTTTTCGAACATATGAAGCAATATCCTTCAAAATGATTCGGATTGAGATTGATAGTGTGTTAGGGTGCAGATTTACTGTCTGTCTAGTGTTTGCAAACAGAAACAAATTCATTAGCACACGTGGCAACCAATTCTTATGGTAGCAAATTCTTAAAATAACAATAATTATTTTAATCATCTTTTTTAATCGACTTCAAAAAAGGTTAGGTTATCAATTCAACTGTATTTTTTTTTGTATGTATGCTACGTATGTATCTCCGGCAATAGTAAATCGATTTCAATTTTTTTTTTTTATGGATTAGATATGCCTCATAAAACTAAAAACCATACATATGCCCATGCTTGGATAGTTTTTGAGTTAGCTTCAAAAAGACGTATTTTTGCCACTTAGTTTATATTGATCATGTTATAATAACTTCCTGTCACTGATATTTACATCAAGTAGTATTATACGAATTTGTGTGGGTAAGTACAACTTAAAAGAGAAAAATAAAAACATTTTTACAAAAAAAAAACAACCGACTTCCAAAAAAGACACTAGAAAGTGAAAAATACCTTTAGTTTCGGAAGTCGGTGGCAAACAGCGAAAATGCGAACCCAACGACACCGACTTCCGAAATTAGTTATTTTTTCACTTTGTAGTGTCTTTTTTGGAAGTCGGTTGTTTTTTTTTTGTTTTTGTAAAAATTTTTTATCATCTATTTTAAATCATAGCATGAGCTGTGGTTGTTTAATAGTTAATATTAATTTTCATTTCTCTCAAAAAGGTACCTAAATAAAATTTTTGGTTCCTAAGTTGCCGCAAGATTCTAACACTTTTGTGTGAGTTGGAGTCTATACTAGTTCGGGGCCATGTTATCGCGTAATGTTGGAAAACAAAGTGAAAGTCCCGTTAAAATCGGTTGAGCCGTTTCGCAGATTAGCCAGAACAAACAGATAATTAAACAAAATAAAAAAATTGTTATAATACATTTACTAAAAAGCTGTTATTTTGATAACAAAAACAGACACTTCAATTTTGTTTATTTGTATGTATAGAATATAGATGGCAATTTTTTTTTTATAATACTGATAGAAATTACAACTTGTCAAAGAAAACACGCAGCTCGGGCGTGGTGCGGACGTGCCTTTCATTTTGCCCTGTTCTAGGGAAATTCCTGTAGGTAAACCTGAAGCAATTTGTTTTTATGACAATCATTATACGAGTAGTGGTCAACAACCGCTGTAATAACAACACAATAATTAGGTAGCATAATTTCAATCAATTCAAATTTCAATTTCAATTTTGACTCCAATTTTGTAAGTTAGGTACTGCATTGTTACACCATAATATTATATAATATGTGGTAATAACACACAGAGTACCTATGCAATCTTCAATAATCTACTAAAAACACACTATAAACTGACTATTTCATCCATTTATCCAGAAACTAAATTCAAAATGTAACGTCTATTGTGGTATTTAGGTGATGGAAACCTACGAGGTGAAGTAGACACCGTTTTGAAAGACCTACAACTCCTCAAACAGCAATTTAAATAGGGATCAATAAATAGGGATCAATAAATCTCCTGCAAACTTGATTTTTTCTTCGATATAGCTGCATTAAGCTTATTATGAAATAGGTAGCTAATAAATAGCTTATTATAAGAAACAACAACATCTGGTGGGGATTGTTACTTATTTTTCCAAAAATCCCCACTAGGCTGAGTTTGTGTAGCCTGTGGGATTTCTGAAAAAAAAATAACAATCCCCACTGGTGGGGATTTGTCGGTGGGGATTTCTGGAATAAACCCAAATTTTCTTTGTGCAAACTGAAATAAACCATTCTCTTATTGTCCAGTTGGTAAAAAATAAATATCGGAAAGTAATGCTTGTTTTCTCACTTTTTTTTTTTGAGGGTGGAAAATCATCAACCCCTCCTGGGTGGAGCGGAAGGGAGTGTCAGACTCTTACCGACTAAAACCCACCCGTGTACCTTCCTTAGCCCTTTATGTTCCGGGTCAGCGGTAACCCTTTTGGACAATCCCGCTGATCGTTTTCTCACTTGATGTTCATTTTTGTTCTATGTTCATTTCGTTTAAATCAACCTTAAGAATGTGTGTAATGTTTCCTTTTGTAGAAGGTCACAAAATTAAATGCGATTGGAACAAAATCCATTACTAGTCAGTTATATAATCGTTGATCCAATTATCTTTAGGTTTACCTTAACATATCATGTACATTTTCCTACCGGGTCCCTTTATGGAAGTATAAATTGAACATTTATAGAGCAAAGTTGACGCGGTGATAACTTACGCCTAGCCTACGTTACGGTTTTGTATAAATAAATCATGAGAAAATGTTTCCATATTTACTCATTATGATTTAGCTATTTTGTGCATGATATAGTTTTTTCTTAAAAGGTTACTTTAATTATGCATTTAACTAGAATGAAGAAAATAGGCATTGTGAAAGTTTTAGCTCGAGCTCTCAGGACCAGGACGAGTAAATTAAACCACAGTTTGTCATATTATGTCAATATTTATCCCTAGAAGATAGCTCTACGTATTTACATTTTTATCCTTGTTCCTTGGCTTGTCAGCCAAATTTGACGCCTACTGTTTTTTCTCTTATCACACTAATATTATAAAGGCGAAAGTTTGTGAATGTGTGGGGGTGTGTTTATATATATGTTTGTTACTTCTTCACGCTCAAACGGATAAACCAATTTAGATAAAATTTTGTATGGAGATAGCTGACACCCTGGATTAACATAAAGGCTACTTTTTATCATATGTATTTTGTACATACTATAAAGCTTCCATTTACTGTGTACTTACGCCTTTCATTGACTTGATTGTGCCCTGGCGGCTGAGAGTATGTCATGCTTACTCAAATGTCTCGCTGATGGTGGCGCGTGTGTTGGATCATTTAACTCCCTTCAAAATGGTTGAGCTGGATGGTGCTAATACATGCGTCATGTTCGTGAACGGGCGCCGTCAGTAGGAACTGGTCAACTCTTTGCTGCAATGACTTACTTTAATTTAATTTAATATTTGAATTGTTTTTTAGGGTTCCGTAGCCAAATGGCAGAAACGGAACTCTTATGGATTCGTCATGTGTCTGTCTGTCTGTCCGTCTGTCCGTCCGCATGTCACAGCCAGTTTATTCCGAAACTATAAGAACTAAGTACACTATTGAAACTTGGTAAGTAGATGTATTCTGTGAACCGCATTAAGATTTTCACAAAAAAATAGAAAAAAACAATAAATTATGGGGGTTCCCCATACTTAGAACTGAAACTCAAAAAAAATGTTTTCATCAAACCCATACCTACGTGTGGGGGGGTATCTATGGATAGGTCTTCAAAAATGATATTGCGATTTCTAATATCATTTTTTTCTAAACTGAATAGAATAGTTTGCGCGAGAGACACTTCCAAAGTGGTAAAATGTGTGTCCCCCCCCTGTAACTTCTAAAATAAGAGAATGATAAAACTGAAAAAAATATATGATGTACATTATCATATAAACTTCCACCGAAAATTGGTTTGAACGAGATCTAGTAAGTAGCTCGCCGGTGAAAATTTAAAAACATATGATGGTACAGAACCCTCGGTGCGCGAGTCCGACTCGCTCTTGCCCGGTTTTTTTTTGTATTTTCATTACGGACGATTGTAACGTTCGGCATCGTTCTCACATGCATAATTTTTAACATAAACTATATACTAATATTTTTTGTAACTATACTATTTTGATTTAAAAGACTGTCCATGGAGTTTCTTGCCCGTTCTTCTCCATAAGTACCTACGCTTTGGAATGGGCAACTAGCTTCATCTTTCTGACTGACCGACTCCTTGACAATTCAAAAGTGCCTGCGATTGGTTTAATTGAAATAACTGCTTTGAGTTTGAGTTTATCCCGATATTCCCACGCGATCGACATTTACGCGGGTGAAACCGCGGGGCGCAGCTAGTTCGTTTTATAAATCGATGTTTCTCTCGTATTTCTGCCATCTACTGTTCAAAGTATTCATAATGGTGGCATTTAAGCACCAAATAGGCTATAATATCAACAGTACCTACGTACATAAGACGTATGTAAACAATGTAATTTTCTTTGATCAATTCAATTTCATATTATATCCTTCGTAATATCACATACATATACATGTAACAGCATTACAGTAACAACGTTATGTAACGTATTACATTACAACATAATTACACTTCAAACGTGTTACGAATTGTAACACAAAACTAATTTCCTCTTGTATTAATAGCAATGGGATCCTAGGATAGTGACATTTTCCTTGATTACTTGTTCAAATTATAATTATACACAGATCTCTATATAATGACATAAATATACAATGTAGAGACAAAAATAAGACAATCAATGAAAATACTGGCAATATTTAGAATAAAAAATAAATAAAAACAGTGGCACTCCGAGAGTGCCGACAAAAGTGAAACAGAATACTTTGCCATCACTCACTGACATATCGGATATACATTAAAACCGAGTACCTACATCCCGAGGACAACCGAACACAACATACGAAGCGGGTATTTTTTTAATCGTTTTATAAACAAAACACGCGCGGAGTCGCTTACGGTAACAGTGGCGCGAGTTCAATGGTTTTTTCCCATCTCAAAAATTGCCAACGCGCCTATTCGCTTAAAGAATTTTTCACTTCAAAAAAAACCAGCGAGCGAGCTGTCCAGACGTGTTACACCGTCCGCCCAGCGCAGCATCTTCATTTCGGCTGCTGGCAAGTACTGCTCCTGGGGGTCTACTCCGAAGTGGTAAATTATCGTATCGACCGAATGTTCGGTCATTTTCTACTACCTTTCATTTCCTATATTGAGTATAGGTCCCGACCAAACTGTGCCAATCCGAACCTTTTTAGAACCCTTTATTTACCTTCTTTTTTTTAATTCGTAATCGGACAACAATATTCGGTTCGGCCGTATGTCGGATCGTTCCGATCATTCGTATGTGTCACTTCGGAGTAGACACCTTGCTTTATTGCTGTTGTCCAGCACTCCTCTCGATTTTGCCCTTAATCGTCGTCTAGTAGAAACATCACTAGATATACGAAATTTAAATTATTGTATATTTGCACGAAAGATTTAATTAAAGTAACAAAAACAGCCGATACACAAAAAACCGGCCAAGTGCGAGTCGGACTCGCACACAAGGCATAAAACGCCGAAAAAAACGTTTCTTTTATACCCCTTTAAATTTTAACTTTATTTTATATTTATTATTTGTTGTTATAGCGGCAACAGAAATACATCATCTGTGAAAATTTCAACTGTCTAGCTGTCACGGTTCATGAGATATAACCTGGTGACAGACAGACAGACGGACAGTGGATTATTAGTAATAGGGTCCCGTTTTTACCCTTTGGGTACGGAACCCTAAAAAGGAGTAGCAATATTGATGCGTAAATAACGATATGTTTAAACCTTTTATTTATTACTTTACTAGTTAATTACAAATCGTAAGATATTTCTACAAAAACTAAAGTCTACGTTTTTTTTATAAATCCACTAGCGAATTAATTTATTGAGTTGAATAATTCCATGCAAACATGTTTTTACATATTTCTCAAACCACAGTCGAACCGTATAATAATTAGGTATGTTACGTCACATCACGATATTCGTGACGGAAACGACTTTGATAATGATCATCAGTATGACGTATTAAAACTAACTTTATTATGACGGTGCCAATATGCGTTAACTTAAATGCGTCATTACCAAAACATTATAATTGGGATGTTGCTTCGTATACGATTGGGTAACCATCATCAGGTTTTGTGAGGGCGCGCGTCATTATAACGCGTTTTATACGTGAATGTGACGTATTGAAACTAATTTTTATACGGGTCGTGCGTCACATTTCATTTCGGTCAATGTTTACCGTAATACATTACGATTTATGTAATATAATGATACGACGGCACGGTTGGCGCAGTGGTTAAGCGATTGACTGCTGCGCTGCGTGTAAAATAAATATTTGTATGATCTACAGGTAGTTGTTCCGGGTCTGGCTGTTTGTGTATGTGAGTTTAAATGTTTGTAAACGCACCCACAATACAGGAGAAATTCCTAGTGTGGGGCAACGTTTTAAAAAAAAAAAAAAAATACATTTGGTTCTAAATAATCATATTCTTCCTTCCTCCGGCTTCATAACGGTTCGTGCAAAAAGGACAGCATCTACGTCATTTCAATTTTAATGACGTCAGAATGATCGTTTTGATAAATCTTTACCAAAAGCTTTCTAAACGCACCTTGTACGTCATAGAATACAGTTGACTGACTTTAAGTGCTTAATGGAAATTGCTCTAAAAGGCAGGTATCCCTTTGTTCATAAAGACAGTCATTAGTCATGGTTGCCCCTTTTTTTATATCTGGCGCAAAAGGACGAGCAGCACTCGACTAGATGTTTTTTTAAAGAATGTATCCTGGGTGGATTAATTTTGACAATATTTCATCGGGATCATGACCGTATAACACCATTAGATTCAGTTCAATGAACAATGATGAAAAAATGAATGAATGAAATGAACGATTCAATGAACTGTGGTTAAATTGAATTTGGTATTAACCTACCTCTTATCGCTCGACAAGTTTTGATCATAGTTTCACTGACTGTGAAAGTGTGTACGTAATCAGCCTATAATGTTCCCAATGCTGGGACACAGGCCTCCTCTCGGTGAGAGGGAGTGGGCCGTAATCCACCACGCAGGCCCAGTGCGGGTTGGTAGATGTCACATGTCTTCGAATTTAATCCTAATTCTTTGACCTTAGTTAAATATGAAATAGCATATTTGTTTTTCAAGGATTGCTGGTTTGCCGAATTTTTGTCTTTTAAGCGGCTGTTAATTAAATAATGGTCCTGCCCTACCAAGACTACCGAAACTGCTAAATAATGTCATTCAACAAACATGATTGAGGCAAGCGAGTAATCAGCGTTTGTGGTTTCAATTACGGCAGGGGTTTATAATCCGTTTATACGACAGACGTCTCAACCGCATTCGGAAGGAAAAGCCGAAATGGCATAAGAACTGGACACTACATATTCTTGCGTGGCTATCCAAAAGAAAAAGCTGAAATGTCTCTTGTACTTATAATAAGGTAGGTGCACTGACTGGACAGGTCCACTCAATCTGTGTGGTTCTTTCCTCAAAAGACCATTTAAGATACCAATCTACATGGTCGTCACATGATCTGTCCAAGATTATGTCTGGACTTTAAATAACAGACAATGTGACCTCTGAGTTCGTTTCGGCCTTTCTTCTCAGAGTAGTCAGATAGAAAACGCCGAACTTACCTAGTTTTAAAATATGATTGACGTGTAAAAGTGTTTGTCCAAACCTACTTACAAAAATATAATCATTTATTATTTTTCACACCACCTGCTCGAAAATGTCAAATTATATGTCAAGCAACCTTAACCTAAAGTGAGTCATTAGTGGCCGGGGGCACAGCCGGTCAATAATGTTGTACTGGATTTCATTATGACCCGCTGGTCAATAATGTGATTTGAATTTGGAATCTCACATGCTCAGCTAAATTGGCAGTATAGTACTAACAAACAGCCTTTGGTTCCTATATAGTTACTTTACTCTTTGATTTGGTGCCAGAAAGAGGAAAGCTATTCTCGATACCCTTACTACGCGTGGATGATATTCTCGATTTCCTACAAAATCATAATGACTGCTTCTTCATACCGTTGCCATGTTTTCGAAGACATAATATTGTAAGAATAATGAGATAACTACGAACCATTTTTTAAAAGGATTGGAATAACATTAAAACTGGCATTAATAATAACAAATACCGTACCGCGCCGTGATACCGTAATAGTAATTGGCTGTAACATTAGTTAATTTATTTTAAGTAAACTGCGCAAAGATTGCTGTGGATTTTGTGAATAAATAAATAAATAATAAAACCTATCTATACTACAGTCGATTTATCACATTTTATAAAAAATACTCTATTTTCACGAGCGTCTCCAATGACGTTCTAAATTCAAAATGCATACAGCCAATCATCCAAAACCATTCTACCAGCCCTGTATAAAGCTTTGTTTACACAAACGCCACTTCCATGAGAATGATATCAATAGACACACACGACAAAACCGTAGAAGAGACTTTTTTTTTGAAAATCGAATTGATCGTGTCTTGGCTACTTATTGGTAGACGCAATAAAGGCGCGAACTTTTGGCATTTAAACTTTAAATTTATCAACAAAGTATTATAAAATGTCGAGTGATGAAAGTGATTGTACTCCTGAATTCATTTACAACCGAAGCTAATAATATTTCCAATGCTTTACTGCCGGAAAAGTCAAAGAAAACTTATATATAAGCCTACGACAATTTCCAAAAACGGAAGGCGTCAAGTCCATTTCGGAACCAGTTCTATTAGTGTATTTTCAGCGTTTATCTTGTACTCAGAAGTCAAGTAGCCTAATGGTGTACTTATTCAATGCTTAGGTCAACAATAAGCATGAAACACAATATAGACATCAAGACATACGCTAAGCTATTAGCATTTCTAAAGAGGAAATCGGAAGGCCACCAATCAAAGAAATCGAAAGTTTTCACACCTATGAATGTTGAAACTTTTTTAAATGAAGCTCCTATGTTAGTTATTCTTACTGTTTGTTTATTTATTAAATACTTTGTTTTTCGTACTATGGCTATTATTTTCTCACAGTAGGTGTAAAAAGTAGAGTATCCTCCTCTGGGCTAAAGGTGTCTTTGCCTTGGGCTAGCTTGAATCCCTCGCGGCATTCAGGATTCTTGTATTAACTCCCTCGCTTCGCTCGTGAGTTAAATCCCGAATCCTTCATTGCGCTCGAGATTCAATATGACGCCCGTGACATAAGACACAACTTTAGCCCCTCGGTGCATAATCTACTATTATCACCCACTTTCACCCATCAAACCGGTACCACATCTGCTGCTGTTTGGCGGCAGAAATGGGTAATGTACTTCCCCGGAGAAGCAGTTACTTTTCTAACTGTTAACCATAGGTATAAAGTATTAAGCTTTTTTGTGCCATATCACCATCATCATCGAACTTGTCTTTTATTTATTTTTTACCAACTGTGTTGGGATCGGCTTCCAGTCTAAAACTCTTAACATCTTACACACGTGATAACTTTTAAACGAAATATCCGATTGAGATGAAACAAAAAGTATTTTACTTCTTCATAAATACTCTTGATAACATAATGCTTAATTTCGATAAAGATTAATATTACGATACATATTTAACGTAGTTTTTTTTTCTTCAGACGATTTAATAATTATTTTGAACACAAAATCGGTTATTGTGATTAAACCATGATAGCTAGATATATGTTCTCGCGGACTTTTTTGTAGGTCTTAATGGGCTCTACAAACCCGTAGTACATCATTTTGTTCTATTGTCAATAGTTTTTGCAGCGCACGCAAAAATAGGTTTTCGATTTTACACCTTGTGTTACAAAATAGCAATTTTATTACGGATCCCTAATTTTGAAAAAAAAATATAGCCTATAGCCTTCCTCGATAAATGGACTACCCAACACTAAAAGAATCATTCAAATCGGACCAGTAGTTCCAGAGATTAGCGCGTTCAAACAAACAAACAAACAAACAAACAAACTCTGCAGCTTTATAATATTAATAATATAATAATAGTATAGATTATAATATTAGTATAGATAAAGCGACTACTGGGTTACAATACGATACCCTCGGTAAGACTGGTTGTCAGAATTTCGGGCTTCTGACGACCCGCAACGAATACCAATGATCCACGAATGACAGCCGGGACCACCTGCTTAATGTGTTTTCCGAGGCATGGAGGGGTTTGTTTCTTTTTTTAGTGCCATATGATAGGCAGTTAATATAACATGTAACCCTGTCAAATACTTAACTACGGTACAAACAATGTTGAGTAATGACCCAACTTACTTGTGAGACTATAACCTCCGCTATTATTTCCGACTATATACTCGTATGAAACGTGAGTGAAGAGGGTCGAGGAGACACCGTTGATTGGTCCTTTTCCGTTTGAATGAAACACGTCATACAAAATGTTTCAGAACTGAATGTAGTAACTATACTGTTCATTTACGATGGGTAATATGACACCTATAAATACAGCCTCTTAGGGTCAGTACACACCGAGACGCGACGCGACTCGCAGTTTTCAAGATAGAAATACAATTACAGACCTTATCTACTACACAAAAAGGTACACGATTGAGTGAGCTACTCGACTCTAACTCGACGTAGTAGACACTAAATTGTGTACCTTTTAGTGTAGTAGATAAGGTCTGTAATTGTATTTCTATCTTGAAAACTGCGCGTCACGTCGCGTCTCGGTGTGAACTGACCCTTAGGTACCCGTTGTATATGTCGTGGTATAGCAAAATCAGCCTATAATGTTCCCACTGCTGGGATACAGGCTTCCTCTCGGTGAGAGGGAGTGGGCCGTAATATACAACGCAGACTCAGTGCGAATCGTTCCAGTCAATATTTTTTGTGGTAGGACATGAAGGTTTCCTCACGAAATTTTTTTCACCGTTTGAGAGCAGTGGTGACGAAATAATTTACACAAATTAAAGCGCCTGTCGGGGTTCGAACCTACGACCTACACCTACTCGTAAGTCGCAGCCATTTCTACTGGGCCACCACTGCTCACTGGGCCCAGATTGTATGATTCCACATTATACAAACGGCGTCGTCCATTTGCAAACGCTCTGTGGCTTGTGACATGCTGTAGGCAAATTGATGATGCGTCTGGTCGTATTCATTTCGCCAAAGGTCATTTATTAGATTATACAAAGCTTATACCTACATAACTTACAACGTTAAGAGGAAATGCGGGTGGTCGTTTCCCATAGAAAAATTCTTGCCTGTTTTCTTTCTGGTTAATGCCCATAAAGCAATTATTTTTTACAGAATAATAAGTATTCACTACTTGTATGTCCCTATGTTTTCCTTTTTGATGATACATTATTTTTCACTAGAACCGTCAAAAAATGCCGATTTAAACCGCTATCAACAGAAGCCTAGTCACCTAGTGTACTTTGACAACTATTAATGAAAAAAGAAAAACAGGGACACGGTATATATCCTTCTTATTCAGTTTATGAAATATCTTTTAAATTGGTCCAATAATATTGGAGGAGGAAATAGGCGAGAGCTAAACCTCGAATTATGACTTTTAACCTAGGCTTTTTCAAAAGACCGCATTTCCTCTTAAGGTCAAACTCCACGCCACTGTCACAAGAGACAGAAGAAATTTTAAAACCATTAGTTTACAAGTGAGACACACTTGTGTGACAGCCAAGTCGGGTTTATTAAGCTCCCTTCCACTCCACCCAGAGCGGGAGGGGTCATTTGATGATTTCCCATCCGCAAAAAAAAAACAAAAAAGCCATTATGCAGGCTGAAGTGGCAATGGGCCGGAATTGGCTAATGTAAGGTAGGACGCCTTCAGGTTAAATAACGCAACGCAGAGGGTTGCTCTTCACAGTGTATAGCTTCTAATTAAATGGCGTGCTTTTGGAGATGCTTATGTCCAGCTTTATATTGAGTCCAGAGTCCAGATGATGAGTAGAAAAAAGCGTAACAAACCAAATAACAGGAATCAACAAATCAACTCTCGATTAATATTTTGCACAGCGCGGAGTGAAATATTATCTGTCATATCGATAACACTAAATTAACAAAGTAGGGACCATAGACATCGTGGTAGGGACCATGTTTATTGACCTTTGTCACCTGTATGAAACACTCCACAAAATGTTTCAGAGCAAATAAGTACTAGGAACTAGCCCAAACGTCCCAGGTGAATAGAAAATATGGACGTGAACTGAAGTTAAATAGAACTTTGTACTTAGCCGGTATCTGTTTGTTACTTTATGGTTCACCTCAACCTACACAAATGACGTGTTTTGAATATTCTTCGGGGACTCCATTTTGATCACATCTGTTTGCTTTTAAAGTCGCGTAGTGCGTTTAGTGTAGCGTATGTGTAGGCATACATTATTTATAGTTAGTTTCGTGTGTGTTCTAAGTGGATTTTGATACAGAATGGGTAAATGACTCAGAGATCGTGCTTCAATTTACTTTAACAGACACTGATACAAATAAAAACGGAATCCAGTTTTTGACAATGAATCCTTTTCATTACTATTTTCCATGTTCAAATCAACCAGTTAATTTTTCGATCATAGGGCTGCTATTGCTAACAGTACAGCTATATCTGTGTTCTAATAACTTAAAGACCTCACCGTACCATATTATTTGCAAATAAGGATTTAAATATATCTGTGTTCGACCTTACTGTACCATAATCTATGCAAATAACGACTTTATTGTTAATGTAATAACACCTAAATTCCTAAACATCTACCACTGGTATTGCTACGGGTAGTTGAGAATCCTAAGCTAATTTAGCTTGTAGCGGTCTTGGGTTGAACCTAAGTATAGCACAGTAAAAACTGTTCCAAATTAAGTTACGACTTTCCCTACTCTCAGGCTATAAAGTAAAACAAAACACTGCAAATATCATAAACAAACGACTTTACGTTCTTCCAGTGACGTCACGCCAAGATTAAGAACGCGAGGGGAAACGAAAAGCTATCCTCGCAGTAAATAAAATCTCAGATAATTAGAAACGCATTTATCAGATTTTCATTACGTCTGCATTTTGGGAGCGTATAAAATTCTATTAGGAGGGACTAAGGGAGGGCAGTGACAGTTAATGGACGGTCAAACGACTTGAACATCCGAGGTGCCAACGGAATATCTGGAATCCTCATTAAGACTTCGCAGTGCCATGCCGCCGCCTCAGTTCAGATTTTATTAACTTTTCAATCATTCTTTGTTTCGCGATATTGTAATTTAGATTGAAAATGTAATTGTCACGGCTCATAAAGATTTTCTTAGGGTGGGTTGTATCAAAAGCTCCGTTATAGTTTGCGTCAAAGTTAAATTTAATCGTAACCATAACCATGACCATAGAATCTACTATCCGCTGTTGCACCGTCATATATTTTACATGTTTTACAGTTAAAGTTAAAAGGGTGACAAGTGATAAGACGTCATATTTCCCCAAAATGTACGTGGGTAATTTTTTGACAAGGGCAACACTTCAAGCTTGTTGTCATCACGCTTTCTTTGTTTGACACTAGTGATGTTACTCAGTCATTAACGGTCAGGCACTCGATTGACTCGATTATGTAAATTAAAAACTCAAGAACAGAATCATAGCAAGATCAAAAATACAGTAACCGTTCTATATTGGTAATGTACCAAGGTGTTAGTGACTGAAGGAAGGGAGGCCTTTGCCCTGCAGTGGGACAGAAATGGCTGATAATAATAATAATTCGGCTAAGATTGGCTTTGTTCGACTTTGTAAAGAGCTTTTTGTCTTACATTCCACTGATTATCAGATTGATCTGATAAAATCAGTGAAGATTTAATGAAAAATTACACTTTATTATCTGACAGCACTAACCCACAGAACATGTATTTTCTCTTATTAAAACTCTGTGACTCTGTACATTACAGTATTATGACGGTTTATTACACGAAATATATTTATTACCTGGTTTATTATCCAAGAATGATAGTTAACTAGTGTGGCAGTGTTGATGATATTTATCTAACCGCAACTAAACCGAGTGGCACATCGAGAGAAAATGGACTCGATTCTTTATTTTTTTTTTATTTGAGTAACGAGTTAAATAAAATCGAGCCGCATCACTATCTGACACTGTCAGAAAGACAAGACGTCAAGTGATAATAACATTCATTTTATTTTTCCGTTTCTTTCGAATTGCATGAAATTGATATTTCTGTTTTCCTGTATGTAATTGAAGGATTGTATTATTGGAAGATGCATTACAGCATTTACTCCAGAAGGATGTTGAGTTAATTGTTCAGTAAGATTGCAACGCAATGTGCGAAAACATTGCCCGAGACTGCTGCAGATGTGCGGTAACTTGAGAACGCATGGATTCACGAACGCAAATCAAATCATCTGTGCAGTTTAGCGAAAGTGCGTATAGACAATGCAAGAAAGTATTGAAACTGTTATACATTATGGAGATTTGGATACAGGAATATTTACATCATATGGCGATTTTCACAGCAAACGCATACTGTGCCTGATGAATGCGGGAAAGAACATTATTTTGCAGTGGATTCCAGCACACCAAAAAGAACAATAATAATATTAGTTAGAATACGCTTATAACACCGAGCTGCTCTTGCTGGATGCTATTGCAAGGTTGCAACTGTTTGGTGGGCAGACGTTGGTATAGTTGGCTGTTGTGCACTGTAATGTTGAGCATGCGGTATTTATGTATTTTCATCGGTGGAGCGACCTGCATATTTTTTAGATGAAATATTACCTACTTCTAAGTCGTGTGACGTTGAAATTAATATAAGTAGGTACCTACTTACAGAAATAAAAATGCTTTGTTATGTACAATTTATGTGTTTTTTTTTTTAACGTTTGAAAACACCCCTACTCGCTGAGCAGTGGTGTGTCCGTCGTAACAGATGCGACTTACAGCTTGTAGGTCGTAGGTTTGAACCCAGACAGGCACTTTACTTTGTGTAAATTATTTCATCACCACTGCTCTCAAAACGGTGAAGGAAAACATCGTGAGGAAACCGGCATGTCCTAGAACCAAAAATTCAGAAGAATACGCAGAAGCATACGCTAGAGCTTAAGTTTCTTTGGCAATTAAAGCAACACACTGAAGAGCAACAGTGAAGTTAGAACTAAAAATAAAAAAAACTGAAATTAGAAATCGATATTCTTAAGTAAAATATTCTCAGGGGTTTCTTGTTTTCAGCAAGGGAGGACCCTTGCTGAAAACAAGAACCCTTGGGAACTAAAAACCCGGAATCTGTCCAAAAATTTATTCTCATCACACTTATGAAATCGATCAATGCGATGGTGATTTTTTTTCTCTTCCTAACTGGCAAATCGGATTCACTGTCACTATCATCGCTAGAAGAGCTTTATTCCCACAATATTTCGCGGAGTAAAGACATACCTAATTTGTTTTAATAGGTACTTTATTCAACAACATAATATTTTTATAGGTTACAACTGCAAAGCAGATGACATTACAATGACACTAACCGTAACTATAGCCCTTAACCGGCCGAATTTGGTCGATTAATGTTATAGTTATGTGTGACGTCATTTTAACAATTATGACAAAACTTAAAACGATGCAACCCGAATTTCGCTTAACCGGAGATTTGACGTCTGTCAAAGCTTTGATTATAGTTAAAAATGGCTTGTTATAGTTATTTATGACGTCATTTTAACAATTCTCAATACGATGCAACCCGAATTTTGCTTAACCGGAGATTTGACGGCTGTCATGAGATTGGTTATGGTTATAGTTAGCTGATGCAACTCACTCTTAGTAATTTATTCGGGGGTAAAAGTGAATTGTAATTGAAAATTTTCTTTGTTGGACCGTTTTTCTGGGCTGCTTCCAATGTCTTATTTAATTAAAGAAACTATTTGCGTTCTCGTTTATTCCGTTTTGGAGCCACTTGGAATAAAAAAATAAAAATGTAACTGAAAATAAAGAATAAAATTATATTTAAGAAAATATTAAATACTATTTATCCCTAAATTCCAGACTGTTTGGACCTAATTAAACAACAAAACTGCGAAATAAAATTAAGGCGCTCTTTGATAACTTCATAATATAGATTTCGAATAATACGAATCAACGCTTTGTTCCAAAAAGTAGCCACAATTTTATTGGCCATTCACGTATCTCCAACCCAAAAATGAAGCGCAAAATTATTAAGCGTGTAACTGGCTGTAACGTTTCAAGTATCATAAATTCAATTTGAATGATAAACGTTTCCTTTTTCAGCCACAATATAACTTCCCGGTTACTTATCTTTTACAGGATTGTGCATGAAACATAATACATTGCCAGTTTTTAAAAGATGGTAATTGATTTCTTGATTCTGAGCGGGAAATAGATCTAAATATAAATATAATAATAATGGTAATTAATATTTAAGAGGTGGGTTTTTGCTGGGTTTGATTTTTACCATATTTCTCTATGTTTTGTAAATCTAGGTTATATTCAAAATAATAAAGATTATGTCGAATAAAAAGCATACCTAATCAACAAAAACAAATTATGTACCTAATCCAATCCAATAATCAGTCTAAAATATTCCAACATTTCACAATACGACTACAAAAATTACTCAGTAATGTGCTTATCGCCACATCACATTAGCTATTTCTTCAAATAATATTTTAAGTAACTATTAAAACCAGTCAAAGTCTAGTAGTAGCCCAGAAATGTTACGAAATACCTGACTCCGGAACCTGAGGGGATATTTTCGTAATTTTAAGAACGTTCACAGTCTGATCTCAGTCTCAATGTGACAAAAATACCTCTAATTTCCCTAAATTTTGATAAGGTTTTTGACATTTATTTGTCGCCGAGATGAGACTGCAACTAGATTTTGAACTGAATTGACCTTCTGACTTTTGTTTCTATTTTATAATCTGAAATGAAATGAAGGACTTATTAAACACGCAATAAAAATTTGATAATAATAAAAAACGTTGTTCTTGTTAACCTTCAATTTATGAATATTTTTTTGGTATAATATGAAGCTTGAGTTTCTGAAAGTGGTGCTGATATATGTATACTATAGTAGTATGCAGTTTAAAACAAACTATGAAAAAATCGGTAATTTTTTGCGGCGATTTGAGAATGCACTGCCTTAAAACGGTACTACGGATTCCTATGCATCTTTTGAGAAGGGCATTTTGTTACTATACTTTGCTAAATATTATTTTGGTCATTGCTTCTTAGGGTGAGCTGTGAAAACTACTGGTAGTGTTTGGGGTTCTGAACTTAGGCAATGTTCCTGTCCCCCAGGGTATCAATAATTTTGACCATTAGTTGTTGAACGACTATACCACTGCAGCAAGAATTAATTCAAAAGTCACAACGCCAGTTCTCGTCGGAGTGTTTTATTGACTCAATTCAAAAGTTCATTAATCTCAGAAACTAGGAGATAGGATAGAATCCTAGATGATTCAGTATTTACGTTCGTAAACTTTTACACCGCTAATAAATTCAGAGAGTCTGGTTTTCCACGTCTTAAATTACGGACGACAAAAGGATATTAAATGGTAGAAAGACGAGGAAAGTTTAGTAGCTTGACTGGTTGACCAGAAAGCTAGGCAATTTCTTAAATCTGTCTTATTCTAAATCTATATTATTTAGGTAGTTTCCTTCACGGTACAGTCACAAAAAAAGATAAGTAACCAGGGTCGCAGGATAAAGTTACAGTTTAGTAAAAAACCAAGGGATGTTTTCGGATGAAATTTAGTTTTATTCAAAAATATCCATCGGTTTCTTACTAAACTTCTACTATATTGGATGTACCAGCACCGGAATTGAGTAACGCACTATCACTCTCAATCTTAATAATTTTGAAGGATATTGCTAATCCATTGCTTCTTATGTTCGAAAAATGTGTCTGCTCAACAACGTAAATAACGCAATGAATGTTGTTGAACTGTCAAAATGAAACCTATTGCTACTGATAGTGTGTTACGCAATTACCCCGCTGGTTACTTAACACTTTTGGTGACCGTTCTATGCAAGCTGATAGAAATTTTGGTCACCTCCTCCAAGTTTCCTACCTCTAGGCCAATCCTAAAGATAATAAAAAAGTGCCTGTAATTACATAGGCGAAAGTTTCCCTTCAAAACGTTATAGAACGTAAATGTATGTTAAATAAAAGAGTCTTAGATAAAACACAAAAATACACTTTTACAGCCTACTTGTAAATCAATAAAATAAATCAACTGCAAAAAAACAAGTAGCAAATTAGTCGACCCGGAAATAATGTTAGGGGAAAAACCTTTCATGATACAATCCCAAATCTCATTAATATCTACTATAGACAAGCTCCAATGGGCAGACAAATTAACGTTTTCATGACATCTACACTAACTCCATTAGTAATGTTGTCCGGCATTTCGACAAAAACGTAAAAATCAAAGAAGAAATACAACTAACTTATTAGTACTTGAGATAAAATGAGCCTTATTCACATCCCGGATACCGAGGATAATAATACTAATAGCAGCCATGTTCTTTGTGACGTCGTATTAGTTGCTGATTGCCTTTCATTCAAAGCTGTTTAGTTCTCGACTACGAATAGGTCCCTTTACTGAGATGAATAGATTGTAATTGTATACGAGAGTACGGTTCATCCGCGTGCTTGGCTTAGTTTCCAAGACGATAAGCAGCACTGGTATTTTTTCTTTGCAAAAAAAAAAGACAAAATAAATATTCCTTAGTGCAAAATCTCTTACGACTATGTATCAAAGTAGTTGATGATGATCGGACTTAATAGTGAGTACCTAGATGTGCAGTCCCTTATCTCAGTAGCAAAAGGTGGTATTCAAAAGTGAAGCCTGTTTAGAAAAAAAAAGAGTTGTGTTCGACAAACCCATCACCACTGCAACAATAGATACATTAATATGCCCCACATCTAAGTTATTCATGAATTATCTCATAGACCACAATTAACTGTCGGATATGTCAGATCTATCTTCTAAGGGACAATTAATGTTACTAGAACATTCGCCTAACTAGATATTACACAAAATAGATAAGTACAGAAGGTCAACTCCATACAACGAGCCAAATCACACGCACACATAGACACGGTTTAAAAACAGCGAGTGCAAGTGCACTCGCGACTGGCATTAGTATCAGATGGTTTGAGATCTCTTTAAGGCGTATATTATAAGCTCACGCCAGTGTCACTCAGTGCCAAAAGTCATTCCTGACGAATGACTGATGGTGTGTGATGGAATTCGATCGATATTAGATGCTCATTCTGTCATACCCAAGATTTTACAGAGAATACACGTGTTCACTCAACAGAATGTGGATATTCATAAAAGAAAAGCCTGTATTGCAATTTTTATTGCGATGATAAGCAACAAACATGCAAAAAAAAAAGCGTTGCCATATAAACTCATTGGCTAATATACGGAATTTGAAAGAAGACATGGACTATGCGAATTATTGACTGACTGACGGGTGATTGACGAAATCCCATTAAATTTTCGTCAGTCAATTTCATGAAACCATCAATCACGTACACATTAGACGATAAGTTATCCGTCAGGTAAGCCATGACTGTGGTTGAAATAACAGCAAAACCTTCCGTGTAATGGACGCACAAGTACGCTATGTGTGCGTGCGTGTTTTTACCCGTTGTATGACCTGACCTTCTGTGTCTATCCGTTTTGTCCTAGATCTTTATAAGATTAGACCAACACTGAACTTAGGCAGATGGCGTATTCACAGATGGCCAAACAAAGTGGGAACGATTTAGAGGAATCTAGTTCGATTTAAATGAATTGGTTGAACTTTGAACGGTCGGGTAGGCAATTCAAGAATTAGATAAAACGTTGTGAAAGTTAGATTGTTCTAAGTTTAATTGCTAGATTTTAATTATAGTTGTTTGAAGACAAAATATTCCCCCGCCTAAAGTGTGTTCGCTAATTACTCTATGAATTTATTAGTCTACTTGGGGACATCGTGCCTTTCTGTCGCACCAATAGAACCTCCTTTTATTTACTACTTTATAAAGGAATCTTAGAATGTGACAAACACTTAAGTCAGTTAGCATGAAAAAAGTTCTCGCAAAAAAATACAAAAGATATAAAGAGAAGAAAAATATGGAACAATACCATATTGTATGTTTTTTATTGACAAAGAATAGAATAGAATAGAAAAGAAATACTCTTTATTATGTACACCAAATAAATTACAGACATAAAAATAGAAACTGCCGTCAAAAGCAAAGCCGTCTAGCCAAAACAGACACAGTACAGTAAACACTAAGATATTACTTTATTGTTATAGCTATGAAGTATATAAAAGTAAACTTACTTCTTATGAAACAGTTATCCCAATAAGATAACAGAATATAATTTTCGTGATATAGTAATTCTTTATTACAGAATAGAGTATCAGTGTTTGCCTAATTAACGAGAATAGAAATAATATCTGCAAGATTTTAGGTAAAACAATGTAAGAAATACAATATTAGGTATTGTATTTCTCACATTGTTTTACCTAAAACCGTGCAGATATTATTTAGGCTAAGCTTTCTGTAACAGGCAGTAAGCTTAGCTTATATATCTGCACGGTTTTAAATAATTATATTATATATTATTATAATATAATTATCATCATCTGCCTAGCCTTTTCCCAACTATGTTGGGGTCGGCTTCCAGTCTGAATACCAGTATTTTACATGGAGCGACTGCCTATCTGACCTCCACAACCCAATTACTAGGTAATAAGATACCCCAGATATAAACATGAAATACCTTACTTTTCAAAGCGGTTCTCAGAAATATTCTGCTTGGACGTGATTAAGTGGGAATACTCTCCCTTTACACAAGAAGCTTACCCTACGAGCACTGAACAATTTTTTTAAATTAAGCTAAAACAAAAGTGATAAAAACAATTTTCAAAATAATCAAGCTTTTTTCCTAATAGCATTAAAAGAATCTACAAATTAATTAAGCTAAAAGAATACGGTGAAAACTATTTTCAATATAATTAAGCTAATATAAAAAGCTGTATTTTATCAAAACTTTGTCTAAATACATTTTGTTTAATCTAAAAAGTATGCTCTCGTATATTAACAGTAAAATTGGAAAGCTCTTACTTGAAGTTTTAAAAACTACAACTTATTTCTGGAACTTTGCATAACTTGGGTCTTGCAAATTTTGCAAACTGTGAATAAAGTAGCTATGCAACGCCATATGAGAATAATACAGGCGTTTCTAGATAAACCAGTTAGTTCAACGTTCAAGATAGTAGCTAAACAAAACAGAATGTATCTAAAATATACACATGCATAAACTCACGCTTTCTTCACAAGGGGGCAGAAACAATTTTTTTTTTACTACTTTTTTTTTATTTTATTTTTTTACTATTATAACGCCACCTGCTACGATTCTTACATACTCCTTTTGCTTCGATTTATACATCACTGGTCATACACGCACTCCGGTTGCGAGTATTATGCACCTAACCTTTCTGAAGAACATCACCATTATCGTCACTAAAAAATAATATATCCAGAAATAAATTCAAAATTCTGTTTTGCTACGTTACGATAATTTTTTAATTACGCACATAAGGAAGTTCGCTACTATAGGTTTTAGCAATTTAATTACGTTAATTCCGCTACCACGTGCCGACGGGCTTAATATTCTTACCAGCCACGGCTTCTCATAATTAATTATGATTCCTACCGATAAGAGAAAAGAAGTTGGTACTTAGACATTACTTTTACTTAGGGCCAATGCTCATGGCGTTTTATTACACGCCGTCGACGCGAATACACGCGCTGCAAACGCAACTAGCGCCGCTTTTTCAAGGCAGTAATCAACTACGCGCGCTACTAACTAATCCATTATTGTTATTCATGTTTCTGTATTGTATTATCTTCTAATTAAATATTTATTATCCTAGTGTTTGGGTGGGTCACGTCGGCCGCATGCACAGTGATTGCTGGGCAACAGTCTCCACACGGTGGGTGCCTAAGGATGGACGACACCGCCGAGGCCGGCCCAGGAAGAGGCGGCGAAACGACCTACACGCGCACCGCAAGGGTTTGCGGGGGAGCTCAGTAACCGTGGCTTGGTCACCCACGGTGAAGCGAAGAGGAATCCGACGAGGGACCGCTCGTCAGGGCTTTTGTCTGTAAGCCGACGACGTAGCGGCCAACAAGTAGGTTGCGGTGCCGCTTGGGTGATATCGCAACTGCGGTGGGCCACGATGTCGTATGGGAGGCATCGCGGCTGAGGGTTGGAGGCCGCGGCGGGAGAGGAGCGCCGGTATTGCGGTGCGCCGCTCTCCCTACCTTCCGCAGCCTTGACGGGGTCGCCACCGTCTGATGGCGGACGCGGTGTAGCCGCAGGGGAGGAGGAGTGTTGGTATGACGTTGGCCGCTCTCCCTATCCTGTGCGGCCGAAAACTAGCAGGCGGCGGGGCCAATGACTTGACCCTTCGCCGAGCACGGGGTCGTCTAGCGCCCATGTGCTGATTTGGTCCCTGGGGTGGTAACGGCATCCTATGTGTTCTGGTGCGCCGGCGATGGGGAGTACTACCCAGACGAAGGTCCGGTGACGGACAGCCGCGGCGGGTTCACGGATGAGTGCTAACGCGTGCCTGTGTTCCCACGCCGTAAGTGGCAGAGGAGGACACCGTGGAGTTTTAGTGGGTTAGAGTCCCAAATAACCGTACATCTCCCCGTGGTAGTGCAGAATGCATGAGCATTTCTCCACGATAAAAAAAGGTGGCTCTAGAAAAGGATGCCTGGAAGGATTTGGGGGAGGCCTTTGCTCACCAATAGGAGAGTAGGCTAAGTAAAAGAAAACAAAAAAAAACATTTTATTTTCAACGACTTTATTAATGCTATGAAGATATTAAATTCGATTTACGTAACTTCCCCTAATTATCAGAAAGTATCATAATCATTAAGCTTTAACCTTTGATTACAACCCACGCCTTATTTAGCAGAAATTTAATCATTATAACTTAATTACCTCGCGGCAATCTGCTCTGTTATATCAAGTACCTATAATTATATTGATTGCAATAGGGCTAATAGGACAATTAGAGTAATCCTCGACTGTTTGACTAATACCGTAGATATGATTAGGTACACTAATTAGGTTCTAACTTAGTTACATGAAGTGACAATAATTTTATCGGCAGTAATTAATTAATAATTCTTTATTGGCTTAGATAAAAAAAGTAATCAACACGTCATTACTAAGACTTAAACTTAATTAATGGTAATTCGTGGAGTAGTTGTTACCAGAATGCATGCATATATCGTTGACGGATATACTGACAAGAATAATTTTGATTTTGGTTTCAATTAACCATAGCGTTATGAAGTCCAAATGAGTGAATGAATGAAATGATTCTGTTTTAAAGAAGACGAGCTTCTTCTCTAGGGAAGTACTACTTACCACTTTTCCTGCTGGGTACTACTGGTATAATAACAGGAACTTCAAAGTAATACTTTCTAAATGCAAAAGTAAATTTTCGAAAGACTCTTATAAAATTAATGTTTCAGCCACATCTACACACAACTAAAACAATGATGTTACAAAAATCCATCAACATATCTTTTATTATTTATTATCAGCCATTTCTGTCCCACTGCAGGGCAAAGGCCTCCCTTCCCTCCTTCCACTTATCTCTATCCAGTGCTGTTAAACGCCAATCCTTCTGGAACATATCTTTTACGCAACAAAATTTCCAACGTCTTTTTATCTCAAAACAAAGTACTATAAGTAAGGAAGAGTTTGACAAAATATTGTATTTCTTGAAGCGAAAGGTGATAACATCCTATTCGCAAAGTAACGTTGTTTTGTCCCTTACTATCGCTTGTATATGATATTGATATTGTATAGGCACGTCTTTTGACTTAAAGGATAAGCCGAAATGATGACATCACGAGGTTGGTTGGTTAGAAAGAAGGGGAGAAGAAGATTTTATTGAACAAGATCACGAAGAGAAAATAGAATGATATTTTTGCGAATATTCCCGATCACAGTATTGACGAACGGGAATTTTTTCGATTATTTCCGATCAGTACCTAGTACCCCTGTCGTTAACACTGTTGACAATCGGGGGGGAAAAAGAACTAATAGCTGCTGCTAGTTGATTAATGCCACCAACCAATCAACCAAGTTGTTGGTGTGTTGGTTGTTAACCAACTTATTGAAAAGTGCACAGAATTTAAAACACCGTTGTATCATTGTGTTATTGTCACGCAAATTTTCTTCTTCGCTTCCCTCTTTTCAGAGCAATCGTGGTCCAATCACATTTGTAGTCGTAGCAATCACAACCTCTCTCTATCTGGTTCCGTTAGATGACAGTCTGGGCTTCCAACCGCGGATTCTATTATTTTTAATCGCTCGTTGTTTTGATTTTAATTTGTCACGCAATAGCTCATATACAATAATAAGCAAGGTATAGCGAGACTCAACACCGGACGTATGTATTTAGTTAGTCCTCGCTACTCGTGTAAACAATTTTGATGTTACACCCAACCATACCTATATTACATACATACCTATCTATGGAGGCATGGAGCTGTCTATTATCTGGTAGTAAGAGTCAGTCATAATGACTAAAATGTCTTGCTGAGAATGTTGTTATATATGGGGTCGCTGAGTTCAATACAGTCACAATGCATTCGAGCTTAACTTTGTTAATGTATTCGTCATGTTCGGGTCTGGGAACTAGTCAACACTTAGATCTGTAACGACGTGTTTTCATCATCGTTCGATATCACTATGTATTTAATTGATCAATGTTTTCATTCACAGCCTTCAGTTTCGCGTTTCGTCTTAGTAATAACTATAACTGTAAAAGTTGTTAATTACAAATTGATAGTGAAGGTAAATATCTGTGCACGAGTAAATTGAGAAAGACGAAACGATCGGAGGCATACTCAAAGACTAATGTGCTCAAATCATTTTCATTCCCGATTTATAACTACCATTAGGTACCCCTAGTTCCAATTCCAACTCATGTCGCTCCATTTAACCATCCATTTAATTTGACTTTGATTCTGGATTCCAAACGAGGACAAAATTTCCGGACATGTTCGATAGTTATAAATGTATTACTTATGGGTTTGTATATAACACGTATGCTAATGACATAAGGCACTATTAGTGATGAGCTCACTCCGTCACCTTGCATCAGGTTAAAGTTAATTGACAGGGATTTCATGCATTTGCAAAACCTTTCAAACGAAGTTTCTATTACGTATATTATCAAGAATGTCCCTGCGACATAAAAATAGAGAGAGTTGCTCAGCCACTGTAATTTATGCATTCCCACATTTTCTTTGCATCAAGAGCGAACAAGGGCTTTTTTTGCAAAACCATTAGATACCATTTAGTTCATAGTTATCTGCATCCATTTCAATACATAATTAAGCATTATTGGTTATTATAAACATCAAAATTCAACACACACTTAACCTTTGCCTTTATCATGTCTTATAACGTCATTAGTAACTAACTCTCCCTCCACATATTAAAGTATCTAATATCGGGGAACATCACAAAATCTTCTTTAAAGTTTTAAAGCGCTTTGCGTTGCTACATTAACCACAAGCTCATATTATTCTGCAGATAGCCAGCGATTTATAAACTTAATGTTACGCTGCCTTGACCAAACGTTGTAGACAAAGCATCACGAATACAAGCGCTCTAGCGCTAACCGCTATATAAGCGTCTAGCAGAACTAATTCTGCGCCAGTATTAGTTAGTGCATTAGGTTCTGGGATGCTTTTCGAGGTTATATTCATAAAATATTAAGCGTTGTTAGTGTTATAAGTTCTAGCGGAGTGGGGCTCTTCACAAACTTGTTTTGATCTAAATTAGTAACTGTCATACCCGTTTCGTGGCTTATACTAATGTATATGCCACGAAACGTGAAAAAAACACGAATCATGAAAATGCTGAAATGAACGAATCATGAAATGGTGTAGAAGGTGGTGTGGTGGTGTTGGTGGTGGTTAGGGAGTGGTGGTGGTGTTAGGGAGTGGTGGTCTTTTGTAATTTTGACATTTAAAAACTGCCGTTTCTTAACCAAAGCCATGATGTATTATATTATATTTACTTTTTTATTTAAATGTCGTTACTTATTTGAATAGACAGTTTTATTCGTGATATAATAATACGTCAATGCGGCAGGGAAATTCAGAAAGCCGATGTCAAAAACCCAGAACATGATCCTTAACTAAACAATACCCTAAGTGCAGAAGGCCTACGCATAAAGTGAGCACTCGCAGTGTGACATTACTTACCGAACTTGAGAACTTGTGACACCAGATACCCTGTCCCCAAGCGCTGAGCCCTCAAACTTTACTGTGAACATTTAACTTGAAACATAATCCTCACTAAATTTTGTAAAACACATTATAATATGCGTAGGAATCCTCTGAACGCAAATGAAAAAGTTGTTTTAAACTTTCTTATGAAAGTGCTTTGTCGGAGTTGGTTTATTGATTCTAATCTTAGATGGTTTAGTAACTGATATATTGGTTTCAATATTATAAAGATGGTCTGATTTCGCCATATATGCCAAGAGTGTATGGTACTACTGCATCTTGACACCTAGATGATATAAGGAAGAGTAAATTGGATTCCAGGTCTTTGAAAGTTGGCCTATACTGTTTTAGTAGAGACTCGTTAAGAAATTCAACTGAACTAAAATAACTTTACTTTAAAATTAGTTAAACTAAATTTTAATAATCACTGAAACTCATAACAGGATCCTTATTGCAAACAGTAACGGAATGGAAGCATAAAAGTAAACAACTAACAATTCTAAAACATCGCAAATAAAGGTCCAATGAACCAATAAAGGAAGATATCTAAATATAATATGAATGCGATTCCAAAGCGAAGAAATACGGAGTTTCAAAACCGAAGGACGAACGACGTGAATGGAGTTTGTAGGCTCATCAATATTTAGTTTACGACACAATCGAAAACATTGCACACCGGACGTTCATTGCGTCATCAGGAAAATGGAGATCCATGTCCATCCGTTCGATTTGAAATGGACGTGAGACAAACAAAAATATTGAGATAAACAGGAACACTCCACATTTGGGCTTAGAAAACAAATAAAACTTGATTGAATTGAATTTCCATTCCGTGGTCCAAGACCACTATTGATTCAAGAATATCCAAATTTACTGTTTTTATTCTTTCTTTTTAAACCTCTTATTTAGAAAAACCTCGTGAGAATTCAACATTTATCCTAGAACCAAAAATCCGAATACATGTGTGAGTGACATCTTCTAACCCTCACTAGACCCGAGTATTAAAATATGACCCCCTTCCTCTTACAGTGAGGATGCCTGTGTCCCAGCGGTGGGAGAATTATAGGTTGAGTATGATTATTTCTCTTTATAGGGTTCAGTATAATTTATACTAATACATAATTATATATAATAGAAACAGGCAGAGAGATAGATTTCATGGTTTTCGAGGGTGTTGCAGCCGATAGTAAGGTCAAAATGAAAATCAAGATGGCGGATGCTAAAATTTTCAAATTTTTCCTCATTTAGAATTTTTGCAGCCACCATCTTGGATATATATTTTGAACTTCGTTCCAACCGACCCCACCTTTTTTTGGCTTGTTAGTTTCAATGCGCTAATCTCTGCCATTAGGAACCAGTCGGAGTCAAAAAAGTATTTTGCATTAGATACCAATTCTTGAGGAAGACTAAAGCTACTATAAGTATATTATTTTTGTGTGAATATTGTTTGCCTTACTTAACCTGGGTCAAATAAACTTATTTTCTTTCTTTTCTTTCCTAAATGTCACGCGGACGAAGTCCCGGGTAGAAAGAAGCTAGGTTATTATAAAAATTATTCCATTGCCATTTTGTCTCACTATAAAGGTATCACTATAAAAATTTGCACATTGAACGACAAAATAATTGGACAAAAATCCGTTCTCATAAGTTTGCCAAAAGTATAATAGGCCCGATAAGTTCTTGAACTCCATAATCAACAGCTATTGCTGTAGCCGCAATTTAAAAATTACTAGCTGTGCCCCGCGGTTTCACCCGCATAAGTGTCGATCCCGGGGGAATATTGAGATAAAAAGTAGCCTATATGTTAATCCAAGGTGTGAGTTCGCCTTTATAATATTAGTGTGATTATTCTATGATTGCGGTCTTCATATTTCGTAGTCAGCAGAAATATTCGTTCAAAGATGGAATTAAAAAGTTAATATTACATCCATTTCGCTCGAACACTTTTAAATTCACACTGAAACAAACTTCAATATTTTGATTTCGTCCATATTTCAAGCAGCGTAGTTTCACTTAAAACTTAGTGCAAAATGCAATTCCCATTTCACAGCATCCGTTGAGAACTAGTGTTAATCGTTTGTTATTTTTAAGAGTTTTGATTATTTTGATATTTTTGGATATGACGACATAACAAGCTATATATTTCCAGTTTTAACTGACCTCGCATTGTAAAGGCTTTTCTTACAATGAGAAGTCAGCTACTGGCAATGTATAGCTTCATAATGTCGTCGGGCGTGCACGAAAATGGTATAATATAGGCCTAATCCTGGCAACAGACGGCACCCACGTCACTTGTTATTTTGTAGACGTAATGTATTTCGACATTGTGATAGCTCACCTGGCACAAATACATTTTTATTACGCTGATATTTGACAGCATAAAATATACCTCAAGATCTACCGACGCCGACGCTCTGGCTGGAGCCAAACAGTATTATAAGTAGTAATAAATGGTGACACGCCTCGCTTTTTCGTATCATTGACAGATATCACTTTATGAATGTCACCTATTTATGAAATACGATAGATAATATTTTATCTACCTTTAGGTTTTATGCAGACTTTATCGAGCGTCTGAAGTTATCTAGTTCTTTCTTTTATTTTGATCCTCACCAAGCAAACCTGAACAGGAAGTGGAAATTTAGCAAAAGAGGGCAGCAGTTCCGAAGCTGTAAAATAGTGCTTCCGTAAATCGTAAGAGTATAACTTCAACTTTTAAAAAAGGTTTCCTCAGAAACGAAACCTTACCGGGACGAGTGAATAGATTAATAAAATTGTATAATTACTAGCCGAAGTTTCCACTTGCGAAGTGTGTTCACAAAATGGCAAACAAAGAGCTGCTATATTAATTACTTTTATAAGGATATATGAAGATGAAAGATAATGAGAGTTTCCTTTGAGTTTCTTCATGAAGCTAGAATTTATTAGTACAGGAAAATAGGAGACTGCTTATCACTTCATATGATAATTAAAGTCATTTTGAACGCTGAAAGTTAATTTTGTAACAGCTATCGTAAATTAAACTTCATTAAAAAAGTCTGCAAAATGTTGAAGCAATCAACATTTTGCAGACTTTTTGAATGATATATTATTTTATTTAGTTTTCATGTAGTGTTTCTTTACTTCTGAATTACTATAAATACAGATAAAACTTAGCCAAATTTTACGCTTTAATTTACGAATTATTATAAAATTCATTCGTAAGTGAAAACTAGGTTGATTTTAAGCCATAGGTAAAAGTCTCATTAAGGAGACATTAAATATAATTAAGTCATAAATGTTTATTACTACTATATCATATAAAAACATTGGTAAAATTATGTCATTATGCAGTTGGTGCTTCTCCGAGCTGCTGAGCAGAATAATTAGAGTAATGACTTCAGAACTGTATGACACTATTCAAATGTTAGTTCTAATTAGTGTGTTTTGCTAGTCAACGTAATTAAAAGTCTGCCTTTAAGTACTTTGTTGGTAACCGCTTTGATCAAGTATAGGTAGGTAGATACTTGTCTGATTCTATAAAGCTAATTCAAAACTAATTGCTACCAATATTTAATTTTTATTTTAAAGAGCACATTTATTCTACTTACTACTTGACCGTAAAAAAACAAATGAAATGCTAATTGTTTTTTTTAATCGTAACACAAAATAAATAGCTACTGAAAGTTCGAATTCAAATAGCTTCAAGAAGACAGCGATTGAATTGAAATAAGGCGAGAATGAAAAAGCCAGATTCGATTGCACTTAGAGCAAATTATATTAGAAAGTCGAACAGTCCTAGTTTCTCAGTTTTTTAAGTGGATCAAAATATAAAGGATGGAACTGACATAAACAGGGTTATTGGTAAAACATTAACAATCTCTTAAGAGGTCATTGTACTCATCATTATGAACAACTTTACTATGGAACCAAACCTGAAATCGCGAAAAAAAAATATGTGTAGGTACTCTTAAGAGGTTGTTAATATTTTACCAATAACCCTGTATATGTAGGTGCATTTATTGTTATACCAGATCCCACCCCAACCATACTGAACGCGGCGAAATAACCGCTTTTCATCTTCCCAATATTGATAAAAATATCACGTCTTTCTTTATTGATCACGTCATTTATCTACTTAAGCCTCAACCCGAATGAAAATATTTCATACATATATATTTATTATACTTATGTGATGTTGAAGTGATATTTCCGTTCATAACTAGGAAAACAAAACAAATGTTATATGTAAAATAAAATCATTTTTATGTTACCTACTGAATATTCCAAAGCATTTACAAAGCGGTTTATAAAAGAAAAGCGCTCAAAGTGTGCTTACAACTTTACACGGAAAAGTTTCTCACATAAATACAGAGTGGTCTGAATGTTATACCTAGACAGAAAAATCCGTTATGTATTTACTCTTTTCTATTTTTCAAATACCATATAAGTATTTCTTTCTGAAAATGTGCAAACAATAATAATCAAGTTTTCGACTTCGGCAAATATCGTCTACAAACAAATAGATACCTGACCCACTCCGCAGGAAGTACCCAGTAGCAATTGTATTTTGATATATTTCCAAAGTTTCAAGTTCTCCTGCTGTTTCAAGCTTCGCGTATTTTATACCAGGATTTGTTTTAAACTTTTGCAATTTCGTATTATTTTGTTTGTTTGCTTCTGTTTTAAAATCTGATTTATTCGCTAAAGAGACAGCAATCTTGCGTTTCTTTTTGAATTCATATTGTTTCAAAACTGCAAGGCGCCGCATTTTAACGAAGGAAAATTGTTTTTATATTCTCTGCAGTTGGTTCAGTTCGACCGAATGTTTGTATTGACTCCATTTTGATTGGTTTAGGTTAGATCGGAGTTCCATTTGATCTTATTTTACACTGATGTGAAAGATTTGTTTTCATATTCTTAAGAAATTGCCACGAAAAACTAAAAATAGTAAACTTATTGAGAGATCTTTGGGTACAAAGCTGCAATCAACAAAGTTCTAAAACTTTGTTGATGAAGGTGAAGTTCTGAAAACCAAATGGGCTTTTGATTCAGTTTTAAACGTAGCAATTACTAATCAGAAACAAACACTGACAGCTTTTACAATTTTCAGCAAAATTCTGAGAGTTACAATAAGTTCCTTTTATCTATGTTCACTAGACTTTGTAATGATAAACATAAAATTAAAACGGAAACTTTCCAGTTATTTGAACTAAAGCCTGTAACATGAAATTGTAGGTACAATAACTTATCTACAAGTTAATCAAAACTCAGTGAGCCACATAATGGCGTGACGTGTATAGAAAACATTGGAAGTACAGTCAAAAGCATAAATACGTTACAGTTACGCAAAGTTCAAAAGTGCTTTTCTCTTGAAATAATAATTGCAACTTTGTGAAAAGACTTATTTTATAAATTATGGTCTCGATGATGAGCAGTGGTAGCCCAGTGGTGTACAGCCGTGACTTACAAGTTGTAGGTCGTAGGTTCGTACTCAAGCCGTGTAAATTATTTTTTTTTTTTTAAATCGTTGCCCCAGACTAGGAATTTCTCCTGTATTGTGGGTGCGTTTACAAACATTTAAACTCACATAAATAAACAGCCAGACCCGGAACAACTACTTGTAGGTCATACAAATATTTGTTTCGTGCAGGAATCAAACCCGCGACACGCAGCGCAACAGTCAATCGCATAACCACTGTGCTAACCGTGCCGTCAAATTCATCACCACTGCTCTCATTAAAGGTGAAGGAAAACATCGTGAGAAAAAATCGAAAACCAGTGACATTCGCCAATCGGCGCGCCGTGGTGGTTTATAGCCCACTCCCTCTCACAGAGAGGCTAGGCCTGTGACCCAGCAGTGGGAACATTTTAAACTGATTATTATATTATAACTAACTAACTGACTAACTAACTGATTACTTTATTATTTTCGTTTATGTGGGATTGAATGATAAAGTGGCAACACAAGATAGGACGGATGTGAGAAGATAGGATGGCAACACAGTGTACGCGGGGAGAAAAAGATGGACGACGAATGAAAGACGTGCGTGATCGGAACAAGTAAAATTTATTAAAATATAGAAGTGTTTCAAGAAGTTTTGGCTTTTAATTCACAACGATCCCCACATTTATTTGTCTATTTACACATCTGTTATGTTCGTGACAATGAAACACCGAGATTCAAAGCAGACTGGTTTATTATATAAGTATTTCGACATACCCTCACAAGTGTACATTTATTATTACTTACAATAATACCGTACATAACACTGTCCCCTCTTAATCTATAATTATATATGTACTTAACTAAGTTAATATTCTAAAACATTTTAAGTCCTTACTAAATAATATATTGTAAATAATGTGAAGTCTATACATGTTTGCTAATTAAAGGGTAGGTACAGTATACATAATTATATGTTATAGACGGGCGAAGCCACTTGAAAATGCTAGTTACTAATAAAAAGAATAACCAAAAGAAAACATACTTAAAACTTATGTAATAGGTAGATACTATTACAATTTAAAACTTACAAGTACCTACGACCACCCACAAATACTAATGCAGGTTTTCTTATATTTAAAAAGATTATAAAATTGCTATTGTTTGTTATTTTGTAGTCTTTAACTTCTTAGCACAATCTATGGCAGCTCTCCGGCGTAAACGACTATCAATGTTCGGCGATGACGTAGATGGTGGCGAACTTTTATCTGCCGAGACTACTTGTTCGGTAGACTCGTGCCTCAGGCATTTCCCTTTACTCTCATATGATGTATTAGGCGGGGACTGCGGGGAGTCTACCGCCGAAGTGCTTTGTGTTTGTTCAATAGATGCATTAGGTTCAAGTTCGACTGACTCCATATTGGCACTAGGACTCGGACCCGTGATGGAATGTCTAGACTTCCTAACGCCTTTTGTCAACAACTGATCAATATGCCGTTTATGAAGATGTCCGTCATTGGTTTTAATCGCGTACGTAACTGGCCCTGACCGTCGCACCACTACACCCTCTGCCCATTTTTGCCTATGTTTGGAATAATCCTGCATGATTACGGCGTCCCCTATGTCTGCTTGCCGCAGCGGCGGACGCGCCGCGGCCGCGCGCTGCTCATGCGCCAGCTGCGCGCCGCGTACCAGCTCGCCCGTGTCCGGCCGCAGTAGGTCTAGTCTGCCGCGCAGTCGGCGCCCGAACATCGCCACCGCCGGCTCGCGCCCCGTGGTGCTATGCTCCGTATTACGATACATAAACAGAAACTTACTTAAAGCAGTGTTGTCGTTAACATTTTCTAGTGATGCCTTCTTTAAAACTCGCTTTATAGTGCGTACTGCGTTCTCGGCGGCTCCATTACTGGAGGGATGATATGGTGCAACGGGCAAATGTTTTATGCCGTTACGCTTAAAATACATACCTAATTCCGCTGATGAAAATGGCGGTCCATTATCGCTTATAACTTTTTTGGGAATGCCAAAACGAGCAAAAAGCCTTCTGAAACTACCAATGACGACCGTTGCTGAAGTGGTGCTCACTCGCTCCACTTCAATCCACTTAGAGTGAGCATCGACTATTATTAAATAATATCGATTATTTAGAGGGCCTAAAAAATCTACGTTTAATCGTGACCACGGCTCCTCGGGCCAGGGCCATGAGTGCAATGGCGCTAGCGCAGGTTGAGCGCGCTGCGACACGCACGCTGCGCACTCACTACACATGCGCTCAATATCACTATCTAACGTTTCCCACCACACATAGTTGCGGGCTATCTGTTTCATTTTAACTATGCCCGGATGACCCTCGTGAATTTCGTGTAATATGGATTGTTGTAATATTTTAGGTATAACAATCCTGTAACCCCACACTAAACATCCGTGATCTAAGTGCAATGAGTCCTTTCTATTAAAATAAGGTTTTTCTTGATCGATGCAAACCTGTGACGGCCACCCAAACATTGTATAACCTACAATTTTATTAAGAAGGGAATCCTTATCTGTCTCTGTTTTAATTTGCTTAAAACTGAGTGGAAAGTTTTCTTCAACAAAGTTTAGATAGCTACATTCGTCGTCATCTCGTACTCGTTCTCTAGTCGAGCTAAGAGGGAGGCGTGACAGGGCATCGGCAAAACAATTCCTCTCCGATCTTACAAATTCAATTTTAAAATCATATGCTGCTAATTTAACGGCATATCGTTGAATTCTGCTTGCAGCAGTTACTGGTATGCCTTTATTGTCTCCTAGTATATAACTTAAAGCACGGTGATCACTCCTAAGAATAAAATGTCGACCGTATAAATACTGGTGATGCTTAGTAACGCCGAATACAATCGCTAAAGCCTCCTTATCCAACTGTGAATAGTTGGACTCAGCAGGATTTAAGGTACGCGAGGCACAACAAAGCGGCCGCTCGCTGCCGTCATCGTAACGTTGTAACAACACTGCACCCAAACCGTATGGGCTGCTGTCTACTGCCAGTATAAGCTGTAAATTTGGATCATAATGTGCGAGCACCGGAGAGCTACTTAAGACGTTTTTAATTCTAGTGAAAGCATTTTCACATTTATTGTCCCAATTCCATTTAACACTTTTTTTTAACAAATCATATAAAGGTTTTAAAACATCACTCATATTTACGCAAAACTTTGAATAAAAGTTGACAAGTCCTAAAAAACTCCTTAACTGAGTAATGTTACAAGGTGATGGAGCAGCTACAATCGCTTTAATTTTTTTATCATCAGTGTGTAGGCCTTGTTTATCAATTCTATAACCTAAATATGTCACTGATTCTTTAAAAAATTGGCATTTACCATAATTAATCCGAAGGCCATTTTCCTTCAATCTCTGCAATACAGCCTTTAAATTTGACATATGTGATGACCTACATTTACCGCTAATACAAATATCGTCCGCAAACACAGCCGTAAACGACAAGCCACTCAAAGTCTCTTCCATTATTTTCTGAAAATTTTCAGGAATGCACTTAATACCAAACGGCACACGATTATAAACAAAAGTACCGACGTGTGTGGTGATTGCCGTCATCGGCCTTGAACCTTTATCGAGTAAACATTGTTGAAAAGCATTTGACAAATCCAACTTAGTGAACAATTCACCTCCACCCAATGTTGCGAACAGGTCCTCGATCCGTGGAAGCGGGTAATGAAAGTCTTTCAATCGTGGATTGATTGTCACTTTGTAGTCTCCGCAAATACGAATATCCCCGTTTGATTTGACTACAGGCACTATCGGCGTACCATAATCTGATCTATCGACTTTGTATATGACTCCTTCCCCCTGTAACCGATCGAGTTCCTGTTCGACGCGCGCGCGCAGAGCCAGAGGCAACGGCCGTGCCTTCACAAACACTGGAGTCGTGTCATTTAGGTGTAATCGTATTTGCGACTTGAATGTACCCAGTCCCTCAGCGAAAACTTCAGGATATTCATCCTTGAGTGTTTTCGCCAACGAATTCCCATCGGATACATAATGGTGGCTATTAAGTGCATCGAAACTTGATAATTTTAACTGTTTTATCCATGTGCGCCCCATTAACGGAGGTCCACCATTAGTAATAACGTACAGTTTTAATGAAAGTTGTTTATTGTTGTATGTAATTGTCACCAGTATATATCCGAGTGTTTGAATAACGTCTCCAGTATAAGATTTAAAGGTTAATATTTTACTAATTATCGGTAGCTTATAAAATGTCTTATCGTAAAACTTTTTAGATATAGCCGATATCTTACTTCCCGTATCTACTTCAAACTTTAAAAACATACCTTCAACGTTCAACTTAATGTAATAGGGCCCGTCATCCTCACACACATTTATACTACTACTATGATTGATGTGACACATGTTATAGAAATTACAATCATTATCAGAATCGGAGTCGGTAACAGAATTGTCAAGATAGAACTGACCTTTGTTTGTCTTCTTAGTGGAGTTACCATCCTTCTCACTACGAGTACACACTGATTTTAAATGTCCTTTTTCACCGCACTTATCACACGAATAATGCTTGTAACGACACCTGCCTTCCACATGCCCGGACTTGCCGCATCGTGCGCACGGGCGCCGCTCGGGCGCCGCCGCCCGCGCCACGCGTGTGCTGCGCGGGCGCGCGCCCCCGACGCGGTGCAGGCCGTCGCTCGCGCCAGTGCTGGAGCCTGCGCTCGCGGCCTCCGCAGCCGGGGCGCTCGCCACGCTTGCGTGCCGCTCCGCCGCTTCGAGAGCCATCGCCAACTCCACACCGCGCTTGTAGTCCACATTCCTTTCGGCGAATAACCTGGATCGCATCTCCTCGCTGTACAATCCCGATACGAACTGGTCACGGAGATTCACCTCCAGTGAGGCTCCGAAATTGCAGGTTTTAGCCAGATGTTTCAAACCTTGTAGGTAGGAACGAACGCTTTCACCTTGCTGCTGCTTCCTCTGCCTGAAAATATGCCTTTCGGCTATTTCTGATCTCTCGGGTTCCAAATGATCTTTCACCAGTTTGACGAGCACATCGAAAGTCTTGTCCTCTGGTTGATCCGGTGAACATAAATCGCACATTAAGTCGTAACAATCCGAACCGACCAACGTCACTAGCGTAGCCACGTGTAAATTTTCTTCAATGTCGTTCAACATTATGAACTGTTTAATTCGACGAACATAAGTGTCCCAATTTTGGGTTCCGACTTGGAACCCTTCGACTTTTCCTATCGGCATGTTTAAACTTTACACACACGCGTTAAAATAGATATTTAATAATTTTCTCGTCGCCAATGGTATGTTCGTGACAATGAAACACCGAGATTCAAAGCAGACTGGTTTATTATATAAGTATTTCGACATACCCTCACAAGTGTACATTTATTATTACTTACAATAATACCGTACATAACAACATCCAATTACGTTTCTTAAATATTTCTTAAAATATAAAATAAGTATAAAAAACATTTAAAAATATAAAAAAATTGCGATCCGCCGGTGTCGGGAGCAGGGTCCAAGCTACCGGTGGTTAGGGCTCCAGAGACAGGAACCTCCTCACAATGCGAGCCGTATCGAGGAGTACTGCCTTCTGAATCAGGCCCTTGACCCAACTTATTATTATTATTATTCTGATTATTTTATTTTTTATTTTTTTACTGTGTAGGTATTTGTCTATGGGCCAAAGTAGCCTGAAAATAAAGGTCTTAATATTTATTTATTTATTACGCTTATGGTCTCGATAATACCATGTTCAGAACACAATTAAATATCGATCAAAACTTATGGAGAATATCGCTTATGAATCTTGGGTAAGTGTAAGGTATTTATGGTCGTGACTATACTCACTTTGCATACAACATTGTAACTGTTTGCATGTTCGCACTCCTATCTTATATTAACTTGAGATACAGCGACTTGATCCAACTTTGATAGAAATTCAGAACGGATTTACGGTGGCGCCATCTGTTACGTGAACTGAGATTCCTGAAAAGTTTATTGTGTTCAGGTGAATATTTGAAGCAATATGTTTCGGTGTTTTCTTTGGTTAAATACTTACTTAAACTGTGTCGGTCTCCTGACGATACCAGGCGAGCATGAAGCGACACAACCTAGATTTACTGTCAATCGAACGGAAAGCAGCTTTTAAAAGAATTGTAGATCTTAATATCAAAACGATTTAGCTATATTTAAAAAATACTTAAATAAAAAACATTATTCCTATTTTACAAAAAAAGTTATAAAAAAATATAGTTTTTAAAATTTTTATATACATATACAGTAAGGATTAATTAAACTTTTGTTGTGTTACAGGAACTACAAGGTGAAGCCTCTCCCAAAGATTGAATTTTTTCTCGACCTTTAGCTATAAACCATTGCCATTTCACCATCCCATCGTGTCTTTACTTATATAAAAGACTGAAAATATTAGATACGCAAAAAAAAAAGGTTGTCCAGTGTCTGACATGTAGCGCGCGGCTAACGTTAAACTATTGTACTTAGATAGGTACACTTGGTATTTATTCGTTTTTATTACCGACTTCACAAAAAGGAGGAGGTACTATGTTCGGGTGTTTGTATGTTTTTTTTTTTTTTTTTTTTTGTATGTTTGTTCATCGAATACTCCGCCAATTGTCGACGGATTTTCAAAATTCTTTTTTTGTTCGAAAGTAGATAGTTCTGAGGTGGTCCCATTGTCACCAAGTTAGGATCTGATGATGGGATCTTAGAGAAATCGAGGGAAACCTTCAAATTTTATTGGCTCACTTATTGTTTTTCGCATATTTTATGAAGTATCTTGTGTATTTGTGTATGGTTGTCACCATCTCAGGTAGCTGGGCTGATGAGGGAAGGTACAACTCCTTAACAGTAAGAAGTTACTCGAACAGGCAAGGACTGTTTTAGTAAATTGTTTTGATGTTTGATAGGGCATTTGCCACATTTGGTCTCATGATCATCAAGTCATGACCTGATGCTGCAGTCAGGATAGTCTGCAGAGTACCTAACTCCTCGACAACTAACAGCAGATATATCGTGTTTAGGCTCATTGAAAAGGGCTCGATGTGTGGATAAACGTACTGTTATTGAGGAACACCGAAGACCTGATGCTGAAGCCAGGAGCATCAGAAAAAGTACAAACCTTGAAATTACAGCACCGTAGTCGTGTTTGGGCTCATTTTAAACAGGACTAATTTTAAGTTCAATGCAATGTTGACATAAGTCTGGCCTGATGCTGCAGCCAGGATTATCAGCATCTAATCTAAAAACTAATAAAAGGAGAACTCCTCAACAATTAACGTCCCTGCATCGAGAAAAGGAATATTTTATAAAAAGGCGATGGGCAAGTTGACATTAGGCTATTTTAACTTAGATAAATTATAAATAGACCCACTAAAAAGCGAGAAATAAAAACTTTTTAACAAAAAAAAACCGACTTCTAAAAAAAACACTACAAACTGAAAAATAACTTTAATTTCGGAAGTCGGTGGCAAAAACTAAAATACCCTAAGACACCGACTTCCGAAATTAAAGTTATTTTTCAGTTTGTAGTGTTTTTTTTAGAAGTCGGTTTTTTTTTGTTAATTTACTTTGTCTTGGACAGTGTTAACGTGTTACCAAAATCTACACCGTGAACATCTCCACTCAATTAACATAAATGAACTCTCACACTAGCATAATCATCTAAACCATATACGTATCTAAAACATGGCTAAGGTACGCGCATAATTCTAAGGAAATCCCAAGACAAATGTATGTAACAACAACAGTCATAAAGCAAAGATCGTTAGATTTAAACAGCAATTTTCGGATAAAATTACAAGTACGAGTACCTAAGTACTCTGTATGCACATTCTGTTCAAGAGATAACTTAAACCGTACGTTATACTAAAAGTTTTTAAGATTTATGGTACTTAACGCTTTGTTTATTTCGGGCGTGAAAATAGAAGAACATATTTTTGAGAATAATTTTGTTTAAAAGGTGATTTATGAACTTACTTCTTAGATCGTCTGTGCTTGATTGAGAACGCTCTTTTCTTTTCTCTCTCACTGCTGAATGTTACACAGGTTAGCTATAGATTGCCAGTCGGTTGCTTTAAGGCGTTTAATGTTTGAAAATTAAACTCAAAGGGCCAGAATCATTCGACGAAATAGACATTTTAGCATAGCTTCAAATTTTTTTACATATACTTTATACTGGACATAGGCCTCCTCCAAGCACCTCCACTTCGACCGGTTCTGTGCTTCCCGCATCATTAATCACTACTACTATGACTTTACTAGTATTTTACTTTATCATATCATCATAAGCAGCCTATAATGTTCCCACTGCTGGGACCCAAGCCTCCTCTCTGTGAGAGGAGTGAGCCGTAATCCACCACGCGGGCTCACTGCGGGCTGGCAGATGTCACATGTCTTCGAATTTTTGGTTCTAGGACATGCCGGTTTTCTCACGATGTTTTCCTTACACAAAGTAAAGCGCCTGTCTGGGTTCGAACCTACGACCTACAACTCGTAAGTCGCAGCCGTTACCACTTGGCCACCACTGCTCATTGTATTTTACTTATCTATTTTACATGATATATTATCAAATCATATCGTTCTGCTTAAATCCCAAAAAAGTCAACGACTAAGTACGTAGGCCTATTAATAATTACTATATAAGTCTATTATAAATATAAAGAAGTTGTAAATTTAGTGGGTACATCGAAACAATCCGTCCTCATTTCGCTGCTAAGTAACTTTCCATGTATTTTGTAAGGATAACATAATAACCATAATGGAGTCGTGTAGCGCTGGCTAAGCGTTTTAAGTGTGGACGTACGATTTCAAAAGTATCAAAGCCACACTATTACAGAAGGAACTGAGATATTTTTTCTCTACAATTTACATATTACGCGTCATACATAATCAGCCTATAATGTTCCCACTGCTGGGACACAGGCCTCCTCTCTGTGAGAGGGAGTGGGCCGTAATCCACCACGCGGGCCCAGTACGGGTTGGCAGATGTCACATGTCTTCGAATTTTTCGTTCTAGGACATGCCGGTTTCCTCACGATGTTTTCCTTCACCGTTTTGAGAGCAGTGGTGATGAAACAATTTATACAAAGTAAAGCGCCTGTCTGGGTTCGAACCTACGACCTACAACTCGTAAGTCGCGGCCGTTACCACTTGGCCACCACTGCTCACTTGGCCACCACTGCTCACATAAATGAAACAAAAACACAAACAATGTTTCATCCCTTCGGTCCATAAATTCATATAATTTAGTATCAGAAATTCACTTATATGAAGAATTGGCATTTCTCGTTCAACCCTAACATTTCACAAAAAAGAGATACTTAATATCAAAGAAAAAGTTTTCGGGAAGCTCCATGAATATTACACGACTTTCTTATTTTAGAGACAGACTTCATTTTTCGACTAGGTGGCATTCAAACTTCTTCTTCTTTCTTTCTTCTTTAAAAAAAACGTTGCCCCACACTAGGATTTTCTCCTGTATCGTGGGTGCGTTTACAAACATTTAAATTCACGTACACAAACAGCCAGACCCGGAACAACTACTTGTAGGTCATACAAATATTTGTTCCGTGCGGGAATCGAACCCGCGACACGCAGCGCAGCAGTCAATCGCTCAACCACTGCGCCAACTTATATACGTACTTTGCCAGAAAAGTTTTTATGAAAAACTATGGCCTTCGTATTAGTACCTACAGATTTTAATACGGCCTTTGTTTGGTTCAAAGTCACTCTCAAAGATTTTCTCGTCATGAAATGATTTCTTTTTAATAAACTTGTGCTTTTGAATTTTGTTGTAACGAAGCATGACTAACAGCTATAACATAAAGGAAGAAAGAAAATAAAGGAAAATAATATTTATGATAAAATAAAATGTCGGGAAGATGGTGACTTTTTCATTAATGTTGCCCGTCGATATGAAGTAATTATTGTTACAGACGAAAAAGTTACATAGTCTGTTGTTTAATTTAGATGAAAATTTTGGGTTGGAAAGAAAATGACTTCGGACAAAGGGCAGTGATTAGCATTATTTTACACAAAAGATCATCCCTAAAACAAAAATGCTCCGCTCGAATATTAGAATGAAATAAAAGTTTTCTTCTTCCGTTATTATGGGTAACAGGAAAATGGCATTACCGATCGGCCTTCATTCTTATCACCATGAATCTAATATCCACGAAAACTCGGTTATTTACCTATGAAAGTAGAAAATAACAGACACCAGTTTTGAATATATAGAACCAACTAAAATTCTTGGTAGTTATACATCTTTGTTGAGACATTTTAAAAAATAATGGAAATATTTAACTGATTCTCTAAAAACTTTTTGATCTTCTAATGACGTAAAACATTTTGGCCTTTAAAAATGCACATTTTTTTTTAAAGTAAATGAGCCTCTTTTTATATTCCTGGCCTTTTGTTGACCCAGTTGAGCACAGTAACTGTGACCAACCACTCGCGAGCCGAATAGGTCGCAGTAACTAAGTTAGGGCACCATGACCAAATGCGTTAGGTTAGGTTAGAACTGTGAGTTGACCAACCACTCGCGAGCCGAATAGGTCGCAGTAACTAAGTTAGGGCACCATGACCAAATGCGTTAGGTTAGGTTAGAACTGTGAGTTGACCAACCACTCGCGAGCCGAATAGGTCGCAGTAACTAAGGAAGGGCACCATGACCAAATGAATTAGGTTAGGTTAGAACTGTGAGTGGACCAACCACTCGCGAGCCGAATAGGTCGCAGTAACTAAGGTAGGGTACCATGACCAAATGAGTTAGGTTAGGTCAGAACTGTGAGTTGACCAACCACTCGCGAGCCGAATAGGTCGCAGTAACTAAGGAAGGGCACCATGACCAAATGAATTAGGTTAGGTTAGAACTGTGAGTGGACCAACCACTCGCGAGCCGAATAGGTCGCAGTAACTAAGCTAAGGCACCATGACCAAATGAGTTAGGTTAGGTCAGAACTGTGACCAACCCGATCGACTTATATCCAAGTTGGTTGCAGTTACTTGATTATTTAGTATTTTTAGAAACACATTTCAACTATTTTAACTTCGATTAAATACATACCAAAAAATAATAGCTTAAAGATAAAGGACCAGTTATTGTTTCCGCACTTCCCACCAAACACAATAATTTGGAGTGTTTTACGATATTTCCGTTTGTGTTGCGGACGTAATGCTTTTCCGGATATTCGGAGTGCGTACAGCGAGTGTAAATGTTTCACTTGTCATACCCTTTATGTCATCGCGTCATAACTTACAAGTCGCGTGTGTCAGGGAGGCAGAAATTGTTTTGTTTTTGCTGTGCGTGTGTTGGTCCTTTGGATCCACATGTGTTTTATGTGCCTGAGTAATTGTATTGTTTTCCTTGTAGGACGACATTGTAGAAATAAATGGTCAAATAGTAGACTGTTTGCCAAGGGAGCAAACAACTATTTTAAGGCGAGAGTGTTTCTTTGAATTCAGAGCGGAGTGAAGGATTCTAGAGTAGAATCCCGAGCGCAGTGAGGTGATCTCTGTCGAAACTTTCTACTTAAACTTTTTGTTGGTTATGGTGCTATGACTCGAACTCGACTCTTTCCACAAGGATTGGCGTATAACAGCACTGGATAGGAATAGGTGAAAGGAAGGAAAGAAAGGCCTCCCGCCTTTGCCCTGCAGTGGGACAGAAATGGCTTATAATAATGGTGATATGTGAATGCGATGTTTTTCTAAATATTTTTTCCCTGCTTTATTGTTTATCGACTTACCCAACCTAAGCAAAATCTTTCCGAAAAAAAAATCAAAACACAAGAGCTAAGAGCAATAATTTTCCGCGTCCCGTGTTTTCTTTGACTGCGTATGAATTCATTCGGATTCAATAACTCATTGGTCATATTTGTCATAAATTGCAACACATTTTACGACTTCCGACATCTTTCAGAGCCAAATGTAACATTGTAAACGATGGAGGGAAAATAACAGCCATACAGAACGCATGTGTTTGCTCTTGCCTTTACGGATACGATAAAATATCGCATGCATTGGTAATTCTTGAAATAGTGGGGAAGACTTTTTGTTAGATATTATGTTTGTACCTACATTACCTACACATTTGTAACAACATTCAACTTCTATGATCATTATGTCATGGAAGTTGAATATTGTTACAAATTCCGCTTCTACACATAATTAAAACTCAGATATTACGTTTTGTAAGAGTCTTTTCTTTTTTGATAAATAGGTAGTATTCAACGCTCTTTCATATTTTGGTTCTAACGGCAGCTAATTGAATACATTAAGCAGCCTTTTGCCATTTGTGCACACCATTTCCCAAGAAGGAACATTAATATTCAATTAGTTTAATTCAGGCACAGTTAAAACATAATCAAAAGGATTTAAGAAGAAAATCATTGCAGAGCCTTCCGTATCTCTTATTCTTGCCGTGTTTTTCTCCAAAGACTTTCATCCTTTGAGAGTTTTTTGCCAAATTTATTTCATGTACGTTTGTACATTAAAAGTCTTTGGGGTTCTATCTATCTTTCCGGCAAGTAAATACCTGACATTGTATGTATGTAAGGATGACAAAGAAAATTTCGATCCATTTGTCAATTTCATTTTTGCGTGGGTAGTTATAGTCATTTATTGTTAAGGGTTCCATACACGAGTATGTGATTGAGTTTTCCTTCAAATGTGGTTTGATGCTAATAATAAATATTGTGTTCAGCAGTTTCGACATAGTTAGTTATACTCACTTTAGTAATTAGTCCTCCGCTTGAATCCTTTAAATTATGGATTTTACGACGCAAAAGACCAAAATTAAGTTAGTTAAAGAAATTATTGCTTTAAAATATTGCACATTGTTCAACACGTTCGCAGTAAATTCAATTATCTTCACCAAGCGGACTAGCATATTCTCGCAATAACAGTACACAATATAAGTAATGAGGGATTTTATAAGTCTGTTGTGTACCTAACTACTCTTTATTCTTCGCCAATGAAATCTTTGCGAAGAAAATTTTAGGTCCATTTTACTTTTCCTCAAATACCTATTTTATTTATTCCTTACTTCGACATTTCTACGAATTTTCAGTACATATCCCCCAGCGATACCTCTTAAAATTTTCGTAAGATTCGGAAATAAAGCTAAGTATATGTGATGTGTTGTAAATGGATGGAAAATCCACAATGACTTTTTCATCGCGCATTAAGGCGATCTGTCGACAAAGACCTGCCCCATTTGCTTCATCCCTCTCCTGTTCTTCCGGGCTTGCCTTTTAGAAGGCGTTTAGCGTTATCCTCTCCCCCCTCCTTCATCTCTTGTGCTCGTGGCTTCAGTACGCGGTAATTGGGATTCATTTTACGGTTACTTTAACAGACATAAAAATGCAGTGAATGGATTTGGCCTTTTGTGTTAAGATATTTACTTTTTTTTACCTTGATTGTAATGTGATGAGGGAATATTTGTTTCCTTTTCAATTGTTTTGCTTTAGTTTCTTTTAGTATTAAGATGTAAGTAAAGCAGTTCACAGAATGGTCAAGTTTTATCGAACAGAGAAGCCGAAAAAAATATGTAAGAATTAGTTCTTATTGAGTCACGAAATGCATTTTTCTAGTAAATTAGATTCCCCTCAGCTTTGCCTTGTCTGTATTAAGAATTCTCAGTCCTATAGTGGGGTATAAGGTGTGTAATAGGCAGAGGAATTAAAGTCAAATCTGCTTATAGTACTCACGGTTTAATGAGCGACACACAACACACACAGAAACAGTCAGAAGGAGAATAATCAAGACGATAGTAAGCACACACAGTCACAATAGTCACAGCACAATATTAACAATTATTTGCATAGATTATTAGAATAAAATAGGCGAACGAGGCGTCACGGAATCATGCGCAGTCGGGTAGCGCGTGAGCTAGTTTCGACTGAAGGTCGCGTCAAGGTGGGTGGACGATCGCTTCGTCCACTCCCACCTCGGTGCCTGCCGGCTACGTCACAATGACGTCGCTCGGCGTGCGCGAGTCCAGTGTTTACCGGCGGCCCGTCATCAACCGCACTGGCAGTGTAAATGAATAATGACAAATAAATAAATGTAAATAAATATTTTGATTCTGTTTTGTTTATTGTGTGTTGTGTTGTGTGAGTTATAAATATAAATGAATATAACTAAATGATTTGGTGTGTACCCTACACCACCCCCCTCCAGAGACCGTCATGGGCGATAAAAATCTGGAAATTTGACACGACGTCCGGAACGAGTGGTATAGTCTTTTATGACTGGTGATGGAGTATCTTCTTTGGGGTCATCTTTGTCGGCCAATATGTAAGCTGGCTTTAGGCGGTCTATTGTGACCGTGACCTCCTTTCCCTTAAATAAAATTTTAAAAGTTTTATCACTCCTGTGCAGAACTTTGTGAGGACCTGTGTAAGCTGGTTGCAGCGAACCACGTAATGCGTCTTCACGGAGGAACACGTGATCAGTGGTCTGCAGATCCTTAAAAACAAAAATGCTCGTTTTGTTGTGACGGGCAGCTGGAGTTGGTTGTATTTGCTGAGCAAACTTGCGGATGCGCGCGGTAAATTCCGTGATGTCGGTTGTACCGTCATCAGTTGGTGTAAAAAATTCTCCTGGGAGTCTTAGCTGCTCGCCATATACTAATTCGGCGGAAGACGCTTGGACATCCTTTTTGAATGCGCTCCTTATGCCAAGCAATACCCACGGCAAAGACTCTGTCCACTTGTCATTGGCATGACACATTATGGACGCCTTAAGTTGCCTGTGGAAACGCTCCACCATGCCATTGCATGCTGGGTGGTATGCCGTTGTCCGCTTGTGGTGGAAACCAATAATTTTAGACAATTGTTCGAACAGGGCTGACTCGAACTGACGGCCTCTGTCCGTTACAATGTCTGTTGGACAACCAAATCGGGCAATCCATCCGGACAGCAGTGCTTTAGCTACTGTCTCGGCAGTAATGTCGACGATAGGTACGACCTCTGGCCACCTGGTAAATCGGTCGACTGCCGTGAGACAGTATCTAAAGCCTTGTGAAATTGGGAGCGGGCCCACAAGGTCAATGTGGATCGTGGTGAACCTGGCGCGTGGGAGTTGAAACGTCCCTAAAGGCGCTGAAACGTGTCGGCTCACTTTAGCCCGCTGGCATGCTAGGCAAGCTCGTGCCCACTCCCTGCAGTCCTTCCTGACGCCTGGCCAAACAAAGCGCTCTGCGATTAGTTTGGCAGTCGCTGAGACGCCTGGGTGGCTGAGAGAATGCAAGCTGTCGAAAATTTGTTTTCGCTGCATTTTGGGCACAAATGGCCTGGGGGTCGCTGTACTGACATCGCAGTACACTGTTGAACGCTCCCCAGGGACCTGTACTTTCTCCAGCACTAGTGATGACCCTTCCTGAAGAAGTTTCTTCAGTTCTGGATCAGACGCCTGTGATTCTGCGAGGATGTCAAGACTGACTGGAACTTGTAGCTCCTCCACGCGAGATAAGGGATCGGCCACGACGTTGTCTTTTCCTGAAATGTGCCTTATGTCAGTGGTGAATTGGGCGACGAAGTCAAGGTATCGGAATTGCCGAGGCGTACAGTTTTTCTTCCTTTCGTGGAATGCGAAACTGATCGGCTTGTGGTCCGTATACACGACGAAGTGTCTAGCCTCCAGCATGTGGCGAAAGTATTTGATGGCCTCGTAAATGGCCAGCAATTCCCTGTCATAGGGAGAATACTTTGCTTGCGAGGGGCTGAGCTTCCGGGAAAAGAAAGCTAATGGCTGCCACCCATCGTCGCTAAGCTGCTGTAATACCGCTCCGATTGCAGTATCCGACGCGTCGGTGACCAATGCAAGTTTGGCATTACAATCGGGGTGTGCTAATAAGGCAGCATTAGCCAGGCTTTCCTTGCAGTCCTCGAATGCCTGCAAAGTATTCTCCGCAAGACATATAGGATGCGAGCCCTTTACGTTGCCGATCAAAAGGTTGTGAAGCGGCGCCTGTATTTGAGCTGCGTGGGGCAAGAAACGCCTGTAAAAGTTTATCATGCCTAAAAATCGGCGCAACTGCCGTACGTCTTTAGGCTGTGGGAACTTCTTGATGGCATCGACCTTAGTGTCAAGTGGTTTGGTGCCCTTTTCGGAGATATGGTAACCTAAAAATGTTACTTCCGGAACACCGAAAACACACTTGGACGTGTTTATCAACATGCCGAAGTCCTTCATCCTGCTGAAAATTATACGAAGGTGCTCCTCGTGCTCTGCTTCTGTCCTGGAGAAGATCAAGAAGTCGTCCAAATAGCAGTAGCAAAAGTCTAGTCCTCTCGTCATCTCGTCGACAAAACGTTGAAATGTCTGGCCTGCGTTGCGCAAACCAAACGTCATGTACGGGAATTCGTACAGGCCGAACGGTGTGGTGATCGCCGTCTTCGAGATGTCGTCCGGGCTGACAGGTATCTGATTGTAGGCTTTCACAAGGTCAATTGTGCTGAAAACTCGACAGCCTGAAATGCTGTGTGCAAAATCGTGAATGTGCCTAATCGGGTACCTGTCAGGAACGGTTCGCGCGTTGAGCATACGGTAATCTCCGCAAGGTCGCCAACCGTTGTCCTTTTTAGGGGCGAGATGAAGTGGGGATGACCAGGGACTCTCTGAGGGTCTGGCAGTTCCGTTGGCCAACATCAGCTGGAACTCCTGCTGAGCTATTTTTAATTTATCCGGCGCTAATCGCCGAAATGATGAAGATACTGGAGGGCCTGGGGTCGTGCGAATATGGTGTACAGTATTATGTGGTGTAGTGCGTAGTGTACCAGCGGGTCGGGTGATGTCGGGAAAACCTTCTAAGACTTTGTGATACCTCGTTTCACCAGAAGTCACCTTTACTGAAAATAAAGACGAATCTGAGAGATTCGAGGCTAATGCAAAAATATTAGTGCTACTATCTATTAGCCGTTGATTTCTACAGTCAACGGTCAAAGAATAAAAACACAGAAAGTCCACTCCGATAATCGGTTTAGTAACTTCAGCTACCACAAAACGCCACTTAAAGTCTCTACGAAGTCCTAGATTTAAGTTGAGGTCGAGGAAACCATACGTCGGAATGGGCGTCCCATTCGCGGCCACGAGTTGGTAGTTCGTAGGTGCACGACGATCGCTGAGCAGACGACGAGGGTAGACGCAGAGGTCGCTTCCAGTATCGACCAGAAACTGCGTCTTCGTGCTTCGGTCTGCGACGAATAGGCGACCAGTAGCAGCGGGGCAATCGTCTGTCGCCATTACCGATTGCCTGCGGCGTTTCCCTTCTTGTAGTCGCAGGGTTTGATGCAACGCTTGGCCTTCTCACCATGCGTTGAGTGATACCAGCATTCTGGGTGTTTCCGGTAGCTCGAATTTGAGCGGGTCGAGGAACGGTGGCGTGAGTTGCGTCTCGTGCCGCGATCACGGCTGTGCGAACGGTTTCGTGATCGACTGTCACGCAGCTGCACCGTCAGGTCTTTCATCGCACGCTTTAGTTCCGCGATTTCGGCTGCCATCTCACACACGGTGGGTCCTGCTGCCGAAGTTGAAGCTACGTGGCTTGCTGGTGCGACGATATCCTGGACGCGGTCAGCCAGCTCAGCCAATGCCTCCAAGGTGCTATGAGGTTGCGATGCCAGGAGGGGCTGGATACTGCTGGGGAGTCGACTACTCCAGATTGTGCGCACAAAGTCTTCGGGCACAGTTGGTCCAGCTAACCCCTGCAGATGGCGGAGAAACTGCGATGGCTTCCGGTCTCCCAGCTCTTCATGCATCAACAGCTGCTTCACCTTCTTCTCCTGGGAGGCTGAGAGGCGCTTCACCAATTCGGTCTTCAGTTTGACGTACCGGTTGGTGGCAGGTGGGGACATGATGACGTCCTTCACCTCCTTTGAAAATTGGGGGTCGAGGTGACCGACCACATAATTAAATTTAGTGACGTCATTCGTCACACCTGCATTCTCAAACTGCGCTTCTATTTGAGCGAACCAGATGTCCGGCTCTTCCGGCCAAAATGGTGGCAACTTCAAAGACACACGGTAAATGTCGTGCTCAATGGAAACGCGCTTTGCTTGGCGCGTCCTATGCGTGACATGTTTTGTCGGCTGCGACGACGCGGTGTGCTCGGACTCACTCTCACTCATTTTTTTAATAATAGTGTTCTACTCGGGGTCACCAGTATAGTGGGGTATAAGGTGTGTAATAGGCAGAGGAATTAAAGTCAAATCTGCTTATAGTACTCACGGTTTAATGAGCGACACACAACACACACAGAAACAGTCAGAAGGAGAATAATCAAGACGATAGTAAGCACACACAGTCACAATAGTCACAGCACAATATTAACAATTATTTGCATAGATTATTAGAATAAAATAGGCGAACGAGGCGTCACGGAATCATGCGCAGTCGGGTAGCGCGTGAGCTAGTTTCGACTGAAGGTCGCGTCAAGGTGGGTGGACGATCGCTTCGTCCACTCCCACCTCGGTGCCTGCCGGCTACGTCACAATGACGTCGCTCGGCGTGCGCGAGTCCAGTGTTTACCGGCGGCCCGTCATCAACCGCACTGGCAGTGTAAATGAATAATGACAAATAAATAAATGTAAATAAATATTTTGATTCTGTTTTGTTTATTGTGTGTTGTGTTGTGTGAGTTATAAATATAAATGAATATAACTAAATGATTTGGTGTGTACCCTACAGTCCCTTCTGTAATAAAGTCTGGCCTTGATACTTTTGAAATGGTAAGTCCACACTTCAAATGCTTGGCCAGCGCTACACAACTCCATTATGGTTATTAAACTTACAAACATGGAAACTTACTTAACAGCGCAATGAGGACGGATTGTTTGCATGTATCTAATAATTTTACAGGCGTTTACAAAATACTTAGTAATTATATGAACGCATGAAGCTCTACGCAGAAAAATATTATTTAATGATAAATAACTATGTTATGTAAATTAATGCAAAAAAATTTGAAGGTATGCTAAAATGTGTATATCATCTATTTGGTCGAATGTTTTTGGTCCTTAGAGCTAAATTTTCAACATTAAAACGCCTTATAGAAACCGACTGGCAATATTTAGCTAATCTGTGTAACATTCAAAAGTTAGATACACCGAGCACAGACGATCTAAGAAGTGGGTATTGCACAATATGTTTCAAAAATGTATTCCTCTATTTTCACGCTCGAAATAAACAAAAGCGGTAAGTATGTACCATATATCGTGAAAACTTTTAGTATATAACGTACGGTGTTTAACCCTAGAACAGCATGTGCATACAGGTTACTTAGGTACTTGTAATTATATCCGAAAATTGCTGTTTACTTTAAATCCTATGGTTTTTGCTTTGTGACTGTTGTTGTTACATACATTTGTCTTGGGATTTTCTTTGAATTGGGCGCGTAACTTAGCCTGGTTTTAAATAGGTACGTTTAAGGTAGGTATAGATAATTATTCAAGTATGATTCACTCCTGATTTTCCCAAAGGGTCAGAGGTGTATCTCGCTAGCACATCGAGCTACTACAATCTGTCAAATTTCTTTAATAGATTTCAACTTTATCGCCAGTCAGTCCAGTTTCAACTTTATTGCCGTCCCATCGAACTATAAGTGTAAAGGAACAGAGAGTGCATCTGTGTTTACGCACACACTTGTGCACTATAATATCTTCCTCGTACCTGGCTAATCTTCGTTGTGATTAACCAATGTGACCGAAATAGGTCGGAAGGCTATTTTTATTCCTACAATAAACGATAAAGAATGTGAATTAGTTTGAAGATTGGACTATTTCGTATTTGAATATGAGGCTGTCCCTCATATTCAAATACGAAATAGTCCGGAAGAGCTTCGAGGGAAAATATCATCAACTTGATGGCAGGATTAAAATAGATTTTTCAAGCTTAGAATTATGTTTTCCACCTTCTTTGATGCGTATTAAGTATTTTGAATTGCGGTAACATTAAGGGTAGACGCATATTTGATAAAGAATGGATTGATATTGACAGCACTGAATTGTTAGCATTCATTTTTCATTGAAATTAGCTAGATTATTAAAATACAAACCCTAATAATATAAGTTAATCAAATAAAGAAAAAAAAAAGTATTAGTGGGTCTTATTAAACCCGGTGCCCATTTACGTCAGTAACTTTGAAGACCCTATGAAGGTTAGGGTAATATTTTATTTCTTTTAATAAGTATAGACTGACTCCAAGCCCACCCAGTGTTATTCTGTTAGGTACCCAGTAACAGGGTTGTAGAGGTCAGATAGGCAGTCACTCTATGTAAAATACTGGTATTCTGCAATTTTTTTCCATTCGATTGACAGCAGGGCGAGGTCCTGTCACTACGTGTCAGCTGGTATCGTTAAGAGACCGACACACTTCAAGTAAGTACTTAAACAAACCCACACGTATTGCTTTAAATATTAAATTAAATACAATAACTTTTAAAGATTCACCTTGCTCTCAGTTCAGGTTACAGACAGATGGCGCCACCGTAAATCCGTTCTGTATTAAGTTACCTCGTTTATGTATAATATACAATGTGTACTTGATTCAACTTACATACGACGACAACTTAGATATTATCGAAGTGGTTGTATCTAAGTTGGATCACACTCAAGTTAATATATGAGATAGGAGTGCGAACATGCAAACAGTTACAAGCAGTTCAAGTTGTATGCAAAGTAGGTACAGTCAGTCAGTTGGTGGTGGTTTATGGTCGTAACTGTAGTTACGCAAAATTCAAAAGCGATATTCTCGTTAAGTTTTTATTGATATTCAATCGGTTGAAGGACACTGAACGAGATACAATAGAAATTTTATTATTATTACTCAAAGTGTAATGGTGTTATAAACATAGTATTATTGCAACCATACTATTATGAACTAAGTATTTTCAAAGATGCAATTTTTTTTTCAGGAGAAAAGCGCTGTTGAATCTCGGGTAACTATAAGATATTTATGCTCGTGATTGTACTTGAATGTTTTCTATACACGTCACGCCATTATGGCCCGATGAGTTTTGATTAACTTGTAGATAAGTTATTGTATAATTTCATGTTAGAGGTTCAAGTAACTGGAAAGTTTGCATTTTAATATTCTGTTTCTAATTACAAAGTACTGTGTAGGTACAAAGATAAAAGAGAACTTATTGTAACTCTAAGAATTTTGCTGAAAATTGTAAAAACTGTCATTGTTTCAGTCAATTGCCGCTGATTAGTAATTGCCAAGCTTTAAAACTGAATCAAAAGCAAGGTTTTCAGAACTTTTAAAACTTTGTGGATTGCAGCTTTGTATTCAAAGATCTCTCAAGAAATTACTGTTTTTAGTGTTCGAAAGCAACTTCTTTAGAAAATGAGAAAAATATCTGTGACATCAGTGTAAAATGAAAAGCTGAAAACGGAAGAAATCAGGGGAAACAAAACTCCAAATCCAACGTAAACCAAGCATAATGGAAGAAGTCAATACAAACACTCGGTCGAACTAAACCAACCGCAGAGAATATAAAAACAATTTTCCTTCGTTAAAACGCGGCGCCTCGCAGTCTTGAAACAATCTGTATTAAAAAAGAAACGCAAAAACGCTGTCTCTTTAGCGAATAAATCAGATTTTAAAACAGAAGCAAACAGACTTATCAATACGAAATTGCAAAAGTTTAAAACAAATCCTGGTATAATACGCAAAGCTTGAAATAGCAGGAGAACTTGAAAGCTTGAAAATATGTAGATCAAAATACAATTGCTACTGGGTACTTTCTGCGGTGTGGGTCAAGTATTTGTTTGCGGACGATATTTGCCGAAGTCGAAAATTTGGTTCTTATTTTTTGCGGTTTACGCTTTTTTTTTTCAAATCAAATCAAATGGCCCCTCCCGCTTTGGGTGGAGCGGAAAGGAGTGTCAGACTCTTACTGACTAAAACCCACCCGTGTTCCTTCCTTAGCCCTTTATGTTCCGGGCCAGCGGTAACCCTTTCTGACAATCCCGCTGATGCAGTTTACCCTTGGAAGAAGTGAATGGGATCTGAAAAACCGAATATACTCTATATACATAATGGATTTATCTGTCTAGGTATATTATTCAGATTACTCTGGATTTTTGTATTTCTGAAAAATCGTTCTTTATTGATGGAAAACTTTTCCGCGTAAAGTTGATACACAGCCTGATTGCTTTTCTGTGTAAAATCGCTTTGTAAATTCATTGAAACATAAGTAACATTAAAATGATTTTATCTTGTATAATTTGTTTTTTGCTAGTTTTGAACAGTCCGTATATCACACTAATATTATAAAGGCGAAAGTTTGTGTGTGTGTGTCAGTGTGTCTTTATATGTTTGTTACTTCTTCACACTCAAACGGCTGGACCAATTTTGATAAAATTTAGTATGGAGGTAGCTGACACCCTGGATTAACATATAAGCTTTTTATACCGATATTCCGTCGGAATCGACACCAATGCGGGTGAAACCGTGGGGCGCAGCTAGTTTTATAATATGTATGAAATATTTTTCATTCGGATTTAGGCTTAAATAGATGAATGACGTGATCAATTATAGAAGGACGTGATGTTTTTATCAATGTTGGGAAGATGAAAAGCGATAATTTCGACGCGTTCAGAACGGTCGGGGCTCGAAGCCAAGTGGTAGGTATAGAGGGAGAGAGCCTCCCGTCCCAGCCGCCGCGGGAGACCCTCCGGGCGTCGGGAGCCACGGTACGACTCCCGGCCACCGTATAGGCGCGGGCATGCGGACGGAGAGTAATGGGTAGCTCACCGTCCGATCAGGACCAGGCCCGTGCCGGACGGCGCGTACGTGTTTCACGCGCGCCTCAAAGAGATGTCAGCAGTAGAGAAGGGGCCCCTTAGGGCCGAAGTCTGCCGAGTCAGCGGGATTGTCCGAAAGGGTAACTGCTGGCCCGGAACATAAAGGGCTAAGTCAAAGTCAAATCATTTATTTCAAATAGGCACATTAAAGGCACTTTTGAACGTCAAAAAAAACTAAATAGAAATGATTCTAGTCGCCCATTCCAAAAGGTAGTTTTCGTATGGAGAAGAATGGGCAAGAAACTCCACCGTTACTCTTTTAAAATGTTTTACAAGGTCTTGTATACATAATATAATTATATAAGGAAGGAACATGGGTGGGTTTTAGTCAGTAAGAGTCTGACACTCCCTTCCGGTCCACCCAGAGCGGGAGAGGTCATTTGATGATTTCAATTACGCAAAAAAAAAAAGTGGTAGGTATAACTATAAATGCACCTATGTCAGTTTCAACCTTTATGTGCCGACAACTCTCAAGAAACTAAGATTCGTTCGTAGGTACGTTCTAAAATAATTTGCTCTAAGTTCAATCGAATCTGGCTTTAACATTCTCGCCTTAATTCAATTTAATCGCTGTCTTTGTCTGTGAACTTTCAATAGCTATTTATTTCGTGTAACGATAAATGAAAATAATTAGCGTTTCAATTGTTTTTAACACAGTTTTATTAGTTCGACCTGTATGTAACTAACTATGTAATGGAATCTAAGGTAACTAATTCAACCATCTTCCAAGGGTCGTAGCGTAATGAAAATAGGCAGCTGTATGTAGTTCTGATGACAATACAATAATATGGTACTGTCGAACTGATCTGATCATGGAGCCGGAAGATATGAACTGGAACTTCACGATGTAGATACTTAATTTTTGTTTTTGCCTGCATTTATAAAAGCGTGTTTTTCTAGTGTTTTTTAAACTATTAATTTATTTACGATCAAGTAGCTTTAGAGGACCAGACAAGTAGGTACCTATACCAGTTAAAAGCGGTTACCAAGAAAGTAAAGGCAGACTTTTAATTACGTTGCCTCGTATCACACACTAATTAGGACTAACATTTAAATACCTAGTGTCATACAGTTCCGAAGTCATTACTCTAATTATTCCGCTCAGCAGCTCGGAGAAGCGCCAACTGCATCATGACATAATTTTATCAATGTTTTTATATGAAATAGGTATAAACGAACGACTAAATTATATTTAATGTCTTCTTAATGAGACTTTTACCTATGGGTTAAAATCAGCACAGTTTTCACTTACCTATAAATTTTATAATAATTCGTAAATTAAAGCACAAATCTTGGCTAAGTTTTGTTCATATTTATATTATTTCAGTACTAAGTTATAAAGAAACATTACCTACATGAGAAAACTCTACGACAAATGTTCGTACATTCACAAAGTTTGCAAAATGTTGAAGTAACAGTTAGTTTATCGCTATCGATCGATCGTTAGTTTATCGTGTTGTATATCTGTTACAAAACTAACTTTCAACGTTCAAAATTACTTTAATTATCGTGTAAGTAAAGTGATATCAGTCTCCTACTTTCCTGTGTTAATAACTTCTTACTTTATGAAGAAACTCAAAGGAAACTCTCATTATCTTTCATCTTCACATATCCTTATGAAAGTAATTAATATAGCAGCTCTTAGTTTGCCGTTTTGTGAATACATTTCACAAGTATAAAGTGCACTTCGTCTAGTTAGAATACAATTTTATTTAATCTGTTCACCCGTTCCGGTAAGTTTTCGTCTCCGAGGGAACCTTTTTTAAAAGTTGAAGTTATACCGCTATGATTTACGGGAGCACTATTTTACAGCTTCGGAAATGCTGTTCTCGCGCTTTTGCTAAATTCCCACTTACTTTTCAGGTTTATTTGTGAGGATTTAAATAAAAGAAAGGGTTGGTCTTTCTACACTAGATAACTTCAGAGTCTCAATAAAGTCTTCTTATAAACAACAGATAAAATATTATCCATCGTATTCCATAGTGACATTCATAAAGTGATACCTGTCAATGACATGAAAAAGCGAGGAGTGACACCATTTATAGTACTTTTTTACTGTTTGGCTCCAGGCAGAGCGCCGCGCCGGTAATTCTCCAGTAATGTTTTATGCTGTCAAATATCAGAGTAATAAAAAAATATTTGTGCCAGGTGAGGATGTTATAATAAAACGTCGAAAAATAAATTTGACAAGTGATGTGGGTGCCGTCTGTCGCCAGGATTAGGGATGGAGGAATTAGGTTTTTTTTTTTACACCATTTTTGTGTACTACTGAAAGACCAAAATAATCGAAACTCTTAATAACAAAGGACCAACCCTAGTTCTCTAGTTCTAGTTCCGGTCGAAGTGGAAGTGCTTGGGGGAGGCCTATGTCCAGCAGTGGACGTCTTTCGGCTGAAATGATGATGATGATGATGAACCCTAGTTCTCAACGCATGCTATGAAATGGAAAATTTTGACGGCACGGTTGGCGATTGACTGCTGCGCTGCGTGTCGCGGGTTCTAATTCCCGCACGGAACAAATATTTGTATGACCTACAAGTAGTTGTTCCGGGTCTGGCTGTTTGTGTACGTGAATTTAAATGTTTGTTAACGGACCCACAATACAGGAGAAATTCCTAGTGTGGGGAAACGTTTAAAAAAAAAAACCGTTTTGCACTAAGTTATAATTATGTGAAAGTACGCTGCTCCAAATGTGGACAAAATAAAAATATTGAAGTTTGTTTCAGTCTGAATATAAAAGTGTTGGAGCGAAATGAACATAATATTTACTTTTTTACTTCATCTTGAAACGAACGTTTACGCTGACTACGAATTATGAAAAGCGTAATCATAGCAGAATAAATTGCGTATACAGCCATCGCTGTTGATTATGGAGAATAAGCTTATAGGACCTATTATAATGAGGAAGTTACTTTCGCTAAAAAACGTCATTTTTGATCGTAAGAAAATTATTGTTTTATTTCTCTGTAAAAACAAACTGATGAGAACGGATTTCTGTCTAATTATTTTAATGTTCAGTGTGCAATTTTTTGTAGTGATACCGAGACAAAATGGCGTAATAATAACGTTTATAATAAATTAAACTCAGCCAGGATAAAGAGAAGCAATCAAAATCAACCTATAATAATCCCATTGCTGAAACACAGACATCCTCTCTTTATGAGGATGCGAGCCATAATTCAGTCGCTGGCCCAGTGAGATGAGTTGAGTTAGAAGATTTCACTTACACATGGCGCCGGATTTTTGGTTCCAACTCACGATGTTTTTCTAAATAAGGGGTTTAAAGAGGAACAATAGAAACAGTAAATTTGGGGTGTGTCATGTTTGATGTAGTAACAAAAGTTCTAACGATCATAAGACCTAATTTCGTTTAATGTAATTTTTATTTAATATAAAGATCAAAATGATATAATGAATTATTGATATAACTTCATTTTACCTAATTTCATATGGTATAATGAACAGTTTATATAATGCACATTTGAAATAATATTCACATAATATAATATTCAGTTGCTATAATATTCAAAATCTATAAGTAACATTTAATATAATTTGGAAATGTCTACTTTTATTTTTGCAAAAATTTATTAGATCATATGAAATTAGGTTAAATGTTTTTATAGCATATGAAAATTATATCATATGAGAGTTATGTCAAACGAAATTGGACTATCTGTTGTTATACCAAACATTACACACCCGTAAATTTGGATAGGACAACTATTGATTCAAAGATTTATTCCGGCCGGATCCCCTGAACCCCCCCCCCCCCCCGTTCAGGGGATCCGGCCGGAATAAATCTTTGAATCAATAGTCATCTTGGACCAAGGAATGGAAATTTCAATCAAGTTTCATTTGTTTTCTAAGCCCAAAGGCGGAGTTTTCCTGTGCATCTCAATATTTTCGTTTGCCACACGACCATTTAAAATCGAACGGATGGACGTGGATGCCCATTTTCCTGATGATGCAATGAACGTCCGGTGTGCAATGTTTTCGATTGTGTCGTAAGCTAAATATTGATGAGCCTGCAGACTCCATTCACGTTGATGACCTTCGGTTCTGAAACTCCGTGTTATTTCCGCTGTGAAATCACATTCATATTTTATTTTTACATATCTTCCTTTGTTGGTTACCTTTATTTGCGATGTTTTAGAAATGTTAGCTGAAACTTGTATGGTTGCATTCCATTACTGTTTGGAATAAGGATACTGTTATGAGTTTCTGTGATGATTAGAATTTAGTTTAACTAATTTTAAAGTAAAAATATTTTAATTCAGTTTATTAACTTTGGTCTAAATTAAACGAGTCCTTACTAAAACTAGCCGAACCCTCAAAAACATGGAATCCATTTTTCTGTCAGCTAATGTCATCTAGGCATCAAGCTGTAGTATCACACACTTTTGTAATAAATGACGCAACTAGACCATCTTTATAATATTGAAACCAATAAACCAGTTACTTAACCATTGACATGATTAGTCTGACAAAGCACTTACAAACGAAAGTTTAAAACAACTGTTTCATTTGGGGTAAGACAGTACCTATTTATTTAAAGCTAAATACTTTTGAGAAGAGCCTTACTCTGCTTGACCTTATAACACTAATAACGCTTAAAATTTGAATAATTTAACCTCATATATCATCCCAGAATCTAATTTACGAACTAATACTTGCGCTCGATTTGTTCTGCCTTATATAGCGGTTAGCGCTGTAGCTGCTATATTCGAGATGCCTTGTCTACAACTTTTGGTCAAGGCAGCGTAACATCACACTAATATTATAAAGGCGAAAGTTTGTGAGTGTGTCTGTGCGTGTGTGTGTTTATATGTTTGTTACTTCTACACGCTCAAACGGATGGACCAATTTTGATAACATTTTGTATAGAGATAGCTGACACTCTGGATTAATATATAGGCTACTTTTTATCCCGATATTCCCACGGGATTGACATTAACGCGGGTGAAACCGCGGGCGCAGCTAGTTAAGTTTATAAATCGCTGGCTATCTGGAGAGTAATGTGAGCTTGTGGTTAATGTAGCAACGCAAAGCGCTTTGAAAACTTTAAAGAATATTTTGAGATGTTCTGGGATATTAGATACCTTATAATATGTGGAGGGAGAGTTAGTTACTAACGACGTTACAAGACATGATAAAGGCAAGGGTTAAGAGTGGGATGAATAGCTCGACGGTTGAAAGGCTAATTGGTCTAAGCGACATTTTTTTGCAATATTGAATTATACACATATTCGGAATCAGCAAATTTTACTGATTCCGAATATGTGTATAACTCAATATTGCAAAAAAAAGTCGCTTAGAACAATTGGCCCTTCAACCGTCGACTGATTTGGATGTATAGAACGTCAAATACTTAATGCTTTAATTGTGCATTGAAATGGAAGCAGGCGATTAAGAACTAAATAGTATCTAATAGCTTTGCAAGAAAGCCCTTGTTCGCTCTTGATGCAAAGAAAATGTGGGAATGCAATGATAATTGACTGTGGCTGATTATTTTTTACCTCTCAGGGACATTGTTGATATTGTACTAAGACGAAACTTTGTTCAAAAGGTTTTGAAACCCCTATCAATTAACCTTTACTAAAGCAAGGTGGCGGAGTGACTTAATCAATATTAGTACCATATATCATTTACTTATATGATAATATATATCACCCATATTACATTATATACAATATAAGTAATTCACAATTTTGCCAGTTATAATTATTACTAAAATGAAACGCGAAATTGTAGGTTGTGGACGGAAACCTACAAACATCGATGATAAAAACACATCATTACAGATTTAAGTGTTGACAAGTTCCCAAACCCGACCATGACGAATACAATAACAACGTTAAACTCGAGTGTATTGTAACTGATGGAACTCAGCGACCCGATACATAACAAAATCACCAGCAAGATATTATAGTCATCATGACTGACTCATACAGCCAGATAATAGAGAGCTCCATGCCTCCGTACGGGTGGGTGTAATATCAAAATCGATTCCACGAGTAGCGAGAACTAACTACATACGTCCGGTGGTCAGTCTCGCTATACCTGGCTTAATACCTAATATTTTTACATGAGCTACCGCGTGACAAATTAAAATCAAATCAACTATTAAATTAAAAATCTGCGGTGGGAAGCCCTGTTAATGAATGCGGCAGACTGGCATCTAACAGAACCAGATGGAGAGAGATTATGAGGAGAGCAACTACACTTGCGATTGGACACAATTCATCACGACCATGACTGCTCTGACAAGAGCGAAGGGAAGAACCTGAGGAGCCGAACAAAATAAATAAATGTCAGAGGGACGCTAAACAAAAACTAAATAATGGCAGTGTAACGCGACGCGGGCGGGTTGGGAATCGAAATTTCACATGGACGAAGTCGCGAGCAATGTAATACAACTCGAAAAGAAAGTTTCGTGCCTTCTAGGCACCGAATAATCCAGGTCCAGTTGATTCTTTTTATTCGTCTTAAACATTCTTGAAAACCATAAGCGGATACAAAATACAGTGTCTTTTTCCGATTCGGAATCTCATTAAGTACAAATGTTGTTTAAGCTATTTGGGTTCAAATAAAAACCCAGTACCCTTATCAAGTGAAGCAAAACAATTAAACGCCGCCCTTATATTATAATATACAGCGGCCTGCCGTTTAAAGCTTTTATACAATTTGAATTGCTAAACAGCGTTCCTAAGGCCCTTAAGAAAATTTGAGTTTTGTAAAAAATCTTCGGATATTACAGAATATCTTCATTATGGAAGAAATTGCTTTCAAGAAAATCGTATGAATATACTCAGTGTATCTTTTATATAAATTGTAGGAGGTAAGGCGCTAAGTACTGTCAGCAAAATTGTTTGGTATGCAAGAATGAATTAATAAACGTCTTATAGCACAAGATAAATGTTTGTTTCTCAGGCAATTACTCGTCGAAGTGTGGTACAAAATACAATTTGTAATACAGCATACTCTTTCAATTGAAGAGAGAATGTCAAGATGGTTTGGTCATGTTGAGATGATGATTGAAGAGGCGACTAACAAAAGTATAAGGTAAATGTGAGTGGAAACGCCGCCGCGTGGGAACTCTCCAGAACTTATATAGTGGCTTTACCCCTCGTTAAACAGAAGGTTCCTGAAGGTCTAAGTTCCAACTTTTTTGGCGTTTTTTTAATGGAAACAAGTTTTATACAAGGAATTGTCACACAAAAAATAAAAGTGGTTTCCCAGGAATTATAGTTGCAGAAAGTTACTTAATTTATATGCACAGAATGACGGTTTCGTGAAGGATCTTTTTACTCCCTGTATATTTGACTCAAAAGACGAGTACTTACTTATTCGTTTTGTTGATTGTACATCATATAATTTTTTATACGGTCCTTTTTTGAAATGTGAATTCATATCTTTCGTGATAAAAAGGATGTAGAGGTAAGTCAATAACTCGGTGATATGGTACAAAAAGCGTTACTAGGGGAAAATGAATTGAATTTATTATGATCCTGGAATTAGCATTGCGTCTGTTAATGTATGTACAGACGCCAGCACATCAATCTACCTACTACAATCTGTCAAATTTCTTCAATAGATTTTCAACTTTATCGCTAAAGCATAGGGTTCAAAGTTGATTGGAAAAATTTGACAGTTTCGGGTAGCTTGATGTCCTGGGGTCTGTACAAAAGGAAAAAGGAGAACGCAAAAAACTGAACGTGACAATCAAGTTTATTTTATTTCATAGGTAGAACTTTTTTATTACTGAGTACTCCATAAAAAAAATCGGTATAGTTCAGTGGTCTTTCTGAATTTATGCTTTCATCTCTTTGAGGCGCGCGTGGAACACGTAGGTACGCTCCGTCCGGCACGGTCTCCTAATGGTTCAAAGCATCCTTGTTTTATTCATCATAATCAGCCTATATTATTCCCACTGCTGGGAAACAGGCCTCCTCTCTTCGAGAGGGAGTGGGCCACGCGGGTCTAGTGCGGGTTGGTAGATGTCACATGTCTTCGAATTTTTGGTTCTAAGACATGCCGGTTTCCTCACGATGTTTACCTTCACCGTTTTTGAGAGCAGTGGTATTGAAATAATTTACTGCCTTGTTAATAAGTAAATATATGCTGCTTTGTTTTATTATTTTGGGCAAAAATAAAATAAGAAACACGATACACATCTCCTCTAAGCCAATTTGGGCGCAGAATATAAAACTGTATATACTCGTATAAACTCTTAGCCCGTTGCTATAGCGATAATCCCTTGCTCCCCCAATCGATGTTTATGATGAAAAAAGAAAATAAGCACTGATATATAATTCCTCAAGTCGCCTCTTTTATACTCAGATTACGAAAAACGTATTTCTTTTTATACAGAGATGAGAAATAAAAATATGATTTAATAAAACACAGTATGTTTTTATTTTTTTTGTGTAAGATGTACAAAGGTAAAGTAGGTTTATAAATAATTAATGATTATATTCTTCATAGTAAAACAATTATCTACTCGAACCTACATTAATAATGACTTCGGAAATATTTTTTATTTATATTAGGTACCTATATCTTCTTAAGTTTTTGATTTCATGTTTATTTTTATTACAACTGATAGGGCCCGATTCCAACTTTATGGCAGCTCTTTTTGACTCTCGATCTATAGCAGAACGAGTGGGAAATAAAAAGTTCTAATCGTCACCACTAGGGATGTAAGTACTCGGTTTTAATGTATATCCGACATGTCAGTGAGTGATGGCCAAGTATTCTGTTTGTGTTTTGTTTTCACTTCTGTCGGCACGCCCGGAGTGCCACTGTTTTTTTAGAGGTCTTCTTGTCTACCCTGCTTTTGCTCCTTAATACATATCAAACAAACTTACTTGCAAAACAAACCATTACAATATTTACTTAAGTTGGTGTTATTATTCAAATCATTATAAAGGCACTTGCAATATTTACTTACTTAAGTTGGTGTTATTATTCAAATCATTATAAAGGCACTTGCAATATTTACTTACTTAAGTTGGTGTTATTATTCAAAGCATTTTAAAGGCACTTGTGCTGGTCCTTAGGGTTAGAGAATTTGATATCAAGGACCAGTTGGTTAATCATTCGTACTATAACAATTGATTTTGACATACATCTGAGGAGGGGCTCGTCGCTAATTGCTAACTTACGTTCGTAGATGGATGGACATCCATTAAATATCGAAAATTCATGGCTCGGAAAGTACGTTAAGCCGTCGTTGGTCTGTCTGTCGTAGACCTTTGAAAGTCGTTATGGGTAGTCAGAAGCCCAAAAGTTTGACAGCCAGTCTTACAAGGGGTATCGTGTTTACTGGTCGCTCCATGTAAGATAGAGGTATTCAGCTGCTTTCGGTAAGACTGGAAGCCAATCCTAACATAGTTGAGAAAAGGCTAGAAATGATACATCTGAGGAGCAGCATCTCCGAGCTTATAACTCAATTTAACAAACATTTCATGAGGTGTTCCTAGTATAATTATGGCACAGCACGTGCAGTCAACCAACTCAGCCTATCACAGTCAATTACTGGATATTATGCCTACAAGTAGCGCCTCAACATCTTGTTCTCTGTCTTTTGCAACTTTTATGGTCTCAGACTCCTTTTTAGGGTTTTCGGCCCATCTAGCCCAAGGTTGTATCACGCCACGCTACTCTTGATTTGCTGTCTCCACTCCAAGACTAGTCTGCTCCAACGCCGATGGTCGTTGGAGCAGACTAGTCTTGGTCTTCGTCTTCCTTCGACTGACATGGCCGGCCGCCGGTGTCCCTTCAACTTGCTAACTCTGTCAGTATGTTACGGAAACCTCATTATTTCCGAATAGATCTATTGCTAATATTATCCTTATGGGATGCTCAATAAACTTATACACAATTAATAATAATTTATAAGCAACCAGTTTTTAATCCTAGTAGATACTCCAGCACCTGCAAAGCTAAAGTGTAGGTTGGTAACTGAAATTAATTTAGACTTACTTGACTTCAGGTCGTATTGAAGCAGTAAATGCACCCACAATCTCAGTTCTCAGTAATAAATCCTGAACGCTCATCAATTCAACGCTGAACTTATTTCTGAGGTACACCCATAAAGTTGGATGTAATTTACGCTAGACCGTTATTGAGTTTTCAGCTAAGGTATTTGTTCCAGTTACTTTGACATACAGTACTATAAAGGTACCCAAACAGCAATGGAGAGGGCTATGCTTGGAGTTTCCCTGCGTGATCGAATCAGAAATGAAGAGATCCGCAGGAGAACCAAGGTAACCGACATAGTCCGAAGAATTGCCAAACTTAAGTGGCAGGGCACATTACTCGCAGAACAGACGGCCGATGGGGCCCGAAAGGTTCTGAAGTGGCGACCGCGTACCGGAAGACATAGCACATACCTTGGAAGGCCTCCCACAAAGTGTGGACCAACGACCTTGTGAAGGCACCCGTTGAATGCGAGACGTACAGAACCGGTCGAAGTGCTTGGGGCATGTCCAGCAGTGGACGTCTTTCAGCTGAAATGATGATGATGCCCATAAAGATACACAACACTATCACTATCTACTACTTCTTATCTTATCTACTATCACTCCTTATTTCTTGTATCGGTATACGAACAAAATAACTCATAGCATAATAAGCCTATAATGTTCCCACTGCTGGGGCACATTCCTCCTCTCTATGAGAGGAAGTGGGCCACGCAGGCCCAGGTGGATGTCTTCAAATTTTTGGTTCTAAGACATGCCAGTTTCCTCACGATGTTTTCCTTTACCTTTATGCGAGCAGTGCAGGTGATGAAGTTAAATAAGCAAAACTGCGCCTGCCCGGGTTCTAACTCACGACCAACAATTCGTAAGTCGGGGGCGATACCACTGGACCACACCACTGCTCTCAAACTCGATAAAAACTCATGTCGTCGTAATAGTACATAAGTGCGGTAAGTTGAAATAATAAATGATAATGAGATACAATACGATATTGAAATTGTCATGTATGATAATAATAAATGATAATGAGATACAATACGATATTGAAATTGTCATGTCTGATAATAATAAATGATAATGAGATACAATACGATATTGAAATTGTCATGTCTGATAATAATAAATGATAATGAGATACAATACGATATTGAAATTGTCATGTCTGATAATAATAAATGATAATGAGATACAATACGATATTGAAATTGGTGAAATAAGAGACCCTTTACGAGCAAATGTGTTATAAAAATAATTATGTAAACACAAGACACCAAGTTGATCTAAATCAAACTCTTCAAGCAGACAAACAGAAGTACCGCTTGTGTAATTATTTCGTAATTATTATATTAATTATTATTTCGTAATTTAATTTATTTCGTAACAAAAATAAATAATCGTCTAATGCAAAACCTCCCTCCATCCTTTTTGAAGTTGACTAAAATTTTAAGCGCGATAAATATTATTTGCATGAAACGGTGGACCGCAATCCTATAACCAAATAGGCAGAAGCCTGCATTCCGTCTGGCAAGTTTCCAAAATTGCAATACGTAGAAATCAGACTTGTAAATTACACCTATCATCGAGTGGGCCTTTGAACCGCATTCTAATGGCACCCGTCCGAAAATTCAAAGGAATTGTAACTTGCAATACATAGAAAACGAACTTGTAAATTATATCGAGTGTGTCTTTGAACCACATTTTAACGGCACCTGACTGGAATTCACAGAAGTTGTAAAACCCCTATGGAATTTGATTTATATGAAAACGCACTGATCCCGAAGCTCAATTTGGAGTTGCGAGAACTCCCATAGTACGCGTTTCGTAGTTTCGTTTTATTTAGTAAAAACTAGCTGACTGAACTTCGTACCGCCTCAGAATTAAATAATATGACAAAGTTGAATTGTAAATTATTTATACACTAAACTACAAAAAAATGGTAAATGGCAGTAGGTACTTTCACAAAGTCACAAAGGAAAGAAATGACATAAGTATTTGTTTGTTGTCAAATATATAAAGTGCGTTTAGAAAATTATTTTTTGACTAAACTTAGAAAGATATATCAAGCTACACAAAAATGTCTGTCTTGACAATAAACTAAAATAAAAGAGTAAATGACATACCAAACCATTGAATAAATCAAATTATACAGTCTTATTATGTACTTCCGTATTATTTACCCTGTTTGACAGGTAGGAACAGTTTGTATGGGATAATAAAATTGCTGCTTTTACTATTTTTTTTACAAATTCTTCATTTTTCTCTTAAACCTTCCTTGGACTTCTACAAATATTTCAAAACCAAAATTAGCCAAATCGGTCCAGCCGTTCTCGAGTTTTAATGAGACTAACAAAGGGCATTTCATTTTTATTTAAATCTAGACACACGGCAACGTGTCAAGCCAAGTTCAAGCAAAGGAACTGGCTAGCCAGCGCCGAGTGTAATATTACATAGAATATACCGTGAAAACTTACATAGGTGAAGTGAGCTTTAAGAGAGCTTTCAAACCCCCTGATGCCGTCCGATTTGGATTCGGTGTCAATTCCAAGAATGACACTGAATCGAGCACGGACTTGGTGCGATATGTTACGTTGTCTTGCGAAGCAAAGATATAATTATACACAATGGACCTCCGACCGCCAGCGTACCTAATCAATTCTCACAAGTGCGCGTGTGAATTTAACCGTTGACGAAGGAGCTTTTTCGTTTTGCGGTAGTGGTAGCTTTCATCATTCAAGTTTTCATATTACCTACTCTTACAACACATCTAAAGTAAAGCCACGCAAACACCAAAGCTAGCAATTAAATCCTATCTTTGCATTTTAAATATTTTCAAAGCAAAACCAAACCTCACAACCGGTAAACGCTTCAGGCATATAAAACGCAATGTTTAACTTCCATTACTCCGCCTACATACAGCGAACATAAACTACAGTAAAATAAACAGGAACGTATCTAGTCACTTTGGTTTCCTAGAACAGCGGTGGCTGCCACATCGGGCGAATGACGTCACTGAAATATTAATTATGCAAGTAAGCTGGTGTGTTTCCTAGATAACGTTCTGATGGGGCTTACAGGACCTAAACGCAAAAAACGCAAGTTTTAGAAACAATAAAAATATATGATCGACTACAGGAAACAAAATCAGAAAAATATATGATATTTTTCAGGATAAATGCTAGTGTGTTGAAAACCTAATAGTTACAACTAATTTGATTCGATAGAAAAAAATCATAAAGATACCTCTAAAAACTTTCTTTTTACAATAAAAACCATACTAATATACATACAATCATTCTGATTTTTTGTCAGATTATTCTACAAGCAACATACTAAAACACTAGTGTTTTAATCTTTTAGTCCAAACAATGGATTTTTTGTATAATTGCTTCATATTTTACAATTAATTACCAGCGTTGTGTCATCGCGCTTCTCTTTCTTTTCTATGCAGTCCGACAGTGACCGCGCTTTAGGTCATGTAAGCCCCTTAACACCGAAAAGTCAAACCACGCTGTCATCATTTTCATGATAGCCACACCTGCCGTCATGTGGCAACCATTTTATGAATCTGCGTAACGGACTAACTAGCAAACTAATGATCACAACTACATGAAATTTTACCATTATATCCTTAGATTATGTTATTAATTAATTAATTACTCAGATTACCCACATCATTAGTAAATCTAAACCGAGAATACATTGAACGCCCCTCGTACAAACACACTCACAAAATTTCGCCTTTATAATAATAGTGTAATAGTGTGATTAACTCGTTTGATACCTCGATCTCGCCTGGTGGTAAGCAATGGATGTTCTCTTGGCGAGGTTACAGATTCTGTCTAAACAATATTAGTCGATAATAACATTATCCCGGTAACTTTTCAACTCTTTCAGTCTGTTAGAACCTGATTCTTATGGAACAAAAAAATCCAAATCGGTCCAGCCGTCCTAAACGCAGTCTAATACAGCATTTCTTTATTATATAGATCAATTTTCCTGACTGTACCTACATACCTGTTAAACTGCACACCGCGCACCGCGTAGTACAAAAGCTAATGCCAAAGAACGTGGCTTGAAAAATGCACACACATAAGCTGTGATAGTCGCTGCAACTGTAATTAATTACAAAAGTAAGCTAATTAAAATGTTGGAAACGTCTTCACCGATTGATTTATTGTTGCAACATTTCCTTACAAGTTTAATTAAGGAAAGAACTTGTACGTGTGTGAAGCAATGAATAATTTATATTTTGCAACAAAGTTTTATTTAATTGCGAAATTTGACCTTTGTAAAGAAGCATGAGTACCTATAAAAAAGTCTCTGAAGTTTCAATAGCTAAGTAATGAACTGAATTTTTATTAGAAAACTTCGTAAGTCTTTGCTTAGAAAGTTTTCTAATAAAAAGTGCGTCATAGTGACTTTTCACTATGACGCACTTTTTTAACCTAGCTTAACTATCCTGTCACAACTAATATACAGTTAGCAGTAAGTATATCGTATTAGCAGTATTAGTTTACTTTTTTTTTGTCAAATAAATCACAAATTAATCTCCTCCTTTTGTTCATCTAAAAAGCAATTAAAGTAACATTAGCTCCATTACACACGAAAGCAGCTCCAATTAAGACATTACTACGAGTAGGCATGTCAAATTTGTCTCCTTCAAAACGTGCAACTTAATGCATCGTCAGCTAACATTGTACCGTTGAATAGCATTCCCCTTAATTAATCAAGTGTCCCACCTGAATACGCTATTAAGGCGACGTTGTTTAATTGATGCCTAGGGAATAGTCTCGTGTCATTCACTGCTGAAGTGGCGGTCTGGCGTAACCATAAACTGCTACAAAGTTGCTGCAACACTTGCAACGTAGCTGTCATTCGAATAGATTCACTTTTCAGGTACGTTAGTAAGGTAGTTTCATCACACTAATATTATAAAGGCGAAAGTTTGTGAGTGTGTCTGGGGGTGTGTGTGTGTGTGTGTGTGTTTATATGTTTGTTACTTCTTCACGCTCAAACGGCGGGACCAATTTTGCAAAAATTTGGTATGGAGGTAGCTGACACCCTGGATTAACATATAGGCTACTTTTTATCCCGATATTCCCACGGGATCGACATTTACGCGGGTAAAACCTCGGGGCGCAACTAGTACCTAATATTAGTAAATGAATAAGAAGTTATACTTGATAGGAAAGAAAGGGAAAGTTGGAGAGGGGGGGAGGGAGAGGAGGAAAGAAATTCATTACTTTACAGAAGACCCAGGCTTAGTTCCCACTCACACAACAAAGCTTGATTAATTTACTTTTTCATTCCTACTCAAGCTTATTATTAGTCATAATTGTATGTAAACATAATTATTCAATATTATAATGAAAGCTTATGTACAAAGGCGAGTGAACCCAGAATGGGGTTCTCTAAAAGCAAACTCTATCCGTCTTATTACGAGTAACTAACTAAACCTTCGAGCCAGTTACTGTGTTTTAAACTTTATTTCGACCAATGTAAATTGACAACTCAACGTCAGTTTTTGTAATAAGAACTTTAACTATATCGTATTAAAGTTCAAAATTTAAAAAAGCTCGATGGTTTAAACCTGTGTCTAAGATAAACCTTGTTTTGCAATAAGGCCATATTTCCCTCTTTAAGTTCACTGGTACAATTTACCTAGGTACGTCTAAAATCATGTAATGAGTAATTCTCTTCTCTACGTCGTCGTTCCCTACGGCCCAAGTCACGACTTAAGAACACCCGGTAAGAATTGAGGATCGCGACCAGGCCCCATGGATGGATGGGATCCAAGGATGGGGCCCAAGTCTGCTATTTTTATAAATTCGTCATTCCAACACGATCCCATTGTCATTTTACTAAAAGTTCGTAATCTGCTAAACTCATAATGGTCAATGACACAGAACATATAATATACGATACTCGTAACGAATTAAAAGCAATGACTGCACAATGACGTTATAATGGTAGATCACTGATCAAAGGAACTGTTAAAATTTTATCAGAATACCGCCTAAGTCAGTAATTCATTAATTGTCAACAAGTACGAGATTACCATTCTATGCAATTTCTTTCAATGGAGTGTCAGTGGTTGACCATTGGAAAGTAATAATGACGCCATTATATTAGTAGATTACCAAACTTGTCAAAATCAACAATTATGAAATCAATGATAGACCATTCTGACACTATTGTAATAGCAGACTTGAGGCCCTGATAAAGACTATTTTAATGCGCCCCACTTCCATTACTGAAAATAAAACTTACATCGAGCGTCCTTCTCGGAATAATTACATTTTTTTCAGACCTATCACCGCTCACGGTAATAAAAATAGACTCTATTGCCAATACGATTATTCGTCACATAATCCTTCAATCGCCTACAGCTATAGGTGGCCTGTTTTCCAAAGACTATACAGGCTGTTGCTTGGTTGTCTGAACTCGATGTTCGTTAGTCATTAATTGTGACGTTGAGCTCAACAGTATACGTTGTTCAACGAGAAGCTCAAACATTTGTATGCATCTACATCAGATAGATGATATGGGTTTCTGTATCGGTTTCGCAATTTCCTGCTCATACGTCAGGCCCTCCGTGCTTCCGATACTTAACAATTTGTCTCTTGGCTCAAATCCCAGTGGGTAGGTACATATTGTTTATTATATGTTGACAGGCCTACGCTGTCCTCCCATACCTATTGTAATTTGGAAACATTGTAAAAGCCAATTATTTTTAAAAAGAGTAACCGTGGAGTTTCTTGCCGGTTCTTCTCCATAAGAAACGACCAATTGTAACCGTGCACCTAGCTTCTGACATTTCATAAGTGCCCATGTAGGTTTATGTGAAATAAAATATTTTGATTTCCGATTTGATTTTTTGATAGGTCGACATGTGAATATATTGAACATAAAAACTAAAACCCGACTACTGAAAAGGATGAAACAAGAAAGCACCCTCCCGTGGTAACATACTACCATACCTTAGAAGTATTTCAGTACAGCGGCATGCGACCACGGGAAGGTACTTTCTTGTTTCATCCTTTTCAGTAGTCGGGCCTTAGTCTTTAAACTTTTTTGTTTTCATACTTTTTAGAACGTGATTTTTCAGTAGTTTTTATTTAAATTATTTTGGGGTTATAATTTCGTGATAAAGTATTTGCAGAGTCGCCTTAATTTTTTTTTGTTTAGGTTTTATTATTTTACATGATTTTTAGAAATTATTCCTAATTATCGAGCGCATGCAAGCAAAGCCGTGAGCAGCAGTTGACAATAAATATATTTTTGAAAAGTGATAATTAAGCCCTTTCATTTGATACAAAAGAAGGCATGATTAAAAAATTTTTTTTAGGTCATGACTTTACGATCAAAACGCTTCTAATGATACCTAATTTGTCAAATTATGACAAGTAGTTTAGAAGTTATGAGGGAACAGATAACAAACATACATAGGTACATACCGGTCAAAATCATAACCCTCCTTTTTGCTTCGCCGTAGTCGGGTAAAAAAACATGGCTTATCTACTTACTCAAATTTTGGGGAAGCTACATCCCGACCATTTTTAAAGTTTAGGCATCATGCACGATTTTTGAAAAAAACGAGGGTTGATAAAATAAATTGAACTTAGTTTAACTCCGTAGAATAAACGGTTGTTAATATTTAGTTTATTTTGGACGATACACACTGAAATAAAAATGAAAATATCTATGAAATTATTAATGGTGATGAGTAACTATAGTGAATAATTCTGTTCCCTTTTCTATAAGTATAAGGTATTTCTTTTAAATGTAAATTCATTATATTTTACTAGACAGAAGGACAGTTACAGGTACTATGAAAGTATCGTTCAACTAGACGTTGGAGCTACTGAAACCCCTTAAGTAGATACCACAATATATGAACCACCTAAGTACCAACACAATAGGTCTTTGCCTAGAACAAAGCTGTTATTAATTAATTACGACCTAACGTTAGTGTGACGAGGGTAAGCGGGGAGCCAATCAATCGAAGCCTCAGTCAACTCTATTAAGACCGTTGAAATTTAATAACTATCGATACCTACTTGGGCGATACTTCCCATTCACTAGTTGGTACTTGTATAAATTAGTGAGGTACCCACTTTGTGATATTAATTCTATTCATGCAAGTCTGAATAAAATCGTTGTTGAATCAGTCAGTTATTGTTCTTTATTTATTCTATAATTATGTAACTAACACCCTACACTACACACCCACACCCACACCATCATTCAACATCTCCGCACACTTCACCTGCACACTACACACACATTACACTATACCTATTTTTTTTATTGCTCTATTTTCTTTCTTTTATTTAATTTTTTAAAGTTATAAGTACATGTTTTCTTTTTTTTTTCCTTCATAATTTGTCTAGAGTTATAAAATTACCGGTTGTAATGTTAATGTTAATTAGGTTTAATTCGGGGTGAGAGCCTGGTGATCCGTCACACAGGGTATCCTAGTATGGACGCCAGTCAAAACGCTAAATTCTTATCTCTGTTTAATCTTTATTTTTCTCTCTTCACAAAGGTTCATATAGAACCTTTGTGAAGAGAGAAAAATAAAGATTATTATTATTATTATTTATCCATTTAAAGAAAGAAAGAAAGAACAAGAAAAAATGGTTTATTTGTCACAGAGACACACATACATACAAAAAAAATAAGTTAACTCGAATAATCACACTAATATTATAAAGGCGAAAGTCTGTTGTGTGTATGTGAGGGGGTGGGGTGTGTTTATATGTTTGTTACTTCTTCACGCTCAAACGGCTGGACCAATTTTGATAAATTTTTTTATGGAGGTAGCTGACATCCTGGATTAACATATAGGCTACTTTTTATCCCGATATTCCCACGGGATCGACATTTACGCAGGTGAAACCGCGGGGCGCAGCTAGTATCTAATAAAAAACAAAACAGATCTACACATGACCACAAAAAAAAGTAATTTAAAAAAATTAAACCGACTTCAAAAAGAAATTAACTCAAAATTATGAAATAACTTTAATTTCGGAAGTCGGTGTCTTGGGATCTGTATTTTAGTTTTATGCCACCGACTTCCGAAATTAAAGTTATTTCATAATTTTGAGTTAATTTCTTTTTGAAGTCTGTTTAATTTTTTTAAATTACTTTTTATTTCGTAATTTTTAGTTTTTGCACTAGTATTTGACCAAGGTTTTGAGATGTTTTCCCTTTGACACTACACCCGTAGCTCTTATCAATAAGCCAGGCCGTCACACTTACACGTATTAGTCCATATCTTGAAAATTACTGAATCGATCTTGATGAAACTTACACTGTTCCCTAAGTTGAAGAAAATGTAAGCCAATAAAAAAAAATGGTCACGATCCGATTAATAGTTCCGGAGATATGCGTGGACAAACATACATACATACATACATACGTCTATGAAATTTTGTATATTTGTTTGGAAGCCCTAATAGATCATCATATGTGAATATAATGCAATTCCAATAATATTACATACATACGTATCGAATTGATAACCTCCTTTTTTTTGAAGTCGGTAAAAAATTATCAGAAGCCACACGTTGTGGCTGTGACATGAAAACGTCCACTCAGAATTATGCTGTGACAGCGCTGATTTTTTGTGGTCACCCGAAAACGACAGGCATCTGAAGGCCAATTTTCGTAATTAACGTTCAAAATCTAGGCGCAGTCTCATCTCGGTGACAAACAAATGTAAAAAACTTGTCAAAATGTAGGGAAATTCGAGGTTTTTTGACAGATCAGACTGTGAAGTTCCTAAAATTACGAGAATTGTCCCTCTGATTTGGCACTGGTACGTCTTTAATTTTAATATTTAAACTAACTTATAGATGAGTGGAAACGCCGGGTGGGGACGCCCTAGGATGATTAGAGAAAAATAAAGAGTAATAAAAAAAAATCGGGCAAGAGCGAGTCGGACTCGCGCACCGAGGGTTCCGTACCATCATATGACTTTAAATTTTCATCGGTGAGGCCTATATTCATCAGAGAATTTTAACACTGTGCACTGCGGTTTAGAATATTGCAGATTTATGTCAGAGCCATCTCTAGACCGATAGTGGAACTAATGTAACTTTTGCTGATGATTTCTGAAAATGTGTGCTATTTAGACTTTTAGAGACTTCGTTTTATTTTTCCTGTAATCTTTACATAAACTTCTATCACATAGAATAATTTCTGATTTGTCTCTTTGCAAACTTCGGAGGTAAGGGGGGTATTTTTTTCACATTTTTCATCAAAAGTCGAAAACTATGCGGCCTAAAAAAAAGAAAAAATGTTTTAAAATAAGTGTGATTTTAAGCTGAAATAAACAGAAACCTTCCTTCTCCTCTTAATTTGGAGGATTTCTATATTATATTGTTAGTTTAAACTGTCATGATTGTGCACTAATGTTATGCAGTAGCAATTAAAGTCCAGCAGAGCTGCCTCGACGTTCGCTATCAGGCCTGCGTCGTGTGTGTTCCGCGGCTTAGGCTGTATCCGGCAGACGTGGCCAGCGCAATCCCACTAAAGTTTAGCGGGTTTATGAGCAACATCCGTGATTTATGGTTTGAAACACAGCGTGGTGTTTCTATTTCCAGATTCCTATCCCCTAAACAACATTTTCACTTCTACATGCGTATTGTACGCTGACATGCTTTTAGCCCTAACAAGTACAACTTTTGAATTTGTATAAAGAAGCCTAAACCTGTACTTATGAGAAATGGGAAGAACGCTATTTCAGGAATCTTCATTTCAATTTAGACAGATTTGTTTTATATTAGTGAAAGAACTACTGTTTTTTACCGCGCGGAGGTCGGGAATTATCCCACGGACACGAACTCCCGGGATAAAAAGTATTCTATGTACTAACATAACGCGCTGTTGGATTTACAATTCTCGGCTTAGCGCGGTAAGATAAAAATCCAACAGCTCGCTCTTTTTGCGTTAATGGAAAACGGGCTTAATTTTAGATAGTACGCGGAGGTACGTTTTCGGGTTAAATTAAAACCAAAATTAGTAGTAGCATTAATTAGTTATAGGATATAGGTAGTCTAATTAGCATAATTATATTTTCTGCTAATTAGACTATCTCTAATAACGTTATTATTGTAAACAATATTATAATTGTGAAAATACAATTCTTACTAGGCATTCATTTTATGTAACTTTTTTACAGTACCGAGCCGATTTTCGAAAGCTTTTTGATAACACTGGGCTCAGTTTGCTACTTAGCATTACGTAGGTACAGAAATTGAACGATGCTGGCTATTCTCCGAACATAATGCCTCAGTTGCTTATGACAGCTAGAGGAAGTGATAGAGTGGTCCATTCCTACGCAAGCGCAACACAATGGGCTGTCAGCATAGTTCCGTTCATGCGTCCACCTATCAGCAACTGTGCGTGATATGTAAAACCAGGGTTCGAAAACTGCAGTCATTTGTTTGCTATTTTTTTTGCGTTAAACCGGCGGGGCAATTGCGTAATACATTATCAATGGCGGCACGGTTGGCGCAATGGTTAAGCGATTGACTGCTGCGCTGCGTGTCGCGGGTTCGATTCCTGCACGGAACAAATATTTGTATGACCTACAAGTAGTTGTTCCGGGTCTGGCTGTTTGTGTACGTGAATTTAAATGTTTGTAAACGCACCCACAATACAGGAGAAATTCCTAGTGTGGGGCAACGTTTAAAAAAAAAAAAAAATGTTTAATTTGCTTCAAAATTATTCAGATTCCGATTGATAGTGTGTTACGCAATTAGGGTGTGGGTATTATAGGCACACTTTGCAATGAGATACATAATATTAAAGGTTGTGTCGCACTACTTGCAGCCGTTCAGGTAATATTGCTAGTCAGCGGGTAATATTGCTACTGAAGATTTTGATATTTTCGTGCCGTTTAATGTCAAAATTGGTTTCCATGCTGAAAAAAAATCTGAAGTTTTAAAAAAAAAATCTCTCTGATTGTTGTCTCGCAAATTAGTAGGTAATTTATAATCTATTTGAATATAATAACTGGGTTGTGGAGATCAGATAGGCAGTCGCTCAATGTAAAATACTGGTATTCGGCTGCATCCGGTTAGATTGGAAGCCGACCCCAACATAGTTGGGAAAAGGCTAGGCAGATGATGTTGATGAATATAATAAACAAAACAGAGAGAAAGCGTGTATAATTTTGTATTTGCGTTTCATTTAATACTGCAAATAAATGATCCCTTTTACATAATTGAGGGACGTAACGGATGGACGCTTCTGGTTGAAAACATTATCACAAGGTCTTTTTGGCGAGAACACTCAATTTGCATGTTTTTTTTTTATAAAAAAAATAAATTATGCGGAAATGTAGGATTTAGGAATATTTAAAATGCGTACTTTTTTGCCCACTCTGGGTGTAGGTTTAAATTATATGACCAACGTATTTAGCTACCTACAGTTCGGCCATCGAGAAAATGCGTTCTTGACACCTGTCATATAAACGAATACCTACGTGTTTTGCGAATTTTATCTTTATTAAAATGCGTACTTTTTTGCACACTCTGGGTGTAGAGTTTAAATTATATGACCAACGTATTTAGCTACCTACAGTTCAGCCATCGAGAAAATGCGTTCTTGACACCTGTCATATAAACGAATACCTACGTGTTTTGCGAATTTGATCTTTATTAGTTACTAGAATTATCGCACTGACAGGACGTGACAGGAACGCATTCTCTCGACGGCTGGACTGTACCTACTTTATTAGAATTGTATAGATTTCAGAAAAAAATAATATTTACCTAGGTTATGGTACGCTGCATAAACGAACTAATCCAAAAAAGCCAGCTGTTCACCTACTTTAACCCTTCGAAAATACGAAACATCGACATCAAAAAAGTCTTTATATGTGTCAATGTTACTCAATGTACGTGATAAGCATACGAGAAAACTGCTTAGCTTTCAAGATTACTAGAATTTACGAGAATAGTTCACGGTATACGGATACAACTCAAAGTAACCCTTTTTTCCTTCCATTCCGTTTTACGGTTTTCGCGGGCAGGTAGGTACAGTCCTATTCTTTATATGAAGAGTATTACAGTTCGACTCACCACTTGAATTGAAGAAAATGTTCACGTTTCTTTGACACGCTACTTTTTTGGGTTCGAACTATACGTAAATAATAAGTAACCCAAAAAATGTAGCGTGTAAAAGAAACGTTACCGTCTTCTTCAATTCACGTGCCACAACATTTCACGGAAGTACCTAGCTACGGGTCCTTGAATTGTTCTATGAAAGTTCAAAGTACATCTTGTACATATTTAGTGACTATAGGCCGACCGCTTAACTGAGACGTTGCCTGAGGTAGCTGCGCGGTGCGGGAGGGGTGATAGTTGTCACAAGTTGACGAATCACTGTGCTCTCGCATTACGTAACTACCTTAATTTTTTTTTTGCGTATGTGAAATCATCAAATGACCCCTCCCGCTCTGGGTGGAGCGGAAGGGAGTGTCAGACTCTTACTGACTAAAACCCACCCGTGTTCCTTCCGTAGCCCTTTATGTTCCGGGCCAGCGGTAACCCTTTAGGACAATCCCGCTGACCCGGCAGGCTTCGGCCCTAACGCGCCCTTTGTTGCTGACATTCTTTTGAGGCGCGCGTGGAACACGTACGCGCCGTCCGGCACGGGCCTGGTCCTGATCGGACTGTGAGATATGATCGGACGGTACCTCGGACCCCTTGTTCAGACGTCGTGCTTGCAACTACTACTCACCGCTGCTACCTTAGGCAACGTCTCAGTTAATCGGTCGGCCTATAGTACTTTTAAAACTTAATAAAGCTGCTGAACAAGTAACGAAAGTAGATTTTTAACAATAATTGTTACCAACCTACTTGGCTTTTTATCTTATCTTTGAGAAGAACAAACCGTAAAAGAAAAATCAGTTACAAAATGAATGCCTGAGGATACAAATTAGTAAACATCTATTTTCTTTATTTCATTTACATACTTAAATATTTTTTTAAGTACACATAAATATAAAAAAACAAAAAAAAACAACATTGTTAAACATTATTATTAGAGCCTCAAAATATACCAAAGTATACTTGACTTCAATTTAGACCCAAGTTGATAAAATAAACCAGACGACTTATCCTAAAATGACAACGTAAAGCTAAGACGACCTTCTTCTCGACATCTTAAGACGATACGATAAAACGCCTTTGCCTTTGCGCCCTGAGCAACAAAATGGCCAACCATAACCCACAATACACCAGAGCTATCTTTCCAATACCTAAGAGCAATTTATTTTGAGGCAATACATCTTCGGTGCCCACGACGGGAGAACGGTTCCCAGAAAGGGTAAAATTCTTACTGTAACCCTACAAATTTATATTTGTCATTCATATCTCCAAACCGTGTTTCACCTCCGAACACAAAAGCACAGGTAACAATTTTTGCGACGGCAAACATAACTTTGTAGCCCAATACGTTGAAGAATGCGAGTCGTTCGGTCAATGTTGCCATGCCGAAAATATTTTCGGTACATTTTGCTGTATATGTATTTAGTAGTACGGTCGCGAATATTTTGTTTCAGTTAAAATAAATTACCCTTTGATCAAACAAAGTGGGATAGTAGATACAATATTTAATAACGAAATTTTTCGGTTAAACTAAAAGTGTACTTATATTTTTATATATATAAAAAAATGTGTCAAAAAATTTCCGCTCACTGAATAAGAGCTGTATTTTTATTGAAGCGACCACCATCGTATTAACATCGTACAAACATAGTTTAAGCAATAATGTTAATAACTCTTTTATATTTCATTTACTTTGCTCAAATAAATTAAATATAGGTAAAAGAAAGATAAAATTCTATCGATTCGTATTCTAAAAAATCTCAACCATTTATGCAAAGGTGGGTCAGCTAATTGCTATAACTGACTGTACCTACATATTGCTTGAACAATGATTACGGGTTTTGAAATTGTATCTTGCTCCTTTAGTGATGATACAATTCCATTTTTTTATCTGTGGTAAGTAATTCCTAGCAGGTACGAAATATGACGGAATACTAAGGTTTCATTAATAAAAAGATACCAGCATTTTTTACAATCACATTATAGAGCACGATCACACGATTACGATAGCAAAGTCAATAGAAAGAAGAAATCCAAAGAAAGTTTCAGGAAGAAATTGAATTGGTAGCTCCACAAACATTTGTTTTCAATCGTTTTGTTCCGATCGTATTTTTATTACGAGAATGATCAAAATTGTAGTGGCATAGGTTTTATTGGAATACAGGTTTTATGAAAAACCCGAACGTGTATCAGCTGTTTTCAATTTGAAAGGCTGGTGTGCATAAAAAATTGTGATTATGCAAAGTTTTAATTTTGCATACGTCACGTTATTCAACCATGTGTTTTTGAGTATTTCAAAACAAAACCATGTGCATAATTTGGTCCTTTTACTATAAAAAGACTACACTAACAAAACTGCACCATAATAGTGGATTATTTTGAAGGATATTGCTAATCCATTGCTTCAAATGTTTGAAAATTTTGTTAACTCAACAACGTAAATAACGCAATGATACGTTGTTGAATTTTCAAAATGAAAGCCATTGCTACTGATAGTTTGTTACGAAATTACCCTTCTGGTACTACGATCTGCGTACAATATAGACACTATTATTTTTTATCTGAAACTCTCTCATCTCAATGTGGCTATATAAGCCCATAACCTTAACATAAGCTGTGTGATCGAAATATGTAAATATAAGGTTACTTGGTACTTCAATATCTAGATAAACATCTATTTAGTCAGTAAATAGTCAGTTATCACTATGTACTGTGATTGGATTTCTCGCATTCTCGCAGTCCTTCCAATAACTTGTGGTCTAAACTATAATATTTTGGCTGCCAAAACTATGTATGTTCATATCTAGCTGACCCGGCAACCCCGCTTTTTAGATATCTTCTAAAATATTTATTTTAATGATATGCTGTAAAGGGAAATTTTGATCTACATGAAATGCACAACGTATCTATAATGTATTTAATTGGATAAGGAATAATACTGTATTGTTTAAAATAGCTTGGTAAGTAACCCTTAATTTTTTAGTAATAATAATAATTATGTAAAAGATATAAATGGTTACTGCGGGTTATCCTTACTAGATAAACTTATACCATCGCAGACTTTTTTATCGATCATAGTACATTAATTTTATATATCTTGTAAGGTTTAGCCAGCGTTTGCAATGTAAGCGCACAAAAATATCACATTACAAATCTTTAAATTTCTCGGCTTTATAATATGCATGTATTATACATATAAACCTTCCTCTCGAATCACTCGATCTATTACTGAAAACTGCATTAAAATCCGTTGCGTAGTTTAAAAGATCGAAGCTTACAGACAGCGGGAGCGACTTTGTTTTATACTTACTATGTAAAGATAGTATTACCAAACCTCTAATATTTGGGGCGATTGCGTAATACATTATCAATCGGAATCGGTTTTATTTTGAAAGTTCAAAAACATTCATTGCGCTATTTATGTGTTGAGCAGACAAATTTTTCGAACTTATGAAGCAATGGATTAGCAATATACTTCAAAATGATTCAGATTCTGATTGATAATGTGTTACGCAGGCCCTGGTAATTCAGAATGTTTCATATAAATAAATCGTTTACAGATATCGTTATGAGCTGCTTAATACTTAACATGAGACTTGTGTAAACAAAATCTTACTCACTTAAATTTATTTCAATGTATTAGTGCACATGAATACAAGCAACCCACACTGAAAAAAAAAATCGGTAATACCAATCGATTTTTCGGTAATATTCACCGCTTTGGTCAGTAAAAATAGAGCCTATTGTCCAAAGAAGTATAACTAACTGAAAAAAAACAGTTGAGTTATAACAGTAGATTTTACTGTGCATCTGCAACTGTTTTTTGGTCGGCTATTCTTATTGTTTGTAAGACAGTAAATGATAAGACAGTAAGAAAAAACAGTAAAGGAAAATCAGAACAGACAGTAAAGAAAAACAGTAAAGAGTGTCTTCTTTACTGTTTTTTTTTTACTGTTTCTAACAGTAGGTTTAACTGAATCATGATAGTACCTATAATCGTCATGCAAACAGTTGATTTTACTGTGTTCACACAGTACATACTACGTAGGACAACATGAATGAGTACTGTTTGATCAACGTAGTAGTAACCATGGAAAGCCAGTTATAAGTACTGTAAGCAACAGTAGCGGGTAATTTGTGCAGGACGTTAGCAGTTACTGTGCGATCCAGTAGAACTAACTGTAAGCGACCAGTTCTGTTCATTGTAAGTATGCATTAGTAGTAACGGTTTCCTCACAGTAACAGGCATGTAAATTCACAGTAAGGTATACTTTGGTTGCTCATTAAAATATACCTTGCTGTCCAGTTGGCAGTACCTTAGATATCAGTTATAATAATTGATAGTACACATTAATAACAACCGTTCCCTCTGTTATTTGTACAGTTGAGATACGTTACTAGTTACTGTGCGAAAACAGTAACTAATACTGACTGTCAGGTATCAGATACTGTGAGAATACTTTAAACGATACTGTGAGGTTTGCTAGTAGGAAATGTGGGCACATTAGGGTATACCGTGATTATCAGTTATAACAACTGTGTCTCCATTAAAAGTAACTGTGCCTTACAGGTTTAGGTACATGTTTCCACAGTAACATGCAGTGACCGCACATTACCTAGTACTGTGAGACTCAGTTACCATAACGTATTGTCACAGTACCGGGTACTATAGAAGCTATGTTGTAAGTACTGTAAGCGAACTTTATCCGGAACTGCTCATTCGCAGTGACAGGTACCTGTTACATCACAGTAATTACTGGGTACTCAACCCAGTAATTACTACTGTATATCGTAATGTTCAAACATTAAGCTAGACAGTAGTAATTACTGGGTTGAGTACCCAGTAATTACTGTGATGTAACAGGTACCTGTCACTGCGAATGAACAGTTCCAGATAAAGTTTGCTTACAGTACTCATTCGTAGTGACAGGTACTATTCATGATGATGTACCTGTAATTGCGAATGAACAGTTCCCAATGTCGTAATATTTAATATTACGATACAAAGTAGTAATTACTACTGTATATCGATATTATTAAACAATATCCAATGTATAGCATTATTTCAGTAGCAGTGTGGAATTTCAGTAAAAATGCAAAAACTCGTAAGAATTATATTTATTTTTTAAGATTATTATATTAGATTACAATTATCTATATTAAAAAATATGTAGGTAGGTACTATAAAAAAAAAGTATCAAAGCAAAAGAAAGAGGAAGAATGAAGAGAGGTGTGGTGGTGGTGAGGAGGAACACACCACACCTAAAAACCAAAATACTGTTTTTCTCTCTTAATTTGACAGATAATATTATGATATGCTACATGATAATAATATTCATAATTTCAATATTTACCAACTAAATATGTAAGTATGCTTAAAATACATTAGTGCCTTTTGACAAAAAAGTATGAGTATCACATTTTAACTTACTTCCTACTTAAAATGTATTTAATATTTAAACTTAAATTATACATATATCCACAGCCTTGATAATATTTGGCATTTCATAAACAATATTGTCGACAATCACATACCTGGCTGAAATTTTTTTCAGAGGGCCTGCAACTATTATGTATGGCTGAATTATTAATCCTAGATGTAAGTACTTTTCCTGACGTATTTGCTGCTGTTCTTGAAGCTCTTGCTCTTCTTCAATATGAAGGATGTAGTTCTCGCGCAGTTCTACCGCTGACCTTCTCTTTTTCTTTATGTAAATAGGTCCGAGCAGATGCGGAATTAGCAGAAGAACCGCAAGATTGCTCGTCTCAGAATCTGGGTCTGAAAAATAAAAGAAATCATTTAGTACCTAAAGTAATTAAAAAATATGTTCGAAAAATAGTTTTAAGTATTATTTTGTACTTGATTGACTCTTAACTGTGATACGAAAATAGCTGGAGTAATAAAATGTATTTATGGTTACAAATACGAGTAGGCACTTCCAATTTAACAAATCGAAAAATCCCCGCTGAATAGAAAATGGAAAGTGACATGATGTATAACCTAAAAGATAAAGGTGTAGTTTTCATATTTGTAATATACAGGTTGTTAGGTTATACGAGGGACACACTTTGAGGGGAGTTAGTACTCATGAAAATGAGCAACTTTTACTATGGGGCCGAACCTGAAATCGCAAAAAAAAATCTGCTGTTCAGTACATTTTAACGAGCTATGCAAACATAAATGTAGGAAACGGCTGATTTTTTTTTCGCGATTTCAGGTTTGTTCCCATATTAAAAGTTGTTCATTTTCATGAGTACTAACTCCCCTCAAAGTATGTCCCTCGTTTGACCTAACCTTCTGTATATTTAATTTTTTTAAATAAATTTTAGACTATTTTAAAACAAATTACATTATACCCGACTGCATTTTAAAATATGTAGTAACTGAAAAGTAATAAACAAGCTGTCAATTCTACAATATAAAATATTAATGTAAAATTTTGTGTGTGCATGTATATTTGTAACTTATTGTTATAATATAATATGTAACGAATTTTGATAGAATTTGATATGGACACAACTTAGACCTGTTGGATTGACACAGGCTACTTTTATTCCCAGTAAGCTCGATTAACACCGCGGGGCGCAGGTAGTCTAGTAATAAAATAAAAATTACACAAAACCAACTCACCACGAGAGAGTTGTTTCAACTCTGCCAGGTATGTGTTCTTTCTTGAGATCTTGTCAAATGCCGCAAGCAACTTTACTTTGAGCAGAGGGAATTTGTCATCGAATGCTGTTTCGTTTCCTGGGTACCAAGCATGAAAGTCGGCAATTAGCTGAAACCAAAATACTGTGATAATAGGAACCTATGGTAATATTGTACTAAGTTTTTCAAATTACCTATACTAATGTATAATTTTATGTAGTTCATGGCTCTCGGGGATCTTGATTAACTTAATCTTAATTTGTTCGGCCGATTTGGTTTAATGAGTCACCTCATTAACATAAAAACATAAGCAGACACAAACTTTTGCTTTTATAATATTAATTAATATGATAATAATACATACCAAGGTATAACCCCGAAAGCGTCGAATGCAGGGAAATTCCTGGATGTATGATTCTCTTTCATTTGATAAAATGCGTTTTAGTCGTTCCTTGTTAGTTTTGTCCCATTTTTCTGCACATGAACTGTAATCATGAACATTGCTTTTTAGCCATTCTATCATTTCCTGTATCTCCTGGCTAGTGTCGTCGTCATTGTCAGCAGCAATCAAGTCATCAAAATGAGTTGTAGACCTCTCGCTAGATGGTTTGTGGTAATATTTTTTCAAGTGAACGACGTGCCCGTGGTTCAAAGACTTTGTTGCGGCCATTGGGTTTCATAAAATAAATGCTGATATTTTCTTTTGGAAACACTTTCTCTGTAAGTAAAACAAGTACATAATTAAAAAATGTGGGAAAGTAGGAGTCACTACATAATATATTATACTTATTGTCTATATATAATATGGTTTCACAAACTGATTTACTGATTTGGCGTATCAAATGAACCTACGTACATTTGTGCTTGTAATTAATAAGTAATTTAAACTTACTTATTTCTTCTATCCAAGTAATATAATATGTTTCGGCTGTTACGGGGGCCTTCGGATTTGCCCTAAGTGTGTGTGTAGCTATTTCTCGAACTAGTATACCTTACGGTTTTGTTCTCCCAATGGTTGTTGCCTTTCTTTTAGAAGCTGCAGGCCATCAGGAGTCTTTTCAAACAGCGTTGCGAGACTCTGAAAACAGGGAAGATTGTTAATATATGTATATGAGAGTGTACTCTTAGTAGTCTTAGACTTATAATGGACCTTATAAGGACCTAGTTTAGAATTAGTTTAGTCTTAGTTTAAACTTAGTTCAATTTTAGTTTTAGACCGCCTCATTGGCCTAGTGTTTAGTTTAGTGTATTTATTGATAACGCAGCTAGTAATTAAACAAAATTATTAAAATTATATCCCAGTTGGGAGTTAGTTTGAAAGGCGTTTGACCTAAAGCTCCACCCAAACACGAAAAATATTAGGTTGGTACAGGGCCACTATGAATAGTGTTAATTGATAGATAACTTACATCAAGACATAGGGGACATGGAATTTGCATGACAACGAGGTGCTTGGTGATGATAATGCCGAACTGATTGGTGAATTTGTAAGTCCACCAACATTCTCTCCGTACACTTCCTTGTACAGAACCTTGTTCTCAAGATTGTCATAAATCTGTAAAAAAACATTTATGTTCACAAAAAATTGATGCCAAGGCGTGACTATATTTTTTTACATAAATTATTGTGTGCTTACTTTACTACACCACTCAGTTACATAGGAATTTAGCTTGGAAGCATTTCCACTTCAGAAGCGCTCTTTTAAATTTGGCTTGTGGGCCAATAGCTGGTATTAGCTCCCGGATTTGCTCATCATCGAGCAAAGAAAGCGCCTCTAAGTCAACTTCATGTTCTGAAATAACAAAGATTTATAATTAAATTAATTACAGTCTTGCATACAGATACAGACAGCAGCACAGACAGCATTCTTAACACAGATTTTCATTAGCAAAATTTATTAGTATACTTTATTTTACGTTACGCACTCGACAGTCTACCTACTGTGCAGTCAGTAGCTCGCAACACATGTAAACAGTTTATGCCAGTCAAGCTACTGACCTGCACGAGTAGGTAGCTATACCTAGGTAGGTACACGATGCAAGCAGTTCTAACACGACTGCGTAGCGTACTTAAATGTAAGTACCTAGGTAAAGTATAAACCATAAAGCCATAGGTACATAACATAATAAACATAAAATCTTATTCAATTTGGCCCTAAAATTGGTAGGAACGTACTTTCAAAGTAGGTAGGTACATAAAACTTAGTTACTTACCAATAAATTTGTCGAGATATTTCTCAAAGCCCCACTCCTTTAATAAACATTCCATATCGTTCATGGAGCACGCACAGACTTGGTAAACTGCGTTGTCACTATTTGTTTGTTTAATATTTTTGTGATTTTTACACGATCATGCGAATCACGGCTACGCTACGCCTGACACAATCACACAACGGAAGCGAACTGATCAACTGACTGTTTGTTTGGTGGCGCGGCAGTCGCCGACGCGCGCGCATCGCATGTCGCGCTAGGGATGTGTATTTTCTAAACATTATCGATTCTATAATTATAAGAGCAAGGTAAAAATTTGGCGTGTTTTAAAACAACTACATGAATGATATGATTTTATTTCTGTAAGTAGGTTTGTACAAACACTTTTACACGTCAATCATATTTTTTTTTAAAACTAGATGGGGTCCTAACTGACTATTCTGAGAAGAAAGACCGAAACAAACTCAGAAGTCACAGTCTCTTTTAAAGTCCAGACAAAATCTTGGTCAGATCGTGTAACTTACATAAAAACCGAATTCAAATTTCTATTGCACGATATCTAGTTAAAATTCGCGTCTAATTTAGTTTGATCACACATGGTACCTCTTGCTTACGCATGTTGCCACGGAAACCATTACATAACACCAGTGATTGTGAAAATTATCATGATTGTGTAGATGATATTTGAGATACGTATTAATTCCTCAAAATCAACTTTTAGACAACAACAGAAGAATCATCAAAATCTATTGAGAATTGGCGAAGATTTATTATCTATTCATTATTTATAGGTACAATATTGATAGAATTTTCATAATCGGTCTTTAATTGACGGAGAAACCGACGAACATCTATAAAAAATACATACAGCCGAACATAGAACCTCTTTCTTTTTTAAAGTTGGTTAATTAAATAGGACTTAGTACTATGGACTGTTAAATAGATATAACAGTTGTTATTTCAATCACACTAATATGATAAAGCTATAATCGACATCGAAACTCGTGATGAGGTGAGGTGAGTACCTACCTACATCACTAAATCACGATGCAACGTGCGTCCACGCCCCGCGCCCCGCTCCCTTCCCAATCACGTAGACAGTTATTTTAAATGTTTTGCTATGAATATGATTTAATGCTAATGTTTTAAACATTTAAGGCGAAAGGCCATAAAAATACTTTTCTTTTGTTTAGGTACTTTAATTAGGCAGAGATGCGAAATTGCTCTTGTTACATAGGTAGGTATAAGAAAGAGTAGGGCCTGATATCTAAGTAAGTATATAGCCTTTAGAGGTACCTACCTAAAATGCCAAATATGTACTAACCTAGCAGAGTCTGATAAATCTAGAGATGCATCGGGTAGGCAGGTAAGTAATATCAGTGCTCCGCTGTCACTCGCGCTCTCTTTTAAGTTAGGTACCAGGTAATACCTATTACATAGGTACCTACTTACATATAGTTAGTTACGTACAGTTTTCTTACCCCCAATTTGCAAGCTGACAACAGCTACCTACCTAGTGGATTTTTATGCTGCAGTAGGTAGGTACTTAAAAATATAAAAACTATTTACAGCGTATTAGTAACCTAGGTACATGTCTTACCTAATGAAAAGGTATATCTGGGGTCTGGGGGCACGGGAGCGCCCCGCCAAGACGAGCCAAGCGAAGCGCAAGGGCACTACTACCTTTTCTCGAAGCACTTCGACGTATTTTTGAACCTTCATAACTTGGGTTTGGATTATACCAGATAATCAAAATTTTCAGGATATGATGTCAGTTGTTGACTTATTAAGTTTCAGTTGCATAGCTCTTATACTTTAGATTTTATTGATATCTAAAATACCCCGATTTCGTCACTGACTCACTGATTCACTGACTCACTGATGATCATCAATATTCTAAGGGTCTTTCTGAAGTCCTAGAAAGCTGAAATTTGGTATGTAAGCTAGTAATAGTACACAAACAACAAAAAACTCTGAAACTTGGAACTTTTACCCTCCAACCTCTTAAAATAGGGGATGGAAGTTTGTACGAGACTTCCGCAAATTTTGATGCTAGAGTTCTGAAAATTGATATAGGGACTCCTTGTTATAAATAATAAAATACGTATTTCAGGATTTTCAGTAAATACCTAAAGCCCCCAAAAAAAATTTTTTTTTTCATAAGCAACTTTCAAAAAGATATGAAATCCCACCAAAAACATTTTCATGTAAAATGTTGCCAAGACGAGACCACATATGGCTCGCACTGTCAAAAAGTTATCAGATCTCATGTAGAGCCAAGCTTCTGACTCTACACGCCCTAACTTCACAAACTGTACACCTTAGTCAAAATATGTGGCTTGGCCGTTTCGCTACCATCGTAAGGTGAAAAATTTATTCACTGTTCATTACTTTTCTGTTATACAATAGTTCTTGTAGTAACGAAACGGCCAAGCCTCATATTTTGACTAAGGTGTAGAGTTTGTGAAGTTAGGGCGTGTAGAGTCAGAAGCTTGGCTCTACATGAGATCTTATAACTTTTTGTCAGTGCGAGCCTTAAGTGGTCTCGTCTTGGCAACATTTTACATTAAAAGGTTTTTGGTGGGATTTCTAATACTTATACAAGAAGTAAGAATATTTTCTTTAATATAATAGGTATGGTTACATTAGGTATTGGTTTTGTAACAATATTTTGATTTAAAAGAGTGTCCATTGAGTTTCTCCTTCTCCATAGAGATCTACGCTAGGGAATGGGCAACCAGGGCAACTACAGTACTTTCTCAAGTTATTATGCCTTGTGTTGTGACTGTGACTGTAGCTTTGTTTTATTGTATTTTTTAACATTCAAAAGTATTTTACATTTAATGGTCAAATTGAAATAAATGCTTTTGAGTTTGAGTTTGATAGTAGGTTATTACCTATTAACTGTTTAGCTCCTTACTGTAAGCTATAAAATCTGTTCAGAAGCAGTAAAAATAATTGCTACGATATCAGTTAAGCCAGAAAACGGAAATACTTAAAAGAAACTGCTTGTTTCAGTAACTGTTAAATGTTCAAACAATAGATATTAACTGTTTAGCTCCTTACTGTATGCTACAGGAACTGTTCAGACGCAGTAAAAATAACTGCTACAATATCAGTAAAGCTTCAATACGGCAATACTTAAAAGAAACTGCTTGTATCAGTAACACTAAAATTTTCAAACAGTTGATTTTAACTGTTTAACTCTTTACTGTATGCTACAGGAACGGTTCAGAAGCAGTAAAAATAACTGCTACGATATCAGTAAAGCCTGAACACGGCAATACTTAAAAAAAACTGCTTGTATCAGTAACAGTTAAATGTTCAAACAGTTAATTTTAACTGTTTAGCTCCTTACTGTATGCTACAGAAACTGTTCAGAAGCAGTAAAAATAACTGCTACGATATCAGTAAAGTCTGAACACGGCAATACTTAAAAGAAACTGCTTGTTTTAGTAACTGTTAAATGTTCAAACAATTGATATTAACTGTTTAGCTCCTTACTGTATGCTACAGAAACTGTTAAGAAGCAGTAAAAATAACTGCTACAATATCAGTAAAGCCTCAACACGGCAATACTTAAAAGAAACTGCTTGTATCAGTAACAGTTAAATGTTCAAACAGTTAATTTTAACAGTTTAGCTCCTTACTGTATGCTACAGGAACTGTTCAGAAGCAGTAAAAATAACTGCTACGATATCAGTAAAGCCTGAACACGGCAATACTTAAAAAAACTGCTTGTATCAGTAACAGTTAAATGTTCAAACAGTTAATTTTAACTGTTTAGCTCCTTACTGTATGCTACAGAAACTGCTCAGAAGCAGTAAATATAACTGCTACGATGTCAGTAAAGTCTGAACACGGCAATACTTAAAGGAAACTGCTTGTATCAGTAGACGTTAATGTTGAAACAGTTGATATTAACTGTTTAGCTCCTTACTGTATGCTACAGAAACTGTTCAGAAGCAGTAAAAATAACTGCCTACGATATCAGTAAAGCCTGAAAACGGCAATACTTAAAAGAAACTGCTTGTTTTTGTTACCGTTAATGTTTAAACAATTGAAATAACTGTTTAGCTCTTTTACTGTATGCTACAATAACTGTTCAGAAGCAGTAAAAATAACTGCTACGATATCAGTAAAGCTCTGAAAATGGCAATACTTGAAAGGAACTGTTTGTTTCAGTAAACTTTAATGTTCATCCAATTGAAATAACTGTTTAGCTCTTTACTGTTTTTGCCCATTTCAGTGCACGGTTAGTAATCAATTATTTTAACATAAAAATAAGTTTCCTGTACCGTTTTTTTTTTTACTGTACAACAACAGTAAAAAGTCACGTTTTATTTTTTTCAGTGCATACTGCTGAATGTCATCTCGAAAAAAAAAATACAAATATGATATAAATTATTAAAACTCGCTGTAAACTCATTTTTTGAAAGTAAACTCAAGTTACGTTCAGCTGAACATAACTTGAGTTTACTTTCAAAAAATTTAACCTCTATGGAAGAAGATTCCAATAACTTGTGGTCCTTGATTAACCTCACAGAGTATATAAGGGGTGACAAAGTTGATAGGTTAGAAAAATATGTAACCCGCCGTCGGATTAACTCGAAACTCGGTATACTAAAACCAAAATAAAAGTATGTGTTTTAGGGTTTTTCAAAAATCGACTCCTACTGAGGGGGAAAAGGATAATAAAGTATAAGGGGTGGATTTTACTGCTTGTTTTCATTAACTCGAAAATGGCCATACCCATTTTTGTCTTTGAGTCAAGTTATGAACACATCCCAAACGATTTTTTCAAAAGTCCACCCCTATTGGGGTGACAAGCAGGGAAACCGATTATTTTTTAAATCTGATCCCTTTTATCTATAAACTTAAAAATTGACCCGAGAACTTATTACCCGACTGCGGCGAAGCCCAAAAGGAGGGTTATGTGTTTGACCTGTATGTATGTATGTATGTCCGATTCTTTGTTCCCTCGTAACTTCTAAACGAATGAACGGATTTGAATAAATTATACGTCTTTAGATTTTTCTTGGTAGCGCGAGTGTGACTGGCTACATTAAAATCAAAAACAAAGTAAAATGGCGGATTTAGGGTGCCATATTGTGGAGTTCGAAATTTTTTTTTCTTCTAATACCATCGAGTGAAATATCAAAATTAAGGGTTTTAAAAGGTGATTACAAAAATATATACAACTTATATGGTTAAAAGTAATTCGAAGTGACAAATCGTAAAAAACACGTTAAATAAAATAATTATTTCTTGTTCCCTGTTGAGTGACTTTACGGGTCAGCTATTAATTAATACATAAGTAAATCGTCTGCGAAATCTTTCAAATTTGTAAACTAAAAAGCTGGAAATAAAAAACAAGTAATTAAAAAAACTAAAAAACCCGACTGCGGTAAAAAAATTAGTTTAAAAAAAACTGAAAAGCTAAAAACAAGGCCATTTTAAATTAAATAAAAGTTGGAAGCAGGCGGGACCCATTTGAGTTTGAAAATATAATAAAAAAATGGTATAGGTCCCGCCTGCTTCCAACTTTTATTTAATTTAAAATGGCCTTGTTTTTAGCTTTTCAGTTTTTTTTAAACTAATTTTTTTTACCGCAGTCGGGTTTTTTAGTTTTTTTAATTACTTGTTTTTTTTTGTCTAAATAAATGATATAGATCTTAAAAATACAATTTAGAAATTTTTTGAGAAAAGTACGAATTTCGCGCGGATGAAGTCACGGGCAGAAGCTAGTAGTAAATAAAACCCATTGAACAAAACTGACGAACAGTACTAATAAGAAGGTTTCCATCTGTTTTTTGGTATCATCTAAAATATCTCAAGAGATCCAAACGGAAAATAAACATCTCGGTTACTCATTGTTTTAATTCTTAATGAAATCAAAGCCAACAATGGAGGTACCTAAACACAAAACTCCTTCTTCAATTGAATATTTACAAGGAACAAGGTTACGTTAAGCGGAAGTGTTCCTGATTGACAAATGGGCGACAAACTGAGATTGATAGGTGCGCCCTTTAGCCCCTTGTGAGTACGGAACCCCTATAAATTATGTAGGTACGTATTCCAGCTGCAACACGCAAAGGAATTTCTTCTAAATAGAGTTTAATGACTGTGGTAAACCTTAGTGGAGATTTCTCATGCTTTGGGACATGTTTTTCCGGATACCTAAATGTTTACATAAAAACTGATTTCTTTAAGTTTCAAAGTCGTTGAAACCTACAGAAATCTGGCAGCTGTTTCGCTCATTATTGGGGTTATCTCATCTGCCTAGCCTTTTCCCAACGATGTTGGGGTCAGCTTCCAGTCTAACCTGATGCAGCTGAATACCAGTCTTTTACATGGAGTGACTACCTATCTGACCTCCACCACCCAGTTACTGGGTAATACGACACCCATTGGTAAGACTGGTTGTAACGACTGTCAAAGATCCAAGAATGACAGCCGGGACCAACGACGGCTTAACGTACTTTCCAAGGCACGGAGGGGTCTCAGAATGTAAAGATGGTCACCCATTCACAAACCAACGGCGGCAAGCGTAGCTTAACCTGATCAATCGACCTGTGCGGCTGTTATTATTTAGGCACGGAGTATTAGATATGTATATAAATAATCAAGCCTACCTGTCTAACTGTGGTTGCCGAAACGATCTTTGAAATGAAATGGAATTTCAGCTGTTGTTGCTTTACTAAATTGGCAAGAGAAAATAGACGAGTTGGTCCTTTGATTCATTACTACTTAAGAACCATTTAACTTGACTAACAAAAACAATGAATGGTCCTTTATTTCAAAGCATTGTAATCTCAAAATAGGGTTTACAAAGTCATAAAATTTGATATTTTCGATGAAACTTGGCAACGATTTTAGGCAATTTTATTATATTCCTTTCAAAGTTATAAAAACTTTAGGCGGTACGAATCAAACTGGATTGTTTTATAATCTTGTTTCTTGGAATATTTCCAGGCTGAAAATACGAAATTATGATAATGTAATGTCAAATAAATCAGTTGCTCGGCAAATTATTTGGGACGCCTACGCATCCGGCTTTCCTTACGTTGGTAAACTAACAAGAATTTGTTTCACGATTTTCATCTCAGGTTTCTACAACGTGTGTTGCTCATTAGATACTAATGTTTTGGCTTACAGGATTCGAAAGGGCAACAAGTCAAAGTTATATAAACTTATATAGGTAATCACGCTTGCATGTTAGCTAAAAGTCACCCAAAGGGCAATGGAGAGGGCTATGCTTGGAATTTCCCTGCGTGATCGAATCAGAAATCCGGAGATCCGCAGGAGACTCAAGGTAACCGACACAGCCCCAAGAATTGCCAAACTTATGTGGCAGTGGGCAGGGCACATTGCTCGCAGAACAGATGGCCGATGGGGCCGAAAGGTTCTGGAGTGGCGACCGCGTACCGGAAGACGTAGCGTTGGAAGGCCTCCCACAAGGTGGTCCGACGACCTTGTGATGGCCGCAGGAACCCGTTGGATGCGAGAAGCACATAACCGGTCGAAGTAGAGGTGCTTGGGGGAAGCCTATGTCCAGCAGAGGACGTATTTTGGCTGAAATGATGATGATGATTATGGTGTGAGCTAAGACGGCATCGAGGCAGATCAAGGCGTAGATGGCGGGACGAGCTTGACCCTTAGAAACGGGATTGGTCCAGGATCAATTTAAGTAGAAAAGGAAATGGTGGCCTTTGTCCGGATAGCACAGGCCGATTTATTTATTTATAATCACGCAAGGATTCTCTTTATTTCTGTGTTACTTTTAAAAAAAAAAATATTTTTCTCATAACTCGTCTTTAAATCAGTGCCCATTTAAAATATATTTGGGAACCTAGAAATTTTGTAATCCAATCGGAATAGATACACACTACATTAAGAATATGTTTGAACTACAAATTATTTTGGTATTACGTTTGTATGAACTACGCTTACTCCGCCGGCCCCTTAAGGGGGTTTACAGACTGTATTGTGTGGAGGACGTTTCTCTTGATAAGACTGAGCAATGCGTTGAACAAGCTGCATTTTCTTTTAAGGCTACTCTTTCGAAAAAATCTTAAAAACAGCGTGCAGATGAAGCAGCTTTTCTCCGGAACTTACAGAGAAATTACATCTGAAAAAATAGTTGGTAATCTACATGATATGAATCGTAATTTGGTTTAGCCATAATTTTTCTATCGATATCACCTATTAAGAAAAAAAACCACCAAATCACCTCCAAATCGTTGAGATGAAACAATTTTACTCCTTCATTTTTTATCAAAAGAATATAAAAAAAATATCTAGTGCTTTGCAATACAAACGAAAATGATTTGGTTTTGTTACTTTTTAAAAACATGTATATTTTTTTATATAATAAATTAAAAATGCGATCGTTTAAAGTCCGTGTCTATATCATCCCCGCACTCGTCCACGAATTCAGTGCGGGGCGCCTCGTGTTGCTAGGCAACGCGTTGGCATGCGGGTGCATGCGGGTGGCGGAGTGGCGCGGAGAGGGGTTGTTAGCTCCGCCCAAATGCACAAGGTCGTTGGCATGAATACAAGCTTTAAAGCAATATTATCTTGTTCATAGTAAAAATAAGTATTTTGTTAAAAATGAGCTCTCTTCTTTAGTTTGCCGTATGTCATTACTTCACAGAATTCCATCCTTTTTAGCGACACCATCGAATGGCGGTAAAAAATAACGCAGTATGAGTTTTTTTTTTTTCAAAATCAACAGGTTCGATTCCTGGTTAGAAATATTGATTCAAAAATCCAATATAGTTTTCATCAAAATCGAGCCCGCGACTCCTTTAAGTATTTTTCGCTATTCCTCATAGTTTCGGATTTGGCCATCCACGCCCACTTGAAAAATTCACCCTGTATACAGTAAAGATGTAAAGCTAACAGAACTGTAAAGCTGTTAAAACATTATGTTTTTTGTAATTTATTGAGTTAATGCAACAAATATTTCATCTTATTCTTTTCGATAAAAAAATATTTCAGCTTTAGTCACCATTTTAAAATCGTAGACTAAAATACCAATCTAAAAATAACATTTTTTTTATTTTATTGTCCTATAAAAGACAAACAAAAGAAAATCAGCAGAGAAATGGAACCGTATTGTCATATTATCTTAAGTCTCATTACATTCGCATACCTTTAAAAGGTTTTTAGAATAAACAGTAGCTGATGCAATAGAAATTTTTATTTTCAGCCCAAAACTCAAAACCTTTCTCTCACTTTAAACACCCTCATTTCCATTCTACGCGGAAAAAGCTTGCGCATTCAAATCGGTTGCCGTGGCGCAAATAACACTAAACGGCACGGTGCTGAACCGAGGATATAATCGCACCGCACCGCATCCCCTGTCTGTAGGTGCCTTTTCTGTTAATGCTCTGATTAAATTCTACCGTAATATACACATCACGAAGCGTATGATCTTTGAAATGTTAATCTGGGGTTCATTATCGTGTTTATCTAAGTTATATTAAATTTGGGTAAAATCACAGAGCACGAAGATGTTTCAACGGCCACTGCTAGAGGTGGCATTGTCAACACTTTCCATAAGCGTGCACTGAAAAAAATAATTTTTACTACAGCACATTAAAGCGATTTCATTAAGATTGCTGATGTTATACAATAAGAAGAAATGTTTGCAAAACAGTAAAAGACAAAACTTAAAGTAACTTTTAATGATTGAACTTACTATTTACAGAAAAAAAAGGAAAACCACCATTACTGTAATGTAAGTTTTCAATGGTTTGAAAGATATCACCAAATTAATAAAACAGCTACTTAAAACGTTAAAGTTTACTGTCGTGACGGTAACATTTTGCCTCAAGCTTTAACTGTTTTCGGATCAGTAAAAAATACTGTTTTGAACGTTGAGCTCATAAGGAACTGTTTAAAGCAATTCAGATTAATGTTTTTTCATTTTTATTTACTACATATTTCTTTCAGTGTGGCACAGTTTACTCGTACTACGAAATAAATGACGTTTAGAAACTGACAGCTTTGAAAGACGCTCTGCGATCAAGCACTTCCGGAGCCACGAATTTAAGAATTATAGGTATACTGCGAACTGAGCTGATCATTACTTGCCAAGAATTGTTTACTGCCAATTCTAAGCGCTGCGGGTGGTCCGGTGACTCCGGACTCTGTTGGTAAAATATTGGAGAACTATATGTAGGTATATATATATATAGGTATATATATACACCTGTGCTTAAAGTAAAGTTATGACGTTATATTGTGTTATTATGTTAAATTAGCTTCTGCCCGCGACTTCGTCCGCGTGAAATTTCACCCTCTCCCCATTTACCCCCTTAGGGATTGAATTTCGAAAAATCCTTCCTTATTCCTTGTCTACATTATATAGGGAACCTCTGTGCAAAATTTCAGCTTTCTAGGTCCAAGGGTTTGGGCTGGGCGTTGATGAGTCAGTCAATCAGTCAGTCAGGACTTTTCTTTTTATTTATATAGATAGATAGATAGATAGATATGGATAAGACTATGCAAGCTATCATCATTTATAGGCATACTTTGTAATTCAGTAAATGATTGACATTACGATTCATAGATAGAGCAGTCTACATAAGTACGTAGATTACTTCATTGCCGTCAGGAGGACTTCGCTTACCTGGTACTCGTAAAACGACACCCATGATGAAAAAAATAGGCAATTTTCACAGCCACCATCTTGGATTTTCATTTCGACTTTACTATCGATTGCAGCACCCTCTCAAACTAAAAAATACGACTTAAATGACGATAAGTTAGAAAACTTTTGCAGCCGTCATCTTGGATTTTCATTTTCACTTCACTATCGGCTTTAGCACCCTGGAAGATCATTAAAACGACACTCATGACGAAAAATTTTAGAATTTTCGCAGTCGCCAGATTGGATTTTAATTTTGACCTCACTATTGGCCTAAGCCCCCTCAAAAACCATAAAAACTATCTAGAGAAAGTTGCATAATACGTGACCATTTCTACCAGTTTACTCCTACCGCAGGACGCGTTAAAGAACTCCGTTCCAATAAAGGAACAGATAAGTACCTCTCTAGAAATAAAAAAGTAGAATTAGGTCATTGAAGGTCGATCGTGACGCCAATTTTAAGTATGTAATTGTATTGACTCGCACCGATCTCTTCGATTCTTTGAGGCTAAAAACGAACGACGCAGTTGGAAATGGCACATAGTTACCCTAAATAAAAAAATACAGGGCTATTCCTTTTCACTATCCTAATACGAAAAGACAATTAAAAAAATGACAAGCTCGTTGATCCATTAGCGCACACGGCACACGGCGACTAAGCCTAGTTTGACTTCAGATGCTCCATCAAACTTTTGGGTACGCAACAGTGACGCAACCACTTTTTATAGCTGTATGTTATCTTTGGCAAAATATAATATTAAAGTGGTTACAATCAAGACTATGGAGCATATAAGATACCCTGAAAATTTTAACATTACGTCCCAAGATCCCGCAGAAGAAAGCAGAGTTGTATAGTACGTACGGACGCCAGCACATCAAGTTACTACAATCTGTCAGATTTCTTTAATAGATTTTCGACTTTATTGCTAAAGCATAAGGTTCAAGGTTGATTGCGAAAATCTGACAGTTTCGGGTAGGTTGACCTGCTGGCGTCTGTACATCCCCATAAGACCAGGAGTATTCTATGGAAGTTATGAGTATAATATTGTCACTCAATCAATCGGCCTAGCCTTTTGCCAACCATGTTGGGGCCGGGATCTAGTCTAACCGGATGCTGTTAAATACCAGTATTTTACATGACTACGACTAACAATCTGACCTCCACAACCCAGTTACTTGGTAACAACCAGTCTTATCAAAGGTCCCCTTGATAAGACTGGTTGTCAGACTTTTGGGCTTCTGACTACCCGTAACGACTGTCAAAGATCTACGAAACACAGACGGACCAGCGTAATTTCTGAGGCGCGGAGGGGTCTCGATATATACTGGATGGTCACTGGCTGGCGGCAAACGTATCATAACCTTCAATCGCCCAGTGCGGCTGTTATCATTTAGCCACCTGCCCCTAACAGGGCAAATTTTCACTTTACATCCTGAAAAAAGCTACTTTTCACTTACAACATCAGCTATAATGGTAGAACACATAACAAAGAATGCTAAGGAAAATTCAAAGACAAACACAAGATATTTGGGTCTTCTACTGGTGCAACGTCTCTTTTAAATATTATTCATCTCAAATAAACAACAATGTAACGAAACAGTTATTTGTCTTCCATTCTGAGAATAATGCATCATTTTAAGAGGCATTTTCAAGAATACTTCTCTCGACGTAATAAGTGAACGGTTTTAGTGTCTTCGTTCATAGTTGCATTAAAGGGATTATAGTACCTAAACGCAAAAAACGCAAGTTTTAGAAGCAATAAAAGTATATGATCGACTTCAGTAAACAAAATCAGAAAAATATACGATATTCTTCAGTATATATGCTAGGTAGAGTGTGTTGAAAACATAATACAACTAATTTGATACGATAGAAAAAAAATCATGAAGATACCTCTAAAAACTTTCTTTTACAATAAAATTTCTTCATACAATGATTCTGATTTTTTGTCAGATTATTCTACAAACAACATACTAAAGCACTGTTTTAATTTTTTAGTCCAAACAATAGATTTTCTGTAAATAGATATTTGCTTCATATTTTGCAATAAATTACCAGCGTTGTGTCCTCGCGCTTCTCTTTCTTTTCTATGCAGCCCGACAGTGGCCGCGCTTTAGGTCATGTCACCCCTTAAAGCTATATTATCTTTCAAAAAAATAATCTAAGCATTTTTTTTGGTCTTCGTATATTCGAATATTTATAAAACTATCGCCTAGATAAGACTTTTTTAGACGTATTACATATCGCACACCTAGATCTAAACAGCGATTAACTCAAAAAAACACTTTTTTCAGAAAAGTTGAAAAACTGATTACTATGTCTGTGCACTGCAGGAGTTTGCTGTATTGATCAATACTTTTTAAGTTGAGTAATGGAACTGTTTTTGAATCTGTTTTGTTGGTCGCTAGGTAGTGAGTTAGGGAATTACTGACTTTATGAACAAAAAATCTATATGCCCACATTGTGACAAAAAAGCGTTAGCCTTCAGTTAACACAACGTCAGCTTCATACAGCGGAAATTACTCGACACGAATCGAATGGAGATAAAATACACTAGAAAATGTCTCCCACGTAGAAATGACGTCACCGATGTAGGTAGAGTAAAATTCAGCCATATTTTAGATACAGTTTTGTTTCAGCATATTTTTATTCTGGAACGAGAAATGTGATCAAAAGCTATCGTGCTAATGGATAGTGCACATTTGTAGTAAGACCAATAAGTCTTGGAGCAGACGGGTGCACAAAAGCTTTGTTTGAGAGATTATTGAACTTGACGTTTCGCACCGTAGTGAGAACTTGCACAATTTTCTGTAAGTTTTTGGTTAGAATGCTTACTTGCTCAAATTGAATCTAACCTCTCTAGTCAATTCTATCATGTTTCCCCAAACAAGCTTTCTTGTAAATTGGATGCGTTCACAGACAAAATGTCACTGATCCTGCACTAAGACTGGTTTCAATCTTCTTCTTCGTCTTATTTACACCCTTATCAATATTATGCGCCCACAGTTTCACCCGCATAAGTTTCGAACGGTGGGAATATCGGGATAAGAAGTATCCTATGTGTTAATCCAGGTTATGAACTATATGTGTGCCAAATTTCATCCAAATCCGTTCAGTTGTTTTAGCGTGAAGAAGTAACAAACAAAGTCACTCACAAACTTTTGCCTTTATAAAATTAGTGTGATAAAGTAAAACGATATTTTGAAGCTAGTATTGGCAACCGGCGTGCGTTCAAGACCAGCCGATCTATACTCAAGGTGAAAAGTAAGGTGAAGTGAGCTGTCAATAGTGGATATCCCCAACATCAGCCGATGTATTCTGTAAAATTCTCACCGTGAAAACTTAGGTGAAGGTGAACTTAGGTGAAGTGAGCTGCTAATAGTGTCAATCTCTAGCATCCGATAGGATGACAGTTCACTAGAAGCTCACTTCACCTAAGTTTTCACGGTGAGAAACATTACAGAATAGCAGAGGAATGACAGCTCAGTTCACCTAAGTTTTCACAGTGAGAAACATTTACAGTATTGCACTACAGGAGGAATGACAGCTCACTTTACCTAAGTTTTCACGGTGAGAAACATTTACAGAATAGCACTACAGGAGGAATGACAGCTCACTTCACCTAAGTTTTTACAGTGAGAAACATTTACAGTATTGCACTACAGGAGGAATGACAGCTCACTTCACCTAAGTTTTCACGGTGAGAAACATTTACAGAATAGCACTACAGGAGGAATGACCGCTCACTTCACCTAAGTTTTCACGGGTTGAAACATTTACAGAATAGCACTACAGGAGGAATGACAGCTCACTTCACCTAAGTTTTCAGGGTAAGAAACATTTACAGAACAGCACTACAGGAGGAATGACCGCTCCCTTCACCTAAGTTTTCACGGTGAGAAACATTTACAGAATAGCAGAGGAATGATAGCTCACTTCACCTAAGTTTTCACGATGAGAAACATTTACAGAATAGCACTACAGGAGGAATGACAGCTCACTTCACCTAAGTTTTCACGGAGAGATTTTTACCGCGACTTATGAGAATAGACCGGCAGATGTATGAACGTAAACGAAGCAAAAGGAGTATGTAAAGACCGTAGCAGGTGGCGTTTTGTAGTTTCTGCCTACCGTCACGGGAAAAAGGCGTGACAGCTCACGCTTTTTCACAATATAAAATGTCAAAGTATACATTTACAGACATACGTGTTTACGTATGTCTGTAAAAGTATATTACGAGAAGCGGTTTTATCAGAAGCTAGTTATCAACCATCATTGTCACTCTCCCAATTTACGTCGAGACATTCACCTCTATTTCTGATTGGCTTAATGGATAAGTCCAACACATTCAAACGTGTATTTAGTCGTGTCCACGAACACACATTAATGCTGAAATCAACACAATAGTACTCTTCATTGTTTGTTAGAACAATGGCTGTTCGCGCGCTTTCACGTGTATGTCTCGCGTTTATCCTTTCAGGCCTCAGCAGAGCAGCAGCTTAAACATGCCTCTATGTGTTCGCGGTATAGTCTGTGATATTTTTGTTACATACTATTGTTTTATTTCTGTACTAACATTTTATAGCAGGATGTTGATGACTTATTCCGGTCTTAATCCCTGAACCCCCCTCCACCTCCCCCTCCTCGATCCCCTGCAAGTTCGTCGTCTGTTTTAATCTCTGTCTTATCCACTATAAACTCGGGCCTGCGGGCGGAGAGTAATGGGTAGCTCACCGTCCGATCAGGACCAGGCCCGTGCCGGACGGCGCGTACGTGTTCCACGCGCGCCTCAAAGAGATGTCAGCATCGAGGAGGGGCCCCATAGGGCCGAAGCCTGGCGGGTCAGCGGGATTGTCCGAAAGGGTTACCGCTGGCCCGGAACATAAAGGGCTAAGGAAGGAACACGGGTGGGTTTTAGTCAGTAAGAGTCTGACACTCCCTTCCGCTCCACCCAGAGCGGGAGGGGTCATTTGATGATTTCCCATCCGCAAAAAAAAAAAAAAATCCACTATAAACTTTCTCATTCCGGTTTGATCTGCTTTTTAGGGTTCCGTACCCAAAGGGTAAAAACGGAACCCTATTACTAAGACTTCGCTGTCCGTCCGTCCGTCCGTCCGTCCGTCCGTCCGTCCGTCCGTCTGTCTGTCACCAGGCTGTATCTCAAGAACCGCGGTAGCTAGACAGTTGAAATTTTCACAGATGATGTATTTCTGTTGCCGCTATAACAACAAATACTAAAAACAAAATAAAATAAATATTTAAGGGGGCTCCCATACAACAAACGTGTTTTTTTCGGCGTTTTTGCCTTGTGGTACGGAACCCTTCGTGTGCGAGTCCGACTCGCACTTGTTTATAAATATTTTTTTCTTTTGTTTTTATTCCTGAAGGATCGTCTGCAACAAAAATAAGTAGGTACAGGGTTTATTGAAATACGTAAGTTCGTAATTCTTATTGTAACAGTACATGTCCAATGAACCAGAAAAATATAGAGGTTTTGAGTGTTCATAAACCGCCATGTATCTTCTTAAACAATTGGAAATCTCACAAAAATTGATCTTAAATCGAAGTCCCGTCTGTTTTGGGAGGCCACAATGTCAATATTATTTCCCTGATATTTAAATTACATTATAACCCGATAGCTCTTAACGCGATTAAGCACTAGTCAGTTAACATGGCGGGTAGAAAAGGATTGGGTGAGTTAGTATGGTGAGTAGGAAAGGATTGGACTTGGATGCGCCGGGCGCAGGTAGGTAGGTACATACATTTAAGTATCAGTGAGTGAGTGAGTGTAGTATTGACATCCCTCATGGAGCAGTGGTGGCCCAGTCACAGTATAAAGATCATACAGTATTTCGACTTCATACAAACAGACGAAACGCGAGCTATACCTACGCGCCTCGACCTCGGAATGCGCTCGGTATGCAAACAGTTGCGACTGTGCCGCAGTGAAGAACGGACGGTGGGTTGTTTCTTTTAACAATAACCGCGCGATTTTTTCACTAAAAATAAATTGAAGTACATATTTAATATGACGAGTAGGCTATATTGTGCTGTTTTTGGTTGCATGAATTCGTCAATAACGCATCCAGAGATAACTTTTTTTAAATTACCTGGAAACTGAAAGGTAAGACTATAAAATAATTTTACTTACTAGTAGGTAGGTAGGTACATAATGTGTGTCTGTGTGTAATTAAAATGCTGGAGGCGGGCAGCCCTATCGCATGTTTACGTACCGCGCGGCTGTAGGCATTTATTTCAAGGTTACGGCCGAGTTACAATACTGTATGATCTTTATACTGTGGCCCAGTGGTAATGGCCGCGACTTACGATTGGTAGGTCGTGGGTTCGACTGGCGCTTTACTTTGTGTAAATTATTTCATCACCACTGCTCTCAAAAATTCGAAAATATGGGACATCTATCAAAGCGCACTGGGCCCGACCGCGTGGTGGATAACGGCCCATTCCCTCCCTCTTACCGAGGGGAGGCCTGTATCCCAGCAGTGGGGACATTATAGGTTGATTATGTACTCGTGGTTATGTATTCTATACCCAGGTCTCCTTAAACCATACATTTTACCCCGTCAGGACCTAGTATAGACAACAATCACTTAAAACAATATTTATAAAGGTCACGAAGACCTTTTGGGATTCAATCTAGCTCGACAAACCAAACAACTCGAATCACTGCTTCAATCCAAGTTTCAATTCAATATTCTATACACCCTGTTGACCTATTGGCTGTTCAGTCTAAAGGCCGAGTGCGGTCGGGATTTCTATCAGATGGGTCTAACAAATAGGTCTGACAAATAGGTCTAATGTAACGTTTAACGTTTGGAAATAGTCGCTGATGCATACCTAACCTAATGCTTCGTTTACACGAACTTCGTAATTGCGGGGGTTTTCTCTCCGTTTACGGATACCCTACAGCAACAGAATACTACCGGTATTCTGTTGTTGTAGGTCAGGGATGGCGAACCAATGGCACATTACCAGAGACACATTACTGTGTCGTGTTGTGTTGTGACTCGGGATACACCAATCAAACGAATCTGTTCAGGACTACATCTAATTACAACGAGTTTTGATTGGCTAACGCTGCGTCAGAAGGCGTCACGACACGCCACGACACGTAAGTATGTTTCCGCCATAATTTAGGCACTCCATCAATTTATCGATTTCGGATATTGTTTATCGTTTCGGATAATGTGAACCTGGTATAAATTGTTTGGCATCTAGTTTTTATCAGCAGAAATCGCACTAATTTGTTCTTTCATTCAAATATAATTATAAAATAGTAAATGTTAAGATGATTGAATAATAGTTAAGGTCTAATTCTGTTTGTAAATAAGGAGTATTATTCTGAAACTATTGCGTATTTTTTCAGTAATCAAGAAGTCAAGATTGTTTGTTGGCACGTCATGGCCACATTGAATATTTATTTGGAAAAATGGCACGTAGATATATAGAGGTTCGCCATCCCTGTAATGTAGGTAGTTAGTTATGTTACACCGAACCATTGTTAAGTTCAACTGTGTTTGTTTAGTAATCTGAGCCGCACTTAATGTATTATTATTATCATGTAATTATCGAACCATACGTTAGCAAGGAGTTTCAGTTACGCTTACGACTGAATTAAGTGATTATTAATTAGGTACCTACGCGTAAACGTGCTTTTGCTGTATGAACATTATATCATGTATGTATGTATATCATGTCATTAGTAATCACAACGCACAAAGCTTGGGATCAAATTAATTGAAAATGCTGCTGGCTCTGACAAAATCCCTCAATTGTTCTATTCGAAAAATGACACAACAAGGCATTATCATTTCCCTAAACCACTACATATTCTAGTAGGAATCTTTTTCAAATTGGTTGTCGGTTTCAGTCCCCCAAAAACGAACTACCCAGCAACAACTTTTTTAATATTTTTTTTTTTTTTTTTTTTTTATCTATGGATCCGACCTCGTTGATTACGATGTCAAAAGTTAAACAAACTGTAAACAGCTATATTTACACAGGTTCATGACCTATGTATGGGCTTCAGGGTCGGAAGTCGGGTGACAGGAGGAAGACCCCGTTGGCTTTGCTCAACTAATACCTTTAGCCTCTGTCCCTTGAGTGCCGACTTATCAACTCTGTGGAATATTGTCCGAAGAATGACTGAGGACCTTAGTTGTATCACGTTTGCTTGTTAAGTTAATCGAATTGTTAACTTCCATACTTTTTGATAGTGATTCGGGAAACAATAAATCAACTAATCTCTTAACCTCGACATCCTCTTAAAGGTGAGTATACACTTGAGCATTTACTCGAGTATTTCCATGTAATATAACGTTCCTGCGAATGCTCGACGCTGCGTTCGACGTAATGCTCACGGTGAGTGAGCATTTATCTGTAATATGTATTTCTACCTCGCGTTCATTGTTGAATAATGTGCGTTTTGATCGCTCGTGCCTTTGCTCGATAAAATGTAACTTCAATACGCTCGTTGGTTTTTGAAATTAGATTGTAACACAAAACATCGAGGGTCGTGTTCGAAGTGCGGTTTGATAAAATTATAAAACGGCGAATGCTGGATGTCCTGTTACACTCACTTTATGCTTTGTCATCTTCCTGTGTGTTGTATTCCTACAAAGGAAATTGAGGAAAACACCCATGAGAGTGACGGCGATGCCATAATATCCAAGTTAAAGAATTAATTGAAATTAAACTCTACTACTATTGAGTTTCCACTTCAGGTGTTTTTCAAGACTTTTGATAATGGTTGCATGCAATTTTCCACAACCCCCGAAATCAACATAGCTATTCACAACAATTTGATAGGTTGTCGTATCGAAAGGAGTCATTTTCAATTACTGATTTGCCATGCCTATGCAGAACGTTACTTTGTCAAGTACATAATTCAAATATTTTAACACACAAAATTCGTGTCACATTCCATGTAACATGGCCAATCTTTGTGAACACTTAACTAGATCTATCACCGCTGTGTCTCGAATTGGCTACAATAGCCCGTGTCAGATGATTGATCGAGCTGGACACAAAGTGCGATGGCCGGTTTAGAGAACTGGGTCGGCCACATATCTGGTGGGACACTAGAGGTCAAAAGATTACGACACGATAAGTATACATACACGGATACATTCGGAAAGATAACTTTATAACTGTCCGTAAGGAGATTTGGAACAATCGATGTAGACACAGTGAGTAAATGAATAAATGAAAATGAAATCTATACATATAATAAATTTGTAGAAAAGTGGTGTCTGTACAATGGAAATATATAAAAAAAAAGTAGCAGGGGTTGTTATTATATCGATGCCGAACCCGAAATTGTAATTAATATTTTTTTTGTCTGTTTGTCTGTTTGTCTGTTTGTCGGTTTGTCTGTTTGTCTGTTTGTCTGTTTGTTTGTGCACGCTAATATCAGAAACGGCTTATTCGATTTAGATGCGGTTTTCACTAATATATTGTAGTAGGCTTCACTTAACATTTAGTGTTTATTTCATGTCAATCGGTTCATAAATAAAAAAGTTATGTCAATTTAAAGAATCACGGCGAACATTTGTTAAGGTATTCTATTAGAGTACATACACGCTTTGGGGCCTGCGCGTCCGATCTTCGGAACTACTGGACGGATTTGAATGATTTTTTTTTTGTTGTATAGTCATTATGGCTGGACAACATTCAGGCTATAATGTTTCTTGGAAACTTGAACACCTGATGCAGAACCGAAACAGACCAACTTAACTATAAGAGATACAAAAATGGTACCATAGCAAAAATTGTTCCACGTGATGAGGATTTTCTGCTGAGAGAATAAATTTGAAGATCTGGAACACCTGATGGGGAACTCCAAGAGCCCAGCTACACCATAACACATATAGGAATGACGTCTTAGTAAAAGTTATTCGGTCTGATGGGCATTTCCTGTTGACTTATAAAAATCGAAGATCAGAAACATCTGATGTGGAAATCTAAGCTATCACTAATTTCACCTCCACGCGGTGAAGGCGGTAACAGTTTAGGACTGATTTTCGATGACGATGGTATATCATTGAAAATTTGACTCTACTGGCCAAAACTCCCATTTATTTATTTTTTAACGTGAAGAAATGCTCATGCATTCTGCACTACCACGGGGAGATAGTGCAGTTATGTGGGACTCTAACCCACTAAAACTCCACTGTGTCCTCCTCTGCCGCTTACGGCGGGAACATGGGCACGCGTTAGCACTCATCCGTGAACCCGCCGCGGCTGTCCGTCACCGGACCCTCCGCTGGGGAGTACTCCCCATCACCGGCGCACCAGAACAGATAGCACGCCGTGACCACCCCAGGGACCAAACCAGCACATGGGCCAGACGATCCCGTGTCTGGGCACCCTTGGTAGGGGAGCAGTCACTTAGATTTTAATTGATCAGGTATCTTCATAATAAAACTATAACCATGCCTAGAAAGAGGTCAAATCTTTCCCAATGTTCCAAAGGAGCTAAAAGATTGAGGATCATAAGATCCCAAGAATCTACCGAAGAGTGTCAGGAGAGACTTGATGCTGTTTGAGAACATCAGGCTGCAACTCGCTCCGTGGAAACCTCTTCGGATCGCGAAGCACGCCTGCGTTCTCAGCGTATTTACGCATCTACATCCAGATCTCTAGAGACCAGTGAAGAATATGATGCGCGACTGACCGCTGATACGGTGAGATTATCATACATTGTTCCGAACACGCACACAACAAAATATTCATAATCAGAAAGTGAGAAAGGAAGAATTGCTGGAGTACGGCATGAAGAGACAGATTAAGAAGAGCGGAACGAACGTTTGAATTCTGATCGACTTCGACATTCTCTGAACAGAATGTCGATATCATCTGAAGAATCGGATGTGTCTCAAGATATAGCCGTAGGGCATGGCGACCTTCCTTGGGTTGATAAGGAACGGAGTGCATTTACGTATACTCCTATGATTGCCTACGCCACATATTCCGCCATCGGAGGTATGGTTAAAAATTTTACTTTTTGTGAAGCTGTTAAATAGCAAAAAGAAACAAACGGTATGTGTTGCTCAGGTGGGAAAGTAGATATTGAAATATTACAAAATCCTCCAGAAATATTAAGATCACTGCTAATCGGTGACCATCACAGTCAAAACATTTCTTGGACAACATACGTTCGTACAATAATGCCTTTCAAATGACATCTTTTGTTGCGAAACAGATTTCAGAAGGCCCATTTATGCCAACATTCAAAGTGCAAGGCCAAGTTTACCACCCTATTGGTTCATTATTGCATGAAAATGACGTCTTGAATCGTCTCGCGCATCCCGTTGTTATCCAGTCCCCGGGTTCTTAGAATTCGACATCAGACGTTTCAGATCTTCGATTTTGTCTACCCCGTTGTCGCTGGCATAACCAACAGGATCCGCGTACGAAGTCGCGGGCAGAAGCTAGTATATAATATATTCCAGTAAACTCGTTCTCGCAACTGTGATAGTAACTGTATCTGCTTAGTACGCAATTTGACAGCGACTATTTTCTTCTCCCTTGGGATTCTCATTCATATAAATAGGGTGGTAGCTGTTACCAGGGATTAAGTACACGATTCTGAACTCCCAGTTAAAATTTTTCGTCGGTTATTTTTTTTTTTAAATCCTGTTCCATACATTTTGACGGCGTAGGTAACATAACAACAAAAACAGTTTATGTTAAGCCCAACGAACAATTGATATGGAAAAATTCTTGGAAGGTTCAACATCTTTCCAGATCATCGTAGAACATTGACCTACTTAAATTTTACTATTTTACTACTGTCCCGCTAAGAAAATGTCCGGATCCAATTTGTCTTACAATAAGTTCAGAAGATCGATCGACGGCTGGTAGTCACTGGGTGATAGCAATTTCCGGTCGCTTCGAGAGGCTATTATGAGTTCATAATAAGGTGATCATTGATCTTCGAATTACAATTGACTAAACGTTCTTTTATTTGCGGTGAACTGAACTGGTGGTCTGTAATGATCTAGATATGTAAGACTCTGCGTAGTCTTGAGTCAGGACTGTCTTCCACACTTTCCACACTCGCTACAAAACTGTTTTAACTGTTCTGTCTACAAAATATGAATTAAGTAGTTTGACTCTAAAGGCCAATTAAAAACATTCAAAATCAAGTCGCAATCTCATCTCGGTGACAATCAATGTCAAACACTTGTCAAAAATGTAGGGAAATTAGAGGTATTTTTGACAGATTGAGACTGAGATCAGAATGTGAACGTTCTTAAAATTGCGAGAATTGCCCCTCTGTCTTGACTCAAGACTGTCTTCCACACTCGTCACAAAACTGTTTTGTTTGGTAACTGTTCTGTAAAAATGTCACCGTGAAAACTTAGGTGGAGTGAGGTTAAAGTGAGCTGTCAATAGTGTCAATCCCTAGCGTCAGGTGGAATGACAGCTCACTTTAAGCTCACTTCAACTAAGTTATCACGGTGATCGTTTTACAGTATAGCTCCGCTGTTCAAGATCTACAAACGATGAATTATGTAGGTATAATTAGTTTGACTCTGGTGTAACCTTTACATTTTTCAAGAAAGATGCGAAGAAATGTGTGTCTCTTTGTGGGTAAACACGGGGAATATAGGCGTAACTTTATATTATGTTAGGACTTAAAAAAAAACCTTGAATATTGCTGACTTTGTTTCTGCTGAGCGGTAGGTTCGTCATGTCAATGCGCCAGCTCAAATAATTTTTAAGATTAGTAAAACCTATCCCACTGTATGAAAATCTTCATTCCACAGAATTTTTTTCTCGCAGCGAGAAAACTAATAGAAAATTTTAAATAATACCCAGACTCATAAGCATAACAGAAGTATTTTTCACTCGTAACACCACATTGGGTCATCGACCCAGTCCAAGTAACAGAGTTTCTTGGCGACTTTATTATCCCCACAAGACGCGGGCTACGAACTCAATATCTCTGGTAATAACATGTCTGTGGAAAATATATAAAAAATGGTTTGTATCAAGGCAATATTGAATCTTATTAAATAGAATCCTATGAATACTTATTGAGAATGAAAATGCTGAGATTGAATCTTCAATTTTTGCTATCATTTTATTAGTTAAATAGAAAAGAATGATAACAGTTTGGAAACAGCTAGATAAATAAGAAAACATTATGGCTGTGATATTTTTTGCCCGACTGCGGGAATCCCAAAGTCAAAGTCAAATCATTTATTTAAATAAAATAGGCATAAGACACTTTAAAACAAAAATTACAATAAAATAAAATTAATTCTAGACACCCAAAGGTAGTGTTCGTATGGAGAAGAATGGGCAAGAAACTCCACCGTTACTCTCAAAGGGAAGGTAATGTTTTCAACGTTTACTACACAACTTTAGACTTATCAAGATCATTACTCAGTACACTCCGTTCATTTTTTAAAAGCGCTTTCCCTGTTACCGGTGAGTTAGGGGTAACGTTTATATAAACGACCCCTACACGAATCAAACAGCCATTGAAGCGCTTTCCGTTAGCGCACTTCTACCTACGACACAATTTATTGGAACATTTAACTACTTGCACATCGACATGACCACAGATATAGATAGATCTAGATAACGCAAGTATCACGAACTGTATGAAAACCAAGCGTGCCATTTTTTGACTACCTACTATGACGTCAAAAGCTCGCGCTCTCGCTCACGCTTACCCAGCCAGCAGTACACAGGACTGAGCGCGAAAGTGGCGGCTTATGATTTTTTATCGTAGGCTGGTGCGATTTTTGGCACGCGAAGTAGTTGCTCTTGCGTTATCTAGGTGTATCTATATCTATGGACATGACCTATACAACTTTATTAAAATTTCAGTCGACCTCAACCGCTACCAGCAGTCCAAAAAACCGGTCAAGTGCGATTCAAACTCGGGCACGGACGGAAGGTTCCGTACCACCACTTGAGGTACAAGGGCAGGCAAGATTAACATTGAAAAAGATATATTTATTCAAGGTTTCGAAAGACTCCTCTTGTTGTCTTTTATTTTTTTAATCATTTGCCATGATAGCGATTGTAGTTACGCGTATTCTGTTTATGAAAATTCCTATTATCTAGCTTCTACCTACAGTGCTAAAGAGACAGAAACTTGTGATAAACATACAATATCACAGGCTAAGTAATAGGGTCCGGTAGGAACCTTTTACCTACGGAACACTAAAAGCGGTTTAAGCTTCGGAAATATTCCGTTTGAAACGAACAGCGATTTCGTTTTGCTTTTAAATTGTTTAGCTCTAAAATACTGGCTGGATATAACTGACATAGTCGGGGAAATTATAAATTATCTAGGTACATTCTAAACTTCTCCATACACACCATAATCAGCCTATAATGTTCCCACTGCTGGGACACAGGCTTCCCCTCAATGAGAGGGAGTGGGCCGTAATCCACCACGCGGGCCCAGTGCGGGTTGGTGGATGTCACATGTCTTCGAATTTTTAGTTCTAGGACATGCCGGTTTCCTCACTATGTTTTACTCCATACACACCCTTCTTTCATACTACCTTTAACAGTAACAAAAAATATGAATATCCAATAACAAAGTTTTTGTAAAAAAAAAACAGAATAACATCACTTGCCTACACTTGCCTCGCGAGCTAATGGCATTTGTTGTGAGACTTCAAGTGCACTCCGCTTTGCTAAGAACTTTTTCAGTAAATGTGCGGTTGAAAAACTTTTTAGGCCAAACGAGGTACGATACACGTATTGGAATAATAATTTCGTTCCCGAAAAGTATTTTCAGTTGAGTTGAGCTGGAATGTAGAGTAAGGGTCAGTTCACACCGAGACGCGACGCGACGCGCAGTTTTCAAGATAGAAATACAATTACAGACCTTATCTACTACACTAAAAGGTACACAATTCAGTGTCTACCTACTACGTCGAGCTACGCAGCGCGGCGCCGCCGCCGCGCGGTGTAGCTCACTGAATCGTGTACCTTTTTAGGGTTCCGTACCCAAAGGGTTAAAAACGGAACCCTATTACTAAGACTTCGCTGTCCGTCCGTCCGTCTGTCTGTCACCAGGCTGTATCTCATGAACCGTGATAGCTAGACAGTTGAAATTTTCACAGATGATGTATTTCGGTTGCCGCTATAACACCAAATACTAAAAATAAAATAAAATAAATATTTAAGGGGGGCTCCCATACAACAAACGCGATTTTTTTTGCCCTTTTTTGCTCGATATCAATAATGGCAACAGGTAGGCACTTAAAATATTCACAAAATACTCAGTTGTATTTTTACTTTAATAATAAATAATAAAATTAAAATAAAATAAATATTTAAGGAGGGCTCCCACACAACAAACGCATTTTTTTCGGCGTTTTTGCCTTGTGGTACGGAACCCTTCATGTGCGAGAAAAATGGCCAAGTGCGACTCGCACTTGGCCAGTTTTTTTTATTTGTTTAGGCTAAAATTCAGCAATACGCGAATACCGTTTGCTGACGCCATTGCAACCTAACAACATCCCAAAAAATCAGTAATACAGTGCAATTTTTTTGCGGCCAAACTACATAGTTTGGTGCAGTATATGAAGCATCCACCACCAACCCATCCAACCATCCATCGACGAAATTCGTCAAACCCAATAATTTATTAATTGGAATTAGGGCAATTAGAATACTCGTCACTCAAAAACAGATAATAAACTTGAAAATAATTACGAATGAAAGGTTTCACTCTTAAAATTAAATCACATCAACTGTCTAGAAAGTTGATTAATAAATCTGCTTCAATTCCCTTTGAGGTCGTATTATGAGATTTTTTGGTCTTGTCCCAACATGCTCTGTTACTTTCTACTTAATTGAAAAGTTTAATAAGAATGAATTAGAGTTTTTCAGACCTCATTTTGAATTAGAATTTCCCAGGCCAATTATGATTAAGTTGCAAATGTAAAATAGATTTTTAATGTCACTGAATTATGAACTTTTTATAAAAAAAAGCATAGGGATTTTAAAATATTTCAGGCAAAAAATGGCCGAATTGTGTTGGTAAATGTTAAGGGAAACTAATTCCCCTAAACATTAAAAAAAACAAAAGGATAATAAACGAGAACAAAAGGATAATATTAAGTACAAAATGAAATGTTATTTTCTACCAACTGTTGACAGTCCAATTTACACCAACTCAAATAAAACTTTGGATCTTGTCCAAAACTCTTAAGTTAATTTCGAACGTCGAGATTGTTTAAATAAAGTTTAAGGAACAATGTTTAAGACCCCGGTCGGTAGTCTTGTTGGGTGTGGCAAAAGAAGAATGAAAGTAGAATAAATTTATTTTTTATTTTATTTATTTGTATGGCACTACAAAGGCTTATTCACTGAGGCTAAGCCCGCACTACGAATTTTAATCGTTGCGATAAATAATCGTCAATCTGTAGACAATACTAATATACTAGAGTCCGCGCACTGCGTAAAAAAATCGCTTGAGAATTCGCTTGAAATTTTTGTGTTTGTGATTTTATAACTAAATTGCAACGATTAAAATCGTAGTGCGCGCTAAGGCTAAGACATACACAAACAAAAATCACATACAGTTTTAGGAATTGTGAATTCGTCACTACAGAAGTGCACAGCACAGAAATTAATAGTACGTACAAGATATCGTTATTATATGATATTGTTATTATCGTTAGTATTTCTATTCTATTCTATCGTTAGTTGAATTACATTTAGGTTAAAAAAGAAATTAGAATTAAAATGAGCAATGTTCACAAATACGATGAAAAGTATAAAAAATAACAACAAAAAGAAGGCTGGCAAAGAAGGAATGGAAGTAATCAAGCAAATTTAAAAAAAAAAATCAAAGTCCTGACTGACTGATATATCAACGCAAAACCGTGTTGTAGCCATTTCATACGACTAATAAAGAAAGCAATTTGTAATTTTGAATATGGAACCAATTTAGAATTATGTAATAATATTCTTGGAAATTGAAATAAGTAGCATAATTCTCCAAAAATAATAACATGGCAACCCGGTATCAAGCTGTCATGTCAAATTGAAATGTCGTTTGTTTTTAGACGGAATTTTAAGTGATATAAACAATATATAACATTTAGAATAATGTGAGCACTGGTGGCCCAGTGGTATCGGCCCCAAGTTACGAGTTGAAGGTCGCGAGATCGAACCCAGACAGGCACTTTGCTTTGTGTATTTAATTTCGTTACCACTGCTCTCAAAGCGGTGAAAATTCGAAGACACGTGACATCCGCCAACCCGCACCCTAATTGCGTAACACACTATTACTCTCAATTTGAATAATTTTTTTGAAAAATGTGTCTGCTCAACAACGTAAAAAACGCAATGAATGTTGTTGAACTGTCAAAATGAAACCCATTGCTACTGATAGTGTGTTACGCAATTAACAGCAGCATAGCGCAGCTATGGCCCGCGTGGTGGATTACGGTCCACTCCCTCTCATCGAAAGGAGGCCTGTGTCCCAGCAGTGGGAACATTATAGGTTGATTATGTGAGTCCGTTTCCCTGACATCTATCCAATGAAACATGGTAAGAGGCGATGCCTAAATCCATGAATGACCAGACTAATCACTCAGCAAAGTACTCGCTATGTTTATTAACTTTAACTTGAGATAGGAAAAAGTTTCGCTCTCGTTCGGTGATCCTTAATGAGTTTCGGCACTGTATTGTCAGGAGTAGGAAATGAAGAACGTGGTCAGCTTACGATAAGAAGAACGGAATGGATTGTTGATGTGTTTGTTTGACTCAAACTACACATTTGGTAGTGTGGAAACTTGTAGAATGTTTGCTCACGCATTGGTTTAAGCAAGAGAAAAATACTTGTTCGGAATCTTAAAGTTGTAAAAGTAAAAAATGATGAATGAATGATGTCTTAATGTTGTTGTTGTTATTGTAATGTTTCAGTAAGCCATTGGCACGGACGTAAAAATATCGCGGCAGGATTTTATTGCGCACTGGATTTTCAACTTTCGGTATTGAGCCGAGCGTTGCGAATCCAACAGAGCGCATTTCAGCGTCAAAATACGCACTGTTGGATTTTCAGCTCTCGGCGCTAAGCAGTTTGTTGAAAATCCATTGCGCTAAATAAAATTTCCGCGGGAAAAACGCGCCCGTGCGTACCTGGGCTTACAGAAACAACAAAAAAGTATCTCGTGGAGAATATAAATCTCGATAGTGACAAATTAAATGTAGTTAGGTGGTAAACCGTGAAAGTTTGAAGGGCCTGTACTACCTCCAATATTTTTCATATATATAGTTAAGGGTTTTTATTATTTTGCGATGATTTGCAAGTCTATAGCAATAATTAATTAATTGTATAAGTAGGGAAGGGAAATTGTAAAAGAATTTGATATAATATCATTTTGCATACAACTTTTTTATTCACCTACAATCCATGCAAGTAATTATATTCTAACACATTCATCCATTCTTTCGAAAGCCTTAACATACCTCTAAAAGCACTCCTATGTAACGAATTGAATATTATAAATAAACAATAGATTGTAGATAAAATATTTATCAACACTTTCTTTTATTGTACTCTCGAGGGCTCTTCGATCTGTTTAGAATCCCAACGGGCAATAAATAAGAGATGAAAAAGTATTTTGACTCCAAAGTATCGTATTACAAATTAAATTTAAGAAGTTGGGAAAAGCTCTTGGCCTCTTCCCTTGGCTGACAGAAACTTGATAGGAGAATAAACGGTGAAAGTTTACTTACTTATAGCGAGCTGTGAGTGACGTTATTTTTGTAATACCATCTCGTTTACGATGCAAGGTAGTAAAGGGCCATACATCCATTTTGACATCACTGAAGGAAGCGTCACAGTTTGGTATGTGTGTTAATTTATTGTGGTTATGATGATTCCACCTTCAGAAAATGAAGAGCCCTGTAAAACCTAAAACAACCACTTTTAGACAACACGGTTGTACGAAGACTTAAAAAAAACATTATTAAACGCACAACAACAAAAAAACTATGTAAGTAACAACCAAAATACTTACAATTCAAAGTAACGTTTGCGGGTCCAAATAGCGACGTCAATAAAAAAAAATTTGATTCCTCTTATCTAGGGCTATCCGAAAATACCCCATGTATGTTCCGTGATTGTTGATAGTATAAGATGTTTTTTTTTTTTTTAATTTTTGGGAAATTCTTCGGGGACATCTTTAAAAATTTATAACTTTTTTTTGACAAACTATATTTTTTTCTTGCGATGGTGGATTCTTACGGTGATGGTCTATTCTTACGATTGAAAATTGATTTTCTTTTTCAATTTTAAAATGCTATGTAATGTTTCAGGTTCTACTAGTCAACTCAAACTTATAATTGATCTATATCTTTTAAAATTAAAATCAACTTTTAATCGTAAAAATATCTCACTTTCGATAAAAAAAATTGTATCTTGCACTAATGTTAGAAAGAATTTTTTTTTTACATAAAAGGGTATTTCATGATAGTCCCATCGCAAAAATAAAATCATAAAACATCTATAAATTAAATTAATTATATTAATAAATTATCCATAGTATTTATATTATAAATGCGAAAGTGTGTTTGTCTGTCTGTCAGTTACCTCTTCATGCTTAAACCGCTGCCGCTGAACCGATTTAGATGAAATTTGGTATAGAGAACACGAACAGTTTGTCGCGGGAAAGGACATAGGATACTTTTTATCCCGCGGGATCGACAGTTGGGCGGGTGAAACCGCGGGCCGCTGCTAGTGGATTACTATACTATATAATATTATAAATTCGAAAGTAACTCTCTAAGTCTGTCTGTATGTTACCTTTTCACGCCTAAACCACTGAACGGATTTCGATAAAATTTGGCAGAGAAATAGATTGCATCCCGGGGAAGGACATAGTATAGTTTTTATCGACATATCGAGGTCTCGAGGTCGAAGCCACGGGCGGAAGCCAGTAATATTATAAATGCGAAAGTGAGTTTGTTTGTCTTTCACGCTAAAACGGCTGAACGGATTTGGATACAATTTGCCATCTACCATGACCTGGATTAGGATATAGGACACTTTTTATCCCGATATTCCTATGGGATCGAGACTTACGCGGTTGAAACCGCGGGGCGCAGCTATATGTGAATGCAGGGTACCTCCCCCCCGGTGGGTTCCCGCATTGTCGAGGCGGGGGGGCTCAGTAGCCGTGGCTTGGTCACCCACGGTGAAGCGAAGAGGAACCCGAGGAGGGGCCCCTCGTCAGGGCTTTTGCCTGTAAGCCGACGACGTAGCGGCCAACAAGATAATAATATAGACATGTCATATAAAACAGGAGGGAAGGGAATGAATCATAGGGGATCAAAAAATTCGTCCGCATCGCTGTCAACAGGAAAAGTGCTCAAAAGGCTGACAGCCGATCTAATAGAAGTTGCTTGCCATGCATTTAAAAAATTTCAGAACTAGGAACACGAATTTCTTTTGTCAATGTCTTTAATATACTATCCTATTCATCTAAGTTTCTTTATTATATCGCATATAAATTGAATCCATTCAATACCAACTGGCGAAGTAAAGTGCAAATGAGGGTTCTTTCACTTCCAAACGCCAATGAAATTAATTATTTAGGTATTCCTTGTCGAAGTAAATTGCCAACGAGCGGGTCCATTCATTGACTCATAATAAAATCTAATATACACGACGTTCTATTTTAGACTTTATTTCTTTAACATAAGGGTCATAGATTATGTCATTGTTTAATTATTAGGGGAGTTAAGTTCTGGTGATAAGGGATTATTAGGGATGGTTTAGGTGACATGATCCGCTTGATTTTATGCCGTGGAAAATTGGGAGCTGTGTATCAAGTTGATTTGACATTGGTGGACAGTTGGTGAAAGTTCGACTTCAGAAGACATTCTATTACCATTACCTATTTGCTAATAAGTAATGACCGTTGTGTTCAGGAACGGGGGAATGACATCCGTTAGTCAAGCAGGCAGAGACTGTGTTGGTGACTTATCCCTTTTTAGAGCAGAAATAAAATTTGTAAAGCGCCTGTAACCTTAAGGTTACAACTTGGAGTAACTTTAAGGCTGTTTTTTTTATTGATAAAATCGAAGATATGGGATCCTGCCGTTTTGTCGAAAATATTTTAATATTTTTTTATACCAATGCAATGTTTGGGATGATTTTAGTACGCACATTTTCATTTGGTCAAATTTTTACTTGGCAGTATATTTATCAAGGTTAATGTCATTTAGGTATTTAATCAAACGATTTATTACAGCAAACAATCTTTAGACATTAAACATTTAGTCAAAAGATTTGTTATGAAAAAAATATATAGACAAAAATATTTTTTATGGGAATTACTCGTACATGGTTTTACTTACATAATTACATTGCATGGTTGCGGTCGGTCGATAGGCGACGTAGGATGCAAGAGCGAGCGAAGGGCACCCCGAGGTTCGGTTTTGTTATGTTAATACCAATTGAAATATTTGACGAAATTAAAATTGGTAAAAGTACTATTTGGTAAGCAAGTTATTGTTTAAACGTTCACTTGCCAAACATTAGGTTTGCGTTACAATTTTTTGCGAAAAGTCTGACATAATATAGGTAAACGTTTTAAGGGATCACCATACATACCTTCGTTGAGGACTATTAACATTTCTTCGTGACAATGATGCCGAAAGGCCCTGGAGTGGTGACCGCGTACCGGAAGACTTAACGTTAGAAGGATCGATGATCTTGTGAAGGCCGCAGAAATCCGCTGGATGCGAGATGCACAGAAGCAAGTGAGTTAACTGTCATACATTTCAATACGAATTGTTTGGATACGTAGCCGATGACGACATCGCCATGGCGTCCCAGTGTGTTAGCGCTCTTAGCCTAGTATAGTTCACACTAAGTTAGAGCATATTTAGAACTTGTATTGTGTATTTATTTAATGTTTTATTTTGATTTTAGTATCCCATTTTATGCTGCACCGGTTGACGTCATCACGTTAACTCCGGCTGTCGCTGAAACCCAGCGCTGTGACTCTGTGTCGCATAGGGTCACAAATTATACTGAGCGATGGCCATTTTGCGTTTAATGTTTTTCTTTTTTGTGTTTTTTTCTTTGCGCCATGTTTTACAGCTAATAAACGTATTTTTTAGCTGATAAGATACCTACATATTATTTTCCTTTTTATTCGCGTTGAAAGGTCACGCTTTTATAAAAGCTATCTTGTAAGTAATGTTATCTTCAGTCAATCCTTTGACAAAGCCATCTATTTGTTTCAGTGAAGTACCTACTTGGACCGGGATGGAATGTTTTTGTACACTTTCATTTACTTTCAGAACAGAAGCGATATCTGATTAATTTTCAAAGACGCCAAGATTGGATTCAGATCGTGTGTGGCGTTTTTAAAATGTTCTAGTATTTATGACTAATTGACCCTACCGACTTACGAGTTGTAGGTCGTAGGTTGCCAGTTAGAAACCCAGACAGGCGCTTTACTTTGTGTAAATTATTTCATCACCACTGCTCTCAAAACGGTGAAGGAAAACATCGTGAGGAAACCGGCATGTCCTAGAACCAAAAATTCGAAGACATGTGACATCTGCCAGCCCGCACTGGGCCCGCGTGGTGGATTATGGCCCACTCCCTCTCACCGAGAGGAGGTCTGTGTCCCAGTAGTGGGAACATTATAGGCTGATTATGTATGACTAATTGACCCTATGGTTGTATGATGATCTAAATATGATTTGCGGCCGTAACAAATATTTATTTATATAGGTACCTAAAATCATAAAAATTTATCGACACATCGCTCTAAGTTCATATTACGTTACTGAATGACTATTCCATGAAATCACGACATTTGAGGCCAATTCTAACTTAAAGAGTTGTATTTCTAATTGTAATGATTATAAATCTGTAAAGTCCACATATATAGATAGACCTAGATAACGCAAGAATCACGATCTGTATGAAAACCAAGCGTGCTATTTTTTGACTACCTACTATGACGTCACAACCACTATTTAGTGATGGGAAAACCAAATCGATTCAAAGACGCCGCCTCCGCGTGTGGCATCAATCTCGCCCTACCCCCGGGGCTTAGCGCCAGCGATCACGTTCCCCCAGCCAGAGAGACTGTAGCAGTACAGAGGAGTGATCGCGAAAGTGACGGCTTACGATTTTTTTACGTAAGCTAGTGCGATTTTTGGCACGCGAAGTAGTTGATCTTGCGTTATCTAGGTATATCTATCTATATCTGTGGTAAAGCCATATTTATTACGGTCGCGAATCATATTTAATTAACATACAACCTGACACTGAATTGCAAAAAACATAAGTAAGTAAATTTGAAATTCGCGGACTACCTTAGCGCATCCCCCTTTAGCACTCGTAATTTTAATCAATTTGTACTAATTACACATGTTCTCTTGTTAATTGAAACTTTATTAAATAATGCAATTTCCGATTGCAATCAAATTGAGAATGTACAATATTGATTTACCGATACGTAGTTAATTAACAAAGTGAAAATGTTGATTCTGAAATGAGGCAAAGTACATATGTATAGATAAGCATAATAAAATTATTATACAATATAACTTATACATAAATATAATCACGATTCAGCTTAAACATAGATCAGGCAACGCACTACATTACCTTCAGATTTCTATTTTTGACTAGGTAATCTCATATACTTATCTCATACCATAGTCTATATCCAGATTATTATAATCCTAATATAGGCATAGATTAATATATACTACTGAACCATAAGTACACGTTTTTTTTAACTTATTATTTCACTAGCTTCTGCCCGCGACTTCGTCCGCGTGAAATTTCACCCTCTCCCCATCCCTTAGGGGTTGAATTTCGAAAAATCCTTCCTTATTCCCTGTCTACATTATAAAGGGAACCTCTGCAAAATTTCAGCTCTCTAGGTCCAAGGATTTGGGCTGGGCGTTGATGAGTCAGTCAATCAGTCAGTCAGGACTTTTCTTTTTATTTATTTAGTATATAGATAGATTATAAATTTTATCTATTTAAATAAAAAAAGCTAAATGCTTAATGCGGCCTTCTAACAGCTGGGTCACAGGCCTCATCTTTGTGAGAAGGAGTGGGCCGTAATCCACCACGTGGACCTAGAGCGGGTTGATGGATGTCACACGTCTTCGATTTTTTGGTACTAGGACATGCTAGTACCTACAAGTACCTTACTTACAATTTACATTTTTGCTTTTTATAAAAATAAGTAGCTTTGTATGTATAGAGCGAAAAGAAATACGTATTGGGAATTAAAAAAAAATATTGCTTGTTTTATGAATAACTTAAGTATGAAATGTAAACGAATATTATTATTATCGTCGAACATCAAACCATAGGTTTGCTGAATTATTAGAAAAAAATATTACATGTTATTGTTGCCATTCTTTTCTAACATTCCTTCACAACAATACTTTCAGCTTAAGCTAATTTAGTACCTAGGTAGGTAGTCCTGGGAATACTAAATTTAGCGTAGGTCCGTACGTCTAGTTTGGAGAGAAATTTATAAGTTTTTCAATCACGAAAAGCTAGCGCAATCTCGACAAATACTTACTTTGAAACTGAATATCTAACTGAAACTCGGCAGCCCTAGTGTTTCAAGCCTGTTGCTCCATGTTACTGGATAAGCCCTATCATATTTTTATAGCTAACAATATTTTACTTCCAAATTAATTGAAGAAAGTTTTTGTAATAAATTGAACGTTCCGGGAAATGTTACAATAAGGCCCTTTGGACACACGTTTTTTGCTGTGAAAAGCTATAGGTAATACGGTTTATTCGCCGTGTGTCACGGTTCGTCAGTGTTGTATGGATCACTATGGAAACTTCTTGATAGACATGTTTATACGCTGTTCCGTAAAGAAAGCGGAACATGTATAGGACTTTACGGTATTTCACGATAATATCGTACCTAGGCTGTTTTAGAAAATTCTGGGATTTATTTTCTGAATTGCCTTTGGGTAGGATCGGTAATTTATTTTGCTGCCGATCACTGTTGCTCTAGTTCACCTTTCACCAGTAGTGTTTTACGATATACTGCATGAAGTTCTTCCTTTGTCCATAAACACGGGCGGCACGCGTCAGTGGCAGAAGCAACTGCAGCTGTCGACACTCGTCGACGGCAGTCGTCGACTAGCATCGACGGTTGCAGTTGTCGCGTGTCGCTCGTGTGTATGCACACTTACGAGTACCTAACTTGGCTTAACAAAGCTTAGGTAAGAACTAAATTAAGCTTAACAATGTTTATGTACTGTAGTGTTCTGTGTGTTCTCGCCTTTAGCAAAAGGCACTGACTGGAGATGTTATTCGATTCGAAGGTTTAAACGCATGTCAAGTAATTTAATATGTTATTTTGTTCTAGAAGGATTCATTCTTATAATTATCGCGAAGCTGTAACGTACAATTTTTACAAATAGTAATTTTTCCAAGTTTAAAGTTGTATCATATATATACCTCCCAGAGGTACTCTAGAGGGTATCTCTCCGAACCTCCACAGTACCTACACCTACACATTTTTTTTAACGCAACCATTTGGTTATTCTTTTAAAAGATCGTTGCACGATGTTCTTGTACATTATGGTCGGATCTAAAGATCCACCCAAAACTACTTTTTAACATCACAAGAGTGAAGTTTTTTTTTCTCTTTCTGCCAAACTAACTCTTGTGTTTCTATCTTTCTTCATTGTGGAGATACATTCATGCATAAAGACTGATTTGACGACTATCCGAAATATATAAACAACATTTAGCCTTATTTCTATTTATACCTTTCTTCCATAAATTATTAATCCCTTTAGGGGATGTAATTCAACATAAACCCTTATGCATTGAAAGAGTTCTATATAAAATTACAGTTTAGTCATAAAAATTGCCAGCATAAAGTCGTCGCAGTCTGTAATAAACTACATTATTTCAGGCATAAAGTCGGATAAAGCGAAAAAATAAAAATTTATAATAATTTAACATTGTTATTGAGGTTAAGATTAGTCTAATTATTAAAAAATAAAAGGTAAAAATGGTTACCATAAATATGTAACAAAAAACAGTTCAATTTCATTGTTTTAATAATAAATATTGCCAAAAATGTTTTTCCAATACAAAGATTTGTACAGAAATTGATACACAGCAAACCAGTATCTCTATCACTCGGAAAAAACATTGAATGTAAAATATTTACCTACCTAGAACATGTAACATTTGTTTGTATTCAACATTTCCATTAGCGGTTAACCTTTGAACTATCACGTTTTTCATTAGTTTGAACCAATAAATTGGAATCACTTCAAAAAAGTAAACAACAACAATATTAAAAAGTATAAATGATGTGGTACTTACATACAGATAACGGTTGCGTACTTCTTTTTTATTCTATCTGTGCCCCGCGGTTTCACCCGCATAAGTTTCGATTCCATGGGAATATCGGGATAAACATTAACAGCTGTGTACCTATCAAGTTTCACCGCAATCGGTTCATTAGTTTTTGCGTGAAGAAGTAATAAACATAAATAAGTAACATACTAACACAAACTTTCATAATTAGAGTAGGATTTAATTAATGACACAGTAATACAATGTTTCACAGCCAATATTTCATTTACTTATACATATTGGATGGAAGAACAAACAAAACAAAACTGGAAAATATTACCTACTAAATAAAGTATAACCTTTCCGCAGTCGGGTAAAAAAGAAAGAAAATAAGAATGAAATGTAAATAACTATAAAGAATCATTGCAAGGCTTCTCTGTAAACTATAATATTTGATGAGCAATTCGTTTGAAGCAAAATTAATTGATTTTCCGGAGATCCCATTTTATTTTTGAATTGTTGTTTTAGTACTATTTGTTGTACTCTGGACGCTTTTAACGCATGCGTCTTGTTTATATTTACATCGTTCTCACATTATTTAATTATAAATTCAAAAGTAATGATGTAACTAATATTTTTGTAAAATATAATTTAAAAAGAGTGTCCATGGAGTTTCTTGCCCGTTCTTCTCCATAGGTACCTACGCTTTGGAATGGGCAACTAGCTTCATATTTTCTGACTGACCAACTTCTTCACAATTCAAAAGTGCCTGTTAAGCTTTGAGTTTGAGTTTGAGACAGCCTAACGTATAGTTGCCCATGGGAGAAGCACGATGCCGACCAGTGAAAATGTTTGTCCCTGGGATTTATTAATTGTTAGTGCAAATGATACTTTAACCGGGAACTGAAGACTCTTAGATGATACAGACAAATCCGTCAGTATCATTGGAATACGCGGAATGTGTGCGAGCTGTCCTGCTGCGGGCCCGGTGATGATGGTGGCTACAATGATATTGATATTGCCATTACACAGGCTGGGAGGGTTAAAATTTCTTAATATCATTACGAGGATTCCAACATTTAATTTAGTACCTACGTGTGGCGCCAGACCAGATAGATGGGTTTAAAAATGTTTAAAAATTCTTGAGGGTAGTGTACCAGTGTCCTCGATGTTGCACTGTGTCGATGGACTTGTAGCATTTAATGTCACCTGGTACTTTTTGCAGTATAATATCACTAGCAGCGCTCCGCGGTTTCATCCGCATAAGTATCTATCCCGTGGGAATATCGGGATAAAAAGTAGCCTATATGTTAATCCAGGGTGTCAGCTACCTCCATACCAAATTTTAGCAAAATTGGTAAAGCCGATTGAGCGTCAAGAAGTAACAAACATATAACCACACACACAAACTTTCGACTTTATAATATTAGTGTGATTAGTAGGATTCATTTCATTAACCATATCATTTCGTGGTGACACTATTGCTCTAGAACAAAGCTAATTATGTAGGTCCTTGTAGGTAGATTTTCAATTTCGGGATAAACAGCATTAATAAGATGTTCTAAGCTGTGAACAATTTGACCTAATCCATGATCTAATACTACTTGGTGGCAGTTTACATTTGTAGAAGGAAATTTTACATCATTTTTTTTTTTTTTTTACTTTTCTGCAAAATGGCTGTCTTAATATTGTTCGTTGGATGTGCTCTCATATTGGTGCGCAAATTGAGCGTTCGGCGTCGCGTATTGCATTTTTATACTCGTGATAATTTCGAAATGAAATGTCCGATTCGAATGAATTAAAAAGCATTTTACAGCTTCATACCCTACCCTACCCTTGATGATAAAACTTTTTATTTGAATAAGAATTAGGTACTACTATCATACGAATATAACCAAATTTTCTTTCTACCGGCGATTTAATTAAATTTTAGAACACAAAAGCTACTAAGTATAGATATATTCCCTCGTGGACTTTTTTCTAGGTTATAATGACTATTTTAATCGTAAAGTACATATTTTTTATGTATCATCAGTATTTTTCTCAGCGCACGCCAAATAATGAATTTTATAGGCAAAATTTTGCTACTTTGGGTTACATTGTTGCAATTTTCTTAAGGGTGTCTATTTTTTTTTAATAAGTTATAGCCTATGTTACTTCCTGATAATTTAGCTTTCTATTGGTGACAAAATTGTTAAATTAAAATCGGTCCAGTAGTTTCAGAGCTTTTTCGGTACAAACAAAAAATATTTCCTCTTTATAATATGGGTGTCCCAACAAGAGCGCCGAATTCAATTTAAGAAAAACACATTTATTTTTGAATTAAGCAAACATTTTTATTTCAACAGAAAAATAGTTCCGATTAAACCTGAAATACAACATCAGGCAAATGGCTACCACGAAAGCACAAGGTTATTCTTTTGTTGACATTTTTAATAACGTTTTCGCATAAATGTGGCTGTATTTCACCAATAACGCGCCGTATTTCCTCTTTAGGATGTTCAACTGTTTGTGTCGATTCTTTTAGTGCATTATTGCGACCGAAAACTTGACGTAATTTGTGAACTGTTTTCGCAAAACTTTCACCATTTTTGTAATGTATTTTTACAATAATTCAACGTTGTTGGTTTGAATACTTCTCCATATTCTTAAATCGCGTGGTCTGTACGTGACACCTGTCAAAAAAAAACACCACAAAAAAATTACACATACTAACAAAATGGCGGCAAATTTAAATCCGGGGCGCTCTGGTTGGGACACCGTTCATTATTATAGATGGCTGTAAAAATAGCAATCGTAGGTAAAAAAAATATACATAAAAAAGCTCATGATTGTTGAATGAATCTGCCGTTTGAAGTTTACCAAATGCTAGAGGCTTAATACAAATCAAACACAACGACATCAAATATTTCTTGTTCTGAAATGTTGTTTCGGCATATTCTGCCAGGAATGTTACAAATAAATAAGTAAATACAACGTGATTCCAGCGCGCAGCGTTGGGAATAACAATGTTTTGTGGACCTGTCTGTTCAACACATACGATAACAATATAGTATGTTAAACCGTTATATAGTATGCTAAAAAGTTATTTTTACGGGGTGTAGTGGTGGTGCTCTTGTAACGGCCACGACTTACCTACATGTCGTAAGTCGTGGGTTCGAACCAAGTCAGGCACTTTTTTTATTTCATCACCACTTCCGAAACCGGCATGTCCTAGAACCAAAAACTCGAAGACATCTGACACCCACCAACTCGCACTGGGCCCACAAGCCTCGATCTCTGTGAGTACCCAACAGTCCTAACAGAGAGAACGTTATAGGCTAATTATACATGTGTTATTGAGCAAAAGTAGATGATCAAAGTCAGAAATTCAATAATAATGAACGGAGTTCGCGTCAGAACTGTGTGGCGTCGAAGTGATTCAAAAGTATTCTACGTAGTAAGTATTCTAAGTACCTAGTAGTACTTCGACGACACACAGTTCTGTCGCGAACTCCGTTCATTAGTAATGAATTTCTGATTTTGATCATCTACTTTTGCTGTTGACTGTACTAATATTATAAACGCGAAAGTTTGATGTTTGTTACTCTTTCACGCAAAAACTACTGAAAGGATTTTGATGAAACTTTACAGTAATACAGCTTATACATTAGCTTACACATAGGATACTTTTTATCCCGACACTTATACAGGTGAAACCACGGAGCGCTGCTAGTTACCGGTTCAGTCACTTTTTATTAGTGCAAAGGACAAAGAAAGATAGTATTATTATTCACATAGAAAGCTTATGCTACGTTATCAAAGGAGACAGTTGAGTTCTAGCAGATATTGCCCCCGGGATATAGATTGAACTAAAACTTCAGAACTAACTTTGCGATGTAACTTTGCTGTAAAGACAGATAGTATTCGTTCCGACTTTCATGTAGGATGACATCGCCTCTTAAGAGTATTGAACATACAAATATCTATCTATTTACATTTATTATCTATCTATATCTTCTTCTTCTTCTTCTTCGTAGCACTCTTGTCAGAGCGGTCGTGGTCCTCATGTAGTTTCTTGTTTAGGGGCTGATGTGATTCGCCTCACGATTTCTCGCCACCTACTCCGATTTCGGTGTTTTTTGTGCACTCATACAATGGACCACCCACTGCGGATTTAATCTGGTCAGTTCATCTCATGGGTGAGCGTTCGCGTGGTCTAGTACCCTCCACTTCGTTGAGATTGGCCGCTATTACCGAAATACAGCCTGGAGAACAATGAGAAAAAAAGACGTGATTGTTGTAGATTTTTGTTTCAATGTGGCTGGTTATTTTAACCCTGTAAAATAACCTGCAACAGAAGTACAATATAGTATACCTATACAAGTAGTTGTTTCTGGTCTCGCTGTTTGTGTATGTGAGTTTAAATGTTTGTAAACGCACCCACAATACAGGAGAAATTCCTATTGTGGGCAATGTTAAAAAAAAAAAAAGACAGTACTGAAACTACATAAGGCACCACAAATAAAAAATTAACAAAAACCTTGAAATAAAATAGATAGGTACTCAGCTGAATAATGCAGGCGTTGAATGGCAGACGAGAGATACGCCATTAGAATAGTGTCCCAGTTCCAACTAGATGCGTACTGATGCATTCCTATTGTTAATTCAGAACAGAAAGTTTCATAGTAATTACTTCGACTTGTTCTGCAACTGGCAACAATGGTTTAATTTTATTATATACAACTTTCAAGAACTGCTGTAGTTTACAAGTTAAGACTGACGTTTGATTTGCATACAATTAGAAGTAATAAACTAAAGTTGAATCATTTTGCGGTCTGATGATTAAAACTGTGGAAAGGCAATGTGCCTACAGTCAACTGCCCATCAGTGGTAGGTTACACTTGCACTACGAAAATCACCCTTACTGCTACAACATTAAGGCACTGTCAATGTCAAATTTTTACCACTGATAATTATATCATCAACTGTATCTACCCGCTAGGCAAGCTAATAACAAATTACCAATAATAATAAAAATGGGTTTTTATTATTGTGATTAAATGCATACACACCGTACTCACTTATTTAAGGGTTAAAAGCAGAACAGTTAGAACATCGTGGAAAAATACACAGAACAAAAAAAAAACACGAAAATAATTACAATACTAGATTGGATGTTACAATAATATCATGGAGTAGGTGGTTTTCAGGGTTCCGTACCCAAAGGGTAAAAACGGGACCCAGTACTGGGTCCCGTTTCCCCCGCTTACCCCAAAATCCACCTACTCCTCAGTAGGAGTTTTTTTTAAAGACTCCACTGTCCGTCTGTCACCAGGCAGTATCTCATGAACCGTGATAGCTAGACAGTTGAAATTTTCACAGATGATGTATTTCTGTAAAACAGAATAAAATAAATATCTAAGGGGGGCTCCCATACAACAAACCTGTTTTTTTCGGCGTTTTTGCCTTGTGGTACGGAACTCTTCGGGTGCGAGTCCGACTCGCACTTGGCCAGTTTTTTTATCTCCTCTGTATAAGTACCGAATTAATTAACATCGTGTGTACAATAAAGAATATGAATAAAAGAGGAATACATATACAAGAGCAACTCAACAACGATAAGCAACTCGTAGTTACAGAAAATAATAAATTATTGCTGTTACTAAAGATGACATCGAACACAATGTTGACTGAGAAATAAGCTTTTTCCTAATACAAGGCTTTTATCGTTTCTAATTGGCCAACTAATGAATGTCTTTGCTTAAGGCTGCACCGACCGCACAGTGGCGCCCTCGTCGTTTGTTTGGTTATTTCTTTTATTTTAGAATGAAAATGCAGAAAATAAGCGCGTTAAGTTGTACTCCACAAGATTATACGTTAATATTATTATAAACGGTAGTTTTAAATTGTTAAGTTTTATTATAATCACTAAAACGGAAAATAGTAGCCACTATTATCCGTTTTATTTATTTATTTATTTATTTATTTATTAAACTTTATGCATTTATTATCATAACAAATTAGAAACTATTTTAGTCGACTTTCCACAAAACAAATACCAGCGCGCCCGCCCGCTAGCTCGCGGTGTGGCCCACGCCTTAAAGTCAAATAATTTATTTCAATTAGGCGCATATAAGGCAATTTAACGTCAAAATGTACTAGTGAGTAGAATTGATTCTTGCTGCCCCTTCCAAAAGGTAGTTTCTTGTGGGCAAGACACTCCATTTTGTCTCTATCATCTACAAACGATGGACAGAAACAATGTGATATTTTAAATATGTTTAGCTGTATTTAAAAAATTTAAAAATATATATTTTTTAATGAAGCTAGGATCGGAGTTGAGCTAACTTACCTTATGAGATACGACGTTATCAAGATACGTGCCAGCTCAGCGCTCATGCACAAGTTAGTAATGTATGTATGTTAATGGATTACTTTGCTCAAAGAACACTGTTAGTCCTTGCCCTGATTTCTGCAAAGGAGCTGTGTGAAGCTGCGGCAGAAACGACACGGTACTAATGAGTGAATATGTTACCGGAAATGTATGAAACCTAGGAATTTTACACAATACCTAGGAAATATATGCAATTCCGAGCCTACTTAGGAAACGTGTAAAATAATCTTTCAAAGATTCTTTATTACACACATTTCCTGTGAAACGTATGTATTTCCTAGGAATTGTATGCAATTCCAAGATGATACTAGGAAATATATAAAAAGTAATGCTTTCTGTGACTAAAAGAAATAAAACACGTTTGTAATGATACTAGGAAATATATAAAACTAGCTGACCCGGCAAACGTTGTTTTGCTCCTACACTACTCCTACCCAACTCCTACCCTACTCCCACACTACTCCTACCCTACTCCTACACTACTCCTACCCTACTTCTACCCTACTCCTACCCTACTCCTACCCTACTCCCACACTACTCCTACCCTACTCCTACACTACTCCTACCCTACTTCTACCCTACCCCTACCCTACCCTACTCCTACCCTACTCCTACACTACTCCTACCCTACTTCTACCCTACCCCTACCCTACCCTACTCCTACCCTACTCCTACACTACTCCTACCCTACTCCTACACTACTCCTACCCTACTCCTACACTACACCTACACTACTCCTACCCTACTTCTACCCTACTCCTACCCTACTCCTACAATAAAAAAAAAAAAATAAAAAAAAAAAAAAGTATCCTATGTCCGTCTCCTGGTCCTAAGCTACCTCCCCACCAATTTTCAGTCAAATCGGTTCAGCCGTTCTCGAGTTATAAGTGGTGTAACTAACAGACTTTCTTTTATATACAGGGTTATTTGTAAAACACCAGCAACCTCTTAAGAGGTCATTGTACTCGTCATTATGAACAACTTTTACTATGGGACCAAACCTGAAATCGCGAAAAAAAAATCAGCTGTTCCCTACATTTATGTTCGTATAACTCGTCAAAATGTAGGGAACAGCTGATTTTTTTTTCGCGATTTCAGGTTTGGTCCCATAGTAAAAGTTGTTCATAATGATGAGTACAATGACCTCTTAAGAGGTTGCTGGTGTTTTACAAATAACCCTGTATATAGATTAAGCATAACATTCTAAAGCATAAATTTAGCATGCTGCATGTTTTATTTCTAACGACGTCGTCGTCGACGTCGACGTCAGGTCGACGGAGCCTCACTGCGCGCGGGGCTGTCTGCAGGTTTTAAAGGAACCTAACCAAACCGAACCTCGGGGTGCCCTTCGCTCGCTCTTGCACCCACGTCGTCTAGTAGCACAACATATTGAATTTTTAAGATTTCCGATTGCTATTTAGGAAATGTATAGATTTCCTGGGAAAAGTGCATTTTAAAAAATATATCATTCCTAGATTTCCTATCTATTTTAGGAATTGCACACATTTCCTAGGAAATTGTATAGAATGACGGATTGCACACTTTTCCGTTAACAAATACACCAGAATAGATAATATCTTTCGTAGTTGCCAAGTCCTAAATTAAATTAAATTAAATCATCAACATAATTATGAATCTGGATGATTTATTTTAATGTGAAGGTCTTCCAAAAAACCCTCCTAAAAGCCTGCCGACTACAAAGACTGTTTACTTAAATAAATAAAGTCGACTCGCCTCTTTTTAGAGAAAAAAAAAGGCAGACAAAGAAAAACCTCCTCTCCTGCCATAAATATTAAAAACCTGCAAATGAACACTTAAACGTGAAAGGGCTATAATATTCAGAAAAGCCGAAACAGTCTTCCGATAATTTAATACGATAGAAGTGCCCATAAATAAAACGTTGAAGTGACTGACTATTCATTTCCTCTTCGACACATACCTACTACCGCGAAAATATAGTTAAGTCCACGCAACAAAGATTTATGCGCCTTTTAGCGAATATATGAAGCATCATTAATTTATTGTCATACTTATGATTCAGTGCATCTCTAAGTTGTCAAGACACGGTGTTTTTTTGGTTGAACTACTTCGAAACTTGTTAGAATAGTGTCTGAGAATGAGACACAAAACGTTGTGACTTTTGATGAAATGTGAATGTGTTGACCTAATTCCTGTTTACATCTCATCAGTTTCCGACATACCCCTTCCTCCCAGGTGGAATGGCTACTTGATCTAGTGGTTGCAGGTGTGATTACTGAGCATGAGGTCCTGGATTCGATTCTAGGTCTGGCAAAATGTTTTTTCGTTGGGTTTTCTCATTGCGAATTTCCCAAAGCAGATTTGCGCAAAGTTGATGGTAGCAGGCTCGCCCCCGGCCGTTTACACGAGACGGATTTAAACTTACGTGGCAAAATTGTGGTGTACAGTCACGAGCACTAATATGTCAATACTTGGTAACTTTAAATTGCGATTTTTTCACGAAATAACGAATGCAACGTTGAAATACGACACTTTACATAAACCTATGGATTCGAAAACACTATGTTCCTAATAATATAAAATTTCATTAAAAAATAAAGGAGAACATCGCCTTTGACTACAGCCAAGTGTATTCATACTTATGCTCGTGACTGCACATATACACTACTCCTAGAGAAAATTGACGTGATGTTTTATGGTACCATATCATTCACTTCTCAATCTTTTCAGCTGAAATAAATGCGATGATAAGTTTGATTAAGTACGGTCTATTGTTTTATGGGGTCGTGATGATATTTTGAAGTTCTTCTGTGATTTAAATAAGGAGTCGGATTATTATTTGCATATTGAAATTGATAAGCGTAAGATTTAATTGGGTCCAAAGAGGGGAGGGGGCAGGTTACTCAGACGGTCCGTGAGATAACAACGGAATGCCATGTCATAGAATAAAAAATCATGATGCCTAATTTTATAACGGCAAGTATATAGTAGAACTTACTAGACCTCATCATCATCCGCTTAGCCTTTTCCCAACTATGTTGGGGTCGGCTTCCAGTCTAACCGGAACTTACTAGACATAAGCGGCCTTATTATAAAACATATCTTTGAATTTTTTAAACATATTCCGACAAAGTTAAAGTTTTAACTACAAAAACTGACACTAAATTCCAAGTCTAAGTTTTAAATTTTGTATTAAAAACTTTAGGCTGTTTGTTACTGCTATTTCACCAATGCTACATAAAATCTTTTTCCCAGCTGTCATTCGTGGATCTGTGACAGTCGTTACGGGTAGTCAAAAGCCCGAAATTCTGACGACCAGTCTTACCAAGGGGTATCGCATTACCCAGTAACTGGATTGTGGAGGTCAGATAGGCAGTCGCTCCATGTAAAATACTGGTATTCAGCTGCATCCGGTTAGACTGGAAGCCGAACCCAACATAGTTGGGAAAAGGCTAGGCAGATGATGATGACGAGGTCCTGTAGTCCCCTTAATAATCTCTCAGTATTGAGCTGTTTTTAATATTACAAGATAGCTCGTATTCACATTTAATTAAGTCGTCACCAGGTCTACTCACACTGCTTCATCCACCGTTACTTCACAGGTAGAACATTTATCATCAGAATTGCGTTATGATAATAAATCCAACAAAGAGATTTTTATAGCTATTTTAATGTTTGTGCTCGTAAAACACTTTTACCCTTACGTTGAATGTAGGCACTACCTTGTTTTCTATATTTAGGACTACCTTTGTTCACCGTATTATTATTGTATGCTTTAATATTCTACAGAACTTGTATTTTTTTTTTTTTGTTCCACTGTCAAAATTTTTCTTTTATTATGTATTAGGTATTTAATTTGTTAGCTTAGTTGTTCATTATATTGTGCATGCTGTGGTCCCCTGTAAATGAAAGAGTACACCTACCAAATACTTTGACGTCCATTAACTATTCAGGGCGTCCCACGGCTATGCCACATGGAGGGAAAGTACCTTGAATATTGTAGATGGAACATTTTACTGAAAGAAGACATTATTTTAATTTAAAAAAAAAATTTAACTGCATTCATAGATTTTTAAATAATTACATGGTTAAACCGGGAATCGAACCCGCTACACGAGAAAATAAATTACCTTGTAGCTTTATCATACCGATCGAAAGGCTTCATCATAAGGATTATTTTTTGCTAAATAACATAGTGTCAGAAATAAAAAGAAGACCATGAATTTTAACATAGCCTCCATAGCCGCGGTACGCCCGTAAGTATAACTTTTGTTGGAGATCCTAAAATATATAAAATAGTAAAACTGTACAGTCACGAGCATAAGTACCTATGTATACACTTGGCTTTACTCAAAGACGATTTTCTCCTTCAGTTTTGAATGAAATTTTATGTTATTACGAACAAGGTATTTTCGAACCCATAGGTTTGTGTAAAGTGTCGTATTATCACGTTGAATTCGTTATTTCACGAAAAAATCGCAATCGAAAGTTGCCAAGTGTTGACATATTAGTGCTCGTGACTGTACTCTGTACAACTCTGCCTCTGTCCTTTTCGGGTTCAATCCTTCAATACATCATGTTAACGAAGCTCCTGATCTAAAAGTTTTATTAAGGTCAAAAGACAATAAACAAAACTCCTTTCCTACAAAATAGAATTAGGTATAAACTAATTTTCCGTTTGCGAAACTGAATTAAACGAGAGGTAAAACCTTTTCATTTCTAGAATATCACTTCGGTACGAGTTGCGAACCCTTTCAAATTCGACAAATCGAAATCTATTTATCAGTAAGTCGCTGAATTGGAAAAACAAATTAAAGCGTGTATTCGCAGGCGGCTAATTCTACGGCTCTTCGCTGATATTAAAGAATGTGCTGATATGAAACTAATTTCATGAAACAGTACTGTAGCTTCACTGTTCTATTAAGGACTATAGCTAACTAATCATCATTTTCTTAGCCTTTTTCTAAGTAATTTTCCAAATTTTCACATTTCCAGCAATAAACCGGACGCAACTGACCACCAGTGCCGTAATTAGCCTTTTATGCGCCCGGTGCGAGCTGCTATATCCGCGCCCATTTTTTTTTCGGATGGGAAATCATCAAATGACCCGCTCTGGGTGGAGCGGAAGGGAGTGTCGGACTCTTACTGACTAAAACCCACCCGTGTTCCTTCCTTAGCCCTTTATGTTCCGGGCCAGCGGTAACCCTTTCGGACAATCCCGCTGCCCCGGCAGGCTTTGGCCCTAACGGGCCCCTTCCCTATTGCTGTCATCTCTTTGAGGCGCGCGTGGAACACGTACGCGCCGTCCGGCACGGGCCTGGTCCTGATAGGACGGTGAGCTACCCATTACTCGTGGCCGGGAGTCGTCACGCGGCTCCCGACGCCCGGAGCGTCTCTCGCAGCGGCTGGAACTTGAGGCTCTGTCCCTCAACCATCCCCCCACCTCCTTCGCTAGCATGACTGCTTCGCAGAAGGAGGTGACTGCCTCCCACTCCGTCTCGCTCCGGACAATGGCTTAAACCAGGGCCAGACGCGAGAGGTCGCCGCCTCTGCCGATCGCCTTCACGAGGACACGGCGGTGCTCCGCCCAAGCAATATACAATACCCGTTGCATCATAATAGTGTAATGTGATAAGCAGCTTGGTTACTAACAAAGCTGCTTTAAGTACGAGTCATTTGACTTCTACAGCCTTCACTGAGATCGACTGGGCAGTCATGGATTGTCACGTTAAGTCTAAAGAGATTAACTAACCTTTAACATGCTATCCTACATACCCATACCCAAGCATATGGACACCAAAAACTTTTGTGGGGAAGCTCTTGATATAAGGGCAAATACAAGCTGACGACCTTTTTATAGTGGTCCAAATTTTTTTTTGTGTCTAGTCTAAGTCAAGTCATATCAATGATTATCTAAACGCAACATAATGTTTCGCGAAAATCAGTAGTTTAGAAGTAGTGCTTTTTTATTATTCTTTTTTATTCTGTTCTTTAGTCATGTATCCCTCTGAAAGAGTAGTACTACAACATAATTTTTAGTTATGGAGCAGTATGCGCATATGTATGTATATAGAATATCATATTCTCAAATCACCATAATCGCAAATCATCACATTATCAAATCATCACATTATCAAAACATCACATTATCAAATCATCACATTATCAAAACATCACATTATCAAATCATCACATTATCAAAACATCACATTATCAAATCATCACATTATCAAAACATCACATTATCAAATCATCACATTATCAAAACATCACATTATCAAAACATCATATTCTCAAAATAATCATATTCTCAAAACACCACATTCGCAAAACACAACATTCTTACGATACCACCTACCTACAGTCTTCAACATTATAGCATAGTAATTATATGCATGGTAATTTCTCAAAAAAATATTAGGAGTTTTCAGTATTATTATATGTTTTCTTTTTTAAACGGAATAACAAAACAATAAAATTATTCAACAAAAAATTAAATTTGAATTTATTTTTGTCCAAATTATTATATTATGTACTCCGTTTGAAACTGAAATGCTGATTGTTTTTTTTTTACTCAATCATTGACTACCTACTTCTAATTTTTATACATTTTTTTTCTATTAGTTTTACATGAGCTAGCAAGCAATGAACTATTTTTGAGATTATTCCCAAATAGCAATACCACCCATTTTAAACACAACAACACCACAACACCAACACCCATGAATCTACTACTATATAACATGGGGTAAAAATTATTAGAATCGATTCAGTTACTTATTCTGAACAAACTATATTCAGGTTTCGCATATACCAAAAATAACGTTGTAAATAATTTTCTCCATGTCTCTGTACTCTGTAGTACTTAACTAGGTCAAACTATAGTTTTCCCAAAGCGATTATTAAATCGGTATTGCATATAAGGCTAGACCGGGAGACTGAATCTAGGAATGCATAGCTAAGTAATTTCCATAATGGTCTGGAAATGGAAGACTCTCTATGTGCGCAGAAGGAAAGCTTATTGGATTACTTGCGCCGTCATTTTTATTTTAGTCAGCGGGATTGAGCTACTTGAAGCCTTTATTTATCTCATTGAGCACAGAGACGAAAATTTTCACTTCCTTAAAAATCAAGAATAAGAATGAATCTATTCAAATAAATAATCTATATCTAAAAAAATAAATAAAATTGAAGTGTCTGTTTGTAATATGATAATAACCGCTTCTTATTACTCAATTTATATGTATACTAAGGGTCAGTTCACACCGAGACGCGACGCGATGCGCAGTTTTCAAAATAGAAATACAATTACAGACCTTATCTACTACACTAAAAGGTACACAATGCAGGGTTTACTATGTCGAGCTACGCCGCGCAGCGCCGCCGCGGCGTAGCTCACTGAATCGTGTACCTTTTTGTGTAGTAGATAAGGTCTGTAATTGTATTTCTATCTTGAAAACTGCGTGTCGCGTCGCGTCTCGGTGTGAGCTGACTCTAAATGATTTTATTTTTGTAAGTAGGTTTGCACAATATAGGTACAGGGTTATTGGTAAAACATTAACAACCTTTTAAGAGGTCATTGTACTCATCATTATGAACAACTTTTACTATGGGACCAAATCTGAAATCGCGAAAAAAAAATCAGCTGTTCCCTACATTTTGACGAGTTATGCAAACATAAATGTAGGGAATAGCTGATTTTTTTTTTTCGCGATTTCAGGTTTGGTCTGTTTGTCTGTCTGTTAGTTCCGGTTAATCTCCAAAATGGCTGGACCGATTTTGACGAGACTTTCACTGGCAGATAGCTGATGTTATGGAGTACCATATAGGCTAGTACCCGATAGCATATTTCCTTGGGATAATTCCTAACATCCACACGGGCGAAGCCGAAGCAGAAGCTAGTATACTTATCATAATAATTTACCTTGACTTATTTCCTGAAACCTAACTTAGCCACTTACACTAATACTCTTTGAAAACACTTGTGTTGTAACAAATTGAGTTACAAGTAGATAAGTTATATCTAACTTTGTTGTTAGAGACGGAAACGAAAAAGTTTAAATCCGGAAAGATGTTGTTACGAAAATGTTTGCAGTGTTGTTTGTTGTGTTTACTTGTTGGAAAAAGACGAAAGAGGAAAATACTTTGGTTCAAATTACCGCCTTAATATCGACGGTATTTTTTTATATTTTTATAAACAGTTTTTTTTTCTAGAGGGGCCCGTGGCTTAATAATAACAGCCGCACAGGTCGATCGATCAGGTTAAGCTACACTTGCCGCGGTTGGTTTGTGGATGGGTGACCATCTTTACATACCGTGACCTCTCCTTGCCTTGGAAAGCACGTTAAGCCGTTGATCCCGGCTGACATTCGTGGATCTTTGACAGTCGTTACGGGTAGTCAGAAGCCCGAAAGTCTGACAACCAGTCTTACCAGGGGGTATCGTATTACCCAGTGACTGGGTTGTGGAGGTCAGATAGGCAGTCGCTCCATGTAAAATACTGGTATTCAGCTGCATCCGCTTAGACTGGAAGCCGACACCAACATAGTTGGGAAAAGGCTAGGCAGATGATGATGCACAGTTTTTTCTGAAAGGAGAGTAAAAAGCCTCTGGCCAGCCGTGAGTAAAACAAATAAAAAAGAGTAATAAAGAAGTTTATTTACAAATGCTAATTTGAATGAAACCAAATTATAATTAAAATTTAATCTCTTTCAATATTTCTTTTTATTTACCTTTATTTACCTTACTCATTCACGCCACGAATCCACCCAAAACCCACCAAATTCCTCCACTCTTAACACCAAGTTTTAAGGTTTAATTTTGTACAATGTTTTCTTGTTTGTAAATTATGTATGAGACAAGATTGGTAGCGCGCAGACCATTCCCGGATTATCGCTGACAAGTGACGTTTTTGGAAGCGAACCCTCGTCATGTCGCCTTTGGTCTAAAACTAGACCTGAATGAAATTACAATCAGGCTCTGAATTCAATCTGGCTGCGACATGGTGTCTCTGTGAGGTTTTTTTGATTTTTGCAGTTGGCAGTCTGATGTCAGGATGAAACAGTATTACCTCGTCTCCTCCTTACCAAAAGCAACTGTCACACGAATAATCGTTTATATGAATAGTAGCTTCCGCGTGAAATTTCTGACACGAAGAGGCTCACACGGGGAGTACATTTCACATCTTCGATTGGCCGATGACATCGTCATAATGGCAGAGACGCTGGAACAGCTAGACCAAATGCTGCACAGCCTAAATGGAGCCTCTCGGCGGGTTGACATCGGCATGAATTTGAACAAGACGAAATTCATGTACAATTCGCACGTCACATCGAAGGGTCGCTCCTCGAAGTTGTGAAGTGTTATAATAACAATAATAAAACCTTTATTTTCAGGCTACTTTGGCCCATAGATAAATACCTTACAGACTAACATATATGTCTACCTAGGGCAATTAATCCAGCTTGGTAGACACAACTTTGAGAAAGAAGACGACAAAAGGATCCAGTTGGGTTGGGCAGCATTTGGAAAACTCCGTCAAGTCTTCTCGTCGCCTCTCCCGCAGTGCGTCCGGCCCGCTAAGATATAAGGTGCCGAAACGTGGACACTGACGATCGGGCTGATCTACAAATTCAAGGTCGCTCAGCGAGCTATGCGCATAGTGTCTTTGAGGGATAAAATCAGGAATGAAATTATCTGGAAATGAACCGGAGTTACCGACATAGCTTGCAGAGCAAGCAAACTGATGTGGCAGTGGGTTGGCCATGTTTGCGAAGGACTGATGGCCGGTGGAGCAGACTAGACCTGGATTGGAGATCGTGTATCGGCAAGCGTAGTGTGAGATGTCCCCCAGCTAGATGGACGGACGGCCTGAAGGAGGTGGCTGGGACGGACTGGATGCGGAAGGCGGAGGACAGGGTGTTGTGGCGCAGCCTGGGAAAGGCTTATGTCCAGAAATGGACTACAATAGGCCGAGTTGATTGACCATACATGTTTCAACAGATCAACTATTTCTGGGTGGGCCCGTATCTTTTATGACGGACATAGAGAGTAGACCAATACAAATTCAAAATATTTTATTTCTCATACACCTACCTAGGCGCTTATGAAACGTCAGAAGTTTATCAGTTTTTTAGTATCTTTTTTTTTTTAGTTTAGTAGCCGCATAAGCATTTTATTGCGTCAATAAAGAGTGCTGAGAATCGAGCTAAATGGTGTGCAATTGGAGAGGCCTATATCCAGCAGTGGACTGCTGTAGGCTGATGATGATGATTTTATTGGTACAGACGCCAGAACATCAAGCTACCCGAAACTGTCAAATTTTCCCAATCAACTTTAAACCTTATGTTTTAGCTATAAAGTTCAAAATCTATTAAAGAAATTTGACAGATTGTAGTAACTTGATGTGCTGGCGTCTGTACCTACGTTCCTAAATTAACTATTGACCCGATTGTTTGGTTCGCCTAAATATGCGGAGACAATGCTACTAACATGCTGCTGTTAATGAACATGCAACATGAACTCAATGAAGTAGAATTCTAGTAATAAATAGGGAAACGCCGGTACGACGCCCTAGAAGGACACCTTGTTGGTGATGTTATGACCAAATTTATGATGTAAACGAAGGAAAAGAAGTATGTAAGGTAAATAGAAGGTGGCGTTCTGTAGTACATGCCTGCCCCCATGGGCATGTGAGGAGATGTCAGTTTATTTATACGTAGCTATGTGTAAATAGGTAATATTTATAAACGTTAAGAGGAAATGCTGGTGGTCTTTTCTCCATAGAAACGCTCTCGCCTGTTTTCTTTCTGGTTAATGACCATAAAGCAATGATTTTTTACAAAATAATAAATGTTAACTACTTGTATGTACCTATGTTTTCCTTTTTGATGATAGGTACATTATTATTATAAGCACTAGAACCCTCAAAAAATGCTCAAAATTACCGCTGCCAACAGAGACCAAATCAGAGTACAAAGACAACTATTAATGAAAAAAGAAAAATATAGGGACACAAGATATATCCTTCTTATTCAGTTTATGAAACATCTTTTGAATTGTTCCAATATTGGAGGAGGAAATAGGCGAGAGCCAAATCTCGAATTATGACTTTTTACTTAGGCTTTTTCAAAAGCCTCTCCGATCTCATTTCCTCTTAAAGAATGATAATGTGTTACAGGTTAATTGATTCAACTAAAAATAAGTAAGTAAATAAAATCCCACATTGGAAGCTTCAACGAATGAAATAGCTTAAGCTTAGCCTTATTGCCTAACTACCTGCGCCCCGCGGTTTCACCCGCATAAGTGTCGATCCCGTGGGAATATTGGGATAAAAAGTAGCCTATATGTTAATCCAGAGTGTCAGCTACCTCGATATTTTTTTTAATCAAAATTGGTCCAGCCGTTTGAGCGTGACGAAGTAACAAACATATAAACACACACACACTCACAAACTTCCGCCTTTATAATATTAGTGTGATAGTGTGATTGCTCTAGAATCTCTATAATGCATACAAAATATTTCAACGTTCATTCAGTTTCATATGTTTTATTAACCCATGTAGGGGAGAGCCATTATTCTCACATAATGAAATAACGAACCACTTCCATTATATGAAGTCAAATGCATTTATTTTCATATTTGGAAAATTTACAGAACAATGGGTTTTTGTAATAATTGAGTCGAATAACTACTGAAACATTTTCTACTTTAATATTTCAGATGTAGTTTGGTATAACACAGTGTTAAACGTGTAAGTATTTAAAATTCATTCTTTCAAAATTCGCGGCAAAAGAAAAACAAAAGAACTGCTGTGTTTCATCGATACGTGGGGGTTTCAGTCACGCTCGTTCCATCATAGACCACATCTCTTTCCATCAGGCATGATCGAGGTCAAGAGAATGCCCATTCAGCAATAAAAAATAATAAAACAAAGGCCACACTCCCTGGGAGAGAAAATTTTAATAACAAATCATTTCCACGTCCACAAGGTTTTAATCTCATTTTTCCCAGAACAATTTAATGTAAATCTACCAAGAATTCATCCCGAGGTGTTGTATTTTACGGCGTTCAGATAATGAGCCCGTCCATCAGCGGCAATCTTACAAAATGTCGGTATTTTGTTAAAAAAAAATGTCTGACTAAGGCACGGGCGGCGTGAAGAATTTACATAGAGAGTTAAGTAATCTGTTGAGTTATATTTTTACTTGTTAAGAGTGTCAAACACAAGGAAAGTCCAACGAATAATCGACTTGTTACTGCCTTTCTTTTGAACTCAAAGAAATTATAAATGTGTGCGATAAACTACTGAGCTATCTTTAAGCACGTTTCTATTATCATAATCAGCCTATAATGTTGCCACTGCTGGGACACAGGCCTCCTCTCGGTGAAAGGGAGTGGGCCGTAATCAACCACGCGGGCCCGGTGCGGGTTGGCAGATGTCACATGTCTTCGAATTTTTGGTTCTAGGACGTGCCGGTTTCCTCACAATGTCTTCCTTCACCGTTTTAAGAGCAGTGGTGATGAAATAATTTACACAAAGTAAAGCGCCTGTCTGGGTTCGAACCTACTACGTACAACTCGTTTACCACTTGGCCACCACTGCTCTATTATCGTTTCTATTATAATTTATTAACAACAAAATTCGCATTATCAGGCTGAAAACATCAGCTATCCGAACCTCCATTACACTTTTTTTATATTTTGAAAACCGAATGAATGGCCACCGTTTGCATATCGCACCTCAAAAGAGAATTAGACCTCTCGTGCAAATTAAATACTGTTACACGTTACTAGTACTAGTGTATTGCTTTTACATACAAAATATCTTTCCATAGATAACTGAAAGCCACTTTATATTCGGAGCAGCTATCCTGTGACCCCGTGGTTGGATCCCTTCGTCGTCAATTAAGGTCTCCTTGGCTATAAAGTACACCCATTTTCCGAATATACCAGAGATATTTTGTAAAGTTGAACGAAACCATTTTGTTATAGACTAGGCTGTTTATGAAATATGGCACGTGGTGAGGTTGCTTGCCTGGTTTTTAGATGGCAAATTTTGTAGGCAAAAGTTAGCTACCATTAAGCTATATTAGTTAGATTTTGTGCCCCTTAAAAACAGGTGGAAATTATGCTTTTTCAGGATTATAAATTTGTGATTACGTCCTTTTTAGGGTTCCGTACCCAAAGGGTAAAAACGGGACCCTATTACTAAGACTTCGCTGTCTGTCCGTCCGTCTTTCTGTCACCAGGCTGTATCTCAAGAACCGCGATAGCTAGTTGAAATTTTCACAAATTATGTATTTCTGTTACCGCTATAACAACAAATATTAAAAACAAAATCAAATAAATATTTAAGGGGGGCAACATCAAACGTGTTTTTTTTCGGTGTTTTTGCCTCGTGGTACAGAACCCTTCGTGTGCGAGTCCGACTCGCTCTTGGCCAGTTTTTCTTCTTTGATAGTTTTAAGCGCTCCTTTTTTACTGATTGTATTTTCTGTGCGTGTCCCAAACAAAATATTTTTCTTCTTTAAGTATGTACCTCTGTGCTAAACTACTTGTCATTATAAAATTTTGTCAAACCTTTGAATGTGAAATGTTAATCCTCTCAGTTCTTAGTCTGATGAATTAATTAAGGTTTATATTACGTTTGATCTCCTAGCAACGAAAGTGATAACTTAGTAAAATAATAACGCTCAACACTTTCCTATTTTCAAATCAAACAATGTTTCCCATTAAATATAATCTTGTTTTACTTACCCAGCGAATAAACTTAGCTATTTTACCTACATTCTATTTTTAATATACTGGCGTTTCATATCCACGACGGTACTGACTGAGAAATTAATCAGGAAAACCCTAGCCTACACACTGTTCACCGAGGATATGGATGCCTGCTTGCCCGAATTCAGATCCACCCGACAATTCATCTTCCCAGACGGTGGGATGAGCTCATGAGCCGCTCTGCAGAGTAGTACAGAACCATTTACTTGACACGTCTGCTATTACTGCGGAGAGCGTGTGACTGACTGAATGGGAGTCGGGTTTTTAGCTTCATGCACGACCGTTGTCGAACATAGGCACTTTATCGACGACACTACTTTCCGCATCGCTGCATCATTGCGACTAGGAGCTCCATGTTGTTCTCCTCATCGCTGTTACTTTGACGAAGTTGTCAACAGCCTCGTACACCACGGCCTGTCTTGTAGCCGAAGTGCGGGCCGCTCAGCGCGGTACGCGAACATTAACGGCATCACCCGACGAGCTCTTGTAAACGTCGGCGTTCCAGCTCCCAATGGCTTGGCACGCGACGATGGCAAGATACCAGACGGCATGTCTTTATTTTCATGGAAGGTGGGTACTTAGATCTTTAGTGTGGGACGCAACGTGTGTCATCTTCCTGGCTCGGCGTGCTGTGCTGGCGCTGCTGCTGCGGCTGCGGAAAACCTCAAGCGGCGAAAATATAATAACATTAATGGTTATTATAATAATACCTAAAATATATATTCATTTTAATTCGTTCATGTACCCATAGGAATTTAACCCAAACATGTACTACCAAGTTGTAGTTTAAATTAACAAAATCAACTGATGCTGCAGATGATAGTTTTCTTACGAATATGTAGGTATAGGTCCCATGTATGACTTTCCCATTATCTTTTAATGCCAATAGAATACACAGACACGTGAGCGAAGCCGCGCGCACAGCTAGTACCTATTCATATAAGAACAGAAAGCTGCCATAAAAAAGAATCCTAATAAATTACCTCAAAGAACTGTTTTATGAGAATAATAAAAAAAAATTGATTATGAAGCAGGTCACAATAAATTTCACGAAATTACAGCCCACTTTGTTTACAGCAAAAAAAAAACTGTTTCATTTCGTTCGTGAACCAATCTCCTTCCTACATAGATGGTTATTAAATTTTCAACTGTACCGACAAGTCTTGTGACATGGCCCGGAGAATTCAGGCTTCACCTGACTTTTATTACCCCATCTCCGTTTTATTTAGAGCTATTATTTTGATGTCGCCGGTTCTCTAAAGGATACGTGCCATATTTTGTCAGGCTACGTTGCTCCTTACATTTTTACCGTTTTTGTGATTGTTTCGTAATAATTTTAATACCTCTTCCTACATAAAGATACACTGTAATAAACAAATCCATATAATTAACATTTAAAATATGTGAAAGATATTAGTAGGTAGGTACCTAATTGGTCAGCCTCGCTCCGTCCATGCCATTGACATACTTTTACCATACCATAATCAGCCTATAATTTTCCCTTTGCTGGGACACTGGCCTCCTCTCGGTGAGAGGGAGTGGCCCGTAATCCACCACGCGGGCCCAGTGCGGATTGGCAGATGACATACTTTTAATGTAGTATAATTTTATTTTAGGCCTATGTCCAGCAGTGGACGTCTTTCGGCTGAAATGATGATGATGATGATGATGAATTTTATTTTATTAGTTCTCAGATTTTCTATACTATCCCTTGAAGGCAATCCTACTATCTATCTATATATATAAAAGAAGAAACTGACTGACTGAATGAATGAATGACTGACTGACTGACTGACTGACTGACATATCAACGCACAGCCGAAACTACTGGGTCTACGAATGTGAAATTTTGCACACGGCTTCCTTTTATAATGTAGGGGAGCACTAAGAAGGGGTTTTTGGAAATTCAACCTTTAAGGGGGTGAAAAGGGGGGATTTCGTTTGTATGAAAAATCTTATTCCTTGAGTTAATAAACTTGAAACTTGGCAGAAATACTTATCTAAGTAAATTATTAAGTTTGGCATTTTTTGTTTTTCTTAACTACCCCCTAAAAGGGGATTGGGGGGTGTCAAAGTTTGTATGGAAGAATTTTAACGGGCTGTCCGAATATCTCGAAACTCAGTATTTATACTTAAGACCAAAAATAGAGAAAAACGTGTATCATGGTTTTCCAAAAATGTACCCCTAACGGGGTGAAAAGGGGTAGTTAATTTTACAGGGGAGGATTTAACTTGAAACTTGGCAGAAATACTTATCTAAGTAAATTATTAAGTTTGGCATTTTTTGTTTTTCTTAACTACCCCCTAAAAGGGGATTGGGGGGTGTCAAAGTTTGTATGGAAGAATTTTAACGGGCTGTCCGAATATCTCGAAACTCAGTATTTATACTTAAGACCAAAAATAGAGAAAAACGTGTATCATGGTTTTCCAAAAATGTACCCCTAACGGGGTGAAAAGGGGTAGTTAATTTTACAGGGGAGGATTTTACTGCGTGGCTTGATTAACTCGAAAATTGGTATCAATAAATCTTCGAGTCATGTAATAAACACATCCTAAACGATTTTTCGAAATTCCACCCCTGTGTGGGGGGGGGGAAGCGAGGATACAGTTTATATGAAAAATCTTATTCATTTGGTTAATAAACTTGAAACTTGGCACGAATACTTATCTAAGTAAATTATGAAGTTTGGCATTTTTTGTTTTTCTAAACTACCCCCTAGAAGGGGATTGGGGGGTTTCAAAATTTGTATGGAAGAATTTTAACGCGCGGTCCGATTAACTCGAAACTCGGTATTTATACTAAAGACCAAAAATAAAGAATAACATGTATCAGGGTTTTTCGAAAATCTACCCCTAACGGGGTGAAAAGGTGTAGTTAATTTTACAGCGGAGGATTTTACTGCGTGGCTTGATTAAGTCGAAAATTGGTATCAATAAATCTTCGAGTCAAGTAATAAACACATCCTTAACGATTTTTCGAAATTCCACCCCTGTGTGGGGGCGGGGAAGCGAGGATACAGTTTATATGAAAATCTTATTCATTTGGTTAATGAATTGAAAACTAAAGGGAGATTCGTGTTTAAATTTTGTATGGAAGAATTTTAACGAGCGCGTCCAGAGTCCAAAATAAATAATAAAGTATTTCAAAGTTTTTAGAAAATTTACCCCTAACGGGGTGAAGAGGGATAGTCAATTTCATAGGGGAGTAGATTTGATTGAAAAATTGGTATAGATAATCTTTAAGTCAAACTATAGTAACATCCCAGACGATTTTTCAAAACCCTTTAGTGATAAAAAGAGGGGATACAGTTTATACGAAAAATCATATTCATTTGGGTAATAAACTTGAAACTTGGCAATATTTGGCTCAGTATATAATAAATAATGTCACTTTTAGTTTAAAAACATACCCTCACAGAGGATTTAGAGGGTGACAAAGTTAATAAGTTAGAAAAATATGTAACCCGCTGTCGGATTAACTCTAAACTCGGTAAAAAAGTAGCTAAGTATGTGTTTTAGGGTTTTTCAAAACTCGACTCCTACCAAGGTGGAAAAGGGTAATAAAGTTTAAGGGGTGGATTGCTGGGAAATATAGTAGGAAATGCTGTATCCACTAGCAGGAATAGCGCCTCCAGTGTTTCGCAGAGCACTGGCTTCAGCGAAAGAGCCAAAATGGTCTCCGACACACGACCCTTTGCACGACAACATCCTGTGCCACAAAGGCTGAAAAGCCGAAACAGTTTTTTAAAGTGTGTCGTCCCACTCACTGGTGAACCATCACAAAAAAGACTGAAGCTGTGGCGAGACAGTCCTTCCTTACCCAAACCCAAATTTTTAGAGGAAAGTACGAAATACACGCGGACGAAGTCGCGGGCAAAGTGCTAGTCCTACTATATAATTAATATTATAAATGTGAAAGTTTGTGAAGGTGTTTAGATGTTTGTTACGCAATCACGCGTAAACCGTTGACCAGATTTGGATGAAAATTGGCACATAGATAGACTATTTTCTAGATTAACACATAGGATACTTTTTATTCCGATATTCCCACGGGATCGAAACTTACGCGGGTGAAACCGCGGGGCGCTGCTAGTATTATAATAAACATAAAATAAATTGACTATATATTAAATTCATCATCATTCTGAATTTTCGAAGTGAAGCCGGTGAGAATGGAGTTGTATGGTACCTTCGCCACTGCAACAAATAAAACACCGGTTTACGCAGAAGCCATTATAGCCGGAAGCCAAAATTGGATTTTTTTATTTACAGTACCTAGGTACCTACAGTTACCAACACCAATATTTAGCCAGCAATTGAACACTCATGAAAAACTGTCAGTTCAAAAAGTATGTTGCATGAAATAATATTCGTCGATTTCGCTACGGCAGATTGAACAAATTGCATATTTATATTGATATCCGAACTCTGAATCGATTTGCTCTCGCATTCGCATTTGATATCGAATGCTTTTGAAAGCTCGCAGTAGGTACTTTTCTTTGATATTGTACCCTGTGATGTGTTTTGACACTTGGCTGTTACGATACTGGTGAAACAAACAGGATGACCTCAGATTCAGATACACAGTGCACAAGATGTGGATGTGCATCTTAACATAGCCGTATATTAGCACAAGAATATTAAGAATCTACCTACAATATAATGGTTTATGCAGGTTTCAAATAAGGCCGAAAATGGGTTCTTCAACAAATGATTACGTCCCTCTTGTTTCATGTACCTAGATACCTACTTGTACTGTTATAATCTTAGTCATTTTATCGATGGCTTCACAACGACGATAACGTTACAAGATTTCTGAAAATATCTACAAAAAATATAACAGGAAAGTATTCAATAAGATAAAGGTCAATAAGACTTTACCTGACTGAGTTCCAAGTACGCCTGTACTTCATTAAATTAGTTTCGTTTTTAATTTTGAAGTCGTTCTAAATGCCAAAACGATTTGTCGCTACTCGAGTCGATATTATACAGTCGAATGAAAATTGATCAGTTCTATCAAAAAATGTATTTTCGTATCCAGCCTACGCCTTATGAAGTGAAGATTTAATAATGACTGACTTAATAACTTTCCCAATCTTGACTGACTTATTAAGTGCGAATTTCATCAACGAAACTGAACGCGATCAGCACAACTTAGCCGCGTTCAAGAGCTGACAGTGACAATCTTCCACAACAATGATTACACTGACAGCTCCTGAACGCGATATAGATGTGGTTTCATTGTGAAATTCACCCTTAATAATTTTTCTAAGATACCTTGTTAGCATAGTATTAAACAATTTGCTTCAACACTCGGATTCCCACATACACAGGTTTGCTATCACAATTAGAGCTCCCTACACCGCAATGATTCAATATGGAATAGAAGCTGTGCCACCTGCTTTCAGTTCCACAATGTATGATGCACCCCACTATAAATCAAGCATCCATTCGTATCACTAACTCAATTGCTCACCGGCACGTCTTCACCGTATCTCGGGTCACTTTACACTTGCCTTGATAAATTAAACGATTTATGGGAACATTTCCGTCTTGGTACGTCTTCGTGATAAGCTCTTACTTGTACGCTACGCAATGGATATGATTCACTGGTTGGTCGTCGTAAATCAGTCAAAATATGACGTGAGTTTTGGCGCGTGGGACTGATAGCGAAATAATCGTCATTTTAAGTTTGTTTTTAATTATTTATGGCGAATTGGACATTAATTTTTGGAATAATGTAGAACAATTTATGCAAACTCGGTTTATGGTGGTATTGTAATTGAATCCAGCCACTGGTTTACTGCTCTTCAATCTGCTAACATCAACAGTCAGCCAAGCATGCAGACTGTAAGTATTACACAGAATTCCTTTTAGCAAAGCTTGGATCCTAGAGTGACTTTAAAAAGAGATTATTTCAAAGTTTGCCTTTATATGCATTACATTAACTCGTGGCAGACTGGCTGCATTAGTATGATAAATTGTCTGCTAAATATTAGTACTGAGAATTTTTATGTAGTGGAATATAACATTTTGTGTCAAAGTTTCATCAGATACATTAGTTACTGAGGTTCAGAATACTCAGGGTTATACCCTTACCAACGTTTTGCACCTTTTCCCCAAATATTTGGCTTCATATGAATGCCGATGTTTCAAAGCAATGCGGTGTAAGTGTTGAAGCCTTGTGACATTGTTCCTAACTTAAATTTTTACTGAAGTCTCAAATTTAAAATGAATTTGAACCAAGAATATAAAAATAAAAAATAATAAAAAGGTACTTAACTCAGAATTGAAAGTAGATGACCCGTATTTAATTAGTTTAAAACATTACCTCAGCTTACATTCATTCGTTTGAAATGCAAAGCTTCGAAATTCGAATTTATAAAAAGGTTGAACGGGCATCGAGAAGCATTTCATCATAAAGTAAGATATTTAAAAAAAAATATTTAAAAACGTAACTTGATTTAAAAATGAATTTATTAATTCTACTGGAGGCAATTCTTTTATAATGAAGACATAGTTTTAGAAATATCCTCACCTTATTATTAGAGGCTATTTCAAAAGTTCGAGAAAGTCTAGACCCACAAATCATAAAAGCTACTTACTATGTGCCAAACAGGTAATAAATAAAAGTTTCAGCAATAATATATTTATAATAATAAAATTCAAAGAGATTTTCTCTTCAGAGGGATAAAAGAACAATAACAATTATTGTGAAAGATTGTTTATTATTGTCGCGAGTCGCGACATATAATATGAGAACTAACGTTCGACTGCTCTAAATGCAATGCTACATGAATAAAAGAAGACTTAACTGCTTGTAACAACTGCGGTTGGGCAGGATCCTATCAAATTCCATGATTCATATCTTTCATTACCCAAACTGCCGAAGTAACATGACAACAAAGGAGTTTATTTATAAACGCCACTTAAAGTTAAGAGACGTTTAAACTTCAAAATGTTAATCATTCCTTAATTTCAAGCAATGTTTATAGATAAAACTCTTTTATGTTTACTGATTTAATACAAATAAGTATGGCGAGTTTGCACTCGAAAATGGCTGCGTAAGTGAGATCGACAGACAATTTTTCGCAGCTACATTATTATGCCTAAAAACTGTCGTCGTGTAAACGAGACTTTAGAAAAGACAGTCGTGTTCACGAAGCAACAATTGACTTGCAACACATGTTCCTCAACAAGTTTGGCAACGTTGCAAAACAGCCGAGAACTTTGTCAGTTGAAACGCAACAAATCGAGTTCTACCTTGTAGTTAGACCAACTACGTTGCTAAACAAGCGTTGATCGTTTTGTGTGCTCGGTACCTGTCTTGAATGTGTGTTGCCTTTGGCATAAAGTAAAGGCTGCTTCACTACCGCTGAAATACGACAATACGAAATAGTGTAATAATCCTACTTTCCCTCTTGTTGTTATAATTGTTTCTGAACAACTTCTCGGTGTATATTATATTACATATATATTATTTTACATCTTGCGTTATTTTAGAACTTTATTTAATTAACCGTCCTGTAAAAAAAATGTTTCTTCAAAAACGATGAAATAAACTAAATGTGGGATTGTCGCTATCGTTTCCAAACTTTTATTGTTGTGTAGGTATGGACCACGCTGGCTACAGTATAGTTATCCGATAAAGTTTAAAAATTGAACAATAAAGCTGAATATTCGTTTAAATTCAGTTTATAAAACTATTCGTGTCATATCGGTTCACGCCATTCGTCACAAATAACAAAAATATTCAAAAAGTTCGAATCAAAAAAGGCAGCAACGAACACGCGAATAACAGAGTATTTTATTTTAATCCTAGTTCATTGAATAACAGTCTGTCTAAATCCGTGTCCAAAAACATCGGTATTTCGACTCGCTATTTTTGTAACCGCGTTTTACACTCGGTTCCTCCACCATCTAGTATAATTTTCTAATAAAATACATTTCGCCGGGAGCGCAATCGCCCGAACCGGCTGCGCTTTAAGCATTGAAATGGTCTAGATAAAAAAATAATTCTCAGATTTTATACTCTGGGTACGTTGGAATATACGCAGAAATAATATTGTTACTTGCTCGCTCACGGGGCCGTAAGGACCCCGTGGCCAAATATATATAGCGGTGAGCTCTTTAACTCCAAATAAAGTGTTCAAAATAGGGGAATGGAATGGATTTTTTACCCCCCGCGTTACTGGGGTTCCTGGTGTTGTAGTGTTTGCGTTTTATTATTTTACTTTATGAAAAAAAAACATTGCCGAGTTAAGTATATTACCTACTGGATTTAGTTGATGAAGATTCCCTTTACCTATATTATACCTCATGAAATGTCTTCAAGAGGCATAAAAAAATAAGTTTAATAAAAACTATAACCCGACAACTGAAAAGGACGAAACAAGAAATTACTTTCCCGTGGTCGCATGCTGCTGTACTAACATAGCAAGCTATGCATGCGACCACGGCAAGGTTCAATAATACTTATATTTTTTGAAATGTGCTAATTAAGCCCTTTCATTTGATACCCATGTAGCGGTATCAACAACGCGTCATACTGACGTTACGCAAAATCCTGCTTTTCGCAAGCAGAGTTTACTGCGCAACTAGCATAGATACAACCAACGGCCCGATATGAATCATCGGGCAGTTGCCCGCCAGGCACAACACCCGTCTGGTCGGAGAACCTTTCTACGTAGGTTGAGTAAACTTTACACCCTGTTCCTCATACCTCTATACCCAACACGACACGATAGTTTTTTTTTTTAGATCTTTACTTTATGTCCGCTAAAGGGTGCCATATTCAATTTAATGTGACGTCACATAGCCTATAATCAACGAACAATCAAGACGCTTCCAACGATACCTCATTTGTCTAATTACGACAAGCAGTTTAGAAGTTATGAGGGAACAGATGAACATACATACATACTTACATACATAAACACCGGTCTAAATCTTAACCCTCCTTTTTGCTTCGCCGTAGTCACCCGACTACAAAGGAAAACAAAGTGTGATAAAATAATTTCCGAAACAAATAATCTGACAAAAATACACTTCCAGAAGTGAATATTGGCCTTAACAAAATTAGAATTGGATTACCCAATTTCCACAGAACTCAAATAAAGTTACTCTAGCTTATTAAAGTACAAACTTGGTTGTACATTTTAAACAAATAAAACACCGTTATTACAAGTTTAACAGATGATGACAATAAAACAAAACAAACGAGGGTTGGTCATAAAATAAAATCCCCAAAGTTTCGTGGCTTGTACACTCAACGTTTATGTACGTTGGGTGTTCCGGATCATAGAGAAAACGGAGACGAGTGGAAATAAATGTAGTGAGAGCGGTGATCTAGTGTGCTATATATGTAGCGAATCAGAGATGTAGCCGGACCATTATCTCTGCACGATCTAATCTGCCTACTGTTAACTGAACTTCTCCAGCATCTTGACAAGCTTAATGTTGAAGCATCTTTACTAACACTTACGATTTTGACTTAAAAGTCAGTTAATGAATATTTAAAGCATGTGTTTTCAGTCTATCAAAAAGTACTCTGTGGTGTAGATAGACTAAGCACACTAACATATTCATTACCTCAACATATTATTTTCCAGGAGCTCAGCACCGGTGAGCACCTATACAAGCTAGCTCATCATAATAGAATACCTATCTCCTAGAAAACATTCCTCATTTTTAAGGCTTTCTTCTAGATATCTGTACTCATCATTATGAACAACTTTTACTCTGGGACCAAACCTGAAATCCCGAAAAAAAATCAGCTGTTCCCTACATTTTGTCCCCCTTGCTTCACTGGTGTGTGTTAATCCAGTTCCGCATTACTTCGATACTTTGTGCCCCATTCAGTTACCTATGGTGCCGTGCCAGTACATATTTACGGTAACTGGTTTACGTTTATTGTGCCGATAAACTTTGAGGGCTGTAGTGGCAAAAATTTTTGGGCGACATCGAACGTAACTGCGATCAAAAGATATTGCGGATACTTCTCTACTAATAGACTTGGCTTCCGTGTAGCTTTTACGGTAAAAGGTAAAATATCACTTTATAAACTTCTACGAGAGTTAGTACCTACTTAGGTATTTTTCTGAAGTTGTTGAAACTACTGCAAACAAAAAAGCTGTAGTAGACAGTTGGGGCTTTATTCAAAATATATTTAACACTTCTAGCCACGGGGCTCGTGATTTGGTAATAACAGACGCACGGGTCAATCGATAAGGTTCAGGTTAATCTACGCTTGCCAAAGCTGGTCTGTTGATGGGGACCATCTTCACATACCGAGACCCATGTGTGCCTCAGGAAGCACGTAAATCGTTGGTCCAGGCTGTCATTTGTAGATCTTTGACAGTCGCTACGGATTGTCAGTAGCCCGAAAGACTGACAACCAGTCTTACCACCGGGTACCGCCACTTACTAGTTTGTGAACGTTAGACAGGCAGTCGCTCCATGTAAAATTATTCAGCTGCATTCTCTGAGACTAGAAACTGACCCGAACATAGTTCAGATAAGGGTAGTCAGATTAAGACTTCTAGTCATATTATTATTTCCCATCGGGTTCATCTTCCATCTGACTTTGGTTTGGCTGTTAACTATAACATTATTCGACTATCTTGAGTGGTCAGCAGTAAATTCTACATAAACTGAAATGTCCAGTACTAAATATAAGACCTCTTTAAGAGACCGCTATTAGCTCTGAGGGTTTTGTGTCATAATCAACATACTTGACAGCCCGTCGTTAAACGTAATATCTTAACTAACATTTTGATTCTAGGGCTGAATCGTTTACCTAAACATAACTTCTTGATTACCTCTCGTTTTCTTGGCTCTAAAACTGCTCTTCTCTAATAACACGCATTTCCTCTTCAACTGTTCTAAAACCTGTTGTGAAGCCATGTCGTTTAGAGGAACCAATTTATTGTATTCTGTCAGTAGGTATCTCTGCCAAACCGGGATAGAATATCGTTTGAAGAATGATTCCTATGATGATAATGAATAATCGTGAGCATTATTTTCATTAATAACTCCGCTATTACAGCGCAAAAAGATCAAAATAATACCATTTTAATTGACACCAACTTTAAAAATAAATGATATCAAGTTTAGTATCAAGACTAACTAACCCAGTTACCGCCCGTTCAATGCAATTAAGCGTCAGATAATTGAAATTATAACAAAGGATTCGATAAGCGCGGCCATCTTTACCTAAAGTTAACAAGCTTCGATGTTTACGGAAGCAACGGAGTGAGTTTATTACTTAACTGGCTATTACTGAACGAGAATTGGTTCCTTACTATTGGTTCTCGAATCCCGAATCTTGATCCCAATTTAAATAAAATATTCATAAATAATTTGTTTATTGGCTTCCCGTTGATTATGTTTTTATTTGTTTAGGTTTTTTAGCTTAAAATCTTCCATTCCCTAATTAATAAATAGTTTTACACTGAATGTGAGCATCTAAATGTCATCTGGGATGTATTCTGGCTGACTTTCAACTATTCCTTCTTTGTTGAAGTGAACAAAAAGAGCATTTCATAGATTCTACAAAATAATTTAGAAAAGTACTAACACAGATATTTGTATTACAACCAGTACTCTTCATGGATATCCGTGTATTCGTGCGTCCGTATATTTTGATAAAGAATCCAGCATACCTATTCACAACTAATCGATACGCTTCCGTGCCGAATCGAACATCAATCCGAAACCCGAAATATTTGACAGTTTAAACCAAATAGACGACAGCTGTTCTTCCGACAGCTATTTGCTGTCGGGGACTAAGCAAATCGGATTACCGGAAATGTGTCATTTTTGAGTCGGAAACCTGTTTGGTTGTTAAATTGGTCCATAACACTAACCACTCCTTATGAGTCATCGCCTTCTTATGCAGAAAGAGTAATCCATTTCCCAAACCTTATACGAACCAGCTTATTGTTTACTTATATTCTTTCAATACTCTTTTGTACTTCATTTTATGCTGCGCATTCAATTTTAACCACGAAGGTTTCAACAGTTGATGGAGCACCTATTAAATTGCTTTTTATTACTTTTATCCGCAGAGCCTGCACTCGTTTGCTGTTCAAAATACATTTTCTTTCACTTACGGCGAAAAGGGTATTTTTAAACAAGTAAACTGGACGAAGCTGTTGGTTTCAGTTCCTCTATTAGGACCCCTCAGAGTTTTAAAACACGAACTGCTCGCCCTAGTTCCATTTTCAGTTCCATTATTAGGCAGGCTTTAAGTCACGTATGTGTCAGTTACGGTTGGCTTACATTTTAAGGGGGCATGTTGGAGCTCCGCAAAAAATTTCACGTTTAAGCCTGCTTCCGACAATTTTGGACGTTGTAAAATATCGTTCCGGGTAGTTGCTCTCGAAATGCGATTCGATAAAATGTGAACAGCAGCAAATAAATATGTAATTCAGAAGCCGTTTTTCATTATGTTATTTTGATAATATGTTGGGGTGCAACGAAGTAGGTAGAACGGTTTCCGATTTTATTTCACGGGCTCACTCTTATAAACGTAAAGCAATTTACCAAAATATTCCTTTATCACATAGCGGGTGCATGTTACATTTTCGGGTTGTCATTTTCATTCAAAATATTGACAATACGTAGTCGTAAAAATGATAAAGTGCAAATGATAATTCACCGTAAAGTGATTAACATTTGAATTCCCTGACTTTTTTTTAGCCTATGTTGTGTCCTACTTTGGGCAAAAGCATCCGTTTTCTGTAATGTACTCTAGTTAAAAAAAACTCGAAAAGTGAGATGAAAAACTATAGTAATGCCATTGTCTTGGAAGATGCTAACTGACTTGTGTGGCAATTAGGCAGAGCCATTAATGATGTTACTGTTGATCGAGTTTGCTTACGATTGTTCAGTTAGAAGACGTGTCGAGTTTCACTATCAACATTATCGTATTAGGAACAGCCATTTTGCTTTGATTGTAACTCTTGGATTAAATAAGGTATAAGTTTTAGCTGTATTTAGGAGACTCGTGAAGGAACATTACTTTTTGTTGTAATCTTGTTTTCGTAGCTGCAATAATCTATAGTCGATATTTATTTTCGTTGTTTATATGTATATATATCTATGTATATATTATAGTATATTATTTTGCACCACTGACAACCCAATTTTTTTATATCCACGCAATCACTGTCCATTCCAACGTTGCCTGGAAGAGATCGCAGAAAGCAATAAGGCCGCCCATTGTTTGTTTTGTACTAATAATGGTTTTTTTTTGTTATGTATTTTCTGGTGTACCTACAATAAATTATAGAAATAATAAGATGATCTTATTTAACCGTATAGTTCGGAAGCGCCACTGATTGGAACCAAATACACGCACCTTCACCGACTCGGTAACGGGTTCCTGGGACCCTAGAATAACGTATGTCGACATCCTTAAATTGATTATGATATGATAATATTTATTACGCTACCCATCAAATCTTATGAATGTACTTTAATATTAATAGATTTGGATAAAAAACTTATTGTTTGCGACATATTGGGATGCGACATTTGAAGCATATAAGCTATTAAAATATGAACATTATCATCCTTGTTGTCTGGACTAGAATAGATCTGTTCCTCGCCGTGCGTGCCCTAAGTGACGAATAACGGATTATGTTTGAATGGAAACGTAAAGCCCTTACGGCAAAATCTGGAAAGCCTAAAGGTCAAGCAAGGTTTACCAAGAATTTTAGTAGAATTCGACAAATTGTAGCTTCTAAAATAAATTCTGAATTAGTTTTTAAACAAGATACTTACAAGTCTGAGGAAGTCTGAAAACCTGTACATATATCTACAAGGTCAAATATGAATTAGCTAGCGAAACTCTGCAGACATTATCACGTCTGTCGTTGTCATTTGTTTAGATATATAAATACGATATAAAATAAAATAAAAGTCCGTTCAATGACACTTGTAGTGTAGTATGAGTTGAGCAAATATGTTTCATTTTATTTGATCGTGTTTAGATCAATACCAATCACGTCTGTACAGCTTCAGTAATTGCAGTACCTTACAAAAAAATATTATCAAATTAATTTGTTTTTTTTTTTTTTTCACATGTTTACACAACGATTCCTAACACGTTTGTGTAGTTTTGAATTTAATTTGACCCTATTTAAGCACAGGCAAAATAGTTTGCTTTAAATCTTTAAAGTTAACTATTTTGCAAAATGCGTGCTACAGTGAACGATTAAAGAAAGATATGCCATAACCAACACTCTTGTAAGTCAAATTGGTAATAACAATTTATTGTGATTTACAAGCAGGAGGCCTCTACCCTAAGCTAGAGACGCATATATTTAACTGTAAGAGAATATTATAAACAGCTCATAATTTATGATTCACTCCAACCGTATTAAAAATATTTTCCGATAGAAACCTTTCCGTAACGGTCCTCGAATATTCAAAAACTTAAAAATATATTCGCTCTAATAAAGTCAACACTTCGTAGTTTCGTACGTATTTTATTAAATGCTAATCCCAAATGATCTTATAAAATCTCCGACATCTTCGCAAATGTATGAAAATTAAACATCGGGCATTTCTGCAAGGGTCCTTATTTGTCAGCGTTAATACCCCGTGGGGAACCGTTGCCGTGGCGTGATTATACCGTGCCCGAAACAATTTGTTCATTCGCACAAAACAGCTCATTTTAAGTGACCTATTTTGTGCTACCGACAATATTTTGTGCGAGAGTGCAGAGTCTTGTAGACTCACCACAGACACCCATTCGATTGCACTCACGATCGATTTATTGGCCACACCTCAGCTGGAATTTACTGGCAGTATTGCCAGTAAATTCCAGCTCAACGCTCCGGTCAATAAAATTCAAAACGAACGTACATTCGCATTTGGAATGGCAAATACAAAAGTTGCGGACGTTCTCTTTGAGAAAATAACGGTTATTTTTATCTTCAGAGGTTATTCTGGCGTATTTTAATTTAAATGTCGTACTGTTCTTAGTATTTGAATAATCTGGTCCCAGGCAGCTTTTTATGAAAAGTAGAAGTCATAAAATACCTATTCTTTATATTAGATGTTTACGACGGGAAATGTCTCTTTGCGTTCGAACTGTTTCTTGTACTTTTCCAGTTTTCAATCCAGTTCGAGAGTACCTATTTGTTGTGTATTGAGATTCAGTAAATTGCTTGCTACATTCAAATGTTGACTAACAAATCTTAAGCTATTCTTCTTAAACAATGTCTGGGAACATCAATTTCCTTAAAAGCAATTGGAGCAAACACATCGAAGAACATTCAAGTGTTAATCTAATCAGGTTCACAAAGGACGAACACAAGATGTCTGACGTCACTTGCCAGTACTTGCTACGTTCTTATCACATGTAACAGCAACCGCTAATACTAATACTCGAAGCTAAATCCTTAGAGTTTCGAATGTGATGTTCACAGTTGAGTGGCGAGCCCGCATTTGTAGATCGAATGTGTATTTTGGTTCGCACTTCAGTGGATTTGAGTCGGCGACGGTGTAATCATCGCAATGTGCTTCACTGTATTTGTGTTACGTCATAATCTTGCTTTATATGTATTTTTCGTGCACGGATTATCAGATTTGGTCCCCTTGGCATGATTCCTGTAGACTTTTAAAAACTTACCTTTATTGTTGCAATATAATTTTTTATGTAATTTTGAGTGCATAAGAATATATACCTAATCTCGTCGCGCGTCAAGCTCAAATTCTTTTATAGAAACATTAAAATAATGTTTACTTCACGGCAAATTATTGATTAACAATTTGCCAATATACTTGCTTAGGTATCGATCTTTCATAGCAAGTAACATGATGATAGAACGTGATTTAGTACCTAATCCGTGCACGCAGCGTGCGATACAGTTTCAGTTTTCATCAAAACCGAGCTCGCAACTCTTTTGAGTATTTTTCGCTATTCCTCATAGTTTCGGATTTGCCCACTTGAAAAATTCAGCCTGTATATTTTTTTTTTGTGTATTCTTGTAAACTTGTCGTGTTTGGTAAACAAATAAATGGTTTATTTATTCGTAGCAGATTTTATAATGTAGACCTTTAACTGTGTTCTTTACAAAAATCAAAATATGTTTATACCTGACTTGAAGTCAGTGATTGATGCGCAAACACAATAATCATTCCCGTACCCGGTTTGTTTACTAAATAGGACATGTAAGTTAAAACACACTGTATGTACAGACGCCAGCACATCAAACTACCACAATCTGTCAGATTTCTTTAATAGATTTTCGACTTTATTGCTAAAGCATAAGGTTCAAGGTTGATTGGGAAAATCTGACAGTTTCGGGTAGGTTGACCTGCTGGCGTCTGTACCATAGCTTGTTTAGAGTTATAAAGTAATTTTGATCTAGCTTAGATGATTTATTAATTTTCTTAGACTTGGCTTCAGTATTGTGGTCTTGGTAACGTGTGCTTAGGAAAGATGAAAGATTTTCTATTGAAAGAAAATATCTTGATATCTAAGAAAGTTTTATAAATTTCAAATGTAACTCTAAGTTCTGATAGTACCTACACTACAACATCAGCATTTCATTTTCAACTCCTAGATTAAGAAAATTTTGTGGTTAAGATATATTTATTAATATTTTGTATACTAAGTCGTGTATCAAAATGCTTTATGTTATATTTAACTTTAAATTAAATAATTATTTCTTAATCTTATTAGAATAAGAAAGCTTGATATTGCTTCTGAATAAAATTAGGTCTAGAATTTAACAACGATATTTTCATAAATCCTTTTAAATTATACCTAATTCTGCTCGATGCTCTGGGAATAAATCTGAATAAGAATCTAGGGTGGGTTTTAATATTATTAAAATTGATAATTAGGCCTACCAAGAGAAAGCTAAAGTAACTTTCTCATAATAATTAAATTCCCAAAGGTTAATTTTCTGTATAAAATGTATAAGTAAGCAAGTTTATTTTGTGCCCAGAAAGTGAAAATTTGAACAAAGTAAAAATGAAATTGAAAAACGGTGTTAATTGTTCTTTTTAAGGTTCCGTACCCAAAGGGTAAAAACGGAACCCTATTACTAAGACTTCGCTGTCTGTCCGTCCATCTGTCCGTCTGTCTGTCACCAGGCTGTATCTCAAGAACCGCTGTAGCTAGACAGTTGAAATTTTCACAAATTATGTATTTCTGTTGCCGCTATAACAACAAATACTAAAAACAAAATAAAATAAATATTTAAGGGGGCTCGCATACAACAAACGCGTTTTTTTTGTCGTTTTTTGCTCGATATCAATAATGGCAACATGTAGGCACTTGAAATATTCACAAAATACTCAGTTGTATTTTTACTTTAATAATAAAAACAAAATAAAATAAATATTTAAGGGGGGCTCCCATACAACAAACGTGTTTTTTCGGCGTTTTTGCCTTGTGGTACGGAACCCTTCGTGTGCGAGTCAGAGTTGTCGGTGTCAAGTCTATATGAAAAATGCGAAATGGGTTTAAATTGTTGCGTAATTGAAAACGTAACTATTTAAATTCTTTCTTTGTTTATGCCATCGCTTCATCTTATATGCGAGTTTTCAAGTTCCATCTCCATCAAAATAAAAATCAACGAATTTTTTTATCCTTTTGAGTTCAAAAATGGAATTCTATTTTAGGGTTGCCAGCGTTTAGTTTATTGACGGGTTGAAATAGTGACGTCACGCAGTCAGCATATAGACATGGCGTAAAAAGACTGCAGGAATCAAAATTCACAGTTTCACACATACCTTGTACGCTTCTAAAGCCTATTTTTTTATTTCATATTGCGGTTTACATTTTTTTTTATTCTAACAACCACAAGTGAACCTAAAGCATACGTAGGTACCTACATATTATTAAAGAAATGAACTGCAGCGGTTTTAACCGACTTTAAAAAAGGAGGAGGTTCTCAATTTGGATGTTTATATATATTTTTTATGTAGTTTCGGGCATAACTCCGTCATATATAGACAGACGGATTTGGAATATTCTTTTTTCAATGGACAAGTTTCCATATTTTTATTAATTCTTTGCTTGGGGAGTTTTTGAGTTAGCTTTAATAATACGATTTTTCCACTTAGTTTACATTGACGATGTTTTAATAACTTCCTGTCACTGATATTTACATAGCAAGTAGTGTTATATGAATTTGTGTGGGATAGGTAAAACTCATTCATGATCTACCTAGCCTTTCCCCAACTATGTTGGGGTCGGCTTCCAGTCTAACCGGATGCAGCTGAATATCAGTATTTTACATGGAGCGACTGCCTATCTGACCTCCACAACCCAGTTATTGGGTAGGTAATACTGGTAAGTATTAGTATATTATTCTATGCTGGTAAGACTAGTTGTCAGACTTTCGGGCTTCTGACGACCCGTAACGACTGTCAAAGATCCACGAATGACAGCCGGGACAAACGGCTTAACGTGCTTTCCGAGGCACGGAGGAGTCTCGGTATGTAAAAATGGTCACCCATCCACAGACCAACCGCGGCAAGCGTAGCTTAGCCTGATCGATCGACCTGTGCGTGTGTTATTATTTAACCAAAAGTGAAAAATAATAAAAACTTTTTTACTGCAGAACCAACGACACCGACTTCCGAAATTAAAGTTATTTTTCAATTTGAAGTGTTTTTTTTGGAAGTCGGTTGTTTTTTTTTTTAACAGTTACGAAAATACCTATAAATCTTACTTGTACATTGATGGCAATATGCTCGCCCCCTATTACATGGGACTTAAACATAACTGGTGAAATGTGGGTGTACTATAGGTACAGTCAACAGCAAAAGTAGATGATCAAAATCAGAAATTCAATACTAATTAACGGAGTTCGCATCAGAACTGTGTGGCAGAGCTGTTGCTGTTGTTGTTGTTGAGCTGTGTGCAGAGACTGTGTGGCAGAGTTCTGACGCGTACTCCGTTCATTAGTACCTATTGAATTTCTGATTTTGGTCATCTACTTTTGCTGTTGGCTGTACACCTCACCTCTACCTAACCTTTCGGGAAACACAGGCGTGGTGTTATATTGTGTTACGTTTGTACAGACACCAGCACATCAAGCTCCTACAATCTGTCAAATTTATTTAATAGATTTTCAACTTTATCGCTAAAGCATAAGGTTCAAGGTTGGATGGGAAAATTTGACAGTTTCGGGTAGCTTGATGTGCTGGCGTTTGTACATAAAATATAAGCTTAACCAAAACACAATCAACTTACACCATGCTTCAAATTCCCGCGACAAAAAGTCCGTATATCTCGGAATTAACGCAACTATGGATTTGATACGGGTAGACGTTAACTTGGCTAATCCATCATTAATCTAGGGATGAATTAATTTGCGCCTGTCCTGTGATTAGGGTCGTTATTTACCACTTTTTATACCTGTTACGTTTACATTTTCACGTGGTACTATAGACACACATTAATTTGTGGAATTCATTATAGTGGTAGTGGTAGTTCCAGAGATTAGCTCGTTCAAATCGCGAGCGACACAAAGGCACCGCTCGTTACGCGACTTGCGGTGCCTTTGTGTCGCGCGCGAATTTATCGCGTGTCGCGCCTGTTTGTTTGCCTTTAAACACACCCTAGCCTTATTATTAGAATAGATTGGTCAAGCAGGGGGACACAGCACTTCCATAGTTCATGGTAATCGATTGCTTGAACCTTGAACTTTGTCACAAAACATATCCACTACAACCATCCAAACACATAACCCAATATGTTTAGTTTCTGCAACAGTCATGCACCAACCGGGGGTTGTCCTTGGATGCACTTGCTTAATGCATACAGGGTTAATCGTCTGTTGGTGCCTCATTTCATTTAAAATTGAGGTATCCTCTGCGAGTTAACTTCGGCCCCTCGTACGCCTTCCAAATGATTTTTGAAGTGAAAACTTCTTTAGCGGCGTTGTACACTTTTTTTGTAATGGGTAAAAAATGTTAAACTCGCGTCAGGACACGTGACCTGATCGAAAATTCGTAAGATGGATGGAGAGTGCTACGGCGTAGGTCAAACTGTGCTCAAACTATTTTAAATAGATATTTAGTTAAGAGCGTTTACGCCGTGCGGCATTTTATACAAACTTTCAAGCCCTTATTTTTCGAAATGAATGAACCGATTTTAATGAAACTTCATACGCATAAGCAGGATACAAAGGTCTAAAAATACTAACTTTTTAGACTTTTGTATCCTGCCTAACTCGCGCCACTGTTACCGTAAGCATCACCACGCGTGTTTTGTTTATAAGACGATTAAAAAAAATACCCGCTTCGGATGTGTTGGGCTGTCCTCGGGATGTAGGTACTCGGTTTTAATGTATATCCGATATGTCAGTGAGTGATGGCAAAATATTCTTTTTGTGTTTTGTTTTCACTTCTGTCGGCACTCCCGGAGTGCCACTGTTTTTTTTTTAATAACAAGCAATAGCAAGCCTATTTTTGATAATACACGTCAAAGATCATGCTTTAATCTTTTGTCGTTTTGACAATTTTTGAATTTAGTCGAGAAAAGTAACTTTCTTACATACCACCCAAAATATTGATAACGTTAAGCACGTACACGAAACAAGTCACTTACCTATCTACCAGTTTCAAAACATCGTTAACAATTTAGTTCGCAAAGTTCAAACCAAGCTTTGTTCCACCAATACAATACACATAAAATCTAACAATCCAAAACAATCCTAGTTCATACAACATAGATTTCTATAAAGGACACTTTACCAACTATAACAGAACGTTGTATCAGGTGGAAACTACTCCGTAACGACCTACTTCAGCGTAGATGGTCTCTTACGGTTCGAACATGGCAACCCAGTGATAATAGTGTTGTTTTCGGTTTCGGAAATGCGACGGGGGCAAAGGAAATTCAGCTGGGCATAGGAATTCAAATGCCGACGGCATCGGTGCTACCCATCGGTATTTTATCGGGGCAATGGACTCGAGTATTGTCTTACAGTATATACATTCTATTGATTTTATTTTGAGTACACAGTAAGGTTTTTTACATGAATAGTTGTCATAATTAATATGCCTTGATTTTTACGACATAACAATTAAACCTAAGTACAGACGCCAGCACATCAAGCTACCCGATACTGTAAAATTTTCCCAATTAACTTTGAACCTTATGCTTTAGCGATAAAGTTGAAATTCTATTAAAGAAATTTGACAGATTGTAGTAGCTTGATGTGAAGGCGTCTGTTCAAGGGCAAGGGAATCACGATGATGGTAAACGGTTTAACGTAAAGTATTTTTACACAGTTGTAGAAATAATAATTATGGAATTATCATCCGCATTTTCTAACAATATTGGGGTCGGATAATTGCGTAACACACTATTAGTAGCAACGGCTTTCATTTTGACGGTTCTACAACATTCATTGCGTGATTTACGTTGTTGAGCTGACAAATTTTTAGAAAATATAAGAATTCAAAATATAATTCAGATTGAGATTGGTAGTGTGTTACGCAATTATTTATTTATTTGGGACAAACAAACAGTAACACATTATATCTGCGCAAATAATATAAACAAAGATACTATATTATTTCCTTTAGCGAATATGAAATGTTTTAGTTTAAGCTTGATTGTTATACTTTTTTTTTTCTCTTTCTTTTTTTTTGGTAGCCGTGTTGTGTTGTTCACACTCTTCTTTCTTTCCAATCTGTTTTTAGAAGTGATGACTTGTAATTGGCTGTCAGTCTCACACGCTATTTTTTATTCTGTTGGTTTTAGCTGTAAGTCATCCATAGTAAATAAATAAATAAATAAATAAATAAATAAATAAATAAATAAATAAATAAATAAATAAATAAATAAATAAATAAATAAATAAATAAATAAATAAATAAATAGATAAATAAATAAATAAATAAATAAATAAATAAATAAATAAATAAATAAATAAATAAATAAATAAATAAATAAATAAATAAATAAATAATAAATGTGAAACTCACACCGTTATCCACAGCATATGGATTACACACAATTAGGGAGCTGATTTGGCTGAATATTAATATTTTACATAGAGCGCCTACCACAACTGACCTCCGGAACCCAATGAATAGACAACATCGATATTCTATGGTAAGACCACCTGGTGTATAGCTATAGGTCCCTATAGTAGCCATACACCCGTAACATTACAACTAAGCTTATGTGACAAAATTGGGACAGCACTATGATGTCATTAGTTTACAGATACCTTAGCACTAATGACGTCACTTTGCGGTCAATGTTCTAGCTCAGAGAATATTATATGAAGATGAGCTGTAGCATGCAAGGGTACATTGCCTTTTAGCTCAATATGTTGTACCTTACCTAAAGTGCCGCGGTGGATCTAAGTTGAAGAATCAACGGTTAAGGTATTAATAGGTAAAACATGAGATATATTTGGACGAAATGTTTTACTCGAACCATTTTGCAAAACGTAAAGGATAATTTTCCAAAAATGTCCAATTGAACGTCGATTCTCTAAATATAATAATACAAATTCCATCCACATCCAGTCACGAAATTAAAAATTGTTAAAAGCTATATGAAACTCGTAATAAATGAGTTTTAATCAAATTCTTGCCTTGTTAAGCATTTTTGCAAAGTGATGGCTGTATGAAGATTCCAGTTTATATAATCTATGCTTACAAGTGTCGTAAAGAGCTACTTTAGACTCCAGAAATTGCATTACTCGCAACTTAGCGCAGTAACCAAGTGTTAACGTATTTGATAGTTAAACGTTTGCGTTAGTCTTTGATCAAATAGGTAAAACACAAGATAAATTTGGATAAAAATGTTTGACTTGAACCCTTCTGCATGACGACTTTCAAGAAAAAGGTTCCATAAATATCCAATTGAACGTCGTTTCTTTCACTTCTACGACCAGTCACCAAAACTTTCTTCAACAAAATGAAACTCAAAGGCATTTACCTATTCAACTTAGGCTGCACATCAGCACTTTATGAAAGCCAAAATTACATAAGACAGTCCCCCAAAACGCCCGCCCTTCATGACTTCCTAGTGCTTTAGCTGAGAAGAAGAAGTGGCGCAACAAACGCCCCAAAAATACAGCTGTCTGTTTAGTTAGAAAAACTTGATTCTATACAAAAGTAGTTATCCAAAGTAATTAACATTAAGAGACACAGAACATTAAAATAAATTATTTGCCATATGTCAGCTAGCCACACCAATATACCAATAAATACAATGTGAAAATTGTAACTGAAGCAAAAAATAATAATTAAAAATGTAAACAAAACTTATTAATACCTAAATCAAAGCCTCCAGCCATAAAGAGCAATTCTAAATGTGAAAAGAAAAGGTCATAAAATTTAATTTCATTCAAGTGTTCACAGCTTAGTGATAACAAGAACAGAATGTAATCATCAAAAAGTCTTCCAACCTCTCTATATGGAACCCGGAGATACGGATTGACACTGAAATATGCTCCATTCGATTTTATCTAACGACCAATATGACCCGAAGGGTCAACCTGAATCAGTTAACACGTTCTTCGATTGATAATAAAGGTCTCAGAAAGTGGTCGAGTCTCAATTTTGATTCTTGATATCTAACTGTATTTTGTGGAGTCTTCAGTTTATAGTTTACAGGTGTCATATAGAGCTACTAAAGACTTCAATGTCTGCTGAGCTTCCTTGAACCATTGAGGAATGTAAGTTATAAGAAGAAATCGTACGCGTAATTTAGCACAGTCGCCAAAAATTAACTTATAATAATCGACGGTGTCAGCGCAGAGGTCACTTTGACTGCATGTTTTGGGACGCAGAGGGCAGGATAGGAGGTGGAGCATAGTTTGCGACCTAGCTCCACAACCACACCCTACTGCCGTTCCGTCAAGGTAGCCACACTTCACCTGATTAATGTTACATTCCGTCGCCACCGCGACCGCCGCCGTCGCCGTGGAGATGGCAAAGTTTTGGGCGAACAAGATCTAAAATACAGTCGTGCCAGCGACACGAAGAAGAACTTATAATAATAAGTCTTCGATGAATATCTGCTGAAAGTAATCAGCTCACTTTGTATCTATAGCAAAAAATTACGTCTACGGCGCAACAACGCTACGCTAACGCTAATTACAGAAAAATCTCAAAATACTAAAGAAGATTATTTTCTGAGAATCATTAAAAGTGAACTAATATCGAAGACCATTTAATTAAGTTAAAGACTGCGATAGTACGCACCATTGTGAAGCTTGTAAATGTTTAGAATGTAACTAATTTATTTATTCCACAAAATCTAATTAACAATGGCAGTCTTAAAACCAAACAAGTATTTGAAATGAATTTTCGCGAAAACTAGCACTGCACCTAGCTCGATGACGTCACATTCACGGTACGCTGTGCAAAATAAGCATTTCAAACTTAAACTCTTTATTGCATTCATGTTTCTAGAAATATAATTATATTGAAGAATTTTGTAATTGAATATAATATAATTATTTATTAATTAATAAATGAATAATAAGCGAGATGCAGAGATATTGTGACCACGTTTGTACTATGCATTTTTTTTTAAACTCTTGATGAGATTTTAATAGATCTTCACGAGTTTGTCGCTTACAGGGTGAAAGTAGACCCTTCACGAAGCCTTCACCTACGCACTCTGTACATCAAACGAAGTACAAAGATAATTGCTGGGAAACGACTTTTATGTTATGTGTAAAAATTTGTTGTTTACGGTAGTGCGCAATATAACGCACACAAAATATTGTGCATGCAACAGTATGGAAACGTGAGAGCATTTGAAGTTAAGTTATAACATTCAAAACTTGGAACTTTGACCTTCAATATCTTCAGAAACGAAGGTTCGGAGGTGTAGTCCAGTACAAAAATTATTGTTAATTGTTAATAAAAAAGAAAAAACTTTGCCCCAAATGATCATAATTACGGGAAGAACAAGAACTTTCAGCTTCCTTAATTGTGTTTTTACACCCGATATAGTTAGCCTTTATATATCTATACTATAATGAAGCTGAACAGTTCGTTAGTTTGAACGCGCTTATAAAAATCTTTTTGGATTTGATAGTCCAACTCTTGAAGAAGTTTATAGAATATTAGCTTCTGCCCGCGACTTCGTCTGCATGAAATTTCTCCCTCCCCCCATTCACCCTATCAGGGGTGGAACTTCCAAAAACCCTTTCTTAGTGGACTCTTCACAAATCACAAAGAACACACCCCTTCAAATTTCATGTCTCTAGGTCAGAGGTTTAGGGTGTGCGTTGATATATCAGTCAGTCAGGACATTGAATGTTATATATATATATATTTAACTTCACGCTAAGACCCTTAGGAGCAAAAAGAAAACTAGTAGTATTGCGGGCAGAAACTAGTAGTATCTAATATTATTGAGAAACGCGAGTTTTCGAGAGGTCCAATCATAAAATGTATGTGTGTTCAGAACTCTCGCTGTCACTGAAGAATGTGAGGTAAAATGCATTTGTAGCATCATATCTCAATTCACATCCATTAGGTGATATAATAAACATAACACTTTAGTTATTTTATTATGATTATATTATAATTTACAAACCCTTATATTAATATTCATAAACTCATAACCTTATACTACACGCAGTCTACTTCAGACTACACAAAAAAGCCCATTTATATTACAACTTTTTACATTCATGAGATGTTGAAACATTACGAACACACATTAAAGCTTATCATAATAGAGGTAACATAACATACAAGTGTCAGTAATCGTAAAGGGGCGATAAAACTGCCATACTTACACTGTGGTAAAGCGAAGTTAAGTGTTACGATCTTGTGGAGATGAACGCGCTTTTGATTTTTGCTGTTGGAATATTAATGGAAGTTAGAAATAGGTGTTGTAAACAATTGGGTTGACTGAGTTTTTAATATTCCGTAAGTGAGTGTAGGTACCACATTATAATACAAAAAATTGTCATCATTGTTAATCAAGGGGAACCATATTTAGCTTGCTTCTAGATCCATATTAACAAACTTTTAGAGCGTGCATTATTTGCTCTCGTAAAATGTGTTCACTTTACTGGATCTGATAAGCTTCGGACAGTGTAGCACGCGTAGCCGCTAAGTCTGCGTAGCACGTGTAGTCGCGTAGTCGGCGCGCGGCGTAGCATGCGTAGCCGCGTTGCCGATCAGCCGGTTTGTCAGCGTAGCTCGCGTAGCCGCGTACGCGGCGTAGCATACGTAGCCGCGGCGGAGCTAGCGCGCTCCGAGCACCTGTCACCTTTCGTGTTGAATGATAATTGCTTCCCTAGGTAAATATATTCCTGTACGTATTCTAGTGGCTTATTGTATAAAATAGGTATCATCTTATATCATATATCTTTCCAATAAAGTGACTCCTAAATAAATAAACAAAACAAAAATATCCTTCAAATATAACCTCTCAACCCGATGCTAATATACCCAACTCATAAGTCCATATTACAATGTTATTGGAACTATTAATATCTGAACCCGAACGGATATCTATCATATATAGATTTCAATTACGAACAAAATTGATGGTCCGTACGCCATCTTATGGGCGCGATATTAGGTACGGGACGGGAAATCTCTTGTAGGTAACCTAAAATAATGGATCGGGGAAGTGCTTACATTGTTATATGTTCATTCAACGAGGTTGGTGTTTGATGGATCTTCTAAAGATATGTTTCTTGTGCTGGTGCTTTATAAGAAGACAAAAGGTAGGTTCAGTTAACAAAAGAGATAAGTATGCAGGATCGTCGGTTATAGTTGAAGTTTAGTAAGAAACCGATGGATGTTGTCGACTGAAATTTAATTTGATAAATGAGCTGTTTGTTTTCTATTAATAAAATAAAATTTTATTCGAGAACCCCCCCGTAACCCTATCCGTGTCACCATTGTAGCGGCACGTTGTATTTCAGACAGTTTTAACTAGTACTGAATATCGGTCACTACTCTTTTTTAACCGTC